>CM061245.1:7520000-10020000 GCA_030848705.1 Heracleum sosnowskyi
TCATAAACTCAAAAACCACAAAAACAAGAAACTTTATTATTATTAATAAAATCACTTAAATAAAGCATTGAGTACATCATTTTATGATTTTATCAACTAGTTCTAAAAGCTCTTCCTTAACCACTTCTTCAGTGCGACCTTCTTCCTTGAGAAGTGCCTGAAGCTCCTTCTCCTCTTCTTGCACCTTGGCCTCCTCCTCCTTTTCCTTTTCCTCGTCTATTTCATCGAGGGCATCCAATAGCACCTCGAAGAGCTCCTCAACCTCTTCATTGTAGGGTTCACTATCGCACCGTTTTAGCCCGACTTCAATTCCTACTTTGTTTTCCATTATTTACTTTAAAACTGAGAGCAGACTGGTGAAACCTAAGGTTAATTTATAGGTAAAACCGTCTAAGGATTAAAGTCTAATGGTCAACAGTTAGAGTACCCATACAACTACCACAAAAGTAATTAATGGACGTGACCTCCTTTAATCCTACAGATTAATGCAAAAAGGTGTGAAAGTCCAATGGAACAGATTTTTATCTCTCAAACTAAACAAGTAACCACATTAATGTCATACACGGTCTAAAAGTATGAGACTGGCACAAAATACTGACATGAAAACTCAAATCAACACATGCTGTCACATAACAGACATAGACCAAGTAGACAGTAACTTCTCTTGACAGCAGGTTTGAAGTTGTTGTCATGAGCTTCAAAAGAGAATTTGGAAATATAGAAAACTGAGTAAATCAACATACCAGATTCAGCATTCCCAATTCACTTACCAACCTGTTGAAGGTTGCTTCATCCAATGGCTTAGTGAAGATGTCAGCAAGTTGCTTGTCAGTTGGAACATAAATCAGCTTCACAGTTCCTTGTTCAACATGCTCTCTGATAAAGTGATGTCTTATATCAATGTGCTTTGTCCTAGAGTGTTGAACTGGATTGTCTGAAATAGCTATGGCACTAGTGTTGTCACAGTAGATAGGAATGTCTCTTAACACTAGACCATAATCCTGAAGTTGATTCTTCATCCATAGAATTTGTGCACAGCAACTGTCTGCAGCAATATACTCAGCTTCTGCAGTTGAGGTAGAAACTGAATGTTGCTTCTTGCTAAACCATGAGACCAATCTCCCACCAAGAAATTGACAGCTACCAGTAGTACTCTTTCTGTCAATCTTGCATCCAGCATAGTCTGAGTCTGAGTAGCCAATTAGATCAAATCCAGTGTTCTTGGGATACCAATGGCCTAGGTTAGGAGTGCCTTTTAGGTATCTAAAGATTCTCTTGATGGCTACTAAGTGAGACTCCTTTGGATCACTTTGAAACCTTGCACAGAGACATGTAGCAAACATGATGTCAGGTCTGCTAGCAGTTAAGTATAGGAGAGATCCTACCATGCCTCTATAGATGCTTGAGTCAACTTTCTTCCCTTTAGGGTCAAGATCCAGACTAGTTGAAGTGGACATTGGTGTCTTTGTTGGTGATGAATCTTCCAAGTTGAACTTTCTGAGAAGTTCCTTGATGTATTTAGCTTGACAAATGAAGATTCCATCAGGTTGTTGAAGAATTTGTAATCCAAGAAAGAATGACAATTCTCCCATCATACTCATCTCATAATTGCTACTCATGAGAGAGGAAAACTTCTCACACAGCTTCTCATTTGTAGAACCAAAAATGATGTCATCCACATAGATTTGTACCAGAATGATGTCCTTGCCATGGTGTTTGTAGAAAAGTGTCTTGTCCACAACTCCTCTAGTAAATTGATTTTCCAAAAGAAAGGTGGAAAGTGTGTCATACCATGCCCTGGGTGCTTGCTTTAGTCCATACAAAGCTTTGAAGAGTTTGTATACAAAATCATACATTTCAGCATCCTCAAACCCTGGTGGCTGTTCAACATACACTTCTTCTTCCAACTCTCCATTTAGGAAGGCACTTTTGACATCCATCTGAAATACTTTGAAGTTGCAGTGTGCAACATAGGCTAGAAAGATTCTTATAGCTTCAAGTCTTGCAACAGGTGCAAATGTCTCATCATAATCTATTCCTTCCTGTTGACAGTAACCCTTAGCCACTAGCCTTGCTTTGTTTCTTGTCACTGATCCATTTTTATCAAGCTTGTTTCTGAAAACCCATTTGGTCTCAATGACTGACTTTCCCTTAGGTCTTGGAACCAACTTCCATACATTGTTCCTTTCAAACTGATTTAGCTCTTCTTGCATGGCTATCACCCAGTCAGAATCCAACAATGCTTCATCAGTTGTCTTGGGTTCCATTTGAGACAGGAAGCATGAAAACATGCTGTGAGCAGAGACTTTGTTCCTTGTCCTCACTCCAGAAGTAGGGTCGCCAATGATGAGGTCATTTGTGTGATCCTTGTTCCACTTGGTGATTCTGGGCAAGCTACTTGATTGTACAGGAACAATTGCTTCAGTTTGTTGAGTTGAATGCTCACCAATTCCATTGTCTTCACCATGTTCTTCATTGTCTTCACCATGTTCTTCATTGTCTCCAGAGTCATCATTATTATGAATGTTAGAAGTTATGGTTTGTGACTGAGCTGGAGTTTGGTTGACAGTAATGGTATTGACAACATCTTTGTCAACTTCAACAATTTGAGTGAAGCTAGGTTCTTCATCAACAATTTCCTCAGCTTCCAAGTATCCTTGATTCTCAAATCTGAATGTCTGCATCTTTCCTTCTTCATGCCGTCCTGGAAACTTGGTTTAATCAAATGTGACATTTACACTCTCTTCAATAATCTTGTGTTCTATAACATAAACTCTGTAGGCAGTCCTTTCTGTGATGTAACCCATGAATAGTCCTTCAAATGCCTTAGTGTCAAATTTTCCTTTCTTCTCATGGTTATCCTTCATCATAAAGCATTTGCTCCCAAACACATGAAAATATTTGACAGTAGGGTTCTTCCCAGTTAGCAGACAGTAAGGTGTACTTGCATGAGTTTTGTTAATCATGGTTCTGTTTTGAGTATAACAAGCTGTGTTGATAGCTTCAGCCCAGAAATATGTTGGCGGTTTGGCATCATGCAACATAGTTCTAGCTGCTTCAATGAGAGTCCTGTTCTTTCTTTCTACAACTCCATTCTGCTGTGGAGTCCTTGCAGCAGAGAATTGTTGTACAATTCCTTCATCTTTACAGAAATTTCCAAGTGTGGCATTTCTGAATTCTGTACCATTGTCACTCCTCAAGATTTGAACTTTTGAGTTTGGAGTTCTATCAAGAACTCTGACTTGATCAATAATCACTTGAGCAGCTTCATCTTTGGATTCAAGAAACTTCACCCAGGTGTACCTTGAGTAATCATCCACCATTACTAAGGCATATCTCTTCTTGGCCATTGATGGTACATTGACTGGTCCAAAGAGATCCATGTGAATCAACTTGAGTACTTCATTGTTGGTGTTTATTTGCTTGGACTTGTGCACAGCTCTCCTCAGTTTGCCCATTTGACAATCTTCACACAGTCCTTCTTGACAGAATTCCTGTTGGGGCAAACCTCTCACTAACTCCTTCTTCATCAGAATATTCATTGTCTTGAAGTTAAGATGTGAGAGCTTCCTGTGCCAAAGCATACTGTCACCAACAGTTGCTTTACTGTAGAAACAGTAAACCTTATCCTTCTTTGTTGAATTTAAGTCAGCAACAAACAAGCTTCCTTTTCTGACCCCTTTTAGAGAGAGGTTTCCATCCTTCTTGTGATAGATGTTGCACACCATCATATCAAAATCAACCTTGAATCCCCTGTCACTGAATTGGCTGACACTGAGTAGATTGTGCTTCAATCCATCCACAAGAGCAATGTCTTCAATGACAACATTTCCAATTTCCAAACAGCCATATCCCACTGTGTAACCCTTGCTGTTGTCTCCAAAGGTTATGATTGGGCCAGCTTTCTCTACATAGTGTGATAGCAGGGCTTTATCACCTGTTATGTGTCTTGAGCAGCCACTGTCAATGATCCACATGACTTGATCTTTCTTCTTGCCCTGCAAAACAGAATGTATTTAAGATGCATATGGTACCCAATCCTTGTTGGGTCCTGCAGCTTTAGTGTCTCCTGAGTTTCTTCCAGTTACAAGTTCACAAGCATCATCAATAACCTCCTGTTTGACTTTTCTTTTCACCCACTTAGGCTTAGAATTGGACTTGATCCTTTTCTTAGTGGATGAAGCCTTTTTGTTGTTGCTAGCAGGCTCAGAAGTCTCAACAGTGTGCATGTATGAGCATTTTTCAGTAGTGAGAATAGGTAAGTTAAAGCATGTGCTCATGGCAGTGATCTTGCATGGCATACATTCAATGTTATTACAGACACTCATAGTTCTATGCATAAGGGGGGTTCTGTGTAAATTACCATTGAGTTCAGTAGCATTGATCTTATTTTCAATTGGCTTATTACAAACATGTGTTAAATGATGTGAAGATCCATAGTTATTGCATAGTTTCCTAGAAGCACCTTCAACATTAGTGTATCCATTTCCCTTATTGACACCTACCTTACCATTCCTATTCTTAGACTTGGGAGTTACTGGATTGACAGTATGTTCAGAAGTTGCTGTCGAATTTTCCTTGACAGTACCTTTTATTCCTACTGTCTTGACAGAAGGTTTGGAAGTTACTGTCTTGGAAACATTCTTGACAACATCTTTGGAAGATACTGTCTTGCCAACTGTGACAGTATCTTTTGAACTTACTGTCTGATTGCTTGGTAAGTTTACTGTCTTGGGGATTGTGACAGTATCCTTTCCATCCTTAGATGTGCTGTCAACACCTTCATCCTCATCAAGAATTTCTTGTTTGATGAGCATGGCTTCTTCATCAAACTCAATTTCTGCAGCTTTGAAAATAAGAGTTTTAACCTTTTTGAGAATGGTGGGTTTGACAGCAGCACTTCCAGAACAATCTTGAATCACAGTTTCCTTTCCAGGTCTCCTACCATATGAAAAACCTATGCCAACAGTTTGATTTTCTGTATGCTTATCATTGTAATCCTGAACTATCTTAGATGAGTTTTTATAAGCCTTAATCTTGAATTCATTTTCAGCAATCTCATTCCTCAGGAATTCCTCAACTTCTTTAGCACATTTTAATTCATTTTTAAATTTTGCATTCTCCTGAGCTAAAGAGTCTAGTGAACTGGTTTTGAGAACAAGAGATTCATTTTCAGACTTTAGTGTTTCATTTAGCTTACTCAGCCTAATGATTTCCTCATTAGCAGCAGATAAGCTAGTATAGACATTGAACATTTCATCACTTAAGTCTTTAATGGTTTTCTTGTACTCATCAGTGGACATATCAAGTAAGACAAGTGAAGGTACCTGACTTGAAGATATTGATGTTGTTTCATCAGTGCTAGCCATGAGAGCTAGGTTGACATATTCTTCTTCATCTTCATCATCAGACTCATCCCAACACTTTCCTTCAGCCACATAGGCTCTACCTTGATTCTTCTTAGAGTATCCACCAGTTCCTTTCTCAAATCTCTGAACCTGTTTGGGTCTTTTGCATTCAGTAGCAAAATGACCAGGTTCACCACAGTTGTAACACTTGAATTTAGATCTATCCACAAATCCAGTCTTGTATCCTCCTTTGGATGAGCTTCCCACAGCAGCCTTTGATGAGCTTCCCTTGGTGAACTTGGATGCTTGGCCTTGGGGCCTGAATGACCTATCCTTCTTGAACCTAAAGTTCTTGAACTTTTTAGCCATGTAGGCCATAGTAGGATTGTCCATGCTTTCCAGTTCCTCCATTGTGTAGAAGTCTTCATCTTCCACATCCTTGAGCTATAGTACTACTTTCTCATCATCTTCAACAACCTCTTCTATCTTCAAGGATTGTGCAGGGGTTGGTTGTGTGATTTGCAGAACTTCACTTGGCTGTGTGATCCTTGGCACATGTTCTACTAGGGCACTTGACATATTAGCCATCTTGTTCCTTGTTCCACTTTGTATGGCTCTCTTTTGAAAGATTTCAAGTTCATAAGATTTCAGAATGCCATAAAGCGTCTCAAAGGTTATATTGTTGAGATCTCTTCCTTCTCGTATGGCTGTTGTCTTGTGTTCAAGGTGATCAGGCAGTGTAAGCAAGAACTTGACATTTAATTCTTTTCTGTCATAGTACTTGCCATGTATATGTAGTTCAGTTAAGAGCTTACTGAACCTTTAAAACATGGAAGTTAAGTCTTCACCAGGCTTGGCCATGAATGCCTCATATTGTGATATGAGTATTTGTCTTTGATTGCCCTTAAATTCTTCACTTCCTTCACATAACAAAGCTAACCTGATCCACATCTCCTTGGCAGATGTGCAGCTTATCATACTTCCACACATGGCTTTATCCAACGTGAGAGAATCGAGCAAGATGAGTTGCAAGTGATCATCTAGCACCATTTTCTCCTTCTCAGGTTCCAAAAATTCTGAGGGATCTTTGGGAACCCAATGTGCAGGAATGACTTCACCATTTACTGTTGTGGCTTCAATTTCCTTTCTTGGAACGAAAGGACCATTCTCGAGAATACCTGGGTATAGTGGATTCGCAGCTTTGATAAATAACAAGATCTTTCTTTTCCAAATTCTGTAGTTCTCTTTATCAAAAGTTGGGATCTTGATACTGTTTGATTTCTGCATTGTCGTCGTGATCTCAGATATGTATGTTAATCTGTAAGCTTTGATACCAGTTGTTGGTCCTCGTGTATTGCAGAAGGGGGGGGGAATGAATGCAATACTGATAAAACTCAATCTCAATTTCAACAACCAAAACTAAGATTTAATGTTATCAATAATATGTATGCATTCACAAACAGTATAATCGAAAGACAGAATTCACAAAATAAATGTTTTATTTATTTTGCAAAGTGTTGCTACAACCTCAAGAGAGAATTCTTGAGCTTCGGTTTTCTTCAAGACACTTACTTGTCTTTTCTTGCTTATCTTGAAATGAATTGATAGTCTAAGTATAAACTATTCCTATCACAATCAACACGGGTTTGTGAAGCTGCTGTCATTATCAAGTGGCAGCTTCTTACAGATTGCCTACCCATGTGACATTCCTAAATTGCTAACATGTCAGATATACATTACAAAGAAAGCAACCTAGCTTCATTCTATTTCCAGCTAAAACAATTCAGCAAATAGAGACTTGACCTTGCTCTTTGAATTGATTCGCTTTTGTTTTGTAGTGCTTGAAGCTTCTGTCGTAGTCTTGTAGACTTGGTGCAGCTTAGGGATACTGCAACACGTCTGTTTCTTGAATATTGAAACTATCACGGGATTTGACTGAGAAGATACCTCGAACAAGGATCTTTCTTGAGACAGTTACTTTTGCCGCAAAGCTTGCTGTCACAGGAATGAGCTTTTGGTGACAGTATGAGTTCCCCGCATAGTGTGCTGTCGAGTTTTCCAAACTTGCTGTCGAGGGCTAAAGTTGCTGTCGCGTAGTCTTCCGCCAATGTTGCTGTCAGAGTGAATATGCTGTCGTGACTTGCAACATTCTGTCTTCTTGTAATCTTACTGTCAATGCTTATGACAGTAACCTTTATTCATGTTGTCATCTAATATGTGCATTCTTTGAGGCTTGAACACAGAAAGTGAACTTCTTCCAAATTACACAACTAAAATGACATTGCATACTGATTACAAGAACATACCTTGGTTGTGATAGTATGTTCTACTTAATTAAAAATTAAGTACATAAAAAGTTAAGTTGTTCCTATGCTATCACCCATAAATCCCAACAACATGTGTCTACGACACATGTGCCTTTGGGACATGCTGTCGTTGGACAATTTAGTGTTCTGTTTGGACATAGGTTTCGGTTCTACTAGTGTGCAGACATCAGTAGTACATACGCCTGTTATACATGTAATGGCTACTGCGCCTACTGTGCCGACGGTTCCTGCTGTGCCTACTGCACATGCTGAGAAACCTGAGAAGTTCAATGGTACGAACTTCAAACGCTGGCAACAAAAGATGTTGTTTTATCCAACCACGTTGCATCTTGATCGTTATCTGAAAGAGGATGTATTGTTGCTCACTGTTGAGAGTAACGTGCAGACTGTGTATGCAACTGATGCTTAGAAGCGCGCCGAATATATCTGTCGGAACTATGTGCTTAATGGTTTGGCTGACTTGTTATATAATGTGTATAACTCGAAGCCAACATCTAAGGTCTTATGGGAATCAATTGACCATAAGTATAAAACCGAGGACGCTAGGGCAAAGAAGTGGATTGTTGGCCGCTTTCTTGATTACAAGATGGTGGATTCCAAGACTGTGGTCACTCAGGTGCAAGAACTGCAGGTGATCATCCATGATATTCATGCTGAAGGGATGGTCATAAGTTGCTGTTGTGATTGAGAAGCTGCCACCTAGTTGGAAAGATTTCAAAAACTACCTTAAGCACAAGCGAAAAAAATGTTACCAGAAAAGTCGTACATATTATGGCATGTATGTTGATGGATGTTGATCATAAATTGATCTTATTTAATGATTGAGTGATATATATTTCTGGAAAAAAAATTGTGAATCTTTGTAACGTTCCAAAACCCAACGGGCTTTGTATTCAAAGAGTAGAGGGTAAAGGTCGACATGAAATTTATAATTTTCTGATTGAGTTTATTCCTCTGGTAAATTATTTTATCTCGTGATGGTGATCAATGTGATATCTATGGAATGCGGTCAGCTATGTATGCTTAAATTTGGAGAAATCAAGAATTTTGTTAACCCTAACGCATCGGTTGATCAAGAATCACTGAATGTAGGTTTTGTTGGAAGTTTATGTTCTTATTTGGGCTTTTTCTGGTTGTATCAGTGGATGTGCCAGAATTATCGGTTCTTGTGAACTAACTGAAATTTCAGAGAAATTCAGACGTTGAATTTTTCAATGAAAAAAACATGAAAAGTTCTTAAGACATGACGTTAAAATCTGAAAGGTTTTTTAACGATTGATGACGAAACCTGCTCTAGTGAGAGATGGTGATAAGAAATGTGATTACTTTCTGAAGCTATATAAAGAAGATTATATTTTATAAGCTCTAGACCAAAAAACTACTTAATACGGAAAAAGATGGTAAAAGATGACTTTGGTAGTGAATAATCACTGGATGAATTTTGTTCAAAACGAGAATATTCACAAGGTCATTGCATCTTACTCGCTTTATATAAATGAAGTAGTTGCAGGTTTGAATTTCTCTCTAATGT
This sequence comes from Heracleum sosnowskyi, assembly GCA_030848705.1. Lineage (NCBI taxonomy): Eukaryota > Viridiplantae > Streptophyta > Magnoliopsida > Apiales > Apiaceae > Heracleum > Heracleum sosnowskyi. The sequence continues at coordinate 7,529,207 of CM061245.1, forward strand.
AGATGAGAAAACAATTTTGATCAATTCAGACTATCACTGGATATGAGGATATTAGTCATGAAGAGATTAATTATGTTTAAAGTAGATACTATTGAAGGAAATACTCAAATTTCCTATTAATTCTGGAATGTAGTGAAACATTCTTAGAAATGCTAAAATTGTGGGGGTATTTGGAAAAGAAAACTAAAGAATTTTCTATGAATAATGGAATATGTGGTGGAACATTCTTGAAAATAATTAAAGTGTGGGGGTATCTTGAAGATGTCTTGATACCAATACCTATGAAGGTAAAAGAGGATCCAAAATCAATTAAGGTATTTTGGGTAGATATATAGACAACGATTGAGTCTAACGAAAATGAATCTAATTTGTGAGATTCATTATAATGCAATTACGGAATCTAGGAATACTTCTATGGTGAGCTAGTATTTCCTTGTAGATATGTAATTAAAATTTATCCGAATAAACCTACGAGTTATTAGATGATATGTGAGACTGAACCCAGACAGAGCAAAGATTTGAAAATTTTGTTAGTACAAAAATGTTCGAAAATTTGCTTAAAGGTAGGCCTCAAATCTTGACAAAAGCTACGAGAATTCTCTGATGATCTTACGGAAAAAAGGATATCAATAGAGAAATTGACAAAAGGTAATAAGTCAATGAGTCAAGATTTCTAACACGTATATTAAAAAAAATGGACTGTGACACCTTTCAAATAAATATGATCTCTCTATGTCCTTTGTGGGGGAAAAAGATGTTAAGAAATAGAGAGAAGTGATTCTAAGTGACAAATTCTATGTGATAGAACCGTATTTAATTATATATGGATCTTCTAGCGAGATAGATGTCATTGGAGTCCAAACGAATTTTCAAATTAGAAAATAAATATGTGGGTCAAAGAAAAGTAAAAGGCCAGACTAATAATTAGAGATTATAGTCAAAAGTGAAGATCTAACTTACTTTATGATATATTCTTGAGTTACGAGAATACGGTTCATCAAGATGATACTTAAATTGTCGGCATTACGAAATTTAAAGTACATCAATGAATGTTTAAACAGTCTTTCTAAGTAGATATTTGGAGAAATCTACGTGAACCTGAGGGTTTCTCTGGCTAAGGCAAGAGTAGAAAGTTTGCATTTCGGTCATTATGTTGATTGAAACAACATAGACACGAAAATTGGCATATATATATTTGATGTTATTGTTGTGATATACAATGGCTTCATAATATACAATACATTTGCCACTTTGAGGACGCTCAAATTTGGTAGCTGGGTGAATGAACATTGCCAGTTTAGGGACGCTTAAACTTGGTAATGAGATAAGTTGAAATTACTAATTTTTTGGGACGCTAAAATTTGGTAAGGTCAAGAATGATTGGTAAAGTAATTACCAAAATGTGACAAATGCTAATGTTGAGATGTCAAATTGATAGAAAATCAATGAATTGACAAGTGTGTATGTTTTAGTGACACATGAGATGACAAGTTTATAATGATTACATATGAGTTATCTGATCATTACGAGAAGTAATGACGAGAGGATCATCTCTAGCAATTTTGGTGAGACTTGAAGTTTGATTTTAAAATTAAAATCTTAATAACTTTAAAAGTCTTAAAGGATACAAGTCACGTGATAGTGATGTGAATCTTGAAGAGATCAACAGAACAAAATCTAATATAGCTAGATTGAATTTGCATCTATCCAATGATAGATGAATGAGGATCTCTCAAGAATGATTGAAAGTCTATTGTACTTGTTGATTTGTACATTATTAGACATATACTGCTCAGTTGGTAGACTGAGTAGATGCACGAGTATAATGAAAAATGGTCACATAGAAGTGATTGAATTGATATTAAGGTGTACGTAATGTACTCGTGAGCTAGGATTTCCTTCCAAGAGATATCTAATTGTACTATGGGGATATGGTATGTAAATTAGATGTTTGACTTTAAAAATTCTAAAAGTCATTGATGAATATAATTCACTTTAAAGGAAACAATCGTGTCATGGAAAATCCTAAATAGATGATTTAATATAGCTCGATTCATGATGGAATACGAGTCTATTGCATAAGATTTATGTATGTAAGAGGCTGATTTCGTAGCCATTTTTAAAGGATATTCCTAAATGACAAGAAAAATGTATTTTTAATGTGCATGTATTGTGTAATCAATCTGCAACTAGAAGATCACATTGTTATGTGTTCAATGGTAAGTCTAGTCTTTTATGACATAGACATAATACTATTAGACCAACTACTCTCAACGAGAATTATCGGTATTGATCCTGTAAAGTTAAGAGGTAATTATGTGGATCCACTAACCAGATGGTTAAACTAAGAGAATCTTGTTGAGCCAAGAAAATCTGGTTATACCGAGAGATAGTTGTAAAATCATCTAGAGGGATGAGCCTTAAGCCTATTGCTTAACGACGTCATGGTGGACACCCAACCATTGCTGATTGGAGATCCCAAGAACATGGTTCAATGGGTCAACTAAATCATGATGACCAAATCACTGTGGGGGTAACCCCTGGCCTGTTCCTATGATGAAGAAACAGTGAGACCCGTATGGTACGAGGGTAAGCTTTCGAGCTTTTAATGATATTTCGTTGAATACATGTAGTTCCAGGGTTTGAATGCATGGAATTCAGTTGAGTAAACGCGGGTTACTCTATAAGGAAATAGATCACCTATGTGAGAGAGAAGTGGGGTCGCTTCAAAGGAGAATTGCGAGGCATAATTCTTTAGAAACTCTTGGAGAACCAAGACGATGTTCCATGGCCAAAATGGACATAATCATGATAGCTGAACGAATCAAAAAGGATATAGTGATAAGTATATCATCGTTTACACAAATGGTCGAACAGTTCAAAGACAATCGCGTCTATTGTCTACCAGTAAAGTCGTTATGCTTACTCGAGCGAAGGTTCAAAGAGCATTCTCTACCTATCGTATGCTATATCTAATCGAATAAACTATCACCAAGTCAAAATTTTATGTCATTCTGTCTGGTGTGTGCTACTGATACATCAATCTCATCCATGTGGGGGATTGTTGGAAAATATGGGTAAATTATGAGTGAATTAATTGATTTGGTAAAATCAATTCCGATTTTCAATCTGGATTTTTTGTCAATGATGCGATTAATTAGCTTGACTAATTAATTAAGGAAATTGTCACAAACATAATTGTCACCGACACAATTAATTAGCTTGACTAATTAATTAAAGAAATTGTCACTGATATAATTGATTAACGCGGTTAATTAATTATGGCAATTGTGTAGCGCACAAGTTTTCCTAGCCTATATATACTCGTGTAGATCATTAGGATGATTCATTCGAAACACATCCTTCTCTCATACACATCTCTATTCTCTTCCTCCGGTGATAATTTCTTGTTCGTCTCAAACTCGCTGAGAGTGACGATATTCAACAGTCTCACTGCAAACCGTTTTATCCCGAGAAACAATTTGCTCACACATACGGTGATGGCTAATACGCTTTAAGGAGACAGTCACGCACTAGACTCGGTTTTGTTCCTTGTCTCCTACTTTTATTTGTTTGATTTGTTTACTGTTTACATTGATTGGAATGAAATTTGGAATGGGTACACTTGACGATATGAATCATTTGAAAAATAAACGCATTCGTTCTGTAGCAGATCTTATACAAGATCAATTAGGATTGACTCTGGTTCCTTTAGAAAATATGATTCTAGGAACTATATCTGGAGGACTTAGGCATAAATTGATACCGGCTCCTCAGAATTTGGTAACTTCAACTCCATTAACAACTACTTATGAATCTTTTTTCGGTTTACACCTATTATCTCAAGTTTTGGATCGAACTAATCCATTGACACAAATAGTTCATGGGAGAAAATTGAGTTATTTGGGCCCTGGAGGAATGATAGGGCGAACTGCTTAGTTTTCAAATATGAGATATCCATCTTAGTCATTATGGGCGTATTTGCCCAATTGACACGTCTGAAGGAATAAATGTCGGGCTTATTGGATCTTTAGCGATTCATGCGAAGATTGGTCGTTGGGGATCTCTAGAGAGCCCATTTTATAAGATTTTTCATAGATCAAAAAAGGCAATGATGTTTTATTTATCGCCAAGTAAAGATGAATACTATATGGTAGCAGTGGGAAATCCTTTGGCCTTGAATCAGGATCTTTAGGAAGAACATGTTGTTCCAGCTCGATATAGTCAAGAATTCCTGACTATTGCATGGGAACGGGTTCATCTGTGAAGTATTTTTTCCTTTCAATATTTTTCTATACACCTTATCTGTTATTCACACACGCTCACATTGTTTTTGTTTTATGTACTACTATCACATATTGTCTACCATTGAATTCCGTTTATATTAATATGCACAACATGAATTAAAACATATCTGGTCCAATTCGAAAACACTATGGTATTAGATTATCAATCTAGCACATGTGTGGGAATAGATTATCACATTTGTGGTACATGATTATCAATCTATTTATTTTTTATAGTTGTGAATCTTTCAATTTTGAAAAGAATATTACATGCATGTTTGTCGGGCCTCAGGTTTTATTATTATGGATTGGGTTTCATTGAAATGGGCCGTGTGATAATAAAAAGAAAAGAAAAGAAAAAAGAATGTCACTGTTTCATGATCCGAATCCCTGAGTGAATTTTAAAAGCATTTTATTATTTATCTATTTCTATTTTGTAATTTAGTTAGAGTTCTAAAAATCACAATTTAATGCGATTACTTATGGATAATTCACTCTGCAATTCGGTCTCGAAGTCAAGTTAACAAAAATTTGGTCAATGTCACTTTAAAAAAGTAGTCAAAATCAACGTTAATGACAGAGAATTTGATCAAAAAAGTAGGATCAGTAATCAATAATGTGATTTTAGATTTGTGCGGTTTTCTCGTTTGATCAAAAAAATTCGTATTTTAAAAATAAAATAAAATTATACTCATAAAATATATGAATTTTATACTTTTTTCGTCCTTCTCATTTATTTATATTTTTTTTGGATGTTTTTCTCAATTGTTTACATTTCAAAATTTTTTTAAAATAATAAAATTTTATAATATAAAAATTAACTACGGTGTAAAGAATTGTGAGGAAGAAAAAATTCGGAAAAGAATAACTTGGGAAAAAAGAAACGAGAAGAATAAAACCTTTAAATGAACTTTCCTCGCTGTTTAATTCAAGTATTTGAGCAGCCAAAAAGTCAAAACCATAAAAAAGGCTTCAAAGACCATTTCATTTTCCTCATCCTTATTCTTACACACCTCCAATCGGTACGTTACACACACACAATATTTTAACACATACGAGCTGTAATCACACTTGTAAATGTCGCAATTAAGTAAATTAACTTTAATTTTCTCACTAATCGCTCCAATTATACCTGGATTACTCTTCGTTAGATCCTCCGATCTTGATTATTTTCATGTTTTTGTGTTGATTTTGCTTTGGCTAGGGTTTTGCAACGCTTTATTTCACTATTTAGTTGAAAAAAATCGAGTAATTGGAGGTAGGAATACTGGTTTTGGTGAATTGAGTATGGATTTGAGTATCGAAAACTCGAAAGATATCGATGAGGATCTTCATAGTAGGCAGCTTGCGGTGTATGGACGTGAGACGATGAGGCGATTGTTTGCTTCGAATGTGCTTGTTTCTGGCTTGAAAGGCCTTGGCGTTGAAATCGGTATTGAATTTGAGCTTTTGTTTGTTGAATTCTTGTTGAATTTGTCGATTATTTAGTTAGAGATTTTGTGATTGAAGTAGAGAGGTTAGAGATGATATGTTTTACACGTAAATATGAAATGCCGAAATCGGAGTAGAATATGTGTTTTGATTGAATTTGAGCTTTTGTTTGGTGAATTGTGGCTGTTTTTGTCGATGATTTAGTTAGAGATTTTATGATTGTAGTAGAGAGCTTAGAGATGATTCGTTTTAACACGGAAATATGAAATGTGGAAATCGGAGTAGAATCTAGTGTTTTGATTGAATTTTGAGCTTGGAGATTTAGGATTGAAGTGAGGAGCTTAGGTAGTTCATAGTTGGATATGATAAGTTTGTATATGTAAAAACGAGATGTGGAAATGATACTAGAATTTAGTGTTTTGATTGAATTTGGCGGTCCGTGTCGTCTGACTATGATGAATTTGTACTTGAAAACTTGACGTGTGTAGATATGTTATGTTCACGTATAAAACAATTATACGATTAAGAATTGGATTTAAACTAGTTACCAATTAAAGTTTCTAGACGAAAATTACAGAATATTTTTTAGTGTCATGTTCGTGTTGAGTATGCCTAATTTTAGATACTTGGAAAGTGTTGCTTGTTATTATTGTAGAAGTTGGCTTCAGCTGTTTTTACAGCTTTTTTATTCGTTAGGTTAATAACATGAAATTGAAATTTGCTCCACTTGATACGTTAATCAAGGCTCAGCTAGTATTTAATTCAGTTTATGCATGCGGATTGTTGTTCAAATAAGTATAGTCACCCTTACAATGAATACATGATCACATATATACAAAACATGTAATCTATAGTTGCTGCTTTGAAAATTAGTAGTTTGGGTACTGTTTTTATGTAATGGTTTCAAATTCGAGTGCTATAAATACGTATTGTGTAGGATGTCTTTTGCAAATTTACTTTTCATCGCATTTAGATTGACATATACCGTTCTTTCTAAATCTGTTTGCCAACTGCTTTGTAGAGCTTTTTCTGTTACTGGATTTGTAGGGTACTCAATTTGTTCTATAGTAAATAGTCTTTTTGTACTCAACTTGTTTCATAATAAGTAATTTCTTGTGTTTCTGCATTTGATCATGCTTAATTGAGCTTGAATTGACTGGACAATATGCTGTAAAAAGCTGACATATGTAACAAACTGATTGACAAACATGACAATCACATGCAGCAAAGAACCTTGTGCTGGCTGGCGTCAAGTCTGTCACTTTGCATGATGAAGGGAATGTGGAGTTGTGGGATTTGTCCAGCAATTTCATTTTCACAGAGAATGATATTGGCAAGAACAGAGCACTTGCTTCTGTTTCAAAACTTCAGGAACTCAACAATGCTGTGGCTGTATCTACCATAACGTCAAACTTGACAAAAGAGAAGCTATCTGATTTTCAGGTACCACTTTGACCAATTTAAGAGTAGGGCTGTCAAACGGATAATTCGGATACGGATCTGCCTGTATCCGAATCCGAATCCGAAAATCTGAATTCGTATCCGAATCCGTATCCGAATCCAAAAATATTTAAATAAAAATATCCGAATCCGAATCCGCCGGATACTATCCGGATACGGATAATATCCGAATCCGAATTTCAGTCAGAATTTTTTAGTTTTTATATTAAATTTTAATTCAATAAAATTGAAAAAAATTATAATTTTTTTAAAAAAAAAAGTAAACTAAACGAAAACTTAAATTTATTAAAGTCTATTTTATTTTTTTCAAAAATTTAATTTTTAGTATAATTTTGTTTGTTTTAAAATATTAAAATTTTAATATATATATATTTACAATTATCTACAACTTATATAAATATATTGTTTAATGATTAAATTATATATATATTCTGCAATCTTAAAAAATAATTTCTAAATAATATGTAACTATATATATATATATATATATAATATATTATTTATTTATCATATTTATTTAATTTCGGATTCGGATATTACCAGATACGGATGCGCCTATATCCATATCCGTATCCGCAATTACCGAATTCAAATACGGATAATATCCGTTTTATTTCGGATACGGATAAAATCCGCTTTATTCCGGATACGAATACAGATATTTCGGACGAATATCGGATTTTTCGAATTTTTTTGACAGCCTTATTTAAGAGGATGAAAATTGCTATATTATTAAATGAAAGTTATTAATTAATCCTTCTTACTCTTAACAGCTTCATGGTACTTTATTAATTGCAGAAAGCATTTACATATATTGTAGATTTCAAAGTTAAAATATTGCCGTCTGTCTTCTTGCATTCTGATGCAAAATCTGTTCTGACAAAGTTCTAAGCCAGATAACGAGTATAGTTAAAGAAGTCTGTACCATAAACGAATTTAACACTTGTCTTCATGTGGAGTATTTGAACTATATTTTTGTGTAACTAATCCTTTATTTAACTTTACTACTCTAATCTAGAATATAGCTAACTATCTATCCAATATAATCATGCTTTGCAATAAATTACAATTAATTAGCATGCTTTATTGGTACATTATTTTGTATGAAATATTCCAAGTCAAGTTCACATTTAGTTAGTCACTAAGTTGCCTTTTTGTGCGACTTGCAATTTTAATGGTCGAAATGGCAGCGTCAGTTTCTACTCGAGTTCTGAGAGCCCTTAATTTTGTACTGAAGTACAGTGGACTCTCGGTGCCTCACTGGACCACCTTATGCATGGATATTGGATCCTAATATGTCAAATTTACATGATGGTTATGTTTGCAATTGCAAAGACCTTCTTGCATTGCATCTTAAATGCAATTACCGTCGGTGTCAGGTAAAGGTAATACATGGAGTTTGTATCACCTTGTTGCCACTTCTTCCAGTTACCAATATGCAGGAAGTGTACTTTTTTTAAAATTAGTTTATAGTTGACCAGTCTTGACTGCTGTTATCGTTTCTGATTCTGTGATGATATTGGCAGTTTAGCCTATCTCTTTAATTTGTATTAATATTTGCCCACGTTTAGAAGGAAGTTATCTATATATAATCTTCTCATTTCGTAGTACTGGCTGGACTACTACTCCTTAAGATAGTATGTCGGGGGTTACTGTTCCAAATTTGTATGTGTGTGTATCTTATGTCTCAGTAATGTATCCTTACTTGCTCTGCAGGCTGTGGTTTTTACTGATACCGATTTGGAGACGGCGATTGCATTTAATGATTACTGTCATAATCATCAACCTCCTATTGCATTTATTAAAACTGAAGTAAGAGGTCTTTTTGGTAATGTGTTCTGTGATTTCGGCCCAGGATTTACTGTGGCTGATGTTGATGGAGAAGAACCTCACACCGGTATTATTGCATCTATCAGTAATGACAAACCTGCATTTGTATCGTGTGTTGATGATGAAAGACTCGAGTTTCAGGATGGGGATCTTGTTGTGTTCTCAGAAATTAGGGGAATGACAGAACTTAATGATGGAAAGCCACATAAGATAATTAATGCAAGACCGTATTCTTTCAATCTCGAGGAAGATACTACAAATTTTCGTGCATATGAAGGAGGAGGTATTGTCACTCAGGTGAAGCAGCCTAAAGTCCTAGAGTTCAAGCCATTAAAAGAAGCACTAAAGGATCCGGGCGAATATTTGCTGAGCGATTTTTCCAAATTTGACAGGCCACCTCTCTTGCACTTGGCTTTCCAAGCACTCGACAAGTTTGAGTCTGAATTAGGACGCTTACCTGTTGCTGGTTCCGAAGAAGATGCAAATAAACTTGTATCTATTGCAGGAAACATCAATGAGACCTTTAAACATGGGAGACTGGATGATATAAATCCAAAACTTCTGCGTCACTTTGCTTTTGGTGCCCGAGCTGTCCTAAATCCTATGGCGGCTATGTTTGGTGGAATTGTTGGTCAGGAGGTTATGAAAGCATGCTCTGGAAAGTTTCATCCACTTTTCCAGGTTCTCTTTTCCTCAGTACACCTTTTATCTAACTGATAAATAGTGACTACAATGGGACATACAGTTTGGTCATTTATTCGAAGTATTGGTATTTAAAATTTACATACATTGAGCTTAGTTTATTTTGAACATACACGTTCTGTGCACAAGCCCATCTTAAAAATGATTTCACAGATCTTTCTTTAAAGGCATTTTACAAAACATTGCTCTTTAAGTTAATTCCTTACATTTTCTGTCAATGTGTACAGTTCTTCTACTTTGACTCGATTGAGTCACTGCCCACTGAGCAGCTGGATCTTAATGACTTCAGACCGTTGAACAGCCGATATGATGCACAGATATCGGTTTTTGGGGCCACACTCCAGAAGAAACTGGAAGATGCTCAGGTGTTTGTTGTGGGATCTGGTGCTCTTGGATGTGAGTTCCTGAAGAATTTAGCTCTGATGGGAGTTTCTTGTAGCAGTCGAGGAAAGCTAACTGTCACCGATGATGATGTAATTGAGAAGAGTAACCTTAGCAGGCAATTTCTCTTCCGTGATTGGAATATAGGACAGGCCAAATCCAGTGTTGCTGCTACTGCTGCTGCATTGATAAATCCCAATATTAACATTAAAGACTTGCAGAATCGTGTGGGCCCTGAGACGGAAAATGTTTTTGATGATACCTTTTGGGAGAATCTAAATGTTGTTGTTAATGCCTTGGACAATGTCAATGCTAGGCTTTATGTTGATCAGAAATGTTTGTATTTTCAAAAGCCACTTTTAGAGTCAGGAACTCTAGGGGCCAAGTGCAATACCCAGGTGGTAATCCCTCATCTAACTGAAAACTATGGTGCCTCGAGGGATCCACCAGAGAAACAGGCACCCATGTGTACTGTCCATTCATTCCCACACAACATCGACCATTGCTTGACATGGGCCAGATCAGAATTCGAGGGTTTGCTTGAGAAGACACCAGCTGAAGTTAATGCATATCTTTCCAATCCAAGTGAGTATACCAATGCTATGGTGAATGCTGGTGATGCTCAAGCTAGGGATAACTTAGAACGGGTTCTTGAGTGCCTTGACAAGTATAGATGCGAAACATTCGAAGATTGCATTACATGGGCTCGTTTGAGGTATGCATTTTTTGACATTTAGTTTCTTTGTTCTTTTTATATATGAAGGGGATAAATGTTTGTGATACTTACTTTTCTGTCTCTAGGTTTGAAGAATATTTCTCTGACCGCGTGAAACAGTTGATTTTTACTTTTCCCGAGGATGCTGCAACTAGTACTGGAGCTCCATTTTGGTCAGCACCCAAACGTTTTCCCCAACCACTGCAGTTCTCTACTGCTGATCCAAGTAATCTGCATTTTGTCATGGCAGCTTCCATACTACGTGCTGAGACATTTGGCATTTCTGTTCCTGATTGGGTAAAGCACCCCAAGGCATTGACCGAAGCTGTTGATAAGGTGATGGTCCCTGAATTTAGACCGCAGGAAGGTGTCAAAATTGAGACTGATGAGAAGGTCACAAACCTATCTGCTGCTTCTATAGATGACAGTGCCGTCATAGATGAACTAACCCAAAAGCTAGAGCAGCTCTGTAAGACTCTGCCATCTGGTTTCAGGATGAAACCCATTCAATTTGAGAAGGTTTCTTTCTCTTCTTAACTATAAAGATTTTTTAACTTTACATTATTGTGTGAGCATGGAGTATTTTTCTCCTCTAGTCTGATTGTCTGAATACCCACCAATATATATATAACTATATCGTCTTATTATAGTTGGCTATAATTTATCTAATTTCGGGCTGCACTTCATTTGATGCAGGATGATGATACAAATTACCACATGGACATGATAGCTGCACTTGCCAACATGAGGGCGAGAAATTACAGCATTCCTGAAGTTGACAAGTTGAAGGCCAAATTTATTGCTGGGAGGATTATTCCTGCGATTGCAACGGCCACTGCAATGGCAACTGGACTTGTTTGCCTGGAGCTTTACAAGGTTCTGAATGGAATGCATAAAGTGGAGGACTTTCGTAACACATTTGCGAACCTGGCTCTACCTTTGTTTTCCATGGCGGAGCCTGTCCCTCCTAAAGTCGTCAAGCACCGTGATATGAGCTGGTCTATTTGGGACCGATGGATTGTTAATGGTAATCCCACGTTGAGGGAGCTTCTTCAGTGGTTTTCTAATAAAGGGCTGAATGCTTATAGTATTTCATGCGGAAGTTGTTTGCTTTACAATAACATGTTTCCTCATCACAAAGACCGGATGGACAAGAAGGTGGTGGATTTGGCAAGGGAAGTGGCTAAGCTAGAAATCCCATCTTACCGTCGTCATTTGGATGTTGTGGTGGCTTGTGAGGATGACGAAGATGATGAAATTGACCTTGACGTACCTCAGATATCCATTTACTTCCGCTAGGTTCTGGATATTTGTCTTTAGATAGCTGAGAGCTCTTTGATTGCTTACAGATTATTGATTTAATCAATGAAATCTACATGTTTACTTTCTACCTCTGTATAATTGATCATATATACAGGCAGTTACGCCAGTGTGTAAATTACTTAAACTAAATTACTCATCCGAATGGTTATATGATGATTTAAATGTGGTGCCCGGAGCTGATTTACAGATGATAGATTCTTTAATATGTTGTGCTACTTATCGTTTATGTAGAATTATTTGCTAAGCAATCAACTTAATATCAAAAATTGAATAATTCATATGTTTTAAAATATTAAAAAAAAAAATGTTGAATTATAGTCGTTTTCGACTATTTGTGAATATAAATTCACCAAACAATGACTTTTTGGTTTATTCTCTTCCCATAGAGATAAGCAATGAAAAATCAGAATTCCAAAGTATTTGTGATTATATTTCTTAAAGAGGTTCGTAAGTTAAAATAGAAATTCAAAATTTTTTAAGTTCTTCGGGGGCACAAGAATCTTTTTTTTATTGATTTTCGAAAGTCGCCAGGAGCTCAAGGGATGGAGTCCCCCAAGCTTTGGTTCCTGCAAAAATGAAACTTAAACTTCGGCCAGCATGCTATATATTTAGATTATCATGCTTCCCCGTGGTTCTGTTGTTACTGTCAGGTTGGTTCTGCAACTAATTTGGCTAAGTTCTCCTATGCTTTTGTATACAAGGAATGTTTCATCCTCATTTACCAAAATAACTAGTCTCACCTGCATTGAGAAACTTATTTGCTGATACAATTAAAATCATTTAAACCAAACATATTTCGAGTCTCAGCTCTTCACAAAACTAGTAGCTACGGAGATGAGCTGAATGCCTGCAACACGAGAGCTACGAAACATCTATAAACTTCGCCCTACGAGGGGATGGGCTGAACGATCAGTGAATACAGCGTATCCTTACTTCTACCACCTTCAATACTATATCCATCACCACTAACATAAATACAATGCGCTGATCTAGTAGGATTTAGCATAACCTCGATAAAAGAACGTGTCAAAGGCATGTCCTCAACGCGACACTTATTTACTTCACTAGTACAGAAATAGCTTTCTGCGTCGCACTTTTAGCGTCGGTTATTTTAAAAACCGACGCTTAAAGTACATTAAGCGTCGCCTATTTACTAAACCGACGCATATTTTATAGATTTGGCGTCGGTTGACATAAATAACCGACGCATAAAACATATATAAGCGTCGGTTCTTTAATAACCGACGCCTAAAATCAGTTTAAGCGTCGGTTGCTTGAAAGTGCGACGCAGAAGAGTATGCATAAGCGTCGGTTGGAACAAACTGCGACGCAAAAGAGTATACACAACGTCGGTCTTGTGCACACCCGACACAAAAAAAACTTCCCCTCCTGCCTCTTTCTTCTTCTGACCAGTACAAGTCAATATGGCACTAATATTAAAATACTAGACCAACAAACCAACAAGCAGGCCTTTTATTTCTTAACGTCAATATGATTTTACTATAATTTATTAAATTTCATATTTACCAATATCAAATATTAAATACGTTCCTTAGAAATATATATCAAATTTTGTACTTTTTATAAAATAAAAATTGAATTCAAACGTTTCCAACATTAATTAAGTAAAAGGTGTGAAATAAAAAAAATAACTTTTTTACCAATATTCTCAATATAATAAATATTAGAAAATATCTTTATTTGATCAAAGATGGTGGACTAGCTATGTAATTTTAGTTAATTATTTTAATCATACAATAAATATTTTTAAAATAGATTTAATTAATTTTTCTAAAATGTGAAAAATATGTTTTTTTGCGAAATGATTGGTTTTTGCTTAATAATTAATAATTTTAATATTTTTGAAATGATTTAGAAATCATTATATTTTAAAGAATATTCAAAAATACTAGATTTTTATATTTTTATATTTTGTTTTATCTTAAGAGTAAAAGTATAGGGTACAAACAGTAAATTTTAAGGATTAACAATTTTAAATTTTAGATAACTTGTATTTACAATTTATTCAAAGCTGTTAATCTATATTTTATTATTAAAGACGAAATAGTAAAATTTTGGTAGTCAGATATTTTAATAACTCGAGTCACCATTTAATTTTATGAATTTTTTTATTAAAAACTTATTATTACAACATATATGAAATTATTCTCAAGTTAAATCATTTAAATTTTTAAGTCTACCAAACTAATATCTTTAATTTAAACCCGTATCATCTATTCCATAGTTTCAAATTAATATCCATTTTTTTATTAGGGGAAACATATATAAAATTATTACCAAATCATATTATTTAAAAGTTTAAATCTATCAAATTCATGTCTTAAAATTTTCACATATAATATCAAAAACAATTCATTTAATTAAATATGTAATCACTAAAATTTATAATTTTATTAATATTTTAAAAAAATGAAAAAATTATAAAGTTATAAATTGGATTTCCCAAAAATAAATCTTATTATCATTATTAACTTTTTATACCTCTTCTTATATTTACTTTTGTGCAATTATATTTTGTTGGGTACTACCACTAAGAAGTAAACTGATTCAGATTAATAGATTATATTCATATTAACAGCGTAAAGTAAAATAATCCATCTCCCTACCTTCCCTTCTTTACGCATAATTGTCTATCACAAAACTCCACCTCTCTCCCACGACGACTTTTGAATTTTTTTAATTAATCTGTTTCCGCATGCCCTAATTGGTCTGTTCAAGATGCAGTGATTTGGGTAATATCTCCGTCTCCAATTTTACAGGTAAAGACTTAATTTTTGTTATCCCTTTTTGTTAGATCAACTGAAAGTCTTATCTATTTCTTGAAGTGGGGTTACTGATTTTAGTTTCAAATATTTTGGGCATGATTCACTTTATTTGTAATTTATCATGTGCTTATGAGTTCCTTCTAAACTAATGTTGCAACACTCTGTTAGAATGCTTGCGAAAAAGGATGGTTTCAGAGGAACCATTGTGGTAGGCTTCAACTTATCACACGGTGTGGTGGCTTCCGAGCGTGATATGATTGTAAGCAGAATTGGCTTCAACTATTTATGCTAATCTAGTTTATTATGACACCAAGATTTTGATTCTATTGCGTTTTAATCTTTGTTCTGCTTTCTTTTTCACTTATAGGTCCTGTTACTAATATAGTTTTGAACAACTCCACTTTTACTTAACTTTTAAAAACTTCATCTCCGATGTTTTGTTTCTTTTATAGGGGATGATTGTAGCTCAAGTGGACGGTATAGATACATCGTCATGCATTATCACTCCACACGAAGTGGAGTATGTCTTAATTTCTATTTTTGTACTTCCATGTACTTAATTATCTTACTGCAAGTTTGTTTGTTTTTTTTGGCAGCATTTTTTTTAAACAGAAAAGGTGTTTTAGGAAGGAATAACATTTCCATGGTTTGTGTAGATATCTGTGAAATATATTTGAAGGTTGTCTATGTTTCTTATTTTTCTGCAGAGAAGTTCTAATGTACATGTATGTGTTATCTATGGCAGGAGCTTTATGTGACTCTTACATATGGGGTCAATCTTTCTGATATTTTTTATGTTTTCTATTTTCTTTGGTTCATGTGAGAGCTGGATTAGGTGGCTGGCTTCGTCTAATAGTATCAGGAAGTGCTCCATTAAGCAATGAGATTGAAGAATTTATGTGAGTTACTTCATGTGCCTTTGTAGTTCAAGGTTATGGTAATGACATCTATTCCTTACTGTTAGCAAAAAGCTACAAGTTTATGCTATGGAATTTGTAGCGCTGAACTCCAGGCTTAGCTAGTTTTTGGCTTAATTTACTAGCTGGATTGGCTTAATTTGGCTTAGCTAGTTTTTGGCTTAACTTAAGGGTAATTCACTGACGTTAAAAAAAATAAAAAAAATCTTGTGGTTTAGAATTAGTAAACGAAAAAATTGCTCTGGTTTCTCCAGTGTTATAGTTCAGTTTACATAACCCTTAAGTTTTAATCTTGGACAATGAGTCAAAGGTTCAGTCAGAACTCTCTAAAACTAATCTGCAGCTACCACTGGGACATCCTACCATCACTTTTTGATGGGTAGGGAAGGGTAGTCGTACAGTAATCTTGTGAACCTATAGTATCGATTATGTACTTGCCTAAAATTATTACTGTTAGAACTCAAGCCCTGTCTCTTGTTGTAAATGTTAGGTTTTTTATACTGGCTGTAGTAACGTATAGTTACATTATTCACAGAGCAACAGCTAATTTAAATTTCTATAAAACTCATGAAATACTAATTCTCTTTCTGTGCAAGAAGATCAGAGATACTAATTCTCCCATGTCCGAGCACATTTTACTTGTAAGATTTTAAAAGCTCCCATGCCCGAGCTTGTTCACCAAATCAATGTACTGGATTATAAGTATAAAACTATTATAACACCGCATAAAACTTTTATGAGAATATTTAATTGCTTTTCACCAAGTCTTGTATTTTTTATTACCTTCAGGTTGCACGTGTTTTGATCCAGTTTAATGTTCTGTTTGCTTTGATGCGTTTGTTTGGAGTCTTCTTCAGAATCCTCACATACGTGTAGGACCTTATGCAATTTATTGGAAATCTAGGCTCAGGTGGACAAGACAGCTAGCAGGTTAGTCAACGATCTTCTATACATTATAATTTATTGCATAACATAATCAAAGTATATGGTAAGCTGCTATTTTTAAATTATTGCAGTGGTTGTAATATTAAGCAGGTTCTTTGTATTATTTCAAATATGCTGGGCAGATGGTGATCAAGATGTTGTAACTAAAGCAAGAAATGTTCAAAGCTCATCTCAACAGGCAGGTGCTGAAACAAAGAAATATTTAATATATTTGGCTTTTAAGAAAAGTGTTCAGTGTATGTACGAATTCCATTTGTAGGGATACTATTTGTGATGGTGTTTAAATGTCGGTAGTCATTAAATTCTTGTACTAGATTGATTTGTAATATTTTATATTAATAAGATTGAATGCTCTTCTGGATTGTAATTTTAGACTTACTGTTTGTATTTTTAAAATAATGTATATGGTGTTTTTGGGTTGTGGATAATTGCAGCCCATCAAACACTATTGAAATTATATTTTTTTTAATAAAATTGATTTTAGGCGTCGGTTGTTTGTATAACCGACACCTATGCTTTAGTTTTAGGCGACGATCATCAATATAGCCGACACCTATGCTTTAGCTTTAGGCGTCGGTCATTTATAAAGGCGACACCTATGCTTTAGCTTTATGCGTCGGTTACCTTGAAAGCCGACACCTATGTTATAGTTTAAGTGTCGGTTCTTTAATTGACCGACGCCTATACCCAACTTTCAGCGTCGCATTTTAACCGACGCTAAAAGTACATACCTATAGCGTCCCCTACATATACTACGCCAAAATGCCGACGCTAAAGCTCATTTTGACCGACGCTAAAGGTCAATTCTGTACTAGTGCTTGTGTCCATTTCTTCCTCACGAAAGCCATCAATTGTTGACGTGCAACTTCTTCACTAGCTCCATTATCATTCATGTAACACTGAGTTGCCTTTGGAACGTCTCCTCTCTCTAACTCATCCTACACAACAACATAAAATGTTTTGAATTTTCATATTTCTTTTCTTCCAATATATGCAACTGTGTTTTCATGTTGTAAATCTTTGATACTGTTTTGCATACCGAGGAAGTTCCAAAATCATCAACTATTCGACTGATTATTGATGCAAATTTTAATATCTCGGGCATAGACTCTAGAAACTCTAAGGCTTCCATTTTAATAGGATTTGCGGAGCAAATGTAAGATTGAACCATGATGGTAACTTGTGCGATTGACCCTATTCCATTGTCTAGGTACTCCTCCAGTGTTGGTTTGTATCCGGTATAATACCACCGTGCCTCCACCAAGTAAGATTTCAACAGATCACCCCACTGATCAAGATGAATGTATTTAGAATTATAATAACATGTGTTTGAAGAAGAAATTAAAGAGAATAAGTAACGCTTGGTTACCACTTTTCTTAGGTGTGGCAAAACATTAAGGTTCTGCTCCCTCAAACTGCGGTAAACTTGTTCATGTACAAAGTTGTAAAGCAGATCAAAGCAAACCTTCATGTAGTCCGGGAGAAGTTGTACAGAATTAATATCCCACCTAGAGTACCAATTGACATTATCGATATTAGAAATACTAGCTTATAACCTGTGCCAAGGGCCGAGCATGAGTTGCATAAAGCTAAAGAAATTATGTAGTTGCGAGGAATCGAACCCGGGTTAAGTGATAACCAAATTTAGTATTTTGGTACTTTAGTACCGCACGCCATTTTCACGTTGTTTTGCTTATTAATAAAGAGTATAGATGTATGAGGTCTATGTTCGAATGTGAACTAGAGAATCACGAAACCAATGTTCTGCACGAGAAATCAAACCACACAAACCTCTCAATGGCATCAGTGAAGAGTTCGAGTTCATCCAAAGTGCCATAAACATCATAAATATCATCTATAGCTGAAATTATTTGTATTTGCTTAGCTAATTCCATTCTGCAATATCCAAATTGTGGTTCTGGACAAATTCCCACGCTCCATACGAAAGATTGCACCAGCCTGTCTCTGGTGAAGCTCAGTTTTTTCGAAAAACCTGTTTCCTTCCACCACCTACAACATTTGATGAATGATAAAGAAGAACAATGTAAAACAAAAAGGTTCTTAGAAGCGTATTTAAATGTCCGATGTACACAGTTTTCTAACTATAATGTACTTCTACCAATACATGAAAACGATTACCTTGACACGATTTTAAGTTCCTGTTGGTATAATCCTTGCACAATGTTGTAGTCCAACTTAGCAAGTTCTATTAATGCAGGATTCAGATTATTACTTCGTTCGTATAAATCTATAGACCACCTGGCATCTAATCTTGGCATACTCCAATTTAATGGAAGCTCTAAGGCTTGTCTCACTTTAAATCTAAGATTCGTGTCGGTTATATTGTCTAAATGTTTTTCAAGTGTTGTTGATGCAAAGCTCCACGCAGCCTCAATCAAAGACTCTCCTTCCAAGGAGAAGAAGTAAGCTTCGTACAAGCTCAAAATTCCTTCGGTATCTTTGCAAAGACAATCGTTAAAGCTTCCATCCTCCATTAAACTCTTGAAAACATCTTCACAATGAATTAAAAAGGCAAAATTAAATAAGAGTATAAAACGAGCGCTTCATGCATTTTCAATTTAAATTATATGAAGTGTCGATATTAGAGGGCTATAAAAATTATCACAAAATTTCTTCTACTGATTTTCGAAAACCAGCCGAGACTATATTCCAGGCTAGCCAAATAGAAACCAAAAAGAGATCAGACCTTGTGATACATTGAATCCATGTTGTCTGAGAAGTCTAAATTTGAGAGCAACAGCATGCAAATCTTTTCTATCCAGCGTCTCATCACTCCGAACCTCGTATATCTTTGTCAAGGTACTCTTAATTTCTTGTTCGAAATGGTAACCCAATCCAAGTCTTTGCAAGTTATCAATCAGCTCAAGTTGATCTAATGGCTTAGCAACACTATTTAACATCTCTGTCACATTTCCTTTCAGCTCATTCACTCTGCCAGTAAAACGTTCTCCCTGTTTAGCATGCAAAACAACTAAATAATATCGTAAAATAAATCGTAATCGAATTTTAAAAAAAAATCTACATTACCGTGTAATCAGTAGCCAAGGTCTGCACAAATTCGTCGTCCCAAATGCAAGGTTTGTAATTTCCGGATCGCCGCAGTGGATGATCAGTGACTAGAAGAGTGCTCATCTTTTTTGGTTACCTTGTAATACTAAACTATATATGATGTGCACTCTTGATGACCAGAATGTTCTTAGAACTTCACATCACCTGCTGCTGATTGTAAATTATTCATACTATACTTTTCTTTCTTTTCTTTTTCTTCTTTTCAAAAATTAAAAACAGATACAAGTTCAAGTACATTACTATTTATTTTATGCGGTACACTTAGACATGACAATTGGTTCCTATAGTGTACTTTCATGTTTTGATTACATTGAATTGCTTATCCAAGCCCGATTCATGTAAAACTCGTGTACTTTATATACATGTGTATTTTTCATGTCGTGTATTTGTGAGTAACATTAAATAAAAAATACAGTGAAATCAGATTTCTAAAAAAGCTCACCAATTAACGGGAAAATTCAAATTAAAAACGGAAAGTATTAGGTGTGGTTGTGTATGAGAGGGTGTATTTTAATTGTGGGTGATGCCTATAGAGGGGCATTAAATTAGATTGATCTAAAGGTTTGAATTGGTTTTTAGTTTTTATTTTAAGTTTGGTTTCTATTTGATCATTATTCACTGGCCTATATATGCAACCTACTATGCTCGGCAGGGGCAGTTACTTATGCAACCTATTATGCAATCAGAGATGATTCCAATTATTAAAGTTTTATAAGTTGCATTTGATGATTCTAATTATTAAAGTTTTATAAGTTGCTGGTTGATTTTGGTTGCAGTTGCAGATATGGTTGCATCTAGTTACAGACCGTATTTTTGCAAATATTTTCAAAAAGTAGATATTTTTGCAAATATTTTGATATTTTTGCAAAATATTTTAAAAAAGCATAGTATTTTTTCAAAAAAATTTCTGGGATTGGGTATTTTTTTAAAAACCCAATTTAATACGGTTCTCACAGTTAATTGAAACAATTTTAATATATTTCTTGTATCTCATTATTTTTTACTTGCTCGACTCTTTTCAACCAAATTTTAATTAAAAAATTATATAGTATTCTATAATTCAAAGAAAACTATAATATTTATAATGTAAAAATGGTAATTTTAATCTACTACCATTCATAATTGATATTTAATAAACTAAAAGAAAGATAATTTAATTTTCTGGTTAAATTCGATCAAATTAGTCACAAAATATTGAACAAGTCAAAAAATTATGAGACGGAATCAAAATTCATCAATGGAGTAATAAAAGTCAAATAAATCAAATTTATAAAACGGAGAGAGCAAAATTTTAAGAGTAAGTTTAACTATGATGTTAAAAGAAAGAATAATGCTAAGTACCTGAAATAAGGGTGATGGTCCTAAATGTTTCGTTATAAATTAACATTATTCAAAATACCTCACATAATTAATGTGGTCCAAAATGCCTCACGGACACATCATTTCGTGTGAAGCATAAGGTCAGATGCGACATTCTGTTTGAAGCATTAGGCCAGATACGACACTTGATTTACAGCCATACAGTAGACACGCAAATAAAGCTTCCGTATCATAGGAATACGTGATATCGAACGCCGTATTAGGGTGTGGTGCGCAACACTTGGTTACGTGACATACTCTGTGTCTAAAATTTTTTAAACTTGTTTTGCCTTTTCAAGCTTGACTTTGGTTTGATACAAGATAAAAGAAGAAAACGTTGAACTTATATAAATTAATGCATGTCCCTTGCCTACTAGTTTACTCGATGAGATGAGTTACTAGACTTTTAATTGAAAAAACATCAAAGTGACTTTAATACCACTTGCTTGCTTACAATCATTTAAATGAATATTTAGCAAAAAAATAAACCCATTTAAATGAAAACTTGCGCACTCTTTATATTACTACAAGATAAAACGTTAATGGCAAGAATGTTAATTGTTGAACATCATTACCAAATCTTGTTTTGAATGTCATTACAAAACCACTCTTAAAGTGATCTGGACGATTAAAGCAAAAACGGTCATAAATATTACTATGCTTCTAACACTCTGAATCATTTCATAGGCAATGAGCTTCACTATTTTTTAATTTTTCTCGATGTAACGTGCCCAATTTCTTCGACAAATTAAGAAGATGTTAAATTTTTATTATCCATGAAGCCTCTTTTCATTATTAGCTAGATGGGAAATGATTGTATTTTCTCAATTCCTTGGAAGAAGCTGGTGTTTAGATCAATGTTACTCTTTTTACATACAAAATAGTAGAATAACAATTTTTTACATAAATCATTGAAGTTTTTCTTGATTTCAACGTGGGAAAGATCCAAGTGCCGAAGTGCACTCTTATATAAGAGTGTTATTACTCCATGCAATTTATATAAGAGTGTTATTTATTGTTCTTTATGCAATTTATATATATTACTCCATGAATAACACTCTTATATAAAGAACAATAAAAAACACCATAGAATCTTACATAAATTGCATTTTGATTCTAATTTTCTCACCAAAAAAGGTTTATTACGAATAAAAATAGAATCTAACAAAAATTTAGAATTAAATAAAACATGATTACATGTAATTTCATTGTGATAAATATATATACAAGATTCTGTACTGGATTCTATACTGGATTATATGTAATGTTTAATTTTTAAATTTAGATGAGATTCTACGTTAAATTCGATATGTTAGGCTTAATTGTTGTTCAATTTTATGATTCTAATTTTAAAAAATCAATTTTTATGAAAAATAAAGTGTTTATGATGGTGTTCTTTATTATTCTTTATATAAAGTGTTCTTCCTAGAGTGCAACTATATATATATCTATATATATATATATATATATATAGGCAAAGGTTCCAAAGAGAACTATATATTAATAGTAAACCAGAGTACCATTCTGGACCGTTTGATTAATTCTAATCCAACGATCATTATATTAAACAAATAAAATCAAGTTAGTTACCCCTTTCAACTAAATTTCTGTATCTCTATTTGTATCTAAATCAATCATGACTTGTGCTTCGATCGATTTTTGCGATGCTCTTCGATGCTCTTCTGCGCTTCTGTTTTCTTCTCCTGCGCGACTTCTCATCTATCGTAGCTCATCTTCTATCATTCGAAGCAATTTAATTGTGTTGAATCAGCAATTTATTTGTGTCGTATCTTTGATTTTTTTTTTGTTAATTGTTTTGCGGTGATTTGATACCATTCGAGTTTTGCACATCAGAAAGCATGGATCATAATTCAGGTATTAACTTTCTCAAACTGATTTTTTTTGAAATTATAGGATAAATTTGAGGTTCAAATCATGTTTTTGGTAAATTAAAACTGCGATTGACCTGTTTGGATTTTGTGAGTTTGTTTTAATTGAGATTCATAGAGATTCAAAGAGATTTTGATAGTGATTTTGTCATATTTTGCTTGGTTTCGTAATTGTATTGTTGCGTTTTCTGATTCATTCAAATCATGATATCATATGTTGAGTTGCTCGTTTTAATTGAGATTCATAGAGATTCAAAGAGATTTTGATAGTGATTTGTCATATTTTTATAGTTTGGAGATTGTAGACATGTTTTAAGCGATAAATGTGAAATAATCTAAAATTTCTAGTAAATTGGAACGCGGAATGAGATTCACTGCATAAAGCTGAAAAAGAAAAGAAGAAGTCGTTGATTTAACTAGCTGCAAGTTCTTGGTGACTGGTATAGATGGTTGAATAGTTTTTGACTGGTATAGGGGATAACTAGGAAAGAAAACACTTCAAATTAGCTTCATAGTGGTTCAGTGGATAAAATGGTGAGAATTCTTATACACTGAATTCTTGTTATGAGCTATATGATTGCAACCTTATGCGTAATCTGGTCCAGTTGCATCATCCTTTTTAGCTACATATGTATCATTTTAATATAACTCGTTTGAAGTTCAATTTCATCCTGTCTAACAATTAAGATGCATCCTGAATATATACCGTTTTATTAAATTACTTAGTCGTAATCAGTAGACCAGATGCATTCTATTGTTTGAGTGCTTGTGGGATTCATAAGATTCCTCGTGATCTATTGTCCAAGCGCTGGATGAAAAATGCAGAAAAGATGCATTCCACATTAGATTTAGGGGAAAATTCTAAAATTGGTTCAAAAGAGGGAAAGGTTAAAGCTAAATCCCAAGATGTTTGGTTTGAATTAAAAGGGTGTGTCACTGATGTATCAGGCGATGAAGATTTACTTGAATATGTATTGTTAGAGCTCAAATCCCTGAGGGGAAAAATTCAAGAGAAGTCCAAGAAGAAGCCAACTAACTCAAAGTCTGATGTTGCTGAAAGACTGATTGGTGTGAAGCCCGCTGATGTTATTACCGTCCATCCTCCTCACCAGAGTAAAAACAAAGGTTCTAGAAAAAGGATGCTTAGCTCACTAGAGAAAAGTTTGGATGGACGGAAGATACCAACTAGGATTTGCAAA
The DNA here is from genome assembly GCA_030848705.1 of Heracleum sosnowskyi. Classification (NCBI taxonomy): domain Eukaryota; kingdom Viridiplantae; phylum Streptophyta; class Magnoliopsida; order Apiales; family Apiaceae; genus Heracleum; species Heracleum sosnowskyi. The sequence continues at coordinate 7,553,521 of CM061245.1, forward strand.
ATTTGTGGTGTTCCAGCACTTCATGATTCGCGTAATTGCCCTTTAAAGGGAAGTGAGATAAATCACCAGGTTGAGGAAGTAATTGAAGACGCTACTTCTTGATTCACTGAATTTAGGTTGATAGTGGTCACCTATTATGGTGTTGCAGATCAGTTTACTTCGATGTCTCAAGTTGGAGCCTTGACATATAATTTCAGTTCCAGCATTGAATATGCCCAAAATCCCATGGTGTTGTGGTCATCGGCTGATCGCATCCCTCTTCCGTTTGCAGATTGAATATTTTGCAGATGATCATTTATGTATGATTTATCGTGCAACAATCAGATAGCATTTTAGATCTGTTTATTTTTCGACGATTTTGAAAGTGCTCTTGAATGTTTTAGCTCTAGTTCTGCTAATGAATTTATATTTTACTAAAAGAACCTATAAAGGTTTCAAGATATCAATTTATATTGTTTATAGTTCTATTGAGCAGGTTTCTATGGATGTGTTTAAATATGACCTGCTCTGTATTTTCCTCGTAATTATTCTTCAAAACATTGATTTCTCTGTTCTATTATTATTGTTTTGTTAGGAAGCATGTTTCCTTTTAATCGTCTAGTTTGCGTATTGTACTGTAGTGCATTTTTAGATGCATTGACTTGTAACTTTGCACCCTTTGTTTTCTGTATTTCCTATATGAGCATGCATACGTGTTTAAATTTCTTGTTAATGTGACAGTTGTTTTACTGTTAAAATTAGTATATGCATTTTGTCTGTTTAGCTGGTTTGCTAATAGTTGCTTCTTTCCAGATTTTTCTGTTGAAATATGGGCATTACCATATTTACCATCCTCCAACAGAATTAGAGGTCATTCAAGTATGCTTGGGTGCTTGACAAGCTCAAGGCTGAGCGAGAACGTGGTATTACCATTGATATTGCCTTTGTGGAAGTTTGAAACCAACAAGTACTACTGCACTGTCATTGATGCTCCTGAACATCGTGATTTTATCAAAAATATGATTACTGGTACTTCTCAGGCTGATTGTGACATTTATACCTTTAGCTGCTATTTTTAATATACCAAGGATATGAGGTATATTTTGTAGTTGAGGAAAAGATGTGCTACCGATAATTACCTCTAGATAACTAGGTTATTTTTTTTCTGTTATTGTCAGTCTTCTTTTGATTCTCTTCCATTGGCATTTGTCGAAAAACATGCTGCAAGAATTTTTCCCGACAGCAATTTTATTAACAAAGAATACGACATTACTGCATTGCCAGGTGGATTCAAAACTTACAAGCTAAATCTTTTCCGCTTGGTTTGGAGGACAGTTTTCGTGGTCATAACAACAGTCATACCTATGCTAATGCCATTCTTCGACACTGTCTCTGGCATTCTTGGAGCATTTGGGTTTTGGCCTCTCACTGTCTATTTTCCAGTCGAAATGTATATAGTGCAAAAGAAGATACCAAAGTGGAGCAGAAAATGGATTTGTCTACAGATCATAAGTGTAGCTTGCCTGATTATATCAATTACAGCAGCAGCGGGTGCATTTGCTGGACTTGTTACCAATCTCAAGGATTATAGGCCATTCCAGCCTAATTACTAGTAGCCTCTCTGTGTGAAGCGAGCGAGATTTAAATATAGGAACAGATCATTAGTACAATCCTAATTAGTTTAGTTGCTAATATTTATGTGTTCCTCGTAGACTTATCCTAATAGTGACAGGCTATTAGGGATGCCATCTAAGCTATTGACTGATGTGATTTTATACAGGGACATATTTACTGTTGTCGTATAGTTGGTGATTCTGAATTTCTGATTATATACGTTTTAGGTCATTATCTGGTATAATAGACTTGATGCAACAAACTTTTCTTAAATTGGTAAGAGACTCTATTGCAAACCAGGAAGCACCAAGTCTACTCTTCATTTTAGTCCAAACCCTGAAAAGTATGACATAATCTTAACATTCGAGAATAAACTGCATCCACAAAATCTATAGAAGCACTCGAGAATCTTATAAAATGTCTTTATAAGTCTTTCGAATTCCTATTTGAATAAACTTAGTGTGACTAAATGATGCACAAAACTTAGAGAAAGAGGAAGTGACCTACTCCTCTCTTTTCCTCCCTCCAAAAGATTCAAATAAATCAATTCCATCAAAATCAAAATGATACAGCATTTGATTTCTACACCATCTCTGTAAAATTTACTAAATTGATATTTATGATCTGTTAATTTTATTATAGATTTACATAGATTCATGTAGATTCTTTCTTTTCTTTATTTCTGATGGTAAGTTATTAAAGTGAATCTTTTTGTGTTTATAATGGTAAGTTATTAAGTGAATCCATATCATTGCATCAACAAATGTGGTCAATTAAAATTCTAAAATTGGAACAAGTTAGTAAAAATCCCTGTAATTTGCATAGATTCGTATAGATTCATATATACTATGAAAGATTCGTATAGAATCTAGCACAAGCCAGTAGAGATTCGTATAGAAAAAGAGGAGTTATCTAGTTACTAATATGCAGCAAAAAGGAATTCCAACAAAGAAATTTTGAGCAAACAACTTTAATATGAATTCACTTCCAAAAGCATTAATCATTATGATAAAAGCAATAACATGTTTAGATTTGTCAAGTTACAGATTGCAATCTGTTAGAGAATATAACATTTATCCTAACTCAATCACTCGAGTTCATAGATCGGCAAGTCCTTCCAAATGTTTAGTGGAGATCCTATAATTTTGTGGCAATAAAGTGTACGAAGCCTGGCAAGTTGTCTTGACTGGTTCGGCTGCAAAAAATAAATAAATTAATGTTGATAACCACAAAAACAACTACATAAAACAATGTTATGGTTTCTCATCTTTCTGGAACAGAACATAAAACAATAATTATGTAAGTCTCATCAGCAATTAACATAGTCAAATTATATTTCATACCCCTTCATGATAGAAATCTGACCAACCACGAGAACCATCAGCCTTATACTTCTCCATATGTCGCATGACAAATATCCCACAATCTACTTGATTACTTGTGGTTCGCCATGGCATTTCAAGTCTAACAAATTGTACCAACTGCATTTGAATTATCCTTCGAAACAAATTCTGGCGCAGGTACTTAATGAAATGTTTATGCTGTGAACATAAAAAGGTTACTAATGTTAACATCTAACTTTAACATTTGTAAGTCAAGTTCAATATTACATTACCAGTGACTCTGGCAATCCATCATAGATGTTTGTTGCACGCCCACAATAGGCACTATTGTCAATGATTTCAACTGATGGGTTCTTCAAGTTATAACATATCAGATAATAGTGATTGATGTCATGGATAGGAAATAAAATCTGTAATCAAAGAACCAAAAAACTATTCAGATTTTTTAGATTATAAGCATAACAATATCAATTAAATGCAAAGAGTACTACCATGTCGACATCGTTGAGCTTAACTCCATACTTCTCAAAAATGAGATCAAGATTCCTTGCAAAATTTGTGTACATTAAATTTGTACTTTTCTGGTTTTTTCTACTTAGTGTTCCAACCTGTGTAAGATTCCACCAATGTTCAAGATCAGTTAGAGAGTGAGACTATGAAAAATCTAATAGTTATGGTTAGTTTACCATAAGCTTTAATATTAAGCTCAGCAAACATATTCATTTTTTTACCGTAGTCTCTATAGTGCAGAACAATCTCCTCCGAGATTCAGGAGCCCTCATATCTTCTAGAACATTACAAATGCATGCCCATGTGTCAATAACAAATGCCAATATTTGTTCATTGAAACGAAGAGATTGTAATTCGGCCTTAAAACACTTTATCTGATTCCATTCAAAAACTGTTTGACTGCATTACATTTTAAAATCAATGGTTATGACCTGAATCTGTATCAAAAACTTAAAGATGTCACAAATAACAACCAATTTCAACCTATCTGAGAATCTTTAAGTCTTTAACCTCAATAAAGAGTCAAACAGCTCCTTAGTACCACATAGGACTCAAATTCCAACCAAGTCTCCCGCACTGAGAATGAAGTCCAGCTTAAGGAACCTAATACCCTACAAATTCTGTTTGAGCTTGAATTCTGTTCGATTTCAGCTACACAACTATACTGACATTTGTTACCATTTTATAACATCCACTTATCAGATACCTAATAATTTATTTTTATTCAAAAGAAATTGGTGAGAAAAAATTATTGTGGACAAACTAGTGCTAGTATATACGAGAAGCAGGATCACGAGTAGAATGGTGAGTGAAAGGGGTGAAGATATTTGTAGGATTTCAGAAGACCGAGACAAATGTGAACATATATAGACGATGAACTAATATATAACTCTATTGTAGTTGTAACCACATTACACAAAAAAGACAATTGGGGATAAAAAAACGGAAAAATAAATTAAATCGTACTTAACTATTAAATCTAGTTCAACTAAACCAAACAAAGATGGTAAAATAGTCTAATCATAGCTTTTAGATTCTTACTTTGGGTTATCTTGGTTTCTATTTAGCCACCTCCATGTCCTAGCCTCATCCACTTGTGGTTTGTAACAGTTAATTTAAATTTTGATGAAACTGCCAGCCCTTATTGGAAGAGGTAGACTAAACTACCCTTAAGTAAGAAACAAAATCCTTGTTGCATCCATCCATCTCAGTTTATCCCTAAAAAAACTCATGTATATATATGTACAGTTTTCAAATAATATTCAGCATTTCTATTTTTTTAAAGAAAGAAAAACGTACGTGTGTTTACTATTTTTTCAAGTTGCGCTTTGAAATCAACACTTGAAGTTTTTGTGAAATTACACCACACTAAAAGGTATTTTGTACCAACGTGAATTAAATTCCCAGAGGCAGTGTTCATCTGTTGATCTATTATAGTATCGAGAATGATAATGTCAGTTTATATATACATATTGTTCTCGTGTAAATATTCCCTTTTTAACGAATAGCTTGTTCACCTCTCTTTCTTTCCATTCCAGTAGGTATCTATTTTTTTTATTATACGAAGAAGCGACTTCATGGCAAGAGCTGCATAATTATGTTAATTCTAAACAATAATCAAGGCAAATGCCCACCACCTAGACACAAGCACACCTGTTTTCACTTTTACAGTCTCCCTATATATATACACCCTTTGTTGATGCCACATTTATATTCTTTGCAGTATAAAGCAGATGACTCTGTAACACTATGGGTGAACAAGGTTGGTCCGTACAATAATCCCCAAGAGACATACAATTATTACAGCCTGCCATTTTGCCATCCATCTGGCCATGCTGGTCACAAGTGGGGTGGTCTGGGCGAAGTTTTGGGTGGAAATGAACTTATTGATAGCCAGATCAGCTTAAAGTTTCAAAGTAAAGTATTTAAAAAAATACATTTTTAAGTGACAAGGATTCTATGTAGTTTTTATTGTGAGGATAGTCAAATGTCTATAATGCTGTCTATTACAGAAAATGTGGAAAAGAGTACCATCTGTGAACTCAAGCTTGATGAAGCTAAGGTCAAACAGTTCAAGGATGCTATTGAAAATAGCTAGTATTGGTATTAGTAAACAGTTCAAGAACTTTGAGATGAATTTCCAAACCGAAAGTAGAGAAATGGTATTAGTTAGTTATTGTTGACTGACTTCATTTCCAGCCATATTTAAAACCACACTAAATCACTGTACTATCTATCTAATTATCATCTTACCAGTTTCTAACTAACCTTCTTCCATGGCTTCCTCAAGTAATCAGTTAGCTGTCCCTTTTTCTTATCCCTCTTCTAAATCTTTGTCACCTCTCTGGGATGTTTTCTTGAGCTTCTATGGTAACGACACTCGCAGAAACTAATATCTTAGGTCACAGACGTCTAGTCACCAGGCCAACTCAATATCTAAATGACAAAAAACAATTTTAGTTCAGCATGTTACACGTAACCTAGGTAAAAACATTGTGATCAGATCTACATACATTGTGATCAGGTCTACTGATTACGACTAAGTAATTTGGAATCTCTACACTTGTGACTAACATATGTACGTATTCTAGAGTAGAGGTAAGATCCAAGTACACCTTACTCTTCCTGTATTCTGCTGTTTGAACGAGATACCCTAGGTAAAGTTTGGACCACAAACTCCTGTTTCATACAACACAATTCTCACCATTTTATCCATTGAACCACTAGGTAATTTGATCCTAGTTATCCCCTATAACAGTCACCAAGAACTTGCAGCTAGTTAAATCAACGACTTCTTCTTTTCTTTTTCAGTTTTATGCAGTGAATCTCATTCCGCGTTCCAATTTACTAGAAATTTTAGATTATTTCACATTTATCGCTTAAAACATGTCTACAATCTCCAAATTATAAAAATATGACAAATCACTATCAAAATCTCTTTGAATCTCTATGAATCTCAATTAAAACGAGCAACTCAACATATGATATCATGATTTGAATGAATCAGAAAACGCAGCAATACAATTACGAAACCAAGCAAAATATGACAAATCACTATCAAAATCTCTTTGAATCTCTATGAATCTCAATTAAAACAAGTAGCTCAACATATCAAAACAATTAAAATACAAATCAAAACTAAAAATCAATTGAACACATGCAATTTACGTGCTCATACGATATCATAACTTGAATGAATCAGAAAACGCAGCAATATAGTTACGAAACCAAGCAAAATATGACAAATCACTATCAAAATCTCTTTGAATCTCTATGAATCTCTATAAGAAAATGTAGTTATTGACGATGTATGTACCTGATTGATGAAACATTTCTCTATAAAAAATGTATGAATCTTGTTCAATTCAAAATCGCCATTGTTGAATTGAAGCAGGTTTGCACAATCTTCGAGATCTAACCGAAAGTTTTCGAGTTTCGGTGAGTGTAATGTGTATGTATCTGCTCGTATAATTGTTGAAGTTTATTTAATTATGCCCTTCATTTGTTTTAAAATTACAATTAGGCCATTCACTAAATCTGATCGTAGCCGTCTATTAACATTTAAATGTAGGGTCCTGATTTGGTCTTTGGTGCATTTAAATTAAGAGTTCTCTTATGAACCCCACTCTATACATATATATATATATATAATATATATATAGGCTTTTGTTCAACTAGAAACTAAAATTAAAATAGAAACTAAAAACTAATCTAAGCCCTTAGATTAATCTAATCTAATGGTCTTCTACTGCATCACACATAGTTAAAATACACCCTCACATACACAATCCCACATATTTCCCTTCATTTTTAATTTGATTTTTCCCGTGAATCGGTGAACGTTTTTTGAAATCCGACTTCACTATATTTTTCTCCATCTTCCAACGATCAATATGCATACCATATGTGTTATATTACGGAGTACTAAAATTTTAATGATTTCTGTGATAATAAATAGTGATTTCAGCATAGATCTAGCGATTTATTTTTATATACGTATAAATTTAGTGATTTTGCAGTACAAAATTTGTAATTTACGTATAGGTCTGGAGAAAAAATCACAACATTTACGGAGAAATCACTATTTATTCTTACATGAATCACCAACATTTTAGTGATTCTCGCAAGCATAAATAGTGATTTATCGTCGAAATATATCAAATATGATATGCAAACTAATTGTTGCGAGATGAAAAAAAATACAGTGAAGTCAGATTTCAAATAAAGATCACCAATTAACGGGAAAAATATAATTACGAATGGAGGGGATTAGGTGGGGTTGTATGTGAGACGGTGTATTTAACTCTTTGTGGTGCAGTTTCTAATTTTTAATTAGTATAAGTTTCTAGTTGAATAGTAACATATATATATATATATATATAGGGTTCTATTCAACTAGAAACATGTACTAATTAAAAACTAGAAACTGCACCACACACATTTAAATACACCCTCTCACATACAACTCCACCTAATCCCCTCCATTCGTAATTATATTTTTCCCGTTAATTAGTGAACTTTTTTTGAAATCTGACTTCACTGTATTTTTTTTCATCTCGCAACAATTAGTTTGCATACCATATTTGATATATTTCGACGATAAATCACTATTTATGCTTGCGAGAATCACTAAAATGTTGGTGATTCATGTAAGAATAAATAGTGATTTCTGCGTAAATGTAGTGATTTTTTCTCCAGACCTATACGTAAATTACAAATTTTGTACTGCAAAATCACTAAATTTATATGTATATAAAAATAAATCGCTAGATTTATGCTGAAATCACTATTTATTATTAAAGAAACCACTAAAATTTTAGTACTCCGTAATATAGCACATATGGTATGCATATTGATCGTTGGAAGATGGAGAAAAATATAGTGAAGTCGGATTTCAAAAAAAGTTCACCGATTCACGGGAAAAATCAAATTAAAAATGAAGAGAATTATGTGGGATTGTGTATGTGAGGGTGTATTTTAACTGTGTGTGGTGCAATACAGGGCCATTAGATTAGATTAATCCAAAGGCTTAGATTAGTTTTTAGTTTCTATTTTAATTTTAGTTTCTAGTTGAACAAAAGCCTATATATATATATATAAGTTGGGTTCTATGGAAACCCTTCTAAATTGGAGACCGTGGAGACCTCCTTAATTACCCTAGGATTAAATCTAATCTAATGGTAGAAATAAACTCTGTACACGTTCATTTTACACCTCAGGAATACAAAACAAAATAATTACTATTTCTTTTAGAATTTCTATTTTCTCATCTCTTTCACCTTCTGTAAGGTCCGAACACTAAAAATATTATATCAAACAATAAGATTTTTCTAGCATCTTTTAATCACTCTATTATTTTATTTAAACAATCACATTGAATTAAGAGGTGTAGATGTACTGCACTCTTATATCGCGGAACATAGAATTATGGCATGCAGTATGTGATTCTTTTTTATGCAAAACATAGTGCAGTACCTGTATCTATTCATGTGTATCCTGTGTTGCATATTCTGTGTGAAAAAGACATACAATTATTTTTTTTCAATTTCCTGCACCTTACCTGACGAGGAAGTGTGTTGTACTGCAGTTTGGGAAGTGTAAATGCCGGAGTATTACCTTTCTAGTAGTGGTGTTTGAAGCAATCTGATAATGCTCCTTGCTCCACTCTACCGCACTTGTCCCTCTTCCGGCTATGCTTGGTCGGGGATGTGGTGTAGCTGTCGGAAGGGAGTCTGCAAAACAATGCCTGACCGGGGGTGGTGGCCGTCAAGCACCTCCGGCGTGAGAGTAAGTAACTTGGTGGTGGAGAATAACAAGAAACAATATCAGAAAATATATTTCCGGTGACTGAGTTTTAGAGAGCGTTTTGTGAAATGTGAGAGTGAATGTGTGTGAATGTAGAAAAATTAGAACCCTGCATATGTGAGGTTGCTTGAGTATTTATAAGGTTTAGTGTTACCTTCCTTTGTCCCCCGGTCCGGAAGAATGCTCCCTTCCTTGTGACAGGTGTGAGTTGATGTAAGAGTATTGGAGAAGGGAGAAGCTTTTGCCCAAGAGGTGGAAGGTGCTGGAGGAAGGAACTGTCTTTGGTCCGGAAGAGATAGTATTGCATTCACTTATTTTCCTTAGTCCACTTTGGGTGTGACAAGCTGTCCATTGAATTCTTCCGGGACATGGTCATATCTGGCAGGTAAATAGACTTCTTCCGGGCAAAGAGACTTCTTCCGGGAGGGTATTAACACAATCTATTTTTTTTCCCTGTTATTCTTAAGTTTATATAAAAAGTAGATAAAATAGGAGCCATTGGATTAGATTAAAATAGATGACCACGATATGGTCTCCGCAGTCTCCACCAATTTGATGATCTCCATGGAACTTTGTTCTATATATATATATATATGCATGTGAAATTCCATACTATTATTATTAAAAAATTTTACTAATTATGCGAATATTTAGGAATAAATTTAATATAATTTTGAGCCCTCTAACAATTTTTTAAAAAGAAATGTTAGATTAACACATGAGTAAATTGTTCCGGTCAATAGTTGAAATTGTCTTGGCAAAAGTTGGATTAGGGGGATGCATTCCATTAACAATAGCATTCCATATTTTACTCATGCACGTTAACGACATCAACTTCATATGCCCGATCTTTTGTCTATTTGAAAAATAAAAGAAAATATTTTGTTCAGATGCAAAATGCATTACTATCAAGTAAATATATAATTAAATATTTATATTATTACAATTATTTTGAGATTACTATAAATTTTATGTGAAAACACATATTCTATTTTAAAATAAAAAAAATAATTTAAAATAAGACATTAATTTAAAGGAAAATTACTAAAAATACTACTTTTTCTAAGTTTTTTTTTTTTGCAATTTTACAATATTTGCAAAAATACTAATTTTTTGAAAATATTTGCAAAAATACGGTCCGCAACTACTTTCAATCATATGCAACTACAACCAAAATCAACCACAGATGCAAGCACAAATACGGTCTGCAACCAACGCAACCAGATGCAATCGGATGCAACCAGAAACAACTTTTTTAAAAATTGATTGAAAAATAATTGAGAATTCAAAAAAATTGTTAATAAGATGTTTGATAAGCTTGTGGTCTTGATTAAACCATTTCCATGAGGTTTAGTAGTTAATATTTGGGGTTCAATGTTGGGTTTTAGAAATATTAAGAATGAGAAATAATCTGTACACGGACTTAGGGTTTAGGGTAAACAACCCTAAACCCTAGACTATAAACCCTAACCTAATTTTAGGGTTGAGAACGCCGAGAAAAAATTATTTTTGATTAAAATTTTGCATATGTGATTGATTTTGATTGCAGTTGCAGATATGGTTAAAAGTAGTTGCAGACCGTATTTTTGCAAATATATTCAAAAAATTAGTATTTTTGTAAATATTTTGATATTTTCGCAAAAAATTTAAAAAACACATAGTATTTTTGCAAAAAAAAAAAATTTGGGTTGAGTATTTATGAAAAAAAAACCCAAATTTAAACTACATACAGTATTTCGACCCTAATTTGCTCTAAAAACATTGAACATGCATCACCTATTAGCGACTATAATTCATGAACAACAATGACTGTCCATCAGCCCATATGGCCCATATCTAATCGCGCTACCAAAGCACGTTTTATCGGCAACATTTCGACAGGTCGAAAATTTGTTTTGTAGACTGTACTGTTAATTAAACCGGGTCAACCTTTTCAGGCTCAGCCGCTCAGTCCTTGTAACATAGTACAAATAATTGAGTTTGTGTGTTTGGCTGTTTGCTATTTCGTTACTTCCTTTCTTATATTCGAATTTACTAATAAAGAAAAATAAATATAATTTTAATATTCTTGACATTAAAATCTTTATTAATGGAGGAAACTAAATATATTTCTAAATTTTTCATTTATAAATATATTTAATAACATAGGAAACTAAATATATTTTCTTAATATTCTTCTCCCTCGCTCAAATCTATTTTTCTAATTTTTTTAGAACTTCCTTTTTTATATTCGAATTTATAGGAAGAACATTTCTAATAATTACACCACCTTCTCTTCTTTTTCATATTCAAATTTGTTGTAAAGGAATAACTAGATAATTGATTATTATAAATTAGTTTACTAAGCCGCGCTTCGCAGCGGCTTTATAGTAATTTTTTCAAATTTTTCTAAAAACTATTCTAAAAAATATGTTTTTAAACAAAATTATATTTAAAACATGAAATTAAGGTTTCAAAATTCCCGAAATTTTGAATAATTATAGAAAAAGGTAATTGTTTAATATATTTCATTATTTTAATATTATATCAAATATTAGTTATTAATCACTTTATTTTTCTAAAACTTTATATTGCTACTTATATTTAAAAATACATAATACATAAATATTAAATTCTAGCATATAATATGATGCTCCTAATGAATCGTTCTCTCGTTAAACATGTTTTCTCCCAATAACTCGTTTTCTCGTTGTTACCAAATTGAACAGAAAACAAACTAATTACTTAATCAATTACATCATCTATTAATCAATTCTATTATATCATAAAATTTAATTCAATTTTTTTTTTAAAATTCAAATTTTTATTGTTTAAAATACAGGTACTCGAGAAAAGAAATGAAAAGAAAATAAGGCTCCTATATTTTATTTTATTATATATAAACTTGCATTTTCTATAAGTATTATCTTATACATAGTTAGAAGGTAAAACATTTTAAAAATATTTTCTAATGTAATCGTCTGGCACCTTTTAAATCGTCTTTTTTATTATTTTCCTCGATTAAAAGATATAAAATAAAAATTAGTAAATAAATTGGACTCGTGGAGTAAGTTTAGGAGAATATTAATATATTATACTTAGTTTCCTCCATTTGAAGATTTTTTTTAACAGTCAAGTAAACCATTTTTAACATAACATATTTAATTTTCTTCCTTGAAAGATAGTACTAAAAAAAAGCGATAATTATCAAAGTCAACACTCATTTGATTTAAATGTATCAAATTAGTCACTTATTTCAAAAATGACTCAATTAGGTAACTAATTTAAAAACTTGTATCAATTCAGTCATTGAAAGAGTAAATTTTATATCAATTTAGTCACTGTGGATGGTCTCCTTGATACGAAATTTTAAATTAGTGACTAAATTAAGTCATTTCTGAAATGAGTGACTACTTTGATACATTTGAACCAAATGAGTGATGATTTTGATAATTATCTCATTAAAAAAATTAGTAAATAAATTGGATCAGTAGAGGGTATTTAGGAGAATATTAACATACTATATTTAGTTTCCTCCGTTAGAAAATAGAAAATAGTAAGAAAAAAATTGAGAATTTATCTAATATTATAAAGTTAACAATAATAAAATTGTATATTTTCTTTTTTCCATTAGTAAAAATTTAAAAGGCAATTACGATATTTTCTAATAAAATAATTTAGGAGACTATTAAAATTGTAAATTTAGTTTCTTACATTAGTAAAGATTTTAAAGGTAAGAATATTATAATTGTATATTTATTTTCCTTCATTAATAAAAATATTGAAGGCAAGAATATTATAATTATATATTTAGTTTCCTCCATTAGTAAAGACTTTAAAGTCAATTGAGATATTTTCAAATCTTTAACATTAATTATTAAAAAAATTGAGAAAATTAGAAAAATAGATGGAAACGATTTGAAAGGTGCCACCACACCACCCTCATCTTCTCTTTTATATAAGTATATTGATTGGATCATTAGAGGGCGTTTAGGAGAATATTAAGATACTATATTTAATTTCTTCCGTTAGAAAATAGTAAGAAAAAAATTGAGAATTTATATAATATTATAAAGGCAAGAATATTAAAATTGTATATTTACTTTCCTCTATTAGTAAAAATTTTAAGGCTATTAAGATATTTTCTAATAAAATAATTTATGAGACTATTAAAATTATATATTTAGTTTCTTCCAGTAGTAAAGATTTTAAAGGCAAAAATATTAGAATTGTATATTTAGTTTGCTCCATTAATAAAATTTTTGAAAACAAGAATATTATAATTGTATATTTAGTTTTCTTCATTAGTAAAGATAAAGTCAATTGAGATATTTTTGAATCTTTAACATTAATTATTCAAAAATTTGAGAAAATTAGAAAAATAGATCAAATTGATTTGAGATGCGCCACACCACCGTTATCGTCTTCTCCTTTATATACGTATAAGTGATTTACTAAGCCGCCGTTCGCAGCGGCTTTATAATAAATTTTCCAATTTTTTTTTAAAAAATCTATAATTTTATTTTAAATAAAATAAATAATTATATTTCTAACATAATGTTTCTTTTGAATTTTTCGTGTTGTATTTTCATTAAAGGAAATTCTAAATAAATATAGCAAATAGCAATTATTTAATATTGTAATATTGTTAAATATTGTTATATTGATTACCATTTATATTTTGTAAAAGATTTAACTTTAAACTTATATTTTAAAATACATAATATAATATCAATATTTAATTCTAGCATATAATACGTTGTTTCTAATGAACCGTCCTCCCTTTAAATATTTTTCTTTCCAATGAGCCGCTTTCTCGTTCTAATAGTTAAAATGTATTTTGAGACATTCTCTCGTTGAACGCAAATCGTTACTACTTGAACAAAAAAATTTACAAAAATATTATTCGACAATATTTAAAAGGTAATTAAATTTATTTTTATTTTTAGATATGACTTGAAGAGAAATATAAATTTGCATTTTATATAAGTAAAAGAAAGGTTAGAAAAATGTTAAAATGGTAATATGATTTTAAGAAAAACTTTAAAACAAAACTTATAAAAATAATAGATGGTAAATTTAAGTTGAAGAGAAAATTTAAGAGAACATTAAGATGATATATTTAATTTTTTTTATTCGTCATTATTTAAGAAATAATTAAATTATTGTTTTTTTAAATTTGACTTGAAGAGAAATGTAAACTTGCATTTATATAAGTAAAAGAAAGTTTAGGAAAATATTAAGATGATAATTTGATTTTAAGATAATTTTTTGAATGAAATTTAGAAGAATAATAAATAGAACAAAATTTATAAGAATAATAAGAAAATAACTTTAAGTTAAAGATAAAGTTTAAGAGAATATTTATAAGATAATTTGACTTAAAAAAATTTAGGAAATTTTTAAGATGATAATTTGGTATAAGGAGAGAGTTTAGGAGAATTTAACGAAATTTAGGAGAAAATTTAGGAGAATATAAGATAATTAAGATTTTTTCTATTTATTAATTCAAATATGTGAGAAACTTGAAAAAAAAAGGATTTAAAAGATAGTTGAGAAAATTGTTTGGAAAATAATAATTATATGTTTTCCACGTAAATTCAAAATAAATTTAAATTTCTTTTTAATTTCATGTAATTTTAAAATGAGAAAAGTTTGAAAAAGTAAAAATAAAACAATGAATAAACTTTGAATTGATAATTTACGGTAGAGAAGCTACAAATTATTTTAATACATTGATTCTGCACGCATAAAATATAAATATATATAACCCATTGTCCTTGGGTGACCAAAACACCAAACTTTGCACGTTGGACTGGATTCTTAGTGGTTGTTATCATGTACATCATAAAAGTTAGAGAAAATCACCTTAATTGTAACTAGTGTTGTAAAAAGCGGGAATCATCAATGCACCGTTCAGGGATTAATCGGGTAATTGGGGATTAATCGGAATGATTAATCAGATCATTAATCGGAATAAATTTAATAATATTTTTATATACATTTATATTCATATATATAATTGTTTCGTTATTTCAACTAAACATATGTTATTATCATATATTTATGCAAATATGTTAAAAATGTTATATAATTGTAATAAATAAAATTTTAAAGGTTTAATTTTTCAATTAGAGATCAATTTAAGAGGAAAAATTAAGAGAATTTACGATTTAGGCATCTAAAATTATAATTATATGTACAAAAATAATGTTTTTTCCTATTGTTTAATCAAGTTTCTACTTTTTTTTTATTATTTTAAATTTTAACTATTGTTTACTATTTTTTAATAATTAGCCTGATTTTTTACTGATTAATCCGATTTTTGACCTATTCAGCCGATTTTTGACCGTTTTTCTAAAAAAAACGATTAATTGACCGATTTCCGCTTAATCAGTTCGGTGGCCCGCCGTCTAGCGATTAATCGGCGATTAATCCCGATTAATCGCCGACTTTTAGAACACTGGTTGTAACAGGTTAACAAATTGGAATCAATATATATATATATAAAGGAGGATACGCGGGAGGTGAGGTGGCGCCTCTAAGATCGGCTCAATCTATTTTTTTTAATTTTCCAGAAATTTTACAATTTAAATACTGCTAAATTAAAAAAAAATCTTTTGCATATTAGAAGTAGAACAGGTGTTCGAGTTTATAGAACAGAATAGAATTCACATTTACAAGAAACACGTGTAATTAAAATTTATCAACTTCATTAATTCTTTAAGAACTAGAAATCTGATCAAAATTATTAAATTAAACAATCTGCATCCCTCAATTTACATACGATCGCTTTTTCATTAGGGATGCTGACTAAATTTTTTGTGTAATCTCTAGCTTATGAAAATTCATCTCTTCGCGTCAACTCTGTTACAAGGTATTCACATTATATTACATATATATCTTATAATGCAATTTATAGACGTCATTTTCCATGACCATCTATCATCCATGTTCGGGTTAGAGGTGGAAGTTTTCTTCCTCTTTTTTTTTAGCAACTTTTCATTGTTTCTCTTATTGAATTAGCTTATGGGCGATTGCTTGTATATTATTAATATTTTATTAACTTATATGATTTTAATAGTAGATCGAGAACGGATAATGGATATTATTATATTAGCAACAAAGTAACGAGATCAACAATATGGGTACAAAATTGTAAGCCCCAACAATATTCATTTATTAATTTCGTATGATGAACTATGAAGATGTATTTTAGAATCTAGCTTGGAAGCTTCGGACAACGCTAAGATAGTTTTTTTTTATTAACAAATTTTGGTTCTTAAATGTATAATCTAATTTACATAGAAATTCATGAACCGTAAAAGCTCTGTAAATGTATAAGTTGAAAATTTTTTTCTAGATAATTTAGTTGTGTTGTTATGATTTTGGGTTGTTTTAAAGTGCAAAATGATTTTAGTGATATCCAAATTGACGATAAGGAAGATAAATTTATTTTTCTAATTTTTCTAATTTTTTTAAAGGTTTATAATTTTAAATACTAATAAATTAAAAAATATTATTTAGCATATTAGAAGTAGAATAAGTGTCTGAATGAATTTATAGAGGGGTGAATTTATAGAGGGGAAGAGTTCGAATTTATAGAAAAGACATATAAGTTAAGTTTTATTTGAAGTAGAGTTGTTGTTCGAATTTATAAAGGAGAATAGTTCGAATTTATAAGTAAGCAATAAAATTAAAAGTTCTATTAAAACTAAAATAGATGTTCGAATTTATATGGGAGAAGAGTTCGAATTTATAAAAATTACATACAATTAAAATTTTTATTAAAAGTAAAATAGGTGTGCGAATTTATAGATGAGAAGAGTTCGAATTATAGGAAAAACATATAGTTAAAAGTTATATCGGAAGTAAAATAGGATTGTGAATTTATATAGGTGTTTTTTCAACGAACAAGTGTCTTATTAGAAAAAAGTATGTTAATATAAAAATTAATATATGAGACAAGTATATATTCAATATATTAAATTTGAGATTTTGATCGTAAAAAGGAAAACGTGTTTCACGAGAGTACGACTATTAGGGAGGAACGGGTAATTTTTGTAATTTAATTGATAGAAGTATTTTTTCTAACGAGGGAGCGACTCATCATCATCAATATATATATATATAAAGGAGGATACGCGGGAGGTTATGTGGCGCCCCTAAGATTGTCTCAATCTATTTTTCTAATTTTCTAGAATTTTTGAATTTTAGATACTAATAAATCAAAAAATATCATTTAACATATTAGAAGTAGAATAGGTGTTCGAATTTATTGAGGAGAATAATTCGAATTTATAGCGAAGTTAGAAGTTCTATTTGAAGTAAAATAGGTGTTTGAATTTTCAGAGGGAAAGAGTTCAAATATAAAAGAATTACTTGCAAAGTTCTATTTGAAGTAGAATAAATGTTTTAATTTATAGAGGAGAAGAGTTCGGATATAAAAGAAGTAGTTGCAATTAAAAATTCTATTGGAAAACTAAAATTTCTATTTGAAGTAGAATATATGTAAAGTTGTATAGGTATTTTTTCAACGAAAGAGTGGCTCATTAGAAAAGAGTATGGTAACATAAAAATTAATATATAAGACAAGTATATATTCAATATATTAAATTTGAGATTTTAATATTAAAAAGGAAAGCGTGTTTCACGGGAGGACGGCTTATTAGCGAGGACCGAGTAATTTTCATAATTTAATTGATAGAGTTTTTAAAAAAAATTATTACGCCGCCGCGAAGCGCGGCTTTTTCAACTTGAAAATACAAAATACAAAGTCTTACAATTGGTTAACAAAATAAAATCCTACAATCATGTAGATTAAAAGGAGGGAAAATTGAAAAAATAAAAACGCTAATAATTCATGAATTACTTGTAACGTATTTTGACAACTGTTTGTAACAATTTTGAAACTTGGAACTCAAATTATTCGAGGTGAAATTTGTTTTCTTGTGTCATTTGAATCCGTGAGAGCAATTTCAATGTGTGTTAAAAAAAATGCCAAATTATCCTATAATATTATGTGGCATGATACTTTTATCTGCTTTCTAGTGGAGTATTGGAATGAGAGGTTATAATTATACATTTTAAATATAATTGATAACTTTGAATAATTAAAATAAATTTTAATTAAAAGAACGCCAAAAGTACCGTACCAGAGATGTTCTAAATAATCAACGTTTTTTCAGTACCATTCATAGTACTACTATCAGATACATGTCATCTTTTGCTGTCACCAAACTTATCACGTTTAATAAGTTATTTTATTTAACTGTTTTTATAATTTTATTTATTTATTAATATCTTTGTATATTTTCATAAAAATATAAATTCATTTTTTATATTACAAAATTTTAATAATAAATTAAGTTAATAATATGTTTTTTCATATCTATATATTATTTCGGTTAAGTTGTACTTCTTGAAATGATAAAAATTACTGAATTTTTTATATATAAAAATTCACTAAAAGAATGATGATTTATATGTTTATTCATTGTTTTTATAAATTCAATTTTAATAAATTTTAGTGTATAAATATTAAAATTATACTACTTCTATTATTCTTACTTTTATAGAAATATTATTTTTTTCTCTAAAATAGAATATTATTAATAACTCTAATTATGTAATTATTTTATAGTAGAGAGGTTTTAGCTATGTAGGACTTGACGACGACGATCATACCATTTAAATGTTTTACATTAATTATATATAAAAGATATAATACAATACCCAAATTATTAAATAAATTGATAATTAGGCACACAAAATCAACTACAAATGTGGCGAGATAAATAGGCTAAACAAACTTAGCGAAGAAAAAAAAATAGGCTAAACACATGCTCCGGAAAATTATGGTCTGCAAATTTTTTTTAACTTTTTTTAACCTGACGCAGGAAGATCTCCGTGATTTAATTAATTAAGAAGAGGATTCATGCACAAAAACCATGAACTAAGAGCATCTCCGACTATCATGAACCCTTAGCTAAAAATTCATATGACATGCCTTAAATACAAACCCTTAGCTAAAAATTCATATGACATGCCTTAAATAGAAATTATAGAGAATGTGTAAAAATTTTGTCACTTCAATGGTACATTATTGTTGGCTAAAAATTTAGATAATCTCATCATATTGACTATATATGCTGAACACCTGTAGCAAAATTACACATCAATTGTTACCATATTAAAATAATATATTGTACTTAAAATAACTTGAAATAATAATAACATGTCATTTTTAAAATATAACCAATCAATATAGCTAACTCCATTGGAATAAAATACCTTACACGTTAAGCAAATTTTATATAATCAATATTTAGCCAACAATTTCACAGAACACCGTTGAAGATGCTCTAAGTTTTACAATCCAATGAGATTAAAATATTGATAATACAACGATTAGAGGATCCTATAATTTTTAGGTATAATATTAATTCCATAGTTGACTAAGCTATGTAATTTTAAAATATAAATATATAAAAAAATATACGATTTGTAATATGTACCCATGTCGATTGTTGATACATCAAAATTGAGAGTTTCTTCTTCATGATTCTTTATTCTTCAACAACCTGTATATGTTCCACGGACACAGAAAATATCATATAGGCTGTGAAAAAATAAAAACAATAAAAGCGGGGAAAAACAGACAAAAGACATGAAAAAAAGTACAAAACAGAGAAAGATAGAAGACGAAATTAAAGTAAAGTAACCCTAAAAATTACCAAGATCGATTATAAAGTTATGATGGAACACCAAATTTATATACTCCCTCTGTCCCAGTCATTAGTATACATTGAGACCGGGCACGGAGATCAAGAAAAAATATAAAAAATGAGTAAAATTAGATGAAAAGTGGGTAAAATGGTGGGAACTATCAATATTTAATAATAGATTTGAGATAGTAGAGAAAAATAGTGGGTGTAATAGTGTTTTATATTATTAAAAATTACTATTTTGGAATGTATAGAAATGAGAGGGACATACCAAAATGGAAAGTGTATAGAAATGAATAGGACGGAGGGAGTAGTTGTTTATTGGTTAAAAAAGGTACTCCCTCTGTCCCAGTGAGTTGTATACACCGGGGATGGGCACGGAGACCAAGAAAAGATATAAAAAATGAGTAAAATTAGATGAAAAGTGGGTAAAGTGGTGGGACCTATCAATATTTAATAATAGATTTGAGATAGTGGAGAAAAATAGTGGGTGTAATAGTGTTTTATATTATTATAGAATAGAGATAGTGGAGAAAATAGTGGGTGTAATAGTGTTTTATATTATTAAAAATTACTATTTTTGGAATGTATAGAAATGAGAGGGACATACCAAAATGGAAAGTGTATAGAAATGAATGGGACGGAAGGAGTAACAACTTAGCAATAGAAAACGTTTTCTAGCAAGCAATTATCATAAAAAAGATCTCTAAAATAAAGTATTTTCTTGGAATATAAGATGGTAATTTTGACTTCAAATTAAAGATTAGAAGAATATAAATATAATAATTTGACTTGGAGAGAAATTTTAGAAAAATATTAGGATGTTAATTTTATTTAAGTAGAAAGGCTTGTAAAATGATATGTTTATTTTCCTATATTAGAAGATTGTTACAAAAAAAATTAGTAAACAAATTGACTTACAGTGAAAATTTAGGAAAATATTAATATGATATATTTAATTTAATTAGTAAACAAATTGACTTACAGATAAAGTTCAGGAAAATATTAACATAGTATATTTAATAGAAGATAGTCTGCAGTAAACAAATTGACTTATAGAGAAAGTTTCGAAAAATATTAATATAGTATATTTAATTTATTCCCTTAAAGGATAGTCCATAGGCAATTATGATATTGATATTGATACTGATCTTGAAGAAAATTTAGAAGAATATAAGGTAATCAAGATATTTTTTTAAGAATACGAAGATAAATATTATTTGTCTTGTGAAGAAAGTTTAGGAGAATATAAGACAATCAAAATCTTTTTCAATCAATTGTATTTATTATTAGTAAACAAATTGACTTATAGAGAAATCTTAGAAAAATATTAACATAGTATATTTAATTTCTCCATTAGAAGATAGTCCGTAGTAAATAAATTGACTTATAAAGAAAATATTATAAGAAATATAAGTTCTATCAAATCCTACAAATTCGAAAATAATAAGAAAGTTGTAATTTTCTAAATCAAAGAAAGTTCTATCAAGTTTGAAAATAATAAAAGAAAGTTGTTAAATCAAAGAAATGTTTTAAATCAAAGAAAGTTCTATCAAGTCCTACAAATTCGAAAATAATAAGGAAGTTGTAATTTTCTAAATCAAAGAAAGTTCTATCAAGTTTGAAAATAATAAAAGAAAGTTCTATCAAGCCTACAAATTCGAAAATAATAAGGAAGTTGTAATTTTCTAAATCAAAGAAAGTTCAATCAAGTTTGAAAATAATAAAAGAAAGTTCTATCAAGTTAAATCAAAGAAATGTTCTAAATCAAAAAAAGTTCTATCAAGTCCTACAAATTCGAAAATAATAAGGAAGTTGTAATTTTCTAAATCAAAGAAAGTTCTATCAAGTTTGAAAATAATAAAAGAAAGTTCTATCAAGCCTACAAATAATAAGGAAGTTGTAAATTTCTAAATCAAAGAAAGTTCTATCAAGTTTGAAAATAATAAAAGAAAATTCTATCAAGTTTGAAAATAATAAAAGTGTAATTTTTAATTTACTTCCTACAAAATCGAAAATAATAAAGGAAGTTGTAATTATTAAAATTAAAAATTGTGAAAAATTGAGAAAATTAGAAAAATAGAACGGAGCGATTCTAGAGGCGCCACCTCAGCGCCCTCGTCTTCTCCTTTATATAAGTATATTGATTTTTTTAAAATATATTATTGGCCAACAGTTCCTTAAAATAAGTGTTCTTTTGAAATTTTTTATTAATATATTATTTTCAAAATATATGGATATTTTTTACCAACAAATTTATACAAAAGTATATATACCAAGGAAAAGAAAAGTTTAGCCTGATGCATAAATAACTCTCCTTCATCTCATAATATCGTTTTGATAATTGTATTGATCATATATACATTCATATGGATGTAGATTTTTATATATAACTACCTAATTATTTTTTATGTATCAATTATGATGGTTAAGTACTTTGAAAGATGGTAGTTATTGGTGAGCTTAAGATAAATATTCAAACGGAGAAGATGAATATTATTTTGATCATGTAACTCTCAATATATTATACATCGTAAAAACAGTTTTCAAACTTAGTTACCATTGAAGAAGTATGTCTAGAACTCAACACGCGTTGATAGAAGTCATTTGTATTGTAGTAACAATGAGAGAGCGGTTCATTTGGAGGAGCGTATTATATGCTCAATTTAATATTAACAATAAATTATATATTTTATGATATAAGTTCACATTTGAATTTTGAGAATAATAAAAGTGAAAAATAGAATAATATCAGACTTTCGGTGAATTATAAGACAAGACGAAATATCCAAACGAAACCTTAAATTAATGCTAGAACTATTAGTATTTATTTTATTTAAAAACATGATTTGTAGAATATCAATATTTTAAAAAAAATTAGAAAATTATTATAAGGTCGTTGTGAATCGTGGCTTAATAAACTAGTATAAAGATAAATAGGCACCTTGACGAGGATCCGACATCCGACACTCAAGATTCTGGAAGCCAGTCTTTTAGAATAAACTCTCAATCTCAGTCTAAAAATCTTAAAACCCCAATATCCCCGACCATGAAAATTTATCAAAACTCTATACGAATAACCTTAATTATGATGCATTGTCCATGACAAAAATCGGCATCAATATATTATATATAAAATTGATATTTTTTTTAATAATAATAATATGAGATTCCATATGTATATATATTCACAAATTAAAATTCTCCACTTATCATGTCTAAAATATTTTTATAACAAATTTGAAATATCTAATATTACTCGGTAAGTCGGTATGAGTTATAGTATTTCCATGTGGAAGTTGTTTGTTCTGTAACATGTATTGTAATTTGTAGATACATGTTGGAATTTGGATGGACAAAAAGGTGGTAAATCTGGCAAAGGCCCAACCCAATCATGCGAATTCGGCACGGTGATCACAATTTTCACGCCCGGCCCATATTTTATTTGGGGCCAAAATTTAGTTCCCAGGATTTATATCTCAAATCCTTCAAAATTTTATTGACTTGCGCAGAATTTTTAAAAGGAAAGAAAATACTTAAATATTTATCAAATCTATATCTCCCGCGAGTATTTGGAAAATCAATTTGGTACCCCTACCATTTACTTTTACGAATCCGAAAGACTCTGTAAAAACTATAAAAATCCACTAGAAAAACTTCAAAATGGATAATTTTATTACAATCCTCAACATCCTCTTCTATATATAATAGGAGAACACATGGATAATTTAGGGGTATTTGAGCCAATAAACCCCCTGTGAAATTACCATTTTACCCTTATATATTACAAAATTACATGTCATGCCACTACTCTCTTATCTAAGGAAATTTTTTAAATAAATAATGTTTTAGTCAGGGATCGAACCCCTGACATTCGCTAAAGAAGTCATCCTTATAACCATTGAGCTACAAGACTCTTTTTGATTTTAATCTAAAAATCATATGACATAAACCTCACATCTTTCTTATCCTATATTTATTATTATTTAAATTTTTGAGTGAAAATTAAGGTGATTTATAATATTTATTAAACTTTATTTTTTTAATACTTAAAATATCATACAGAATCATATATACTACCAGCCTTATAAAATATTAATATTAAATTTTAAAAACAATATTATGTGTGGTGCTTTTTATTTTTATTTTAACTAGACAAATATTTTGTATATGTATCGATAACTATAATATATTCTATTTTCTTGCATCAGAGTCGAACTTTTCTTGTACTACACAATATATTTGAATTATTCAAATATTTAATATATAAAATGTATTATTAAATGTTGATATAACATAAATAACATATTACAAGTAGTTTATTTACATATTTATGACTTATTTATTTTTAAATTAATGAAATTAGTGTTAAAACATGTGTAAAAATTAGACAATAATTTAGGTATGGACGATCGGTCATTTCGGGGTCGGGGAGACTCCGAACATGAACTCATTCGTCGAACTCGCCTCAATGCTCGAATGAGGATTACTTTATTTATCGCACAATAATCATTGTAAAAAAGCACATATTGATAACATGTATACATGATATTTATAATTATTTGTTCTTATCTATACTACAAGTATAGAGTCAGTGTGATGCATACAACATTCATATTCTTCTTATTTTACATTTATATTTACTTCGTTTGAAATTCATTTTAAATTTGAAAAGTTTTATGTGATTGTTGAACTTAATGTTGAATTGACGTGTGTACTTATGTTTGAGTGTGATTAAATTGTGTTTTAAGAGTTTTATGTTTAACGATATTTTAAAAATATATTTAATTAAAATTGTTGTTTTTAATAAATTAAGGTCAAATTGCAAAAGAAAAGGGACTAAAGTGCAAATATCAGAATATGAATGTCGTATTATTGACCGACCTACTACCAAACTATATTTTGAATAAAATTGTTGTTTTTAATAAATTAAATAAAGTAGTAAAAATAAAAGAACTAAAGTACAAATATCAAAATATGAGAACCGTATCGACCGACTATCAAACGTTCAATGTTATATATATATATAATAACTAAAAAAACATAAATAAAACATATGAAAAACTATTTGTTTTGAGTTAAAATATTGTAAAAGATGAGATAATAAAAATAAATAGATAGCACAACAAAACCATTAAATGAATTATATATTCTAAAATTTTGATAATAATTTGTGTAAACAATAAACAGATTAAAATATATAGTCTATAACAAATTTAAAAAATTAGATCAAATCATATTATACAGCCCGAGTTATTTAAAATTATAGTCCCCGATCAATCAAATTATCTATATAAATAAAAGTAAGTACATTGTAGAAAAAAAAAAATTAACCGCAAAGAATAGAAATTTATGTTAATTGCTAGAAAAATGACCGGTGTTTTAATTAGTAAAGATATTTTCCTGGATGAAGTTGTATTTTGAAAAAATAAAGGATGAATTCATTGTCAAAACACGGATAGAACTCATAAGACATATGAGCAATTTTAACTTACGATGATATAAACAAAAAATATTTATCTAGCCATAATTGATCAATTCTCAAGTTCAGAGTTAAAAAAAAGTCTGTTTGTTTGGAAGAATTGAAACACATCGAAATGGTACCAAACGTACTTAATAATAGAATGATTTGGCACAAGGTAGTTCCACTTAAGTCAATTAGCTACATTGTCCTTTGTTTTGAAAGTTAGATAGACAGGGGAAGAGAAATAAAGGTAAAAAATGCTTAAAATTAAGAGGTCAGAAGAAAAAACATAAAAGAGTTACAAAAAAAGTTTTAAGAACTGAAAACGCAAAGCCTAAGTAGAGTATTAGAAGATTTAGGAAGGCTTTTGAGTAAAATCAGTACTAAAACCTACAATCTCATATTGCAACATCTTGAAGGCTATTTAGTTTCTACCTTGAATATTGTCGGAGATGAACTAAATGAATGCATCATTTTTGAAGAACTGGAAAAATTTTAGGATTATAATTTTAAAAATGTCGTCTTAATTTGAAAACATTCATAGAACACTCTAATTCTATTCTATGATCCACGACAAAAATTAAAAACAAACATATTTATCAAAACTACTCGTATTAGTTTTAAAATTATAAACTTCAACATATTTAAGCAAGTACAGGATAATCATAACATTAACAATAAAAACTCTATGAACTTCAAAAACATACAATCATATATGTCAAATGACATTGATAATGTATAGTTTAGTTTAAAATCACAATCTAAGGTAGTGGCCCGTGCCTTGCACGGGTTTTTATGTTAGTTATTATTAATATCACGAATGCCAAAGCATAACACACAACAGAAAACATCAAACACAAGTGGTTTATATTCCAATTAAAGATCGAGGAGCTCAATCTTAATCGAAGGAGCTGCAATACACAATTTACTGAATCAAGAAATGAGTTGCGAAACGGGGAAAGGGCTGCAACAGGGGAACATGAAACATCAACTTTGCCTTACAGGGGAATAGGCTGAACGATCAGTGAAAACAGCATATCCTTACTTCTACCATCTTGACCAGCAAATCCATCACTGTTATAGTAAATGTAATGAGCTGATCTACCAACATTTAACATCATCTCAACAAAAGGCCGTGACAATGGCATGTCCCGAACTCGACAAGCATTTATTTCTCTCCATTTCTTCCTCATTAAAGCCCGCATTTCAGCTCGTGCAACTTCTTCAGTAGTTCCATTATGGAACATATAACACTGGATTGACTTGGGGACGTCTCCTCTCGCTATTTCATCCTAAAACATATCGATTGTTGTGAAATATCGTTAATATATGTCAACGTAAATAGATACTCCTTCTATCTCTCTCATTTCCTTACACTTTCCTTTTTGGTACGTCCCTCTCATTTCTTTACATACAAAAAATAGTAACATTTTATAATATAAAATCCAATCACATTCACTAATTTCCTCCACTATACCTATTTTATATCCACTTTATACTTTATACATTAAATATTGATTGGTCCCACTTTACTCATTTTTCTTACTTTTCCCTATTAATTTACTCCCTCCGTCCCACCCAATTCTTTGCATTGGGGGACGGGGACTCGGCACGCATTTTAAGGCTCCTTTAATATATATTTCGATAAATTATTTTAAATTTTTTTTTCTTCTGAATAAAAATATAATGTTTAAATTTTTATTTAGAAAAAGAAAATTTTAAAAATAAGTTGTAGAACTATACTTTATAGGAGCCTTAAAATGCGTGCCAAACAGTGTAAAAAAACTGTAAAGAAATGGATGGGACAGAGGGAGTACATTTTTTCTTAACTTCCGTGTCGTCCCCTCAATGTAAAGAATTGAGAGGGACGGAGGGAGTAATATCCATGTGCATGTTATAAGATAATGGTTTTCATACCGAGGAAGTTCCATAATCGTCAACTATTCGACATAGTATTCCTGATGAGTGTAATATATCAGGCATGTCCTCTAGAAACTCTAATGCTTCCTTTTTTATTGGATTTGCAGAGCAAATGTAACATTGAATTGCAACACTAGGTAGTGTTATTGACACTTTCCCGTTCTCCAAGTATTCTTCCAGTGTTGGCGTATATCCACTATGATACCACCGTGCCTCCACCAAGTAACATTTCACCAGATCAATCCACTAATCAAGACGGATTAAAGTTAGAACCATTATTACATGTGTTAAGAGACGAAACTATTACACATGTTAGGATAAATTAAGTTAGGATCATTAATGCTACATGTATTAAGAGACGAAATTAGTAATAACTTAGTGCATGCACATATGATCCTGATTAGTGATTACCACTTTTTTTAGGTGTGGCAAAACATCAATGTTCTGTTCCCTGAAAATGTGGAAAACTATCTCATTCACAGAGTTGTAAAGCGCAAGAAAGCAAATCCTGATGTAGTCAGGAAGAAGCTGTATCGAATTTATATCCCACCTAGAGTAGCAAATGTGTACACTGATGTTAAAATCGAAGATCACAGGAGTACTGTATGTAAACAAGAAAAAGTACCACAAACCTTTCAATGGCCTCGGTGAAGAGTTCAAGTTCATGCACAGTACCATAAACATCATATATGTCATCTATAACTGAGATCATTTGTATTGCTTTAGCTAATTCTATTCTGCAATACCCAAATTGTGGTTCAGGAATTATTCCCACCGTCCATGTGTAGGATTCCACCAGCCTATCTCTAGCGAAGCTTAATTTCGTGGACAAACGTAGTTCCTTCCACCACCTGCACATTTCAAATACATGCGGAAAAAATAAGAAGAGTAATGTGAAAGGTACTTCTTGTAGTGAAGAATCTTCTCCATGACTAGGACTACCTTGATGCAGTTTTAAGTTCCTCTTGGTATAATCCTTGCAGAATGTTGTAGTCCAACTTGGCCAGCTCTAGCAGTGCAGGATTGATGTTATTGGTTCTTCCGCAGAAATCTATGTACCACCTGGCTTCTAATCTTGGCATCCTCCAATTCAATGGAAGTTCCAAGGCATGTCTCACTTTAATGCTAAGATTCATATCAATTATATCGTCTAAAATTTCTCTAAGGGTTTTAGATGCAAAGCTCCATGCAGCCTCCATCATAGACTCCCCTTCAGAGGAGAAGTAGTAAGCTTCATACAAACTCAAGACTCCTTTGGCATCTTTGCAAAGACAAACTTTGAAGCTTCCGTCCTCCAGAAAGTACTTGAAAACATCTTCACATTACACAAACACGAAATGAGATAGAGAAAAGACTTCGCAAGTATTTTTAGTGCAAATAAGCCAAAAAAATTGAAAAAGATATCAGACCTTGGGAGATATTATATCCGTGTTGTCTGAGAAGTCTAAATTTGAGAGCAACAGCATGCAAATCCTTACTCTGATCCTCGTATATCTTTGTCAAGCTACTCTTTATTTCTTGTTCAAAATGATAAAACAACCCAAGTCTTTGCAAATCATCAATCAGCTCAAGTTGATCTAAAGGCATAGCAACATTATTCAACATCTCTATCACATTTCCTTTCAACTCATTCACTCGTCCGTTAAAACGTTCTCCCTGTTTAGCATGAAACGGAGAACAAACTCAATAATATCTTAAGATGATAGTTAAATAAGAAAAGAAAACATAACATACCGTGTAATCAGTGGCCAAGGTCTTGACAAAATCGTTGTCCCAGATACAAGGTTTGTAATTACCAGATCGCCTTATAACAGGCAGCTGATGTTCAACAATCAGAGTACTCATCTTATAACTTTGTAAATACAAAATAACAAAATGCACCAACTTTGTTGATGTGAATGCAAGCTTTACTACTGTCGTATCTCATTTATATATAGTACTCCCCGGGTCCCATTGAATTATATACATCGGGTTCGGACACGAAATCAAAAAAATGTATAAAAAATGAGTAAAGTTAGATGAAAAATAGGTAAAGTGGTGGACCTATTAATATTTAAAAATAGATTTGAGATTTAATAGATTTGAGATAGCGGAGGAAAGTAGTGTTTATATTATTATAGAATAGAGACAGTGGAGAAAAGTAGAGGTGTAATGTGTTTTATATTATTAAAAATTACTATTTTTAGAATGTATAAAAATGAGAAGAACATTCAAAATAAAACATATATAGAAATGGATGGGACGAAAGGAGTACATATGTTTCCCCAACGTGGTGACACTTGACAGTCACTTGTACAAAAGATACGGAGCCCGCCATGATACCAAGCGGGAAGGAAGTGAAAGCTAAATAAAATAGTTTCATTTTCACTTGTTCGTGATTTTTAATAGAACAAAAGTAAATTAATATAAATTAAGCTCACTTTTATTCTAAAAATAAGATTAAAGTACTTTACTCCTCGTCATTTGCTTTAAAAAAACCACTTACTTTTTTCTTTTTTAAAAACTGGGGAGTAGAGCCTAAATATTTAAAACATAACCTGCCACTATTATCTGTCACAATCACACCAACATTAATTTATACAAATATAGATTTTATTCAAATATTGACGAATGGGGAAAATTTCGAGTTGGCAGCATTCCACAAGAAAAGCAACTTCACAACAATTAGGAAAAAAAAAAAGGACACTTCACAGCAGTAATGTTTTGACACTTTCAGTAACATTTCGATTTTCGATTTGCTGATCATTTTGAGGTTAAATTAAGTTGATTCAGAACTCAAATTTTTTACATGGGTCTATTCTAGATTGATCCGGTTTCAATCTAGAATTTCGAAATGGGTTGGCGGATTGTGTCCAATATCATCAACATTGTGTTGGAATGAAAATATTAGAGCTCTTTTTATAATGTAAATAGAAATAAATTCAAGTAAATTAATATTTCAGTGCAAGTTATTTCGGATAAGAAATAAAGCTAGCTAGCAGTGCAAAATTCGGAAACGGCAGCGTTTAGAGCACTGGCAAATGACAAGTTTCAGTGATGAACTTTGTAAAATATTATTTTAAGTTAAGTGAAAAAGGACCTAAGGGGAAATTTTCTGGTTGGATTTTTTAGTATAAATTTTTAATGATAATTTTATAATTATGCATAATATTATAAAATTACAATAATATTCTCGTATTTTTATATGAAATCGTATAAACTTAAGTAAATTATGTGAGGTGAGGTTGATTCCAGATCCTCATCTCAAGTTTAGGGGTGAGCATTCGGATCGGATATCCGATAACCGAATGGATAAATCCGAAATAGTTGAGTTTGGATATCGAATCGATAAAAGATATTTGGTATTTGGGAAAAAAAATTAAATTTAGGAATTTCTGTTTTATTATTTGAATTTTCGGATTATCCGAAATATCCAAATTTTATTAATTCATTTAACAATTATATTAATAATAAAAATTAAATATATATTATTGTTATGTCATGTTAATCAGCACGTAACCATCGATAACATCATGTCCGTCTTTTTAGTTTGTTCCATTAATTTGTTATGTTACACGTCTCTGATTTCTAAAGGTATATAATCAACATATTGTCATATAATAATCTCATTCTCTGCACTATTTTAACTATCTACATAGATAAGAACTTTAACCATTTAAATAGCAGTACATTGTCTTTATTACTATGTCCAATTCAAAATATGTCTTTATTAATATGAATAAATTGACAATGCTATATTTTGTTCATATAATTTTTGGATTTTTGTCTTTTCAACAACCGAACTGAAATAAAATATTTGGTTCGGTATCCGATCGAATTTAATTTGGTTTGGGATTTGAAAATGCAAATTCTTATATCAGGATATCCAAATTAATTACGGTTCGGATTCCAAATATCTGAATGCTCACCCCTGCTCAAGTTAAGAGAAAAAGTTGACCTCAAGAAATTTTATGAGATAATGTGATTTTTTAATATAATTTTTTAATGATAATTTGTAATTATACATTATATTTAAAATTACAATAATACCCTCCTATTTTTATATAAAATTTTTGTACAACTTCATGTAACATATGTGATGTGAGGTCCATCTGAGTCTCTTAGGTTAATAACTAAATGCCCAATTTTATTCTTATATGTAGAGTTTTATATTTTTAAAAATAAAAAAAGAATTGTTTAGTCAAATTAAATTACAAAAATAAAATAATTATCTAAAATTTATCTTCTACCAACTTTTTTGTCAAATTTTTTGATTAATTTTATATCATTTTTCAACTTAATACAAAAACACACAATTTAGCTTATAGTAATAGAAAATCACTAACCCTACCCATACATCCCGAAGCTAATAAAATGATATTTAAGCTAATGATTGTTAACAATACTGGCAATATTTCTACAGAGGCAACTACTTTCCTTTAATGTATGATTAATCATAATTATTGTCAACCTTTTCCGGCTAAGAGCAGAACTCGTGATTTTGGGTTAACACATTGATCATTGGGCAAGCTAGCTCAGCATAGAAATAATTATGTATTTGCTAGTATTTATTCCGAAACATATTGGTCAAACACTAGATTAAAATTTACTACTTTAACTCTTTTTTCCCCTAATTTTCTTGCTTGATTTTGTAGGGTTGAATTAGATTTAATTACCTTAATTAACAGCGATTTTGTCATGTTGTTAGTGTGACCTAATAATCAGTCTTTCTCATAATCAATGTCGTATGAAAATTAAAATTAAACTAAATAAGTGCATAAATATAATAACCAACTACATAAAATATTATAAATTCGACCAGTAAAAAAGTAAAAAATATGTACTATCTTAGTATTGTAAATTATATTTATTTGCATTATATATATAATGGTCGTGACTTTATATCGTATTAAATTACAGATTGGATCGTTTATCGTAAAAATTTCACCATAAATTAATATGCTCGGCAATTTTTACGTCATCTTTTCATATATATGGTTGAACTTGAGATTTTTTTTTAAATAAATAATGTAAATTTAAGGACGTTTGGGTCGAAAAAATATATAACCGAATGTTTTAATCTTTTTTAACATTTTTAAAAATAATAGACGAATGTTTTCATCTCTATCATGTTTTTAACATGTATTTTGCAAATGTAACCATACTGGAAGAAAATATCACATTAAAAAATTAGGTATACAAAATACTTTAAAATTGACATGTTAGAAATTAGATTATTTTAACATTGTAAATTATATATATATATGTGTGTGTATATATATATATATATATGCATATGGTTTAGATTTTATATATTATAAATTACAAATTGCATCATCTAGCGTACTAATTTATACGTAACTTAATACATTTTACAATTTTTACATAATTTTTTATTTACATGATTGGATCTACGATTTAAAAAAATAATAATAAAAGAATGAAAAACAAGTCATTCACAACCACTAATATTTAAAATTTGGACTCGATATTGGTTATCAGTTGAATTAACATATAAAAATAAGTATTTTAAAAAACACAACATATAAAGATAAGTAAGTATACAAAATGTTATAAAATTGGTCTAAAAACAATATGATTACTTTAATATTGTAAATGATATTTATTTATATCAAGTAGATAATGACTCAGATTTTGCATCATCTATCATATCAATTTGTACATATGTTAATATACTTAAAAAAATTATGTAATCTTTTTTCATTTGTACGGTTAGATTTACGATTTCAAAAAATATATATAATGTGAATTTAAGTTGTTTGGGTCGCCTATATATAATCAAATTAATCGATATGAGATTTGAATTTTGGACTCGATATCAATTATTGCTTCAATAATTACATTATATATATATATAGTCAAGTTAAAACACATTATTACAAGTAAACGAAGATCATATATATATAAAAATGGATTAAAATTTGTAACTGTAAAACAATATTCCAAACACATTATTAAAGAATTTACTAAGTGTGTTCATATAATTTAATATAGTGACGGATACATGAGAGGAGTGCAGAATGAGTTCCCAAGTAAAAAAAAGAGAAACAAATAGGTGGCATAAAATGCTCTAAACTACAATTGGTACTCATCGCCCAAGTGTTTATCACAAACTCAGGTTTTTCAGGGGTGTGCATGGACGCGCCGACCTTCCGCTTATTTTTAAAATCCTTAATCTCATTCATGTGTGTTCTATTATATTATAACAATATTGTGTGCATTTAACCATTCATAAACTAGACTACAAAGAAAAAAAAAACAAACCAATCGATCGCTAAAAAACAGACAACAACCGCTTTCTAAGGTAAAATTCCTATCTACAAATTGTACTTTATCCAAAACACAAAACTATGGTAAACCTGTTTATATTCGCAAGGAGAACAATAGTCCACTCGTGTTTCAAATTCTACATTGTTTCAATCTTTTTTTAGATTCAATATGTTCTCAAAATCAACAATACTCACAATGAACAAGTCTCATAACCTTGGCGCAATTACGTTCGAGATTTAAAGTAATTACACTATTCGTCAACAAAATTTCTTACTCTTTATTATGCACAACCATGTTTCTCATCTTACACTTTTGAACTTAAGACTACATAATCATCAAGTTAATATATCGATCTCGACCATCTTTCTTATCACAAAATTATTGATGTTTTTATGCAGGCCTGTGCACGGACTGTTACGCTAGTTACTATATATTAAACCACAACACAAGGGCAAAAAGTGCCACTTTAATGCTTGTGAAGTTACGATTTTGTCCCTATTTTTTGAAAATTACAAAAATGTCACCCCTTTAATGTTTATGCAAAAATTAAATTAAATATGTTAGTCTTGAGAATTGAACATGTGACCTTGTACACTCAAACTTGCACCACAACCATTGTGCTACACTTTTTTTTGAGTTTACTTTCAAAATCTTAATAGATAAACCACATATTCTCCCATCTTTTTTTTTATTTTTATTATAGAGTAAATAAATATTGATTTATATTATTTCTAGAATATTGCACAATATATAATTACAAAAAATATTTTTATCGATAGAGCATGATCTACAATTCTCTGTTGTCAATTTAAATGATTGATACATGTCATTTTAATACCTATGAATTTACGATTTTGCTCTTATAAGTTAAAAATTACAAAAAACACATTCTTTTTTATATTTATGCAAAGAGTAGATTAAATTATGTTAGTGTTGAAAATCGAACCACTAATCTTTTCTAATCAAACTCATACCATAACCATTATACTATACGTTCTTTTGAGTTTTCTTTAAAAATATTTTTAGATAAATCACATTTTCTCCAAAAAAAACGTTGGTTTATATTATTTATAGAATGTTGCATATTATATATTCCAAAAAAACATTTTAATGGATTGAGTATACTCTATACTAGCATTAACACCCGTGCAAGGCACGGGCCGCTAGCTTAGATTATGATTTTAAACTAAACTATGCATTATCAATGTCATTTGACATATATGATTGTATATTTTTGATGTTCATAGAGTTTTTATTGTTAATGTTATGACTATGTTGTACTTGCTTAAATATGTTGAAGTTTATAATGTGAAAACTAATACGAGTAGTTTTGATAAATCATGTCTGTTTTAAATTTTGTTGTGGATCATAGAATAGAATTAGAGTGTTTTATGAATGGTTTATAATTAAGAAGACATTTTTAAAATTATAATCCTAAAATTTTTCCAGTTCTTCAAAAATGATGCATTCATTTAGTTCATCTCCTACAATATTCAAGGTAGAAACTAAATAGCCTTCAAGATGATGCAGTATGAGATTGTAGGTTTTAGTACTGATATTACTCAAAAGCTTCCCTAAATCTTCTAATACTCTACTCAGGCCTTGCGTTTTCAATTCTTAAAACTTTCTTTGTAACTTTTTTATGTCTTTTCTTCTGACCTCTTGATTTTAAGCATTTTTTATCTTTATTTCTCTTCCCCTGTCTACCTAACTTTCAGAACATAGGACAATGTAGCCAATTGATTTAAGTGGAACTACCTTGTGCCAAATCATTCTATTATTAAGTACGTTTGGTACCATTTCGACGTGTTTCAAT
Source organism: Heracleum sosnowskyi (assembly GCA_030848705.1). NCBI lineage: Eukaryota > Viridiplantae > Streptophyta > Magnoliopsida > Apiales > Apiaceae > Heracleum > Heracleum sosnowskyi. Next base: position 7,588,948 of record CM061245.1, read on the forward strand.
TCTTTCAAACAAACAGACTTTTTTTTAACTCTGAACTTGAGAATTGATCAATTATGGATGGATAAATATTTTTTGTTTATATCATCGTAAGTTAAAATTGCTCATATGCCTTCTGAGTTCTGTCCGTGTTTTGACAATGAATTCATCCTTTATTTTTTTTAAAATACACATATTTAATAATTAAAACACGGGTCATTTTTCTAGCAATTAACATAAATTTCTATTTTTTGCGGTTAATTTTTTTTTCAAGGCATGGTTGCACATTTTTTTCGTCTGTTACAATGTATTTACTTTAATTTATATAGATGATTTGATTGATCAGGGACTATAATTTTAAATAACCTGGGCTGTATAATGTGATTTGATCTGATCATAATGTACGATATGCAATATCATGTTTTTTTAAATTTGTTATGGACTATATATTTTAATCTGTTTATTGTTTACACAAATTATTATCAAAATTTTAGAATATATAATTCATTTAATTGTTTTGTTGTACTTTCTATTTATTTTTATTATCTCACCTTTTACAATATTTTTACTCAAAACAAATAGTTTTTCATATGTTTTATTTATGTTTTTAGTTATTTTACACACACACACACACACACACACACAGATATATATATATATATATATATACCAAATAACTAATTATTCTCTTTCATAAAATTAATTTAAAATTCATTTGATAATAACAAAAAATGTGTCATATATATAATGCATCCAATCTAATTATAAATCTAGTCACTCCTATTATATATATTGTATTATTAAAACCGAAACATTGGAAGTTTGATAGTCAGTCGGTACGGTTCTCATATTTTGATATTTGTACTTTAATTCTTTTATTTTTACTACTTTATTTAATTTATTAAAAACAATAATTTTATTCAAAATATAGTTTGGTAGTCGGTCGGTCAATACGACATTCATATTCTGATATTTGCACTTTAGTCCCTTTCTTTTGCAATTTGACCTTAATTTATTAAAAACAACAATTTTAATTAAATATATTTTTAAAATATTGTTAAACACAAAACTCTTAAAACACAATTTAATCACACTCAAACAGAAACACACACGTCAATTCATCATTAAGTTCAACAATCACATAAAACTATTCAAATTTAAGATGAATTTCAAACAAAGTAAATATAAATGTAAAATAAGAAGAATATGAATGTCGTATGCATCACACTGACTTTATACTTGTAGTATAGATAAGAACAAATAATTATAAATATCATGTATACATGTTATCAATATGTGCTATTTAACAATGATTATTGTGCGATAAATAAAGTAATTCTCGTTCGAGGATTGAGGCGGGTTCGACGAATGAGTTCATGTTCGGAGTCTCCCCGACCCCGAAGTGATCGATCGTCCATACCTAAATTATTGTCTAATTTTTACACATGTTTCAACACTAAATTCATTAATTTAAAAATAAATAAGTCAATCAAAAGTGTTTTGGAACCGTCTTCAAATGTCGTTAACATAATATTAATATATTATTGGTTATAATTTTATGTCTTGTCTATTGACATGAGTCTTGTCTATTGACATGTGTTTGATAGTTCTTTGATTGTTAGTTCTGATAGTCTATTTTGCAATTCTGTCTTTTGTTACCTGTTACGAAGAATGGAGAGTATAACTCAAGCAATGAATAACATAATTCTAGATGAAGAAGAGGAGGGAGGTTTGGCGATTGAGGAAGACAATGTGAATGAACAAGGGAAGGCTCCGTTTGTATGTGATGCAAAGTTATGTCTGGTTGGACGTTTTCTTACGGAAGGAATAATGGATTTTCAAGCGATACAACAGACATTAGAAGCCTTATGGAGGCCAGGAAAGGGCGTGTATATCAGAGAATTAGATGTCAATCTTTTTCTGTTCTAGTTCTATCACGAGATTGATATCAATAGGGTGCTTGAAGGTAGTCCGTGGACATTCAACAGGAAAGTCCTCATCATTTCACGAATGAAGGAAGGGGTTAATCCCAGACGTGTTCCTTTGAATACGGTCGACCTGTGGGTTCAAATTCATGATTTACAATCAGGCTTTATGTCGGAGAAGATAATTTCAGAAGTGGGTAATCAGGTTGGTAAATTCATATGCTCATGTCCTTCAAATTTCAAAGGAGTATGGAGAGATTACATGCGTGTTCGTGTCACGATGGATTTATCAAAACCTCTGAAACGTCGAATGAAGCTAAGAAAATCTGGAAACGAATGGGTTTGGATTACGTTTAAATATGAAAATGTTCCTGTCTTTTGTTTCATTTGTGGTTTATTGGGTCATTCTGATAAGTTTTGTAGCCAGTTGTTCGATAAACCAGAGAACGAGATTGTTAGGCCCTATGGTACATGGATGAGGGCTCCGTTGAGAAGGCAGACTAAGTTGTTTGGTGCAAAGTGGCTGCGTACTGGAGGAGATGAATTCACGTCGGAGATGGGTACAAGGGAAAACTCGCAGCAACAGAATCCTAAAGTTACGGGGGGAGGGAGTGGATTTGGGAGCTAAAATCACGGACATGAATGTAGATGGAAACAGAATTGAAGGTATCACGGATAACATGCAGTTGGTTGGAGATAATTCAGTTACTTCAAATTTGAATGTCCAAATAAGTGGAGAAAAGAGCGGGAAGGCGGGAAAAAGAAATGTTATGATTTTGGAAAATAAAAAAGGAGAACAAACTCGGGTCATGTCATAGGCCCAAATACAGAATTAGATGGGGATTCAGAAGGAGAGGATTGGGAAAATATGGATCAAGAATCTAGAGGCGGGCCAAAAAACGTAAATGGGGCGGGTTCCGAGGATCGGGCCCGCCTAGCATTATGAGTGTTTTGAGTTGGAATTGCCATGGGCTTGGGACCCCGTGGACTGTTCAATTCCTAAAGGAACTTGTTTTCCAAAAGAAACCCAGTATTATTTTCTTGTGCGAGACGTTATGTAAGAAAGATAGAGTGGGAGGTGTTCAGAAACATCTAGGGTTCGAAGGCATGCTGGCAGTGGATTGTCAAGGACAGGGAGGTGGATTAGCAATGCTGTGGAAATCAAAGAATGAGGTTACAATTAACTCCTATAGTATAAATCATATAGATGCAGTGGTGAGTATTCATGGTTGGAGAAGCTTTCGTAATACAGGACTCTATGGTGAGCCCAACAGGACTAGAAGAAGATTAACATGGGACCTCATTAGACACCTAGCAATGGACAATAATCTTCCTTGGTGTCTTATAGGAGATATGAACAACGTATTAGGTCAAGTGGATAAGAGGGGAGGCCGATTATACCCGTCATGGTTGATCGAAGGTTTTCAGAACGTGCTGGATGATTGTCAGTTAGTTGATATGGACATGTAGGGTTATCCATATACTTGGGAAAGGGGACGTGGTACGGATAAATGGGTCGAAAAAAGGTTAGACAGAGCCTTGGTGTCTAAAGAATGGGTGGAGACTTTTCAGGATGCAAAGCTTACTAACATCGAAGTGACAACATCAGATCATTGTCCTATTTTCCTCGAACCAATGACAGAAAAGATCGTCCTAAGAACAAAAAGGTTTCGATTTGAGAACGCGTGGTTACGTGAGCCGATGTGTAAGAAGATTGTAGAAGAGGCATGAGACAAAGCTCAATCAGGTACGTTTCAGGATAAAATCAACACGTGCTCAGACTCATTAGCAAGTTGGGGTAAAGAGATAACTGGTAATTTCAAGAAGAGAATAGATCACAACAATAAAGTTTTGAAGGCAACTAGAGGACGTAGAGATGATTTCTCGGTTAAGCGTTTCCAGGAAGAAAGTAAGAGGCTGAATGAGGTGTTGACACAACAAGAAGTCTTTTTGAAACAAAGGTCAAAGCAACTATGGTTGAAGGAAGGGGATCAAAACAGCAAATTCTTCCATGCTAGTGCTAAGGTGAGAAGGAAATCGAATCAAATCAGAGTTCTAAACGATGATGCAGGCAATAGTGTGGGATGGGACACAGGGTTGGAAGACCTTATGACTGCATACTTCGATAACTTATTCAAAGCCTCAGAAACGGAGTGGGAAAGTGTAGTGGATTACATGCATAGCTCAGTCACAGATGAGCCTATTGCTCAGATGTTGAAACCAGTCGAGCACCAGGAAGTCAAAGAAGCTCTATTCCATATGCATCCAGACAAATCCCCAGGTCCGGATGGGATGAGTCCTGGATTTTATCAAAAGCACTGGGCCATTGTTGGGAGTGATATTACGAGATTGGTTCAGCAGTTCTTTGATACTGGAGTGTTCGAAGGAAGATTGACTGACACGAATATTGTGCTCGTTCCAAAGAAGTCAAATCCATTGCTGATGTCAGATTTAAGACCAATTTCTTTGTGTAATGTGGCATATAAAGTGGTTTCTAAAGTAATTGCAAATAGGTTGAAGAAAGTGATTGGTCTAGTTATTTCGGAAACACAGAGTGCTTTCATTCTTGGACGGTTAATCACGGATAACATTATGATCGCTCATGAAGTGATGCACTATATGAAGAGGAAGACAGCAGGCAAGCAAGGTTGGATGGCCTTAAAGCTTGACATGAGCAAGGCCTACGACAGGGTCGAATGGGGGTACCTTCGTGCTGTAATGAGTAAACTGGGGTTCAATGATAACGTGGTGAATTTTCTTATGCCATGTTGGAAGGGAATTTGGAGATATTGTGCCTAGTAGAGGACTCTGTCAAGAAGATCCTTTATCCTCTTATTTGTTTCTAATTTGCACGGAGGGATTTTCAGCAATTATGAGAAGATATGAGCAAAACGGATTACTTGGCGGAATTCGAGTTGCTAGAGGTGATCCAGCTATTTCACATATGCTTTTTGCTGACGATTCTTATATTTTTTGCAAAGCATCCACTGATGAGGCATCTAGAGTTGTGAATCTGTTACAAAGTTTCGAAAAAGCTTCTGGTCAGAAGGTCAATCAACACAAGTCCAGTGTGTTTTTCAGTCGTAATGTGAGTACTCAGTGCAAGCAGGATATCTGTGAGGCTTTGAGTTTTGCAGAGGCAGATGAAACAAGTCACTATTTGGGTCTTCCTAGTTTCATTGGTAAGAAGAAATCGGCTATGTTGGGCTACTTGAAGGATCAAGTTCTGGGAAGGGTTCAAAGTTGGGATGGGAAGTTGTTAACGAAAGGTGGGAAAGAAATCCTCTTAAAAACAGTGGCTCAAACGATTCTGAATTATGCTATGTCTGTTTTTCTGTTACCACTAGAAATGTGTAGAGAAATGGAGAGAACGATGTGTAAGTTTTGGTGGCGAACGTCTGCTAAAAAGAACAGAAGTATTCATTGGATGGCGTGGGAGCGTATGTGTCAACCTAAATCAGCAGGGGGTCTTGGGTTTAGGCATTTGCATGATTTTAATGTTGCATTGTTGGGCAAACAAGGGTGGAGATTGTTGACAAAACCAGATAGTCTAGTGGCGAGAGTTTATAAATCTCGCTATTACCCTCATAGTACTTTCATGGCGGCTAAAATTGGTGCTAGTCCAAGCTTTGTGTGGAGAAGTGTGTTGGAAGCTCAGAATGTTATTAAAGTTGGAGCTATTTGTAGAGTGGGGTCTGGTGAGTCCATTAATGTTTTAAATGATCCTTGGTTACCTGATGCAAATAATGCCTTCGCAATTACTAGGAATGCAGCGCTGGAAGGTATGACTGTGTCATCTTTATTAGTAGCAGGGGAAAATAGATGGAATGAAGAAGTGCTTTACGACATGTTTGAGGAAAGGGATGTTAATTTAATCCTTTCGATTCCTTTAAATCACAATAAACGGGATGTTTGGTATTGGAGAAAGGAAAGACTTGGTGATTACTCAGTCAAGTCTGCTTATGTGTTGTTGCAAGAACAGAAGAATCTTTCTGTAGTTAGTACTGGTGATCGTTGCTGGAAAAGACTGTGGGCTTTAAAACTTCCTCCTAAGGTTAAGCATTTGATTTGGCGTGCTGCAACGGGGTGTTTGCCTACTAAAGTTCAGCTTCAGACTAAACATGTTAACATAGATGCTATGTGTCCGCAATGTCAGTTGGAACCAGAAACAATAGCACATGCACTGTTGACTTGTTCTTTTGCTAAAGAATGTTGGTATACATTAAGGGGTATTTCAGATGGTGTAGCACAAGAGTCGTTTTTGGATTGGTTGTCAGGTACTTTCGACAGTTGGGACACAAAGCAGAGGCAAGAGGCAGCAATGATGTGTTGGTCCTTATGGAAATGTAGAAATGAGTTGGTTTGGAATCAGCGTGGTACAGATGTAGTAGAGGTTGTGGTATCAGCAAGAGTGGTCTTTAACCAATGGCATCAAGCTCAGGACAAAACATTCGATAACTTTCTTAGTCATATGACTAATGCGGATGGTTCCGAGCATTGGACACTACCAATGGAGAATACGGTTAAAGTTAATTCTGACGCTGCAATTTTCGAAGCTTCAAACTGTTACAGCTATTCCCTGGTTGCAAGAAATTACAAGGGAGAACTGCTTCATGCTAAATCGAGGTGTTGTTTGGGTCAGGCAGTTCCAGATAGTGCAGAAGCCATGGGTGTGCGTGAGGCTCTGAGCTGGATAAAGGGACAACAGTACAGGGACGTGGTGTTGGAGACGGATTGCCTCGTCGTAGTTCAAGCATTGAGGGGCTCTGGTGCACTCCTCTCTTACTTCGGACGGATCATTGATGAGTGCAAGAAACTCCTAGAGGAATTAAAGGATAGAAATGTTAGTGTTACTTTTGTTAAACGGTCTGCGAATAAGGTAGCTGATTTCTTAGCTAAGTCTACATGTTCTGTAGCTGATCGTATTTGGCGGGTGTGTGATAATCACCCGGGGTTCATCGATGTATTGATGAATGACTTGATTTATTAATGGAGTCATCTTCCTTCTTGGCAAAAAAAATAAGTGCAACTTTTTAAATTCAAAATTATAAAACAGACTAATAAGTAACGGCGAAATTTTTTAGTATAATTCTTAGGGGTTTCTAAAGTAGTTTGTAAAAATACAAGTTTTCTAAAAAAAAATTCCAAAAAATACCGATTTTTTGATATCATTTTTAGTTGTATAAAAAATTTGGTTAACAAGTTGTACTGCTTAAATTAAAAGAAACTTTAATTATTTTTATATAAAAAGAAATCATTTAATTGCTTTTGAAAAAAAAATTAATTTTGCAAATATTTTAAAAATACATCAAAATCTCAAATAAAATTTCTAATTTTTATTATATAAATAGTTTACTAAGCCGCGCTTCGCAGCGGCTTTATAATAATATCTCTAAATTTTCTCAAAAAATATTTTACAAAATACGTTTTTAAATAAAATAATATTTCTAATATATATATGCTATTTCTCCATGAAAAACACTCTTATATAAAGAACAATAAAGAACACCATAGAATCATACATAAATTGCATGTTGATTCTAATTTTCTCGCCAAAAAAGATTTATTACGAATAAAAATAGAATCTAACAAAGAATTAGAATCAAATAAAACATGATTACATGTAATTTCATTGTGATAAATATATATACAAGATTCTGTACTGGATTATATGTAATGTTTAATTTTTAAATTTAGATGAGATTCTACGTTAAATTCGATATGTTAGGCTTAATTGTTGTTCAATTTTATGATTCTAATTTTAAAAAATCAATTTTTATGAAAAATGAAGTGTTTATGATGGTGTTCTTTATTGTTCTTTATATAAGGTGTTCTTCCTAGAGTGCAACTCTATATATATATATATATATATATATATATATATATATATATATATATATAAAGTTCTAGATCGTTCAATCAAAAACTACAATTATACCTTCAGAGCTATTAAAATATTGACTACCTCCAAATCTACTCCCAGTAAGAAATAATCAAAAAATATGAACAAACATCCTTTTTGTTGCTGGGAGAATTTTTTATTAATAATGATCTCTTTTTGTCAAAACAAAAAAAAACAACAACCTCTTCTTTTTAAAAAAAAAAAAATTAATGTCATTTTCTCAATGTTTCTTATTCTTGTATGACTTTTGTTATAGATGCACCGACTTATTGAATTTTGTTAAAAATTCACACACTAAATAAATTCTTCAGTCAAATAAATCTTAACATGATATTTTTGAAATACATACACTATAAATTTCTTAATATACAATTTTTATCTTTGAATTTGCGTTTATGAATTACAGAAAATATTTTACTAAAAGATATAATTTTTTCTCATAAAAATTAGAGCAATAACTATCTAAACGTTAAAAACAATGATACAATTTGTTTTTTAAAGACATGATGAATTCTCCACTTTCGAGTTATCTTGTATATGTGTATCAACTTTAACTATAAATTCAAACTAATAACGTACACACATAAACATGTAAATCAATTCACAACTGAAGATACATGAAAATCACCTTGCTCGGCCTATTATTTTAACCGATTAACTGATATGATCCTGCATTAGAATATAAACAAACGTAATAAGATAAATAACATAAAGGAAAAAGTCGCATACTCATGTACTCATATACACACCTTTAACATGAACAAACAAAAAAGTAAAGAAGAACAATGTTGACAACAAAAATTGCAGTAGAAAATTAACAGAGTTTAGGTGTATATTTATACTATTAATTAGTTGTTTGTATGAAAGTATTAAAGATAATTATTTATTTACCAAGTAATTACTTAATTTTTTATGCAAGACCGATCTAATTTCTTAACTTCTTATTTACCAATATGTTCTTGTATTTTCTATTATATTACATTAAAAAATATAGTTTAGTAGAGCAGAATGTTAAGATGGTAATTTCATTTGAAAATAAATATTATGAGAATATCTAGATAATAATAAAGGGAAGTTCAAAATGATGTAAAATAATACACATTTTTTTTAATTTAGATATTTGAATGCAAAAATATTATAATTGAATATTTAGTTTCCTCCATTTGTAATATTTAGTTTCCTCCATTAGTAAAGATCTATTGTATATTTACTTTCTTCATTAGTAGAGATTTTAAATGCAAGAATATTATATTTATTTTCCTCCATTAGTAAAGATTTTAAATGCAAGAATATTGAAATTGTATATTTTAGTTTCCTCCATTAGTAAATATTTAGAAGATAATTGAGATTTTTTCTAATATTTGGTATTAATTACTTAATTTCCTATGCAAAATCGATCTAATTTCTTAACTTCTTATTTACCAAAATGTTCCTATATTTTCTATTATTTCACATAAAAAAAAAGAAGTAAGTTTAGGAGAAGAGAATGTTAAGATGTTAATTTTATTTGAAAAGAAATATTATGAGAATATTTAGATAATAATAGAGGAAAGTTTAAAATAATGTAAGGTAATACACTTTTTTTTTTTATATAATTTAGATATTTTGAAGGCAAAAATATGATAATCGAATATTTAGTTTCCTTCATTAGTGCTATTTAGTTTCCTTCATCAGTAAAGATCTATTGTATATTTACTTTCTCTATTAGTAGAGATTTTAAATGCAAAATATATTATATTTACTTTCCTCTATTAGTAGAGATTTTAAATGCAACAATATTGAAATTGTATATTTAGTTTTATTCATTAGTAAATATTTAAAAGGCAATTGAGATTTTTTCTAGTTTTTGATATTAATTACTTAATTTCTTATGCAAGACCAATCTAATTTATTAACTTCTTATTTACCAAAATGTTCCTATATTTTCTATTATATTACATAAAAAAGAAAGTTTAGGAGAGCAGTATGTTAAGATAGTAGTTTCATTAAAAAATATTATGAGAATATTTGGATAATAATAGAGGAAATTTTCAAAATAATGTAAGGTAATAAACGTTTTTTCTAATTTAGATATTTTGAAGGCAAGAATATTATAATTGAATATTTAGTTTACTACATTAGTAAAGATCTATTATATATTTACTTTCTGCATTAGTAGGGATTTTAAATGCAAGAATATTATATGTTTCCTCTATTAGTAAGTATTTAAAAGGTAATTGAGATTTTTTTGAATTTTTAATATTATTAATTCAAAAAATTGAAAAAATTAGAAAAATAGAACGAAGCGATCTGAGAGCGCCACTTCAAAACGTTCCTATATTTTCTATTATATTACATAAAAAAAGAAAGTTTAGGAGAGCAATATGTTAAGATAGTAGTTTCATTAAAAAATATTATGAGAATATTTGGATAATAATAGAGGAAATTTCAAAATAGAATATTATATGTTTCCTCTATTAGTAAGTATATTTTGAAGGTAAGAATATTATAATTGAATATTTAATTTCTTTGATATTTAGTTTACTACATTAGTAAAGATCTATTGTATATTTACTTTCTGCATTAGTAAGGATTTTAAATGCAAGAATATTATATGTTTCCTCTATTAGTAAGTATTTAAAAGGTAATTGAGATTTTTTCGAATTTTGAATATTATTAATTCAAAAAATTGAGAAAATTATAAAAATAGAACGAAGCAATCTGAGAGCGCCACCTTAAAAGGTTCCTATATTTTCTATTATATTACATAATAAAAAAGGAAGTTTAGGAGAGCAGTATGTTAAGATAGTAGTTTCATTAAAAAATATTATGAGAATATTTGGATAATAATAGAGGAAATTTCAAAATAGAATATTATATGTTTCCTTTATTAGTAAGTATTTAAAAGGTAATTGAGATTTTTTTTGAATTTTTAATATTAATTCAAAAAATTGAGAAAATTAGAAAAATAGAACGAAACGATCTGAGAGTGGATAATAATAGAGAAAATTTCAAAATAGAATATTATATGTTTCCTTTATTAGTAAGTATTTAAAAGGTAATTGAGATTTTTTCGAATTTTTAATATTAATTCAAAAAATTGAGAAAATTAGAAAAATAGAACGAAGCGATCTGAAGCACCACCTCACCGTGCTCGTCTTCTCCTTTATATTATATAATAGTAACATCACCGCCCTCGTCTTCTCCTTTATATAATAGTATTGATTTCTCTAATTTTTATTATATTTGTGTATTCTAATTTAGCTTCAATTTACATGTTACATAATGTCCATCTCACTGAGTTGGAGGAGCCAAATCTATTTCCTCGCTCAAGGATTATGATACTCCTTTATAAGCTTACAATATTATGAAAAAAAACACGAGTTTAGAAGAAGTTATTTATGAATTATGAGTTATTATTAATGCATAATTTATAAATCATTAAAAATAAAATTTATATATTTTAACTGTGAATAGTAAAATTAATATTTATTATATAAAATACAAAAATAAAAATAAAATTACCGAGTTATATAAACTTATATAACTTTTAAATGATTAGCATTAAATAAATACTAGCCTATAACTCGTGCAAGACACGGACCTTAAAAAACAATAAACTAAAAAAATTTAATGTGAACGAAAAATGTTAAAATAAAAGTAAAAATTAATATGATAAATTATAAAATGAGAAAGTTAAATATTAATTAGAACATAAAAAAATATAAAAAAATACAGATGGAGCTGAGGAAGATAAATTAGGTATTATTAATATTATTTTATAATAAAATAATAATAATAATATGGACAAATAGAAAATCTAACATGTTTTAATTAAAAAAATTAATTGTCTGTGATATTTTTAGAAGTGTTTTAATTATATTAATTGTATTTATTAAAAAAATACGTTGACATGTTAAAATAAGTAAGTTTTTTTAATAAGGACAAATAGAAAAACTAACATGTTTTAAATTAAAAAAAGTAATTGTCCGTAATATTTTTAGATGTGTTTTAATTATATTAATTGCATTTGTTAAAAAAATACGTTCTTGATATGGTCAGAAAAGTAATTATAGAAATATAATTGACTAGTCAAACAAAAGGCCGATATTTAAGGCCCAACACCCTAATTATTCATTAATTTCGTAATTAATGAATAGGGAAAATATACAACTCATTAAAAGAGCCCCAATTATGGCAAATTGGTCAAAGAAGGATCCAGAATCCCAATTAAAGGCAATTAATGAGTCATAGCCTTTATCAACAAGGAAAAGACTTATCCTGCAAGCAATACAATGCTTATCCAATATCAAAAAGGAGACTTATTCGCTAAGACTCCTAAACATACCATAAATACTAGGCTCCAGACGCCTATATAAGGTCCCTGATCCTACAATCAGAACTACGTCTTTGGCTTGATTCTCAATAACGATTTGAGATACGTAGGCATCTTGTGAGGACCAATTTAGTCCGGATACACGAGTGCAGCCATTAAAGCTCGAAGCTCACAAACCCTAGCATTTAATTCACAAAGCACGTTTTTTAATTCATAACATTTGGCGCCGTCTGTGGGAAGACAACATCAACCATGGCAAACACACGAAGAACAGCTCGGAATACTCAAACTCCCGATGATCGCCCTATCACTTCTGAGGCTGATCAGCCACCGCCGACTACTAGCACACAAGGGGCGAATATCCCCACCAACACTCAAGGACCAGAAATCCCGATTTCGGTTGAAGGGATGAATCCCCTGCAGATGGTCATTCATGGATCTAATCCACAAGAGACCGTTCACCAGCAACCAATCACGACCTCCCCGCTGCTCATGAGTGCACCAAGGAGCCTTCAACTCCATACTACTGATCTCCCTCAATACGCGAATCAGACTTTGGGGATGCCAAGCTATGGCATGCCCCCTCGACCCATGGCGGGCGGTAGTGGAACTAATCCAATCTACCATGAGGTATATGTGCCCCCTTATATTCAAGGTCTGGGACCCCAAAATCAACAAACTCGTCAGACCCCTCTCATTCAAGATTACTCTGGCCCATACACCGAGGATGAAGGTTATACAACTGGGGAGGATGTCGCCCCAAGAAGGAGACGTTCTTCCCAGACAAATCGGGAGCCACCCCAAACTACTAGGGAGAAACTTGCAGCCCATGAGGTAGAGACTGCAAGGCTCAAAAAACTCCTTGCTAAAGAAGAGGCCGCTCAATCTCGGGCCCGAACGACTGAAGGAATCCTGATAATCAACTTGGATCCACCAAGAAGGACCAAGAGGGCTGAAGCCCCAAGGGGTGATCCTAGTATTCTGTTGCCCCTAGGAGATCCTGATGATCCTACACCACCGTTTACTCAAGACATCATGAAAACGGCTATATCCAGAAAGTTTAAGATGCCTTCGATCAAAGCCTATGATGGAACGGGAGATCCCGCAAATCATGTAAGGACCTTCTCCAATGCACTGCTGTTGCAGCCAACCAACGATGCGGTCAAGTGTAGGGCGTTTCCACAAACCTTGGCAGGCATGGCCCAACGTTGGTATAGCCGTCTACCTCCCAACTCTATTGGGTCATTCAAGGAACTAAGCAAGGCTTTCATCAATCAGTTCATTAGTGGAAGGGTGCATGAGAAAAGTTCTACATCACTCATGGCAATCCGGCAAGGACAGAATGAGGCCCTAAGGGACTACATCAATCGATTTACTCGAGAGGCTTTAAAAGTCCCGGACTTAGAGGACAGAGTGGCTATGATAGCCCTGCAACAAGGAACCACTGATGACCACTTCAAACGGTCGTTAGCAAAACATCCCCCCGAGAGCATGCTGAAACTCCAAGATAGGGCCGGAAAGTATATCAAGGCTGGAGAAAGTATGAGAAAATATGAACCCACTACTGGCGGTAGTGGAAACTCAAAGAAAAGAAAAGAAACTCAGGAGTACGACGTCAAGGAAAAGTTTCCCCGAACATCAAAGAACTCTGATTCTCCCCCCAAGAGAAGCAATTTTGGGCCAAAATTCACAGAATATGCAAGATTGAATACTCCCAGGAGTCAAATTCTGATGGAGATAGCCAAGGAAGAAGATATCAAATGGCCAAAGCCAATGAGGGCTGATTTGTCCAAACGAAACCAAAATCAGTTTTGTCGGTTCCACAAAGAAGTTGGTCATGACACCGATGATTGTAGACAATTGAAAGATGAGATTGAGTTTCTGATACAAAGAGGAAAACTCAGCAAGTTCACTAAGGATGGAAGCCAAGGGAGCCAAAGGGGGAACTATGAAAGGAAGGATTATGATAGAAGGGACAACGATCAAGATCGGAATCCCAAGCCCCGAGGGCCAGTGATCAACATGATATTCGGAGGGCCAACTTCTGCTAGGTCCTCCCAAAACTCAAGAAAGGCTTATGCCCGAGAGGTAATGACTGTGGTTGGAGAAGCACCGAAGCGTGCCAGAACAGAAGTGTCAATAGGTTTTGACTATTCAGATTTGGAAGGGGTGAAGTTCCCCCATGATGATCCTCTTGTCATAATACATGTGATAGGCAACTCCGAAACAAAAAGAGTCTTGGTTGATAATGGAGCTTCAGTGGATATCTTGTTCCACGATGCCTTTATCAAGATGGGTTACACAGACTCTCAGTTAACACCCTCAAATATGCCTATATACGGATTCAACGGGGTGGAATCAAAAGTGGAAGACACTATCCAACTCCCAATGACTATGGGACAAGGGATGAATACGTCTACTCAGATGTTGAACTTCATAGTTATAAAAGCGACTTCAACCTACAATGCAATCCTGGGAAGGACTGGTCTTCATGCGTTCAAGGTTGTTGCCTCATCTTATCATCTAAAAATCAAGTTCCCAACAAGGAATGGGATTGGTGAAGAACGAGGAGACCAAAAGATGGCTAGAAGTTGTTATGTAGCCGCGTTAAGGCCTGATGGAACCGGGGGCAAGTTCTCCCAATTGAAGACATGAATATCAGCGACAACGAGGACAGAAGGGGGAAACCGGCTGAGGACTTGGTCCCAATTCCCCTAGTCCCAGGAGAACCAGAGAAGGTGACTTATATTGGGGCACTACTGCCCGAACCATTGAAGAGCAAACTCACGTCTTTTCTTCAAGAAAACAATGACGTTTTTGCTTGGACAGCGGCCGACATGCCAGGGATTGATCCCCAATTGATATCTCACAAATTGAATGTGGATCCAGAAAGGAAGACAGTGAAACAAAAGAAAAGAAATTTTGCTCCAGAGAGGCTTGAAGCCATTAAGCAAGAAGTGAATAAGCTTTTGGAAGCCGGGTTCATTGAGGAAATTCAATTCCCAGAATGGTTAGCTAACCCCGTGATGGTCAAAAAGGCTAACGGGAAGTGGAGGATGTGCGTCGACTTCACCGACTTGAATGATGCATGTCCTAAGGATTGTTTTCCCTTACCAAGGATTGATGCTCTAATAGATGCCACTGCTGGGCATGAGATGCTAAGTTTCATGGATGGCTTCAGTGGATATAATCAAATCAAGATGCACAAAGATGACATCGCCAAGGTATCATTCATCACTGACTTTGGTGTCTTCTGTTTCTTAGTCATGGCTTTTGGGCTTAAGAATGCAGGAGCGACCTATCAAAGGTTGGTAAACAAAATCTTTGAGCACCTAATTGGAAAAACCATGGAGGTCTACGTGGATCACATGTTAGTCAAAAGCCTCGATAAGGCCGATCACATTGAGAACCTCCGGGAGGCATTCGAAGTGCTGAGGCACCACAAGATGATGTTGAATCCAGCTAAGTGTGCCTTTGGTGTAGTCTCGGGAATGTTTTTAGGCCTAATGGTTTCCAAGAGAGGAATCGAGGCCAATCCCGACAAAATCAAATCAATTCTAGACATGGAGCCACCACGGACTATCAAAGATGTCCAGAAATTAACGGGAAGAGTGGCAGCATTGGGGAGATTCATCTCCAAGTCAGGAGAGAAGTGTTTACCCTTCTTCAAAGCACTCAAAAAAGTGAAATTTTTTGAATGGACAACTGAAAGCCAAGAGGCCTTTGAGGCCCTGAAGAAATACATGGCTGAAGCACCACTATTGGCAAAACCCAAGCCAGGGGAAACTCTCTACTTGTACTTGGCAGTTTCTAACACAGCCCTTGGAGCTGTACTGATAAAGGAAGAATTGAAAGTGCAGAAGCCCGTCTACTATGTGAGTAAGATTCTTCATGGGGCAGAAATAAACTACTCAACGATTGAGAAGTTTGCCTTAGCCTTGATAATGGCTTCAAGAAAGCTACATCCATACTTCCAGGCGCACAAGATAGAAGTTTTGACTAATCAACCTCTAAGGAACATTCTGCACAGCCCACAGGTCAGTGGAAGATTGATCAAATGGGCTATTGAGTTGGGGGAATTTGATATCAAGTATAAGCCTCGCACGGCCATAAAAGCTCAAGCACTCGCTGACTTCATGGTTGAATGTACCATTGACAACCAAGAAGTCGGGGGGCAGGAAGTAGTAGTGGAAGACAACAAAGATGAAGACACGATGTCCAAGGAATGTTGGGTGCTCTATTTTGATGGAGCATCAAAAACAAAATCAAGTGGAGCTGGTTTAGTGCTACAAAGTCCTGATGGATTCATAATAGAGTATGCACTAAAACTTGACTTCCCGACAACAAACAACGAAGCTGAGTACGAAGCTCTGATAGCTGGTTTGGGCCTAGCTGGGGCCCTGAGAGTTAAGACTCTCAAAGTATGTGGAGACTCAAGGTTAGTCGTTTCTCAAGTAAATGGAGAGTTCGAAGCCAGAGATGAAGTCATGGCTAAGTATCTGAAACTTGTCAAAGCCATCATGACTCAGTTCGATGAATGCTATGTGGAGCACGTTCCGAGGGAGGAAAATGTGAAGGCTGATGCCTTGTCTAAGTTTGCCTCTTCTGAAATTGAAAACTATGCAGGGAGTGTATACTTCCAAGTCTTGAAGACCCCAAGCATCAACGGAAAGTTGGTAGCACCCATTGGTATTACCAGTTGTTGGATTGATCCTATCAAAGCTCATCTGGAAACTGGGTGGCTGCTCAACGACACTTCAGAAGCACGAAAGCTATACGTCAGAGCACTAAGGTATACCCTAATTGAGGGAATCTGTTGGTCCTTGTGTATTGCAGAGGGGGGGGGGGGATGAATGCAATACTGATAAAATTCAATCTCAGTTTCAACAACCAAACCTAAGATTTAATGTTATCAATAATGAGTATGCATTCACAAACAGTATAATCGAGAAGACAGGATTCACAAAATAAATGTTTTATTTATTTTGCAAAGTGTTGCTACAACCTCAAGAGAGAATTCTTGAGCTTCTGTTTTTCTTCACAGACACTTGCTTGTCTTCGTTCCTATTCTAGAATGAATTGATAGTAGGTATAAGACTAATCATATCACTATCAGTCACGGGTTTGTGAAGCTGCTGTCACTGTCAAGTGGCAGCTTCTTACAGATTGTCTTACCCATGTGACTTTCCTAAATTGCTAACATGTCAGATATACATTACAAAGAAAGCAACCTAGATTCATTCTATTTCCAGCTTAAGCAATTCATCAAATAAAGACTTGACCTTGCTCTTGAATTGATTCGCTTTTGTTTTGCAGTGCTTGAAGCTTCTGTCGTAGTCTTGCAGACTTGGTGCAGCTTAGGGATACTGCAACATGCCTGTTTCTTGAACATTGAAGCTGTCACGGGATTTGACTGAGAAAGATACCTAGAACAGGGATATTTCTCGAGACAGTTACTTTGGCCATAAAGCTTGCTGTCACAGGAATGTGCTTTTGGTGACAGTAGGAGTTCCCCGCATAGTGTGCTGTCGAGGTTCCCAAGCTTGCTGTCGAGGGCTAAAGTTGCTGTCGCGTAGTCTTCCACCAATGTTGCTGTCAGAGTGAATATGCTGTCTTGACTTGCAACATTCTGTCTTCTTGTAATCTTACTGTCGAAGCTTTAGGACAGTAACCTTTATTCATGTTGTCATCTAATTATACATCCTTTGAGGCTTGAACACAGCAAGTGAACTTCTTTCAAATTATACAACTAGAATAACATTACATACTGATTACAAGAACATACTTTGGCTGTGACAGTATGTTCTACTTAATTAAGAATTAAGTACATTCAAAATCAAGTTGTTTCTATGTTATCACCCATAAATCCCAACAATCTCCCCCAATTTGTTTTTATGGAAAATAACAACAAATTTACAATATGTGCTGACAACTTAACTAACAAGATCAGAATGGATTAAGAATTTTTTACTTAGCTTGAGATTTCCTCTTCTGCCTTGCTACATCCTCTCTTTTGAGAGCTTCTACCAAGCAGCCTCTTAGACCTTCTATAAGAGAAATTTCAGCAGCAGAAACTGCAGCATCCTCTACTTCTTCAATGATCTTCTTTATAGTAGGGGAGAGAAGAGAACTAGCATCCCTGAGATTCAGCCATTGCTCTATATCATAAGGATAGGTTCTGAAGTGAAGTTCTTCATTAATGAGCTTGAATCTACTTCCAGGATAAGCATTGAGAGTCCTTCTTCTTTGTTTGTCCAGCTTTGAGTCTTCTCCTTTTCTCCCTTCCAATACATTCCATATTTCATCAGAACAAATCTGCTCCAAGGGATGAATAGATCCAGCTACCATATACTGTAAATCCTTCAGAATAGTTGTTTTTAGCTTGTGAAAGCTGCAAACATAGATTTCTTCTTTTAGATACTTCATTCTTAGGGGATTTTACAGCATGCATGATTGATAATTTGGAGCTTCACTTTCTGCCTTGTTGGAGACCTTGCATTTTTCCAGTAGTTCAGCTTCCTTCTTATCAAGTTCTGACTTAGTTTGAGAATATTGAGAAGATTCAGGTCTTTTGCTTGGCTTGGGTTCCCTTTCCTGAGTTGGTTGGGTTTGCCCTTCTTCTGTGGGTAAGTCCTCAAACTCATAGTACCAATGGTATGGTATAGGAGAAGGTGGGAGATCAGTTAGAATATCAGCATCATCAAAATCTGCAAAATTGTAGCCAAATTTCTGAAAGAATTCAACATCCCTGTCAGCCTGATATTTCAAAATATGTTCCATGACAGACTCATGAACATTATCATAGCTCTCCAGCAACTCTACCATTCTTTCTAGGTAGAAGAAGTCAATTCTCCTTTTATCTATGGTTGATGTCCTACCACTGATTGATGTGGACACCAGGTTGAAGTCCTTATCAACCTTGGTAGATCTTGATTCTTCCCACCACAGAATGTACTCAGTGGCCTCTTGATTTGCATCCAATTTAACCTCAACACTCTTGATTTCCCAAGATTGCATCTGTTGAACTTTAAGACTGTTGGGAGGAATTGATTGAATTGGCATCTTCAAATTTCTGCCTAATCCAGTGGCCTTTTCCTTTCCTGAGCACATGTGCTTTCCTGCAGGTTTCTGTCTAGTAAACCATGCCTTAGCTTTAGCTTTCAGTCTCTTGGGCTTGACAGCGGCTTTGGCTTCATTCTTGACAGAACCTTCCTTGACAGCACCTTTGTCGACAGTATCTTCTTTGACAGTTTCCTTGTCGACAGTACCTTTGGTGACAGCATCTTTTTCTGCATTTATGCAGTCAATAGCACATCTAAGAATGCTTGCCTCCAAAGCTTCCAGTATTCTTGACTCCTCTTCATCTGTTGCACTAGCATCTTTCTTTTCCTGGCTAGGAGTTTCTTCATTGCCTTCATTCTGAGATTGAATACCAGTATTCCCAGAATTACTTCCACCAGCATTTCCAGCATTTCCAGAAGCTTCACCACCTCCATCCTCACCATCTTCATCATCATCATCATCATCATGAGGAGGAATGTCATAGAGACAGCTCCCACCTTGATCATTTCTTTTGGCATTGGCTCTAGTGATTAGCTCATTCATTCTAGCTCCCAGTGCCTTGTCTCTCAACACCAGCATTTTGTAGATCTCTTGAACAGCATGAACTCTTCCTGGATTGGCCTTTGAACTGAGTATTCCATCTAGTACTTTCAGAATTGACTTGGTTTCCATTCTGGATGGGCTAACCAAATTCATGAAGCTGTTCCTTCTTGTGCCATCCTTAGTTTTAGATCTGTAGAAAACACTTGGTGGATTTGAGTAGACTTCAGGTAGCTTCTGTGTGATCAGGTTCTGGATTTGCATATCCAATATTTCATTGAGTGGTGTTTGAGTTGCCCTGATCTTTCCCTTCAAAGCACATAACACCTTTGCTGGCAGACTCTGCAATAACTGCATTGTGATGAAATAAGATATGCCAGAAGTGAGATAAATACTTACAGCCCATCTTTTCTCATCATTCACCATTACACTGACACTAGTGATTTGATCCTTTAACAGTTTTGTGGTGTTGGTTGGACGATTGCTAGGGGCATTCATCGCTTCTTTCACCAAACTGCTAAACTTACTGTCATGGTTGTGTAATGTGCTCTCCCTGTAATCCACCATCAAGACATTGGCTTCCTCTTGATCAAATTCAGTGCCATTTGTCCACATAATTCCATCTTGGATGGATTCAGGCAGTTTCCCTTTACCTTTCCCAAGTTGGTTTTGTTCCTCCATTTCTCTCCATTTCTTTTGTAGAGCAGTTTCTTGAGTTTCTGGAGTTGGCTCTCTAATTACCACAGGAGGTAGAATTGGATGTCTAGATGCAGGTCTTCTTTGCAATGCATCTTGAGTTGCCTTAGACATCAACACACTTTCTCCATCCAAGTCAACTTCAACAAGCTCTTCAGCTTTATCCTTTGGTTGTCCACTGCTTGGTTTGACTTGCTCCCCCTTTGACATTGCTTTCCTTTTAGCTCCCCCTTTGGTCTTCACAGTTACTGGCTCCCCCTGAGTTCCACCTGATTCCTGAATAGGCAATGATTCTGATCTTGCTACCTTCTCCCCCTTAGTTGAGTTGGTAGCTACTAGGTCAGTAAGGAACTGGATAGAGAGCTGAGTAGCAGCAAAACCATCAACCACCAGTTGAGAGAGAGAGTCCATCTTGGAGTTTAAGGTAGCACACTGTCCTTCCAGAGCTGCAATCATGTTACCATATAAGTAGCAGAGGGGCCACCATACCTTAACCTTCTTGGAGGGGAAGGAAAAGAAAGGGGCTTGGAGGCTATGGGGGTTCTCACACTCTCAGGGTGTTTTTGAGTGATCTCATCACCCCTCACAGATTAACTCTCAAGGCCTAATGCCTGAACAGTGTGGGCTCCCTCAATATCTCTCTGGACATGCTCAAGTCCCTCTCCTTTTGCCAGCTCATTTGGCTGCCTCTCATTTTTATGCTCACCTCTCTTTTCTTTTATCTCTCTTTTCTTTTGCACACCCTCACTCAACCTAGATGCATGGGTATGAGCAGTACTAACATGCATGGAAGGAGTAGATTTAGAATGTACCTTTAAGAGTTTGGCAAGAGGTAGATCATCATCAGAGGCATCCTCAATGATCACAGCATCAAAATCAGGCTGAGGGGACTGGACAACATCTTTGGCAGGAATGTTACTGTCAGTTGGAGTTTGGACAGCAGGTTCTGGCATGACAGCAACTTTGGGAGGTGGAGTGACAGTAGGTTCTGTAGTGACAGTATCTTTCTCTCCACCCATGACAGCAGCTGTGTCCAGGACAGCAACATTTCCAGTGTCTTTGATAGCAACAGAGGCTGTGACAGCATCTTCCTGAAGGTAAGATGCTCCTTGGAGTTCAGACAAAGTGTTGGCTGTTTCATTTTCTGACAAAATACCACTTTGCCCTAGCTCAGTGTTTGGAGGAGTGGTGTCCATCTCACTTTGAGAAATGGGTTCTTGTAGACCACTAGATGGGGGCTCATCCATGATTGGAGATGGATGATCAAAACCTGAAGGGTTGGGACTGTTCCCTTCTCTAGGTTGTGGAGAAGAAACAAAAGAATGTGTAAGGAAGGAAGAAGGTGAAAGTGTAGCAGAGAGTGGGGGCTGATTCACAGATGAAACATGTGAACCATCAATAGGAGTAAAGAAATCCTCACTGTGCCCTAACTCACTGTGTTTTTCTTCAAGTGGGGGTATCTCAGGTTGTGAACCATGAGTTTGTGCAGACTCTGTACAGGGTGCCTTGGGAGACAGGCCAATTTCAATAAATGCACCTTGTTGAGAAGGCACATCTAGGGAGGTGTTTGAATCCCTTTCAGTAACTACAGTTTGTTGAGAAACTGCAGCTTGGCTTCTTAGGCTCAGGGGGAACCACTGGGGGTTCTGTTTGACTACCTTCCTTATTTGCTGCACTAGGTGCAGGGTCTCCCTCTTGACTAACAGAGCTACCACCAACATCAGCTTCTAAGGGTCTTTTTCTGGATTCTTGCAAGGCTTCTCTTTGGGCTTTGGTAAGTCTAGAGGGCCTAGGCTGAGTGTATGGTGTGGAATGTGGGTTAACTGAATTTGGGTCTAATTCAGTTTCATTCTCAAGAGTAAAGGAATCATAACCAGAAGGTAATGGATAATCAAGGTTGGACACTTGATCAACCATGTGCTGAGTAAAACAAAGTGGAATATGTGCATTGAGATCCTGTGATGATAACAGTGTATGTGTGTTCTTTTTCAAGACTGAGCAAGCCTCTAAACGAGGGGCAGTATCATTAAAATCACAGAATGAATTAATGCACATCATAAGAAAGCGAGGGTAGATTGATACCTTCTTACCTATGGCAGCTGTGAGGTGTGCCATGAGGAGAGCTCCAACATTCACCTTGTATCCATGGACAAGAGAATGTGTCAGTTTCTTGATGTAGGAGGGTATTCCATTCCAGCCTGTGGACTTGGTAGAGAACACCTTGACCATTACATCAAGTATCATGCTCCACTCCTTTCTCAGATGCTTCCTATCCATTTCACCAGTTGGATACCATTTGGTAGTCCCCTCTTCGAGAATAGGGCCTGCATACCCAATCTTCAAGAAGAGTTTCTTGAGAGTGTCATCATTGGCAAGTTCAGTAAATCTCTGTCCTGCTTCAAGTGTAATACCAAGAGCAGTGTTGATGACCTCAGCTGTAAGAGTGTAGTGTTGCTCAGAGATTTTGAATTGAATACCCGGGTTCTCACCCTCAATTTGAGCAACAGCAGTTCGCCAAAACGCCTCAAGTCTGTCTAAGTCAAGAATGGGGGTTGAGGTAATGGCAGAACCGAGATAGGACTTGTTCAAGAAAAACACGAGTCCTTTGAAACCTTCACCAGCATCATTTGGGGAAAAGATACCAGCAAATTTTGTTTGAGAGAGAGTCTGTTTGGGTGCCATGGAGATTTCAAGAAAAGAAGAAAGTAAGAAAGTTGCTTTTTGCCCGAAGAAAGGTATTTTTCCTTAAGTTTGATGAGAAAGAGAAAGATATGTTTGAGTAACTGGGGGATAAATAGAGGTATCTCAAACGTTTTGTGCATAAAAAGTGGATTTCAAGAACGTGTCTTAACCCACTCTTACTGCCCGTTATTCACTGACCAACGTGGGATAAATATCCAATTTCAACGGTCCACTATTGGTGACAGTAACCTGTGCGCTAGAAACAATCTGTCAGTAATAAGAGGTGGTGACAGTAGGTTTTGCGCGACAGCAACTATTGCGCAAAAACTTGCTATCACCGTTAAGCATATGAATGACAGTATCCTTTACAAGTCTTGACAGAAAGTCTTTCCCTGCTGTCAAGAAGGTTGCTGTCAAGAAACACACGACAGTATCCTTCTTAACGACAGTAACTTCGATTAGGAATTGGTTCTGTCATGAACTTATTAGAATGCTTGATTCATACACTTAACTTAATATTGACAAATTATGGATTTAGCAATGTAATCTTTTGAACACAGATATTAAGCAATTAACACAGACAAATCATAAACTCAATAACCACAAAGACAAGAACTTTTATTATTATTATTAATAAAATCATTCAGAATAGAACATTGAGTACATCATTTTATGATTTTATTAACTAGTTCTAAAAGCTCTGCCTTAGCCTCTTCTTCAGTGCGACCTTCTTCCTTGAGAAGTGCCTGAAGCACCTTCTCTTCTTCCTGAGCCTTGGCCTCCTCTTCCTTAGCCTTGGCCTCCTCTTCCTCGTCTATCTCATCCATGGCGTCCAACAGCATCTCGAAGAGCTCATCAATCTCTTCACTGTCGGGTTCACTATCACACTTCTTTAGACCAACTTCAATTCCTACTTTGTTTTCCATTATTTACTTTAAAACTGAGAGCAGACTGGTGAAACCTAAGGTTAATTTATAGGCAAAACCGTCTAAGGATTAAAGTCTAATGGTCAACAGTTAGAGTACCCATACAACTACCACAAAAGTAATTAATGGTCATGTCCTCCTTTAATCCTACAGATTAATGCAAAAGGGTGTGAAAGTCCAATGGAACAGATTTTTATCTCTCAAACTTAACAAGTAACCACATTAAAGTCATACACGGTTTAAAAGTATGAGACTGGCACAAAATACTGACATGAAAAGTCAAATCAACACATGTTGTCACATAACAGACATAAACCAAGTAGACAGTAACTTCTCTTGACAGCAGGTTTGAAGTTGCTGTCATGAGCTTCATTAGAGAATTTGGAAATATAGAAAACTGAGTAAATCAACATACCAGGTTCAGCATTCCCAATTCACTTACCAACCTGTTGAAGGTTGCTTCATCCAATGGCTTAGTAAAGATGTCAGCAAGTTGCTTGTCAGTTGGGACATAGATCAGCTTCACAGTTCCTTGTTCAACATGCTCTCTGATAAAGTGATGTCTTATATCAATGTGCTTTGTCCTAGAGTGTTGAACTGGATTGTCTGAAATGGCTATGGCACTAGTGTTGTCACAGTAGATAGGAATTTCTCTCAACACTAGACCATAATCCAGAAGTTGATTCTTCATCCATAGAATTTGTGCACAGCAACTGCCTGCAGCAATATACTCAGCTTCTGCAGTTGAGGTAGAAACTGAATGCTGCTTCTTGCTAAACCATGAGACCAATCTTTCACCGAGAAATTGACAGCTACCAGTAGTACTCTTTCTGTCAATCTTGCATCCAGCATAGTCTGAGTCTGAGTAGCCAATTAGATCAAATCCAGTGTTCTTGGGATACCAAAGACCTAGGTTAGGAGTGCCTTTTAGGTATCTAAAGATTCTCTTGATGGCTACTAAGTGAGACTCCTTTGGATCACTTTGAAACCTTGCACAGAGATATGTAGCAAACATGATGTCAGGTCTGCTAGCAGTTAAGTATAGAAGAGATCCTAACATGCCTCTATAGGTGCTTGAGTCAATTTTTTCCCTTTAGGATCAAGATCCAGACTGGTTGAGGTGGACATTGGTGTCTTTGCAGGTGATGAATCTTCCAAGTTGAACTTTCTGAGAAGTTCCTTGATGTATTTAGCTTGACAAATGAAGATTCCATCAGATTGTTGAAGAATTTGCAATCCCAGAAAGAATGACAATTCTCCCATCATACTCATCTCATATTTGTTACTCATGAGAGAGGAAAACTTCTCACACAGTTTCTCATTTGTAGAACCAAAAATGATATCATCCACATAGATTTGTACCAGAATGATGTCCTTGTAATGGTGTTTGTAGAAAAGTGTCTTGTCCACAACTCCTCTAGTAAACTGATTGTCCAAGAGAAAAGTGGAAAGTGTGTCATACCAAGCCCTGGGTGCCTGCTTTAGTCCATACAAAGCTTTGAAAAGTTTGTATACAAAGTCATACACTTCAGCATCCTCAAACCCTGGTGGCTGTTCAACATACACTTCTTCTTCCAACTCTCCATTTAGGAAGGCACTTTTGACATCCATCTGAAATACTTTGAAGTTGCAGTGTGCAGCATAGGCTAGAAAGATTCTTATAGCTTCAAGTCTTGCAACAGGTGCAAATGTCTCATCATAATCTATTCCTTCCTGTTGACAGTAACCCTTAGCCACTAGCCTTGCTTTGTTTCTTGTCACTAATCCATTTTCATCAAGCTTGTTTCTGAAAACCCATTTGGTCTCAATGACTGACTTTCCCTTAGGTCTTGGAACCAGCTTCCATACATTGTTCCTTTCAAACTGATTTAGCTCTTCTTGCATGGCTATCACCCAGTCAGAATCCAACAATGCTTCATCAGTTGTCTTGGGTTCCATTTGAGACAGAAAGCATGAAAACATGATGTTAGCAGAGACTTTGTTCCTTGTCCTCACTCCAGAATTAGGGTCACCAATGATGAGGTCACTTGAGTGATCCTTGTTCCACTTGGTGATTCTGGGCAAGCTACTTGACTGTACAGGAACATTTGCTTCAGTTTGTTGAGTTGAATGATCACCAATCCCATTGTCTTCACCATGCTCTTCATTGTCTCCAGAGTCACCATTGTTATGAATGTTAGAGGTTATGGTCTGTGACTGAGCTGGAGTTTGGTTGACAGTAGTGATATTGACAGCATCTTTATCAACTTCAACAATTTGAGTGAAGCTAGGTTCTTCATCCACAATCTCCTCCGCTTCCAAGTATCCTTGATTCTCAAATCTGAATGTCTGCATCTTTCCTTCTTCATGCAGTCCTGGAAACTTGGTTTCATCAAATGTGACATTAACACTTTCTTCAATAATCCTGTGTTCCATAACATAAACTTTGTAGGCAGTCCTTTCTGTGCTGTAACCCATGAATAGTCCTTCAAAAGCCTTGGTGTCAAATTTTCCTTTCTTCTCATGGTTATCCTTCATCATAAAGCATTTGCTCCCAAACACATGAAAATATTTGACAGTAGGTTTCTTTCCAGTTAACAGACAGTAAGGTGTACTTGCATGAGTTTTGTTGATCATGGTTCTGTTCTGAGTATAACAGGCTGTGTTGATAGCTTCAGCCCAGAAATATGTTGGCAGTTTGGCATCATGTAACATAGTTCTAGCTGCTTCAATGAGAGTCCTGTTCTTTCTTTCTACAACTCCATTCTGCTGTGGAGTTCTTGCAGCAGAGAGTGGAGTTCTTGCAGCAGAGAATTGTTGTACAATTCCTTCATCTTTACAGAAATTTCCAAGAGTGGCATTTCTGAATTCTGTACCATTGTCACTCCTCAAGATTTGAACTTTTGAGTTTGGAGTTCTATCAAGAACTCTGACTTGATCAATAATCACTTGAGCAGCTTCATCTTTGGATTCAAGAAACTTCACCCAAGTGTACCTTGAGTAATCATCCACCATTACTAAGGCATATCTCTTCTTGGCCATTGATGGTACATTGACTGGTCCAAAGAGATCCATGTGAATCAACTTGAGTGCTTCTATGTTGGTGTTCATTTGCTTAGACTTGTGCACAGCTCTTCTCAGTTTGCCCATTTGACAATCTTCACACGGTCCTTCTTGACAGAATTCATGTTGGGGCAAACCTCTCACTAACTCCTTCTTCATCAGAATATTCATTGTCTTGAAGTTGAGATGTGAGAGCTTCCTGTGCCAAAGCATACTGTCACCAACAGTTGCTTTACTGTAAAAACAGTAAACCTTATCCTTCTTTGTTGAATTTAAGTCAGCAACAAACAAGCTTCCTTTTCTAACCCCTTTTAGAGAGAGGCTACTATTCTTCTTGTGATAGATGTTACACAGCATCATATCAAAATCAACCTTGAATCCCCTGTCACTGAATTGGCTGACACTGAGAAGATTGTGCTTCAATCCATCCACAAGAGCAATATCTTCAATAACAACATTTCCAATTTCCAGACAGCCATATCCCACTGTGTAACCCTTGCTGTTGTCTCCAAAGGTTATGATTGGGCCAGCTTTCTCAACATAATGTGATAGCAGGGCTTTATCACCTGTCATGTGTCTTGAGCAGCCACTGTCAATGATCCACATGACTTGATCTTTCTTCTTGCCCTGCAAAACAGAATGTGTCTAAGATGCATATGGTACCCAATCCTTGTTGGGTCCTGCAGTTTCAGTGTCTCCTGAGTTTCTTTCAGTCATAAAATCACAAGCATTGTCAGTAATCTCCTGTTTGACTTCTCTTTTCACCCACTTGGGTTTAGAATTGGACTTGGTCCTTTTCTTAGTGGATGGAGCCTTTTTGCTGTTGCCAGCAGGCTCAGAAGTCTCAACAGTGTTTATGTATGAACATTCTTCAGTAGTGAGAATAGGTAAGTTAAAGCATGTACTCATGGTAGTGATTTTGCATGGCATACATTCAATGTTATTACAGACACTCATAGTTCTATGCAAAAGGGGGGTTCTGTGTAAGTTACCATTGAGTTCAGTTGCATTGATCTTATTCTCAATTGGTTTCTTACAAACATGTGTTAAGTGATGAGTAGATCCGCAGTTATTGCATAGTTTCCTAGAGGCACCTCCAACATTAGTGTATCCATTTCCTTTATTGACACCTACCTTTCCATTCCTATTCTTAGACTTGGGAGTTACTGGATTGACAGTATGTTCAGAAGTTGCTGTCGAACTTTCCTTGATAGTATCTTTTATTCCTACTGTCTTGACAGAAGGTTTTAAAGTTACTGTCTTAGAACCATTCTTGACAGTATCTTTGGAAGATTCTGTCTTGCCAACTGTGACAGCATCTTTTGACCTTACTGTCTGATTGCTTGGTAAGTTTACTATCTTGGGGATTGTGACAGTATCCTTTCCATCCTTGAATGTGCTGTCAACACCTTCATCCTCATCAAGAATTTCTTGTTTGATGAGCATGGCTTCTTCATCAAACTCAATTTCTGCAGCTTTGAAAATAGGAGTTTTAACTTTCTTGAGAATGGTGGGTTTGACAGCAGCACTTCCAGGACAATCTTGAATCGCAGTTTCTTTTCCAGGTCTCCTACCATAAGAAAAACCTATACCAACTGACTGATTTTCTGTATGCTTATCATTGTAATCCTGAACTATCTTTGATGAGTTTTTATAAGCCTTGATTTTAAATTCATTTTCAGCAATCTCATTTCTCAGGTATTCCTCAACCTCTTTAGCACATTTCAATTCATTTTTAAGTTTAGCATTCTCCTGAGCTAAAGAGTCTAGTGAACTGGTTTTGAGAACAAGAGATTCATTTTCAGACTTTAGTGTTTCATTTAGCTTACTCAGCCTAGTGATCTCCTCATTAGCAGCAGATAAGCTAGTATAGACATTGAACATTTCAGCACTTAAGTCTTTAATGGTTTTCTTATACTCATCAATGGACATATCAAGTAAGACAAGTGAAGGTACCTGACTTGAAGATGTTGATGTTACTTCATCAGTGCTAGCCATGAGAGATAGGTTGACATATTCTTCTTCATCTTCATCATCAGACTCATCCCAACACTTTCCTTCAGCCACATAGGCTCTACCTTGATTCTTCTTAGAGTATCCACCAGTTCCTTTCTCAAATCTCTGAACCTGTTTGGGTCTTTTGCACTCAGTAGCAAAATGACCAGGTTCACCACAGTTGTAACACTTGAATTTAGATCTATCCACAAATCCAGTCTTGTATCCTCCTTTGAATGAGCTTCCCACAGCAGCCTTTGATGAGCTTCCCTTGGTGAACTTGGATGTTTGGCCTTGGGGCCTGAATGACCTATCCTTCTTGAACCTGAAGTTTTTGAACTTGTTGGCCATGTAAGCCATAGTAGGATTGTCCATGCTTTCCAGTTCCTCCATTGTGTAGAAGTCTTCATCTTCCACATCCTTGAGCTGTAGTACTACTTTCTCATCATCTTCAACCACCTCTTTTATCTTCAAGGATTGTACAGGGGTTGGTTGTGTGATTTGAAGTGCTTCACTAGGTTGTGTGATCCTTGGCACTTGTGCTACTAGGGCACTTGACATGTTAGCCATCTTGTTCCTTGTTCCACTTTGTATGGCTCTCTTTTGAAAGAGTTCAAGTTCATAAGATTTCAGAATGCCATAAAGTGTCTCAAAGGTTATATTGTTGAGATCTCTTCCTTCTCGTATGGCTGTTGTCTTGTGTTCAAGATGATCAGGCAGTGTAAGCAAGAACTTGACATTTAATTCTTTTCTGTCATAGTACTTGCCATGTATCTGCAGTACAGTTAAGAGCTTACTGAACCTTTCAAACATGGAAGTTAAGTCTTCACCAGGCTTGGCCATGAATGCCTCATATTGAGATATCAGTATTTGCCTTTGGTTTCCCTTAACTTCTTCACTTCCTTCACAAAGTAAGGCTAACCTGATCCACATCTCCTTGGCTGATGTGCAGCTTATCACACTTCCACACATGGCTTTATCCATCGTGAGAGAATCGAGCAAGATGAGTTGCAAGTGATCATCTAGCACCATTTTCTCCTTCTCAGGTTCCAAAATTTCTGAGGGATCTTTGGGAACCCAATGTGAAGGAATGATCTCACCATTTACTGTTGTGGCTTCAATTTCCTTCCTTGGTATGAAAGGACCATTCTCGAGTATACCTGGGTATAGTGGATTCGCAGCTTTGATAAACAACAAGATCTTTCTTTTCCAAATGTTGTAGTTCTCTTTATCAAAAGCTGGGATCTTGATACTGTTTGATTTCTGCATTGTCGTCGGGATCTCAGATATGTATGTTAATCTGAAAGCTTTGATACCAGTTGTTGGTCCTTGTGTATTGCAGAAGGGGGGGGGGGGATGAATGCAATACTGATAAAATTCAATATCAGTTTCAACAACCAAACCTAAGATTTAATGTTATCAATAATGAGTATGCATTCACAAACAGTATAATCGAGAAGACAGGATTCACAAAATAAATGTTTTATTTATTTTGCAAAGTGTTGCTACAACCTCAAGAGAGAATTCTTGAGCTTCTGTTTTTCTTCACAGACACTTGTTTGTCTTCGTTCCTATTCTAGAATGAATTGATAGTAGGTATAAGACTAATCCTATCACTATCAGTCACGGGTTTGTGAAGCTGCTGTCACTGTCAAGTGGCAGCTTCTTACAGATTGTCTTACCCATGTGACTTTCCTAAATTGCTAACATGTCAGATATACATTACAAAGAAAGCAACCTAGATTCATTCTATTTCCAGCTTAAGCAATTCAGCAAATAAAGACTTGACATTGCTCTTGAATTGATTCGCTTTTGTTTTACAGTGCTTGAAGCTTCTGTCGTAGTCTTGCAGACTTGGTGCAGTTTAGGGATACTGCAACATGCCTGTTTCTTGAACATTGAAGCTGTCACGGGATTTGACTGAGAAAGATACCTAGAACAGGGATCTTTCTCGAGACAGTTACTTTGGCCATAAAGCTTGCTGTCACAGGAATGTGCTTTTGGTGACAGTAGGAGTTCCCCGCATAGTGTGCTGTCGAGGTTCCCAAGCTTGCTGTCGAGGGCTAAAGTTGCTGTCGCGTAGTCTTCCGCCAATGTTGCTGTCAGAGTGAATATGCTGTCTTGACTTGCAACATTCTATCTTCTTGTAATCTTACTGTCGAAGCTTTAGGACAGTAACCTTTATTCATGTTGTCATCTAATTATACATCCTTTGAGGCTTGAACACAGCAAGTGAACTTCTTTCAAATTATACAACTAGAATAACATTACATACTGATTACAAGAACATACTTTGGCTGTGACAGTATGTTCTACTTAATTAAGAATTAAGTACATTCAAAATCAAGTTGTTTCTATGTTATCACCCATAAATCCCAACAGAATCCTATACAAGAAGTCTTTCATCATTCCTTATCTGAAGTGTTTAAGACCCCAAGAGGCAGAATTGGCCCTAAAGGAAGTACATGAAGGAATTTGTGGGCAACACTTGGGGGGCAGAGCCCTAGCACATAAAGTCACCCGTCTAGGTTTCTATTGGCCAAGCATGCTTGCTGATGCTAAAAACTATGTGAGAAAATGTGAACGGTGCCAGAAACATGCACCAGTGGTTAGACAACCACCTGAGATGATGACATCCATTAACTCTCCTATCCCTTTTGCTATGTGGGGAATGGATATACTTGGGCCATTTCCAATGGCAAGTGCTCAAAGAAAGTTCTTGATAGTGGCAATTGACTACTTCACCAAGTGGATTGAGGCTAAGCCATTAGCCAAGATAACCACCAAGCAAGTGATGCAATTCTTCTGGGAAAATGTGATATGCAGGTATGGAATTCCACGGGTCCTGGTTACGGACAATGGAACTCAATTCAACAATGATGAGTTCAAGAAATATTGTGATGAGAATGATATCAAGTTGCGCTTCACTTCTGTTGCCCATCCTCAAGCAAATGGGCAAGCTGAGGTTGCAAATCGAATTATCCTAGATGGACTGAAGAAAAGAGTTGAACGCTCCAGAAATACTTGGGTAGACGAATTACTCCCCATACTATGGGCATATCGTACTACTTGCAAAGTCACCACTGGAGCTACCCCCTTCTTGCTGGCATATGGGGCAGAGGCAGTGGTTCCAGTGGAGATTACACACACGTCTCCAAGAGTTGAAGCTTATGAACCAGAAACAAATGAAGAAGGCTTGAGGCTAGCTTTAGATCTAACTGACGAGGTTAGAGATGAGGCAAACGCCAAGATAGTTGAACATCAAAAGAAGGCATCTTTCTACTACAACCTAAGGGTTAAAGAAAGGTTCTTTCGGCAAGGAGACCTGGTTCTTCGAAAGATTGAGGCATCCAGAGTTGGACAAAAAGGAAAGTTAGCCCCAAACTGGGAAGGACCATATCGCGTAAAGAACGTATTTGGTCGAGGCTCGTACAAGCTAGAAACCCTTGAAGGGCATGAGGTGCCAAGGACTTGGCATGCCTCCAATTTGAAAGTTTATTATGTTTAAAGTGTTTCCTAAGTGGACTCACTACTAGAAATAAGGTTTGATAAAACCAACCCAAGTCCTTAAACTTGGATACTATGTAAGGGTTGACCCCATTTTTAAGCTATGAATAAATTCAACATTTTCATGTTTTAAAGCTTATCTACTATGAGTGTTCACAAACATTCAAGAAGCAAGAAAAACAACACAAGCCATGAATGGCCACAAGATATAAATAAAAACTTAAATAAGAGTTAAGTTAAGCCCGTAGGCCAAAAGTACATCAATAAATAAATAAAAGCCACAGTTGGCCATAAAAATCTACAACTAAGCATCATCCCCTCCTTGCTCTTCCTCAGAGCCAGACTCCTCTCCGGAATCCTCTCCTTTCGCAGACTCTTCCTCCTCACTGGAGCTGGATTCCTCAGACTCTTCGCCAGGATGAGAGGAATGTTCGGGATCAAGAATCCTGTCATCCTCATCCATATCATCCTCCCCAGCCAAAGCCATCTTCAAACGAGTGGGAGCGTGGGGGCTGGGAAAGTCAGATATAGTGAGGGATCCAGGAAGTCTCCTCGAAACCTCAGCCAATGCCTCGTCCCATCCTTTTGTATACTGGACAGGGAAGAGGAGGTCATCGTGCTGACTGATTAAGTCCTTTTACTCGTCAGAGTCAAGGTACTCATCAATACAGCTCTCCTTCCCCTTCCTGAGCTCCACCAGCTCCGCCTGGGCATCAGACAGCTCCTTCTCCCTTCTATCCAAGGAAGCTCTAAGGGAACCCATCTCCAATTGAGCCTTATCAAATTTAGCCTTGTTGGCCTCCGAAGATGCACACCAGGCTTTGGCTTGGAATAAAGCTCCTTGAAAGCTGGCATTAGCCTACAAACAGATCACAAGTTAGAATGATAACTTAAAATATACTAAGGACTACAAAGAAGAAAAAGAGAATAATGACTTACAGCAGCAAAGGCTTGAGAGCCCGCACTTTCTGCCCCCTCAATGGTGGAGTTGGCCACAAAATCCTTGTAGTCACAAGGAGTTAAGGAATGATGTGACCACTCAACAGCGTGCTTGGCCACCCCTACTATGGTGTCCTTCTTCCTAATCCCCCAGTTGGGGCGCCAAACTGAGCTCTTAACTGAGGAAGAGCCCTCGACTTCTTCAACCTCGGCTACATGAGGCCTCAGAATAGAAGGGCCTTTAGCGGCCAGCCTGGGGTCCTTCAAACAAGCCCTCTTGATTCTGGTTGTCTCCCCGTCTGCCGGCTCATTCGACTTGTTTATAAAAACAGCAGCTATAAACAAAAAATCAAGAAATGCAAAAATCGGTATAAGGCAATCTTAATGCAAATAAAAGAAAATAGAATAAAGGGAATTACCCTGATCAGAAACTTTTGAAAGTTTCAGAGACTTAAGTACAAACTCGTCCAGGAGCTCCCAAGCCATGGTGGCATAATCATCCTTGATGAGTTCAGCATAAGCATGGGCCTCCTCCTCAGTCAAAACTATGTCATCAGGGCTACCATCCGAAACTCAACTGAATGAGCTTTGGAATAAGGTGCCCCAGTCCCCTCCATCCCAAACTAGGTACATAAATTCACTCTTCCACTTGGGATTGTTATCAGGGATGGATTTGGGGTGAAAAATGGGGGGTGTCGAAGAACGGTGACTAATGTACACCCAACCCAAGGTGTTGGAAGAACTATTCTTAAATTGAAAGATCTTTCTAAAAAGAGCTACAGAAAGAGGGAATTTGTTTTTTAAACACAAAACAATAAAACACATGATTAATCTCCAAGCATTTGGAGGAAGCTGACAGGGATTGATTCCTACGTCTGCTAGAAGTTGAGGAATAAAAGGGTGAAAAGGGAATCGAACCCCTGCAACAAGGGTACCCCTATAAACTCAAAGAGCGTCGGGGCGCCAATGGCAAGATCGATCCCCGGGACCAGCTGGGACTAACCTATAAGGTGGCCTAATTCTATACATATTCTTATAATCAGCAATTTTATCAGCATCATGAAATCTATTGCTATGGTTAAAGGAATCCAAATGAGATACAGAAGGGTATTAATCACTACGCTCTAATATCATATCTTGTAAAGACATAGTGGGAGAACGAATGATGATACCTCTTTTTGACGCTTGATTCATTTTCTGCAAACGTTGAGCAGAACGATCAGCCATCTTCAAATCTTCAAAGAATATGCAGAAAATCTTCACCAAAAACTCAGAAAACCTTCAAGGGATGAAGGTGAAAGCCCAGAAATTCAAAGAAATTCCAGAAAATCTTCAACCAATGAAGATCAAAACCCAGAAACCTTCTTGGGAAGAAGATTTGAACCCAGAAAAGCGTGATAATTCCAGAAAATCTTCAACAAATGAAGAAAAAATTCCAGAAAAATAAGAACACAACCGTAAAAGACTCGCCGGAAATCGCCTTACCGCGGAGAAAAAGAGAGAAAGACAGAGAGATTTAAGGAAAGTAATTTTTTGGAAAGATTTGAGTAAAGAGTAAGAAATGAAATCTCACTCTTTTATAGGCAAAGTGACTGGAATTCAACCAGTCAAGGAAGTCTAACCAGTTACAGTCGGTCAAGGCCCATAATTATTCTTTGGGCTGCTGGAATTAAGGCCCAAAAAGTTAGGCCCAATAAAGATCAGGGCCCAGCTATTGAATCCAGAGAAATTCAAGGCCCAAGGCCCAATATAAATGAAGTCCAAGAAAAAACCAAGGCCCAAATAAGGGTCAAGGCCCTGGGATTGGTCCTAAGAAAGGTACGAGGTCCAATATGGAATCAAGGCCCAAGAGGTTGAAAGCTTAAGAAGATTCTAACTCAAAGGTTAGAAATAATTCTAAGGCAAAAAAACGATTTCGAGATCGAAAATATACTGAAAGCAAGTTCGAAAAATCGAGTTCGAAATTACCTTAAAAAACCAAATCGAACTAAACGACCTGAAACCTATTTCGAGGTCGAAAAACAACTACAAAATCGAGGTCGAAATTGTGCTAAGTCATAATCGATAAAACCTGTTCGAAATTGAACGGAAATTTCTGGTCGACAACTTCGATTTCAACACAGTTGAGGTCGAAATTGAACAGAAAAATGAGGTCGAAAAAGACCCTAATTGAAGTCGACAAACCGAGTTCGAAATTACATTGAAAAACCGGGGCGCAGGTCCCGACCTCTTTCCTATTTGAGTTCGAAAATGATGTGAGTCTTGTTCGAAAATCCTGGTCGAAAAAGATTAGGGTTGAGCTCGAAAAAAACGAAGTCGAAATTGAACTAAAAATCCTGGTCGAAGGATTCGACCTCATCCCACTTGAGGTCGAAATCCCAAACCAGAAATGAGGTCGAAAAGCAGTTAAAACGAGCTCGAAGAATCGAGGTCGAATTTGCACTGGAAATCGAGGTCGACGTGTTCTACCTCACCCCACTTCCTAGTCGAAAACGACTACAAAAATGAGGTCGAAAATATACTGAGTGAGGTCGAAAAATCCTGGTCGAATTTATACTAAAATCCCTGGTCGAAACGTTCGACCTCACCCCAGTCCTGGTCGAATTTCTGGTCGAAAATGACCTAGAATTCTGGTCGAAAATGGCATGGATTCCTGGTCGAAAATGCTCTGAAAAAATGGAAAAATTCAGGAAAAAAATGCGATAACTTCTGCACAAATCCCAAGGGTATTTTCCCAGAAGTTGGGGGGCAAATGATATGGCCAGAAAAGTAATTATAGAAATATAATTGACTAGTCAAACAAAAGGTCGATATTTAAGGCTCGACACCCTAATTATTCATTAATTATTATGGCAAATTGGTCAAAGAAGGATCCAGAATCCCAATTAAAGGCAATTAATGAGTCATAGCCTTTATCAACAAGGAAAAGACTTATCCTGCAAGCAATACAATGTTTATCCAATATCAAAAAGGAGACTTATTCGCTAAGACTCCTAAACATACCATAAATACTAGGCTCCAGACGCCTATATAAGGTCCCTGATCCTACAATCAGAACTACGTCTTTGGCTTGATTCTCAATAACGATTTGAGATACGTAGGCATCTTGTGATGACCAATTTAGTCCGGATACACGAGTGCAGCCATTAAAGCTCGAAGCTCACAAACCCTAGCATTTAATTCACAAAGCACGTTTTTTAATTCATAACAGTTCCCTTGTTAAAATAGGTAAGTTTTTTTAAATAATTAAAAGTATTAAAATAGGTTTTAAAATATATAAGTATGGGTCGCACTTGATATTTTTGGAAAAGAGATATTTTAGTGATAACAAATATAAAAGGTAATATATTTTAATTTAAATGTAATTGCCCGTGATATTTTTGAAAAAAAAGTAGATTTTGTTAGAAAAAATGTTTTAACTATAAAAGTCAATCAGTGAGTTACTATTTTTATATTATTTTATTATTTATTAAATAGAGTATTAAAATAACTTTTAAAATAAATAAGTAAGGATTGCACCTCATATTTTTGAAAAATAAAGATTTTAGTGATAACAAATATAAAAGATAATATATTTTAATTTAAAGGTAATTGTCGTGATATTTTTGGAAAATGAGTAGATTTTGTTAAAAAAATTAATTATAAAAGGCAATCAGCTAGTTACTATTTTTATATTATTTTATTATTTATTAAATAGAATATTAAAATAGGTTTAAAATAATTAAGCAAGGATTGCATCTCATATTTTTGGAAAACAAAGATTTTAGTGATAACAAATGTAAAAAGGTAATATGTTTTAATTTAAAGATAATTGTCATGATATTTTTGGAAAAGAAGTAAATTTTGTTAGAAAAAAAATGTTTTAATTATAAAAGGCAATCATCTAGCTACTATATTTATATATTTTTATTATTTATTAAATAGAATAAAAACCGAAAACCGACCAAAAACCAAAAACCAAACTTTCAATGTTTCGGTTTTAATAATATAGTATAGATAGATAGATTACACAACCCCAATATTTTTTAGGCTGATGGCCAACCGAAATATCAAATATGAAAATACGATCAAAATTACCAACTAAATACATTTTCATCAACTAAATATTTCCGGATAGGAACTAAATATTCGGAAATGGGCTTTTGAGAATGTGATATAATTTTTTTCTTCAAAAGCTTAAATATTCTTTTATCAATTGGGTGCTTAAAATACGATTTCGAGCCCTGAATAGAATACCCCATTCCGGCCCAAACCTTTGTTTAAAAAAATGTCATAAAAAACATATTTTCTCAAAAAAAAATTAAAAAAATTATATTTTTTGTTGTACCCAATTGGCATGATCAGTAAAAATTGCTCAGTAAAAATTGCCAAAAAATTCATTTTTTTAGGTTAAAGTCAAAATGCCACCGCTAAATTGATTGTACCCTTTATATATGCGTAGGCAATAGCTTTGTTCGTGGTTATAGGGAAACTTGTAACAAAGAACAAACAACTTCTGTATGAGAAATGCCGGGGGAATCAAATATATTTTCTAAATATTATGTGTCTAAAATAACTGATAAAATGGATCCGTACATTCATATCAATCCTATCAAATTTTTTATTTTGTCAACTCTAAAATGGATCCGTGCATTCATATCAATTTCACCAATTTTTTTATTTTATCAACTCTAATCTGACACGTTATTTTAGAGAGTTTTTTGATCAATTTGTTTGATTCATTTGTATTATTTATTTATATACGTTGTCTATGAAAGAAGTTATTCCATAATCTAATAGCTTAGTCGCAACAACTTTTTAAAAACCCAAAGAAACATCAACATTGCAGCAGCTATACATTCGAAATGTCCAAAAGTGAAAGAAAAGATGCTAAGTTAAGGTATATTTAATTTAAAAGAAACCAATAATAAATTCTACCAAAATGTATATAAATTCAGAAGCCTCTACTATTGTGTTTCAATCAGATCAAACACTTGGAAATTACAATAAACCAACAACAGAAAAAGTAAATTTATAGACTTAACATGAACGGAAAGCAGAAAGCAGTAGTAGCAGCTCGTATCTACCAAGATTTCGAACCTCCAACGGAGCTCTCATCGGAAAATGACAGCGATACGATTCTCATTTACGTTCCAGGTAACTTAAATTCGTTATCGTTCTCTGCCTAATGCTCATAACTTGTGTATCGAGAGACATTTGGAAAACATCCTGGAATGACATCATATAATGTAGGTTTTTTAACACCCGAAACCCTTAAGTTTACATAAATGTACAAATCGAACTTCAAAATTTGTTGAACAAGAACCCAAAACCCATGGCGCACCGCACACACATTTTAGAAATGTGTACGACTCATTTCAAGTCATATGCTTCTAGAAATGCATGTGACTGTAGGAAGGATCTAGTAAGGGGCACGGGGATATCCTGTAAAACAAAATTTAACGATTTTTCAATTAATTTTTTTGAAAATATAAGAAAGCACCCCACAAAAATTTCAAAATATAAAGGTGTGTCTCCTCAAATTTACTCGATGCCCCCCTAAAGATAAGTTTCTAGACCCGCGCCTGTGTGATTGCATGTCTTTTAAAAGATATTAAGAGCAACGCATTCCCCAGTTAGCATTTTAAACATGCACCTCTGCATTTCCCGTGTACGCATTTCAAAAGTTAAGTTACAAGCTGTATATTCTACTGCAGGTTTTCAAAAGGAGCAGCTCAAAGTTCAGTTCAGTAAAGCAAG
Source organism: Heracleum sosnowskyi (assembly GCA_030848705.1). Classification (NCBI taxonomy): domain Eukaryota; kingdom Viridiplantae; phylum Streptophyta; class Magnoliopsida; order Apiales; family Apiaceae; genus Heracleum; species Heracleum sosnowskyi. The sequence goes on from CM061245.1 coordinate 7,628,194, forward strand.
AGAGCTGATAATTAGCGGAGAACGCCTAGTTGGAGATAATACCTGGCAGCGCTTTCGGAAGACAGTAGCTGTTTCTCCAAATTGTGACATGGAAAAAATCACTGCTAAGTTTAAGTTTGAGGACCAGATACTCTACATTACACAGCCAAAGTTGATCACTTCAGAAAATAAACAAGATCACGATAAGCTAATGCCGGGTGCTCAAACTCCAGAGCCCCAGAAGTTTATCACTGAGAAGAAGCATCCAAACAATGAAAATGATGAAAGCAGACAAAAACGCACTGGTCCAGATTTAACTACAAACCAAACAGGTGATGCTGCAGCAAATGGTGAAACTGCTCTTAAGAAGGTGAAAGAAGAGGTAAGTAATGACAGGAAGAGTGGAGAATCAGGTGATTACAAACCTTGGGACCCTAGATATAATGTCGAGAATGCCTTAGAAAAAGTTACAACCAACAAGAAAAATGACGGGGATGTAGCTGAAAGCGACAAGATGAAAGGAACTAAAAATCAGAAAGACGAACCTGATACAGACAACTTCACCTGTAAAATGAATGAAAGAGCCAGCAAAGGTCTTGGGCTGGCAACTAATATCAAGATGCCAAGACAAGTGATTAACTTGGTACTTGCTGTGTTGTTGGCGATTACACTAGGCCTGTACGTGAAAAATTCAGCAAGCTTTTGGAAGAAAGATGAAAACTGAGAAAACATGTAATGTACTCTGACCAAGATACAATCATGTCATAATATATTGATGACAGAAGTGAATAAATAATTTAACAAAATTGCGAGGCATCTAAAAAGGAAAGCAACTTTAATTTTTCTTGATCTCTTACGGAACTTTAAATGCTAGAAATTCAGCAAAAACAATGCTTGTAATAGAAAAGAAATTTGGAAACAGTGTCTAGGCGTCGAGTTTCTAGGTTCAGAGGAACGTTTTCTAGGGGACTTGCCTCAACGCTAGCAAGAACAGCAACTAGAGGCAGTTTCAGGACCCTAGGAATGGTTCTAGGCACCTAGTAATGGACATAGGCACAGGACTAGTTTTTGAACCAGCCTAAGCCACGGAGCCACCACATGTATTGGCAATAAAGGTCAAGGTTCGCAGACAGTAGATTAACTTAGCATTGCCTACACTATTGGTTGTTGCACTTTGCCCGTATCTAAACATTTCACCTCGTATCTTCAAATAAAACTGAACATAGAGATTGACAAAATTTCTTTGAATGAAACAGAGACAGACATAATGTAACACAAGAAGTAATCTAATACACTGACGACTTAAGTGGATAAACGTTTAATAAATTTCTGCACAGTTTTGTTTTCGTAAACAAAGTACTGGATGCCTGAAATATTATCCTCCTGAGTTTAACTTTACAGCCATCTTGAGCATAGGCATAATGGCTCCAATGAAGCAAAAAAACTTCTAAAGCAGACACTTGCTCCTTCCCACACAATTTGTTACATTTGGGATGGGAACAGAGGACAAGAAAAACAAAGAAAAGAGGACAAAATAAGTGAGCAACTACGACGAGAATCAAAAAATGCAACAAGTCAGGGTTTAGATAAACTGAAACAGGACAACAGCATTAGCCTCAAAATTTAGGTGATGTATAACAGATTATCTTCCACCAGTGCACACAAGGCCTATCATTAAAATTCTAATTTATGGAGAAGGGCTTTGTTCGATAGAAAAAGAAACATGACTAGTCACTTATGAATATATCTAATTAGGTAACTCCAAGCTCACAGGAACCCACTGGTCCTCCGCAATAGGTAGGAGAACGGTGCCTTTTGGAAAGTCTATATCAGGAATGCTTGTGTACACTCTGAATCTGTTGCAGAGAAAGTAGCTTTCAGTTCCATCAGATTTCTTCAGGTTAGGACCCCCAATTGTGAGAGAGGAAATATCAGGAGGTGTGATAATAGAGGATTGTTCTCCTTTGGGTAACAAACACTTTGATTCTGGTGAGATGTACGAGTCCCTGTTTCCAGTTGTGTTATTCATGTCTGCTGAAGCTGGAGATTTGATAAACTTCTGTGAGCTGTATTTAGGATATTCTGGCAAACTATCAGTATGAGACGCCTCATATTCATCTGTAAAAAAAAAAGGTTTCTTATCTTCAAGAAACTAATGCCATTATATACAACTTTTGTGCTGTTCACTCAGAGACTCAGAGCAGCCGACCAACATAAGAATCACGATTTGATTGTAGGAAGATGTTACCTTTTTCCTGAATACATTGTTTTCTATAGCTTGCATTCTGAGTTAGATGCAGGGGACACTCAGATTTGAATACGGAAGCTGGAAATTCTGACCCAGGCTTGACTTCCAAAGCTTCATACGCCGAGGAAGAAGATGAGCTATAAGCAGTTCGACTTCTTTTACCTGAATAAAAGGAATTTGGTATAGTTGATGTGATCTGAGAAAATTAAAAATTATGTACTATATATTTAAGTGTTAAAAGTGTGTGAGTCAATCAGGAGTACACTTTCACAAATGGAAGATAAAATTATTTGAATAGGGAAACTGTCCAATTCCTTGATGCCTTTATATCAGGACCTCACCAAATGAAAGGAATGACAAGAAGCCATTTAGTGTTGGAGACTGCTTTCAGGGCCAAGACAAACTCAAATTATACTTGTGTAGGGTATTAAATTACACCGAGTAAGCTAGAAGTAACTTCTTGTATCTGTCCGCTTAATGATGTTTAAAAAGGAATAAAATCAATGCTCGTATCTACGTTTAAAAATATATATAAAGAGATTTAAGAATCTACAGGCTATTAAGAACAAGGCGGGCCACATGATTTACCAGAAAGATAAAGAAGGCTCCATAGATCTGTACAATTTTTTTTTAATATATTCTTGCAATAAAATGCCTCTAATCAGAGAAAAAAAAAAGATAACCAGATCTACACAAACTTTCTCACAAACAAGCAATAACTGATTACGCACAAATACGAGGACCAGTGTCTGATGGTATATCAGAAATAATCAATCATTTAACATCCTGTAAGGCTCTTTTTGTAGATACATTGACTACATACATATGAAAGTAGTGATATAATAACTTAAACATTCAAGTTATAAGTTTAAAGGAAGCACAGTTAAAAACTACTAAGAAAAATCCACTTACGTTCCATAAGAGCAGTGTAAGCAGCCCTGGCAGCATTGGATTCTGCTTGTTTCTTGGATTTTGCTTCTGTGCCTTGAAAAGTCTCTCCTTCTACTTCCACGGTGGATATAAAAGATGGATTATGAGGTTCACAAGAATTTTCAGTTTTATATATTGGCAAAATGAAACCTTCGCTTTGAGCTAGCTCTTGTAAAATGTTCTTGTAAATTGGAGACTCCTTCTGGAAATAACACAGACATGAAACATTAACACTCCTGGCAAAAGAAAATCTACACAACAAACCAGTGAAAATACGATATACAGACAGCCGATTGACTTAAAATCACTAGCTTGGAGAACTTGCCTCTTGAAAGGTATCTGCTGTAAATGACAGAAGAGCAACTTGTGCGGCAGCATGCTCGGCTTCCTTCAAAGTCTTATAAGACCCTGGACTTTCATAAGGCTGTCTCTCAACAAAAACTGTGGCCTTGAAGGAAGGGGCATGACGTGGGCCTTCCTTCTTACTTGAATACACTGGCATACCAAGTTTATTTCTTTGAGCATAAATCTGCAGCATCATCTTGTATTGATTTAGGTCATCTACAGGCATGAAGCAAGAGTAAGAGTAAGAGTACTTTCCAAATGTAACAAGAGACAATAAGATAGTTGATAAATTAAAAAAAATAGAGAACATTTCAAAGTCAGAAAGATACTGGATATACTTATTAGCATGTTTTTAAGCATGAATTCGAAATGCTTCTGTTACAGACCTAGACAGAGAAGCATTAAAGGATCTCCGACTAGTATTGTTGGTACAAACGATCAGTAAAGATTTGTGTTTGATAGTGCCAGAGTCTATATGGAGAAACTGAAACAGTTGATGTTTGATTTCAAAAAAAAAGTAGATTTTATGTTTACTAGAGGTTAAAAACTTAAGAAAAAATATTATTAAATTAGAAGATGTTGAAGAATTCTTCACATTGTGTAAGAGTAAAACAGATTATATGATCAAAATGAAATATGTAGATTTGCAAGCAAAACAAATTTTAACTTTAGCATGCATGCATGGGGTTTTAGAACATGTGCAAATTCAATTTCAAATTTTGACATATTTTCCTGATACAACCAGGATAAAAAAATTTATAACTGAAACATATAAATGACTTTTTGATTTAAAGTAGCAGTAAAAGAATATAGATTTCACCATTCAAGTTAAAAAAAGTACAGATTCTAATGTTTTCATCAATTATGTGTTTCCCTTTTTGTGCAATAACATTTAAGTTGAGAAAAACAATTACACGAAATGAAGATATTACATCAACAATTCAACAAAGTGCCATATAAGGAGGACTGGCTAAATATGATACTACTGATGTGACTCATCACGGTTCAGAACAGAGTGATGCACTTGTGATATAAGATTCTAACTTTGTGCATCCATATATTATGAAGGCTCTCTTTCCCCAACTATCAATTCAGTCTTCTCTAATAAAACTAAAAATTATAGGTGTAAAGGAAGTTCTGGGAGAAAGATCGATAGAAAACTCCATGTTGTATATTTGTGTTGTGGACTATGGGTCAGAATACGTACATGTATAAATAAATAAAAATGTAGATGCAAAGCAAGAATAACTATAGGTATGTCAGCTATCTTTCCTAATAAAACTATCTTCTTGATTATTTTTTATGAAAAAAAAAAATTGAAGGTATGAAAGAAGTTTGGGAAAAAAACAAACTTCAAGCTGAAGATTTATGTTCTGGATTACAAGGATCAAAAAATATTCAAGTATAAACAAAAAATTAGATGCAAGGGAAGAATGAGTATAGGTATGTCAACTCTCTTACCGTTCCTGAATTCCTTGGCATTTGACTGCAATGCCTGATGTATTTCAGTCCCTGGTCTTCCACTGTTAGTTTTCCCTCTTGGTTCTGAGATAAACAGACAAAAGAATGATACATTATAGTAACATAACAATTTTTAAAAGGAATTTAGCAGGAAAAAAAAAACAAATTTTGAAAGGAAGTTATTATATATGAAGCAAAATTGTAGACATATGTCAGTTTACTGTTCAACTTTGTAAACAAGAAAGACTTCAAGAATAAATTGAACTTCAAAACAGAGTATATAAACTTCAGGAGAAATGTTTAACGGAAAATGATTGCTATAAAGATTTAAACATGCTCGAACACATATTTGCTAATATCCTGCACTACGAGAATGGACAGAAGATGCAGCATTTCAATCTTAAACCCTAATAAGGCAATAATAAAGAAAATATGACAAGTTACCAGCATGGTCATAGCTATAGGGTTGGCGGTGAGGCGAGTGTCCTACTGATTATATTTTGTCCCAAATTGTATGTACATGTTTATAATTCATAATTCTTTGATAGAATTGAGTATTGACCCCCAAAATGTATATACATGTCCACTTAAATTTCTGAAGTTCATCACACCAGAAGAAGAATTAATGGTACTCTAATTATTACGAATTCCCCCTGCAAGTTGTCTGAACTCTAAACCCCCCACAACAAGAGTCATCAAACTTTAATTTCTACAGCTTGTTTCCAAATACTATTTTGGAAAAGAAAGGTAAAGAATTAAAACGAAACTCTTCACATATGTCTCCAAAATTTTCTTTCACCTATAGAAACAATCAGTAGAAGAAAAACAATTCACTTTTTATTCTTTTCGTTTTGGAAACAATGTGCTAGGGTTAGAGAGGCTATTCCCGATAATCCCCATACTTTTGCGAAAAAATCTAGAGAAGTAACGAAAGAAATTAAAGATTATTAGGATATTCAACCCATTCCTCAGTTTCGAAGTGATGCGGAACGTGATGGTTTTTGTAGTGATATGTAGAAAGAATAGACATATCGTAATCCTCTGAATCTCCAAATATGGAGAAACAAAACTCAAACTCTGAATTCACTCCGCATCACGAAGATTCTTAAAAACTCCGGATATGTTTCGAGAAGGCAAAAAGACATCCAAATGCAGTCTATCATAAATCTAATTACAAGATAAACATACACCTATATCACAACCATCTCCCTAGCACTAAAATCACACAAAAACACTCCCAAAAAACATACGAAATATGCAACACTTCTTTCACTTTTTTCCGTTTTCAAAGAACAAACTGTGCAACATTTCATTCAAACCTAACCACAACAACAACAAAACAGCAAGCTACTAAAATATTAAATCACCAAACAAAAGAAATAAACCTATTAACAAATAAAGAATTACAAAAAACAAAAATAAGCTTAACAAAATAAAGATTAAATCTTTAAACAGAAGGGATTAAAAGATTGTATACCAGAATTAGTAAAGTGAAAGACAGCAAGCCTAGCAGCATCATTCTGGGCATCTTTAGAAGAACTAGAGTCATTAGTTGTCTCAAAGGTAACACCATTAACAACAACTGAAGCTTTAAAAGAAGGGTTATGGTCCGGTCCTTCTTTTACATAAGTATACTTGGGCAATCCCCATCTTTTTTTCTGACACATTTCTTGGAGCTTTGATTTGTACATATTTTTTTACAGACAAATGGAAAGACACGGTTTGGTACTTGGGTTTAGATAGTTCTATACTTCTGTCCCCCCCCCCCCTTCTTATATGTGTATATAACAGTTGTAACGCATTTCATAAATATTATGTAAGTAACGTATGAGAACAAAAGATACTAGAAAAATCCAGTTGTATCGCATTCCCAAATATTGTCGTTTTACGGCCCTTTTCTATAACTACATTATGTCAAATATTGTCGATTTGTCGTATATGAAAACATATAAAAATAGAAAAAAAATTGGGAAGCTAATCAATTTATTTTCTTCCTGGAATTAGAACAAACGGAAAATATAAGATGATGATCTTTTTCTCGACACAATGTTGATTTTAGGTTGATGAAAAAAGGATTTCAAAACAGAGATTTTAAAAAGACCAAAATCACACCACATGAACAACTAAAAATGTTCATCACAGTTTTTCGACTAGACAAATGTTATGTTTTGATGTGTTACACAAAATAAAAAGAATTGTATCGAAAAAACAATGGGCATAATTTGCACTAGCCTAAGCTCATAGCCAACGATCCATATCATTTCTACTAACACAGCATCCATAATCTAAAAACATTACCATAAGGTCTTTATTTGTGAAATATACATTTACATTGGCCATCCACAGAACTCCCTTTGATCAAGAAACACAGAGACCGGTAATTCAGGAACAAATTGAACTTCAAAACAGAGTATATAAACTTCAGGAAAAACATTTAACAGAAAATGATTGCTATAAAGATTTAAAACATGTTCGAACACATATTTTGCTAATAATTTGCAATATGAGAATGGACAGAAAATGCAGCACTTCAATCTTAAACCCTAATAAGGCAAGCTTAAAAAAAGATTACAAGTTACCTACATGGGCATAGCTATATGCCCTACTGAACGTTCAAGTGTAAGTATGAACTATATTTAAAACGATCAGTAGAAGAAAAATAATCCACTTTTTATTCTTTTCATAATTTCTCTAGATTTGGAAAAAATGTTCTTGGGTTAACGGAGGCTATTTCCGATAATCCCCAGTCTTTTGCGAAAAAAATCTAGAGAAGTGATGAAAGAAATCGAAAATTATTCAGGATATTCAACCCATTCCTCAATTTCAAAGATTCTTAAAAACTCCGTACACATTTCGAGAATGCAAAAAAGACATCAAAATGCAGTGATAACAAAAATCTAATAACAAGATAAACATAGACCTATATCACAACCACTTCCCTACCACTAAAACCACACAAAACACCCCCAAAAAACAAAAAGATATATGCAACATTTTTTCCCATTTTCGAAGAACAATCTATGCAACATTTCATTCAAACATAACCACAACAACAAAACAGTAAGCTACCAATATTTTCAAACACCAAAACAGAAAAACAAACATATTAACAAATAAAAATTTACAAAAACACAAAAATAAACCCAATATTAAAACTTTAAACAAAAGGGCTAAAAAGATTTTATACCAGAATTAGTGAAGTGGGAGACAGCAAGCCTAGCAGCATCATTCTGGGCATCTTTAGAAGAACAAGAGTCACTAGTTGTCTCAAAGGAGACACCATTAACAACAACTGAAGCTTTAAAAGAAGGGTTATGGTCTGGCCCTTCTTTTACATAAGTATATTTAGGCAATCCCCATCTTTTTTTCTGACACATTTCTTGAAGCTTTGTTTTGTACATTTTTTTTAACACAGATAAATGAAAAGACACAGTTTGATACTTGGGTTTTAGTTCTGTCTGTCTTCCTCTTTTATGCGTGTGTCTTGTGTGTATAATTATACGTATGGAAAAATAAAATTTGTGTGATTTTCTGTGTACTTTGGAATTGGATTCTCATGCAGCAAAAGTATGTATAATTGCAAATTTGGAAGAAAAGAAAAATTCCTTTCCTTTTCGGTTTCACAGAGATATATTTAGATTCCCTTGAATAAAAAAATTACTATGACGCATCTTATAAACTCGAATCAAGATTTTAAGGGTATTTAATTAGAATTTTAAAAATTACTTAAAATCTGGTGAAATTCGATCAAGATTAGTGGTATTCAAAAAGTCGTGAACTTCATTTGAATACCCGTGCAAAGCACGGGCGATTATAACTATATTTTTGAATTTTTTTTAAAATTTTAAAGTAATGTCATATTGTAATTATGATTATAACTTATAATCTATGCAAAACAGACTTTAATTTTTATGCTAGTAATTAAATTCTAATATTTTTAAATGTTTCGCTATTATTTTAATTTTAATTTTTTTAAATAGTTCTTTAAGATGAGATTTCACATTTATTTATATTTTAAAAGCTAATATTACAAAGTTTTACTATTAATATGCTATTGCCGGAAATCGAACCTTAAATCTATGTATGAAATATTTTTTATGAAATATTTAATTTTAATATTGTATTGGTGAAAATCGAACTTTATATCTTTATATGTATATAATAACTTTATTATTTTTTATTCAAAAAAAACTTTATGATTTAATTTAACATTTTTTATCAATTTGATTTATATTTTAATGTTGGCCCAGAGTCCTGCTTTTTGTTTACTAAGAGTCCTTAAGGAGTCCGATGGCTTGTCATATTTTGAAGCGTTAATTGAATAGTCAAGTGGGTTACTAAGTTTTTATTTACAATTAATTGATATTAGAGGATATCTAAAAAAGAAGGAGCTAATCAAAATAGGAAGGTACTAACCAAACTACCAATTATCCCCTAGTTTGGCTATTATAGTTTAGTATAGATACATATTTTTGGATTTTCTAATGTTTTTTAATTTTTTTAAATTCAATCAAATTCTATGAAATTCTGAAGGATCTTTAATTAACAAAATTCTACCAAAACACTAATCTGATAAAAAAAATTGAAATTGAATAACCCCCTAAGAAATCAAAAGAATTGTATAGAAAAGACAATGGACGTAAATTGCACTAGCATAGGCTCATAGCCACATCCTTATCAATTTATTCTTTATTTTGGCTAATATCCTTATCATTTCTAACAACACAGCATTCATAATATAAAAGCATTTCTGAAATATACATTTACATTGGCCTTCCACGGAACTCCCTTATAAGATTACACATTACAGTACACATATAATGATCCTAAACCCTCCTACAGCTAACAAAGGGAAAACATAATTCTGATATTAGCTTTTACTACGAGATCAGCATTTTTCCTAGTATAGTGTTCCCAAAACTGAGCCGTTATATTTCTGAGATCATTTGGTGCCAGATAATTGGGTACGAAGGTGCTTGGCAGCAGCGACCATGTTACTCAAAGCAGGATTGACTTCAGAGTACTTGCGTGTCTTGAGGCCACAGTCGGGGTTAACCCAGAGAACATTGCTTCCAAGGACTCCAAGCGTTTTGTTAATCCGTTCAACAATTTCCTCCTTAGATGGGACTCTCGGTGAATGGATATCATACACGCCCGGGCCGATTCCAGCGCTGTACTTCACTCCGTCACGGAACACTGAAAGAAGTTTTTGATCTGACCTGGAATTCTCGATAGTTATCACGTCAGCATCCATGTTAATGATTGAGTGGATAATTTCATTGAAGTTGGAATAGCACATGTGCGTGTGGATCTGTAGATAGGAATTCAAAGTTAAAAGGAAGCTAAATACAACTAATATCAACTTGATGCTTTTGGGCAGGGAATGTCATGTTAACTAATAAACAGAACACGCTAACCTCTATTTTACCCATTTTATGCTAATGACTAGGTGCATCAAAAAAAAAAAATCACCTCTAAGAGTAACCACGAAACAAGTATTAATATCATTTAACTATAATTCGAGCAGCTATTAACCTGGGTAGTGTCTTTGACCCCAGCATTAGTTATCCTAAAGGAATGCACAGCCCAGTCCAAGTAAGAAGCTTGTTCATCCTTCCTTAGAGGCAAACCCTCTCTTAAAGCAGCCTCGTCGATTTGAATGATATTAATGCCAGCTTTCTCAAGATCTTCCACTTCATTCTTGATGGCCAATGCAAGCTGATAGCAGGTCTCAAACCTAAAAATAGGCCAAGTATCTTGTAAGAACTTTTTGTCTATTCTCCACTTATAATTGAATAATAATAGGCTTGAAAAAAAAAAGAATATTCATTATACCTGGGTTGGTCATCTCGAACAAAAGACCAATTTAGAATTGTGACAGGACCTGTAAGCATACCCTTCATAGGGCGCTTGGTCATACTCTGAGCAATCGAGGACCAGAAAACAGTCATTGCTTTTGGACGGCTAACATCTCCATATATGATAGGTGGTTTCACACATCGAGAACCATATGATTGAACCCATCCATTTATGGTGAAGGCAAAACCAGATAATTTCTCCCCAAAGTACTCGACCATGTCATTTCTCTGTGCATTATTGAAAGACTTGTTAAAGTAATATTGTAGAAAAAAATCTTTGCCTACAGCAGGTCGAGAGAAGTCTCACCTCTGGCTCTCCATGTACTAATACATCAATGTCTAGCTCTTCCTGGAGCTTGACTACTTTGTTGATTTCATCCTTTATAGTATTGACATACGCTTCCTCTGAGATCCTAAATAGAAATTTTGTGCATAAAAAGACAGTGGTAGAAACAAGTCAAGAAAATATATGGTCGCGTAACTCACTTATTCGCCTTGTATTCACGTCTAACTTTTCTGAGCTCCATGGTTTGAGGGAAAGATCCAATAGTAGTAGTTGGAAGAATTGGTAGATTCAGCTTCTTCTGCTGAGCCTCCAACCTAGCAGTCACACTTGTACCTCGACGGTGATCAGAACCCTTCAGTGTGGCAGTCTATGCAAGAACAGAACTCCAAATTTGATCAACATCATAACAGACAACAGAGGCCATATAATTATCAAAAGGTGGAAAGTGGACCCCAACAGACACTTACAGCCTTTTGAACAGCTTCATCAGTAACTCTTTTAGAAGATTTCCTTGAAGCCAGAGCAGCACTGTTAGCAGTAAAGAATGCCTAGAGAATAAATATTCACAGAGTAACAATCATGATGGGGCCGTAAGTATAGAAGGAAAGGTGTATATTTCTTCCGTTTTATATCCTTTTCTACAGCAATATATTTGTGTGTAACAACTGTAAAATGAATTATGCCTGGTATTCCAAATATTTTTGCATCCTGTAATGACTGTTAAAACTATAAAATACAAGCAAAGAAGCAACTTTCAGAAATTTTGTTACATATAATAAGGTATGGTGCTAGTAAATGATATACATGAAAGAAAAACTAAAAACACTTAAATTTGGAGAGGGGGAGAGAGAGGCTCCACATGTACATTGTTCTAAGATCTTACTCACGTGGTTGATTGGTCATCTACAGATCAAGGTGCGAGTTCTGCAGCTAATAGGTTAATTTGTGAAAAAATTTCCTCCACATGCCCTAAACAGACATGACTACTGAGCCTACAACTCTACTGCTCTTTGTGTGCAGTATTGCTTGCTCTTTGTGAGCATTTTTGTGTATATTCGTACAAACGGATTCTTCTAACTCATTTACATAAAATATTTCTTTTGGTATTCCTGTTGGGTATATATATAGAGCATTACATGCACTTGTAATAAATGGATGAAAAGCTTGATAAAACAGAACAGTACCTCTTACATTTTCCGAGTTTGACCAATAAACGTGTTTGTGAAAAATGTACAATTTTCAGATCCTAACAAAAGTCATATTGGCTATGTGGCAATAGATCAATAACTGATAATAGAGGTTTCCTAGTATCACATCTAATGACAAAGAGCATCAACATTATAATCAAGTTCAGCTTTCAGTTCAAATACCAATGAAATAACATCAAAAGGTGGTGTTTTTTTTTTGTTTTTTTTGGGGGGTTGGGGGGGGGGGGGGGGGGAGGGGATGGGATTACCGATATTAAATTAGTGAGTTTGAATACCCAAAATTTTGATCAAATTGTTATTAAAGTTGTTACAGAGTAGTTTGTTAGGTTTACTATATATGGAAAAGAAGAAAAATTAAAAGAACTAGATAAAGGGCCCTGAAATACCTCATCTTTGTTCCCAATCAACGCCTTTGTCAACGCATTGACTTCGACTACTTTTTGCGCAGCAAATGAAAGCCATGACTTGATCTCTTCATCTAACCCAGTCTCGCTGGCTTTATCAACAGCAGTGTGAAGAAGAGAGCAAGAAGTAGAAACTATAACATTTCCTGTAGGTATGTAAAATATTAATACGAGCAATCCAGAGTACGACTACAAGGCTTTCAACAGAATTTAATAAAACTTTCAGCAACAACAATCCAGCATTTTCTGAAGTCATACACGATTCCAGATAGATCACAATTAACCTTAATATCTAAAAGAGAAGGGGTTATCCATTTTGGTGGAGGAACTAATAATGAAGAGACCTGTCCGGCGGAGTCTGAAGGCCAGTGGGAGCAACAGATGAGGAAACAAGATATTTGACTTGGTCTTTTGAACATGATTATCATAAAGGAGGTTCTCGTAAAATCAAATGTCTGTAGTCACAGTATCTCGAGAATGCTTTCTCTAAAATATTTCTCATTTTGTACCCTGTCTATACAAATAATTAAAAGGGGACATTCTTATAAACAACTTTTCCCAACAAGTTTAACAGATTCACTTATGACGCCTAAAACACCGGAAGTGTGCTATTTTTTCCATACAAAAATCAAGGTTGACAAAGAGATTTGACTCCATAGAGTAAAGTCAGATGCTGGGAGGGGAAATGAGGCACTGGTAACTGGACAAATATGCTTTTAGCAAAGGACTTATTAGCAGTCACACTTTTGCATGCTTGAAAGAATTATGTTTCTCAATAGCCCCAAAATATTATTTTTCACAGTACAAGTAAAAGCCTCATATTAAGGTAAATGAAACACTGTATATGCATGGAAGGATACTACCTTTTCCCACCAAGCCCTCTAGAGACTGCAGGGTACTAAGGGAGGCAGTAAGATCATTAGCCCATATATTTCGCCCATCAACCACTCCAGCGAAGAGATACTTTCCTGGAGGGAATCCACCCTTAACCAAATCAATGGTTTTTGATCCACGAACCAAATCAAACCCGAACCCTGTAATAGCCTTCAATGATGTAATTGTTTTATAAGCCTCTACCGGAAGATCAGCAAAGTAACTCTCAACAAGAACATTAAGACCGGACAGTGATGACTCCATCTCAGAGTAGGCCTGAGTAAATGCTTCCAATTTATCTGAATCGAGGTCCATGACAAGTGTAGGCTCATCAAACTGAACCCAGGTAGCACCAGCTTGTTTCAATTCAGACACAACTTCCCTGTGAAGTATGCATGAATATATAGTAGCATGTAAAATAGAAGACCGTAGAGATATGAAAAATGGACATCTTACTTGTAGATAGGCAAAATTTCTTTGACTAATGAGAGAGGAGAAAAAGATTTCTCAACACCCTTTGCTGGTTTTGATAACAACAAGTATGAAACAGGGCCTACAAGGACCGGAATTGTCTCAACTCCAAGCTGAACACGATAAAAGCATGAACGTAATGTAAGTATGATTTTTAAGTTGGTGTCGGAATGAGAACAAAACTAATGACCATCGTAATCAAACGAGCACGAGACAATCCCACACTAATACTTCAAAATATATTGGTGGAAAGATGACGGCATTCATCGACTGAGATCTCTCGGGTGTGATCATTTTACTTGTAGACCCATAAAATTCTTGACCAGGGCTACATTAACATCCTTATGTATGACTGCTTTAAAATTTATGTTTTCCTTTTCTTTTATTGTCAAATAGAGGAGCAACGATATCCAACCCGAAAACTTTACGCTAAACTTATTTCCAAGCGATACGTCTAATGGCTATATGTGCAAATAGTGGTCCCAACGTATGCAGGAAGCCTTTCTTATTTCAAGGAAGGCCACATTCACATGCACTAAGGCTCTTCAAGTCTATAAATCAGGAGTTGCTCTCTTCACTAGAAGTCTCCATTTCTAGTTACTAGTAGTAAAAGTAACAACTGGCCGGCAATTCCAAAACTAAGGTATAACCAAAAATATAAGAAGACCTAATCAATAAGAGAAAACAGCATAGGAGGATCCAGTGTCCAGTGACAAAAAAACTTACAGCCTTAGCTTCCTTGTATTCATGCACAGCTTTATGAGATGCGTAGGAGAACTTTACATCTGGTCCCAGTTCAGGAACAATGAAATGGCTGCCATTCATTGTGTGTGAATATATATATAATGAGACAAGGGTGAAGTAATAACAAAATAATAAACTCAGAAGCTCACTAGAATGTGCGAATCAAGAGATTAAATCCATCACTTACTAGTTAGTATCAAACCATTTTGTCATTTCCATAGCAGGAACTGAGGCATTACCTCTAGCCATGGAAAAGTAAACATCAAAGTCAATCTCACCTCCATTCCAACTATATCTAGGAGGAACGGCACCAAGCATAGCAGTGGTGTCTAACACCTGATCGTAATACGAGAATGTGTTGCTTGGAATATACTTGATCCCTACATCAGCCATTTGCTTCCAGATAGATGCCCTGAGATCAGTTGCTACCCTTTCTAACTCCTCAGCACTACTCTTCCCATCCCAGAAAGATTCCAATGCAAATTTAAGCTCCCTCTTGGGACCAATTCGAGGATATCCAACAATGTGAGATGCCATTGTTCTGTACAAGATGTTATTCAAATATTAATATAACTAGTAGATGGAGGCAAGACAACCAACGTCTTTTTTAAACATAAACTTGTAAAAAAAAACCTAGCTTACTGCTCTCCCTTTAATATATAGCTTGCATCACCCGGCACATTAGATAATAAATGACCATAATAAAGCAGGTTCAGAACTTCTCCTCAAATTATGGTATCAAATAAGTCTAACATCAGCATAATGCATTACATCACGAATCTAACCTTATTTTCTAAGGAAATCAATATAAACTTAAAAGCCACAAATAACACATTTAAAAAAGAAAGAGAAGATTTGGTCAGACATATAAGCATCGCTTTAGAAGAACAAATTCATCCATGTCCTAAATAAAATATAACTCCACGTTCCGTTCTAGTTGTAACTTGGAATGAGTGAAATTATGTGGGAATAGAATTAAATCCGTACCATTATTTCGGTAAATCATTCATAATTGTCATTCATCACTCCACACTACTCCTAAATTTTAAACTAGAACCTAATCCCATCAGTCTAGAAACGAAAGCTCATTCCTAATTCCTACTTAAATCCTTCACAATCATCACACACAAAATTCGCACGGCCACTCCTATATCCTCCACTTCCTTCTTCAATTTAGTTCGCATTTTCCCAATCCCACCTCATTCCAACCAAATAAATTGTAAGTACACTTTAGCAAAAAAAAAAAAGTATAACATATTACATATAAAAACCGGATATCAATTGCAAATGTTTAATCACTACACTAATCTCAATTCCGAAATTGAGCTTCCGAGCCATACACTCATCTCAATTCCGAAATTGAGCTTCCGAGAGAGTAGAGTGTTAAAATATAACATACAATCCTATTAAGACCTCCTCCTAATACTCAACACTCCCACTCACTAGGAACAAACCTGTTAACAAAAGCTCTCGTATTAGGAGGAGGTCTTAATAGGATTATATATTATATTTTACGAGAGCTTTTGTTAACTTTTAAAGGTTTTACGAGAACCGGTAACTAAACGACCTGAATCGAAAAGTGGAGCGAAAGGAGGTGAGTGAGTAAGGAGGAGTACAAGGCGTCCTGGCGAATGGTATAAGCGCTGGTAGTACAGCAGCTGAAACTTGTCTCATCGTCGCTGTATGTATACTTCTACTGATGCTGCGTTGTTTCCCTAGTAGTCTGCTATACTTGCACAGCTTGTGTATATTTCGCATCCCTATTTGCGTCTCTCTCTTCCCCACCCAGCCGCTGTAGCATTTTTTTTTCTTATTCTTTTTGCTTTTCTATTTGCTTCTTCGTTTCGGAGAAAACGCCCGCAATATTACAATTTTAAAATAAATGTTCCCAAATATCAAAATTGAAAAAAAAATGAACTCAAATATTACTCTAAAATGCTATTTAGTGTAGTTTTTTATTTTTTTTCTAAAAACACTAGTTTATATAACATTTGAACCTTGCAAATTTAAAAAAAATAAAAATCAAATAACATCTTTTAAAATAACGTTTTGATCAAAAAACACCGTTTAAAGTGGCGTTTTGACTTGAAAACACAACTTAACTTAAAGTAACGTTTTGTCCTAAAACACACCTTGAAATAACGTTTTCACCTGAAAACACAACTTAAAGTATCGTTTTGATTACGAAAACATCACTTTAACTTGTGTTTTCACTGTTTTTTTTCAAAAAACCTTGTTAAAACGCTAGACGATTCTACGTTTTTAACACCGGTTAAAGTGATGTTTTAGAGTGATATTTTGGATTATTTTTTTGGGAAATTACCCAAAATACTACTTTTTCTAAGTTTTTTTGCAATTTTACCATCTTCTAGAAATATTTGCAAAAATACTAACTTTTTGAAAATATTTGCAAAAATACGGTCTGCAACTACTTTCAACCATCTGCAACTGCAACCAAAATCAACCACAGATACAACCAAAAATACGGTCAGCAACCAACGCAACCAGATGCAACCGGATGCAATCAGAAGCAACTTTTTAAAAAATTATTGAAAAACAGCTGAAAATTCAAAAAATTATATTTTGGCATTTTCGCAAAAAAATTAAAAAGCACATAGTATTTTTGCAAAAAAAGCTTTTTGAGTTGAGTATTTATGAAAAAAAAACCCTTCTTTTTTCAAATTATGATATTTTAAACCATTTTTCTTCAAATTGTAACATAAAGAGCATCAGCTTTCGTTTACAACATGTTGAGTGTTGGGCAGTTTATTGGCGAAAATTAGAACCGTCAATTTCGTATTGTGTAGGTTCCAATATTTGCGAATAAATACAATAGGAAAATTGATAATATTAGTTTTGTATTTATTACTTCGGTATATAAAAACAAAATTTGTAACATAAAGAGCATCAGCTTTCGTTTACAACTTGTTGAGTGTTGGGCAGTTTATTGACGAAAATTAGAACCGTCAATTTCGTATTGTGTAGGTTCCAATATTTGCGAATAAATACAATAGGAAAATTGATAATATTAGTTTTGTATTTATTACTTCGGTATATAAAAATAAAATAAAAATTAGTTTCAAATTTAAGTTCAACAAGATTTGACCACTCTTGACTTGTTAACTTGTTATGATTTGTTGACTTAATAATTAACTACTAAAAATTTAATTAATTTTTTTTATTATATTTTTAGTTTTTATTTAAAACATGATAGAAAATAATACACAACACGAATGTACACAAACACAATTATATAAATTATTAACGGACGATGTTCGAGTGTTTGTATATACAAAACATGAAATATACTATACAAAAATATACAAAATGAACAAATTATCATATTTAAAAATATGTGTGTAGAGCCAAAAATGGACTATACCTCAAATCAGGTCAAGTCCTAATTATTCAAATTGATTTTATACTAATACAATCCGCTAAATTTTATTTAATAATCTCATGAGCACGATTTATGGACATTATGAAAAAATCTTTTTACGAAGGAGATACATTAATTAATTATATTTATATATGAAAATCGTGATATGTATAGTGATATAAGTTTGTCACACTACGGCCAGTGCTCCCAAAATCATAGAAACAATGCTACAGAAAAAGAAGAGTAGATTTGGAAATTTATTTATTTTATATTTTCATGTTGTGCACTTTACTGTACATAAATATTGAATTTAAACATGACTTGTTAATTTAAACCCTTAATCATTTATTTTAAAACATATTTTAATACTTTTAACTATGGTCAATTATCTTTTTCAGTTAAAACATGTTAATTTTTCTATTTATTTTTAATAAAACTAATTTATTTATTTGTTAGTAAGAACCAAATTATTTATAACATGTTACTATATTATACTTCAATCAATAAATCAATCAATCTATATTATTATATCAATCAACTAGATTACTAAGCCGCGCTTCGCAGCGGCATTATAATATATTTGTTAAGAAAAAGAATATTAGAATAAAAATTGTGAAATTAATATCTATAAAATTATTTAAATTATCAAATAAAATATATTATATAATTAAAACACTTTTTTCTAACAAATTCTACTCCTCTTCAAAAAATGTCACGGGCAATTACCTTTAAATTATAGCATCCCGTGATATTTTTGGAAAAAGAGTAGATTTTGTTAAAAAAAATGTTTTAATGATAAAAGGTAATAAGCTAGTTAGTATTTTTATATTATTTATTATTAATGGTAATATGTTTTAAATTAAAGATAATTGCCCGTAATATTTTTGAAAAAATGAGTAAATTTTGTTATAAAAAAGTGTTTTAAAGATAAAAGACAATCAGCTAATTACTATTTTTATATTATTTTATTAGTTATTTTCATCCTATTAATAAAAAAAAAAATCTCAGGCGACATTATGGGGAGAGAGTCTCCACTGATTTGCAATTTAGTAGAGAGGTGAGCAAATCTTCAGGGATGACACATACGGTGTATCCAGATTTGTATAAATTTTACTATTTCTTGTAGTAGAAAAACTAATTGTATCTGCATATAAGAGTAAATAAATGGTTAAAAACCTAATATAAGAATTAAATCAATAATATCAATGAAACAAATATTTGTATAATATCTAATTTATATATGTGCAATTTCTAAAACTATATATTATAAAAAACATTAATAAAGATAATTACTTTTAAATTTTTAATCTGGGTAGATGTGACAATTATTATATAGGGTCCACAAACCTCCTTGTATAAATTTGTATCAATCATCTCGGCCAACTTTTCCCACAAAGTTATCTAAATCAAAGAAAGTTCTATCAAGTCCTAAAAATTCGAAAATAATAAGGAAGTTGTAATTTTCTAAATCAAATAAAGTTCTATCAAGTTTGAAAATAATAAAAGAAAATTCTATCAAGCCTACAAATTCAAAAATAATAAGGAAGTTGTAATTTTCTAAATTTAAGAAAGTTCTATCAAGTTTGAAAATAATAAAAGAAAGTTCTATCAAGCCTACAAATTCGACCTTTAATTTATAGGTGTTTGTAAGATGAATAACATGGAAATCCATTATGTTTAAAAGTCAAGAAGTATTATAAAAGAAAAGTTCTATAAAGTTTGAAAATAAAAAAGAAAGTTCTATCAAGTTTGAAAATAATAAAAGAAAGTTTTATCAAGTTTGAAAATAATAAAAGAAAGTTCTATCAAGATTGAAAATAATAAAAGAGAAAATTGCAATTATTAACATAAGAGCCTACAAATTCGAAAATAATAAGGAAGTTGTAATTTTCTAAATCAAAGAAAGTTCTATCAAGTCCTACAAATTCGAAAATAATAAGGAAGTTGTAATTTTCTAAATCAAAGAAAGTTCTATCTACTTTGAAAATAATAAAAGAAAGTTCTATCAAGTTTGAAAATAATAAAAGTGTAATTTTCAATTTTATTCCTACAAAATCGAAAATAATAAAGGAAGTTGTAATTATTAAAAATAAAAATTGTGAAAAATTAGAAAAATAGAACGGAGCGATCTGAGAGCGTCACCTCATCGCCCCCGTCTTCTCCTTTATATAAGTATATTGATACTATTATATAATAGACGAAACATTAAAAGTTTGGTTGGTCGGTATGATACGTTGTGATTTTACTTAATTGCCCTTAACTGTATTTCGTGTTTTTACTTAATTAACCTTACTTATTTATATAAATATATTATTAAAAAATAATATTACTTATTTATAACTAATTACCTTTTTTCCCTAAAATACATTATTTTTTTCAAACAAATTTCTCTACTTTTTCAAACCTGGCAATTACCTTTTTTAACTAAAACATGTTAGTTTTTCTATTTTTACTTACTAAAACCCTCATTTTCCAAAAATATCACGGACAAACATTTAGTTATTTATTTTTAAACCTATAATATTATAATTATTTTTTAAAAGTTTACCTATTTTAACATGTCTACTTATTTTTCTTAACAAATGCAATCACTAAGAATATTGAAATATAAATAATCAAATACTTATTCTATTTTTCCTTACTAAAATCCCTCATTTTCCAAAAATATCACGGACAAACCTTTAGTTATTTATTTTTAAACCTATAATATTATAATTATTTTTTAAAAGTTGACCTATTTTAACATGTCTACTTATTTTTCTTAACGAATGTAATCACTAAGAAAATTAAAATATAAATAATCAAATATCTATTTATAACCAGTTACTCTAAAACACATTATATATTTTTTCTAACAAATTCCATTATTTTTTTTAAATATATCATGGGAAATTGTCTTTTTCAATTTACTTTTTCTATTTTTCTCACTAAAATTCATTTTTTTTCAAAAATATCATAGAAAATCATTTACTTATTTATTTTAAAACGAATTTAAATACTTTTAATTATTAAATTTTAAAACCTCGTTTTCCAAAAATATCACGGACATTTACCTTTTTAAACTAAATATATGATACATTTTTTATTTTTTCTTACTAAAATCCCTAATTTTCCAAAAATATAACGGACAAACCCTTACTTATTTATTTTAAAATCTGTTTTAATGTTTTTAATTAATTAAAAGTATTTAGTTATTTTAACATGCCTACTTATTTTTTAACAAATACAATTAATAAAATATTAAAAATATAATAATAAAATAACAATTAACCATCTGTGCATCACACGGGTTTTCAGCTAGTATCTTATAATAGACGAAACATTAAAATTTTGGTAGTCGAACGGACGGACGGTCGTTACTTAGTGATTTTACTTAATTGTCCTTATTTATTTTAAAAAATATTATTAAATAATAACATTATTTATAACGAATTACCTTTTCAGCTAAAATACATTAATTTTTCTATTTTTTCTAACAAAATCCCATTTTTTAAAAAAAAATCACGGATAATTACATTTTTCAACTAAAACATGTTACTTTTTCTATTTTTTCTTACTAAAATTCCTATTCCAAAAATATTCCCTTTTTTCTTAAAAAAATTATGGGCAATTACCTTTTTCAACTAAAACATGTAAATTTTTCTATTTTTCCTTACTGAAATATCTCATTTTCCAAAAATATCACGGACAAATAATTACTTATTTTCATTAAAACCAATTTTAATACTTCTAAATATGAACAATTACCTTTTTAACTAAAACATGTTTTTTTTCTATTTTTTCTTATTAAAACCCTTTTTTCCAAAAATATCACGAGCAACCCATTACTTATTTATTTTAAAATCTATTTTAATAATTTTATTTATTTAAAAAAGTTTAATACACTGACATTTTTTTAAAAACAAAAATCCCTCAGTTTCCAAAAAATATCAGAGACAAAATCTTATTTATTTATTTATTTTAAAATCTATTTTAAAACTTTTAATTACGGACAATTACCTTTTTAACTAAAACAATTTACTTTTTTATTATTCCTTACTAAAATTCCTTATTTTTCAAGAATATCACGGAAAAATCCTTACTTATTTATTTTAAAATATATTTTAATACTTTTATTACAGTCAATTACCATTTTCAACTAAAACATGTTACTTTTTCAATTTTTTTTCTTTACCAAAACCCCTCATTTGCCAAAAATATGACGGGCAAACCGTTACTTATTTATTTTAAAATCTATTTTAATACTTTTAATTATTTTATAAAGTTTAACACGCCTACTTATTTATTTAACAAATGCAATTAAGAAAATATTAAAACATAAATAATAAAAATAACAATTATTAAAAATAATTTGTGCAGCACACGAGTTTTAAATTAATAATATTATATAATAGCTGAAATATTGAAAATTTTGGTTTTCGATTTTTGATCATTTATTATATTTAATAAATTATAAAATAATATAAAAATAGTAAACAATATATTACCCTTTATACTTAAAATATATTATCTTTTAATGAAAATATATTATTTTTTTATAAAATTACATGTGGACCTCTGAGATTTATATTAAAGGATGACCCCCTGTGAGTTTCACATGATTACGTCATATTATGAAAATATATTTTCCGTCGACCGAATGATTTTATTGCGATGGAAATAAAGCGACAACGAACATTAGTATTAGTTTAGAGTTTAAAAACTTTGAAATTTATATATCTTTCAATTATTAATTCATTTTAAAAAATATCAAACACAAGAACTTCTTAATAAAAATGTCAATTAAACTATATTTTATTTATTTCTATTATTAATATAAAAAAATTATATAATAAAATATTTTTACTATAAAAAAATATTATATTATATTAAAAGAAACATGTGGGTTATAAGCTAGTATGATTATAATGAGTCAAATATGATCAAATTTTGTTAAACTTAAATATGAAACTATTTTTATTTTATTTTAATAAAAGTTATCTATACAATATTTATTAATAATATGTTTTTTTAATTATTTATTGATTTTGTATAGTTTCATTCGATGTCATGTACCCAAGGATAAATTCAAAAATGACACTAAATTTGAAAATAAAAAATATCAACACAATATTATCATATCATTTTCATGTACGAAATTACCGGCTTTAACTATCTATAATATTATTGATTTATAATTATTATGTTTTGAAGCAAAACAAATTTTGTAGGGAACTAAAATAATAAACCAAAAAATAAAGTTTTTTATCTGAACAAACAACAAAGAATTTATTTATTTATTTTGTTAAAAAAAACAATTAAAAACAAGGCGCAACCCAAGAAGCCCCTGTAAAAAATATAAACCCAGCTACAAAACCCGCCTAAAATCAATCAATCAATCTAGGTTATAGTAATCACAGTCATCATCACTTACAAAAACACAAAGTTGCTCATTTCAATTCAAAATCATCACTGGCGATGACTGTTGATTGGAGCTCAGAACGGTGGTTAAAGAGCTTGTTAAACGACGACGTACAGCACAAACATCCGCCGTGCATTCTTCTCTCTAAACCTTGGGAATCGATCCCTTCCGAAAGCGGACCTTCTAGAATCCTCTCCTCAAACTCTCCCTCTTCTTCGCTGTATGATACCTCCACTCTCTCCGTAAGTCCACTTCTCAATTTCGATAATTTAGATTTCGATAATTTAGTACTTTCGTATCTCGACAAATTAATACTCGATAAAGTAATAACCTCGATAATCTAAATGTAGATCAATTATAACTTCGATAATTTAGTAGTTCTTGCATCGATAATGAATAGTCGATAAATTAGTAACCTCGATAATCTAAATGTAGACAATGTAGATCAATAATAACTTTGAGAAATGAGTACTCGATAAATTAATAACCTCTGTAATCTGAATGTAGATAATGTAGATAAAAAATAACTTTGATAATTTAGTACTTCCGCGTATTGATAAATGAATACTCAATAAATTAATATCCTCGATGATCTAAATGTAGACAATGTAGATTGATAATAGCTTCGATAATTTAGTAGTTCTGCTTATTGATAAATGAACACTCGATAAATTGATAACCTCCATGATGTAAATGTAGACAATGTATAACAATGTGTATGCGTAAATATGTGTGTGGATGTATATATGTATAGTTGTAGGTGAATGTTAAACACGAGCAAGTGCTGTATGGTTTGTGAATTGGAGCTTAAAGCTAGGGGGGGGGGGGGGTAGAATGGGAGAATACAGAGAAGTTAATAATCGCATTTTGTGTTAAGTTTATATTTATTTGCGATGGTAGATGATAGTACGTACACTGTACTTAGTGGTGGGCGTCTATATGTATGTAGACGTAGAATATGTGTAATGTTAAACATTTTTGTTAGAGTTTGTTTATGGCTTTGTGTGTGTATATTCGGAGATTGCAGCTAGGGGGAATCTGAAAATGATGAGGAAATTTTGGCTACGTTTTATTACGAACATAGATAAATTGTGATGTTGTATGATGTATAATGCCACACCCTCGAGTATCTATAGTTGTATACACTCAATCGATTTACATGTAATTGTGAAACACAGGTATGGCTGTACTGCCTGTAAATGTTTATAATTTTATTGTAGTTTGTTTGCAACTATTAGTGCAGCTGTGTCTTTGTTGGCATTGGAGAAAATAGGAAAACAATGAGAAAAGTTGTAACTACATTTGTTATAAAATTAATTAAATTTATGTTGCTGGATGATTATTCATACATACTTACCAGAAAATCTATTATCTAGTATAATGCCAAGCGTGTCGCACACTCTCAGGTGTTTATTCATGTGCAGTTGCATGTATTTTTATTTTCTCTGAGTTTGAATTTGAAGGACCGATTCGACCAAAAATTAGGTTCACTTTTCCGGGATAGGTGATGAGAGTATCAGAAACGAGGTTTCCAGTTTTGATAATATGTCAATATTTCAATATCTTCCTATTTGAAATGTGGCTAATCCCTGCTAAGATTAATGACAAGTAATTTAATAAAATGTATCTGGCCTCTCATCTGGGACCCAAGGATTGCCATACACTTATAAATGTAGTGTATTTAGAAATGTTGAAATGGAGTATGGTTAAACTTTAAACTAAAAGTACAAAGACAAGGATAAAAACCAAGAGAATAATCAAGTACCATATAGCAAATGACAGATCAAGACTGGAGTGACAAATATCTTTCTGGAAAACACCTCCCTGATCACCCCAGTCCCTAAAAGAAAATAACAATCCACACATTCATTCTAATGCTTGGTGGAAAAAGTTAATGTAAACTATGCATTGTGAATTAATATTGGATCTTATTATAGAGATACCTTTTACTCATGGTGTAGTTCAATTGGAGGATGTTATACTGGCAATATGTGTTTCTGTATACTTGACAGGTCATATCTCTCCCACTCCAGCTCTCTCTCTCTCTCTCTCTCTCTCTCTCTCTCTCTCTCTCTCTCTCTCTCTCCCTCTCCCCACCCCCTCTCTCCCTCCCTCTCTCTGTATATATTCTTCCCTGCATGCAAATATACCCCTTTCTTGTTATATATAGTACTGGGGATAAAAAAAAATTGATTGTAAAATTGCAGTTATATTGAGAGTGATATCGTAAGACTTATAAGTTTGTAATCATCAGTTTCAATAACAGTATACGTTATATCCTAGAGTTTTAATCTGTATAATCTGGGCCAAACAAATATTTTAGTTGTTGCTGAGTTCCCTTTTTTAACATTTTCTGTTCATTCATTACCTAAATTGTTTTGATTCTTTTTTAATGGCACACAGGAAGCTAGTCTGGTGAGATTGGCAATTAATGCACTGCAAGGTGTTGAATCTGCTCTTATAAGTATCATTAAGATTTGTACAGTGTTCTTTTCTGATCCAGCTGACAGGACTTATCATCGAATCCCAAGTCTCTGGAACCGATCTTTGAGTACAGTTGCTTTAGGAAGGATACTTAAAACCATTTGTAGGTCAGGCTATATAGTTTATCAACTTCTCCGGTTTGTTGATTATTTCAGAACTATAGAATTTGACAGAGATCTTGGGGAACAGAAGGGTTCAAAGTTTGAGGAAATTAATTTGTCGGAATCCGGAGAACGTCCTCTGTACAGTCTTGTTAATCAGGCATTTGCGGTTTCTGTTGGTAAGATCCTAGAAGGCTATACCTCTGCTCTCGATACATTGCATGCATCTGCTGTCATGAGGCGTTTGTCAAAATCTTTTGATATGTCCTCGTGTGCTTCCTCTAGAGCAGGCTTGCTCACAAGTGTTGCTCATTCTGAAGTCACACTTTTAGAGGTTTACCTGCACACTGAGGGATTACGGACTCAGATTGATGCTTTAGGAAACATCTGCCATTTACATGATATTGATCTCTGCCTTTCAGCATCATCTTTTGAAGATTTAGGCAGTGAAACAAAGTTCAGTGAATTCCCTATCGGTGGCAATTTACTTACATATTTGTATAGCCAGCTAAAGGTTTGTTTGTTTATCTTTTTCATGTTTTTTTTTTGCGTATAATGCCATATGCTCACTTTATTTCTCTATTATGTAACTATTTGACTAGCCTTCTAAAAAGTTTTAGATTCTGTAAATTGTTTTTGATCATTGCATTAAAGGTAAAAGTGTTTTCCACCGAAGTTCTGAACTTCCTATTGTCCTAGAGAACAACAATAAACCAAGTGAGGAATATGTGCTTAAGTAGTCACGACTGCCTACAGTGAAAGTGAATATCACTGCTAAGAACTCTCTAATGTTATTGATAACGACATTCAAGGGTGTGTATGAACTATGAAGTTGTAATACCGTGCTTCTTTGAACCTCCTAAAAATTAGGAGTCGTAATTTTTAATCAGCAGAGAGTGTACATTAATCTTGACTGCTAAAACATTGTATATCAGATATCTTATTTATTGTATTAGATATTTTTTTTGCTGCCTTATATACACGGCCCTTGTTCCATAACTTTCTGAACGTATTTCTTCTAATCAGTGCTGTTCTGTTTTCATTAATGCATATAAGAGTGAATATGTGTATGTCTTGCAGGTCTCTGATCCAGCGCATAGTGGGATGCTCAAATTTCTTTTTGTTCGATCATTTGAACCATACTCTGAATTCATTCGATCTTGGATATATAAAGCCAAGTTTAGTGATCCTTATAATGAGTTTATAGTGGAATATCATGACAGTCTGCTGCATTATAAAGTGGGCAGCACTGGAGTCTCTGCCGACTTTGCGTTAGCCACCATCAGGGTAATATTTCCATTTTAATTAGGCTGCTTTCAGTTTACGGAAATTTTGGCCAGTGCCATTCTTCACCCCTCGGATACTAATGTCTCTACCTAAATACACACATCCAGGAACAAGACAAAGTTGCTGTTCCTTGTTTTCTGAAAGAAATATTAGTTCCGCTATATAGAGCTGGTCAGCAACTTCAGGTGCTGATGAAAGTGCTTGAGTTGTCTAATACTGTTGGTGCGGGGGACAATATCTACGAGGATTTTCTTCCCTTTTTGAGGGGTTCCTCGAGTGATTTTTCGTCTCATTCATCTCCGCTGACTTTTAATAAAGGAGACTTAGAATCTATGGTAATTTTAAGAAACAATTGCTACAATCAGATGATGGAAAAACTTCAAAGGCTTTCAGTGAAATTAGATCTCAGATATCAGCAGGTCAGTCTTCAATATGTTTGCTTCTCTGGCTTTAATAGGTGGTCAATATCTGTCCATGTTTTTGGTTATTTACTTCTGGCATTTACGTGTGGAACATGCCTGTTTTCGTCCATGAAAGAAATCAAATTTATTTCCTTCATGAGTTATTATTTTCTTTTTCTGCCAAGTTATTATCTGTTATGCTTTAACAGTTCATGTAGCGCAAGCTGGGATCTTGATTGCTTCCTTGTTTGTAGACATCTCGTTAGCTCTTGCTTCTTTTAACTGTGTACCATGTACTTTTCTAACTGATCATGCTTTTAGCAAACTTCTTAAAGTTTTGTCCAAAAAAAACCTTCTTAAAGATTGTTTTAATTCACATCATTGCAAGATCTACTTTAAAAATACTTTTGTCTGTAATTGAAACATTGCCCATTGCTTTGTGGAAATTGTTGGTGTCAATCATCTTGTCATTTCGTGTATGTTCATTGTTTTCCTTTTGGTAAATATGTGATTTGAAAAGAGATTTTTTGCGGAGCTAGGTTCTTAGAATCGTTGGTGACTTGGTGCAAATTGTTTTTTGTGATATAAAGGTTGGATGAAACTAGATTTGGCTACTATTATGTGATAGGTTTAGCCCTTCCTCAGTTTCTCTTCATTGAAGAAATTAGGTAACCTATTGGCTCTTTTAATGAAGCACTCTTCAGTCACACTGGGGAAGAAAAGCTCATACAGGAAAGGGGTTGGAGCACGTGGATACACGTTTTGCACTAAAAATTTGGGAAAGGAACAAGAATGTGCTTCACCACCAAACCTGGAGAAAGTAGAAGATTTTTTTAACTCCTAGGAAAGTGCGTAATAAAACTTTATGGAGCTAATAATAATGTCACAAGCATCTCAAATGAATTTATAATGAGCAGCCTATTGAAGGGTGTAACTCTGCATCGGCAGTACTTTACTCAGTTTTCAAATCATCTTCTCTTTAGTCCTATTGAAGGGTACACGTCACGTAACGAAAAACCATATGCTGTTCAGTCTTTATGCGCATTGACAGCTAATCAAGTCCTACAAACTAAACACTCGGGGGTTGTGCTAATGATGACGAAACAGTTCACTTAAAAAGGCAGAAACATATGACCTCTAACAAATCTATAGCTATTAATCAGTATATTGAATTAGTTCCCCAAACTCTCTTCATAACCCAAGTAGGCCGCATCAACTTGGCAAGTAGGATTAATACAACCCCTAATAAGAAGTCTACTTAACTATTAATAGTAGCTACAATTATATCTTGTATGAAGGAAAGAATACTCAAATTATTGATTTTTTTATTTTCATCCAAAAAAATCAGAAAAATTGATTGGAATTTCTGAACGTAGAAGTTATTTGGGTTGAATTTGGTAGCTAGTATAGATTGCCTTGAAAGGGAATGATATGTGCATACCAGAGGTTTTTGTGATAAAATTACTTCTGAATGATCAAGTGATGTCTTCTGGCCTAGATTGATGTTTTGGAATACAACTTACGTTTTGATTTAAGTTTGGTCAATTTGACTAGAGAAGTCACACTAAGCCAGCTTCTTACATTGGTAGGTTGTTTTTTTTTATAAAAAAAATGCAAGTAAATTCTGGCACATGCAGCTTTTTGAATTAGAGTGTATTTTAGCTATCTTTTCATCTTCTATATAAAAGATTTTATATATGCAGGTTGTTCATTGTGGGATTGCACCTATATCAGTTAATATCGGTGGAAGATATCAAAATACTCCAATATCATCTGAATTGAATGAGGATAGCATGACTTCTTCAAGATCTGTACATAAACAAAACTTGTATGCTCTCTCCCTCCAACTTTGGGCTGAGTTCGCTTTTTACTTATTTTTAAAATGGGTTTTTTTCTCCACATGCATGCCTGACTGCTTGAATAGCAGCATGAGTGCACATCAAACAGTTAAGATAATTAGTCTTACCAAATTCAGAAAATACCATTGACATTTTAATGTCAAAAACTGTCGGGAATTCTTTTATTTGTTTTTATTACTGCTGTTAATGTGTTCAAATGATTTATTTTTCACCCTTCAGGGACGATGTTGCTCTGGATTCTGAGGCATCTAGCGTGACAGATGAGAATTCTTACGTGCAGGTTCCCTTTGATTTTTCTGATTGTTCATCACTTGCTAGCTCTGAAGAGCAAGATCAATTTGATCAGTTGGTTGAGACTCCCAATAATTTTGCCAATCTCGAGGAACAATATTTATCTGCATTAAATTTTTCTTCCAGTATTGCACGGCATACACATTCCAGAGATGAACTATCATGCAGTGTGGAAACTAATCGGAAAACTTGTGAATTGAAGGACCCAAATATGCACTTTCTACATCGTCAATATGATAAGACAAACAATGATGAATATTCTTTGCATCTTGATTTAAAAGCTTCGAGTTTTCCAGGGATATCTGAAACTCATGATTCTGAAAGGCAACATGATATGAGTTCCCCATCAGGTAGCCCTATAAATATTTGTAAGTGTGTTAGTGAAGAAAATAAAGCTGAAACAATGGCACATATGCCTAGTAGTGGGTTGGACGTGAACTACAGAAACATTCAAGATACAGATGAAGATGCATTAAATTGTAGTGTGACTTTATCTAGATACGAATCTGAGGAGAACATAGCTAAGGATCACCATTCAATTGGAACTTATACTTTACCAGATTTATCTAGCTCAGAATCATGGAAGGTTAAGTATAATTCAAAGTTTTTCTGCGCTAACCCAATAGTGACCAAGCATTATTTAAATTACCGGACTTGCATGCCTGAAGAAAAGGTCTCCAGGGAATTTGATAGAGATTTATCTTCCTTTGACTTCACATCTGTACAAAACCCTTTCAGCCTACCTATAGAGAAGTCACCTGGCAGTCCGAGACATCAGCTTGGAACTAAACTTTCGACTGTAGTTGACCCTGTTCCTTCTGCTGCCTGTAGCATAGCTGATGTATATGAGAAAAAAGGCCATAAAGGTGATGCATTCCTAGTTAGGTCATCTGAAATGGATCCCTCTCTACAATGGGCAGATGCTCGAGAAAATGTTTTTCAAACAACTGTTACTGGTGGGAGTGGTTGGCAGAGTCTGCTCAGTAGTTCTTGTAACATTGATAGTAATACTGGCAGAGATTTTGAAACTGGTTTGACAGGAATGCTTGATATACCTTTGGATTTTGTTATTGAGAAATGCCTCTTGGAGGAGATTTTACTCCAGTATCCTTATCTGGGTGCAGTATGCTATTAAGCATTTTACTTTCATGCAGTTAGTTACAAGTTCTTATTTTACCAAGCTGATGCTGTATCGTACGATTGGCTAATTAAATTCCTATCTTGGTAGACGACAATGTAGCTGGATTTATGGTTAAATGTGTGTGTGTGTGCGTGCGAGTGTAGTGTATTTTACCTTTTATTGGTATTGGTCTCGATATGTAACTTGAAAATATTTGTCTAATTATATCCATGAAAAATACAATAGGTCTGGGCTTACAGTTATGAAGGAAGATGGGCAGTAGCCCTTCTGGTGGCTCATCAACGATGTGACACAAATGCCAGAGTCACCTCCTGGATGAAAAGATTTTCCTTCACCTTTTCCTATTGAACATTTTTTGTGTTGTGCTGTGGCATCGGGCTTAGATTCTATCTTTATCTCGATTGAATCGTTGCTCAAATTGGATATGTGAAATATTTTAGTATCCAAATTGCTTAACTTTTGGCATGCACTGACCAAAACTTGTACAATCTCTGATTATATCTTGCAATTGTTGGAAGAAAGTATATCCCTCGCCTTTTCAGATAGAACATAGACAATGATATATCAATCTCATGAATTTATTTTCCAAAGCTGTCACATCAATATTGTTTCTCCTAAACTTTGCTAGATATCAATATGTCAGCAAGCTGACCATCAAGGTTCTTGAAGAAGGATTTAATTTGCAGGAACAATTATTGGCACTCCGCAGATATCATTTTATGGAATTAGCTGACTGGGCAGATTTGTTTATAATGTCTCTTTGGCATCATGTAAGTCTATTATTCTGGACTTGCATTTTTCTTTTTAATGTGATCAAAACTCCTCTGATTGCTGTCCTTTGTTTCTCTGAAACCAGAAATGTTATGCTGCAGAGGCAGATAAAAGAATATCAGAAATTCAGGGGTTACTTGAGTTGTCTATCCAAAGGTCTTCATGTGAGAGAGACAGTTATAGAGATCGGATATACTTCTACATAAAAAAAGAGAAAAACATGTCGCTTTCTGCATCTTCAGCTGGTACATGTAGTGTTTAGTAAAAATTTACTTAATATTAATAATTTTTTGTTTTTCTTATCCCTTGCACTACTCATCTAATTTAATCATACATTGGCTGCACTTGATATGCTTATTTCTAAATTTGTCATTCGTATTAATAAATGTAAGCTCTTGACATTGACTTTTGCAGGAGGAATACAGTCGTTCAATTATTTAGGTTTGGGTTACAGAGTAGATTGGCCGGTCAATATCATTTTGACATCCGGTGCTTTAGAAATATATGCTGAGATATTTAGTTTTCTGATGCAAGTAAAGTTGGCACTGTCTTCATTAGCTGAGGCATGGTGCTCTCTGAAGGTATTTGCTTTCCGAAACTTTTTATGCAAGTCAATGTTGAAATTTTGTAAATACAATGACAAACAACCATTGTAACATGCACTTTTATTTGTATAAGTGAGACGGTGCTTTATGTTTTCATTACATTAGTTTGACTTAAATCTTTAGCACAGTATCTACCAATTGTGTGTTCCGGCTTCTTATACCATTTTTTTTTGTTTAGGCATTTTATATTATTTTAAATTTTGAAAAGGAGCGTTATATTCATCCATCCATTTTGTAGATATTGCAAGTATTTGGTGTGGCTTTATATTACTTCTACTGGTTTAAGTTTATTCATATACAAAAAAGCCTCCTAGTCCCTTTTGGAGTTGCTAAGCATATTACTTATCTTTGATTTACAGGAGCACATGCACACAATCAATCAGGATGGTGGTTCTGGATCACATAAATCAGAAGTTCTCCATTTCAATATATTTATGAAACTGAGGTGCACTAAGATTTCATATTCCCGAGTCTTTCCGTTGCCATTTTAATTTTTCAGAATGCTAGGTTTACTATAGTCTGTTTTAATGTATTCTTTGCATTTTCCTACTTGAAAAAGGTTTGGTATGTTTTATATACTGAATACTGATATACTAGCACTGAAGCCAAACATAATATACCAGTGAAAAGCATTATGCATGGTATTTACTTATTTTCATTAATGGTATGCCTAGTTGATCTGCAAGATATAGCACTGTGCGAAGTTAATTCAAAAACATGTCCGGGTGAAATATTTCACTAGAAACTCGTAAAATGTCCTCCAACCTACTGCGGAGTCCTGTATGAATATACTTTGTTGTCGTATTCGGGTGACCTGTCCTCACCACTCGAGGATTATCTGTATAGCCTCCCATCTTTAGAAATTGAAAGCTCCATCAAAAAGTAGGAAACAATTTTGAGGTTGATATCATATGTGGTTGACACAACTCCAGTGACGACTATTTTCCACGCCAACCTTCAAAAGCTTTTAACATGAGTCTTATGTATCGGAAAACAACTAAATCCATTTTTTTGCTTGTGCTTAATTGTCCTTGCAGTTCTTTTTAGGTTAGTTGGCTTCAATGTTTGCTCAGTCAGTATAAAGGTCTAGTTGATTGTTTTCGTAATCATTACATTATATTCTTGAGTTAATAGAAAAGGTTGTTAAAGATGTCCTTTACTAGTTATCTGGATACAAAATCATTTTTTATTGAAGTAGTTGTAATTTTACCCTATTGGTTATGGGAATCAGAGCTAGTAGTCTCTAATGTTGACACAACTATTGCCGATATAGTAGTGTTCGATACCAAGTCATAAAAGGATGATTTGGATATGAATGTATATGTACCTTAAAAAGTTGTATTGAATAAGTAAATTGATGCAGGGAAAGGTTTAAAAAAGGATTGAAACAGGGGATAGAAACTCTCTCTGCAGAGAATCAGTAGAGACTAGAGCCATAAGCAAAACCTCAATTTTTTCTAATAATCTTCAATTCATGATTGTTTTTTACTTTCCTAGATAATGAAGATTACAACAGTTTAATAGAGATCCTAGAATTTGAAGAATTATTAAAAATTATAAATGAAAGGAAACTCCACAATCTAAATATCTTGATCGATAAGTATTACCATATGTCTAGGTTCTTGAATATCCTAGTTAGGCAATACACATATATCTACAGATAATGTAGAATAGTTGGGAAATGATTTCCTGTTCGTGGGGTTTGTTTGTGTATAAAAGATAACTAGTTGGTGTAACAGGTGCTTGTATGTCAAATTTTGTGAACAAAGATGTAAACGTGAGTGTTAATCAAACTCTATGGAAGATACAAACAAACCACTGGGGATTTGTTATGGTTACTTGATAGGTCATTATTACTTTCATAAGTTTGATCCCTATGGTTGTAGAATATACCAAAAAATTTCACGTCTCACTTGCTAACAAGAGTTATTTACCGTTATTGTGTTCCAGGCAGCAAGTCAATCATTTCGTAACAACATTGCAGCAATATGTACAGTCACAGCTATCTCATGTGTGTTGGTGCAAGTTTCTACACTCACTAAAGAATCAGGTCTGTTACTTCGGTAGTTTGTCTTGATAATTGTGCTGTCTTACTACAAAAAAATCATATTTTTTCTTGCATATAATAATAGTAAAAAAATTAACTAATTCTGATTTAGTTATTTGAGATCCAGGATGGTGGATATCATGAGGAGAGTAAGACCTTCATAGACGCATGATATATAGAGTAACAAAACGTAGTTTTATCAATCATCAAAAAGATAGAATTTCAGTCCTATTGGTATTTGCTTTGTCATGCGTGTCTCTGGGATTATATTTTACTATTTCTAAATCGAGTCAAAAAAGATTTGATTTAGAAATGGTGAATTACCCCCTTCTTTATTTAAACCCTTACTAAAAAAATATAAAAGGGGGTTCCTTAGACTACGAACGAAAAGGATGAAAGCGAGTGGTATGTGAACTCTATACCAATAGGACTGAAATTCTATCTTTTTGACGATTGATAAAACTGCGTTTTGTTACTCTATATATCATGCGTCTATGAAGGTCTTACTAATCTCTCTATGTTGTGATTGTTACTCTATATATTTAGGACAAGTTAATGAATTTGAAGTCATTTAGGGATGAAACTGTTTTGAGGATTATAATTCGAAGTTGTTTTGTAAATTTTCTAAATTTGTAAAAATATTACAAGGGAGATTGAGTATTACATGGGATAGTGTATTTTTGTGACCCAGGGAAGTTTTTTCTGAATTCGTAAACTGGATATCAGCATAAGCAATTTTGTTATAAAGGACGACAAGACTCTGGGTTGTATGAAGTAAAATGCTACAGCCAGTTTAGTATCTGATAATTTTGCTGTCAAAATATTCTAGAATCATTAACCTCCTTTCTGTTGCACAGTAATAAAATAAGATGCCTTACAACCATTTTGTTGTCTCTCTTTTTAGTTCCTTGCAATATCTATTTGGAGGTCTGAAGCACCACTAGTTTCTTTATCATGCTCATTTTGCATTAGTAATAACTACTAGTGTTGTACCTTTTTAGCTCTGTATATTAACTTGGCTTTCTGAATGTAGGTCAAAGATATGATGGATTTTGAGTCGGTACATATGTCCTATCTTAATGATTCACTCAATATGTAAGTTTACATCTTTGCTATCTGAATGTAGGTCAATATGTTAAGCTAGCTATGATAATTTGATTCTAATGTAGTGATTATTCTGCAGATGTTTCTTGTCTGATGAAACAATGGGTATAGCTAGTGTCATCCAAAACATTTTGCAATGTGCACTAGATTTTAGATCCTGTCTGACCGGAAGCACATGGCAAACTGGAGTTGAAATTGGAGATTCTTCAAGTAAATTTTCTAAGACCAACATTTCCCAGGTGATTTTTCTCATCTTGCTTTCCTTCATATTTTCTCTATAAATCAAGAATGAGTAGTAATACTAGAGATGGATAGATTACAGTGTTCGTAAACTGTGCACTCTATTCAAATATAAAAATTATGAGAAATACTTAAACATCTTAAACTAATGAAGTGTTTGTTTTCATGGTTTACTTTTCTCTTTAGCTGGATATGGATCATATTCTTAAAATAACATAAAATTGATTAGGGTTGAGTAACCGGAAATGGAGAGTTTCAGAGGACGAATGTTGTCAGGCGTCAGCACATTCTATAAAGTAGTTTTCTTGCCCTTCGAAAAAAAAAACTTCAGTTTACATGCCAATTTTGTGATAACATGGATTGATAGTCTTTAAACAATTGTAAATTGAATAAAGCTTAAACAATTTTTACTTAATTTTGTGGACTGACTTGATTTCTCTATTTCTTAATATATTAAATTGTTTTATAAGTGGATTTCAATTGTTTCATAAGTAGATGAACTCAATAAAACCATGCTCATTGACCAAGGACAATGTTGTCACTGAAATTCTGGTACTAGTTAATATTAAGAGTAAAGTGCACTTTGTGTACTCGCACTTTAGTCAAGACACCACTTGCAATACTATAGTTCAAAACCGAGCACTTGCAATATCAATGTTTGTATTTCACTGCACTTTGTTGCATTCCGTTAACTGAGGTTAACTCCGTTATTAATTTAGGGTGTAAAGTGCACTTTGTGTATTCACACTTTACTCTAAAGTGCATTTTGTGTACCCACACTTTGCTCACAACATCATTTGAAGTACTTTAGTTCAAAATTTAGAGTAAAGTGCGAGTACACAAAATGCAATTTAGAGTAAAGTGTGAGTACACAAAGTGCACTTTACTCCCTAAATTAATAACGGAGTTAACCTCAGTTAACGGAATGCAACAAAGTGCGGTGAAATACAAACATTGATATTGCAAGTGCTCGGTTTTGAACTATAGTATTGCAAGTGGTGTCTTGACTAAAGTGCGAGTACACAAAGTCCACTTTACTATATTAATTATGACTGTTATTCAATCAAATGTTTTACTTTTGTTAATAAGAAAAAATATGTACTCATGTTTTTAGAATTAGCCAAAGGTAGTACACATGCACAAGTCTGTATATAAGCTGCAGTGTTACCTTTGTAGACCTACTGCGAAGTGACTTCTGTGAAAGTTTAGAGAGGACACAGAATAAAACTCGTACCGAGTTTCTCACTTAATATTTTAAATCCCCTGGCTACAAGGAATACAGAAGTTAATTAAACATTTCATTTAAGGGCATTAACATATCGAATAAGCAAACCATTACTCAATATTTTGCTATTGATGTGCAGGTCCATAACATAAGGCGTGTGTTCTATAATAATCTGAAGGAGTTGTATATCTGCTATCTCAAGTCACCAAAACACGGGGAGTTCAGCCTTTCTCGTTTCTGGGACTGTCTTAATTACAATGACTATTACGCAGAAGTGATTGGTAAAGACGTAGGCCACCTTGCCTTCTCCGTGTAAATCAATGGCATGGAGTTATGGTGTGAGATACCAAATAGGATTCCGAAGGGTAGTGTATATAGCGGGTCTACATACAATCTGGTTGTTGAGATCATCTAAGTAATCGATTTCACTGATGCATGCTACAAAAGGTACATGTGAAGCCTGACTGACCATTTTTCATCTGCTTCAAATGATGCTTTAGTTTGGATTTTTTTTACCAACAGGTAATATGTTTTTCTTCTTTTAGTAGAGATTCAAGTTTGTGATATGATTTGATCATGTAAACTTTACAATGGTTGGCGATATGTACAAGATGTTTGTTACAGTTTGTTTGCGACCCATACCAAAGTGAAGGTCGGGACTCTGGACGAGGGATGGAATCTTGAAGATATGTAATGGTTTGTTGTAATTTGTTATTCTGTATTAGTGCTGCTGAAATCACATAATGTGTTGTATAGTGATTTAGTGAAGTGGTGTTGGTTTGAAATCGCAGAATGTGTTGTATAGTGATTTTAGTGAAGCGGTCTCCCCATAATTCATTTTATCCTTCATTTTCAACCAGGTTTTGATGTGCTCCACATTCAGTTGCTGGAAATCGAACTCTATGAACTTAATTTATTTTTCTTTTTTGGTCAATTATGACATACTGTAAATCCCGTATATGTAACACAAAATAGAAATTATTTTGTAGGTGATACTTCTCAATTCCTTTTGTTATTTCAATACGAGTCCTAAAACAATACAAACATTTGCTATTAGTATCCATTGTATTTCAAGATGCACATGTTTGTAGAAATTGCAGTCAATTTAGGTAATTTTCACTTATACAAAGAGAACAAAAATGCTCGGCCAAACTAAAATACGTAAAATGATCGGGCAAACTAAAACATAGTCAGCAAGTTCAAATTTAAATTATTAATATAAAAAAATTCTATCTTTGCATTCTAAAGATATTGTTACTTTGCATCTGAATTATATAAATCTATTTAAAATTTAAACATTTTAAACTCATCTTATTTAATTATGTTGTAACAAAATCTTCAATAATCGACTATATTTGTCGTAAACTAAATACACGCCATCCGGATAAGTTTCGAGAATAAATTTAAATTTGAAACATTTTTCCTAATACAACAGGTGTACGAATTTGAATTACTCATGTAACGTGCAACAAATCCAAACGGACTGAAAATTTGAATTAAAAGCAAGGAAAAGCAAAAAGAGAACATTAACCAATGTGTAAAATTGTACGACAAATAGACACCCAACGTTTATTTGTCTCAACATAACAATTATCTAGACTCTGCCTAGCTAGCCCACACTAATCAAATCTGACACCCCCACCTGCCTTCTCATCTTTATATATACATACACATATACACACACAAGTGAACAAGTTCACTCTTCACTCTTCACTCTTCACACTCATTCCATTCTTTTCATTCTAGATTTTGGCTTAGATTTGCTTTGCATCTTCCCAAGTAAGTTCTTTGCCATTATTATTTCACAAAAATGATAAAAATGTGATTGTTTTTTACTTGAAAAAATAGATAAAAATGTGATCTTGTAGATGTTTTCTTGAAGTTCATTGTATGTGCTTTTTGGGTTTTTTTTGTAAGTGTTTTTATGTAATTCTTGTGAAGTTTTGATTTTTTGTATTTTTTGCTTGCTAACATAGATAAAAATGTGATCTTTTTATACTTGAAAAAATGGATAAAAATGTGATCTTTATGTTGTTTTGTTGAAGTTCATTGGATGTGCTTTTTGGGTTTCTTTTGTAAGTGTTTTTAAGTAATTCTTGTGAAGTTTTGATTTAGTTGGTGATTTTTTGTATCTGTGTGTTTTGTGTGTGTTTTGTAGGTTTGAAGGAAGAGTTGTGAACAAAATGGGGAGGATGGGGATGTTCTTGATGGGCTTATTGTTGTTGTGGTGTATGGTGGTTGTTTCAGAAGCAGAGTATATGAAATATAAAGACCCAAAACAGGCTTTAGGTGTAAGAATTAAAGATTTGATGAAAAGAATGAGTCTTGAAGAGAAGGTTGGTCAGATGACTCAGATTGAACGCAAGATTGCTTCACCTGATATTATGAAGCAGTATTTTATTGGTACATACATTCTCTCAATCTTGAATAAACTAATGATCTCCCTCTCCCTCCCTCCCTCTCTCTCTCTCTCTCTCTCTCTCTCTCTCTCACTCTCTCTCTCTCTCTCTCTCTCTCTCTCTCTCTCTCTGTGTGTGTGACTGTGTGAACTTATATCCATTCTCTCTCTCTGTGTGTGTGTGACTGTGTGTGCTTGTATCCATTGCAATATGTTTTCATACATGAGCTATGTACTTTCTTTTGTTAAAATAAATGTTACTTGTTTTGAAGATTAAGTTTAAATTGTAATGTAAGTATGTATTTGGATCTGATGGAGGATGAATTTGATTGAGCAGGTAGTATATTGAGTGGTGGAGGGAGTGTACCAGCACCAAAGGCATCTGTTGAAACTTGGGTTAATATGGTTAATGAGTTTCAAAAAGGTGCTCTTTCCACAAGGCTTGGAATTCCCATGCTTTATGGTATCGATGCTATTCATGGACATAACAATGTCTATGGTGCAACGATTTTCCCTCACAATGTTGGCCTCGGAGTTACCAGGCAAGTTGGCCGAGACCTTTTACAAGCATTTTGTTTATTCCGAGTATCTGAGATTTTGAACCATGGTTCTGTGTAAACAGGCCTTTTTACCATTTGTGTAAATTCTAATGTGTATGCTTTAATAAATTCTACGATAGTGCAAGATTTTGTTAACATGTATGATGTTATGTTGGAATCCTGATTTCTGGCTTGTGTTTTAGCAATCTGTTTAACGATATAAATACTTTAATGACTTGCTAAGTATTTAATATAATTAATCTCAACAGAGATCCTGAACTTGTCAAGAAAATAGGGGCTGCAACAGCTCTTGAAGTGAGGGCTACTGGAATTCCTTATACATTTGCTCCTTGTATTGCGGTATGATTGGAATAAAGCCTCTGCTTTAAAGTGCACAATACTCTGTTCAGTTTCTGATAGTTTTTATTACAGGTTTGCCGTGACCCAAGATGGGGTCGATGTTATGAAAGCTATAGCGAAGATCATAAGATTGTTCAAGCAATGACTGAAATTATACCTGGTTTACAGGGCGACATGCCAACTAACTCTCGGAAGGGCATACCATTTGTCGCCGACCAGTATGATATTTTATCTCTGCTGCCTCGTTATCTTGTTACCTCTGCATACTCTGTATTAACAACTCATGCTTTGTAACTGATTACTATAATGCTAGTCTGGTGTAATTTTTGTAAAGCCTTTCAGTAGTATGCTCTGGCAATGACAATCCTTTAGCTTCCTATTTCAAGCCAGCATACTGGTCTCAGTGTTTTCCTATTTGTAATTTATCTTGTGTTGTCCTCTCACTTAAAATACCAGGATCACATAAGCGGAACTCAGCTTTCAGTTACATAATAAAAAATATATATTTTAGTGATAACTTCCGATATAATTAGGTTAAAGTATCCCTGTTATAA
This sequence comes from Heracleum sosnowskyi, assembly GCA_030848705.1. Lineage (NCBI taxonomy): Eukaryota > Viridiplantae > Streptophyta > Magnoliopsida > Apiales > Apiaceae > Heracleum > Heracleum sosnowskyi. The sequence continues at coordinate 7,669,188 of CM061245.1, forward strand.
AACTATTTCCCTAACAAACTGTTTGATATAATTAGGACAAAAGTTGTGGCATGTGCTAAGCATTTCGTTGGAGATGGTGGCACGGTCAAAGGCATTGATGAAAACAACACTGTAATAGACTTTAATCACTTGCTTAGCATCCACATGCCTGCATACCTCGACTCCATCAGAAAGGGTGTGGCGACTGTGATGGTTTCCTACTCAAGCTGGAATGGAAAAAAGATGCACGGAAACCGTGACCTTGTAACTGGCTTTCTTAAGGACAAGCTCAAGTTCAGGGTAATAAACATTTTTGATTAGAAGCTAGATTCATTTTCTTGAAGCAAAAGAGAAGAAGAATGTCTCTAAAGTAATTGGTTTTCTGTGGATTATATTTCAGGGTTTTGTTATATCAGACTGGCAGGGTATTGACAAGATTACTTCGCCACCTCATTCAAACTATTCTTATTCAGTTCAAGCAGGTGTCCAGGCAGGAATAGACATGGTCAGTCTGCTCTGTCTCCACTTGTCTTCCAGCTTCTTAAATTATCTTTAATCTGTACGTTGGTTTACTATGATCTATTGAAAGGAAAGAAGTCTATGAATGTACATTTAAGACAGGAAGAGAAGCTTACTTTAAAAACATCTTGATGTGTTGCAGATGATGGTTCCAGAGAACTTCACGGAATTCGTTGATGATTTGATCCTCCAGGTGAAGAATAAGATTGTCCCTATGAGCAGGATTGATGATGCGGTGAAGCGGATCTTGAGGGTCAAGTTTGTAATGGGTCTTTTTGAGAAGCCATTGGCTGATTTAAGCCTTGCTAAACAACTAGGAAGCCAGGTCTATCATTGGAACTCTTAACAACTAATGAGTCTTATGTGATGTCTATTTGATTTTTTACAATTTTAGAAGTGCTTATCAATGACACAACATATAATCCTTTGAGCAGGAGCATAGACAGTTGGCTAGGGAAGCTGTGAGAAAATCTCTTGTACTTCTGAAGAATGGGAAAACTTCCGCTGCACCTTTGCTCCCTCTTCCAAAGAAAGCTCCAAAAATACTTGTTGCTGGAACTCACGCCAATGACTTGGGTTATCAATGTGGGGGATGGACTATCGAGTGGCAGGGTCTTCAAGGAAACGACCATACTGTCGGTATGTCTTTTGGAGAAATAATTAATCTTTTTCGATCATTATACTGTCGGTATGCCTTACATTACTCGACCAGTACAAAAAAAGAAACCACAACTCTCAGTAAAAGAAAATCCCCACCAAATTGCATTCAAATGTTTCCTTTTTGTGCCATATTCCATTTGTTAGAATATTCTAACTAAAAACCTTTATCTTCACTCATATTCTATTAGATATTAAAGTGTCAAAATAGCAGTTGCTATTCATATCCATCAACCTGGCTGATCATCTTTCATTCATCTAATTTTTGCAGGTACCACAATATTAACTGCTGTGACAAAAGCAGTCGACCCTTCAACAAAAGTCATCTACAATGAAAACCCTGACACAGAATTTGTAAAGTCCAACGAATTCTCTTATGCGATTGTTGTTGTCGGTGAACCACCATATGCTGAGTTTGATGGCGATAACACAAATCTAACAATACCAGAACCTGGCGCCAGCACCATAACTAACGTGTGCAAAGCTGTCAAATGTGTTGTTGTCCTCATTTCTGGTCGTCCTCTGGTCATCGAGCCCTACATTGCAAATGTTGATGCATTTGTGGCTGCATGGCTTCCAGGAACAGAAGGCCAAGGTGTAACTGATGCCCTATTCGGTGATTATGGATTTACCGGCAAGCTTGCAAGAACTTGGTTCCGAACAGTTGATCAGCTTCCGATGAATGTCGGTGATTCGCACTACGATCCTTTGTTTCCTTTCGGATTCGGTTTAACAACAAAGGCCACCATTAACTAAAAAGAAGTTTACTACTATTAAACTTTGTGGTTTTGCATGTGAGAAGTGTTAGCTTCTTTCTCTATATATGTAATTGTGAGGGAGTGTCAGATTCTACCCTGTCTAATTACTGAATTATGTAATTCAGTATTTTCTCCAAGTTAGAAGGGCAATGTAAGAGGGTTTGGTTCTATAATATTAAAACTCCAGAAAACTATTACTTATATACAGAATATCAAGTCTTTAACGTTGCTATTTTTTTTTCTAAAATCAAGAAAATCCTAAGATGGCCTTTCATATACTGATATTTTCGAAGGATACAATTAGACCTGACGATTCGGATAATCGGTTCGGTTTTGGATCGGATCAACTTTTGGTTATGATATATTTTGGTATAATTCGGATCGGATCTGATTCGGTTTGGGGCTAATTCGGATTAAAATCGGATGAATTTGGTTCGGATCAAATTCAGTTCGGATCTTTTCGGATCATTTTTTTTATTCATTTTTTTTATTTGTAAGACTTTAAAAATATCTTAATATTAAATATATTTTTTTACTATAAAATAATCGGATGAATTTGTTTTTTATAAATAAATTATTCTAATTATGAATTTTGCTTATAAATAAATTAATATATTGAATTTTAATATACATGGATTATATGATCTATAGAAATTATAACTCAACTAACACTGAATTCGCCATTTTTTTAGTTCGGATTTAAATCAGATCGTATTTCGAATCATATTCGGTTCGGATAATTTATTATTCGGTTATGATTGGTTCCGGATCATATTCGGATCGGATAATTTACGATTAAATTTTAGGATCATTATTGCATTAATTAATTCGAATACAAAATCGAATTCGATTCTATAAATTTCAATTCTGTTCTTTGGATCGAGACCCAATTTACCGGTTTTAGATACAATTGTTTCCTATGGACAAAAACAAAACCGTACAAATCTACGGAAAGAAAGCACAACAACCAGGTCAAAGGCTTTAGTTTTGGGACTCTAAAAAAAATAAACAAAGGTATTTTGACCAATATTCATAAGATAGGGTCATGTTTCTTGTAGAACCCTTAACCTTAGAACTCTTAGAACTCTATCTTATTTTTTAAAATAATATATATTTATTATATGAAGGTCATGGATAAAGTTGTCCAAAAACACAAAATACATAATTTAGAGCTAATTAATATTTTATTAACGATAATAATCATACATCGATATCGATAACAAAATTCTCCATCACCATCATCAAATTTCCCCAATTATTTTTATCATTTTTTGTGAAAATATTCTAGTTATTGTATAAAAAACAATATCAGATAACAGTGTTCAGCAGCTGAACATTTAAATACAAGTAAGTTCAGTTGCAGAACTTTAAAATTTATGTGTTTGATTTCAAATTCGATTGCATGACTTTTATGTTCAGCGATAGAACACGAAAGTTATGGTATGAAAATAATGTGAATAACATTGTTCAACAGCTGAACATTATAAAAATAATCAAGTTCACTTGTAGAACTTTGTGGAAAAAAGTAAGTTGAGTTGTAGAACTTTGAAGTCCATATGCATAAATTTTAAAATTCAGCTGCAGAACACTGTAATTATACTATGAAACAAAATAGGTTCGGCAGTAGAATCCATTTATTCCAAGAATACCCTTATAAGATTTTGTATATAAAAATGAGTTGAATTTGAACAGTTGATCTAGTAATAATCCAACGGCTTATAATAGTTCTAAAGTTCTTTTTTAGTGATTGGTTCTATTTTGAGCCTAACCCTCATAAGATATTCATTCCATGATCTTTATTTACTTTTAACTGAAAGATATCTCAAGATTAAATGAACATTATAAGTAACTCGTAAGATATGTTAGAACATTTAAATGGAAAATGATATTTTAAAGAATATTAATATGCTTTCGTTTCGCACAATTCTTAAAACTTCTCTATTCTATCGGCAAGTAAAGAATATTACTCTGTGTATAAGAAATTGTCGAGTTAAATAAAAATAAAAATTACTTGCGAAAGGTAAAGGTTTTTCTGCTTCCAATTTATTCTGAAAATTATTAGAAAATGGATATAATTTAGGACATTTATGCCATTAATTTGGTAAAATTACATATATTGTCATATGATATGATCTCATCTTTTAGCCGTTTACTTATCTCAATAGTATTTTATACGTTAACTCTATCTTTTTTTTTCTTAAGTACGACTTTTTATTAACCAACAAATATATGTGTTGGAAACATTCTTGTCGGATGTTTGATTTAATGAAATCTTTCCTTTGTTTAAAAAAAAAAAGTATATCCCAACCCCTTGAGTTTATCTCTTCTTGTGCATTGTTGGCAACCTTGACCGAAATCAATTATTTTATTGCCATATATGTGCGTGCATGCATGCATGTGTGTGCGATATCGGCTAATTTGTAGGATTACGTGTGTTAATCTACTTAGGATAATAGTCATTATCTTTGTTATTACAAAAAAACTGCAGACACAATGTGGATAAAATTTCAAAGTTGTAATAAAAATGGATATGATCTCATCTTTCTAGAAAAGCAAATCAATAAATCAAATCACTTTCGATGAATAGCATTACTTGCAAGTATAAAATCAGTTTTGGGGTGTTGGCTACATTGTTCTATTGTTTTGTTATTGTTTGCAGAGTAAAACGGAGACCTCCTCTGTCAAAACCCTCATGAAAATGGCTCTTAAATTTTCAGTTCATGCAGTTGTGCTCTTCCTTCTTGCATGCTTTTTCGTAACAACAATAATATCAGCGAGATTACCAAATGGAGATGAGGATATGGTGTACAAAGATCCAAAACAGCCCGTCGAGGCTCGGGTTGAGGATCTTCTGAAAAGAATGACATTGAAGGAAAAAATTGGACAGATGATGCAGCTGGAGCGCAAGAATCTCACTGCAGAGATTATGAAAGAATATGGAGTTGGAAGCGTCTTAAGTGGCGGTGGAAGCTGGCCTCGTCCGAATGCTAGTGCTATGGATTGGATTGTTATGGTTAATGAATTTCAAAGAGGTTCAGTTTCTACAAGGCTTGGGATTCCGATGGTTTATGGAATTGATGCTGTTCATGGGAATAATAATGTGTATAATGCGACGATTTTCCCCCATAACGTTGGCCTTGGAGCAACAAGGTATAACAAATTTACGAGATTCACTTAAACCTTGATTTTATTTGTCTAAAGTGTGATGATTATGCATCTTTAAGTATATGAATTTTTAATGTTTTTGGATGTCAAATTTAGGGATCCTGATCTTGTGAAAAGAATTGGTGCTGCAACTGCTCTTGAAGTTAGGGCTACAGGCATGCATTATGCTTTTGCCCCATGCATCGCGGTAATACTTTCATTCCAGAGCTTGTTCTTGTTTTTTAAGTTGGTTGTAAGCAGTCTTATCTGTGAATTGAATTGTATCATTTAGAACTTGTTGCATTTTTAAGGTCTGTCGAGATCCAAGATGGGGTCGATGTTATGAAAGCTTTAGTGAAGATCATACTATTGTGCAACAAATGACAAAACACATAGATGGTTTACAAGGCGAGATCCCTGATGATAAACCCAAGGGCTATCCTTATCTTGGTGGAAAGTAAGTCTAGATAATACTTTGTATATATGAACTTGCTTCAACTTCCTGTACGTTTATCGAACATTTGTTTTTGGGATTTCTCGCTAAATCACAATATTTGATGATCATAGGACAAAGGTTTTGGGTAGTGCAAAACACTTTGTGGGTGATGGAGGCACTGTAAAGGGAATTAATGAAAACAACACAGTTGTTAGCTGGGAAGAATTGGTAAACATTCACATGCCTGCATATCCGGATGCCATTCAGAAGGGCATTGCAACTGTCATGGTGTCTTATTCAAGTTGGAATGGTCTCAAGATGCATGCTAATCATGATCTTGTTACTAATTATCTCAAGGGAAAACTGGGATTTAAGGTACGTACCAAACTGCAAAAAACACGCGCACAGACACATTCTCGTGCATATTTAACTGTTTCTCTATACAGAATTGTGTTATATCATTGTGATCATAATGTTTCAGGGTATTGTCATTTCTGATTATGAAGCCATCGACAGAATAACTACACCACCACATGCAAACTACACATATTCCATCCAAGCTTCAATTCTTGCTGGCCTTGACATGGTTAGTTCCAGTTTTCTGTCAACTGCAAATGCAGAACAGATATGTGTATTTATAATTAAAAAAATTAAATCAGTAAGGGAATCATCTATGATCATAATCTTGCTTTTACATGATTGATTTTCAGGTCATGATTCCTTACAACTACACTGAATTCACCGATCTTTTGACTTCTCTAGTCAGAAAGAAAATCATTCCAATGAGCCGAATTGATGATGCCGTCTCAAGAATTTTGAGAGTCAAGTTCATTGCAGGCCTATTTGAAAATCCCATGTCTGATGAAAGCTTTGTCAGTTACCTAGGAAGTAAGGTTAGTTCAAGAGTTTGCTCCAGAAAAACTGAGACCCGCTTTCCTAGCTTTCCTAAAACAGACCTGCTATTATTCTTGTTTTTTTTTTGTTTTCACTAACTAAATGAATAACAAATGTGCAGGAACATAGGAAGTTGGCAAGAGAAGCAGTAAGAAAATCTTTGGTACTTCTGAAAAATGGGAAATCTAAAGCCACACCTATGCTACCTTTGCCTATAAAGGGAAGAGAAATATTAGTTGCAGGAAGTCATGCAGATGATTTGGGATATCAATGTGGAGGATGGACTATAACATGGCAAGGAAAACCCGGCAACAACATGACTACAGGAACCACAATTCTAGGTGGCATAAGATCCACCATTGACCCAAAGACAAAAATTGTTTACGAGAAGAACCCTGATGCAAATTTTGTGAAGTCTAAGAAATTTGACTACGCAATAGTAGTTGTCGGAGAGTCTCCAACTGCAGAAACTAACGGAGACAATTTGAACCTTACAATTCCTGCAGATGGATTAAACACAATCAAGAATGTCTGTGAAAATGTGAAATGTGTTGTTGTCTTAATCTCAGGCAGGCCCCTCGTGATCGAACCAATACTTCCATCTGTTGAAGCCTTTGTTGCTGCTTGGTTTCCAGGTAGTGAAGGTCAAGGTGTTGCTGATGTTCTTTATGGAAATTATGGTTTCACTGGAAAACTTTCTCGTACGTGGTTCAAGAGAGTAGATCAGCTTCCTATGAATTTCGGAGATGCAAACTATGATCCATTGTTTCCTTTTGGCTTTGGTCTACAAACCAATGCTGTCGGCGTCAGGGATAAGTAGGCTACTTTTATTTTGCCTTCCCGTTTATTCTTTTAGCACATAGTAACACAAGCATTTTAGACATTGAAAAGCTCATTTTCATTACATAGCATTTGAAGATAAGTTATTTTGTACTGTAACTATTGTCATTACTCAATAAAGTTTTGCCTAGTACTTCTGCAATCTGTTGCATCTCCTTCCTTGACTGTAAAAACTAATTTACCAACTTCCAGCAATTAAGATTTAGCTGTACAAGTAAAATTGCAGTTGCGTCTGGCTGCACAAAAACGTATACCAAACCAAACATACCAGTGTATTCCGCCACAAAAACGTGGTACATACAAATTGCATTTCAAAAGTATCTTCCCTGTAGATTAACTTTGATTTGGGTAGTCATAAGAAATCTCATTCTTCTTCTAGCTCCAAGGGCTTGAAGTATCTTTCATCAATGAGATAAGTTCCGATCGACAAACGAATAGCCCATACATCCTTCGGTTTTCTTGATACAATCCTGCATTGCATAACAATGTAATAAAATATTTATTAAAAACATGAATAGGAGAGAGAGAGAGAGAGAGAGAGAGAGAGAGAGAGAGAGAGAGAGAGAGAGAGAGAGAGAGAGAGAGAGAGAGAGAGAGAGAGAGAGAGAGAGAGAGAGAGAGAGAGAGAGAGAGAGAGAGAGAGAGAGAGAGAGAGAGAGAGAGAGAGAGAGAGAGAGAGAGAGAGAGAGAGAGAGAGAGAGAGAGAGAGAGAGAGAGAGAGAGAGAGAGAGAGAGAGAGAGGGAGAGAGACAGGGAGAGAGAGAGAGAGAGAGAGAGAGAGAGAGAGAGAGAGAGGTATGACCTTCCAACATCACCGGGATTGACTAAGCCAGAATTAGTCCTAAGGCAAGGAACAGAAGCGGCAGTTTTCAGCATCTTGGGAGCCTCTATGACTATAATCGGAGACCCAACTTTAAGTGTTGTTTCTTTGCCTCTGTTCTTGATTGAGTCTTCTTTTTGTTCACACTTAACAGAAAATGAAGTTGTTTTTGAAGTATTTGCATGTCTGAAAGAGTGAAACCTACTTGTTTCAAGTCTTGAACATTGTTCATAAGGGGAGATTGCTATGGAGAAGATACACATAGCCATGCTTGATATGGTGATGAAATTTCTGTGGCTCAGTTTTTAGATACCCTTATTAGCACTACTACTACATGTATCAACTTCTTGGCATTTTATTCTATTCTGGAGCTCTTATTTTGATGGCTGTAAATTGTAATGCTTATAGCCTTATATAAAAAAAATCATTTCAAATTTATAGCTTTTTTATCGAAATAATATATAAAAAAAGTCAAAATAATAAGAATATGTATGGAGGTCATTGTTCTAGAAATAATACTCAAGAACCATTCATTCACTACTACAAAATTTCATAAATAAATCTAGAATCACGTTTCACAAAATATAAAATTTTATTTTTGTGTATAATAATAACCATGTATAAATTTCACTGAAAATAAATACTTAAATCTTGAGCCCAACCAAGTCGAAGTATTAAGCGTTTATATTCGACTCTTAAAACTTGAATACTTTAATTAAATAAAAAATCTTATTTGAGTTTGGGCTGTTAAATGAAAAAAGATCTCATAATCTTTGCAGCCCGCACAAAATACGAACCTAAATATATAAAAATTATCTCAAAAGAAATGTATAATACTATCATTAATGTTCCTACTTTTATGTCATTTGAAATTGTAATGATTTAATTTAATAAGTTCTTTAATCCGTTTTGCCTATAATAAATTTATTACTAGATACTCTTAGAAAGAGAACTGAAATAATATAAAATATAAGAACACGTGGTTGATATGATTATACTGTTGATAAGTTTATAATCTTATTTGCAAATTACATTTCTGGTGTTTAGATAAAGAAAAAATGGCACTCAACTTACACAAACTACCAAACAATCTTAATACAAAAACAAAGTTTTGGCCTACTCTATATTAAAATCCAACATGTATGCCAAGGAAGAAAATTGACACCTCATTGCTCAAGAATTTATATATTTTTGCTTGATTTAAACAAGTTACATCAGCTTTTGCCTTTTGGCAAACAACCCAAAGAAGCACAGTAACAATAAATAAGCCCTGACACAACAATATTGAACAAGAAAAAAAAAAGGATTAACTCGTCACAAACGAAAAAGGCATTAATAATATTCAAAAAAAGGAGGCGGGAGGCAGAAACTCCCAGGAGTAAGAGCAGCAGCGTATAATGACAGAGCTTTACAACTATACAAAATTCCTTGTACATATTCTGCTTGCTCTCCTTGGGCTCTGTTGCCTGTGTTCTTCACTTTTTTGTGTATGTGAGGTATGGGTCTAGAGCCATAGTTAGCACATCTGGTCTCTCTGCCTGATTATATGTTAGACATCGGCGGATGAATTCCTGCACAAAGTTATAAAGACATGTAATGAAAATGAAATACACCGACAAATACTGCATAGGTTCATTTTTTTTCTATTTACAAACCTGATTGTAACAGAGAATTCTTTTCTTTAACCTTAACATAATTGTTCACAGGGGGGCCCTGTAACAAGGCACTCATAATCTATGCTTGTTTACTTTACAGCCTACAGGGTTATCTCAGCTGGCTTCTAGTAAAGCAATGAACTGGATAAATAAGAAAGAAAGATAAATATGGTCCAAGCGGGTGAAAATATGGGATGCCCTTCAAACCCGAGAGCGAGTGGTGGGTGAAGGGGGGGGGGGGGGGGGGGTCAAGCTGATATTTTGAAAGGAAACTAGGTTAAGTAGTGTTCCCTAGGAATAGTGGTAGAATAATATGAGGTAGTTCAGGATATTTGTTAAATAATTTAGACGGGAGAATAGTCAGTCCTTGATGGTAGAGGCTTCTCATACTTTCAGCTTCATGACATATATTGAAATGACCTAATATAACGAGGTTTAATGATATTTTGGGGGACCGTAAATCTCACATAGAGTAGTTATAATTATACATTTGATTGAGTTGGTTTTTCAACAAAAAAAATATTGGGGGGCATAATGTTAAATTTTGAGTTAAACCAATAAAATCATATAAATACCATGTTTGAAATAAAATTACATATTAATATATATTACTAAATACGAATATAATATAATTAATGCTATTTTTAAAGGTTAAATTGCAAATTATCTACAAGTTTGTTGAGTTTTTTAGATACTAACCTGTAACTTATATATTAATTGTTAAATAGTTAACCAAAATTAAAATTTTATACAAATTCTCACAATTTAGTAATGTTTGTTGGGTTATAATGTGAAGAAAATAGTTTACAGGTTAAATCACAAATAATTAAAAAAATTGGTTGTTTTTTTGGGCTAATAGCTCTTAACTCATGCTTTTGCAGCACCCTTTTTTGGTGCCTATCTAAAACTATCCACATTGACCTATGATTGCAGTCACGTTTTTGATGCGGTAGAATGCTGAAATGCTTAAACTGACCTTCACTTCGCTCGAGACAGCAGGTCTTGAAGGAAATTCCACTCTGTGAGCTTTTATGATGGTATCTTCACGTAAAATCCGTTCTTGAGTCTGGTCATGTCCAAAAGGACGTCTACCGAAGAGCATTTGGTACATCAGAATTCCAGCTGACCAAACATCAACCTGACAGGACAAAGTAGATATGCTTTAAGGTACAGCACTTGGTAACTAAGTACTGAGGCTAGGACTGTGACATAAGTCATATGAGTCAGGAGGCCAACAATAATCCTACGTTACATGGACTACTGATCAGGAAAAGTTTCCTGACACTACAATTTTTGTCTCTCTCAAAGAATTTTCAAGATTATTAAACTCTTTATTGAAAAAGAAGTATTTGCCACATTCTTATTGTGTCCTGTAAACACGAGTCATTCAGAAAATGAAGAACTACTTTCACAAATTTTAAACTAAAGAGCACTTATAACATACCTTTGATGATATGAAGGGAGTCTTATTTAGCTCAAAGCACTCGGGAGGCAAGTACCTATTATAACATAAAGATATTTTTTGAATGTTTACCATCACAAGAAAAAAGGTAAAGTATACAATGCACAAAGAAGGCTATCACAAATATACATATGAGAGTATTATCGCTAATCTATTGCACGCCAAGTTAACGACTCGATTAACATTCACAAGAATCCACCCACCAAGGAACAATCATATACTTTTTTATAATCCTCAAAATAGCTTACACGCTTTAAATGCTACTTTAAATACGTCAAGGTATTATTTGGTTCAGCGAAGATTGACTACCTAGGGAATTCGAGCTTTCAAGGAAATTATACATAAACACGTATGTGGTTAACAATGACCATACATAGGAGTTCTATAGGAAGAAAATCAACTGTTCAGTTATAAACACAGTAAACTGGAGTTGTCATGGGGAGGAGGTAAGTCAGCAATTAACAGTGTTTTCGTGTAACTTGCACTTACACTGTAAGTTGGACTGCTCCTGTACCCTTTTCATTTCAAAAAACCAAACGCCGTAAGGTATACATATTTCCTGTGGAACTTGTACTTGTGTAGTTAAGTTGCAACAGAACATACAAGTCCTAAATCATTGAAGTTTGTCCTACTAACTGATTTTTGCAAGAGTGGCCACAAGAATGATATCAAGGTTTCAAAAGTACAAAATTTGGACCTATGACAACATAACATGACCTTATGCACCAAATCAACATCTGGTAATTGCAGAGGAGAAAATAGGTGTCCCTAAGGGAGGGGAAATCACTGGTCCGCAGGATATCAAATCCAAACAAATGCATCATGGACATAGGTTTTTACATTTTTTCTTCACTATTTTAAGCATGCTCCTGGGTAGCTAACGTATTAAATGGTAAGATGTACTAGCTGAAAGGACTGAGATTATGGAAGGCAATTGAGCAATGCCGCAAAACCATACTGTAGTCGTGAATTAATCAAGACAAGCCGTAATACCTGATGATGCCTAGTGTCATTTGAGTAAACTACAAAGATAGTTGACACGTTGAAGAGAATATATCACAATACTGCAGTTATACATGACCTACCAATATGTTCCAGCTCCCTGAGATGTAAGTTCCATGCCCTGGGATCCAACATCATCCTCCACTATCTTACTAAGACCAAAATCAGTCACTTTAGCAACTCCAAGCTCATCAAAAAGAACATTTCCAGGCTTCAAATCGTAATGGATAATTTTTTGTGTTCTTTTGTTCAAGTAAACAAGCCCTTGAAAAATTTGAACAATAATTATTCTCGCTTCTTTCTCTGGCAGGATGGGCGTCCCTTTAAGAACTGCATCAAGATCTTTACCTGAAAAAAAAAACATAATGACAGATACTTGTATAAAGCAACTACAAGTTGGAATCAATTATTCAAACAAAAAAAGTTGAAACTCTGTACGTCTCAACTGATTGAAATCATTCTTTAACCAGTCATCTGAGAATTGATATCATTGTTTGAAAAAAAACAGTGTTGCAACATCTTGTACCAGAAAAAAAATGATTAAGAATAATGTTACAGAAAACATGCATACCACTACAGTACTCCAAGACTGTGCAGAATGTATTTTGGTCTATCTCAAAAGTGTCCCAAAGTCTCACTATATGATGGTGCACTAAGGTCTTGTGAATATTGTATTCCCGGATTGCATGACGTATGTAACTTTGCTTCTTCTCTTCACTCCACTGAGCATTTAAACCGTGAAGCTTACAGGCAACATATCTGTGCTCTACCAGATCAAAAGCCTGCCGAAATATCAACTTCAAATCACTGCAAAAGAGTGTATTTACACAATTGCCAGATAGAGGCAGAAGAATGATCGAGGAAATTGCTTAACAAATGTAATCATTTTCTTACTAATTTTTGTTTTTGTTCAAAAATAGATTATTAATAGACCGACTCCAGCACCTATTATGAGTTCTGACCTTGTAAACCTCGCTGAATCCTCCTTTTCCAAGAAGATTTAGTAGAGCATATCGGTGGTTCAAAATTTGAAAATTGTTAAACCGAGAACCATCCTCGTCCCGTATACGTTTCATTTCTCGTATAAGTCTCCCTTTCTCTATCTCATAACGATCTCTTTCTCGTATGAGTGTTTCCTCCTCCTACAAAAAGAATATAAAAGATAATAACTTTTAAAAAGGTATGACGTGTACAAGAGAGAAGTTAAAGGACAGTTGTCGGGATTTGCAGGAAAAAGAGGAAGCCTTTTGTGGCATGAGAATTTTGCTATTCTGGTGCAAAATGTTGAACCGGGTGAAATCAGAGCAGCCACTATAAGTACTTCATAAGAAAATTTTGAAAGAATTAAAGTGATTGATACATGGTAGTTCTTGCTTCCAGCTTTTGATTTGTTATACATTTGAAGAGAGGGTTTTGGTGTCGTTAGACATTCATGAAGATGAAGACCCGTGTAGGGAGTGAGGAACTTATACCTTCCAGTCTGAACAGTGAACACCCCCCCCCCCCCCCTCTTGAAAAAAAACTTTCTCGCTCTTTTCCTAATACAGCATTATCTTTTATAACAAATAATGATTAAAACTATATAAACACGAACAAATATACAGTCACAGAAAGAGATTACGATGGAAGAACACTTACTCGTTTGAAGCTGGCCAGACGGGATTTGTAGATCTCATCCTGAATAAGATAATCTTCTTCTTGGGTTCCTGCTTCTGAATCACTTGCAGCGCCCTTATCTTTAATATAGAAATAATGTTATCAGTATTTTGAACACTTGAAGACGGTACAACAAGCAGCATAGTCCAGGGATGTGCAATCTTTTTGAAGTTTAACGAAAAGTTATAAAAACATACTAAATTGGCAGGTATATAATCAGAATTTGGGCCAATACATGGCTGTTTGGTATTAGAAGGTAACATGTAAACTGAGCAGATAAAGAAATGAGGGCATTGCACAACAAATATAAGCAATCTAGTAGATATACTAATCTTTTACTTCCAGATATAAATTAGTTTTCATATATTAGCTTTCTTTTATATAGTTTACAACAGTGCATATGGTTTTAAATATAAATAAATAACATTATTTTTTAATTTACTTCCAAAACTAATTGAAGAAAAAGAGAGCCAAATGGAGACCCTTCTTGTTAGAGGAAGTATAGAATCCATTATTAGTTAATACTACAGCCAACTAGAACAAATACTATTCACAAATATTAACATGAAAAAATTAAAGCATGAGCTTACCTGACTGCCTCTTTTTCAGCAACTTACGCTGCCTTTCAACAGCTTCCTTCATTTCCAGTAATTGTCTCTATAACATCAAATCAATCAATTTGAATATAATTTATGGTCTGCCTCAATTGTAGCATAGAATACAAGAGGGGCATTTGATCATTTGATTCACATATTTTCTCATTCCAAAGTAGATAAAGCTAGATTAGAACATACCAGGTGAACATTGAGATCCTTAATTGCTTGTCCATCTTCCCATGTCTCTGATATAATAGTACCAGCTCTGCGATTTACATACAAGCCAACTTAGCTCAAACGGATAAACAGGTATATTAAGAAGGGAATGTTGAAATTCAAAAACATAAGAATCTTTAGCAATCAAGGATTACCACCTAATACAGAATTGAAGTGATTCTAAAGCTTACACAGGAAACGCCCACACAAAACAACGTAAAAAACTAAGATCCTAAAAATTAAGTTCTATCCTTTAGTACTATCGCATCTATTTTCCTCTTGTGACAGACTTATGGCAAGGAAAGGAATGCTCCTGCTATCTGTGCACAAAGAAATCAGTTCAAGAATTTACCTGATTACACCTACATTACCAAGTCTCAAAGAATCTTGGCGTACTTTCGACCTGGCGTCTTGCCGCTCAGCTTTTGAGACAGATATCAAAAGATCAGATAGTACTTTCAGTCTCTGCATTAGAGGAACAAAAATAATCAACAATTTTTTTCCCAAAGACGAAGGCACATCATTAAAGAGGCAAAGCTTGAAAACAATCAATCTGTTATATAGTTACATCTTTATTATATAATATTATGGCTGCAGCAGCAAAGGAACAGAACAATCTAGATTGAATCTAGAGAAGTAATGACAAGTGAACTCTGTTATGTTCTAAAGATGTTTATACTTTATAGATGTGGAGAAGCCTAAAGATTAACGAGCAAAATCATGGACCATGCGGAGGAACATCCAAGACTCACCAATGATATTAGCCCCAACAGTGACATGACACAAAATGATAAATAAGTACAAATGACATCTGTAGTGCATCATTACATCAAATATTAAAAACATGGAATCATGACAGCTGTGTGATGACAAAAGTTATAGCATCCATAAGCTGAGCTCTGGATAAGAGCATTTTAAATATGAATGAGCATTTTCATGATTCATCTCGCAAATTCAAATTACTAAAATACTGCCATGGCATGGTATCCAACATTAAACAAATTGAATTTTCATTAGTTATATCAATACCATAATTGTATACATGCATTTCGCGAGCATATTGTTTCAATTTGATGTACAGTAAAAACTTATACTCTGCGGATTGTTGACTGAAAGTCTGGAGAAAAAAATGTTAAACAACTACTCTTCATAGATTATAAACAAAACACAAAAATTATCAAAATAGGCAGCATTATCTACTTGCAACATTTTCAACTATTCAACATGGTTTGCCTACCACAAAAATTATCTGTTCATAAGAACCTGCTTATCTGAAAGAAAGAAAAAAACGTCTGATAAATCATGGATATATGGATATACATAGTATATCTTCCAAAGAATTCTGTGAGCATGTCAACCAGTGCGTAGTTTATACATATGCACAGTATGGACCGGATTTATAAGCCATTTTTCATAAGATAAAATATGCAACTCTATAGCTACAAAAAACAGTCATCATTTGGCTTTCTAATGCTATGATACACACTACACAGTACTTGACTAGTCAAAAGAATAAAATATTGTTCCTACAAAATTCATTTGTATTGGCCCAAGTTAATAGCAAAACGGACAAAAGCACCAGTAAAACCCTACCTTTGGCTTCATCTGCTGCTCTTTTTCTTTTAAATCCTTAATTTCCTGTGTAAACTGCACAACATAACCTTGGTTTCAGTGAATGAAGCCAATTTGCATGCAAATGGTAAAATCTAGGACAACTATACCTTATCCAATTGGTTGCGCAAATGTGGATTTTCAGAAGCCTCTAGACGTGATTTCCTCAAATCCTCCTCTAATGCAACAACTTTTAAACGTAAAGATGTGAGCTCCTATCATATCGACAAAACGGTAGATATTAGGTATTAAGAGATCCAAAGTAGGAAAAAAAACAGTTACACTAAAAAAATTTTAAGTACAAAATGATATCTGCATAGCCTGAGAGGAAAAGTGGAGTGTACAAATATGATACAAGGTCTACTGACAAAACAAGTAAATCAAACCTCAAGTGAAATGTGATCACCAAGTCCATGCTGATCTTTGGACAGGCGATCCTAGAAAGTAGGAAAAAGAAAATGAGGGTTTAGCTATCCAAGAATAAAACAGAGGTAAATGAAAAGAACACAAAGGGAGAACTTATAGGCTACCGCCTACCAGATTTTGGACTACTAATTGGCAATCTAAAATACTGCTTGATTATTTATGTAACCTCATTACAGAAGATACCTTCAATGTACTTGTATCCATGAAGTGTTGGGCCATCAGCCGAGTTTTAAATTTCTAAAAGCTTAAAATGCTTATAGAGATGTATAGTAGAAACCAATGCTTTAAAAACGCAAAAAGATCCGTTCTAAAAGCATTACAATGTGCAATAAAGATAAAAAGGACTAGATGATTTGATGTCTTGTAATTATGAGTAGGAAACATATAAAACCATCAGACACACTTTTAAGTTTTATTTTTATCATCAGGTTATGATTGCTTTAAAAAAAATAAGATTATGGGATTGTTACGGTAAGGGAAAATCGGGTTGAGACATGGTAATAATAACTTAGTATTAATACATACGAGTTCAAATAAAGTATAGGAGAAGAAATATTTGTTTAATTTGGCAGGACTCTACTTAAAAATTCGCTTGAATCACTCACTATGGCAGCTTGGTTAGCATTCTAAATACCATAGCTTATTTGTAATCTTTCTACAAAGGTTGTCTTTGGTTGTAAATTAGGCCTCCTAGACAGATTGCTGTTACAGACTCGTCCTTTTCTCCTCTGTTTTGCACATGTAGACCAAAAAGCGCTTGCAATATATATATATAGGTCTGAACAAGAGCCCTCTCTATGTTCATATGAGTCATAACTCATAAGTAAAAGATACAAGTCCAAAAAAACAAACCTTGTGACATGAGTTCTCAAGCTGACCATTTGACTGCAAAACTGTTGGAGGTGAAATTCTCGGTTTAGTACGATCATTTGCTCGGGAACCACGCTTTCTGCCTGATGTTGAATGATCCCTGCCAGGAGTTTGTTTTTTCCTGTTTCCTTCTAAAACTGTCTTGCCGTCAATTGTTCCCTCAAATTTCTGCCTGGATTCCACCGCATTCTGATTTATAAAAAGTCAATAGGCAGTGACCTTTTGCAGATATGTGCGTGATAAAATGCTCTAGGTAGATAGTAGATAGTAGATACACTTAACGAATAGTCAAAATAAAAACAGTTCAATGAAAAGTGAGGGGTTCTATGTTTGTCCAGACATGTGATCATGCAAAAGATGAAATATGACATAACTTGACAAAGCATAGGGAGATGAATGTAAGCACCAGAAAGACAGAAACATGGCTTCTGAATTGTGCACTAAAGTGGTTACTACAAAGTTTTTTAGTAAGTACAACATGCAATAATCTTACCTCGATATTCTCAGACACGTCTGAGTGATCATCTTCAGCTCTCTGGCGCTTCTTGGTGTTGGCTAGAATTAGAAAGTCTTCACCATTCTAGCTCAAATTAAAAAAAAAAGTTGCTTTCATAAGTGGGGGTATTAGGAAATATCTAACAACATATGCTCGGGGAATGCGCATACAACCATTTTAAAAATTGTACTATATGATGAAGATAACACTTGAAAAAGAGAATATGATTAAGGAAATGTCACTGTAGAATTTGGTGAAGCCGTAAAAATTAGTAGTTATATAAAAGTTTAACATAAAGCACATGAAATCAACACTAATCAGGCATATATTCAGTATCATTTCTAATTTATAAGGATAGATCATTCCTTATTAAGTTGGATAATCTTGCGAGTTCTTGAAGACAATACAATCTTACTATACTGCTTGCCAAAATATGCAACTTACTTCAAGTCTTAGCCAGCTGACTATTATTTTGAATATCCAATTTTAGATGAAAAAATATCTAGGCATGTTAATTTGTTTTGGTCTATGGATGAAACTAATGTTTGACACAATAACGAAATAGTACATGATGTAAGTAGTTTAAAGCATGGACTCTTGAGTTTGTCAGAGAGTGCCTCCATCTGATTTAAGCATGGTTCTAGAAACTACTAGTTGAACAGAATTGGCTGAGAGAGTTCAAGGCCTCTAGCACCTAACCATAGGGAGTAATTCGACAAGAAGGAAATATTCATAACCAGGCACTTGCGACAAGCACAAGGTTTAAGATGAGCGCATGGAACATTATATCTATTAAAACACACGAGCATTTGGGTTTATAGAATTCTGTACTTCCCATGTATTTAAGGTCAGCTAATCATTCATCATGTTTCTTGCAAATAGGTTGAAAGCATATTGTACCTAGGAAAGAGAAACACTCATCTTGCCTCATCGGCAATGCAAATACTATATTACTCATATCTCTTAGTGTAGCTATTCAGCTATCAGTGATATATTCAAAATATATTTGACCAGTGTTTTTAACTTAATTACTATTATGGCCATCAAATTGTTGATTTTAACCCGAGTTTTTCTACCTCTTTATTCACTACATAGTAGATAATGGTAAATGCAGAATAAATGCGACCAATAAGACTAGATCGTTGTTATAGTACAAGAACCTAAAATCAACCAGGAACCAAGTAAAAAGAACAACACAAAGCCTACTAGAATTCTTAATTCAACAGGAAAAACTTAACCAGAAAACCAGCGAGAAGGAGAAAATCCAAATCATTTTATTTAGCAAAAGACACTTTACAACAATAATCAATAATGCATGCTCTCTTATACAGTCATACCAAGAATTGGTTTCACATAAATAAGGAAAGTAAAGAAACTACTCAATATTATTCAAATCCCTTTACGTTCATGCCTGTTGCATGACCGATCAACACTAACTGAATATCACTCTTAATATAACATTTTAAATCTAAACATGTAATTATCAATAGAACCTGAATGTTCCTCCAAAACAAATCAATTCCTCAAAGAAAATATAGTCACACACGAACTGATCAAGGAAGATAAAAGATAAACAATTTGAAAGATGTCCTGGAGTCTACAGATTGTCCTGAGTAATTTTATATTACGGTGTTTCCTGGAGAAGTAATTTTGTGTACATTTCCATGTTGGTCCACCAAGTGGCAAGTATATTTCTATTGCTAATATACATATATATAATATTCAATTGATGCTTTTGAAGCACTTTAAGAGGACCAAACCATAAGCTGACCAAATAATTGATTAAGGAAATTAGATATTTCACCTTATGCTATAGTTTTCCATTGGTTCAACACCAAAAAATGCAAACAAAACCCTACATTTACTTTATATGCCTGAAAATGTAGCCAATACTAAGAATATGAAAATTGACTTGTAAACAACAACACCTTAAAGAGCATTAGAGGAACTACTTCACTGCGTGTCATTGAGTGTGTGAACTTCACTTATAGGGATCTAGAGTAAACATTTGCTGCAGTCAACCACATCTTTCAAGATGCACAAAATAAAGAAACTAAAAAATAATCTGCCTTGACAACTATTTCCAACAATGGCATGTTATTTTAGATCACAAATTAATTCCCAAGGGAATAATCAATGTTCTTTCTTTAAAATCCCTGACCTCCACTTTAACATTCCAAATCAAACTTTATTAAAAGCGGAAGCATATTCTCTTGCGGTCTGCCGAGCATATCTAAGTATCTCCATTTCTCCCCACATTAAAACCATAATTACCGTAACTAAGCAGCAACTACGATAACTGCATTAAAACTATTGACAAGGCAAGCATATTTCCTAATACGATGACATATACCGAGCAATCAATGACACGCGCATATAGCAACATTATACCAAAAACAATCATATCTTATCCGAACAATAAACTACTACGATAATAGAAAAAAATAGAGAGCCTTACATCATCCGAATCACTAGAGGGCAAAGATTCCGCCTCATTCTCCACATCAGCAGCATTGTCGGGCCCAACTTTCGCCTGTAGTAAAACAGAGGAAACAGCAGCAGAGGAGGCCTTACCCACCATTCGGGCTTCGAGTTTCGCGATTTTAAGAGACTGGTCAGATTGGTTTGAGGAGTTGGAAGAGAAATGAAGAAGCATATCATCCGACATTGTTTTCCCCAATGTAGATTAAGCTAAACTACACAAAACAGAGCTCAAATTATTAACTACATATGACAAAACCCTAATTTCAACAACTGAAAAATAACGAGAAAGGGGAAAATTTAGCTCTTTTAGAGCCTTGTAAAGCCCAAGACTTTAGCAGAAAAACATACCCACAAAACCCAAAAAGCCCAATTGCAGCTAAAGCTTTTCAGGGTACATGTTAAAACGAGAGAGAGAGAGAGAGAGAGAGAGAGAGAGAGAGAGAGAGAGAGAGAGAGAGAGAGAGAGAGAGAGAGAGAGAGAGAGAGAGAGAGAGAGAGAGAGAGAGAGAGAGAGAGAGAGAGAGATGTGTGCGATGTGTGCGTGTAGAGAGAGAGAGAGAGAGAGAGAGAGAGAGATTTATGAAATCTTGAAAATCGAGAGAAAAATAAAAGAGAGGAGAGAAAAGTTTTAAATTTTTTTGGTGTTTTTGGCAAAATGAGGGGTTTTTTTGTTGTTGTGGGCAGGCAGGTACTAATTGCTATAGTTTTGATTTTGGGAGATAGGAGGAAACAAAGAT
The DNA here is from genome assembly GCA_030848705.1 of Heracleum sosnowskyi. Classification (NCBI taxonomy): domain Eukaryota; kingdom Viridiplantae; phylum Streptophyta; class Magnoliopsida; order Apiales; family Apiaceae; genus Heracleum; species Heracleum sosnowskyi. The sequence continues at coordinate 7,690,446 of CM061245.1, forward strand.
AGTCTAGAAGTGACCTAAAAACCTCGAATTAAAAAACTTGCCATTGAGATAAAGATGCAATAATGTTGGTCGAGCTAAAATATATTTGGTCAAAAGAAAAATTAGGGCTCTGTAGGCCAAAATCTAATTTTAGTGTTGCAAAACTTGACTTTCTGGAATTATGCTGCTCATTATAGGCCATCGGACTTTGGTCAACTCGGACTTTATTTGACCTTGTAAAATATTTTAATTTAAATTAGTTTTAAATTTTTATGTTTCTTACTCTTTTTAGGAGCAGATTTCATTTGGTCCGGACTTTATTTAGACTTCTTCATCCGAAAATTTTCGACTTTCTGAAATCCAGACTTGATTCGTTTCTAGTACGACACTTGCAAGAGTATTGTTTACGACAATAGTGCAAACTTGTTTCTCGATTGACTGTTTAGCTGCTAATATCATATTAGATGATGTTTTAAAGAACTGAACTTCTGACTTCGCAAAAAAGAAAAAAAAAAAACTAAACTTCTGCAACATATCACAGTCGTCTGAGAACAATCAAACACATTAATTCCATATCAATATTCCAAAGATGCAGCTCACAAAATCGATTCTTCCAAAAATTTAAACAAAAATCAAACTGAAAACAAAAACATTTGTATAACCACAAAATAATGAGCTCTCTTGCTTTTGATTTACTGTCCATACTGGGGGGGGGGGGGGGGGGGGGGGGTATGGCAGTGCGTTTAAATTAGCCCCTCCTGCAAATTGTGCAAACTTTAAGCATTACAATGAGCTTTTCCACTTCTTCTATGATCTATGTATTGAATGTAGAGCTAATCCTAGGCTTATAACTTATGACTACATTACAGCATTTGCATCCACTCCCCAGGAAAAAAATGTAAAAAATCATAGCCGATGGACAAAAAGTAAGTATAAGCCAAAGAACTAACACTTGACGACGGACAACGGTCTTATATGCCTTCTGTCATCACTCCATGGAGGAGATACTGGGAAACAAGGGCCCGCTAATTGTTATAATTTCTCATCTTACCAGTGCTATAGTTTCCAGGTTTAGATGCTGAACGCATCTGGTCATAAAATCTTGAATCACGTGAAACTGAATAATCGGATACATGATGCAAATGATTATGCTGATAATCAAACCGATGGTGTGGAGCACTACCATAGGCGTGGGGCTTTGAAGAATAACCATAACCATCATCCCCAACTGTATCATCTGAAGGTGAGTAATCAAACCGATGGTGTCGAGCAGTACCACGAGAGTTGGGAGTTGAAGCATAACCATTGCCAGCACTTAAATCAGAAAACTTTTTAATCTTGTTAGTTGGTCTCAAAGGAGAATTTCTGTAGTTTCTTCCATTTATCCGGGTATAATCTCCAGAATTTTCACTGATCCAATCATTCTTGCGCTTGGCCTTAGATGACGCACTAAAACCTTCATCAACTTGTGCCATTTCAAGATCAAAAGGCAGAGACTTGCCTTTGACCTGGTTGTCATCTTGTCCCCAGGTTTTTACCTTCGAGGTTGAGGACTCGCGGTTTCTCTTTAAATTCTGGCCAAGAAACGAGAAATTGTTTTACAAAACGTTAGTAAATGAGAACTTAAAACTGTATATACCAAAGAGAGCATCAGCATATAAAAGGCTAATAAGCCAAAACAAGATGCTAGTGGCATGCACACCTTAGCTGAACTTGTGCATTCACGAGCAAAATGTCCTCCTTCACCACACTTGTAGCATGAACTAGGTGTCCCCGTACCATACAACTCGCTACGCTGCCTTGTGCTTGCCTGTGAACTCGTGCATTCACGAGAAAAATGTCCACCTTCACCACACCTGTAGCATGAACTAGGTGTACTTGTCCCATTCGACCCACCACGCAGCCTCGTGCACGCCTGTGTTTGAAAAACATGTTTATTCCTGAATCTTCATGATGAATTAATTAATCATAAACCAAGTATATTCTATTCACATTAAATCTGACCAAATACTGACAATTTTTAAAACGGAAAGAGATACATCAAGACCCTTCAGCATACATAGAGTGTTTGCCTAGTACCTGATCAAAATACTAAAAGATTTTTAACAACTCCCAAAATATGTTTTTGTGGAAAAAAAGGATACCACATCGTGGGTATACAATGATCACAAGATTGCATGACTACTGAATATCTTGGATTCACAACATCGTAAAATAATTAACTTTAAGAGAACACATAAATTAAACTGTTGATGTGACCATACCTACATAGTCCGCACATAAGTAGTTTACAAATAGATACCAAAAACAAGTGACTAGCACCTTCAGATTTGTTTGGATATTGCATGGACAAGTAATGACCCAAATATTCTCTTGTCTATTCTAATTTTATCTTACAGATTTAACAAACAACTTCATTAACCAATCTGTAACAGGGTCTGACATCACTTCATACATGTCTAATAATCCCATCTAGTAGCATTAAACTTCAAAAGACATCGATGACATATACAAGTAATTTGGACTTTCTTAATCATTGTTTAATCCTCTTCAATATATGCTTAATGCTTCTACTGACGTAGAGTTGGGAGGAGGAAAGCATAATTTAAACATGCATGGATGGGGTAGGACTATCATGACAACTGGGGGGGGGGGGGGGGGTTCAAAAGTACCAAAGAGTTTTAACCAAATATCTCTATACATGCATTCAAGATTCTTAATTCATGCTGCTTATTTTATTAATAAACTTATCTATTGAGGAATAGGATCATTGTAGTGAATAGATGATGAGAGTCTGGGTATTTTATCTTTGCAGTTTCACATAAGATCATCAAAAAAATTATTGAGTACGAGAATCCACCAAGCACATAAAAATAAGAACCTGTAACAATGTTTTCATAAAAATCTACAGGTAGACTACTTGTAGGTAAAATAAATTTATGACCACAAGTTCCAGGGGTCCGTTACCAGGTACAAATGGATTGACGATAAGCAATTAGCAATAAACTTACCAAAACAATGAAATAAACTTACCAAACCAGTATGCCCTGCTTGACCACATCTATAACAAGAGACTTTTCCAGCAGCAGAACCACCATAATTAACACAACAAAGGTGACCAGAACTCTTGCAAATGTAACATTTTATATCCTGGATATATTACATTAGACAAAAACAGTTATAGTAACTAACAGAATATTCTTAGAAATCTAGAAACCAGTTACATGCAATATGCACAAGCACAACAACAAAAATTGTGGAAAGGTATAACTGACCTTGAGATCGTCAGATAAATAATCATTTCTACATGAAAATATTTCATGTCCAAATTCACCACATTTCAAACAAAAGTTAGAGCTCTGAGGACCCCCAGCCAATTTTTTTTCTTTGCAATCTTTTGCACGGTGACCTCCTTTTTTGCAGATATAACAATCTTTCCCCTACAGAGAATAAAAAATTAAAATGCCTACATATCCCACAAACAAAAAGGTGCAGCACATGAATATAGATGAAATTCAAATAAAGCAGAAACTATTCACATGTCTATGTTAAAATGATTTTCTTAGAGTTCGTTTCGGTGGAACTATCTTTATCATAGAAAGAATACCATCGAGTCATCATATTACACTGTTAAAAAAAAAACTATGTAGACATCATATACAATAGCTATTAAAGATACATAAATTTTAATGAGACTGAAAAGTCTGTTGATTTTACTAATTCTTAAGATAACTTTTCATTACACGTGTAGCATGCATAAAAAATGGATAGCCAAACGAAGTCTGATTAAATCTTGATCAAGTGTCCCAAAAGATTAGTATGCTCAATCATAGTCCTTAGCCTTAATACTTTTTATAAGAGTTCCTGTTGACAAATCAGAAATTTAAAGGCTTCCATAATCCTATATGTTAACAGTTTCATTATCAGCCTTTACCTTGCTCAATTAATATATATATATATATATATGTATATGTATATATATTATCATCTACCAGAAGAGTTCAACTAACAGAAACGTCAACAGCTACAAACAAATAGATCCTTCAAAAAGAGCTTACAATATACATAGGAAACTTCTTTCAAGATCTATATTTCTCTAGAACTAAAGAGGTACTCTTCATGTCCTAGTTTCACTAACAGTCTTCTGAATCTATGTTAACTTAATGTTGGACTTGACATAACATCAAGTACTTTTTATTTGATGCTTGTCATCATTGCATTAATATTGTAAAATCAATACAAAAATTAGAAAAAAAAAAAAAGAGTTTTTCTTGCACGTAGCACGCAATTAAAGTTCGAGATCAAATATATATTCTAACGGACACATTTATTCTGATCACGTGGTGCATCATTTATTTCACATTGCTTCCTATAACTTCTTCCTCTGCACAATTTATTAAACGCACAACATAGGAAATCCTCTTATTGTTACTTCCAATATATGAGGACTCTACCCAGAATAAAACAATATATAAATTACAATAGAAGTAACGGTTGAATACAAATGAACAACATAAACAAACAGCCAAAAGTGATAGTCTATTATATTACGTACACAAAAAGAAGATAAAGAAAATTGTAGTTTCTAGTTTTCATTTCTCCCAAAGTATATAATCACTATAGGAAAAAACAAAGGGATTCTTTCTCTTAACACAAACCTTGGTGCACTGCTTCACGTTATGCTCCAAGCTCCCGCAAACAAAGCAAGGTTTTGTACGCTTAGCTGATTTACATTTCACAGCCGTGTGTCCTTCCTCACCACAGTTATAGCATGTTCCCCAACTGCTATCTGGGGGATCAAAGTACCTAGGCCCTCTCTGAGAGGATCATTGTGTACAGTGTATAAACAGATACCATATAAGCCTTTATAAGAAAACATATTCCTCAAAACAGCTTCAAATAAATTACTTCAATTCAACTCACAAGAAGCTTCCGTAGCACGACATTATCATGTTTTTTATCTTCTGGTTCACCCAAGTTATCAGTCTCCACAGACTTGCATTCTTCTGCCTTATCTGTTTCGTTCTCCACAACCATTGTTTCCTTGTCCGCAGCCAATGCTTCCTCCTCCGTAACGATAGCTTCCTTCTCCGCAACCAATGCTTCCTCCTCCTCAACCATAGCTACCTTCTCTGCAACCATTGCTTCCTTCTCCACAACCACCTAATCCCACACAAAATTTAAAAAACCCCTAAAAGTAAAAATACAATTCCAAGAATCGCACAAAAACCAATTACTTAATGCACTTAACATAAACAACATTAATTTGCGAGACCATGTAATTCACTTCCGTAGCAATTCTCGCAGTACTCAAAAATTCCATCCGTAACCCAAATTGTAAAAACAAATATCTTCAATCTATACCAAGAAACTCTCCTAAAGCATGTCACTGTCACGTGACAGAACCAAACGACATATGTAGACCTTAATTACACATATTAAAACAACACTTCATTAACTCACCATCTTTTCAGCTAAATAGCTAATACTTCAATTTTCCCGACACAAAGAGATTAAAATTGTAAACAGCATTAATATCAACACTATACTAATCATCTACCTAGCTTAATCAAAAGTTTCCCAAATTCGCATGAATCTCTCTCTTACTCTATCTCTCTCTGCTCCAATTAACTCTAATTTAGTGCAGCTTAACCATAAAATTCCCAAATTCGCATGAATCTACAAACTCCCCCCCCCCCCCCCCCACCTCTCTCTGTGTGTGTGCCCTCCAGCTAACTCAAATTCAGTGCCACTTACATTATAACACATCAACATTATACTAATCATCTACCTAGCTTAATCATAAAATTCCCAAATTCGATTAATCTCTCTCTCCCTCAGCTTAATCATATAATTCCCAAATTCGTCGAATCTCTCTCTCCCTCTCTCTCAGCTTAATCATATAATTCCCAAATTCACATGAATCCTCTCTCTCTCTCTCTCTCTCTCTCTCTCTCTCTCTCTCTCCTCAAATTAACTCTAATTCAATGCCAATTAAAATATAACATATCAACATTAATTCTCAAATTCACCAAAACATACAAACACACACACACACATTCATAACATCACATCCAAATCAAACACATACATATATCTATACAAGGAGATACTTACACTGTCGTTTTGAGTTTTAATCCGTTTACTCTTCTTTTTACCTCTCTTCACCTTCTTTTTCTTCACCTCAGTAACTTTCTCAGCTTCTTCACTCTCTGATTTTTTACCACAAGCTCTTAACACAGCTTTACGCACGATTTTCAACGACAAATCTTCATTAGCCTCTTCATCATCATCGCTACTGAGCTTAATTGGAGGATATAACTCTTCTTCTTCATCGAATTTAACAATTTTGGCGAATTTCTTTATTCTCACCATTGTTAAACTGAAGGAGAGGTCTATAAAACCCTAACCCTAATTATACGTACAAAATACAAAAGATATATAAGGGTTTCAACGGCGCTGATTAGATTGGGGTTTTGTAAGAGATGCACGTGAGTTAGCACGTGAGTAGCGGGTATAATTTCATTTTAGGCCCGCCCCGACATTTATTTTGTCCAGGGGAAAATAATTTAAAATTTTAAGTAACATTTTTAATGAATTGTGCTGTTCAATTTCAAATTATAAATGCACTTTATTTAACTTTGTTTATATAAATTTAATGTATGGAAAAAAATCAAAATATGATTTCATATTTACTATCTTTTTCAAATAATTTTTATAATAGATATAAAGACAAATGTAATAAAAGTATTCATTTTTTACAATTAAATTACATAAATAAAATGAGAAAGAAGGAATTCATTTGAAATTTGAATCCAATTAACTCCTTATATATAATAAGCGTAAGCGAGATCTTATCCAAAACTTTGGTCGGTCACTGTACTACCAAAAGTATACGATCCGTTGTATTATAAAACTATAAATATTCAAATAGATGAGGACCGTTAGATATAATATTAAAAATTGTATTTGATTAATAATAGGATAGTATTTAAATACTAAAAGGTGTATTTTGATAATTTAAACCAATTATAAATGGGTTTTCTATATTGAATAGAAATCTTTATGTAAAAATTCGTAATTATCTTTTCTCTTTAGTTTATGGATAGTTCCAGTTAGATAATAATTATTAAACTATTATTAAATTAAAAATAATTTTTTTAGCTTCGCGTGGGCTGTAAAATCGTTAAAATCTGTTGTCTAAAACTCAAGATAGAGCCCAAATAGTAAAGTGATTATCTAAATTTTAATAATTTTTTTATTATTATTGTAGCACCAATTTAATTTTTTTCCTAATTCTTTTAATTTTATAAATTCTATGTTTATTTCAATAAAATATTAAAACCAATTTAAGAAAAAATTAAAATCGATCTGGTCCGTGTACGACCACTATACGACCAAATTAATTATTACAGTTAGAATAGATCGATGAAAATTGTTAAATCTAATATTAAAAAGTGTATCTGATTAATAATAGAATTATATTTAAATACTAAAAAGTGTATTTTGATAATTTAAAATTTTTCTATGTAAAAATTCTTAAATATCTTTTCTCTTTAATTTATATATAGTTCCAGTTAGATAATAATTGTTAAACCAAATATCAGATAACAATTCATATCGATTACAATATTAAAAATTATCAATATAATGCTCATGTATATCATAATAACAATGATACATGTGGACCCAACGTTATAAGAGACTTAGGAGAACTCATGTACATGAATAAATTTAAGCATTTTTTTTTAAGGAACATAACAATTTGATTAATCCAAATTATAATTATATTATTTTACATATAACAAACATAAAAGGATAATATCAAAATATTATTAAAATATTGAGGGTTTCATATTCATAAACAATAATTTTGAATATAATACTTAACCATCTTTTCTTTTCGGTTTATGGGTCAACTGATCAAGTTAGATAATAATTATTAAATCATCGTTAAATTAAAGATAATTTCGTTAGTTTCACATGGGTTGTAAAATCGTCAAAATTCAATTTCTAAAACTCAGGGTAGAACCCAAATAGTAAAATGAGTATCTAAATTTTAATAAATATTTTTTTATAATTGTAGCACCAATTTATTTATTTTTCCACTAATTCTTTTAAATATAGAAATTTTATCTTTCTTTCAATAAAGTATTAAAATAAATTAAGAACAAATTCAAATCGATAAAGAATATAATAATATGAGAATAAAATTGTATATAATCATAACATAATTTTTATTATGTTTAATAATTTTAAAGTAATAATATATTTTAAAACTTTATATATACTATAAATAAAACCGAAACATTAAAAGTAAAAGTAGTTAGTAAGATACTAATATCAGTATGTAATTGATATCTTTATTATATTAAACCCTTATATATAATAAGCATAATAGGGATCTTATCCAGAATTTTGATCATCACGGTGTACTATTTAAAAGAATAACTATTACAAAAAAAATTATATTTTAATTGATAATTTATTTTCTCAAAAGTTCAAAGTTCCCGCATCATTAACATATTACAAAAAAGAGTATATTATATTTTAGCAATAAATATTTAAAACAAATTATAAATTTATAAATTTATAAATATATAAATATTAAGAAAAATTAATGATGTTATCAGTTTGGTTCTAAATACCGTCAAAACATTCTCAACCGTTAGATCCAATACTTTTAAAAATAGATGATCAAGATTATATCATATAAAAAGATTTATTATCTAAAAATGATATAAGTTAAAAGATATTATATTAGGATTGGATTTTCCAAAAAGTTAAAACATAAAAATAGTTGTAATTAAATAAGGAAACCCATTTAATACCAAAATAATAAAAATCTTTTAATCTTAAATATATAGGTGAAAACCGTTAGATTTAACATTAAAACCTGTATTTGGTTAATAAAGGTTATTCTAATAATCTAAACTACATACGAGTAGATTTCTTAAATCGTATAGAGTTCTCAACATTAAATTTCGTCACTTTATTCTCTTTTTAGTTTTAGAATAGTTTTTAATTGAAAAAAACTATTAAATCACAACTAAATTAAAGATTATTTTGTGAATTTCACGTGGACCGTAAAATTGGCCAAATCTAACTTTTATAACTCAATATAAACAAATATTAAATTGAGCGTGTAAAATATAATAAAAATCAAATTTTTAACTATAATTTTTTTTGGCTAAATCGTTTTTAACAATAATTTAATCATGTAAACTAATAACTTTTAAATATTAAAATATTCATAAATAAATATAATTATAAATATTAAACAAACAATCGGTGTTGCATGGGTAATAAAAATATAATTATAAACAGAATAATTATAAATAAAATTTAAGTAACCGTGCATCGCACGGGCTATAAGCTAGTATTAAAAAAAACTATAAAACTGTTATTAGTCATCCGTCAATTCATTTTTAAGTACAAAAATTTTGTAAAATTATTGTTGAAAATAAAAACAAGTACACTATTAACTCAATTCATTTAAATAAGCAAATTTAATCAATTACTCATCTCTTTTATTAATTTTTTAATCTCACATATATTTTGGCTGATTTTTTAATTTTAAAATTTATTTTTTAAAATCTTATTTATTTTATTAAAATATTTTTTACAAGAAAATTCATGAGATAATAGAGTTCTATTATTGAACCTACTTTGTTTCGTAGTAAAATACGGTGTTCTGATACTAACTTTAAAAATTATGCCCATAAACTTCAAAATTCTACAACTTAACTTACATTCTTTTACAAAATTCTGTAACTAAACTTATTTTTTAACAATGTTCACATGTTGAACATTGTTATCTTATATTATATTTATGTCATACCTTTAATGTTAAAAATTATGAACTCTGGATTTTAAGTCAAGCATATGAATTATAAAGTTCTGCAACTGAACTTATTTGTTTGTAAATGTTTTGTTGTTGAACATTATTATCTCGTAGTGTGTTTATATATCATTACTTGAATTTTCTCTCAAAAAATGATGAAAATAATGGTTAGATTTTGTGATTTTAATGGAGAATTTTGTGATCGATGTTGGTGTTTAATTATAACTGTTAATCAAATATTAGTTGCGTCCAAATTGTATATCTTATGTTTCTGGACATCTTTGCCCCTGAACTCTATCTTATATATATATATATATATATATATATATATATATATATATATAATTTTAAAATATAAGTAATAGTTTTAGAGTTCCTAGGCTAAGGGTTTTAGAAGGAACATAACCTTAAGTTTGTAATGGCAAATGTTCCGTGTACACTACTTAAAACTTAGATATGTTAGACCAAAATTGCAATATAATGTATTTTTGACTTATATACTAACACTGAAATAGTAGTTCAATGTATTTTTGATTTATATACTAACACTGAAATTGCAGTATAATAAATCTAAAAAAATTGCAGTGTAATGAATTTCGATTTACAAAACAATTTCATTTCAATTATGATTTTGTTTAAAAGAAAGATTGTAGGCTACCCGGATATATAATGCATAAAATGTATAAAAAATTAAAAACTTAATAGTGCAGTACAATATATTTTGTATATATATGGTCCAAGAGGTTTAACATTTAAGTGTTTTACACTGAACATAACTTAGTTTAGAATTTACATATTACAAAAAACAAGTAGCATACCAAAGGAATTGAACCCTGATTTTTTTGATAGAAACAATATTAATTACCAACCGAAATGTAGCTACAAACTATACAAAGTACACCAATTAATTTAATCCTGATTTTGGAGGTTCATGAACCCCTCTGAATCTGCCTCTGTCTATATTCAAATAATTATTACAAGAAGGTATTTGATAATATTTGATAAACACAATCAATTAAAGCTTTTTTATTCCCAAACAATTTTAAATTACTGGTTAGATTTAATGTTGAATGTAAACTTTATTGTTTTGGTAATAAAATTATCAAAACATTTCTCCCTTTTTTTGGCAAATTTTAATAAATTTTTTATTTTACTATAATTATAAAAGTATCATGCTCTTAATTTTATATGTATGATAATTTCATCATTAAGAATTGATATCATTTATATGTATACAATGCCAAGCTCTAGTTTGCGAAGAGTAAGAAGGTCAAGAAGAAATTACATTAACTTTATTCCTCTATTCCTCTAGAGATCTTGACGTGTATATTTTTTGAACTTTCTACAAAATCTGTTGGGCTATACAAATGTGTTTCGGAATCATGAATTTCTCTCATTTTTATTCATTTTTCATCAAAACTCATGTCACCAAAGTCTCGGATACTAGTCTCATTCTCGTATCTGAATACGAACGTACTTTTCATTCCTTTCGTTTCGAAAAATGTAGCCAACCCGAGAGAAATGCACTAGACTTGAATTTTAATTCTTCGGGACAATGCAATAATAAATGGTCTATTGTATGGGGTTCTTGTTGTAACGCCCCCAAATCCGGGGTCAGAAGATTTGGTCGTCACAATAAAATCTCAATATTAAATCACCTGTTTAATCTAAAATTTTCACTTATAATTGTTTCATAATAGAAATGTAGCATCTGCAACCCCAACTATACCAAGATCTTTTAGGCTATAGTGCTAGAAACAAGAATCCAAAATTTCACAAATTGTTATTACTCTTTTACAACTGTCTCATCGCTCAAATCTTATATCACCGAGACAACTTCGACATGAAGTGTGCCAAACAAAAACTATTATATACAAAATAATATTTAATAGAAATCAACTTTATACAATAACCTTACACTAGCTCCAAAACTCTGGATCATAACATCTTCACGCTAACATCTTTCCCTTTCTCCGTGTAAGGTATGCGGATGACCTTCCCAAGATACTTCTGAATGACAGGCTAAATTATGAAGAAAACAAGTATGAGCGAAAGAAATGCTCAACAGGTGTATTGTCAAAGTATGATAGGAAATTTTTTCAAAATAAATTGAATTTTTCGAATAAATCGGGTCTTTGATTTGAACATTTATGATTTTCAAAAATTTTAAAACAATTTAGATGTTTCACAATAATTTTTCATTCAAACTCTTAGTAACTCGATAGTTTTAAACAAAAAGGAAACTATTTTGGATCAATGATAAAGAGCAACACTTCAAAAATAACCAGTTTCACTAGGAAGCCATGAAATTGACTCTGATTAATAATAACCAATCATAATTTAAAAACATTTAATGACTCAATCAGATAAATTGGAATTACTCATATGCTACGAGCTAAGCCGATGATCAATCGCTCAAAACTCGCCATCCATATTGTGGTACATAGCAGGCTCTAAACATTCAGGGATTCCGGGCATTCACTGCCCCTCGGGCTCTTATTGTCATTGGCCTATATTTCAACACGCTGGACCGGCGCCTCGGTCTCTTACGTTCTATTCCAATTATCCCAGGTTATTAATAAAACCCTCATTTTTTTGTAGAAATCACAATCTTTACCCTTATCGGGTTCACAACTTTCAACATTAGAAATTTGTGACATCTCAAATCAGTATCTTCAAACCAGCATTTTTATGCACAAGTCTCATATAAAATTCGGAAAATTTTAATTTCTAAATCAACTCATCTCAATAGATATGCTTTTCCTCAATCAATTAGGATTTGCAACAATTCAGCCCAATACTTTCACATCAGGATATTTGTAAAAAAGAACTTGTATAAGTTCAGTATTTGTAACTTCAAATCAATTCATTTAAACATCTCAGCCATATTTTGAAACAGTTATAAAACTGAAATAAAAGTCTGAATAAATATTCGTGGACTTACGAGTTCAGATAAAAGACTTGCAATTTAATGTAAAAGAATCAACCCTTTAAAAATAAGTGAAGAGTATAAACATTTGCCTCTGGTCCTTAGCTATTATGCAAGACTGAAGTAATACGACTTCCTTTCTCTTTGGTTTCGCGGCATCATAATTCTCTTTCTCGATCATTCATGGATATAACATTCTTGTAGTTGTCACAAGTCAGATTCCCCGAGAGCGAATTCGCGTGTCTATTTCTATAGTTCAACATAAACACTACTTTAATCTCTAGAACGATCATTAGGTAACTTAATTCTGACGCATTAACTATTCCTACTAATATCTCTTGTTGAAAGAAAATACTTGGAAATGTTCCTTATGAGTGTTGATGTTTCCTTGGTGTTAAATCACCTCACAGATAAACCAACCAGTCACAATAGTACTTCATCCATTTACGACTTCCTTCATTTAACATATTTCGGTAAACTGGCTCGTCTCGTCCAATAGCCTCTGTACATAGATAACAATATTTCAATTGATAGAGTAGTTACGATTTAACTAAATAAATAATTTACGTATCACGCTCGTCAAAAATCTCTATGATATAAAAGTCAACATCTAAGTCAACGGTCTCGTCAATCTCATTTTCTAACAATACTGACAAATTTCTGTTCTAACTACCCCTCGTGATAATATTAGATACGATTAAAACATTTAAATAAGGCTCAGGGCAATTATTCGTAATTACGACTCGATAACCAGATCATTCTCATAATTTATGTAGCACATATTGACATTTAAATGCACTAATTAAATCACATATTTCATGTAACATTCAAGAAATAATTTGTAATTAATAAAACATTTTTAGGAATATTTTTCCTAATTTAAATCATTTTTAAATCATATTCCAAAATAATTAAAGAATTTTTGAAAATAAATAATTACTTAAATAAATAAAAATTTCGAAATAATTCCTTAAATAATTAAATAAAAAATTCAGAATTTAAAAGAAAATTTTAGAATTTAAAAATCATTTCTAAACCAATTTTTCAAAATTTAAATAAATAAAATGGATTTTTATAAATTAAAAATAAATAATTTAGAAAATAATTTCGTTAGGGGACCAATTTGTAAATTTTGTAATACTTCAGGGACCAAACTTCATCATCTTCAAAACTGGAGGTACTAAACTGTAAAAAGCTTGGAACACGTACAATCAAACCGACATATCCACATACACGAACAATCAACAGATTTTACGTATGAAGCAATCAAAATTTGAAATATAAACTTAAAAATCGAACTTGATAAAACGGGATACAACAACTCAATTAAGCATGCAAATCGATTGTATGTGATCATATAAACCTATTGGGACCATCAAAATCAACAAACGATTCCTAAATCAAAAAGCCCCAAATTGAGCTCAAGAACCCTAATTTTCGAATTGGCTAATCCGGGAATCAGACATTGAAATTGAACACATTATTGGACTCCTTACAACCATACGAAGCTATACATATCATAAGATCGCATGAACAAGCTCAGAATCAAAAAGCTTTAATTTTCACATAAGACCTAATTTTTCAGATTTAAAGAAAAATTCGTATAAAATTGAAAAATTACCCCACGTTAAATCTGATGGTATATTATGAAACTATATTCCAAGACATTCAATTCGACTACTAGAGAGTTGAAAACAAATTCCGGTAACGCCTTCAAATTTGAGTTTGATCTTGAAGAACACGAAGAACACAATTTAGGGATTTTTCTGTATTTTACAGATTTTAACGAATTTTTCGATAAAAATAATTAACAAATAAGCTATTTATATTAAACAGAAAATAATACCCCAAACGATATGTTTGGATCAATATTGATCCATTGGATCATTTTTAATTCGAATAAAGCGTACCAGTTACGAAACGATAATCATAAAAAATATATGGATAATTAGGAGAATAATTTAATAATATATATATAAACCAAAATATCTCTATAACGAATGTTCAAGAATATTTCCCAAATCATCGAATGAATTATTGGTACGAACGATGTACCAATTTCCCGAATGATTATAAAACGAACTAAATTTTCTTTTCGATAATTAAAATAAAACGAAATAAAATAACATTCTTTTAAAATAAATTTTAATCCCCACAAATATTCACATAGCATTCCGAGGACACATATTTGACCATTTAACTAATAACTCAGCACATTTAAACGGATAAAACATTTAATAAATATAGATATGAAAATAAAATTTCACTCTACCTCAAATATTAACACGTAGTTTTCTCAGATCTTACACTTGTCATGACTTAGTCTTAGTTGAAGACCATCGTAGGAGTATGTTTTTACTTAATCCTACCATTTTAGAGTACAAAATGTTGTATTTTGTCCCTTATCGATATCGATCTAATAGAACTACATGGAGTAAGTTTGTTTTGGGTATGATTCTTGTGGTGATGACTATCTGGTTGTTGTTATATGTTACAAACTCATTGTAGAAATGGATGCATTTGTTTATTTTTATAGACTAAAAGCAAAGCAACGGAAGGAGGTTGAGTCGTCGTCTTTTGAATTTGTAGTTAATATATTTGTCGTGGAGATTTTTTTTAGGATGATTTATTTATTCGTTAACGCAAAATTTTAATGATGCTACATGGCTTGTTGCAGCATCTGATGTAACAAATAAGAAATTCTCTAAATTGTCACTGCCTGATTCGAATTTTGATTTTCATTGAGTATTTCAAAAACTTGGGATACAAGAAGGTTGCCTTTGTGTTATCAACACTAATAAATACTAGCTTATAGCCCGTGCGATGCACGGTTACTTAAATTTTATTTATAATTATTGTGTTTATAATTATATTTTTATTACGATGCAACACACGATTGTTTTTTTAATATTTATAATTATATTTATTTATGAATATTTTAATATTTAAAAGTTATTAGTTTACATGATTAAATTATTGTTAAAAAAGATTTAGCCAAAAAAATTAAAGTTAAAAATTTGATATTTATTATATTTTACACGCTCAATTTAATATTTGTTTATATTGAGTTATAAAAGTTAGATTTGGCCAATTTTACGGTTCACATGAAATTCACAAAATAATATTTAATTTAGTTGTGGTTTAATAGTTCTTTTTCAATTAAAAACTATTCTAAAACTAAAAAGAGAATAAAGTGACGAAATTTAATGTTGGGAATTCTATTCGATTTAGGAAATCTACTTAACTTATATGTAGTTTAGATTATTAGAATAACCTTTATTAATCAAATACATGTTTTAATGTTAAATCTAACGGTTTTCACCTATCTATTTAAGATTAAACGATTTTTATTATTTTGGTTATAAATGGGGTTCATTATTTAATTACAACTATTTTTATGTTTTAACTTTTTGGAAAATCCAATCCTAATATAATATCTTTTAACTTATATCATTTTTAGATAATAATTTCTTTTTATATGATATAATCTTGATCATCTATTTTTAAAAGTATTGGATCTAACGGTTGAGAATGTTTTGACGGTATTTAGGACCAAATTACCAGGATAACATCATTAATTTTTCTTAATATTTATATTTTTTATATTTTTATATTTTTTTAAATATTTATTACTAAAATATAATACTCTTTTTTGTAATATGTTAATGATGTGGGAACTTTGAACTTTTGAGAAAATAAATTATCAATTAAAATATATATTTTTTGTAATAGTTCTTCTTTTAAAGTAGTACACCGTTACGATCAAAATTCTGTATAAAATTCATTTTTTTATAGTATATCCCGTAAATATCTATGTTATTATATTAAAAACTAAATAATGAAATCTTTCTTATAAGTGTGGTCGCTTTGTTTGATCACTCAATCCATAGTCGTTGGATCTTTCAAATTAAATTGTTGAGAAACGTTAGATATAACAGTAAAATTATCATGTAGAATGATCTAAGATTTGAATCTACCAATAACATATTAAAATTTACAGGTTTTTTTTTTAATTTTTTTTTTAATTTTTTTTCTTTCAGACATAGGTTATTTGATAATATTTTTTGTAAAGTACAATTTTTCAGAAAAGTATTATACTAATTGATTAACAAACTTTTAAAGTTTCAAATTTAATAATTTACAATGTATATAGGTTAAAAAAGTTAGGTCTGTTCTGTAGTTGAGTCTACAATTTCAAAATACGATTTTTTTTAATATGAATATAGTCCTGCTAACAATGAAATTAGGTCTCTATGAGTGCTTATAAAACAAAATCACCATTTGCGTATAGTTTATTATTTAATAATAAATTATATTTGATTAGTTATGATCTATAACTTAATAAAATAGGATAAAAAATATGCACAATTTTATAAAATTTTATCCTCGTATTATTATATTCTTTGTTGATTTGAATTTTTCTTAGATTAATTTTAATTTTTGAACATAGATTTCTAAATTTAAAATAGTTAGAAAAAAGTAATTAAATTGGTGTTAAAATAATGACGACATAATAATCATTATTAGAATTTAAATACTCACTTTACTGATTTGGGCTTTATCTTGTGTTTTAAAAATCAGATTTTGACGATTTTACACCCCACGTGAAGATAATTAAATTATTTTTAATTAAAAGATGGTTTAACAATTTTTATCTAACTGGAATTGTCCATGGAAGAAAAAAAAAAGTAACGAATTTTTTACATGGAGAATTCTATTAAATATAGAAAACTTATTTATATTTGGTATATTTAGTTTAAATTATCAAAATACACTTTTTAGAATTTAAATATAATCCTATTATAAATAAAATACACTTTTTTAATATTTGATCAAACGATTTTCATTTTCATTTATATAGTTAAGATCTAATAGTCCTTATTAATTTGGTTGTCACGATCAAAATTTTGGATAAATCCCTATTATGCTTATTATATAAAAGAGTTTAATATAATAAGGATATCAAGTCATACTGATATAAGTATCTTACTAACTGTTTTTACTTTTAATGTTTCGGTTTTATTTATAGTGTATATAAAATTTTAAAATACATTATTACTTTAAAATTATTAAACAGTATAAAAATTATGTTATGATTATATAAAATTTTATTATCATATTATTATAGTATTTATCGATTTGAATTTGTTCTTAATTTATTTTAATACTTTATTGAAAGAAAGATAAAATTTCTATATTTAAAAGAATTAGTGGAAAAATAAATAAATTGGTGCTACAATTATAAAAAAATATTTATTAAAATTTAGATACATACTCACTTTAGTACTTGGGTTCTATCCTGAGTTTTAGAAATTGAATTTTGACGATTTTACAACTCATGTGAAACTAACGAAATTATCTTTAATTTAATGATGATTTAATAATTATTATCTAACTTGACCAGTGACCTACCCATAAACCGAAAAGAAAAGATGGTTAAATATTATATTCAAAATTATTGTTTATGAATATGAAACCCTCAATATTTTAATAATATTTTGATATTATCCTTTTATGTTTGTTATATGTAAAATAATATAATTATAATTTGGATTAATCAAATTGTTATGTTCCTTCAGAAAAAAAATGTTTAAATTTATTCATGTACATGAGTTTTCTTAAGTCTCTTAAACGCAGGATCCACATGTATCATTGTTATATGATATACATGAGCATTATATTGATAATTTTTAATATTGTAATCGATATGAATTGTTATCTGATATTTGGTTTAACAATTATTATCTAACTCGAACTATACATAAATTAAAGAGAAAAGATATTTAAGAATTTTTACATAGAAAAATTTTAAATTATCAAAATACACTTTTTAGTATTTAAATATAATTCTATTATTAATTAGATACACTTTTTAATATTAGATCTAACAATTCTCATCGATCTATTTAAGATCTAACTGTAATAATTAATTTGGTCGTATAGTGGTCGTACACGGACCAGATCGATTTTAATTTTTTCTTAAATTGATTTTAATATTTTATTGAAATAAACATAGAATTTATAAATTTAAAAGAATTAGGAAAAAAATTAAATTGGTGCTACAATAATAAAAAAAAATTATTAAAATTTAGATAATCACTTTACTGTTTAGACTTTTAGACAACAGATTTTAACAATTTTACAGTCCACGCGAAGCTAACAAAATTATCTTTAATTTAATGATGGTTTAATAATTATTATCTAACTGGAACTATCCATAAACTAAAGAGAAAAGATAATTACGATTTTTTACATAAAAATTTCTATTCAATATAGAAAACCTATTTATAATTGGTTTAAATTAAAAAAAATATTAAAATTTAGATAATCACTTTACTGTTTGGCTCTATCTTGAGTTTTAGACAACAGATTTTAAAAATTTTACAGCCCACGCGAAGCTAACAAAATTATCTTTAATTTAATGATGGTTTAATAATTATTATCTAACTGGAACTATCCATAAACTAAATAGAAAAGATAATTACGATTTTTTACATAAAGATTTCTATTCAATATAGAAAACCTATTTATAATTGGTTTAAATTATCAAAATACACCTTTTAGTATTTAAATACTATCCTATTATTAATCAAATACAATTTTTAATATTATATCTAACGGTCCTCATCTATTTGAATATTTATAGTTTTATAATCTAACGGATCATATACTTTTGGTAGTAAGTGACCGACCAAAGTTTTGGATAAGATCTCTCTTACGCTTATTATATATAAGGAGTTAATAAGTGTGTTGTAAAGTTGTGAAAAATGAAGGATGATGTGTTTGTACCATATATTTATTGAGATAAATGGTTATGTTTCTTTTTTGCTATAGGAAAAAGATGTAGTTGTACTGGAATTTTATAAACTCGTCTTGTTGATTTTCGGAGTAAATGAATGTAGTATTATACTAGGGATGGCAATCGGGTCGGTCGAAACGGGTTTTACAAAATCCAAACCCGAACCCGAAATTTTTAACCGAACCCGAACCCGAACCCGAACCCGAACCCGAAAAAATCCAAAATATTAAACCCGAACCCGAACCCGTTGGATACCGAACGGATTTCGGGTAACCCGAAACCCGAAATGAAAACTAGTAAAAAAATATATTATATTATATATAAATTATATTTTAAATTATATATTAAATAATATATAAAATTATATGTAAAAAATTATATATAAAATCATATATATAATTTTATTATATGTTAAAATTATATATAAAAAATAATAGAAAAATATATTATATATATAAATTAATTCGGGTTTCGGGTTCGGGTTCGGATCGGGTTCGAAACGGGTTTCGGGTTTTCGGGTCGGGTTTGGATCGGTATTGTCAAAACCCGAACCCGACCCGAAAATAATTCGGGTTTAAAAAACAAACCCAAACCCGAATCCAAACCCGAAAATTTCGGGTTCGGTTAACCCATTCGGGTCGGAACGGGTCGGATATCAATTGGATCGGTACAAATTGCCATCCCTATATTATACGTTTGTGAGAGCTAATGGATTGCTAAATCTTTTTGAAGTCTGGATAACTTATGTTGAGAGTCTCGTCTCACATGATGACCAGGATGAAAGACTTGGGATACAAGAAGGTTGCCTTTGTGTTATCAACACTAATAAATATAAATGTGTTGTAAAATTATGATAAATGAAAGATGGTGTGTTTGGATCCTGCCTCAATTTTAGATTGTTTTTACCAACTTATGACGTAGGTTAAAAATTAACTAAACATAAACTACTCCTTTAAATATATGTGAATCAAAATGAGATATAATTTGTATTTTTATTTTGGTTATCACTATCGATCAAAAGATCTTTAAAGTCAAATGGATGGAAATTGTTTCATATATGATATTATTATTTTATACAAAAATTTAATGTTCAACTTACGACATTATTATACATTATTATATTTTAATTACACATTATTACATTTTATTTAAAAACTTTAAAATTTTAAAAATAATAAATTTAAAAGTTACCCGTAATTGCATCCTAGTATTGTAAAATATCCAAAATGAAACTCACATGCTCTTGCACTACACCATATTCATTTTGGTTAAGTCCATTCCATGTGACTCACAACAAATGCATCACAAACAATTATTTATATGAATTGATATGTTCAATTTTAGAATATTTAAATAAATACTTAAATATGATGAATCTTTCATTTTGTGAAGAATATATTTACAAAATTTTAAAATATGATGAATTTTTCATTTTGTAAAAATATATTTATAATAAAATTAATAAATTTGTTTTACATACATTATTTTATTTTAAAATAATAAGAATGTTACTTCAACCCCAATTAATACATATTTTTGTTATAAAAAATAAAACACAATTTTATATAGATAATGAGTTGGCATTGCTGTGCAACGGTAAGCAGTAATTGAGACGGGAGACTGGAGAGACATTCGTTTTCTCAAATAGAGCGTGTACTTTCAAAAAAGAAAAAAGGAATTGGATAAGCACGTGAGCAGAATTTTTTCTCTAACCGTTTAATTCAATTTATGGATAGTGAGATGTGCTTAAATGTATCTTATCTGAGCTGAATCATAAACTAGATTGAATGTTACATATGCTCAAAGAAAATGACCTGGGCTAGCCCAGCCTAAGGTCACCCTGTATACACTGTGATTCGAAAAAAGTAATAGCCTATATCCAAACTTTTATATTTACTCAGTTGTATCAGTTGACTGAAGAAATAATATCCATAAAGAGCTTTTGTTTGGTGTTTGTGTGTGTGTATATATATATATATCTAATTTTATTTTAAGGAAACACCACACATGATCCACTGTAACATAAGGGTACATATATAGGGCCTTGAATTAAAATGCAATATGAACCAGAAAGATGAGAAAGCTTATGCAATATGAACCAGAAAGATGAGAAAGCTAACCTTCACTGTAGTCTGAAGTCTGGAGCCAAAAAGAAGGGGTTTTTTTTGTGGCTCTCGAACAAGGCTGGTAATTACAACATTTGCTTGGCGATAAGAAGCTCTCATGTTATGTAGAGAGACCGAAGGCACGAGTGAGTTTTCATCAGCAGCATTTGGCGTCATGGAAAAGACTAGCTCGATATAACATTGGTCTTCCTTTGATGTTTTAAAATCATCTGTGATCACTTCGAACATTTTCGACGATTCCGATAAACCTTTATAATGTGTTTTCCGACTCTGGGGAGGAATCCGACCACTCGGTTTAATTGCAACCGGTTTTCTTAGTTTCGATATAAGGTTTCCAAACTTCATAACAGCAAGAACATCATTTTATGTCTCAGAATCTGTACAAAATGCGAAAGAAGACATTCTGCAGCTGCTTGTGTGTGTATGTGTTTATTTGTGTGTGTGTGTTTATTTGTGTGTGTAGTTGTTGTGTATGTGTGTACTTGTGTGTATGTGGGGAGGAATCCGACCACTCGGTTTATCTGCAACCGGTTTTCTTAGTTTGGAAATAAGGTTTCCAAACTTCATAACATCACGAACATCTTTTTCTGTCTCAAAATCTGTACGAAATGAGAAAGAAGACATTCTGAATCTTGTGTGTGTATGTGTGTACTTGTGTGTGTGTGTGTGTGTTTATTTGTGTGTGTATGTGTGTACTTGTGTGTGTGTGTGTGTGGTTGATGTAGAGAATGTGAAATTGTAATGGTTCAGATGTTATATACTCGAGGTTGCTTGCATGTTCGCTCATAGGTCTAAATATTTTGCTACTTCCGGTACATAATGCCTCTGTTTTCTCCGGGTTTCTTTTTTATTTTCATGTCGTTTATGTGTATACTTCGACAGTACTCATGACTAAATAAATATAAATATTTATACTATTTGAAATGTATAATTTTAAAAATGTGAATATAAGTAAAATGTGAATCCACTTTATACAAAAAATTAATGTTCAACTTGCCGGTAATTGCAACCTATTACGTTTTATTTAAAAACTTTGATATTTAAAATATAATATATTGAAAACTTACCGGTAATTGCAACCTATTACGGTAAAATATCTAAAATGAAACTCATATGCTCTTGCACTGCACTACACTACTCCACTCCACTACACCATATTCATTTTGGTTAAATCCATTCCATCCGACTCACAACAAATGCATCACAAACAATTATGTATATAAATTGACATGTTCAATTTTAGAATATTTAAATAAATACTTAAAATATGATGAATCTTTCATTTTGTGAAGAATATATTTACAAATATTTAAAATATGATGAATCTTCCATGTTTTACATCTTTGCCGGTATGGATAAATGCATGCTCACACTTTAGTTAAGAAAAAGATTGTCATTTAACGGTAGTGTAGGACATATTTCCTAGGTCAGCTTTCACTTTGTGTGACTTTTTCTAATAATCATAGAAAAATGTATGACCCTGTCATATATACTAGATATCTGCCATTTGAGCTAATATTGATACATATTCTTCTTTGCATATGTATCAGTTTATTGTTAAAGTTTGGCTTTTATAATGCTTTTGACTTAATAATGTAATTATATAGTTGTCATGTCACTGACAATAGTTACTCAGAAATGCTCTATAGTCATCTGAGATCGATAGCCAAATATTTTAACATTCTACGCCATCTTTACACTTGTAGCATGGCGATTCAATCCTTGATAGTCATTGTTGCTCTCTTTCTTTATCTTCCCTGTAAATATCAACTTCTTAAGAACTTAATATTTTAAAACATTTATGTATAATGTATTTACTATATATTAATGTTTTAAAACTCATGTTTAACTGGGAGAAAGAGGAATAGACGAACATGTGGATTTGGCAAAAAAAAAAACTCGCCCTTTACTTGTACTCATACAAGCCTAAAGTGGAAACAAAAATTAACTACTTGTTGTGTTTGACCTCACAACTTTTATCCTATATCAGTATACTTCTATTTATAGTCATATACAAAAACAAAATTAACGACTCACCTCTCACCACCTCTATTTATTTGTTCCCACATTTATTCAACCACACACACAAAACCAAACACACATTCAATCCAAAAAAATGTAGGTTCAAACCTCATCTCATCTGCACCACCTTCATCTGTAAGATCCGGAAAAACTACGAGTTAATATTTGATGTTGAATGAAATTTTCTTTTCATATCTATATTTATTAAATGTTTTATCCATTTAAATGTGCTGAGTTATTCGTTAAATGATCAAATATGTGTCCTCGGAATGCTATAGTGAATATTTGTGGGGATTATAATTTATTTTAAAAGGATGTTATTTTATTTCATTTTATTTTAATTATCGAAAAGAAAATTTAGTTCATTTTATAATCATTCGGGAAATTGGTACATTGTTCGTACCAATAATTCATTCGTTGATTTGGGAAATATTCTTGAACATTCGTTATAGAGATATTTTGGTTCGTATATATATTATTAAATTATTCTCGTAATTATCCATATATTTTTGATGATTATCGTTTCGTAACCGGTACGCTTTATTCGAATTAAAACGATCCAACAGATCAATATCGATCCAAAAATATCATTTGGGGTATCGTAATTATTTTGCGTATAATAAAAAGTATAATATATCGATAAATATCAGAATATACGATACGTGTTCTTGGTGTTCTTCGTAATCAAATCCAAATTTGAAGGTGATATAGGAATCCAAATCTCGAGTACTCAAATTGAAGGTCTTGGAATCTAGTTTCATAATCTACCATCAGATTTCGCGTGGGGTAATTTTTCAATTTTATACGATTTGTTTATATTTCTGGAAAATTAGGGTTTATGTGAAAATTAGGGCGTTTTGATTCTGAGCTTTTTCATGTGATTTAATGAAATGTATAGCTTCGTATGGTTGTAAGAAGTCCAAATATGTGTTCAATTTCAATGCTTGATTCCCGGATTAGCCAATTCGAAAATTAGGGTTCTTGAGCTCAATTTGGGGCTTTTTGATTTAGGAATCGTTTGTTGATTTTGATGGTCCCAATAGGTTTATATGATCACATACAATCGATTTGCATGCTTAATTGAGTTGTTATATCCTGTTTTTATCAAGTTCGATTTTTAAGTTTATATTTCAAATTTTGATTGATTCGTACGTAAAATCTGTTGATTGTTCGTGTATGTGGATATGTGGATTTGATTGTACGTGTTCCGTTCCAAGCTTTTTACAGTTTAGTACCTCCAGTTTTGAAGATGATGAAGTTTGGTCCCTGAAGTCTTACAAAATTTACAAATTGGTCCCCCTGACCAAATTATTTTCTAAATTATTTATTTTTAATTTATAAAAATCTATTTTATTTATTTAAATTTTGGAAAATTGTTTTAGAAATGATTTTTAAATTCTAAAAATTTCTTTAAAATCTTAATTTTTTTATTTAATTATTCCTTAATTATTTAAGGAATTATTTCAAAATTTTTATTTATTTAAGTAATTATTTATTTTCCAAAATTATTTAATTATTTTGGAATATGATTTAAAAATGATTTAAATTAGGAAACATATTCCTAAAAATGTTTTATTAATTATTTAAAATTCCTAAATGATTTATAAAATCATTTTAGGCCTTTCTTTCGAGTTACAAATTATTTCTTGAACGTTACATGACATATGTGATTTAATTAGTGCATTTAAATGTCAATATGTGCTACATAAATTATGTGAATGATTTGGTTATCGAGTTATAATTACGAATAATTGCCCTGAGCCTTATTTAAATGTTTTAATCGTGTCTAATATTATCACGAGGGGTAGTTAGAACAAAAATTTGTCAGTATTGTTAGAAAATGAGATTGACGAGACCGTTGACTTAGATGTTGACTTTTATATTATAGAGATTTTTGACGAGCGTGATACGTAAATTATTTATTTAGTTAAATCGTAACTACTCTATCAATTAAAATATTGTTATCTATGTACAGAGGCTATTGGAGGAGACGAGACAACCAGATTACCGAAATATGTTAAATGAAGGAAGTCGTAGATGGATGAAGTATTATTGTGACTGGTTGGTTTATCTGTGAGGTGATTTAACACCAAGGAAACATCAACACTCATAAGGGATATTTCCAAGTATTTTCTTTCAACAAGAGATATTAGTAGGAATAGTTAATGCGTCAGAATTAAGTTACCTTATGATCGTACTCTAGAGATTAAAGTAGTGTTTATGTTGGACTATAGAAATAGACATCATGCGAATTCGCTCTTGGGGAATCAGACCTGTGACAACTACTAGAATGTCATATCCATGAAAGATCGAGAAAGAGAATTATGATGCCACGAAACCAAAGAGAAAGGAAGTCGTATTACTTCAGCCTTAATAGCTAAGGACCAGAGACAAGTGTTTATACTCTTCACTTAATTTCCAAATGTTGGCTCTTTTACATTAAATTGCAAGTGTTTTATCTAATCTCGTAAATTCACGAGTATTCTTTTATACCTTTTGATATCAGATTCATATTGCCATATTAATTAGGAAACATAATTATTGTGTTGAAATGATTTAGAGGACAATTATTGGATTTATACGAATTCTTTCTTTCGATAATCCTAATTTGGAATATTGAGTTGAAATGTTGCAAACCCTAAATGATTGGGAATTTGTGAGCTCGATAAGGGTAAAATGAGATTTTAAAATTTTGGGTTTTATATAAACCCGAGGTAAATTGGAATGGTTGCATAAGAGGCCGCGCGCCGGTCCAGTGAGATGAATTTTGGCCAATGTCAATAAGTGTCTGTGGGGCTGATGAATGCCCGGGATCCCTTCATGTGTACTGAGCCTGCTGTGTACCACAGTAAGGTTGGCGAGCTTTGAGCGACTGCTCGTCGGCTTAGCTCGTAGCGTCGAATGAGTTCCAATTTATTTGAGAATAATGTTGATTGAAAAAGAAAAAAAATGAGATGACTGAAATGTTTTGCTTTGACAGAACTGTTGCTTTCAAAAGAATTACTTGCATAGAACTATTATCTTCAAACTTACTGATTTACATTTACATCATGTGTTTCTACATACTCTTGTATTCATTGTTGTTCGGATAACCGTGTCGACCAATATAAATGCCTTCTGTTTTAAACTATTCAGTTGCTAAAAGTTGAATGAAAAATTATTGCTAACCACCAAAATTATTTTTAACATTGTTTTAAAAATGTTTGGAAATCATAAATGTTCAAACCAAAGATCCAGTTTATTTGAAAAACTCAAATCTATTTTGAAAATTTTCCTATCCTACTTTGATAATGCACCTGTTGAGCATTTTTTTCGCTCATACTTGTTTTCTTGTATTTTTAGCCTTTCAGTAAGAGGTAAATTGGCGGGAGTTGTCCACGTAGCTTGGACAGAAAAGGGAAAAGATGTTAGCGTGAAGATGTTATGATCCAGAGTATTTGGAGCTAGTGTAAGGTTATTGTATAAAGTTGATTTCTATTAAATACTATATTGTATAAGATTAGCTTGCCTGGTATACTTCTTGTCGAAGTTATACTAGTGTTATAGAATTTATGCAAAGAGAATTGTTGTAAAGAAGAAAATTTTATTTAATGGAATTTTGGATTCTTGTTTCTAGTACTATAACCTAAAAGATCTTGGTATAGTTGGGGTCGCAGATGCTACAGTTCAGTGGTTTAACAATTACAAGTGAAAGTTTAAGATTAAACATGTGATTTAATATTGAGATTTTATTATGACGACCAAATGTTCTGACCCCGGATTTGGGAGCGTTACATCACCCGCCCTCCATTATTGCAATGATAGTAAATTTTTTAAAGTTGGTGACTTTCGGTGGCACATTTCCTAAGTTACGCGGAACAACGGTTAAGTAACCAGATGAAATGAAATTATCTGTTAATTTATGTTTAGACGATAAAAGTGAACTTGAGGGAGGAAATATTGTCGAGGACGAGTTGAAGTATATTTAAGATTCTAATAAAGGGGATTTCA
This sequence comes from Heracleum sosnowskyi, assembly GCA_030848705.1. Classification (NCBI taxonomy): domain Eukaryota; kingdom Viridiplantae; phylum Streptophyta; class Magnoliopsida; order Apiales; family Apiaceae; genus Heracleum; species Heracleum sosnowskyi. Next base: position 7,718,135 of record CM061245.1, read on the forward strand.
AATGAAACACGGTGGGTATTATCTCAATGATCAGATACCAAGTTATGCCTCGAATACCTATTATTTAGCCAAAGAAGTCATGAAAGGTGGATCCGACACATTAGGTTATTTGAGTTTGTGTAAGTATTTACACAACAGATGACTTGCTGCGGGTTTCTAACATAATGTTAGCTATTTGATGGAGGTGCTTAGAGAGTTTTTCGGAGTACTTGTTTACCCGATGTTCTTTGGTAGGAAAACACATATGGTTATAGAGTGTTGTTTGAGATTTTTGTGTTGGTTAACAGAGTAACTCTAACAAAATGAATTATCAAATGTCAAACAAGGGTGCCAAACATCAAATTTTTAACGAGACTTATCTGACTACTATTTTTTGTACTTCTTTTGATTATGTTAAAAACTGAAATTAGATGATACTTATCTAATGTACTATTTTTAATGATACTTATCTTACTACCATTTTTAATGATACTTATCTGACTACTATTTTCACTATTTCCTTTTTCTGATTAATTATTGGCACAACTTTCATTCTGATTAGATGATACTTATCTAAAAAGTTTAGTTATAAATATTTTTATCAACTATTTCGTGGGATATTTGTAAAATATATTTACTAATATCAAACACAAAAAATCTTATTATTAAATCATTATTTTAATCTCATATATATATATATATATATATATATATATATATATATATATATATAGTTATGGAATAAAAACTAGGTCTTCAAATTACGGTTAGGGTTTCGTGATTTTAATGCTTAGGTTGATGAGCTTTGTTGGTCCTTGAATATTGCAGAAGAGGGGGGGATGGGGGGTTGAATGCAATACTGATAAATTTTCAATCTATGCTTCAACAATCAAAACTAAGATTAAAGTTTATCAGTAGAAGAATTGCAAACACAAGTAGTTTACTCACAAAATAAATGTTTTATTTATTTTGTAAAGTGTTGCTACAACCTCGAGAAAATATCAGTTTTCTTGAGCTTTGATTTCTCCAGATTTACAAGACTTAGAATGAAGAGATAGTCTAAGTAAACTAATCCTATCTCTATCATAACGGGTTTGTGGAGCTGCTATCATTTTCTTGTGGCAGCTCCTTACAACTTTTGAACCCATGTGACTTTCCTAAATGCTATACAAACATATTTATCATTACATAGAAAGCAATATAGATACATTCTAAATCAAGCTTATACAATCCAGCATATGTTGATTTGTCAGGCTCTTGAATTGATAAGTTTTGTCTTGTTATCTCCTAAGCTTCTGTCGTAGTCTTTGTAGGCCTAATACAGTGTTGGGATACTGCATCACACCTGTTTCTTGAACATCTAGAACTGTCACATGTTTGACTGAGTGTATCCCCAAATCAAACGATTCCCTTTGAGACAGTGACCTTAGCTGCTAAGTTTGTTGTCACAGACATATGCTTTTGGTGACAGTATAAACTCCTTGCCAATGATGCTGTCAGGAGTTCCAAACTTACTGTCAGGGTAAGGTAGAGTTGTTGTCTCAGGGCTTCCGCCAATGTTGCTGTCAGAGTGGATATGCTGTCATGACTTGCAACATGCTGTCTACTTGTAACCTTACTGGCAGTGATATGACAATAACATTTATTCTTGCTGTCATCTTTAAGTACTTCTTGAGGCTTGAACAAACAAATGAACTTCTTCTAATATATACAAAAATCTTATTTAACAGTAAACAAAATGGTTACAAGAACATACTCTGGCTGTGATAATATGTTCTACTTAATAAAAATTAAGCATAGAAAATATCTAGTTAAGTTGTCTCTAAGCCATAACCCATAAATCCTAACAAGCTTCAAGCTTTAATGGCTACTCTCGTGTTTCGTGACTAAGTCGGTCCTCAGAAGATGCCTACGTATCTCAATTTGTAATTGAGAATCAAGCCAAGAAAACGTAGTTCTAAGTTGAAAGATCATGTCCTTTATATATGCATGGAGAGCCTTGTTTTTAGAATTAGGTGACTTGGGGGTCAAGTCACCTTATTAGATCAGGATTGTGAATCCTATTTTGTAGGAGACTGGCTCCTATTAGGTTTATATGCCTTGGAGGCTACTCCTAGATGGAGTTGGCACATCTTTGGAGTCATTTTATGAGCTGTATATTTTCCCCTTTTATTAATTACGAAATAAATAAACAGGGTTTCGGGCCTCATTTATTGGGCTTGATTCTTGGATCATTTCAGGTCTAATTAATATATTATTTATTATGTCTTTAGGGTTATTTTCCAGCCCATATCATTTATCTAGTTCTATACAGTCAAGTTCTATGGAGACCATATTTAGTTGGAGATTTAAAAACCATTTACGTTTTGCAACCCAAAAATCGTGTTAAACATACTTTACAAAACAAAAATCATTATCAAATTAGATATCTTGCAGTATAGAATCATCATCAAATTGAATATTTTTGTAAATCATGCATGTTATGCTTGCAGAACATTGTCATGCATGTTACTCCATTATAAATGTTCTGCAAATAAGATACGTGCATAATATCTTTGTAAAACTTAAATTATCATCAAATTAGATGTTTTTATAGACCATATATGTTATGTTTACAAAATATTACTCTACATATTTAGAGCATTTTATGAATGTATTTTACTTGCAGAACATATATGGTCTCCAAGTCTCCAACTAAATAATGGTCTCTATAGAATTTTTATCACACACACACACACACACACGCATATATATATATATATATATATATACACACACACAACATGCAAATGTTCAGTGTAGACCACTTAAAAGTTAGACATGTTAGACTAAACTTACAATACAATATATTTTTAACTTATATAGTAACACTGAAATTGCAGTACACCAAAACTAAAAATTGTAGTACAATGAATTTTGATTTACAAAACAAGTTCATTTCGATAATGATTATTTTTTAAAATAAAGATCGTAGCTAGGCTACCCGAAAATATAATGCATAGAATATATAAAAAAATAAAACTTAGTAATGCAATACAATGTATTTTGTACATATGTGTTCTAAGAGGTCTAACATTTAAGTGGTCTACACCGAATATAACTCATGAACACATTTTATCCATACAATTATTGATTTAGGATTTGGATCGAAACAATAATGTCAGATCGGCTGAAATTTGATTACGATTTTTGACCCAAATAAATAGTTGTTAAAGATGTATTAAAACATGTTTTTAGATAAATAGGTTCATAAATCGGTATAAGTAAATTGACTTAAAATACTAAATGACCCAAATTAATAGATTTTAAGAATGTTTTTAATTAGAATATTTAAATTTATTTTAATTATACCGACCAAACTACAATGCAAACTTTCAATATTTTGTTTTTTTTTTGTTTTTTTTTTTTTTTTTTTGCCACTGAAGTAAAGATATTATTACTGAATCCAATCTTTACAAAGCACAGAATAAAACTCCGGGTGGACATCTCCCACCCCCCATCTACGATCAGCTATGGAACAACTATATCTCGCTAAATAGTGAGCTACTTTGTTCGCAGATCGTCTCACAAACCTTAACACAATGTTTTGACTTCTCAAACCCGATAAGAGATTTCTACACTCCTCAATCACCCTTCCCAAATAAGAAAAGCTAGTGAAGGAGCTACGGATTAATTGAACTACTTGTAAACAATCCGTTTCCATGACTACGTCCTTGTATCCTTTGTCCTTAATCCAGCTGAGGGCCTCACGAATGCCCAGAGATTCTGCAATTTCAGGAGACACGCGACCAGGAGAACACTTCGAGATAGCCTCAGAAAAATTTCCATGATGATCTCTGAGAATGAAAGCATAACTGTATCTCGTTGGATCCTCAAAGAGAGCTGCATCGATGTTGATCTTAACACTATTCAATGATGGAGGATGCCACTGTTCTTGACCGTCTTCTGGTGTCATGAAACCCAAAAAACTGTCATAATTTTTGTCTTGAACAGCTCGCCACTGGTTAAGAATAGAATACGCCGAATTTACTAACTCTGTAGGTTCGATACTATGCTGATTCCAAATTAAATCATTTCGATTCTTCCACAATAGCCAGCAAATTGTCACCTGGGTATGAACTTCATCCTGCCTTCTCTGATCAAACAAGAACTGCAACCATTCTGCAAAGAGATTAATCTCTCCTGGGACTGTGGAGAAAGAACTTAACTGATGGCAGCTATCAGCAAATGGACAGGTTACCAATGCATGTAAAATAGTTTCAGGGGCCAGATTGCAAACGGGACATAATACATTGAGTTGAACTTGTCTTACTCTAAGAAGATCCTTAGAAGGTAAACAGTTTGTTGCCGCACGCCATAGGAAATTTTTGATTTTAGAAGGGATTTTTAAGTTCCACAATCTCCTCCAAAAACCAGAATTATCAGCAGTGTTGGAGTTATTTTTAGCTTCCTGAAGAAAGACATAGGCACTTTTAACAGAGTAGTGACCCATTTTTTCGAAGCGCCAGTACCAGGTGTCTCTATCATCTCCTCCTAAAGGAATGGATAAGATTATATCTGCATCCCTTTCTTCAAACACATCTCTGACCACTTCTACATCCCATGCTTTTTCTCCTATACACATCAAGGAGGAGACATTTTGATTGATCAACGCCTCGTTAGAAGAATGAATGTACGGATCCTCGACCAAAGGGAGCCACGGAGTGTTTAGGATGTCCACCTCTTGACCATTTCCAATACGACAAGAAACTCCATTAGCTACCAGACTTTGAGCTTCGAAAACACTGCGCCATATGTAACTTGGATTGGAGCCAAGCGTAGCTGTCAAAAACGAACCGTTGGGATAGTAACGGGCTTTATAAATTCGACTCACCAGTTTGTCCGGAAAAGCTAACAATCTCCAAGCTTGTTTCCCCAACAAAGCTATATTAAAGTCCCGAAGATTACGAAAACCCATACCACCTTCTCCTTTTGACAGACACAATCTACTCCAACACATCCAATGAATACATTTGTCTTTTTTAGCATCAGTTCTCCACCAGAACTTAGTCATTGATTTTTCCAGGTCATTGCATACTTCCATAGGCAACAAGAAAACACTCATAGAGTAGTTTGGTAATGTTTGTGCAACAGATTTAATCAAGACTTCTTTACCACCTTTTGAAAGCTTTTTCTTGTCCCAACCTTGAAGACGTTCCTGCAATCTCTCTTTTATGAACCCGAAAACAGCAGACTTTTTCTTAGCAACCATGTTTGGTAGACCCAGGTAGAAACTATTATCATTAGCTTCTTTAAAGCGAAGTTGTTGAAACAATTCCTGCTTCAGATGAGGGCTACTATTCCGACTGAAGAAAATCGAAGATTTTTCCACGTTAATCTGCTGGCCAGATGCTTTTTCAAACACCTTAAGCATATTAAGGACGTGGGTTGCACTTTCCACACTCGCTTTACAGAAAATGTAACAGTCATCTGCGAAGAACATGTGAGATATGGGAGGAGCATTACGAGCAACCTTGATGCCCTGAATTAACCCTTTGCTTTCATAATCATTAATTAATGCTGTAAATCCCTCAATACAGATTAGAAATAAGTAGGAGGATAGTGGATCTCCTTGGCGAAGACCACGAGTAGGCACGATATTACCAAAAGTTCTCCCAGCATGATTAATCTGATAAAACACTGAGGAAATACAAGACATAAATAAATGTATTACCTTTTCTCCAAAACCCATTTTGTGCAGGACTGCTTCTAAAAATTTCCACTCAACACGATCGTAGGCTTTGCTCATATCGAGCTTCAAAGCCATCCACCCTTGCTTCCCTTTATTTTTCCGTTTCATGAAGTGCATTACCTCATAAGCGACCATAATATTGTCTGTGATAAGGCGCCCCGGGATGAAAGCGCTCTGAGTATCCGAAATAATCAAATCAAGTATGCCTTTCAACCGATTTGCCAGCACCTTGGAAATGATTTTATAGACCACATTACAGAGCGAAATAGGTCTCAGTTCTGTCATAAAAGAAGGATTTTTCTTTTTTGGAATGAGAACTATGTTGGTACCTTGAAGCTGCTGATCAATATGCCCTGTCTCAAAGAAGCGTTTTACTATACTCACGATATCTTTTCCAACTATATGCCAGTGCTTTTGATAGAACCCTGGACTCATCCCATCAGGCCCCGGGGATTTGTCTGGGTACATATGGAATAACGCCTGCTTCACCTCAGCCTCTTCAATGTCCATTATCAATGCTTTATTCTGCTCCTCTGTGACCTTCTTTTGAACACACTCAATGACAGTGCTCCACTCAGTATTGGTAGCATTGAACAAATCAACAAAATAACTGGTCATTACCTCTTCTAGGCCTGAACCCCAATCGACTGCAACTCCGTCTGAATTCTTTAAACTCCTAATCTTATTTATGGCTCTTCTATTTTTAGCCGCAGCATGAAAAAATTTAGAATTTTGGTCCCCCTCTTTCAGCCATAATTGTTTTGACCGTTGTCTCCAAAATGTTTCCTGTTGAGCGTATACCTCGGCAAGATTTTTCTGGTTCTCCCTAACAATGTTAACTGAGTGATCATCCCTCCTACCTTTCAAAGCTTTGATCACTTTTTTATGCCTCTGAATTCTCTTCTTAAAGCTCCCTGTGATCTCTTGTCCCCAAGCAGATAAAACCTCTGTACATTCTGCAATTTTGTCATAAAACGAGCGCCCTTGATTTCTATTCCAAATGTCACCCACCAACTGTTGACACATGGGCTCGCGGAGCCATGCGTTTTCAATCCTAAAACTTCGCACTTGGACCACTTGCTGAACTCTGTATAATTCTAAGAACAAAGGGCAATGATCCGATGTTGAGATCTACTTTAGAACCGTGAGATGCACATATTTTAATGTAGTTTAGATCTAACGAATTTCATTGATTTTGTTTTTAAAAGATTAATTGTTGGTTGTTTTTTTGTTGGTTAATCAAGATTACAACTTACAAAAGATTTAATAAAATATATAAATTATTTAAGTGTAGTGCTAATTATTCAAAAAAATTATCGAAAAACATATCTAACGAATTTTAATTTATGGGTGTGGTGCATACGAATGCAAGTGGGATTATCACGGAGTTACAAAGTACATGTCTTTTAGTCATAGAGGCATTCCTGTAAACATAGTAATAACAAGCCTAGAGTATTGTGTCACTTACTTGACCCTTTAACTAGGAGATCCCTCTATTCCTAGAGGTTGTAAATTCTATAAATCAACACTTGTAACTATGTATCTAGTTCTGACTATGTCCTGGAAGAAGATCTCAAGATCATGCCCCAAGGCATTTGAAGACTGTGAAGAATAAACAAGTTGCAGTGTTGAAGTCTGATATTTGTCTAAGTGAGAATTCGAGAAGTGAAAATATAGCTATTCGAGAAGTCATCCATTTAAGAAGTTCCAAAGTATAAAGCTTCGAGAAGTCTAGAGTATTGATTCGAGAAGTGTTCATTGTGCTGACTCGACTTGGCAATCTGATAAGTCATAATAACACTGGTTCGAGAAGTCAAGATTCCAGAAGTCAATACACTAGTTTGAGAAGTACCTAAGTCACTAGTTCGAGATTGCTATTTGAGAAGTGTATCAATGCTGGCTCGAGAAGTCCAGTTGTCGAACCATGCAAGACAGAGATATCGAATGAATGACTCAGTCGAACTGCTTATCTAGTTACAGACAAATATTCTGGGAACAAGGATCTAACACAAACCAAGGTGCTTGCAGTTGTCTTAATCAATTGCAAAGTGCACCTGGAAAGTCTACAAAGAAGCTTGAAGATACGGTCACGAGGAGAAGCTAAAGATATGGATCTTGCAGTATGTAAAACAAAGAAGAAATTCACATGATGCCAACTTTCACTGAAATAGCATAGACAGGGCTTGACAATCCTTTTGTCTGTTTACTACTTCTGTAAAAGTGAAGTTGTGTGTAGTCTATAAACACACAGCTCCCTGATCTTTAGAGTTCAATTTTTCATACACTTTCAAGCTGTATCTTCAAGAAAAACGAAGCTGAGAATTCACTTGAGAATTCACGGTTTGTAGCACCTTTCAATCTAATCCAACAATTAGGTTAAAAGTAAAACTTGTGTTGTTGATGTGTTTATTCCGCATTACTTTCATATTCAACAAACAAGTTTTAAGCTACAAGAAACCCGATTCAAAACGAAGATAATATTCCAGTGAAACTCATACCCAACAATGTCAAGCATCAGTATTTGGGAAAGAAATTTGGAATTTTTTTGAATTTTGTTAGCATTTTTGTTAAACAAATACAATTTGTTAAATAAATACATTTTTTTTAATAAAAAGCCAAATGCTAAGTCAAACCCGCGGAAGCACTTGTTTTATCGTGAATATATACGTAACGTAAGCTCCACAATTCACACGAACTCTATCTGTAATATCCATGGCTACTTCAACTACACTTTCTCACTCATCACTTCACTTTATACACAATCTCTCTCCTCCGCAATCTCTCTCTTCTTCATCCATCATGCACTTCTCTCTCCTCTCTCAAACCCCATTAGAACTTCCAGTCATTTCTGTTGCTTCATCAACTAAACTTCAAGAACTGCAACCATTACACCTTCCCATTTTGCTGTTTACTCCATTTGACAACAGCCCTTTGGACACCCAAACTTTTCTTGTCACTATTAGTGTTCTAGTTGCTATTTCTCTCTCACTTTTTCTTGGTCTCAAGGTAGATTTTTTATTATCGTTTTTACGAGAAAAGCTAGAGGTTCCAAAATTTTACTAAATATGCACGAAAGTGGACCACGTATGATTTTGATAGTTAACAAGATTATTAATACGTGGCTCGCTGTCATTTCATTATTTGGTACTATACTGTTTAATAAGTGTTTTAGTACTTGTAGAATTTTTCGTTTAACTATGTGTTCTCTAATTTTAAGTTCTGTGTTTTTTTTTCTTAGGGTGATCCTGTTCCTTGTGAGAGATGTGCTGGCAATGGTAATTTTTTAAATCCCCTTTTAAGTTTAGCGTATTTATATGATTCTATAAGAGAATGTGGATGAGCATTTGATGATTAGAACATATTTTGGACAATGCTGAAGTTTTATCCTTTTAGTTCTTTATGTGTATGCTATCTTTGGGCTAATTGTTCGTATTAACTCAATTTTTTCGATCTCTAGTTCAGATGCTGGTATTAAAATGTTAATGATACATGGTATTCCTAAATCCTAAGTGAATTGGGGAGGGAAATTGGCATGTGTTTTCACTAAAACGTGCTTAAACTTTAAAGGAATGGTAGCTATACACAAAATAGTACAGTTTAATGTGAATTAGGACATGCCGTTGTATATGATCAGCGGGTTGATAAGCTTGTTTAAGCACTTTCGACAACTCAACGGGGACTCTTATGTTTAGAATCTACTCTTACATGTGTCCTTCAGGAAAAAAATTAATTGAAAAACCAAAAGGGGAGCTTGAAAAAAGAACGCAACTTTCATAAGCTATTACTGATTGATAATCAACAATATACTTGTTTAATGCTCGAAGGGAAGTAATATCTGTAAAGTTGTGTGGACTCATTGTGCGCATTTAAGTTCCAAAAGGAAATGACAAGTTCATGTCCATTTATAGGTGGGACGAAATGCGTCTTCTGCAGTGATGGCAAGATGAAACTTGAGACAGGATTGGTTGATTGTAAGGTGTGCAAGGGAGCAGGTACTTTTAGCTATCCAGAACTTATATCATTTTGGATTGATATTGCCACTTACAGTCTGAAACATTGAAATAACATGACAAACACACAGACTCGCGTGATTAAAATCTCTAATTGAAGCGTACAAAAATGAAATGATGACAATAAGATCTTGTATCTGTAGGTGCTGGATTAAAATTTTGTGAATACATGTGTAATATGCATCTGGACATAGTTTATACAATCATTTCTACAAAAAATAAATCTGATTATGATATTAGTGGGTATCGTTTACTTGGCAAAGATACATGTATCAGTGAGGCTCATTCTGCTCCATTTTAAATGATTTCAAGTTCACAAGAAGACCATCAGGATTTCAAAATTTTGCTGTTGGTAACGCAACATATGAGGTATCATGTTTGTACACTTGGAAGGAAATAGCATCTTTCTAGATTCAGTATGCTAAATAGAAGAGAGCAATGTTACTTAATTTACCAGTTAATGTACTATATCCCGCTGTGATCACTTGATTGACATGACTGTTAGGTGGTGTACTAACCATTACAAGTACTATGTCAATACTATAACATAACATGGAACCTCCGGAGGTGTCAATCCCCTTCACGTCAGTATGGTCATCAGGTAGAAACTGCAGCATAGCTTCTGAGTTTGGAACCCTAGGCTTATTATTTCCCTGCAGTTTTAGTAATTAGTAAATGCAGAGTATGCAAGGGGGACACAATTTGCTGGTCATTTCATCTTAGATGTTACTTGAAATAGAAAGAATTACTTAAAGCGATGACAATAGGACTTACTTTATAACGTATATATTTTTAAAAAAAACGTGGAATAAAAATACAGAACATTCTTTTATGTTCCCCCATCGAAAGCTCTGGTTGCATTCCAAAATGTAACCCATACTAAATATTCTGTTTTTGCTAAAGCAATCTGGCTTTCAGTTACCAGACAAATCCATCTCCTTACTTACTTGTGGAGTCTTGTCTCCTTGCAGGACTGATATTCTGCAAAAAGTGCGGAGGCTCAGGATATTCAAGACGCCTATAAGCAAAGATGGTTTTTTCCCAAGTTAATCCCGTCTTTTAAGCTGGTATGTTCAAATTATTGAGAAAATTGCCTTCATCATCAATATCCATATTTATTAGTCCAAACTATCGTTTGATCACTAAAATTGTTTATTTATCTTCATATGCACATTCAGCTTTCAAGATCCATGTCACCTTGTGTTTGCTAGTTTAGCAGTGTTTTCACTACCTGGTACTAGTTATGAATGACCCTATAAGAGTAAAATGTAGGATCCTGCCTTTACATGCTCAAGTTCCGTTCATCACTTCAGCGAATTGAAGAAGAAAATAAAATTTGGGACATGTTAATTCGGTGCAGGGAAATTATTTTCCTTCCACAAAAGAAAACCAAATAGGCAATAACATTCTGGATAGCTTTCTGCAAATGTTTCCTCCACTTTTCACAAAAAAATGCGCCGCTGCCGGGGATCGAACCCGGGTCACCCGCGTGACAGGCGGGAATACTTACCACTATACTACAACGACTTGTTGTGACATATATTTCATTTTGATAAACTTATAGATTTGTCTTCATCAATTTGTAGACCCTGCAAGCCGCATCAGTGCAACTACATCACTATGAGATTGAGTTGATGCTTCGTATCAATACTAGCCTATATGCAGGGATGAATTTTAGTATTTTTTATCTTATTATCTATATCTTGATTTATATAATTTTAAAAAGTAATCAAATATAATAATATATGTATGATGTCATTCTAAACATTTTTTTTTGTATTTTGATTTTAAAAATTCTTAATATGTTTTCGACGGAATAATATCTTGAACTTTTGAATATAGCTTAGAAAAATAGATGATATAAATATTTAATAATAATATGTTGTTGACGGGATTCGAACCTTGAACCCGTAGGAGCATTTTAGATATCAAGAAAAAAATATTATTTTAATATTACATTCAACGGTTCTCATTTACCTATATTTACATTTAACGGTTATTATTTGTTTTAACACGTTAATGGCACATATTATGAATTTAATGCCTCAAACGGTACAATTGAAAAAAATGGTCCCAAATAGCACAGTAAAACACAAGATAAAGTATTGTTTTCATAAAACGCAACTTTAAGTATTGTTTTCAATAAAACGCTAGATGAAGTGATGTTTTGACAATAAAAACGCTGATTTAAGTTGGGTTTTATATTAAAAACGCTACTTCAAGTGGTGTTTTCGGGTCAAAACACTACTTTAAGTGGTGTTTTCGGGTCAAAACGCTACTTTAAGTTGTGTTTTCGCGCTATTTTCAGAACGCTAGACGATGTAGCGTTTTAATGTGCTATTTTGGACCATTTTTTTCAATAGTGTCATTTTGGACCATTTGTCTTATAATTGTGCCATATGGGGCCATTTCTCGATGCCCTTGGTGACACATTTGTCCATCCTGTTTTTACATTTTCATCTGTATGATGCAGTAAATATACCGACAATCTTAATGAAAGCTAATAACTCGGAAAAGGTAGATCCTGAAGTCATTGCGGAAACTGTAATAGATAATATGTCCTACGGAAGAGAATAAGGTTCCATTTCCTTTTTGTACCTTAATATGCTAGTGTTTTCCTGGGCGACAATTTTCTTTCTGTTGAACTTCTGAAGCACCGAATACGAAATTTTGATCATTATACAGGTCCTTTTGGCCACAGAATTTGATTCTCAGGTTCTCACTTGTACATATGTAAACTTTTAATAGCACTCTCTTGATAATTCATTATTATGTTGATCTCGAATTATTTATCGAAGATGATCTCACAGAGAAACATGAAATATTCGGTCCATTTTTTGGTAAATGTCCGGGAAACTCTAGCATTGCTCTTTAAGATATTTAGTTGGACGAAATTCTTGCCTCAGTATATAAGTTGTTTATGGTGTCTGATTGCACTATCCTAACAACAACTCAGTGATAATGAAAGAAACAAAACATTGTCATTATTCCATAAACGAATACAAAGCTTATCTATGCCATAGAGTAAAAGCCAAACACAAACCAGCCAAATGTAGAAGAGACAATCTAGATTAGCTAGTGCAGGCGGAATTTCCTTAGCTGGAATTTTCAGTTATGAATTTCTTGATTAGCAGCATCAACTCTTTCGAAGCTGCTGAATCTGGATTGATAGTAAAGAAACCATGCTGTTGTCCTTCAAACTCTGCATACTCGATCTTCTTTCCCCATTGCTTCAGTTTCTTGGCGTAGTCTTCTGCGCGGTCTTTTAGCAAATCACTTCCACCAACCACTACAAGAATAGGGTCAAGAGCTATGTCTTCAAGGCTCGGGCTAACAGGTCCAAATGGGTTTACTAAAGGATCATCTCTTGTCTCTCCAACTGGAATCGAAAGCCTCCAGAACCTGTCATCATTCATTTATTTAAACTTATATGCATATTCAAACAAATATAGGTATAAGTAGATCATGTTCACTAAAGACCATTAATAATCTACAAGCTCTACAAAACATTTGCTAATCACCAAGCACATTAGTACAAATTCACAGGTTTCAGTGATGCAAATCGCAAGTTTGCAAATTGCAGGCAAAATGAGTTACTTAGCATTTAAACGAACACATGTGTCATGTGTGTGTAAAAACAAACCTTTCAATGAGCTCCCAGTTCAAAAATGCATCTTTTGGTCCCTCGGCCTCAAACTTGCTTAACTCAGTTCCACCGAAAAAAGGAGCCAAATAAACATAGCCCCTGACTCGAACGGGTGCCACCTCTACTGAACCAGCCCCTAGTCTAACTGCTAAATTATGAGCAATATTACCTCCAGCAGAATCACCAGATATAAAAACACGGCTAAAATCAGCCACATCATTAAGCCACGCATCTGGCTCCTTGGACACAGCTTGTTCCTGCAGCCACTTAACAGCCATAAAACCATCTTCAATAGCTGCAGGTAGCCTATTCTCTGGCGCTAGCCTGTAATCTGGAGAAATAACCACAGCTTGTAGCTGCGAAGCCAGCTTAAAACAGTAGTTTTGGCAGTTAGGCCACGTTCTCGAGCCAATGCAGAAGCCACCACCGTGAATGTAGTAAAAGATAGGGAGCTTGCCTGAACTGGAAGAAGTTGCAGGCTTGTAAAGACGGAGATGAAGATTATTGGCTGCGTCGAACAGAGCATCTTTGAAAATGACTGAGCCATCGTCGTGAACCGGGACACTAAAGCTTGGCTTAGCTGACCGGACTATCGAACCATCACTATAAATATGAAGCACACCTCTAACTTCCTCTACTTCATAAGGAGTGATCGCAGCTTCACTGTTAGTAGACATCTCTTTCTCAATAATTAACAAAACTGAAGGCTTTGAGATAAAATCTTGCGAGATTATTTATATATAGGATGATCCTCTATAAATTAGTCCATCAATTATTACATTTCTTTTGGCTAAAATACAAGCAAATTTTGTACCAAGTAAAAGATAATGCAAAACCAATGTGTTGGTGTCACATGTTATTGTGAAGCTGGAACATGCGTTATACACACATGTAAAAGCATGAAGGATAAGCAACAATTGCTAGAAATTACAAAGGAAAACAAAAACATTTTTAGACATCTAGTAGATAAATGTTAGAACTTCGTGATTAATCCCGAAAATGCTTATGCATGAAGTTTTTATTGTTGTTTAACAAATTCGGAAACTCTAACATTACTCGTCGTCGTATCAGTATCGCAGCTAAACTTCTTTAATCATGATATTATCTGACCATATAATTATAAATCATGTTAAATAATCAACCTTAAAAATACTAGAACATTTTTTTTGTTATGACATTGATACTTTGGATGAAGGCTATTGTCCGTAAAGCGAGGAGGATATTGGCTTACGTAAGTTGAGATGCACAAAAAGCCCTACGTACCGGGTTTTATTCGGACTTTAAAAAATTCAGGCTTTTTTACAATCGGGTCGGATTGGATTTTTTCAAAAATCGGATCGGCCGGTTCGGGTTTCCTTTAAAATACTTGGCCCGTTTTAGGCCCTCGGGCCTGATCGGATCGGACCGGGCCGGGCTTTTTTCATTTATATATACATTTTTTTTTGCAAAGGTAATATATTAGTATACAAAAAAAAAAAAGTTTTACAAAAAAAACAACCCCTGAAGAGTTACACCACTCAACTATTGAATCCAAAATATATAATAAAAGACACCATGATACCTAATACTAAAAAAAAATATTAGCTTAATGTTTTATCATAAACATCAGTGCAACTCAAGAACTTTCTACTCATAATGTGCATTATTGAACTTACTTACTTACATGACCGTGAGCCATATAAATCTTCTCGTACATGATCATTTCAAGAAGCACATACACTACACTCAATAAATCTTCTGGAAAAAAGGGTTTGTCCAACATATTGTTGATTCTTCTTAGGCTCGTGATTCTTCACATTCCCTCAATTGCTAAGTTTAATATTCTTGAAATTTATTTAAAATATTATAAATTTTCAGATTCAATTGCTAAGATCTCTCAAAAAACCCGGACTTTTATCCGGGCCGAACCGGGCTTTATCCGGGCTTTTTGAAAGCCTAGGCTTTATCTGGGCTTTTCAAAATCCCGGGATTTTAACCAGGCTTTTCGGGTTTCGGGCCGAATCGGGCTTGATGAAAAATAGTAGGACCATTTAAGGTCTTCGGGCCGGGCCGAATCGAGCCGGACTTTTTTCGGATCGAGCTTTTCGGGCTTTTTTCCGAATCGGATCGAACCAAATTTCGGATTTCGGGTTTTTTGAACATTCTCTGTACGTAAGTAATGAAAAAGTTTGTAACTGCTTCACAAAATAGACCAACCAACTGTTTTTATTTGTCTTGCTCTTTGTACTTTTCTTTTGGGACTATATTGTGCGTTCATTTAACTATTTTTAAATTTAAAGCCTTTCATTGTAAACAATAAAAGATAAAAAAAAGTAAAGTTCTGCTGGCGAATGATCTACTGATTCATGACTCTGAAATGCACTTGCAACTTTATATATACTTTTGGTCAAAAATTAAATTAAAATCTGATACAAAGAAATATATTTTTACTTTTATAGATTGTAACAAGAAAAAAAAACTATTTGATTAGGTACGTAAAACTCATGAATCTAATAATTTAAATCTTAATCTAGGGTTTATAAAATTTTCAAACAATCCAAGTTAATTATTATTCGATTAAATTTGAATATATTAGAAAATTAAATCGAAGCTAAAAATATATTTAACCTACCTTGTTCGAATTATTACTATAATATTATTTAACATTCCTTTACGTTTCATCACGATTTACCGGAGAAACAACCACAAATAAACAAACAAATATTTAAATTAAATAATATAAATGGAATACTCAACCTAAATATGAGCTCACTCAAATATCACATTGAATAACTAATCGTTCTAAAAAAATTAAAGGTGTGAGATGTAGATTCAAGATGATTCCAAAATTGGTGTCCAATTGAAGTAAGCTAAAGTACGAAATTTGAAACAAAACGAGTGCATTTTGATTAATTGACCAAATAGTCAATAGCAGGCCGACTAGCACATTTGTATCTTTCTTGTGAATTTGCAGTCCAACCATTTCTGACCTACGATACGATGCTTTTATTTTCCTATAGTCTATATTTTATTTTATAAATATAGAGAGAAATATTATACCATCTTGTCTGTGTGCAGCAATTTTTGAAATTGCCTCAGTCTTTAAATGGTCCAAGAACATCCATCATCTCCAAAGGTGAAACCGGTGGACAATCTAAACACAGGCATTATTGTGTTTGTTTATGGCCTCACTGAAAATAAATACACAGTAACTTTTGCATAGAAGCGATAGGGAACGATAACATTAAAATGCGTGAAAAAACAAGTAGTTCACATAAAATGGGACGGAGGGAGTACAATTTACGAGGAATGCCAAAAAAGCGCTTCACGAGGCGCCTAAGTTGTACGCTAGCATTGACCAGAAAATCCTTTACAATATCGCTTCACGAGTGGAATTAGCACTAGTAGTCGTATTAGTGTTAGTATGCAGAGCTACGGGTTTGATGCATATCAATGTTTAACCAAACATCAACAACGGGAGAGGTTGATGGACAAGAAGAGAGGAGAGTTAGATGACTAGAGTTTAAGCCATAAGCTGCAAAACTAATAAAGCTAAGTGACTAGCTAAGAATCTTGATGCAATTTAAGCCCCCGAAAAGACCGAATTTTCAGAAAATTAGAACCGAACCGAACCAAAATTATACTATTCGGTCGGTTTTGCTCAACCCTAGTTTTGATAAACGAATTGCTTAATTACCTTATCTACTTCATATATTAAGTTTTGCTATAATTATTCACGTCATCAGCTCAAATAAATGATTGCATTTTTTATCAACTTATTTAAATAAATTTACATATACGGTCTTGGGAAATATTATGTTCGAGTACCTAATGAAGTATTAAAAAAAGTATCAATAACATTTATATCTAGAAACTATCAAAAACATTAATTAAACCCTTATATATAATTTCTTGTCAAAAAAAAAAAACCTTCTATATAACTAGCTTATAACCCGTGCGAAACACGAGATTTTTTTTAATATAATATAATATTTTTTTATAATATAAATATTTTTTTGTATTAATAAGGTTAATATATAAAATATAGTATAATTTGACATTTTTATTAAAAAGATATAGTGTATGATATTTTTTGGAATGTATTAATAGTTTATATAATCAAAAAAAGGCAATATTAATGACTGAAATATATATTACACTAAATTTTATTTTTAGTCGTGTTTAGAAAAGATAATATATTTTCATTAAAAGGTAATATGTTTTATATTTAACTTTATATTATTTTATTCAATAGAATAATCGAAAGATATATGATTAAGAAAAGGCAATATCACTGACTGGAGATATATTATACTAAATTTTCATTTTTAGGCATGTTTATAAAAGATAATATATTTTCATCAAAAGGCAATGTGTTTTAGATTTATATTTTATATTATTTTATTAAATAGAATAAACTATCGAAAATCGAAAACCAAAACTTTTAATGTTGCGGTTATTATATAATAATAAGCTTAAAACATGTGTGATGCACAAATTGTTATTAATAATTGTTATTTTTATTATTCATATTTTAATATTTTATTAATTGCATTTGCAGAAAAAAAATTAAGTTGGTCTGTTAAACTTTTAAATAATTAAAGATATTAAAATATGTTTTAAAATAAATAAGTAACTGTTTTCCCGTGATATTTTTAAAAAAGAAGGGGTCTTGGTAAGGAAAAATAGAAATAGTGACATGTTTTAGGTGAAAAGGTAATTGACCATACTTAAAAGTATTAAAATAGATTTTAAAATAAATAAGTAAGGGTTTGCGGGTGATATTTTTAGAAAAGAGAGGTTTTAGTAAAGAAAAATAGAAAGAGTAACATATTTTAGTTGAAAAGGTAATTGCTTAGAAAAAAGAGAGAATTCTGTTACAAAAATATAAAGATAATGTATTTTAGCTGAAAAAATAATTGGTTATAAATAGTGTTATTATTTATTAATAGTTTCTTTAAAAATTAAAAAAAAAAGTAACATGTTTTAGCTGAAAAGGTAAGTGTCCGTGATTAAAAGTATTGAAATAAGTTCCAAAATAAATAATTAAAGATTTACCCGAAATATTTTTGCAAAATGAGAGATTTCAGCAAGGAAAAATAAAAAAAAGTAACATGTTTTAGTTAAAAAAGGTAATTACCCGTGATTTTTAAAAAAAAAAGAATTTTGTTAGAAAAAATAGAAAAGGTAATGTATTTTAACTAAAAAGATAATTAATTACAAATAATGTTATTATTTCGCAATAGTCTTTTTTTTAAAATAAGTAAGAACAATTAAGTAAAATCACTAATTACCGACCGTCCGTCGTCCGACTACCAAATCTTTAATATTTCGTCTTTAATAATACTAGCTTATAGCACGTGCAATGCACGAATTTTTTTTTAACATTTTTTATTATATTAATTCATAATTTATTAGTATTCATAGCTAAAAATAAAGTTCTTTAAGTAAAATAAAAAATCATACAACAAAATCTAAACAAAAAGAAAATTATATAATTAATAATTAATACAAATAGAAATTCAACCAAAGGGGATCCCTTTCGTTAGACTCGTCAAATAGCCAAATAGTATAAAATCAAGTAAAAATAAAATTTTAACCTCCAACATCAATATAATTTAATAAAATTTAAAACAAATAAAAAAGGACTCAATAAGCTTTTTTGCAGATGAATATGTGTAAATATGGAATTTAAAAATCTTAACATCCAAAATAAATACACAATAATTAAACTTAAATCAAAACTTTCAAAAGAATATTAGTACTTAAATCAAAATAAAGATATTAGAAGCCAAAACTTTCAATTCAAAAAATCAGTTAAATCAAAAGGATAATATCTGACAAAAAAATCAAAAGGATAATAACCATCCTTTTAAGAGAGAAAATATTCTATTTATGAGAGAGAAATGACAAAATTATGAAATGAATAAAATTGAAGAAAATAAAATAATAATTTAAAAATCATGTGAAAGCTTACCCAAAACCTCAAGATTTTTCAAATTAGATTTCTAATTATATTTTAAATTAAAAGTCGTTAAATTTAATTATCATTAAAAATCCATGACTTTTTGAATAAGAGTCTACTTGTAAAGAGTTAAAAGTTTAAATTGAATAACACCTTACTTTTAAAGAGTTTTTAAAAATTTTAATTCAATAACACCAATCTAATTTACGGTCCTTGTAATAAGATCATTTGATTTGTTATTATGAAGCAAATTTTTAACGGATATTTTCAATGGTAAGGTATTAACTTTTTTTGGTGGTATCGTATTATATTTTATCCATTGTGTATCTAAATTTTTGAACTGTTAGTTTTATATATTCATTGTTTGTCAAAGTAAAAAACTTCTTAACTATTATTAAATATTCTATAATAAAGATCGGGATAAATTCAGTTTGATATTCTTTCTTTTCTCTAGTAACAAGCAATTTTATATATTCATCTTCAATCGTCTAATCTTCATTATCTATTTTTTAGTCTATCTTTTTTTTACTATATTTATTTTCCTATAGTTAATACAAAATTATAGAATTTTCGATGGTAGCAATGATACCATTTAGTCTCAGAAAAGTCAATACTATGACAAAATAATATCATTAAAAAAAATCAAAATTACAGTGGTATCATTAAAAATAATTATCTAGAATATAGCATTGGACATTTGGACGTATAGTATGGGCCTAATTTCTGATATATATATCAATATATGTTGCCCAAATAAGCATGCCTAATGAAGAATCCTCCGGTTCCAGCACGGTCAGTTCCGTGTTTTCGAAAATATACAACTACGGTTAAGATTTGACGGCTACAGAATAATCAACAGTGAATCCGGACCAAAACCCAAAAAAAAAAAAACATACTCCCTCGTTTCAAAAATTGTCCACTTTTGAGATATTATCTTACGAATTTAATTTTTTAGATAAAAATTTAAAATTTCAGAAAAAGAAAATTTATATAGCTATTCAGTCAAACATTTTAAATTTGAAGCGTTCTGCGTTCGCAATGAATTGCACCCATATGATAAATTATAAAATAGATATGTGAAAGTACTATTATACATGAAAGAACGGCATAACTAAGTAACTAGGTACATGAGCTGAAACTATCATCTACTATTCGAATGAAATTGCATAATCACACAAAGTAGTACAATATATCAGTTAAAATTTAGGCAAAAGTGCATAAGTGACTGTTAATGAGTTGAAACTAAGAAGACGAATGTGAGAGCGGACATTTCAAAGCAAAGTTGTCAGATAATCTGTGAGGTGTGAGCTCATGAGACAAGTTTTAAAGATTTCATGAAACTCAGAGCAGAAACATTTCATTACTCAATAAGGGAACTTTAAGTTATACCCAACAAACTAGCCTCATAAAGTGTTCCACATTAGGGCAAAAGGGAATGCCATGCTGGAAAACCTTATCAACCCTATCAAAACCACATCTGCTCTGCATTTTCCTTGTTCAACTCGTATGGGATGAATTCCTGCAAGATCATTCAAGTGCTCTACAGAAAAACCAGCTATTGATCATTCAAGTGCACAACACATGATTTTATGTTACGTAGATTTTAACCTACAACTTAGCAGCAACAATTACTATATAAATGCATTCTATCAACCACTTGGTTCCTTGATAACATAAGGACAATAAATAACAAAGAATTATCACTAGAAGTAACGTACAAATCCATCTTTCAAAAGATACTTGAAATGTTGACTAAATAAATATAAAAAAAACCTAAAAAAAAAAACACTCACCCAGGAGTGACATGCTTAATGGCTACATCTCCCAACTTTGCCCCGTAGATTGTCAAACAATGCCACTGGACTGAACATCGATTAGCATAATCATTTGGACATTCATTCTCCAAAGGAGTTGGATTATTCTGCATCCCTCATGTTCCTATTGACTACATAGTCACAGTTTCACATTCCTCAGTTTCTTCTGAGCTGGTGTCTGGCCCACTTGCTCCACAAGTATAGCCTTTGCACATGAAATTAAAATCCCAAAACCAATTTGACGGTTTTAAAATAGCAGATCACTAGTCCCCTGTATATGTGAAACCCAAGTCACTATCTGATCAGACAAACTATGAAGAAACAACTGCAGACAGAACTATGAACTTTTTATTGAGTTTAGGTTGGATGCACTCTTACCTATTTCAAAACTATGTCAACTAAATATATTTAGGTGCCTTTAAATTCCGAGAAACTTAAGCATTCACCTTGCAACAATTTTTGGATTAAACATTCAAAATACTCATTCCACCAAAGCAAGTACAAAATTTTTAACAAACACTCCTCTCAGTCTGGGCCAAGTTGTTGAAAAGCACCTCAACCACAAGACCATTCCTCCCCATAAATGTCGGCATGTTCATCTCTACATACAATACAGACATCGACATTTATCTAATCATAATTAAAAACATAAAAAACTTCCTGATTTTTAACACAAAATGTGAGAAAATTAGTAGAAGTCATTGATTTAAAACAAAAATGTAAATCAATTCTATTGGACATCCAGCTGGTAAATGAAGCCAATCAATATAAGTAGCAACTTGGACAAATTCCATACTTATCAAGATTATGACTCAACTATGGCATTATTCTACTAAATGATTTCACGCATGTGAAAACAGAATATGTGAAGTACCTGTAGAGGAGGAATGTCTTCTGAGGCAACTAGAAAAACTCGAGCAAGTCTAGGGTCATGGTGTTCTTCCAACATACAGTGAAGAAAGAGGTTGGGGTCACAGCTGTGATTGATAAATCTCGAGACATTGTTAGTTGAACCTCCATCTAGGCTAAACTCTAGGTCTTCGTCATTTGTATCATCAGCTTTCTCCAAAAGATTTGTAAAGGATGCAGATACATCCTTCTGAAAGAACAGTATGAATAGTACATCATTAGCAATAAAAGAGTCTTCTGAATGCAAGGTCAGGGGACTGAATTCTGAAAAATGACTAGGAACAAATTTGCATCCATTTTTGATTTTTCGGTGAAAAATAACGATAAAATTTGTAGATACAGTTCACATATCTTTTCAGTCGGTAAAAGATAAAAAATACTTGAAATGGCCATTGACTACATAATATGCATATAATTGGCTCTGATAGCAACATAAGTTTTACTGATTAATGTTTAGATCTCTAAAATGTAAGAACAGGCACAAAACTAAGCAACAGAGAGCAAGAGACAGCAGATGGGAAACATCAGGACCAAGGTAGAGAACACTTTCAACGGCATTAGAGATTTTAATTAATGAAGCAAACCACCACATGCATTTAAGTTCCCAGCTCAGACATAAACTTGAGAAAAAGTGCAAAACATAGCCAAATTATTATTTTATTGTTGTGTCTATACCATGTCCACGTGCTTTTAAATTTCCGAATGAGTATCTTATTGTCGTGTCTATACATCAAAACATATCGTGTTACTATCTGTATCCTTGAATGACTTTAACTATGCAACTGTTTAAAGCATAAGTGTAAGACAAGGCGATAAGCTCGCTCAGAATGATAAGCATAAGGCAGGTCTAACAGCTTTGTGTAAAGTTAATATTAAATTTACACAAGTACCTGTTTTGCGCCCGTACCCTTCCTTGATTGTCAATTTCCATGACATACTCATTCAAACTAACAGCATCGAGCTTATCTGATTTTCTAATTACTCTGGTGTATTTGCACACCAGTGCACCTGAGGAAATCAACTCTAGTATACGAACCACAAGAACATTAATGCCGTCTCACTAGTACAATACAGACATAAATCTGATCCCCTAGCACATAACTAAAAAAACACGACCAGTTACTCCTCCCAACAACTTGACTCTCAATTGATAAAGCAGTCAATACAATTATCACACATTTGGTACTGGAATCTCTAAATTGGAACAAGAGGCTATATATCTACATTCTACAGAAATGAATTATTTACGACACAAAGCAGAGACAGGAAACAATGTGTAAATCATACATCTCGCAAGTAGATATGAAAAACATGAGACACATTACTAATAGGTAGCATAACTGGTCAATTATTACAGGCGATGAAATTGTATATAGTAGGATGACTAATTAACTTTTGTAAACACCAGGAGTTATGAAACAGTCTTGGTGTCTTATGCGTACGGGTTCCGTAGGGCAATAAGCAACTTCTACTTGTTCTTCTTCTTTTTTCTTCTTCGCCCTTAATCGGTTACGCCACTCCAAAATTTCCTGGGGATCCAATGGATCTTCTTCGTCGTACAGTAAAGTAAATCCATCATCTGCCAAACATCCATCATAATACAAAATCATTTAACAGAAAATCATCAAAATATAACGAATACAAAATCATAACATACCATCTTTATTGAGAACAATCTTCTTCTTGAAATCGCCGCCTAAGTCTTTCACTGTTTCATCATCCTTTGACACATCCTTCATCTTAGCCACGCCATTCATCATAACCGCATCCATTATCGAATTCAATTCAGCGTTTGTGATTGTAGCCTCGCAGATCTAACAATAATACAGAATGAGATGGGCGTCTTGCTTTATATACAAAACCTAATCACAAAATTTGTTAGGTGGACATAAAAGATAATAACATATACTGTTTTTAAATACTGTTTTTTATCGATCAACAAGTTTGTACAGCTCCCCTAATTAATTGTTGATTAAAAGTATTAATATAGAATTTTAGAATAAATAATTAAAATTTGCTCGTGATATATTTAGAAAATGAGGGATTTTAAGGAAAATAGAAAAAGTAACATGTTTTAGTTGAAACATGTACCAAAAAATATAACTGAATAAATAATTAAGGGTTTTATGTGCGATGTTTTTGAAAAGGAGAGGGTTTAGTAAGTAGAAATAAAATAGAAATATGTTTTAAAATAAATAATTAAAAGTTTACCCGTGATATTTTTGTAAAAAAAGAGGTTTTAGTAAGTAAAAATAAAAAAGGTAACATGTTTTAGTTAAAAAGGGTAATTTCCGGTGATATTTTTGGAAAATGAGGAGATTTTAATAGTTGTTGTTTGATTATTCACATCATAATATTTAATTAATTACATTTGCTAAAAAAATAAGTATGCATGTTAAAATATGTAAACTTTTAAAAAAAATTAAAAGTATTAGAATAAGTTTTAAAAATAAATAATTTAGAATAGTTTTTAAAATAAATAATTAAGGATTTACCCATGATATTTTTGGAAAAAGATGGGTTTTAGTAAGTAAAAATAACATTATTTGGTTTAAAAAGTAATTGTCCGAT
Organism: Heracleum sosnowskyi; assembly: GCA_030848705.1. Lineage (NCBI taxonomy): Eukaryota > Viridiplantae > Streptophyta > Magnoliopsida > Apiales > Apiaceae > Heracleum > Heracleum sosnowskyi. The sequence goes on from CM061245.1 coordinate 7,742,739, forward strand.
ATATTTTTGAAAAAGGAGGTTGTTATTCTCTAGATAATGAATCAAGATTGTAGAAGGTGGGTTGAATATAATATTTAAATTTTATTCAATTTTTTAAACCTAGATCAAATTAAAAACAAGAACAAATAACAGTAAAATAAAAACACAAGAATCAAAAATTCAGGTGGATTGATTGTTTCACCTGAGAGATTTTTATTGAAGAAATCTCTGTGATGTTTATGAATAAACACACAGATGCACAGATGCGTACACTGTTCTAACTTCAACAATTAACAAAATTGAAGAAATATAAAATTATAATACTAATATGTATGATAACATGAATTTATATTGTAAAGAAAATCAAATGACACCATAATTTCAACTTTCTTTATACATAATGTACATATTTTACTTGATGTGTGCAGTGCATTAGGTGAAAAATATATAAACATACCATTTTAAAATCCCAACTTTCTAGTAAATTTCTTCTAAAGAGTAAATTTATTCTAAAGAAGAATATAAATAAGGAAAGATAACAAAATGTCTTATCAGAGCTATCAAAAACACATTCGGTGAACATCTGAAACATCCATCTACTTATTCTACTTATATATATTAAAGACCGTCTAGGGGCAATTTAAGCCAATAAAATGGCTGTAAAATGACAATTTTGCCCTTATTCATTGAAAAATTACAAACTTGTCATCCCTCTATCATTTATGTAAAAATAAAATATTTTTGTTACTCTTAGGAATCAAACCTCTGACCTACTCTTGGAAACTCATGTTATAACCATTGTGCTACATTTACTTTTTGGTTTAACTTAAACATCTTATTAGATAAGCCGCATCACCTCTTTTTGTCCTTTTTTTGTTTAAGTAAAATGTTGGGTTATATTATTTATACATAACTTGATTTTTTTAGTTTCAAAATCTTAATGTATAATTATATTTTATCTACTTTGTATATATTAAAAGCCAATCAAGGACAAAAAAGTAAGAAAATGACTATAAATTTATTATTTTACTCTTATATTTTTAAAAATTACAGAAATGCCAACCATTTATTATTTAAGCTAAAGTAGATTAGATTTGTGTGAACATTGATAATCGTATTTCAAACCTTCCCATATAATTTCATCTAGTGCCCAAGTGCGTAATGTTAGTAATGAATGACACTAAGAAACTAGACAGAGGGGGGGTGAATGGATAGTTTGAATGATTTTCGATTTCTTGAAACTAAAGTGATGTGAGAGATTGTGTTGTATAAAATGCGGACTGAAAATAATAGAACACACACAATCACTTTAATCTACTTTGTATTAAGTAAATTAAATACTACAGCTTCCAAAATTTCACAAATGAAATTATGGCTTCTAAACAAGAACAATGTTTTCTTGTTTTTCTTACAGAGAAAAGAGTGCTTGAATATTTCTGTGTATGACTCTCTTACAGCTAACAATAGGGTGTGCAAGATATATATATCCTATACAAACTAGTGCACACTCCTATTTACACAGTTACCCCTCACTGTAAGTCCAACTTGTCATGCCATAAGAAGTTAACTGTGTCAGGAAGGACCACTTGCTTTTCGGAGTCTTTCCCGTTTCTGTAGCTGCTTGTCTTTTGTCTTTCTCTCCAAGTTTTGATGTAGATTTGCCATCTGTTCTTTGGACCACCTTACCGGAATAGATGCTTCAGTATTTGTCTCCTTTGAATTTTGGTTATGTACCTTGATTTGTCTTGTTATAAACGGCTAAGTGTTGATATCGTGAACTCCAGCATTTTCCTGACTTCACGATATATCCTTTGAAGACTTCGCGACATAGCCTTTGAAGACTTCGCGACATAGCCTTTTTGAGAACTTCGCGATCTAGCCTTTTTGGGGACTTCGCGACATAGCCTTTTTGAGGACTTCGCGATCTAGGCTTTGTGAGGACTTCGCAACTAATGTTATGCTTAGTGAGATAAATGCTATGTTGGAAACTCAAGTCTCTTAGTTTAAGGAAACACTTGTTGAATGCATGAATGCTAAACATGAACTTGAGGCTGTCTTAAAAAGAGAAGTGGTTTTGAAAGAGCATCTGAGAAAGGAACAAGAGGTTATTGCAAGATGGAATAATTCCAGTTACATTGTGTCCAACATTATCAAATATCAAGGAATGGACACATTTTGTAAAGAGACCTGGAAGTGCAATAACAAGAAGCTAGAGGATGTGGAGACTGCTCCAAAGATGGTAAAACCATTTAGGAGTAATCAGACTCTAGAGAAACTGAGAAATATGGTTGGACCAAGCTTCAAGAATCAGGTTCAATCACTAAGAAGCAAAACCAGCAAGGAAGAAGAGTCAGATGCAGATGAAGAAGAAAGCTTGAATGAAACAACAATGATTGACTGTAGTAGCAGCTACCCATCAGAAGAAAGTGCTTCCAGAAGGCCCTGCATTCGATGTGGTAGAGTTAATCACTTGTATACTTCTTGCAGATTTGTTGATACAAGATCTACTCAACTGCCTATGACTGATATGCCTGTCATGCATCACATTTTTGCTCACAATGCTCGAGATTCAACAAGATATGCGAACATGCCATTTGTTCCCCATCTATATTGGTATGAATTCAATATGCCTCAAATGTCTTGGAGCATGCCTGACTTGAATGATTTGTATGCTCAAACATTTCCTTGCCGAGCATCGAATTTTGATATTCTTGAGCAGCATTGGATGCCGATCTCTCAATGTCAGAGTCAAGGGATGAGAAGGGTTCAAAACCTTTGAAGGTCAAAGATCAGAAAAAGAAGATGACAATCATAAAAGCTATAAAGCCAAAGCTCAAAAATTAATAACACAAATATATTAAAAAATATATAAATTAATATAATTATAGATATTAAAAAAAAACATGTGTTGCACAAGATCTTATCCAAGACTTTGGTTTATGTACCGTCAAATTAATAGTGATCATTGATTTTTGAAATTTATAAATAAAAACCGCCAGATCTAATATTAAAAAGTGTTTTTGATTGTTATTGGAATTACATTCAAATACTAAAATCTGAATTTTAATAATATAAACAAAAAATGAGTAGGTTTTCTAAGTTGAATAGAATTATCAATGTAAAAAATTATAACTTTATCTTCTATTCGGGATCCTATGTAATTTTAGTTGAATAATAACAACTAAATCATCATTAAATTAAAATAATTTCGTTAATTAATATAATTATAAATTATAAAAAACAACCGTGCATTGCACGGATTATAAGCTAGTTTACATATAATAATTGTAATAAAGTATTAAAATTAGAGAATGTGTACCTTTCTGTTGATGAAAATCTAGTATATAAATATCAAACTAATATATTAACGAGAATTTTATCAAATTTTTATTGGGACCCTAAATTAAGAATGTGCAACGCAATTTATTACCCGCTTATCTCATATCGTTAATATAATATTTATATTTACTTGTTTTATACTTAATTAACTATTTATAATTACAAATACTTAAATTTTTGTTTAAACGACATCCTTTAAAATCACTTATTTCAAATTCGATTTTGTAAAAACAAAATTAGACGAAATTGTTGAGATACATCAGCAATTATGGCGGTTTGTGTGGGTGAATGAACAATTTGTTGGTAACCAGTGTCACCTGGACACTACCTAATATGGTTGATAATGTAGTTGAAGCCGTACTGTTTGATGAAAGTTCTGATAGATGAAATTGGATGAGGGACTCGAAGAGTTAGAATTGGCAGTTGAAACAAGAGTTAATACATCAGCAAATGGTATTACTAAAATTCACGGAGATGAGATTCTTAACATACTTGCTGCTGTTAATGGTTGGCAGAAGCAAACAACGAAGAATGTCAGTGTTCTTTCTAGCCTTAATGTGATGCAAACTAGTAACCAACATAACATGCAAAAGAGAATGTGGTTACAATTATGGATCACAGTAAAGGGCAGAGGACAGAGGAGATTGTTGAAGATCCCATGGTTGTTCCTAGGAGGATTATGGAGAGTTGGACACCTCAACGTGTAGATGAGCTTCCCGAAGCATTTTGTGGTGATACTTTTTGACTTGTACTCATATGTTTGTCACTTTAACTGGATTTGTAGGTTACACTTGGAAAAAGCTTCAAATCGTGATTATAAACGGGAGACTTTAGAATCAGTTACTTAGATGGCACTTGCTTTAGCATAATCTTAAATCATCCCTAACAAGATTTCAACAATGTGGCATGGAAATCAGGGTTGGAAGGAATTTTGTTATGTTATTTTCTAGTGTCAACGATTCATGAAAGCAGAAAACATGACTAACCTCAATTATTTATCCTTGCATTAAATATGTTCTGCACATGAATGTGCCATTAGCTCTTTGGGCCCAAAAAGTAAATTCCACATCCAATTTTGTTGCATACAGTTATGTTTAATTTTTTTTTTTTGTGTGTATATACTATCTACTTCAATTTTTTTTGGCTGTGTTTATGTAATTAGTTCGTTGTCAAACAACCATAAATTGAAGCTATAATTGCTTAATTTATTTTATATCATCCCTGTAAAATGTGTGGCTTATTTGCTGCTATGTATTAATTCAGTAGTGCACTTTCTTTCTGAATAGGTGGTTGGGTTGGTTATTTCTCATATGACACTGTACGCTTCGTAGAGAAGAAGCTACCTTTTTTGAATGCTCCAAATGATGACAGAAACCTTCCTGATGTTCATCTTGGACTTTATGATGACGTGATTGTGTTTGATCATGTAGAGAAGGTTCTACTGTTTAAAGATTTATCAAATTAGAAAATTTTGGCATTGCGTTTCTCTTATTATGGGTCAATCTTATTTAGAGTTCCTAATCATCTTATTAGTAAAAGTGCACATTTAATTTAAAGTTGTTTCTACATGCATGACTGTCTTTTTATTGATTTTATTCTGGAGGAAATTAGTATATACATTGAGTTGATAAAAGTGGAGACATGTAAATATTCAACTCTACTGTTATAGGACCCTCAGTGGAAGATGATAAAAACTTGAACATTTGATAATTATTGAACTCAATTGTAAAGTTATACATATGTAAAATGTCATAATATTTACAAAGCTTGACCTCATATTTGAATGTTATTTTTAATATTTAATGATTTAACTACCTTCCAGAAGTATTCTCATTTCATCCCGAATGAAGTTTGATTTTGTCAAGAGTTTGCTGATATATTTGAATCTTATCACTAGCTTATGCTCTGAAACTTTAATTCGTTTACTTTATCTCAAGTATCCTAAGTTTATCTGTTATCTTCTGCTTTACAACTACAGAAGGCATTTGTGATACACTGGGTTCATTTGGGTCAGTTTGCTTCTGTTGAGGAGGCATATAATGATGGAATGGACCGTTTGGACACTTTAATGTCTAGAGTGCATGATATAGTTCCGTAAGTAACCTCAACTATGAAAATAGCACCCATAATTTTTCAATATGTATACATTATGATTTTGTTAGATTTGTTTGGCAATCTCAGGCCAAGGCTTGCAGCTGGATCAATCAAATTATCCACCAGTCTCTTTGGTCCTTCTCTGAAGAACTCATCCATGTCAAGTGATGCATACAAAGAAGCGGTCTACAAATGCAAATAACATGCGTAAGAGGTATGGAATTGCTTGTGAGAGAAATATGCATAATTTTGATCCTGGTGGAGGCATAATTCCAGCATCTATTTTTAGTATTGAAGATGGCATTTTAGAGCTGGTATTAAAAGTTCATTTCATGTCAAGTATCAAGGCTGATTTTAGTGCTATTTATAACCATCTTTTAGAGCTCCAAATTCCAGTATTAAAAAATTCTGCCACTGCATTCATTCCACCATGTTTTATTTATTATGAAAATGCATTTTGTGGCTATCACAAGGTAATGGAGGTTGGTATCAAGTTAGGTTATAAGGAGAAGAGGAAAAGCATATTAAATAGTGGAGTTGGTGAAAGTGAAGGCATAGCGGAGAATGTTTTTTAAATTAGCAGCTCTTTAAATTTGGTGGACAAAAAAGGTGATACAAAATGGTATGGAAAGAACAGAGTTGTAGAACCTGGTATGTGTATCGATAAAGAGTTCAGTATATGGGCACGGGTGAGAATTACTTGTGCTGCTGTATGGAACGTGACATTAGGTACTGCTACAACAGTTTCCCTTCACAAACTGCATGAATGCATACTCTCTTGGGTGATTCTAAAGGTAGTTGGAGTAGTTAAAGGTACACAGTTAGCATTTAGAAAGGAACATGATTCTGGAGTGAACCACTGCCTAAGATCTTGTGGTGATTTGGATGAGGTCAGTATATTTGTGGGACTAGGAATGGCTTATTCACGCCTAGCTAAAAAGTATTTACAGGGTTCATTTAGGTCAAAGGTGCATAATAACATAAAGCTTGCTAGAGTTGTAGCATGGAAGAAGCAGCTGAGAGAAACTCAACACGCCGAAAGGTTAGGAGGCAGGCCATATACAGAAGTTAATTCAGGGTGCAGTGCAGGACAACTGCGGAAAATAATTTTATTCGGAAACATATCAAGATCAAATTTCCAGAGCACATAAAAAGTAAAGGTACCGTCATAAAAGCTAAGAATTGTGAACTCTGTCATGCTAATCTGATTAATCTTGGCCCAAATGGGTGTGCTAGAAATACTTTGCTTAAACTTATGGGATTAGAAAATTTTCCAAGAGGTGTAGTGATGCTTGGTGAAGAAATTTTGTTTTCTAACCGTTTGGAGCAGAGTTTGGTTGAAGCACTTGAGTTGGATAAAACACGATTGGTGGAGGCGGTGACTAATGATTCAGGACCGTCTGATGTGAAGGATTGTTGTATGATTGATAGGTATGCAATCAAGACTCCGGTACTTCTCACAACCTCGAGATGTGCTATACAAAAGCAGGATGTTGGAAGGGTGGAGTTTGAAGGACAGATTCCTAAGCAACTTCAAGCGTATAGGTTTAAAATAGAAGAATGTTCACATACGGCATTAAAGAAGTTCAATGTGATTTCAAATTCTTCTCCAGAATGGAAGGGATTTTAACCAACCGGATGTATTTGGGCCAAGTGGGCTAGTAGTTATGATCAATTGGGCTATTCACTAATTCAGAATACTGGCCCAAGAGAAGTGAAGCCCAAATAGCTTAGCTATATATGCCAATCTTGTCTTCTCGAGCAGATATGGAAGAACAGTTGTCTTTCTCGTCTATTTCATTTCCTGTATTTTACATTCCTTTGTTTTGTTTTCGTTTCCAGAACTTCTTCAGTTTAATTATGTTTTTGCACCTTTAATTCTTGTTATCATGTTCAGTAATATCAATTTCAGTTTATTTTAAGTATGTATTCTTCTAATTACTTTCCTATTGATTACAATTCTTATACTGAAACATCATTTAATGGTTACAATTCGGATATTAACCAACCAGTTGGTTACACTCAAGAGCAGATGAGTCGCATGTCTCCTTCTGATTTATCCAAAATTCAACAACAGGTTTGTTATAATTACTTGTTTTTTTTATTTGTTATTGTTTTTATTTGATTTTTAAGTGTTTTTTATTTTTTTTTTTGTTTTTATGTTTCTGATTGGATTGAATTGTGGATTTGTGCTTGATTGTGGAGGTGATTTGGAGTTTATTAGGGAATTAAGATGTATATTGTAGAATCTCGATAAATTAATCCGATAAATGTATGATTTCGATAAATAAGTATTGTTTTGTTATGAATGGAATTATGATTGTACTTGATTGCGGAGCTTATATGAAGTTTGTTAGGGAATTAGGATGTATATTGTAGAATCTGGATAAATAAATCCGATAAACAAATGATTTCGATAAATAAGTATCGTTTGTTATGAATGGAATTATGATTGGACTTGATTGCAGTGCTGATATGAAGTTTGTTAGCATTTTAGGGAATTAGGATGTATAGTTGAATCTCGATAAATAAGTGTTGTTTGTGTTTGTGATGATTGAATTGTGGTTTCTGTACTTGATTGCGAAGCTGATTGGAAGTTTGTTAGGGTTATAGGTAATTAGGATGTATAGTGGAAACTCGATAAATAAGTGTTGTTTGTGTTTGTGATGATTGAATTGTGGTTTCTGTACTTGATTGTGGAGCTGATTGGAAGTTTGTTAGGGTTATAGGGAATTAGGATGTATAGTACAATCTTGTTAGATGAATATTGGATGAATTGAGCTCAATAAATGATATGTTGATTGTTATGTTTGTGTTTGTGTGGCGGTTCTAATTGGAAAAATGTTATCAGTTGTTTTTTATTTTTTATATGAAAATGTAATTGAGCTCGGTTTAATTGGGGAGATTTTTTGCTATCGAGCTTGTGTTGTGTGCTTCGTGATAGTGCATAGTAGGAAGGTGTTGATAGTGAGTTAGATACACATGTTTTGATTCTGACTCCCTCAGTTGAAACGTTGAATTGGTATGGAGGTGTTAAATTCCGACCTTTAATTGACGTTGCAGATGATGTCTAATCCTGATTTGATGAGGATGGCTTCTGAAAGCATGAAAAATATGAGGCCTGAAGACTTAAAGCATGCAGCGGAACAGATGAAGTATGCACGTCCAGATGACATGGCTGAGATAGGGGAAAAGATGGCTAATGCGACCCCTAAAGAATTCGCGACCATGCGGGCACGAGCAGATGCACAGGTCACGTATGAATTAAATGCTGCTCAGATGCTGAAGAAACAGGTAAACATTCAGTTCGTAAAAGCAATTAAAAACTTTTGTTACTGCAGATGTACTTTAACAAAATTGGTGTACATACTACGTAGTACTGGTACATACTGCAAGAGAATAAGGTGTCCTAATGTTTGTGATTGAATCAGTTCCTTGCGTTTGCCCGTCCTTACTAATTCTTGTATACATATAGTTTCATTATAGAATCCACAACTCGGCCATTATAATTTTCACTTCTTATATTAAATTTTTTCTGTGTTCCTTGCAATTAATTAATGAATGTTCCGGGTATCCAGGTTTGAGTAAATAGGAAAGGAGTAACTTTTATTATTTTTACCGACTAAATAATATATAGTATTTATATGGTTTTAAAGCATCAGAAGTAGATTTACAAATTGAATATGAAGCTGGCAAATAATATGATGCAAAACAAGACTTAGGCTGGATAAAAGTGGCCAACATATGAAGAAAATATGGGGAGAACAGGAACACGAGCCATTCTATCACAAAATTGCTTTAAAGGTTCTTCGTAGGTTTTGCTTAGATTACATTATAGTATCACACAAGGATCAAAATTTAGTATCATAGCTACAAAATTTGATATGTAAAAAAAATGGGAGGCAAAGTTTAAACGAAAAGCTTGGTAGTTACATTAAGTTTTTGATGGATATTAAATATTTTCTTCTTTATCTGCAATAAGAATATCAATTATTGCTGCATGTTCTAATTTTCACCATTGTAATTAGATGTTAGTTTCAAGAAGACAATAAACTCTCCTATATTTTCCTTTAGTGTAACTGCATAAATCACCTTGTTATTTTATCATTTATCTAATAGTCACCCACTCACCCTTAACTTCGAAGGACTAAATACTAAAATGATTGAATTAGTTAAAAAAAAGAAAGAAATGATTGCAATCTGTACTTGTGGATTAGCCTAAAACCGCGTAATCCAATCAAATTAGTTCTAGGCATGAGGAATTGAGGTTGCATAAGTTGGCTCTTTACTTGAACTACCTGCACAAACTTTTAACAGTATTGTACTTTACAGTGATTATCGGAAGACCTGGTGTACTGCCTCTACTTATATATGTGTTATGTATTAGTCATGTACTCATGTTGAAAGATCAAACAACTAGCTATATCAGCTGCTGCTTTAGACATATAGCTTAATGGATTGTTTACTTTCTCTCTTTATGGCAGGGCAATGAACTTCATAGCCATGGAAACTTGAATGGTGCTTTACAGAAATATTTGCTTGTAAGTACTACATTTCCAGAGGTTCCTTTTTTGTACTTCAGATGTTCCTCGATAACAATAGTATCTAGTACACCTAAAAGTAGTTAAATATTGTTTTTAATTTTATGTTTTTCAAATGTAGGCAAAGAAAAACCTGAGAGGCATTCCATCTGCCAAGGGCAGAAGTCTCCTATTGGTATGTTCGCTTAATTTGATGCCATGCTATTTGAAAACAAAGCAGTATGATGAGTGCATAGAATAAGGAACTGAGGTATGACAACTTTGAGGTCCATTCCTATATGGAAATGTTAGTGATCCCATACTGTCAAATATTAGTTAGATGCTTGATATTTATAATTTATCATGTAAATTGTGAATTGTTGTTTTGTCCAATAGGAGTATAACAGAACCAGCTTTTACTTGTGATCGCCAAATTCTGAAACCTATACACACAAACAAACACTTTTGATCTCGATCTTTGTATAATCTCAATTCAATTTATTTTTAATAAATTTAAATCTCGGAAAAGATGTTTCCAGGTATGATGGATCCAGAGCTTATGAGACTCGCTCAAGAGCAGATGAGTCGCATGTCTCCTTCTGATTTATCCAAAATTCAACAACGGGTTTGTTATAATTACTTATTTTTTTGATTTTTATTGTTTTTATTTGATTTTTAATTGTTTTTTTGTGTGTTTTTATGTTTTTGATTGGATTGAATGGCTTCAATCGACAAAACTTGAAAGCACCTAATATAAGGATGGTAAAAGTTTCATGTTACAAATTTGAGGTACTTTCAAGTTTAATAGCCTAAAAGTTACAAAACTATCTTAAAAAGTCCACTTGTATAGAAGAACAGTACAACCTGGTCAGGTAGGTCAGGTAGCAGTGAACTTGTTGTACTTCTTACAATTTCCTTGAAGTCAGTAGAAAAAGAAAGGTGTTGTGCTCAAAATTTCACTTAAACTTGTGAAGATTGCAGGATAGGCACCATAAAACGCTGATTCCAGCAGAGCCAGTAATTTATCACTTCACACCTGCTTTGTCTAGGCTTGCCATGTATGTCATGTACACGGTCCAAAGATAGGAAAATGAATTTCTCACCAAAGGCTGAAAAAGATATACCAAGAACAAGAATGTGTAGTCACTGATCTGTAAAGTTTTTATAATGTTTAGTGACATTGACATGTAACATCTATGATAAATTAAATAAATAAACAGTTTGAATGTCACAAAATCACATAATGGTCGATACATTACACCACTTATCATTGTAGAAACCAAGTCTCTCTTTAGTCGAGCAACTATTTCCTCTCCATTTTCACCTTATTTTTAAGAGCAACATGAACAGTTTTAGAACATTTATGATGGTTAATAATTTTGCTCATCACTGGTATGTGTTTGTGAAAACAAATAACACAAAATTATTTTTTATCATTTAGGAATAACACAAAAGCAATACCTTGTAGACTTGCATTGACTGACAAGAAAACTACAGTCATAAAAGGTCCGTATAGAGTTTGCCCCATGACTATCTTTGTCATTGTTGTAAAAAGATCTTGCTTTGGAAGGGCCTCTGAGACAAAAAAAATTGAACCAGAAATTAAAATTTTCAATTTTTTTGTTAACCTGAAATTGACCAACTAGGAGCTCAGCATAATTTTAACTTTGGTTGTTACATATATTTTGTTACTCTTTGAATAATTTCCTCTTGATTTTGCGAAAACTATTTCAATCTCAAGTCGTGGATTTGACCCAAAATGCATGATCTCTTAGAAGGGATGTATTTCATGCATGCACATCACTTAATTTGATGTCATTTGTAAGTTAGTTTGAAAGAGGGGGACAAATAGATGGACCACTAGCAGATATTCAAAAAGGAGATAAATCCGGGAATATCTCTACTTTCACGAAAAAAAGGCAGCTTCGGGGAACACCAAAAACAACTGAGCAAAGCTAGGGCTTTTAAGAAAAAAAACAAAATGGTTGTATGGGATCAATTGCCAATATCATATACTGTTGCTCTCTTTCTCTCTCTCTCACGTGACAACAAACTCACAGAACTACACACATTAAACCACAGGACCCTGTTACTACTTTTCTAAAAAGTTACTACTACTGTACTACATAGCCTAGCTTAGCAAGGGCATCTTTGACATAATATAAGTACTGAGCGTCCTTGTGCAGCGGTAAAAATTAATTTGCTTGGAGTAGTGCCCAAGCAAATTTTTTACTACTCAAGCCTCTTAAACAACTACTTTATTTACTTAGTTTCATTATACTTCAATGAAAAACAGAGATATCACATAGAAGAATAAAAAAAACACAATGGTGAGATATGACATTTTTGTCACTGCTGATCTGGGAAACCTGACCAATTTGCAACCTGCTGGTGGTTCTACAACACCATTTCACTTGAAGGTCGGTTACTTTTTTCTTGATTTTACGTGATTATGTTAAGTTTTTGTGTGTTTTTTTGTTCTGTTCATTCGATATTATTGTTTGAGGCTCGTTTACATGTATTTGGGCTCCTGTTAGTTTTTATTTATGGCCAAACTTGTGTATTATGGACTTATGGGCCTAAACAGTAAACCAAGACTCAAAAAATAAAATAGCAATTGCATTTTTCATTCTATCCGAACATGACCACCATTTTTTGAAGCCCTAAAATCTAATATTTTGTGTTATCATTTTATTTGTTTTCTTGATTTATGGGAATTATGATTTTTGTTGATTTTCTTGATGGTTTTTGTGTTAGGTTTTTCTTGATTTATTTCAATTTATGTGGGGTTTGTTGATTTTCTTGATTGTTTTTATGTAGGGTTTTGTTGATTGTTTTTATGTTGGGTTTTTTTTATTTTTTTTCGGGGTTTTGTGTCATTAGTTTGTCTAACTCGTTGACCGCTCTTCTATCTCGCCCTGACTCAGTCACCGACGCAAAAACTTTTCTTACTTTCGTGTTAACTATAATCGCAATCATACTCATTTTCTCTCTCCTCTCTCATCCTTTCTCTCTCGAGATTATGTGAGTATAACGGTGGTGTTGATTGGACGTGTGTGCGCACGGTGGGGATTTGTTTTTCGATGATTCGGAGCAGGTGAACTCGGGATTCTTGTCGTTTCTCTAAAAAGGATTAAGTTGATATTTTTCAAAAATATCATTTTCATTATTTAGTTTACTCTTTCTCGATTAGGTTGGAAGTGCCGTGGGAAGTGTTGGTTTCGGAGGAGAATGTGAGGTTTTTGGTGGGGGATTGTGAATGGGAAAATGGAGGGGAATCGGAAGAGGGGTGATTTGTTTTTTGACAAGTTGGTGAGTGGTGGGTTTGGAGGAGTGGTGAGGGTGATGAGGTGGAATGCGTTGAGGCGAAAAAGATTGAGGCTTCTTTTGGTTCTTTGAGTGAATCTCGGGAAATTGGTGAGGGCGGTATGTGACTTGGTTTTACTTGATTTATGAGTAGGTTTTGAAATTATTTGTTTAGTATGTATAGTAAGAGGTTGTATGAATGTTGTGTGTTTATGTTCAAGTACTTTTTGAGTTATTTGATACTATAAACTTCAGTTTGTGCATTTTAGTATAGTCATTCACCTTGTTTCGTACTAGTTGGTAATGTAATGCTGTGATTAAATATTATGAGAATTCTGAGTAGCTAAGATGATTTATAGGATGATTTTTATTAATATTTTTTTAGGATACACATTCTTCATTGATTTGGTATATTATTTTTCTCATTGTGTATAAACTTTGCATCCCCTATACCTTGAAAGTTTATATTGTCTCCTTGATTTTGAAGTATAGTTCTGCTAGACTGCCATCATCAATAAAGAACTTGAATATTGTTTATCTAATAAATATATTACAATGACAATTGGTAAATTATACTCTTTGGATATTTGTTTCTTCTTTCTAGGTGTAATCAAGTGAGTTTCCATTTTTCCACACAATTAATAAAGTACTCAAACTTTAATTAATTGGATATTTGTTTAATTTTTGTTTGTATATATAGGATTTTAGTTACTTTTGTATAATTAAATTAAACACCACCGTTATACTCACATAATCCCGAGAGAGAATGGATGAAAGAGGAGAGAGAAAGCGAGTATGATTGTGATTATAGTTAACACGAAAGTAAGAAAAGTTTTTGCGTCGGTGACTGAGTCAGGGAGAGGGAGAGAGATAGAGAGAAGAGCGGTAAACGAGTTAGACAAACTAATGAAACAAAACCCCGAAAAAAAATTCAAAAAAATCCAACATAAAAACAATCAACAAAACCCTACATAAAAACAATCGACAAAATCAACAAAACCCACCTAAATTGAAATAAATCAAGAAAAACCTAACACAAAAACTATCAAAAAAATCAACAAAAAATCACAATTCTCATAAATCAAGAAAACAAATAAAATGATAACACAAAATATTAGATTTTAGGGCTTCAAAAAATGGTGGTCATGTTCGGATAGAATGAAAAATGCAATTGCTATTTTATTTTTTGAGTCTTGGTTTACTGTTTAGGCCCATAAGTCCATAATACACAAGTTTGGCCATAAATAAAAACTAACAGGAGACCAAATACATGTAAACGGGCCTCAAACAATAATATCGAATGAACACAAAAAAAAACACACAAAAACTTAACATAATCACGTAAAATCAAGAAAAAAGCAACCGACCTTCAAGTGAAATGGTGTTGTAGAACCACTAGCAGGTTGCAAATTGGTCAGGTTTCCCAGATCAGCAGTGACAAAAATGTCATATCTCACCATTGTGTGTTTTTTTTATTCTTCTATGTGATATCTCTGTTTTTCATTGAAGTATAATGAAACTAAGTAAATAAAATAGTTGTTTAAGAGGCTTGAGTAGTAAAAAATTTGCTTGGGCACTACTCCAAGCAAATTAATTTTTACAGCTGCACAAGGACGGTCAGTACTTATATTATGTCAAATATGCCCTTGCTAAGCTAGGCTATGTAGTACAGTAGTAGTAACTTTTTAGAAAAGTAGTAACAGGGTCATGTGGTTTAATGTGTATAGTTCTGTGAGTTTGTTGTCACGTGAGAGAGAGAGAGAGAGCAACGGTATCTGATATTGGCAACTGATCACATACAACCATTTTGTTTTTTTTCTTAAAAGCCCTAGCTTTGCTCAGTTGTTTTTGGTGTTCCCCGAAGCTGCCTTTTTTTCATGGAAGTAGAGATATTCCCGAATTTATCTCCTTTTTGAATATCTGCTAGTGGTCCATCTATTTGTCCCCCTCTTTCAAACTAACTTACAAATGACATCAAATTAAGTGATGTGCATGCATGAAATACATCCCTTCTAAGAGATCATGCATTTTGGGTGAAATCCATGACTTGAGATTGAAATAGTTTTCACAAAATCAAGAGGAAATTATTCAAAGAGTAACAAAATATATGTAACAACCAAAGTTAAAATTATGTTGAGCTCCTAGTTGGTCAATTTTAGGTTAACAAAAAAATTGAAAATTTTAATTTCTGGTTCAATTTTAGTCTCAAAGGCCCTTCCAAAGCGAGATCTTTTTACAGCAATGACAAAGATAGTCATGGGGTAAACTCTATCCGGACCTTTTATGACTGTAGTTTTCTTGTCAGTCAATGCAAGTCTACAAGGTATTGTTTTTGTGTTCTTTCTAAATGATAAAAAATAATTTTGTGTTATTTGTTTTCACAAACACCTACTAATAGTGATGAGCAAAATTATTAACCATCATAAATGTTCTAAAACTGTTCATGTTGCTCTTAAAAATAAGGTGAAAATGGAGAGGAAATAGTTGCTCGACTAAAGATAGACTTGGTTCCTACAATGATTAGTGGTGTAATGTATTGGCCATTATGTGATTTTGTGACATTCAAGCTGTTTATTTATTTAATTTATCATAGCTGTTACGTGTCAATGTCACTAAACATTATAAAAACTTTACTGATGAGTGACTACACATTCTTATTCTTGGTATATCCTTTTCAGCCTTTGGTGAGTAATTCATTTTCCTATCTTTGGACCGTGTACATGGCAAGCCTAGACAAAGCAGGTGTGAAGTGATAAATTAATGGCTCTGCTGGAATCAGCGTTTTATGGTGCCTATCCTGCAATCTTCACAAGTTTAAGTGAAATTTTGAGCACAACACCTTTCTTTTTCTACCGACGTCAAGGAAATTGTAAGTCACTGCTACCTGACCAGGCTGTACTGTTCTTCTATACAAGTGGACTTTTTAAGATAGTTTTGTAACTTTTAGGCTATTAACTTAAAAGTACCTCAAATTTGTAACATGAAACTTTTACCATCTTTATATTAGGTGCTTTCAACTTTTGTTGATTGAAGCCATTCAACCATGTTTATCATTATCTTCGTGCAATATGTATCAACATTTTATACCTTATGGAATCAATCTTTCAATTATTTATCAAGTTTTCTTTACAGTGTAACATGTTACGGTACTGAAAATGTCAATATTGCTCTCTTTCTTTCTTCTTGTATTATGTGTTCTTTAACTAGGTCTAGTTTATTAATAATGTAGTATCATCGGCACAATTCAGTGGTTAACCAAAATGACAGTAATTCGTTAATGGAAATGTTTTCTGTAACATGCACATTGATTTTGAAGTATAGTTCTGCCAGACTGTCATCGTCAATAAAGAACTTGAATATTATTTATCTAATAAATATATTACAATGGCAATTGGTAAATTATACTCTTTGGATATTTGTTTCCTCTTTCTAGGTGTTGATTTTCCAATTTTATATATTCATCTTCAGTCATCTAATCTTCATTATCTATTTTTTAGTCAATTTTTTTACTATATTTATTTTTCTATAGTTAATAAAAAATTATAGAATTTTCGATGGTAGCGGTGATACAATTTAATCTCATTTAGAAAAGTCAATACTATGATAAAATAATATCATTCAAAAATCAAAATTACAGTGGTATCATTAAAAATAATTATCTAGAATATAGCATTGGGAATTTGGACGTAGAGTATGGGCCTAATTTCTGATATATATATCAATATATGTTGCCCAAATAAGCAGGCCTAATGAAGAATCCTCCAGTTCCAGCACGGGCAGTTCCGTGTTTTAGAAAAAAAAAACAACTACGGTTAAGATTTGGCGGCTACACAGTAATCAACAGTGAATCCGGACCAAAACCCAAAAAAAAAAAAAAGATACTCCCTCGTTTAAAAAATTGTCCACTTTTGAGGTATTATCTTACTAATTTAATTTTTTAGATAAAAAATTGATATTTCACAAAAAGAAAATTTATATAGCTATTCAGTCAAGCATTTTAAATTTGTAGCACGTTCTGCGTTCGCAATGAATTGCACCCATATGATAAATTATAAAATAGATATGTGAAAGTACTATTATACATGAAAGAACGGCATAACTAAGTAACTAGGTACATGAGCTGAAACTATCATCTACTATTCGAATGAAATTGCATAATCACACAAAGTAGTACAATATATCAGTTAAAATTTAGGCAAAAGTGCATAAGTGACGGTTAATGAGTTGAAACTAAGAACACAGAATGTGAGAGCGGGCATTTCAAAGTTGTCAGATAATCTGTGAGCACATGAGACAAGTTTTAAAGATTTCATGAAACTCAGAGCAGAAACATTTCATTACTCAAAAGGGAACTTTAAGTTATACCCAACAAACTAGCCTCATAAAGTGTTCCACATTAGGGCAAAAGGGAATGCCATGCTGGAAAACCTTATCAACCCTATCAAAACCACATCTGCTTTGCATTTTTCTTGTTCAACTCGTATGGGATGAATTCCTGCAGGATCATTCAAGTGCTCTACAGAAAAACCAGCTATTGATCATTCAAGTGCACAACACATGATTTTATGTCATGTAGATTTTAACCTACAACTTAGCAGCAACAATTACTATATAAATGCATTCTATCAACCACTTAGTTCCTTGATAACATAAGGACAATTAATAACAAAGAATTACCACTAGAAGTAACGTACAAATTCAGCTTTCAAAAGACGCTTGAAATGTTGACTTAATAAATATAAAAAAAAACTAAAAAAAAACACTCACCCAGGAGTGACATGTTTAATGGCAACATCTCCCAACTTTGCCCCGTAGATTGTCAAACAATGCCACTGGACTGAACATCGATTAGCATGATCATTTGGACATTCATTCTCGAAAGGAGTTGGATTATTCTGCATCCATCCTGTTCCTATTGACTACATAGTCACAGTTTCACATTCCTCAGAGCTGGTGTAGGCCCCTGTATCCCAAATCACTATCTGATCAGACAAACTATGAAGAAACAACTGCAGACAGAACTGAGAACTTTATATTGATTTTAGGTTGGATGCACTCTTACCTATTTCAAAACTATGTCAACTAAATATATTTAGGTGCCTTTAAATTCCGAGAAACTTAAGCATTCACCTTGCAACAATTTTTGGATTAAACATTCAAAATACTCATTCCACCAAAGCAAGTACAAAATTTTTAACAAACACTCCTCTCAGTCTGGGCCAAGTTGTTGAAAAGCACCTCAACCACAAGACCATTCCTCCCCATAAATGTCGGCATGTTCATCTCTGCGTACAATACAGACATCGACATTTATCTAATCATAATTAAAAACATAAAAAACTTCCTGATTTTTTAACACAAAATGTGAGAAAATTAGTAGAAGTCATTGATTTAAAACAAAAATGTAAATCAATTCTATTGGACATCCAGCTGTAAAATAAAGCCAATCAATATAAGTAGCAACTTGGACAAATTCCATACTTATCAAGATTATGACTCAACTATGGAATTATGCTACTAAATGATTTCACGCATGTGAAAACAGAATATGTGAAGTACCTGTAGAGGAGGAATGTCTTCTGAGGCAACTAGAAAAACTCGAGCAAGTCTAGGGTCATGGTGTTCTTCCAACATACACTGAAGAAAGAGGTTGGGGTCGCAACTGTGATTGATAAATCTCGAGACATTGTTAGTTGAACCTCCATCTAGGCTAAACTCTAGGTATTCGTCATTTGTATCATCAGCTTTCTCCAAAAGATTTGTAAAGGATGTAGATACATCCTTCTGAAAGAACAGTATGAATAGTACATCATTAGCAATAAAAGAGTCTTCTGAATGCAAGGTGAATGCAAGGTCAGGGGACTGAATTCTGAAAAATGACTAGGAATAAATTTGCATCCATTTTTTATTTTTTCAGTGAAAAATAACGATAAAATTTGTAGATACAGTTCACATATCTTTTCAGTCGGTAAAAGATAAAAAATACTTGAAATGACCATTGACTACATAATATGCATATAATTGGCTCTGATAGCAACATAAGTTTTACTGATTAATGTTTAGATCTCTAAAATGTAAGAACATGCACAAAACTAAGCAACAAAGAGCAAGAGACAGCAGATGGGAAACATCAGGACCAAAGTAGAGAACACTTTCAACGGCATTAGAGATTTTAATTAATGAAGCAAACCACCACATGCATTTAAGTTCCCAGCTCAGACATAAACTTGAGAAAAAGTGCAAAACATAGCCAAATTATTATTTTATTGTTGTGTCTATACCATGTTCACGTGCTTTTAAATTTTCGAATGAGTATCTTATTGTCGTGTCTATACATCAGAACATATCGTGTTACTGTGTTATTATCTGTATCCTTGAATCACTTTAACTATGCAACTGTTTAAAACATAAGTGTAAGATAAGGCAATAAATACCGCTAGAAAAAGTAGATACAACATTGGTGCTTTAATATCGGTTAGAAAAACCACCTATATTAAAAGTTTTTTTAACATCGAGCATTTTTTTAACAATGTCAAAGAATAGTTTAGACATCACTTCACAAAATAAACGTGTTATCTGTTATCATTTTAAAAAAAAATTAAAAACACCCGTGTACGTCACTTCCCCTTCGGTACACCAAAATTTCCCCCGACCAAATTTCTATTCCTCTCTTTTTCCCCCTTTCCTCCACACACTCAATGTCTCTCTCAGCTCTCTCTCGACTCTATCTCTCTTACCCTATCTCTCTCTCTCACCATCTCTTATCTCCTCTCCCTTATCTCTCTCTCACCGATCTCCCCATCCACATCTCTCTCACCATCTCTGTATCTCCTCTCACGTCTCTTTCTCAACCCTTAACAAACCCTAATTTACATTTTCTCTCACAGATTCAAACTACAAACCGTAATTAAGCATGAACCCAGATAGGAATTGGTTCGATTTGTGCTAAATAACCTTCACAGCAACGCTTTTGGTTCGATTTGTGTGAAAAAAGTAAGGACATTTCGTACTCATTTTCAATTTTTTTTTTTGATTTTTAATCGATTTTTTTCCACAGGCCTGGAGATTTATTAAGCTTGGAAATGACCTTTAATTAGTAAGAGATCCCTCTTTTATTGATTTTTATTATTATATATATATATGTATGTATGTATTTGTGTCTTTGTGTGTATAGTTTTGTAAGGTTTGGATTGTTAGTTTATGTGGAATCTTTTTGGGTATTTTATTAATTTATGGCTGTTTTTTTTGTGTTTTTTTGCTTTTGATTGTTAAACGTGGGTATTTTTGATTGCCAAAAATTTGTGCTTGCATTTGATTCTTCCGGTCTCCTAATTGATTCTTTGGTGGTGGACCTGGAATGGTGCCTAATGGTAATTTTGAGTCAGCATCTTCAACTGCAGATGCTGATAGGAGAAGTGGCCGTTCTAGGGGTATGTTTGGTTTATATAATTAGTATTTCATGTTATCTTCGAATTTTAACTCCACTTGGTCTGATATGATGAGTATAAAGTGCAATATCCCGTGGTAGTACAGCATAGCACGATAAGCTTTCTTTGTTGTGAACAAATATTACGAGTTGCAGGTTCTTTCATGCCTCCTGGACCACCTAATGGTCCGCATAAACCTGGTCTGCATCCTGCTGGTTATCCCATGCCTCGTGGTCCGATTACACCTTATCATGGGGGTCCTCCGCAGCCATATGCTATTCCTGCTTGCGGTGCTGTACATGGACCTGTTGGAGCTGTTCCTCATCTTCCTCCGCAGGGAAGTCGAGGTTTTGGTGCTGGACGTGGCAATGCTGGTGCTCCCATAGGCAATCATCTTCCGCACCAGCAAGGCTCTCAGCAAGCAGTTGGGAGTGTTGGGTCTAATTCTAATTATTCTACTCTGGAGGGTCCAAGTAGCCAGCCATCTCCTGGTGGTCACCATTGTCGCTGCCTGGTTATGTTTCTAATGTAAGTGTTTTATATTTCTGTCGTGACACCCAACATTTACTTCTCAATGATTTCTCTCTCTCTGCCTACGTTTTTCTCTTCATAAGTCGTTATACATTTTGGTGGATTTTTCTTTTGAATAGACGGCTGTTCAACCAAACCAATCTTTTCGGGATGGGTTCTCTATTGGTGGCATGTCTCAGGTAATAGAACTTCGTGAAGGTAACACTTCTTTATTAAATTTATTCCAAATCTTATATCGAAAATTGTTTATCAGGATATCTTGGGAGATGATTTCAAAAGCCAGGGTTCACTGGAAGAGCTTTAGAACTTGGAGTGAGCGTCAAGATGATAACAGGTGTGTCAGAGTGCTGCCCGGAGTGCCTCAGATATTGTTCTAACTGAGCCAGGGCTGAGTGTGATCATCAGTGCTGTTTTAACAAGCGGTGCCATCTAATTACACGGTAAATCATGTCTTCCTGATTTGAAGTTTACTGCAAATTTGCACAGATTGTGTGTGTGTGTGTGACTGTATGTAGATTTCTTTAGAGAGAGAGAGAGAGATTGTGTGCGAGTGTACATTTCTTTATTTGGCATGTTGATCCGTTAGTAATCTAGTCTGTATATTATTGCCGCTTTTTAAGCATGAACCGACACTAACTCCCTTCTTGTCTTTGTCCACCTGCACACTCCATCTATACGCAAGACTTGGCCAAATGGTTCTTCGCGTACACGATGGCTGGTTTCATTATGAGAGACTGATGGGTAAGCTCTTGGACCTTTCTCTTTTGGTTTGATTTGATTCCATATATATGTACCTAGTTTGTTGGGTGGAAATTACTTGCTGCAACAATCTGATATTTACGCCATTGGTTAGACTACACATTATCGGACTATATTCGTTGTCTACACAGATGCATGCTTTTGTTAGTGACTTAATATTTGGTTAAATTAGGAAGGGAAAATAACACACATAAAAAAGGAATTTCTAGCCCTACTAATGCTTGAAACATATTTTCTGCAAAAGAATAAAACTTCTAGAAGATGTACTTGTAACATATAACACGTGCATGAGTTAAATTTGTATTTTATGCAAGATTTTTGAAACAAATTAAGCCAATAAGATTTACTTGAGAGGTTGTCGGTGTTTACCAACTTTTTAAGCATTGCTCAAAAGTAGGGATGTTCACGGGTCGGGTTGGCTGGGTTGAAGGCATTTTGCAACCTGACCCAATTAGATCGGTTTGAAATTTTTTTAACCACCCGTAAAAAATAAATTCGTAACCCAACCCTACCTATTGTATATCGGTTTGAACGGTTTAATAATTTTTGAAAAAAAGCTTAAATATATACGGTATCGCTCATTTTGAAAATTTAAATAAAATTAAAGTACGTATAACTTAAGATTTTAGTACTAATATTTTATTTTGATTAACATTATAAATTTAGTAAAGTAAATTATGTCTCAAGTCATATATGTAAACACAAAATATAATTATATATCTATAAATGAAAGTATAATACATTGTATAACATATTGTAATAAATGATATATACATAAAATTTTAAATTATTGAACAAAATTGTAACTTAAATCGGGTTGGGGTGGGTTGGTCGAAAAAACGTAGAACCCATAAGACCGGGCTTGTTTTAACTAAACGAGCCGGCTCGACTTGACTCGTGAAATTAAACGAGCCGAGTTCGGGCAGAAGATTAGGCTCGTTTAAGTGTAATTTTACACGAGCCGGCTCGCCCGACTCGTTTAAATAGGCCCCTTTAACTAAACGAGCCGGCTCGACTCGTGAAATTAAACGAGCCGGCTTGACTCGTGAAATTAAACGAGCCGAGTTCGGGTAGAAGATTACTCGTTTAATTAAACGAGCCGGCCCGGCTCGAACTCGCCCGACTCGACTCGAATTACAGCCCTAATTTAAAGTGGCGTTGATCGAAAGGGGTAGAACATAAACTATATTAAAAATGGTTTGTCTTGTGTCCTCCAAAATTTATTTATTCACTGTCTTTTTTAATTGTTACAAAAAAAGGTGATATTACAAACTAGATGAACAAGGCAAATGACTATATTTAAACTAATGCAAGTTAAATTTTAAAAATTACTTACATTCTCCGCTTTCCATCCTTTTCCGAACAAAAAGGACACCGGATCACAACAATCAAACTCCAGATCCATGAGCTGCACACTAGAGAAGTCTTCTTCACTAAGTGCTGTTGTGTCAGCATGCGCCCTTGCATACCCTATACTGTCACAAAACATGCACTATAACAAGAAAAAAGATTAATTCATGAAATTGAACATAAAGAAATACTATAAATAAATCACAAAGAATATAATCAACCTACATTCCTGCTGATGTGTGGTGTACTCTCTGGAGTCCTCTGCTGCTCGAAATATATCATCAAATCCTGATCTCCAAGCTGTCCACATTTTCCACATTTTACCTACAACAATAAAACATAAACAGTTAACAATGGCATAAATAAATAATACACGAAATCAAGCGTTCTATGCTAGCAAACATACACAAGCCGATTTTGAAATGTAAGTCACGAAAACTAGTCTCTCTAAGCTGGCTTAGTACTGCTACCCATTCTGTCCTAACCTCCAATTTTAATAACTTAACTAGACCAATGTCTAGTTAAGTCATTAAAATTGGAGGTCTAGTTAAGTCATTAAAATTGGAGGTTATGGCAGAATGAGTAGCAGTATTGACTTATAGGGACTAGTTTTTGTGACTTACATTTCAAAATCAGCTTTTGTATGTTTGCTAGCATAGAACGCTTGATTTCGTGTATTCTTTATTTGTGCTATTGTTAACTGTTTATGTTTTATTGTTGTATGTGAAATGTGGAAAATGTGGACAGCTTGGAGATCAGGATTTGATGGTATATTTCGAGCAGAAGAGAACTCCATAGAGTACACCACACGTCAGCAGGAATATATAGGTTGATTCTATTCTTTGTGATTTATTTATAGTATTTTTTTTATGTTCAATTTCATGAATTAATTTTTTTTCTTGTTATAGTTCATGTTTTGTGACAGTATGGGGTCTGTGAGGGCGCATGCCGGCACAACAACACTTACTGAAGACTTCTCTGGTGTGCAGCTCATGGAGCTGGAGTTTGATGGTTGTGATCCGGTGTCCTTTTTGTTCGGAGGAGGATGGAAAGCGGAGAATGTAAGTAATTTTTAAAATTTAACTTGTATTAGTTTAACTATTGTCTTGTTGATCTAGTTTGTAATATCACCTTTTTTTGTAACAATTACAAAAAACAGTTAATCAAATAGATTTAGGAGGACACAAGACAAACCATGTTTAATATAGTTTTTGTTCTGCCCCTTTCCATCAACATCACTTTAAATATATATCAAACTTACGTGGAACTGTACAAGAAGAAACGAAAATGCAACCCAAGTTGGTCAAAGAAAAATAATATAATTTTTTTATGATGCAAAGGAGTCTGTTGATGGTTGCATTCGTGGGATTAAGGGACTGCCAATACAGGGAGAAGTGAGCTAGTTTCGATATAGATTAAGTGACGATTTACCAAAGTAACACGCATTAGCCCATTTTCTGCTCAAATTCTATTCTATCAACTTGGCTTAGCCACTTTGAATTTTTGCTAGGAACAATACTTCATCCACTGCAAACTTAATCTTTTGAGCAATGCAAAAAGTTGGTAAACACTGACAAGTAAATCTTGTTGGCTTAATTGTTTTCAAAAATCTTGCATAAAGTGCGAATTTAACTCATGCACGTGTTATATGTTACAAGTACATTTTCTAAAAGTTTTATTTTTCTGCAGAAAATAAGTTTCAAGCTTCTAGGGCTAGAAATTCCTTTTTTATCTGTGTTATTTTCCCTCCCCCTTAGATGTTGGTTGTAACCTTTTGCTCAAAAATTGCTGCATGAGTTTGATAGGACTACAAAGGAGTAAATCAATCGCTGAACTTGGTCTAATTTGACGAGGTCACGGCAATCTATAATTTTAAGGTAGTAAAACACTAGAACTTCTCGCTCTTATCTAGTGGTTTTAGTAATCATTCTAGTCTAGTGACATTGGAATTTTCTTCGATAAAAAAGATACTTGGGAAAAAGGTTACTGGCAAAAGTCCTGGCACTAGATTTTTATTAGAGGTGATGCTATCCAGACATCCAATAGCAATAACAACTTAGTGCAGTCTGCAGATCATGGAAACATAAAAGGCCATAATTGGGTGCACCTGATTTTTGATAGTCAACAATTTATGTGTAAATATGTGTGAGGTTTAGGGAATCGCAGGGTTCTTTGGGGGAATGTCTGATCACTTATCAGTACTTAAAGGAACTTTGTTCTTGGTCTCCAACTTGGAAAAGATAAAGCCGACTCTGAAACCTCTTATTGGACACAGATGTCATTACTGGATTTCAGCAGGGGGGAAAATTCATACCTGTAGAAAAGTTGTGGAGTGAGGGGTAAAAGCAGAACCTAGGGGTATTTTGGGGTCAGGAACATTGAAACTAGCGCAAGTATTGTATTGATGGTCCTGTTATGAAATATAAAATACCCAAAACAACCCCAACCATTTCATGGAGATTACACTTTCCTAGCATTTGACATGTGCTTAAATTTGTGACCTATTCTACTTGTGAGAAACTTTTTTCCAGAAAGGATTAATAAGAACAATATGACAAGTTAGACTCTTATACTTATATTGAATAAGACAGTTAATCAAATAGATTTAATTGCACTTTATTAGAAAAAAATAAAGGTATTTCTTTTTTATTTGATTTAATGCCACTTAAAGGTAGTTTTTGTCCTAATGTATGCTATAAATTTCGTATTCAATGGGAAGCGAGCCTTTTCATTGTTTTTGGTGTTCCTTGATTTACTGTTTATTACTAGGAATTGCCGTAATGAGCTGACAACAATAAAATCAAGTGTGTTGGTATCTCTTATAGTTTAAATTATTTTAGCAACAATTTATTTCTCCGGATAAGAAACGTACTACTGTTTACTTGAAGACATTAGATTTGTTTTGGAGCAAATCTACATGCAGGCAAACACCATTTTAAAGATTTCTTTTTCTAATAGATTATGAGTTGGACATGGTTGTCTTTGTTTGTATTGAACACATATTTCTATATGTATATATATTGTAAGCTTTTTATCTTTGTAGACAAATTTCAGCTAATAGCAGAACAATCTTTAAATCTCTCGGAGCATTAAGTAAGTAGTACTCTTACCTGTTCTGTAGAGTTAAAACAATTATGAGACTTTCCTAAAATTGTTTACTGTTTTTTATTACAAATTGGATGACCTTTCTCTTTCAAAGTACTCACTGAAGGGGTCATTACTCATTATGCAGTTTATATATTTTTGTTCTTTACTATTATCTTCTATCTGCAAATAATAGTTAGTTTATTTTTTATTCTTTACTATTCTCTTCTATCTGCAAATAAACAAGTCTCATTCAATTATTTTATTTTTGTAAAAAAGTGACTTTTTTTTTTATAGAAGTTAGCTTTTTATATGCTAACAAAATTTTGATCATTATACGGGCCCTTTTGGCCAGAGTTCTCGCTTATACAATGTAAGAAATGCTATGTATGAGTAAACTTTTAATAGCACTCTCCTGATAATTCATTATTACGTTTGCAAATTATTACAAATAATAATAAATAGCAAATTATATATAAGTTGATTAAGGTGTGTGATTGCACAATCTTAACAACAATTCAATTACAATCAAAGAAACGAAATATTGTCATTATTCCATAGATGAATACAAAGTTTATCCTCCAAAGACGGCCAAACATAAACCAGCCAAATGTAGAAGAGATGATCTAGATTAGCTAGTGCAGGCGGAATTTCCTTAGCTGGAATTTTCAGTTATGAATTTCTTGATTAGCAGCATCAACTCTTTCGAAGCAGCTGAATCTGGATTGATAGTAAAGAAACCATGCTGTTCTTCATACTCGATCTTCTTTCCCCATTGCTTCAGTTTCTTGGCGTAGTCTTCTGCACGGTCTTTTAGCAAATCACTTCCACCAACTACTACAAGAATAGGGTCAAGAGCCATGTCTTCAAGGCCTGGGCTAATAAGTCCAAATGGGTTCACTAAAGGATGATCTCTTGTCTCTCCAACTTGAATTGAAAGCCTCCAGAACCTGTCGTCATTCAGTTATTTAAACTCTACATGCATATTCAAACTGATTTGGCTTTACAAATATAGGTACCAGTAGATCATGTTCACTACAGACCATTAATAATTTACAAGCTCTGCAAAACATTTGCTAACCACCAATCACTTTAGTAGTAATCACAGGTTTCAATGATGCAAATCGCAAGTTTTCAAAATTGCAGGCTAAATGAGTTTGCATTTGAATGAACATCTGTGTGTGTAAAACAAACCTTTCAATGAGCTCCCAGTTCAAAAATGCATCTTTTGGTCCCTCGGCCTCAAACTTGCTTAACTCAGTTCCACCGAAAAAAGGAGCCAAATAAACATATCCCCAGACTCGAACGGGTGCCACCTCTACTGAACCAGCCCCTAGTCTAACTGCTAAATTATGAGCAATATTACCTCCAGCCGAATCACCGGATATAAAAACATGGCTAAAATCAGCCACATCATTAAGCCATGCATCTGGCTCCTTGGACACAGCTTGTTCCTGCAGCCACTTAACAGCCATAAAACCATCTTCAATAGCTGCAGGTAGCCTATTCTCTGGTGCTAGCCTGTAATCTGGAGAAATAACCACAGCTTGTAGCTGCGAAGCCAGCTTAAAACAGTAGTTTTGGCAGTTAGGCCACGTTCCCGAGGCAATGCAGAAGCCTCCACCGTGAATGTAGTAAAAGATAGGGAGCTTGCCTGAACTGGAAGAAGTTGCAGGCTTCTAAAGACGGAGATGAAAATTATTGGCTGCGTCGAACAGAGCATCTTTGAAAATGACTGAGCCATCGTCATGAACCGGGACGCTAAAGCTTGGCTTAGCTGACCGGACTATCGAACCATCACTATAAATATGAAGCACACCTCTAACTTCCTCTACTTCATAAGGAGTGATCGCAGCTTCACTGTTAGTAGACATCTCTTTCTCAATAATTAAGAAAACTGAAGGCTTTGAGTGAAGTGAGATAAAATCTTGCGAGATTATTTATATATAGGGTAATCCTCTATAAATTAGTCCATCAATTATTACATTTCTTTTGGCTAAAATACAAGCAAATTTTGTACCAAGTAAAAGATATTGCAAAAACAACGTGTTGGTGTCACATGTTATTGTGAAGCTGGAAGATGCGTTATACACACATGTAAAATCATGAAGGATAAGCAACAATTGCTAGAAATTACAAAGGAAAACAAAAACATTTTTAGACATCTAGTAGATAAATGTTGGAACTTCCTGATTAATCCCGAAAATGCTCATGCATGAAGTTTTTATTGTTGTTTAACAAATTCGGAAACTCTACCATTATTCGTCGGCGTATCAGTATTGCAACTAAACTTCTTTAATCATGATATTATTTGACCATATAATTATAAATCATGCTAAATAATCAACCTTAAAAATACTAGAACATTTTTTTTGTTATGACATTGATACTTTGGATGAAGGCTATTGTCAGTAAAGCGAGGAGGATATTGGCTTATATATGTAAGTTGAGACGCACAAAAAGCCCTTTGGATCGGACTTTATCCGGACTTTAAAAAATTCGTGTTTTTTTACAATTGGGTCGGACAGGGCTTTTTCAAAAATCGGGTCGGGTCGAGCTTCCTCTAAAATACTAGATCCGTTTTAGGCCCTCGGGTTGGGCTGGGCTTTTTTTCATTTATATATACTTTTTTTTTTTGCAAAGTTAATATATTAGTATACAGAAAAAAATAAAGTTTTACAAAAAAAACAACCCCTAAAGAGTTACACCCCTCAACCTTTAGAATTCAAAATATATAATAAAAGACACCACGATACCTAATACTAAAAAAACTATTAACCTAATGTTTTATCATAAAAATCAGTGCAATTCAAAAACTTTCTACTCATAATGTGCATTATTGAACGTAACCTGACCGTGAGCCATATAAATCTTCGTACATGACCATTTCAAGAAGCACATACACTACACTCAATAAATTTTCTGGAAAGAAGGGTTTGTATTCTTCTTAGACTCATGATTTTTCACATTCCCTCAATTGCTAAGTTTAATATTCTTGAAATTTATTTTAAAATATTACAAATTTTTAGATTTTACCTATAAAAAATTCGGGTTTTTATTCGGATCTCTCAAAAAGTCCGGGCCGAACAGGGCTTTATCCGGGCTTTTTGAAAGTCTGGGTTTTTCAAAATCCCGGGATTTTAACCAGACTTTTCAGGATTCAGGCCGATCAGGCTTGATGAAATTTTTTTCGGACTTTTTTCCGAATCGGATCGGACCAGATTTCGAACTTCGGGAATTTTTAACATCTATATATATACGTAAGTAATGAAAAAGTTTGTAACTGCTTCACAAAAAAGACCAACCAACTGTTTTTATTTGTCTTGCTCTTTACACTTTTCTTCTGGGACTATATTGTGCGTTCATTTAACTAATTTTAAATTTAAAGCCTTTCATTGTAAAAAATAAAAGATACAAAAATAAAGTTCTGCTGGCGAATGATCTAGTGATTCATGACTCTGAAACGCACTTGCAACTTTATATATACTTTTGAACGGATATACCAAACGTTATATATACTTTTGATCAAAAATTAAATTAAAATCTGATACAAAGAAATATATTCTTACTTTTATAGATTATAACAAGAAAAAAAAATACTATTTGATTAGGTACGTAAAACTCATGAACTAATAATTTAAATCTTAATCTCGAGTTTATAAAATTTGAATTTATTAGAAAATTAAATCGAAGCTAAATATATTTAACCTACCTTGTTCGAATTATTACTATAATATTATTCAACATTCCTTTCAATCGTACCATACGTTTCGACCTAAATCTAAGCTCACTCAAATCAATACTATCTATACTATTAACTCCTTTTTATATATAATAAGTGTAAGGGAGATCTTATCCAAAACTTTGGTCGGTCACTGTACTACCAAACGTATATGATCCGTTAGATTATAAAACTATAAATATTCAAATAGATGAGGACCATTAGATATAATATTAAAAATTGTATTTGATTAATAATAGGATAGTATTTAAATATTAAATTGTGTATTTTGATAATTTAAACAAATTATAAATAGGTTTCTATATTGAATAGAAATTTTTATGTAAAAAATCGTAATTATCTTTTCTTTTTAGTTTATGGATAGTTCCGGTTAGATAATAATTATTAAACCATCATTAAATTAAAGATAATTTTGTTAGCTTCGCGTGGGCTGTAAAATTGTTAAAATTTGTTGTCTAAAACTCAAGATAGAGCCCAAACAGTAAAGTGATTATCTAAATTTTAATAATTTTTTTTAATTTAAACCAATTATAAATAGGTTTTCTATATTGAATAAAAATCTTTATTTAAAAAATCGTAATTATCTTTTCTCTTTAGTTTATGGATAGTTTCAGTTAGATAATAATTATTAAACCATCATTAAATTAAAGATAATTTTGTTAGCTTCGCATGGGCCGTAAAATTGTTAAAATCTGTTGTCTAAAACTCAAAAAACTACAGTAAAGTTATTATCTAAATTTTAATAATTTTTTATTATTGTAGCACCAATTTAATTTTTTCCTAATTCTTTTAAATTTATAAATTCTATGTTTATTTCAATAAAATATTAAAATCAATTTATGAAAAAATTAAAATCGATCTGGTCCGTGTACGATAACTATATGACCAAATTAATTATTACAGTTAGATCTTAAATAGATCGATGAGAATTGTTAGATCTAATATTAAAAAGTGTATCTGATTAATAATAGAATTATATTTAAATATTAAAAAGTGTATGTTGATAATTTGAAATTTTTCTATGTAAAAATTCTTAAATATCTTTTCTCTTTAATTTATGTATAGTTCGAGTTAGATAATAATTGTTAAACCAAATATCAGATAACAATTCATATCGATTACAATATTAAAAATTATCAATATAATGCTCATGTATATAATATAACAATGATACATGTGGACCCTACGTTATAAGAGACTTAGGATAACTCATGTACATGAATAAATTTAAACATTTTTTTTCTGAAGGAACACAACAATTTGATTAATTCAAATTATAATTATATTATTTTACATATAACAAACATAAAAGGATAATATCAAAATATTATTAAAATATTGAGGGTTTCATATTCATAAACAATAATTTTGAATATAATACTTAACCATCTTTTCTTTTCGATTTATGGATAGGTCAACTGGTCAAGTTGGATAATAATTATTAAATCATCATTAAATTAAAGATAATTTCGTTAGTTTCACATGGGTTGTAAAATCGTCAAAATTCAATTTCTAAAACTCAGGATAGAACCCAAATAGTAAAGTAAGAATCTAAATTTTAATAAATATTTTTTTATAATTGTAGCACCAATTTATTTATTTTTTCACTAATTATTTTAAATATAGAAATTTTATCTTTCTTTCAATAAAGTATTAAAATAAATTAAGAACAAATTCAAATCGATAAAGACTATAATAATATGAGAATAAAATTTTATATAATCATAACATAATTTTTATTCTGTTTAATAATTTTAAAGTAATAATGTATTTTAAAATTTTATATACACTATAAATAAAACCGAAACATTAAAAATAAAAGCAGTTAATAAGATACTTATATCAAATGTACTTGATATCCTTATTATATTAAACTCTTTTATATAATAAGCATAATATAGATTTATCCAAAATTTTGATCGTGACAACCAAATTAATAAGCACTATTAGATTTTTACTAGATAAATGAAAATCGTTTGATCAAATATTAAAAAAAGTGTATTTTATTTATAATAGGATTATATTTAAATTCTAAAAAGTGTATTTTGATAATTTAAACTAAATATAATAAATATAAATAAGTTTTCTATATTGAATAGAATTCTCCGTGTAAACAATTCGTGACTTTCTTTTCTCCATGGACAATTCCAGTTAGATAAAAATTGTTAAACCATCTTTTAATTAAAAATAATTTAATTATCTTCACGTGGGGTGTAAAATCGTCAAAATCTGATTTTTAAAATACAAGATAAAGCCCAAATCAGTAAAGTGAGTATTTAAATTCTAATAATGATTATTATGTCATCATTATTTTAACGCCAATTTAATTACTTTTTTCTAACTATTTTAAATTTAGAAATCTATGTTCAAAAATTAAAATCAATCTAAGAAAAATTCAAATCAACAAAGAATATAATAATACGAGGATAAAATTTTATAAAATTGTGCATAATTTTTATCCTATTTTATTAAGTTATAGATCATAACTAATCAAATATAATTTATTATTAAATAATAAATTATACGCAAATGGTGATTTTGTTTTATAAGCACTCATAGAGACCTAATTTCGTTGTTAGCAAGACTATATTCATCTTAAAAAAACCGTATTTTGAAATTGTAGACTCACCTACAGAACAGACCTACCTTTTTTAACCTATATACATTGTAAATTATTAAATTTGAAACTTTAAAAGTTTGTTAATCAATTAGTATAGTACTTTTCTGAAAAATCGTACTTTACAAAAAATATTATCAAATAATCTATGTCTGAAAGAAAAAAAAATGAAAAAAATTCTTTTTTTTTCAAAAAAAAACCTGTAAATTTTAATATGTTGTTGGTAGATTCAAATATTAGATCATTCTACATGATAATTTTACTGTTATATGTAACGTTTCTCAACAATTTAATTTGAAAGATCCAACGATTATGGATTGTGTGATCAAACAAAGCGACCACACTTATAAGAAAGCTTTCATTATTTAGTCTTTAATATAATAACATAGATATTTACGGGATATACTATAAAAAATGAATTTTATACAGAATTTTGATCGTCACAGTGTACTACTTTAAAAGAAGAACTATTACAATATATATATATATTTTAATTGATAATTTATTTTCTCAAAAGTTCAAAGTTCTCGCATCATTAACATATTACAAAAAAGAGTATATTATATTTTAACAATAAATATTTAAAAAAATTAAAAATTATAAATATTATAAATATTAAGAAAAAATAATGATGTTATCCTGGTAGTTTGGTCCTAAATATCGCCAAAACATTCTCAACCGTTAGATCCAATACTTTTAAAAATAGATGATCAAGATTATATCATATAAAAAGAAATTATTATCTAAAAATGATATAAGTTAAAAGATATTATATTAGGATTGGATTTTCCAAAAAGTTAAAATATAAAAATAGTTGTAATTAAATAAGGAAACCCATTTATAACCAAAATAATAAAAATCGTTTAATCTTAAATAGATAGGTGAAAACCGTTAGATTTAACATTAAAACATGTATTTGGTTAATAAAGTTTATTCTAATAATCTAAACTACATATAAGTTAAGTAGATTTCCTAAATTGAATAGAATTCTCAACATTAAATTTTGTCACTTTATTCTCTTTTTAGTTTTAAAATAGTTTTTAATTGAAAAAAAACTATTAAACCACAACTAAATTAAAGATTATTTTGTGAATTTCATGTGAACCATAAAATTGGCCAAATCTAACTTTTATAACTCAATATAAACAAATATTAAATTGAGCGTGTAAAATGTAATAAATATCAAATTTTTAACTATAATTTTTTTTGGCTAAATCTTTTTTAACAATAATTTAATTATGTAAACTAATAACTTTTAAATATTAAAATATTCATAAATAAATATAATTATAAATATTAAAAAAACAATCGTGTGTTGCATCGTAATAAAAATATAATGATAAACAGAATAATTATAAATAAAATTTAAGTAACCGTGCATTGCACGGGCTATAAGCTAGTATTATTAAAGACGAAACATTAAAAGTTTTGGTCGGTCGGTCGGTATTTGGGTCGGGCCTATATATAACCAATTTATTTATAACAAATTGTTTTTTTCAGCTAAAATACATTACCTGTTTTATCTAATTTTCTAACTAAAACAACTCATCTTCTAAAAATAAAATAGGTAACATATATATAAAATGGTACTATTATTACATATTTATAACTGATTACCTTTTTCAGCTAAAACACATTATATGTTTTACATTTTCTACCTAAAACAATTCATGTTCTAAACATAACACATGCAAAATAAATATGTAATGATAATATTGTTATATATAATTATTAATGAATAATCACTTACCCTTTTCACATATATCACGGGAAATTGTGTTTTTCAATTTATTTTTTCTATTTTTCTCACTAAAATTCATTTTTTCCTCAAAAATATCACAGTAAATCTTTTACTTATTTATTTTAAAACGAATTTAAATACTTTTAATTATTAAATTTTAAAACCGCATTTTTCAAAAATATCACGGGCATTTACCTATTTAAACTAAATATATATTACAATTTTTATTTTTATTTATTTTAAAATATGTTTTAATGTTTTTAATTAATTAAAAGTATTTAGCTATTTTAACGTGCCTACTTATTTTTTTAACAAATACTATTAATAAAATATTTAAAATATAATAATAAAATAACAATTAACAATCCGTGCATCGCACGGGTTTTAAGCTAGTCAATACTATTATATAATAGACGAAACATTAAAAGTTTGGTTGGTCGGTATGGTACGTTGTGATTTTACTTAATTGCCCTTAATTAGTTTTTACTTTTGGTTGGTCGGTATGGTACGTTGTGATTTTACTTAATTGCCCTTAATTAGTTTTTACTTAATTAACCTTACTTATTTATAAAAATATATTATTAAACAATAATATTACCTATTTATAACCAATTACCTTTTTCACCTAAAACACATTATTTTTTCTATTTTTTCTAACAAATTTCCCTACTTTTTCAAATGTATCACGGACAATTACCTTTTTTAACTAAAACATGTTAGTTTTTCTATTTTTCCTTACTAAAATCCCTCTTTTTCCAAAAATATCACGGACAAACATTTAGTTATTTATTTTTAAACCTATTTTAATATTATTATTATTTTTAAAAGTTTACCTATTTTAACATATCTACTTATTTTTCTTAACAAATGCAATTACTAAAAATATTAAAATATAAATAATCAAATACATATTTATAACCAATTACTTTTTCAGCTAAAAAACATTATATATTTTTTCGAACAAAGTCCCTCCTTTTCTAAATATATTACGGGAAATTGTCTTTTACAATTTACTTTTTCTATTTTTCTCACTAAAATCCATTCTTTTTCCAAAAATATCACAGGAAACCATTTACTTATTTATTTTAAAACGTATTTAAATACTTTTAATTATTAAATTTTAAAACCTCATTTTCCAAAAATATCACGGGCATTAACCTTTTTAAACTAAATATATGTTACATTTTTTATTTTTTCTTACTAAAACCCCTCATTTCCAAAAATATAACGGGCAAACCCATACTTATTTATTTTAAAATCTATTTTAATGTTTTTAATTAATTAAAAATGTTTAGCTATTTTAACATGCCTACTTATTTTTTGCACAATTACAATTAATAAAATATTAAAATAATAATAATAAAATAACAAATAAAAATCTGTGCATCGCACGGGTTTTAAGCTAGTCAATACTATTATATAATAGACGAAACATTAAAAGTTTGGTTGGTCGGTATGGTACGTTGTGATTTTACTTAATTGCCCTTAATTAGTTTTTATTGTTGGTTGGTCAGTATGGTACGTTGTGATTTTACTTAATTGCCCTTAATTAGATTTTACTTAATTAACCTTACTTATTTATAGAAATATATTATTAAATAATAATATTACCTATTTATAACCAATTACATTTTTCACCTAAAATACATTATTTTTTCTAACAAATTCCCCTACTTTTTCAAATATATCACGGGCAATTACCT
Organism: Heracleum sosnowskyi; assembly: GCA_030848705.1. Taxonomy (NCBI): domain Eukaryota; kingdom Viridiplantae; phylum Streptophyta; class Magnoliopsida; order Apiales; family Apiaceae; genus Heracleum; species Heracleum sosnowskyi. Next base: position 7,778,931 of record CM061245.1, read on the forward strand.
TTTTAACTAAAACATGTTAGTTTTTCTATTTTTCCTTACTAAAATCCCTCTTTTTCCAAAAATATCACGGACAAACATTTAGTTATTTATTTTTAAACCTATTTTAATATTATAATTATTTTTAAAAGTTTACATATTTTAACATATCTACTTATTTTTCTTAACAAATGCAATTACTAAAAATATTAAAATATAAATAATCAAATACCTATTTATAACCAATTACTTGCATCACACGGGTTTTAAGCTAGTATTATATAATAGACGAAACATTAAAAGTTTGGTTGGTCGGTATGGTACGTTGTGATTTTACTTAATTACCCTTAATTAATTGTACTTCATGTTTTTACTTAATTAACATTACTTATTTATAGAAATATATTATTAAATAATAATATTACCTATTTATAACAAATTATCTTTTTCACCTAAAATACATTATTTTTTCTATTTTTTCTAACAAATTCTCCTACTTTTTCAAATATATCACGGACAATTACCTTTTTTAACTAAAACATGTTTGTTTTTCTATTTTTCTTTACTAAAACTCCTCATTTTCCAAAAATATCACGGACAAACCTTTAATTATTTATTTTTAAACCTATTTTAATATTATATTTTTTTTTTTAAAGTTTGCCTATTTTAACATGTCTACTTATTTTTCTTAACAAATGCAATTACTAAAAATATTAAAATATAAATAATCAAATACCTATTTATAACCAATTATCTTTTCAGCTAAAACATATTATATATTTTTTCTAACAAAGTCCATCATTTTCTAAATATATCACGAGAAATTGTCTTTTACAATTTAATTTTTCTATTTTTCTCACTAAAATCCATTCTTTTTTCAAAAATATCACAGGAAACCCTTTATTTATTTATTTTGAAACGTATTTAAATACTTTTAATTATTAAATTTTAAAACCTCATTTTCCAAAAATATTACGGGCATTTACCTTTTTAAAGTAAATATATGTTACATTTTTTATTTTTTCTTACTAAAACCCCTCATTTTCCAAAAATATAATGGGCAAACCCATACTTATTTATTTTAAAATTTGTTTTAATGTTTTTAATTAATTAAAAGTGTTTAGTTATTTTAACATGCCTACTTATTTTTTGTACAATTATAATTAATAAAATATTAAAAAAATAATAAAAAAATAACAATTAACAATCCGTGCATCGCACGGGTTTTAAGCTTGTATCATATTAAATAACTAATAATTCTGAAAAAATTTAAGGTGTGAGATGTAGATTCAAGATGATTCCAAAATTGGTGTCCAATTCAAGTATGCTAAAGTACGAAATTTCAAACAAAACGAGTGCATTTTGATTTATTGACCAAATAGTCAATAGCAGACCGACTAGCACATTTGTATCTTTCTTGTCAATTTGCAGTCCAACCATTTTCTGACCTACAATGCTTTTATTTTCGGGTTAATGATCTAGTTGGTCACTAAAGTCCGCTTAAAGTATCAAGTTAGTCACTGAACTCAAATTGAACTCAAACAGGTCACTAACTCGAATTAATTGTTAATTCCGTTAAATGGGTTGAATTTTTAAACAAAAATTGCTACATTGTAAGCATGGTAAGCCAGTTATTCACGTGACTCACGTCTATTGACTTAACTATAGTTAGTTAACTAAGTTTAAGCAATTGAATAAAATATACGAACAAAAATAAAACATATGAATCATATTTATTGTGTATTACATATTGATTGTAGTTTATATATTAATTAGTTCTTTTTAAATTTTACAGGATGTCAACAACGGTTAATGTTTATGTACATCATCATGGTTTTTTAGACATTATCAAACCGAGCTACCAATTTAGTTGTAATGTTAAAGTTCAACAATTTTCGTGTAAAAAAGTGATCCCATTTAACGGAGTTAACAATTGATTCGAGTTAGTGACCTGTTTGAGTCCAATTTCAGTTCAGTGACCAACTTGATACATTAAGCTGACTTCAGTGACCAACTAGATCATTAACCCTTTTATTTTCCTATGGTCTACATAAGACCATTTCAACTCGATAAACAAAATTAAAATCAAAATAAAAATATAAAAAATAATGAATAAAAATGGATTGACTTCATATTCGATAAAATACATAGTCGTGCTAAAAAGTATTTAATATATTTCGCTTAGAGTAGGTAGACCATACTCATTAACTCCTTATATATAATAAGCGTAAGGGAGATCTTATCCAAAACTTTGGTCGGTCACTGTACTACCAAAAGTATATGATCCGTTGGATTATAAAAATATAAATATTCAAATAGATGAGGACCGTTAGATATAATATTAAAAATTGTATTTGATTAATAATAGGATAGTATTTAAATACTAAAAGGTGTATTTTGATAATTTAAACCAATTATAAATATGTTTTCTATATTGAATAGAAATCTTTATGTAAAAAATCGTAATTATCTTTTCTCTTTAGTTTATGGATAGTTCCAGTTAGATGATAATTATTGAACCATCATTAAATTAAAGATAATTTTGTTAGCTTCGTGTGGGCTATAAAATTGTTAAAATCTGTTGTCTAAAACTAGAGATAGAGCCCAAACAGTAAAGTGATTATCTAAATTTTAATAATTTTTTTTTAATTTAAACAAATTATAAATAGGTTTTCTATATTGAATAGAAATCTTTATGTAAAAAATCGTAATTATCTTTTCTCTTTAGTTTATGGATAGTTCCAGTTAGAAAATAATTACTAAACCATCATTAAATTAAAGATAATTTTGTTAGCTTCGTGTGGGCTGTAAAATTGTTATAATCTGTTGTCTAAAACTCAAGCTAGAGCACAAACAGTAAAGTGATTATCTAAATTTTAATAATTTTTTTTTATTATTTTAGCACAAATTTAATTTTTTTCCTAATTCTTTTAAATTTATAAATTTTATATTTATTTCAATAAAATATTAAAATCAATTTAAGAAAAAATTAAAATCGATCTGGTCCGTGTACGACCACTATACGACCAAATTAATTATTACAGTTAGATCTTAAATAAATCGATGAGAATTGTTAGATCTAATATTAAAAAGTGTATCTGATTAATAATAGAATTATATTTAAATACTAAAAAGTGTATTTTGATAATTTATAATTTTTCTATGTAAAAATTCTTAAATATTTTTTCTCTTTAATTTATGTATAGTTCGAGTTAGATAATAATTGTTAAACCAAATATCATATAACAATTCATATCGATTACAATATTAAAAATTATCAATATAATGCTCATGTATATCATATAACAATGATACATGTGGACCCTGCGTTATAAGAGACTTAGGAGAACTACATGAATAAATTTAAACATTTTTTTTCTGAAGGAACATAACAATTTGATTAATCCAAATTATAATTATATTATTTTACATATAACATACATAAAATGATAATATCAAAATATTATTAAAATATTGAGGGTTTCATATTCATAAACAATAATTTTGAATATAATACTTAACCATCTTTTCTTTTCGGTTTATGGGTAGGTCAACTGGTCAAGTTAGATAATAATTATTAAATCATCATTAAATTAAAGATAATTTCGTTAGTTTCACATGGGTTGTAAAATCGTCAAAATTTAATTTCTAAAACTCAGGATATAACACAAATAGTAAAGTAAGTATCTAAATTTTAATAAAAAAATTTTTATAATTGTAGCACCAATTTATTTATTTTTCCACTAATTCTTTTAAATATAGAAATTTTATCTTTCTTTCAATAAAGTATTAAAATAAATTAAGAACAAATTCAAATTGATAAAGACTATAATAATATGAGAATAAAATTTTATATAAGCATAACATATTTTTTATTCTTTTTAATAATTTTAAAATAATAATGTATTTTAAAATTTTATATACACTATAAATAAAACCGAAATATTAAAAGTAAAAGTAGTTATTAAGATACTTATATCAGTATATACTTAATATCCTTATTATATTAAACTCTTTTATATAATAAGCATAATAGAGATTTATCCAAAATTTTGATCGTGACAACCAAATTAATAAGGACTATTAGATCTTAACGAGATAAATGAAAATCGTTTGATCAAATATTAAAAAGTGTATTTTATTTATAATAGGATTATATTTAAATTCTAAAAAGTGTATTTTGATAATTTAAACCAAATATACCAAATATAAATAAGTTTTCTATATTGAATAGAATTCTCCATGTAAAAAATTCGTGACTTTCTTTTATCTTTCATGGACAATTCCAGTTAGATAAAAATTGTTAAACCATCTTTTAATTAAAAATAATTTAATTATCTTCACGTGGGATGTAAAATCGTCAAAATCTGATTTTTAAAACACAAAATAAAGCCCAAATCAGTAAAGTGAGTAATTATGAAAATATTGTTTTTTAGTATTTGAATATAGTTCTACTAACAACCAAATACACTTTTTAATATTACAACCAACAGTTTTCTTCTATCTATTTTAAGATCGAACAAAATAATCTTTAATTTAGTGATAGAAATAATCTTTAATTTAGTGATAGTTTAACATATTTTTACAATTAAAACTATACCGAAACTAATAATAGAAGAAAGTGATAATTTTTTATATTGAGAATTCTATTCAATTTATGATTTTTTCATGTATTTGGTTTAAATTGTTGAAGGTATATTTTTTTAGTATTTTTAATATAATTCAACTAACAATCAAATGCACTTTTTCATATTCGATCTACCGATTTTTCATATATTTATTGAAAAATATATTAATCTTTATTATTTTGATATGTAATATAAATTGAATATTAGTATTAATGGAACTGGTCTTTTTTTATTAAGTTATAATTATTTCTAATACTTTCACTTTTGATTTATATACTTTTTAGATAATAATTAGTTTACTAAGCCGCGCTTCGCAGCGGGCTTATAATAATTTCTCTAAAAAAATTAAAAACATTCTACAAAAATTCTTTTCAAATGAAATAAATAATTATATTTATAACATAAAGTTTCTTTAGGATTTTTCGTGTTGTATCGAGCATTCACGAAAATTATGAATAAATGTAGAAAAAGACAATTATTTAATATATTCATTATTTAACTATTATGTTGAATATTATTATATTAATTACCATTTTTTTTATCTAAATTTCAACTTATATTTAAAATACATAATACAATATCAATATTTAATTCTAGTATATAATACGCTACTCCTAATGAACCGCCCGCCCTTTAAAGATTTTTCCTCCCAATGAGCCGATTTCTTTGAGATATTGTCTAACAAAAAAATTTAGGAAAATATTAAAATTGTATATTTAGTTTTTTTCATTAATAAAGATTTTAAAGCCAATTGATATATTTTAGTTTCCTCCATTAGTGAATATTTTAAATATAATTGAGATATTCTATTTTAAAGGCAAGAATATTTATCTTTAGTTTTCTCCTTTAGTAAAGATTTCGAAGACAATTGAGATATTGTCTAACAAAAATGTTTAGAAAAATATTAAAATTGTATATTTAGTTTTCCAATTAATTTATTTTAGTTTCCTCATTTAGTGAATATTTTAAAGGCAAATGAGATATTCTATTTTAAAGGAAATAAAATTTATATCTAGTTTCTTCGTTTAGTAAATATTTGGAAGACAATTGAGATATTGTCTAACAAAAAAAATTAGAAAAATATTAAAATTGTATATTTAGTTTTCTCCATTAATAAAGATTTTAAAGTCATTGATATATTTTAGTTTCCTCCATTAGTGAATATTTTAAAGGCAATTGAGATATTTTCGAATTTTTGATTTTAATAATTCAAAAAATTGAGAAAATTAGAAAAATAGATCGAATTGAGATATTCTATTTTAAAGGCAAGAATATTTATCTTTAGTTTTCTCCTTTAGTAAAGATTTCGAAGACAATTGAGATATTATCTAACAAAAAAGTTTAGAAAAATATTAAAATTGTATATTTAGTTTTCCAATTAATTTATTTTAGTTTCCTCATTTAGTGAATATTTTAAAGGCAAATGAGATATTCTATTTTAAAGGAAATAAAATTTATATCTAGTTTCTTCGTTTAGTAAATATTTGGAAGACAATTGAGATATTGTCTAACAAAAAAAATTAGAAAAATATTAAAATTTTATATTTAGTTTTCTCCATTAATAAAGATTTTAAAGTCATTGATATATTTTAGTTTCCTCCATTAGTGAATATTTTAAAGGCAATTGAGATATTTTCGAATTTTTGATTTTAATAATTCAAAAAATTGAGAAAATTAGAAAAATAGATCGAATTGAGATATTCAATTTTAAAGGCAAGAATATTTATCTTTAGTTTTCTCCTTTAGTAAAGATTTCGAAGACAATTGAGATATTATCTAACAAAAAAGTTTAGAAAAATATTAAAATTGTATATTTAGTTTTCCAATTAATTTATTTTAGTTTCCTCATTTAGTGAATATTTTAAAGGCAAATGAGATATTCTATTTTAAAGGAAATAAAATTTATATCTAGTTTCTTCGTTTAGTAAATATTTGGAAGACAATTGAGATATTGTCTAACAAAAAAAATTAGAAAAATATTAAAATTTTATATTTAGTTTTCTCCATTAATAAAGATTTTAAAGTCATTGATATATTTTAGTTTCCTCCATTAGTGAATATTTTAAAGGCAATTGAGATATTTTCGAATTTTTGATTTTAATAATTCAAAAAATTGAGAAAATTAGAAAAATAGATCGAATTGAGATATTCTATTTTAAAGGCAAGAATATTTATCTTTAGTTTTCTCCTTTAGTAAAGATTTCGAAGACAATTGAGATATTATCTAACAAAAAAGTTTAGAAAAATATTAAAATTGTATATTTAGTTTTCCAATTAATTTATTTTAGTTTCCTCATTTAGTGAATATTTTAAAGGCAAATGATATATTCTATTTTAAAGGAAATAAAATTTATATCTAGTTTCTTCGTTTAGTAAATATTTGGAAGACAATTGAGATATTGTCTAACAAAAAAAATTAGAAAAATATTAAAATTGTATATTTAGTTTTCTCCATTAATAAAGATTTTAAAGTCATTGATATATTTTAGTTTCCTCCATTAGTGAATATTTTAAAGGCAATTGAGATATTTTCGAATTTTTGATTTTAATAATTCAAAAAATTGAGAAAATTAGAAAAATAGATCGAATTGAGATATTCTATTTTAAAGGCAAGAATATTTATCTTTAGTTTTCTCCTTTAGTAAAGATTTCGAAGACAATTGAGATATTATCTAACAAAAAAGTTTAGAAAAATATTAAAATTGTATATTTAGTTTTCCAATTAATTTATTTTAGTTTCCTCATTTAGTGAATATTTTAAAGGCAAATGAGATATTCTATTTTAAAGGAAATAAAATTTATATCTAGTTTCTTCGTTTAGTAAATATTTGGAAGACAATTGAGATATTGTCTAACAAAAATATTCTTCGTTTAGTAAATATTTGGAAAACAATTGAGATATTGTCTAACAAAAAAATTAGAAAAATATTAAAATTTTATATTTAGTTTTCTCCATTAATAAAGATTTTAAAGTCTGATATGGACAGAAAAGTAATTATAGAAATATAATTGCTGATTCAATTAAAAGGCCGGTATTTAAGGACCGACACCCTAATTATTCATTAATTTCGTAATTAATGAGTAGGGAAAATATACAGCTCATGAAAAGAGCCTTGATTATGGAAAATTAGTCAAAGAAGGATCTGGAATCCCAATTAAAGGCAATCAATGAGTCATAACCTTTATCAACAAGGAAACGAATTCTTCAGCAAGAAATACAATACTTATCCAATATCAAAAAGAAGACTTATCCTTTAAGTCTCCCAAACATACCATAAATACTAGGCTCCAGACGCCTATATAAGGTCCCTGATCCTACAATCAGAACTACGTCTTTGGCTTGATTCTCAATAACGATTTGAGATACGTAGGCATCTTGTGAGGACCAATTTAGTCCGGATACACGAGTGCAACCATCAAAGCTCGAAGCTCATTAATCCTAGCATTAAATTCACAAAGCACGTTTTTTAATCCATAACATTTGGCGCCGTCTGTGGGAAGACAACATCAACCATGGCAAACACACGAAGAACAGCTCGGGATACTCAGACTCCCGACGATCGCCCCCTCACCTCTGAGGCTGATCAGCCACCGCCGACTACCGACACACAAGGGGCGAATATCTCCACCAACACTCAAGGACCGGAAATACCGATTTCGGTTGAAGGAACGAATCCCCTGCAGATGGTCATTCATGGATCTAATCCACAAGAGACCATTCACCAGCAACCAATCACGACCTCCCCGCTGCTCATGAGTGCACCAAGGAGCCTTCAACTCCATACTACTGATCTCCCTTAATACGCGAATCAGACTTTGGGGATGCCAAGCTATGGCATGCCCCCTCGACCCATGGCGGGCGGTAGTGGAACTAATCCAATCTACCATGAGGCATATGTGCCCCCTTATATTCAAGGTCTGGGACCCCAAAATCAACAAACTCGTCAGACCCCTCTCATTCAAGATTACTCTGGCCCATACACTGAGGATGAGGGTTATACAACTGGGGAGGATGTCGCCCCAAGAAGGAGACGTTCTTCACAGACAAATCGGGAGCAACCTCAAACTATTAGGGAGAAACTTGCAGCCCATGAGGCAGAGACTGCAAGGCTCAAAAAACTCCTTGCTGAAGAAGAGGCCGCTCAATCTCGGGGCCGAACGACTGAAGGAATCCCGATAATCAACTTGGATCCACCAAGAAGGACCAAGAGGGCTGAAGCCCCAAGGGGTGATCCTAGTATTCTGTTGCCCCTAGGAGATCCTGATGATCCTACACCACCGTTTACTCAAGACATCATGAAAACGGCTATATCCAGAAAGTTTAAGATGCCTTCGATCAAAGCCTATGATGGAACGGGAGATCCCGCAAATCATATAAGGACATTCTCCAATGCACTGCTGTTGCAGCCAGCCAACGATGCGGTCAAGTGTAGGGCGTTTCCACAAACCTTGGCAGGCATGGCCCAACGTTGGTATAGCCGTCTACCTCCCAACTCTATTGGGTCCTTTAAGGAACTAAGCAAGGCTTTCATCAATCAGTTCATTAGTGGAAGGGTGCATGAGAAAAGTTTTGCATCACTCATGGCAATACGTCAAGGAAAGAATGAAGCCCTAAGGGACTACATCAATCGATTCACTCAGGAGGCTTTGAAAGTCCCGGACTTAGATGACAAAGTGGCTATGATAGCCCTGCAACAAGGAACCACTGATGACCACTTCAGGAGGTCGTTGGCTAAACATCCACCAGAGAGCATGTTGAAGCTCCACGATAGAGCCGGAAAATACATTAAGGCTGAGGAAAGCATGAGAAAGTATGAACCCACCGCTGGCGACGGTGGAAACTCAAAGAAAAGAAAAGAAACTCAGGAGTACGACGTCAAGGAAAAGTTCCCCAGAACATCAAAGAACTCCGATTCTCCCCCCAAGAGAAACAATTTTGGGCCAAAATTCACGGAATATGCAAGACTGAATACTCCCAGGAGTCAAATTCTGATGGAGATAGCCAAGGAAGAAGATATCAAATGGCCAAAGCCAATGAGGGCTGATTTGTCCAAACGGAACCAAAATCAGTTTTGTCGGTTCCACAAAGAAGTCGGTCATGACACCGATGATTGTAGACAACTGAAAGATGAGATTGAGTTTCTGATACGAAGAGGAAAACTCAGCAAGTTCACTAAGGATGAGAGCCAAGGGAGCCAAAGGGGGAGCTATGAAAGAAAGGATTATGATAGAAGGGACAACGATCAAGATCGGAATCCCAAGCCCCGAGGGCCAGTGATCAACATGATATTCGGAGGGCCAACTGCTGCTGGATCCTCCCGAAACTCAAGAAAAGCTTATGCCCGAGAGGTAATGACTGTGGTTGGAGAAGCACCGAAACGTGCCAGGACAGAAGTGTCAATAGGTTTTGACGATTCAGACTTGGAAGGGGTGAAGTTCCCCCATGATGATCCTCTTGTCATAATACCTGTGATAGGCAACTCCGAAACAAAAAGAGTCTTGGTTGATAATGGAGCTTCAGTGGATATCTTGTTCCACGATGCCTTTATCAAGATGGGTTACACAGACTCTCAGTTAACACCCTCAAATATGCCTATATATGGATTCAACGGGGTGGAATCAAAAGTGGAAGGCACTATCCAACTCCCAATGACTATGTGTAATATCCGTGAATTTTATTATTTGATTAAATGATATATTTAATCTAAAATATTTATTTTGGAATATTGGAATATTATTATATGATATTTAGTGTGTGATTATGTGCTAAATGGTGAGTCAGAAGCCCCTTTCAAAAATTTCGTCATTTGGAATTTTCTTCAAATTTGAGCCGTTTTGATAATTCAAGGCCCCGTTGAAATTTCGTACATTCATTTTTAATTCTTCGTCTTTCGTATTCGAATCGTTATCGAAAGGGTTATGGGATTCTATTTAACCCTACCTATTTGATTCTGCAAATCAATTTCAATTTTTGATCCGAAAAAGGAAAAATCGTTCCGAACCCTAATTGCTTAAGGGGACGGATTTATCGTTCTATATCAATATTGAAGTTGTTATAGCCCTAGTATTCTTGAGCATTAGTTATATAATGATATATATCAATTTGGATAATCATCAACCTTTTTAACCCCTTATTTTTCGTAAAACGTGTTTTTGACCTAATTAGGGTTTTTAAACGATCTAACGAATCAATATCGATCCAAAAATGTTATTTGGGGTATTATTTTTCCAGAAATATAAAAAGACAAATCAGACTTCATAACTCATAGCAAATCTTCAGCAATTACTCAAAAAATCCGAAATTCCCAAAAAATATTTTTGTGTTCTTGATCTTCAATCAATTCGTTCTAAGTGTTATTGAAGTCCAAATTTGAAGTTCTTATACTCAAATCAAAGCTCCAAAAATCTAGTTTCAGAATCTTCCAACCTCATCATCATCTGGTAAGTATTCGATTTTATATTGATTTTACAAGTTTCGAATTATAACTAGGGTTCTTGATTCGATTTGGGGATTTTCATTCTGTTGATTCTCCGTTCAATTGGTTGCTTCTAACATGTTCCTAGGGTTCTAATTAGCAAGAATCCATGCTTTAATTTCATGTTTATGTTCAATTTAGTCGGGTTTTGATTTCGGGTTTTGACCCGATTTCTTCTTTCGATTCGTATGTTCTTGATATTGATCTGACATTGTTTTTGATAAAGGGCTTTTATTGTATGAGTTATAAGCTTCATTTTGGTATATTAATCTTTGAGTTTCATGTACGGAATAGGTAGATCGGGTTTCCGGCCGAGGTCGTTGCCGGAGAATTCTTTGAACGGATTCTGGGCACGATTCCGGCTAGGGACAGATGTTTTGATGTATGGGTTTTGTTTGGCTTGAAAAGGCGAACAAAAGCCCTCTGGTTTGATTTGTGTTTGGACGGAATCGAAGAATTCCGGCGGCCGGAGACCGGCCGGATTCTGGAAAACCCAGAATCCGGTGGGTTGTTCTTGGCGACCCGGAATTGTTCTTCCCGACCCGTTTACCCGATTTTTCGACCCGGTTTCAATCTTCAAAACCCTAATTCATTTTCAGAAAACTGTTTTTGAATTTTATTTTTAAATTTAATTCGAAAATAGTTTAAAAACTTTAAAAATTCATATTTTTATTTTAAAAATATATTTTAATATCAGAAAAATTCTGATAAATTATATTTATTATTTTAAATCCGAAAATTGATTAAACTTAATTATTTTAATTATTTTTAATTAATAATTAATTTATTAATTAATTGGTTAATTCTTTTAATCAATTAATTCTTAAAAATTAATTATTAATTAGATTTAATTAATTAAAAATTCAGTTTAATTATTTTCAAGCCTATTTAATTATTTAAAAATAGCTTGAGTATTTAAAGAGTGTCAATTAATTTTATTAATTGATTTATTTTCATTTAAATGTTTATATTGGATTTAAAAATCCGATTTTTGATTTAAAAATTAGTAATGACTTATTAAAATTCGAATAAGTTCCGTATGATGTTTTAAAAATGTTTATAAGTGCTATATGGTTCATATTAATTGTGTGTTGTGTTTTATAGTCTGTATATGCCCGTACTAGGGCAAATATCTGAGTTTTAAATATCGTAAACTATACCGGACGTCCGATACGTAACCGGTTACTTGTTTAAATGTGATTATTGGTTGAATAAGTGTCGAGAGTAGAACGAGAATAGTTAGACTTATTGTGATGAGTTGTTTAATTATAGAATCGAGTTCCCGGAGCAAGGGAAAGGGGAAAGTAGAGTGAGTAGAGTCGATCCGACAGCAGCTTAGACCAGGCAAGTATCTGTGCCCTTACTTGTGATAAAATTTATTATTGTCTTGATTACTTGAATACCGTTATCCCCAGAACAATTCAAATTATCAATCTTTTAACCGCATTTGGACAACTGATTCCATTTCCTTAGAGATTCTTGATTCTTTGATTTGATCTGCATCGGAAACCCTTATTTCCAATTCACTTGATTATTGTTTACCACCTATTGTTGTTATTTATCATCCTTTGATTATCATTGACAACCATTGATTATTTGACTTCCATCTTGACTACCGATTACGGTCATTGATTAACGATTACCAATATTGATTTCCTTATTGAATGAGTACACTGTACCATTGAAATTTCTCCATGATTCTTTCTCGATCTTCGTTGATACTGAACAGTTGAAGCTCTTTTGCAATTACTATACATTCAGTTTATCTTATTGAGCATGTTATTGTTTATACCCTATTATAGATTTGGCATGTGTTTTTAAAAATGGACCAGTAATTGGTCGGGCCATATTTATGGTCGGAATAACTTAAGGCCCAGATTGGCCTGGGATCCAGTAGAGGACTATGACATGAGCTAGTCCGGGGTTGATGCGTGGCTGGCCAGCAGCACAACCTTTGATTTGAATAAAATGTATAAGCCAAATTCTAATTCTTTACTTCAATCATTATTGATACAAAGCATGTGTTAGCTAAATATTGTTGATTCTGATATCATAAATTCATATCCTTACAACTGTGATAGAAATGATTCGTTGATGTTTGCTGAGCAATTTTGGCTCACTCTTGCTTGTTGTTTTCTAACCCTATTCCAGTGAAGCGAGAGTATGAGTTGGCATAGCGTGACCGATAGTTCACCAGCAGCCAGGAGAGCCCCTCGAGTCATTGTTATTGGCAGGGTAGTTGTTGTTTTGCTTTTCTAGATTAATGTCTAGATTTGAACTTTAGTTGTGATGTAATAACTCTGATAAAACTGGTATTGTAATAATAAAAGATTGTAGTAGCTTGTGTTCATTGCCATAATCTGGATGCGGTCTTGGTCAAGGGGTAATTGTGTCTTTATATATATTATGCATGTGTTAAATAGTGTTCCGTTGGTCGGATGACTCCTCAAATCTGTACCCCGGGTTTGGAGGGCGTCACACTATGGGGCAAGGGATGAATACATCTACTCAGATGTTGAACTTCATAGTTATAAAAGCGACTTCAACCTACAATGCAATCCTGGGAAGGACTGGTCTTCATGCGTTCAAGGCTGTTGCCTCATCTTATCATCTAAAAATCAAGTTCCCAACGAGGAATGGGATTGGTGAAGATCGAGGAGACCAAAAGATGGCTAGAAGTTGTTATGTAGCCGCGTTAAGGCCTGATGGAATCGGGGGGCAAGTTCTCCCAATTGAAGACATGAATATCAGCGATAACGAGGACAGAAGGGGGAAACCGGCTGAGGACTTAGTCCCAATTCCCCTAGTCCCGGGTGAACCAGAGAAGGTGACTTATATTGGGGCACTACTGCCCGAACCATTGAAGAGCAAGCTCACGTCTTTTCTTCAAGAAAACAATGACGTTTTTGCTTGGACAGCGGCCGACATGCCAGGGATTGACCCCCAATTGATATCTCACAAATTGAATGTGGATCCAGAAAGGAAGACAGTGAAACAAAAGAAAAGAAATTTTGCACCAGAGAGGCTTGAAGCCATTAAGCAAGAAGTGAATAAGCTTTTGGAAGCTGGGTTCATTGAGGAAATCCAATTCCCAGAATGGTTAGCTAACCCCGTAATGGTCAAAAAAGCTAACGGGAAGTGGAGGATGTGCGTCGACTTCACCGACTTGAATGATGCATGCCCTAAAGATTGTTTTCCCTTACCAAGGATTGATGCTCTGATAGATGCCACTGCTGGGCATGAGATGCTAAGTTTCATGGATGGCTTCAGTGGATACAATCAAATTAAGATGCACAAAGATGACATCGCCAAGGTATCATTCATCACTGACTTTGGTGTCTTCTGTTTCTTAGTCATGGCTTTTGGGCTTAAGAATGCATGAGCGACCTATCAAAGGTTGGTAAACAAAATCTTTGAGCACCTAATTGGAAAAACCATGGAGGTCTACGTGGATGACATGTTAGTCAAAAGTCTCGATAAGGCCGATCACATTAAGCACCTCCGAGAGGCATTCGAAGTGCTAAGGCAGCACAAGATGATGCTGAATCCAGCTAAGTGTGCCTTTGGTGTAGGCTCGGGAAAGTTCTTAGGCCTGATGGTCTCCAAGAGAGGAATTGAAGCTAACCCCGACAAGATCAAAGCAATCCTAGACATGGAACCCCCCAAGTCTGTTAAGGATGTGCAGAAATTGACAGGAAGAGTGGCAGCATTGGGAAGGTTCATCTCCAAGTCAGGAGAGAAGTGTTTACCCTTCTTCAAAGCACTCAAAAAAGTGAAAATTTTTGAATGGACAACTGAAAGCCAAGAGGCCTTTGAGGCCCTGAAGAAATACATGGCTGAAGCACCCCTATTGGCAAAACCCAAGACAGGGGAAACTCTCTACTTATACTTGGCAGTTTCTAGCACAGCCCTTGGAGCTATTTTGATAAAGGAAGAATTGAAAGTGCAGAAGCCCGTCTACTATGTGAGTAAGATTCTTCATGGGGCAGAAATAAACTACTCAACGATTGAGAAGTTTGCCTTAGCCTTGATAATGGCCTCAAGAAAGCTACGCCCGTACTTCCAGGCACACAAGATAGAGGTTTTGACTGATCAACCTCTAAGAAACATCTTGCATAGCCCTCAAGTTAGTGGAAGATTGATCAAATGGGCCATTGAATTGGGCGAATTCGACATCAAGTATAAGCCTCGAACGGCCATAAAAGCTCAGGCACTTGCTGACTTCATGGTTGAATGCACCATTGACAACCAAGAAGTCGGGGGGCAGGAAGTAATAGTAGAAGATAAGAAGGATCAAGAAATGGACTTCAAAGAATGTTGGGTGCTCTATTTTGATGGAGCATCAAAAACAAAATCAAGTGGAGCTGGATTAGTGCTACAAAGTCCTGATGGATTCCTCATTGAGTATGCGCTAAAACTTGACTTCCCAACGACAAACAATGAGGCTGAGTATGAAGCTCTTATAGTTGGCTTAGGGCTGGCTGGAGCCTTAAGGGTCAAAACTTTGAAAGTATGTGGAGACTCGAGGCTAGTAGTTTCTCAAGTAAATGGGGAATTTGAGGCCAGAGATGAGGTCATGGCCAAATACTTGAAACTTGTCAAGGCCATCATGACTCAGTTTGACGAATGCTATGTGGAACACATTCCAAGGGAAGAAAACAAAAAGGCTGATGCCCTGTCTAAGTTTGCTTCTTCTGAAATTGAAAACTATGCAGGGAGTGTATACTTCCAAGTCTTGAAGACCCCAAGCATCAACGGAAAGTTGGTAGCACCCATTGATGTTGGCAGCTGTTGGATGGATCCCATCAAAGCTCATCTGGAAACTGGGTGGCTACCCAACGATACTTCAGAGGCACGAAAGCTATACGTCAGAGCACTAAGGTATACCCTGATTGAGGGACTCCTATACAAGAAGTCTTTTATCATTCCATATCTGAAATGTCTGAGACCTCAAGAGGCAGAATTGGCCCTAAAGGAAGTACATGAAGGAATCTGTGGGCAACACTTGGGGGGCAGAGCCCTTGCCCATAAAGTCACCCGTCTAGGTTTCTATTGGCCAAGCATACTTGCTGATGCTAAAAGCTATGTGAAGAAATGTGAACGGTGCCAGAAACATGCACCTGTGGTTAGACAACCACCAGAGATGATGACATCCATTAACTCACCTATCCCCTTTGCCATGTGGGGAATGGATATACTCGGGCCATTTCCAATGGCAAGTGCTCAAAGAAAGTTTTTGATAGTAGCAATTGACTACTTCACCAAGTGGATTGAGGCTAAGCCCTTAGCTAAGATAACCACCAAGCAAGTAATGCAATTCTTCTGGGAAAATGTGATATGCCGATATGGAATTCCACGAGTCCTGGTCACGGACAATGGAACTCAGTTTAACAATGATGAGTTTAAGAAGTATTGTGATGAGAACGATATTAAGTTGCGATTCACTTCTGTTGCCCATCCTCAAGCAAATGGGCAAGCTGAGGTTGCAAATCGAATTATCCTGGATGGACTAAAGAAAAGAGTTGAACGCTCCAGAAACACTTGGGTAGACGAATTACTCCCCATACTTTGGGCATATCGTACTACTTGTAAAGTCACCACCGGGGCAACTCCATTTCTATTGGCTTATGGAGCAGAGGCAGTGGTCCCGGTGGAGATTACTCACACCTCCCCAAGAGTTGAGGCTTATGAACAAGAAGAAAATGAAGAAGGCTTGAGGCTAGCTTTGGATCTAATTGATGAAGTTAGAGATGAAGCAAACGCCAAGATAGTTGAACATCAAAAGAAAGCTTCTTTCTACTACAACTTAAGGGTTACAGAAAGGTTCTTTCGTCAAGGGGACTTGGTTCTCAGAAAAATTGAAGCATCTGGAGTTGGACAAAAAGGGAAGCTGGCCCCAAATTGGGAAGGACCATATCGCGTCAAGAACGTATTTGGTCGAGGCTCTTACAAGCTAGAAACCCTTGAAGGGCATGAGGTGCCAAGGACTTGGCATGCCTCCAACTTGAAAGTTTATTATGTTTAACGTGTTTCCTAAGTGGATTCACTACTGGAAATAAGGTTTGATAAAACCAACCCAAGTTTTTAAAAAAAAAAAAAAACTTGAGTACTATGTAAGGGTTGAGCCCATTCTTCAAAGTTATGAATTATATACTCCTACTCATCATGTTTTGAATGCATTGCATACTAATAGATATGTACAAAATGCTAACTAAACGTGCAAAAGGCAAGAAAACAACACAAGCCATGAATGGCCACAAAATATAAATAAAACTAAACTTACAAAAGTTTAAGTTAAGCCCAAGGCTGGAAATACATAGAAAGAAAATACAAAGCCATGAATGGCCATAAGTAAACTACAAACTACGGCTGCGCGTCACCATCCTTGACTCCCGCATCTGTCTCTTCCCCTGAACTAGAGCTGGAAGAATGCTCACCAGCATCCTCAGCACCATCAGCAGAAGCGTCACTGAGGGGTGATGAATGCTCTGGAACTAAAATCCTAGCATCTTCCTCCATATCGTCAACTCCAGCCAAAATACGCTCCAAGGGAGTAGGAGGGTGAGGAGCAGGAAAGTCAGCAGCATCAAAGACTCCCGGATGCTTGGCCAAGATAGCCTGAACAGCATCCTCCCATCCTGAAGTATGCTGGACTGGGAAAAGGATCTCGTCATGCTTCTCGATCAAGTCCTTGTACTCCTGAGAGTCAAGGTACTCATCGATGCAATCATCCTTGCCTTTCCTCAGCTCAACAATATCAGCCTGAGCGTCATCAAGCTCCTTCTCCCTCCTGGCAAAAGTCTCTTTAAGAGACTTCACCTCCTCCTCAGACCTCTCCAGCTTGACCCTGTTGGCCTCAGAGGAGGTACGCCAAGCCTTAGCTTGAAACAATACCCCCTGAAAGTTGGCATTGGTCTGCCAAAAGATAAAAGTTAGAAAAATATAAGCAAAAACTTCAAAGAAGTAGCTAAGGTAAAGAAAATTACCGCAGCAATAGCTTGAGCCCCTAGATGCTCAGCACCCTCAAGGGTGGAATCTGCAACGAAATACTTGTAATCACAAGGGGTAAGAGAGTGGTACGACCAGTCCACAACATGTTTGGACACCCCAGTAATGGTGTCCTTCTTCCTAATACCCCAGTTGGGGCGCCACACTGAGGACTTGGCAGACACAGGAATGTCCACCTCATCCACAGAAGGGATCAGGAAACTAGGAGCACTGGCCTTCCCCCTTGGATCATCTCCAATCCTAGCCCTTTTCATCCTGGATGTCTCTACATCCTTGGGCTCATTGGTCTTGTTGATAAAGGCCGCAGCTGCAAGAAAAGCCAGAAAATGGTTAGCAGAAAATCATAAGGAAAGAAAAATAGACATAATGAAAAGGGATAAGTAAAAATACCCTTATCATGAACAGTGGAGAGCCCAACAGACTTGAGGACAAACTCATCCAGTAGCTCCCAAGCCACGGTAGTCCCATTATCCTTAATGAGTTCTGAGTAGGCATGGAGTTCCTCCTCATTCAAGACAATGTTACTGGGACTACCATCAGAAACTCTCCCAAAAGACTTACGAAAAAGGGTTCCCCAGTCCCCTCCTTCCCATACAAGATACATAAACTCATTTTTCCATTTCGGGTTGTTATCTGGGATCGATTTGGGGTGAAAATGAAAGGGAAGCCTACCCTATGGCTTATATATACCCAACCCAAGTTGTTGGCTGAGCTATTTTTAAACTGAAAGATCTTTCTAAACAAAGGTACAAAAAGAGGGAAGTTTTTACGAAGGCATAAAACCATGAAACAATTAATTATCCTCCAGGCATTTGGAGGTAATTGACAAGGGTTGACTTGGACATCTGCCAAAAGTCTACGAATAAACTCATGAAAAGGGAACCTAAGGCCAGCAACTATGGCATCCCTATAAATACACAAAGCATTTGACCGCCAGTGACATGAACGGTCACCGGGGCCGACAGGAACAAGCTTTAAGGGGGCCTTTACCCTATACATCTTATTATAATCTTTTATCATATCTACTTCATGGAATCTATTGCTACAATCATACGAATCTAAAGCAGATACTGACGGGTATTCATCCCTACGTTCATTAACCATATCATGCAAAGACATGTATTTTGAACGAATAGGAATTGGGGTACCTCTTTTTGAAGCAGAATTCATCTTTTGAAGACGTTGGGAAGCTCGGTCAGCCATTTCCAACCCAGAAAGTCTTTAAATCTTCAAGAAAGAAACCCAGAAATCTTCAACAAAAAACTCAGAATCTTCAAAGAAACCCAGAATCTTCAAAGAAAATCTTCAAATCTTCAAGCGAAAACCCAGAAAAACGGTGAAATTCAAACGGAAAAGTTCGCCGGAAATCGCCTTGCGACAGAACCCTAGCAGAGCAAATTGTAAGAAATTTTGGAAAGAATTTAGCAGAGTAACTTTGAGAAAATAAAATGTGAAGAATGAATGGAAACAAATGAGAACTCACCCTTATATAAGGATGACAACCGGTAAATGGGCCGGTTGAAGGAAGGGCAACCGACATTAGCCGGTACGGCCCATAAAAGGCTAAAGGCCCAAATCACTGAGTTTGAACAGTGAAAAACCTTGGGCCCAACTAAGCCCATTACAAAAAACAAACCGCATTTTCGATCAAAGTTCTGATCAAATAAGTTCGAATAAAGCCCAAAATGGCTCTTGTATTCGACCAAAAATCTCGTCGAAAGGCTAAAAGCCCAATTATTAAAAAAGGCTAAAGGCCCAATAAAAAGATGAAGGCCCAATTGCTAAAATAAAATCCTTGGGCCCAAATGGAGCCCAATATATGCGGGCCCTAAAAGTCTGTAACGAACCAAGTATTCGACCAGAATCCTAGTCGAATGAGTTCGAATAGGCACCAAAATTGAAGTCACGATTTGACCATGTTCCTGATCGAAATCATTCGACCAGACACCAAAATTGAAGTCACGTTCGACCATGTTCCTGGTCGAAATCATTCGACCAGGCACCAAAATGAAAGCCATGTTCGACCTTGAACCTGGTCGAAATCATTCGACCAGGATGCAAAATGGAAGTCATGTTCGACCACAATCCTGGTCGAAATCATTCGACTAGGAGGGGAAATGAGGCTTTACTTCGACTAGAAACCTGGTCGTAAGCATTCGACCATGAGGCAAACTGACAGTAGTATTCGACCAGAAACCTGGTCGAAATCATTCGACCAGGATGCAAAATGGAAGCAAATTTCGACCAGAATCCTGGTCGAAGGAGTTCGACCAGGAGCTAAAATCAAGGTCGAATTCGACCAGGATCTTGGTCGAAAATAAACTGAAAAATCAAAAATTGATTTATCTTCTATGGAATTGATGAAAAATCCCGATTCCTGTTTTAAAATTGATTTAGAACTATATGTTCGTCAAACCAGGTCACAATACGGAAGAAAATTTCGTGAATCCCGAATAAAATAACTTCTACGATAATCCGAGATTGATTTTCCTAGAAGTTGGGGGGCAAATGATATGGACAGAAAAGTAATTATAGAAATATAATTGCTGATTCAATTAAAAGGCCGGTATTTAAGGACCGACACCCTAATTATTCATTAATTTCGTAATTAATGAGTAGGGAAAATATACAGCTCATGAAAAGAGCCTTGATTATGGAAAATTAGTCAAAGAAGGATCTGGAATCCCAATTAAAGGCAATCAATGAGTCATAACCTTTATCAACAAGGAAACGAATTCTTCAGCAAGAAATACAATACTTATCCAATATCAAAAAGAAGACTTATCCTTTAAGTCTCCCAAACATACCATAAATACTAGGCTCCAGACGCCTATATAAGGTCCCTGATCCTACAATCAGAACTACGTCTTTGGCTTTATTCTCAATAACGATTTGAGATACGTAGGCATCTTGTGAGGACCAATTTAGTCCGGATACACGAGTGCAGCCATCAAAGCTCGAATCTCATTAATCCTAGCATTAAATTCACAAAGCACGTTTTTTAATCCATAACAAAGTCATTGATATATTTTAGTTTCCTCCATTAGTGAATATTTTAAAGGCAATTGAGATATTTTCGAATTTTTGATTTTAATAATTCAAAAAATTGAGAAAATTAGAAAAATAGATCGAAACGATTTGAGAGGCGCCACCTCACAACCCTCGTCTTCTCCTTTATATAAGTATATTGATTGATGATTTCTATTTTTATATAATATAATCATGATCGTCTATTTTTAAAAAAATTAGATTCAGTTGAGATTGTTTTGACCATATCAAAGACTAAACTACCAAGACCACAATTTTGAATAAAATCTCTCGTACACCTATTATATATAAGAATTTAATAACATCTAATTTATTAATTTTCCGCAAAATATTTTCTTATTCGTGTTTCGGAACTTTGGACTTCAAATAATCCCTTTTTTAAAATTAAGGCAATCCAACAGAAATTGAATATTGTTTACAAAAGTGGTAGATAAATAAATATAATTCCATAAATAAAGAAAAGAAAATCCAGAAAGAGAATATAAAATAGTCAAATAACGAAACTGAAAAACTCCATCGGAGTATAACAGAACCAGCCTTTACTTGTGATCGCCAAATTCTGAAACCTATACACACACCTATACACACAAACACTTTTGATCTCGATCTTTGTATAATCTCAATTCAATTCAATTCAATTCAATTTAAATCGATTTAAATCTCGAAAAAGATGTTTCCAGGTATGATGGATCCAGAGCTTATGAGACTCGCTCAAGAACAGATGAGTCGCATGTCTCCTTCTGATTTTTCCAAAATTCAACAACAGGTTAGTTATAATTACTTGTTTGTTTGATTTTTTATTCTTTTTATTTGATTTTTAATTGTTTTTTTTTGTGTGATTGTGTTTTTGATTGGATTGAATTGTGGATTTGTGCTTGATTGTGGAGGTGATTTGGAGTTTGTTAGGGAATTAAGATGTATATTGTAGAATCTCGATAAATTAATCGGATAAACGTATGATTTCGATAAATAAGTATTGTTTGTTATGAATGGAATTATGATTGGACTTGATTGCGGAGGTGAGTTGAAGTTTGTTAGGGAATTAGGATGTATATTGTAGAGTCTGGATAAATAAATCCGATAAACGAATGATTTCGATAAATAAGTATCGTTTGTTATGAATGGAATTATGATTGGACTTGATTGCGGAGCTGATATGAAGTTTGTTAGCATCAATATGAAGTTTGTTAGCATTTTAGGGAATTAGGATGTATAGTTGAATCTCGATAAATGAATGATTTCGATAAATAAGTGTAGTTTGTGTTTGTGATGATTGAATTGTGGTTTCTGTACTTGATTGCGGAGCTGATTGGAAGTTTGTTAGGGTTATAGGTAATTAGGATGTATAGTGGAATCTCGATAAATGAATGATTTCGATAAATAAGTGTTGTTTGTGTTTGTGATGATTGATTTGTGGTTTCTGTACTTGATTGTGGAGCTGATTGGAAGTTTGTTAGGGTTATAGGGAATTAGGATGTATAGTAGAATCTTGTTAGATGAATATTGGATGAATTGAGCTCAATAAATGATATGTTGATTGTTATGTTTGTGTTTGTGTGGCGGTTCTAATTGGAACAATGTTATCGGTTATTTTTTATTTTTTATATGAAAATGTAACTGAGCTCGGTTTAATTGGGGAGATTTTTTGCTATTGAGCTTGTGTTGTGTGCTTCGTGATAGTGCATAGTAGGAAGGTGTTGATAGTGAGTTAGATACACATGTTTTGATTCTGACTCCCTCAGTTGAAACGTTGAATTGGTATGGAGGTGTTAAATTCTGACCTTTAATTGACGTTGCAGATGATGTCTAATCCTGATTTGATGAGGATGGCTTCAGAAAGCATGAAAAATATGAGGCCTGAAGACTTAAAGCATGCAGCGGAACAGATGAAGTATGCACGTCCAGATGACATGGCTGAGATAGGGGAAAAGATGGCTAATGCGACCCCTGAAGAATTCGCGACCATGCGGGCACGAGCAGATGCACAGGCGACGTATGAATTAAATGCTGCTCAGATGCTGAAGAAACAGGTAAACATTCAGTTCGTAAAAGCAATTAAAAACTTTTGTTACTGCAGATGTACTTTAACAAAATTGTTGTACATACTACGTAGTACTGGTACATACTGCAACAGAATAAGGTGTCCTAATGTTTGTGATTGAATCAGTTCCTTGCATTTGCCCGTACTTACTAATTCTTGTATACATATAGTTTCATTATAGAATCCACAACTCGGCCATTATAATTTTCACTTCTTATATTAATTTTTTTCTGTGTTCCTTGCAATTAATTAATGAATGTTCAGGGCATCCGGGTTTGAGTAAATAGGAAAGGAGTAACTTTTATTATTTTTACCCACTAAATAATAGTTTTATATGGTTTTAAAAGCATCAGAAGTAGATTTACAAATTTAATATGAAGCTGGCATATAATATGATGCAAAACAAGACTTAGGCTGGATAAAAGTGGCCAACATATGAAGAAAATATGGGGAGAACAGGAACACGAGCCATTCTATCACAAAATTGCTTTAAAGGTTTTTCGTAGGTTTTGCTTAGATTACATTACAGTATCATACAAGGATCAAAATTTAGTATCATAGCTACAAAATTTGATATGTTAAAAAAATGGGAGGCAAAGTTTAAACGAAAAGCTTGGTAGTTACATTAAGTTTTTGATGGATATTAAATATTTTCTTCTTTATCTGCAATAAGAATATCAATTATTGCTGCATGTTCTAATTTTCACCATTGTAATTAGATGTTAGTTTCAAGAAGACAATAAACTCTCCTATATTTTCCTTTAGTGTAACTGCATAAATCACCTTGTTATTTTATGATTTATCTAATAGTCACCCACTCACCCTTAACTTTGAAGGACTATATACTAAAATGATTGAATTAGTTAAAAAAAGAAAGAAATGATTGCAATCTGTACTTGTAGATTAGCCTAAAACTGCGTAATCCAATTAAATTAGTTCTAGGCATGAGGAATTAAGGCTGCATAAGTTGGCTCTTTACTTGAAGTAATTGCACAAACTTTTAACAGTATTGTACTTTTACAGTGATTATCGGAAGACCTGTTGTACTGCCTCTACTTATATATGTGTTATGTATTAGTCATGTACTCATGTTGAAAAATCAAACAATTAGCTATATCAGCTGCTGCTTTAGACATCTAGCTTAATGGATTGTTTACTTTCTCTCTTTATGGCAGGGCAATGAACTTCATAGCCATGGAAACTTTAATGGTGCTTTACAGAAATATTTGCTTGTAAGTACTACATTTCCAGAGGTTCCTCTTTTGTACTGCAGATGTTCCTCGATAACAATAGTATCTAGTGCACCTAAAAGTAGTTAAATATTGTTTTTAATTTTATGTTTTTCAAATGTAGGCAAAGAAAAACCTGAGAGGCATTCCATCTGCCAAGGGCAGAAGTCTCCTATTGGCCTGTTCGCTTAATTTGATGTCATGCTATTTGAAAACAAAGCAGTATGATGAGTGCATAGAAGAAGGAACTGAGGTATGACAACTTTGAGGTCCATTCCTATATGGAAATGTTAGTGATCCCATACTGTCGAATATTAGTTAGATGCTTGATATTTATAATTTATCATGTAAATTGTGAATTGTTGTTTTGCGTTTCACTATAATTGATTACATATCTGGATTGCTATAGGTCTTGTCGTATGATGCTAAAAATGTCAAGGCCCTATATCGTCGTGGTCAAGCCTATAAGGAACTGGGACGGCTAGAAGTGAGTTTTATTGTGCACAATAGTCTTCTTGTTATTGGAGTCTTAGATTTAATGTATATTTTATTATATTTATGATTTATCTATTTGAGTATCATATTAAATAATATTCTAATGTATTTATCTATCCTCCATCACCTATTTGAATTTTTAAAATATGTAGGATGCGGTTTCAGATTTAAATCAAGCCCATGAAGTTTCCCCTGATGATGAAACTATTGCAGACGTTCTGAGGTATTAAATCATGAACTAATAGTGTTTTGTATCTGGTACAGAGAGCACATGTTCATCCTTCTTCTCATGCACTGTTGATGTAGCTTTTGTAAAGTTTTTCAGATATTAAATTATATAGACCTATGATCACAATGTGACGCAAGTATGTTGTTGACACAGGGATGCTGAGCAGAGACTAACAGAAGAAGGTGGCGTTCCTCGGCGTAGAGGTAGTTGCTTTTATATATTATAGTTTTTCTCTTAAATAACTAGTACTTGCCACCATATATAATATATATTACACGGTCTGTTACTTTTCGTATTCCTCCTATTATTTGATTCCAAGCTCAATCTTCCTCAGCTGTCTAATTTTGTGCTTCCTTGCAAAAACAAATTGATAGGATTGGTTATTGAAGAAATTACAGAGGAGGTGCAGTCTTCAGTACCGGGAGATCATGACATTTCCGGTTCAGAGTATCCTACATCGGCACCGCAAGGTCCACGAGAAACCAGCAGTAGGGTTCCATCATCCAACACAGAGAGCATTCAAGCTTTAAGAGATGATCCAGAATCTATCAGGTTTATTTTTTATATGTTGATGTAGCTGATTGATACCTGAACTCCTTTTTTTCCATAAAATTTCCTACAGTTTTACCTAAGAGTCTTGGTCTTTCTTTAATTCTCTCTACTTTTGTTTTTTGTGGGTCATTAGTTTTAAAGTTTCCTGGTAGTGTCTTTTTTCTTTTCTTTATGTTATAATTGTTAACTAGTCAGCACTTACATGTTTTAAGGATAGGGTGTCCCTATCAAGACACATTTTGCAGCGCATCAGGGTCTCATAGATACGTGTCAGAGACTTACCATCTATACTTGTTTATTATACTATATTCCCAGAGACTTTTTTCAAACAAGCACATACCCTACTGATGGAATAACTTTGTTTTACTATACTATGATTTGGATATTGGCTATAAGTTGCATAGCTGATAGCACCATCTTTGATTTTGCACGATGCAGGCATTTTGGTCTAATTATTTTGTAATTACTATGTGTGTGTGAAATATTATATTATTATATAATCTGTTGACACGTGTATCGATACAGAAGGCTCTTTTCAGCTGTAATTTGCTGTATTCAGGGTGATCTATTTATGTTGTGACACACACAGGCACGCTTGCACACACGACATAGTATGTCATTATATGTTATTTGTCGGCATGAATATATATGAAGAATTGTTGATTCAGAATACTATTTTTTAGGTGTACTTTTTTGTTCCCACTAGAATTGTTCTGGAACATCATAACTGTGTTTTTGGTTCTAATTTCTATATATATCTTTTACTGTTTGTTTTTTTGAATTGGCGTTCATCCTTTTCTTTTTCCTCCCCTTCTAAAAAGATATATTCATCGCAACCACCAGTACTTATTCTTTTTCTTTTATTTGATGTATGGAGTAGAACCTTCCAAAATTTCATCTCTCAAGCTGATCCAGAAACTTTAGCTGCTTTGGGTGGTGGAAAAACTGAAGGCATATCACCTGATATGGTGAAGACTGCGTCAAATATGCTTAGTAAGATGCCTCCTGAAGAGCTTCAAAGAATGCTTCAGTTAGCTTCTTCGTTCCAAGGAGGAAACACCGGTGAAGGTTCTAGAGATTCTAGTTTTGGGCCTGGATTTCCTTCAAATGTGACACCAGACATGCTTAAGACAGCATCTGATATGATGAGTAAAATGCCAGCGGAAGAAATGCAAAAGATGTTTGAAATGGCATCATCTTTGAGAGGAAAGGATTCAGGCTCAGCTGCCACACCAAAATTTCAGTCTAATGGAGTGCAATCAAATGGATCAAACAGCCATGGATCTCCTGAAACTTCTACACTTAACGGGAACCATTTAAGGGAAAGAAGCTCTTCTCGAGGGCCTCAATCAAATTTAGCGAACTCACCTCAAAATAGCTTTCCAAGTTCTAGTGCTGACATCCAAGAACAGATGAGAGACCAAATGAAAAATCCAGCAATGCGGCAGGTAAATGATGGATATCTTCTTCCTTTTTTTTAAAATAATTAAAGAGAAGCAGGTGTAGGGAATGTGTATTGACTTCCCTACTTGCAGTTATATTATGGAGAAAACACTTGCGGAGAAAATTGGGCCATAATATCAACTTCTTCAAACAAAGCATAAAGCATATTGGCAAATCTGTTTTACCAAATCAATCGAGATTGTTCTATATGTGAATTAATTCTATCTACTTGTCCAATCACTGTCATAGTCAAATCACATCTGAAAGTCTGTATTCTAATGTTCTTTTGGATTCTAGTTAATAAATTGTTTACCCTTAATGTTTAAGAAAATGATATCTGATGCATATAGCTATCATTTTTTCTGTTTATTTCTCATGTAATTCGCCCTTGATGTTCTGAAAGATTGTTAAATTTGAAGAGTAGGCTTTTCTGGTGCTCCTAAAAAAGGATTCGTAATTCATTTACATTTCCAAATTTGTTCTTTTTACGCACTCATCTACTTGTCCACAGTGATACTGGAAAATTCAATGACATTATCTTCTAGTGATAGGAATGGTTTTTTTGACCTAGGGGGATGGTTTTGGTTTGTGTCAGGAACCAGGGTTTCTGAGTTGCTGACTTGAGTATTTTATGAGATTTTAACTAGATATACAGCAAAATCAAGCTAGATATGAGAGAAATAGAGTAGAATCAGCTGAGAATCAGAGTAAGAACAGATATTTAGGGAGAAAGTTCAGTTAACTTGTAGAAGACGATAGATTTCTAGAGGGAGAAATTAGTTATAAAGCTAGAGAGAAAAACAGATTTAGTGGAAAGATATTTCAATTTTCTGATATTCAAAACATAATGCATACCCAAAGTTTCAATTTTCTGATATTCAAAACATAATGCACACCCAAAGTTACGTCCAGGACCACTGTCTATAGACTTCTCAGTACTAACTCACTCAGTAATTTCAGAAATGCCCGTGCACTACTAAGAAACATTTAAATACCATCAGATTGATGCATTCCTACAGTTTGGAGTTCTGGACTTCTTTTCATTCTTTTGTTTTATTCTTCTTGTGTTGTGTGGTTGTGGCATCTGATTGGTGATGCATCAAGTTCCATCTATCGGCTATATTTGAAGATGACCTGCCTGAAGTACAAAGTAAAGCTTCATCATATATTCGAGCATTTGAGTCGTTTTTCATATAAGAAATCAAATTAGCATAGGTTTCACATTCACGGCCGCAAGTTGGTCCATTGAAGCTCACATGTCCTCTCTCTTGCTAAAATTCATTTTAGGCAGTCAACCTTAACAATAAATTGTTGTGAAAAAACAGGAATGTTAATTTTTTAGTGTGTTCATCTTCTGATTTATATATGCCTTTTTTGCTAAAAGATTCGTATGTCCTTCTGCACATCCTCCAAATGCAGTTGCCTATTTCAATGCCATTTCTAATGTGAATCTGTAATTTTTATTCGTCATATGATTTTTCCACCCTGTACTTATATGTGTTTATGGTCATCCTGGAAATTGACAGATGCTATCGACAATGATGCAAAATATGAGCCCTGACATGATGGCAAACATGAGTGAACAGTTCGGATTTAAGCTTTCTCGAGAGGATGCAGAAAAAGCACAAGCAGCAATGTCATCTTTGTCACCAGATGCTCTGGAAAAAATGGTACCTTCTGCAGTACATAACTCACTGCACGCTGAGTCGTGTTGCAATTATATTTCTATGTATATGATAATTAGTCATGCCCTTGATCCTTATATGTTCATACATTAGAACCTTTCAATTTATTTTTTTTATCATTCAAACTTAGCTTATACTTGGTGAGATACAACTTCAGTAGAAGCAGGAACAAATGTTTTCTACTGAGTGATATAGGAATATATGCATCAATACAATGCTATAGTAGAGTGGTCTGAATAAGATTACGAAACTGATGACCTGATATTTAATTGTTACACTCAAGCTAGTGGGATGCTGCGGCACGCCTATTAAATTTTATAATAGTGGATTGAAAATTGATCTGGACTACTAGGTTAACCCGTTTATACCTGAAAATCTGATATACATATCAGATTTGTTTTGTAAATGAGACAGATCTGGAACGGAATTTGAACCTGAAAATTTTATGATCCCAATTATGAGCAGCCATATATCCGCTCTAATTAAATTTCATATTAGTTATTATATATAATTCTACGAGAATATGGCCCATAAGCCAGATCCAGCCCCAATTTGAATATAGATTGGATTGTCTCATTGTATTTCTAGCTAAATAGCCCTTCCACAGATTCATTATATATTTTATAGGTTTAAATTTTCAATCTATATGATTTATAACCCGAATTATGTATCACTTATCAACACATTATTAGTTTTACATACTTAGTTATCATATATTTAAGGTTTTATTTTTTGTACATTTTGTTTATTTAGCAGTAAAAAAAAATAGGTTAAAAAATTGTCTAGTAGTCTAAATAAAAATGATAGTTATTTGGGAAAATCATATTCGGCTCGTCTTCGAAGAATTATAATTACCTATATTTGGGCAAAGGAAATTGGAGATCGCTTTATATTTTGATTTGGATCTGAACTTTTATACCCGGGATTGACTTATATTCGATTAAAATGATATCAGATCCAGTGTCTGATCCCAAATATGCCCACATTGGTATTTGGTTCTACCCTGTTCATTTCTCATCCCTAGTTATATATAAGTACAAGTGCTACTTCCAAGGAGTCTCATTTAAATTGTAATGCAATAGACATGCAAATTAAGTTTATACAAGTACAAGTGCTCCTTCTTAAGTAAAGTCTTGGAGACTGGTTGAGCAAAATTTTTAGTTCTATGCATTTCTAACTCTTTGCCACCCTGACTTGATACATTTATTTAATGCTCTTGTAGATGAAGTGGGCGGACAGGATTCAACGAGGAGCAGAAGGTGCAAGGAAGACAAAAGATTGGTTACTGGGAAGACGTGGTATGGTGTTGGCAATATGTATGCTCATATTTGCTGTCATTCTTCATTGGTTTGGTTACATCGGCAGTTAAAATGACCTCTACCAGAACAGCGGATTCTAACCTTTGAAACATAAAAATAGTGAAATTTATTCATCCGCGAGGACTCATTTCTTGCAAGGACATGTTTATGAAGGATATGAGCCTTTGGTGGAGTTGCAGTCTTGTGGTGGAAGTTGACATCTATTATTCTTTTTGTATGTTAGTATGTTTGATCCAATAATATATTGGTGGTTCCTTTCTTTCTATATTTCAATCTGTCGACCTGATCATTCAAATAACTCCGCTGGATAGAATCTTAAGGAAAACTTTAGGAGTTAGGTCAGGTTTACCTATTTTGTTTTATAGGATCATCTGACACTGTACTGATCATGTAATTTCTGTTTGAAGAGGCTAAATCACCTGGTTTTACCAGTGTGATTGTATTGATATTATAATTTATAAGTGCCTTCCTAATTGTAAGTTATAAAGATCCAAATGTTCACCTATCAACCTCGATGAGTAGAGACCACTCGGTTATAGTCGTTTATATCAAGTTAAATATTTTCTTGCTGTTCATAGTGACTATGAGATTACCATTGAAGTGTCACTGTGTATAAAGTGTATCGAGGTTCAAATTCTCGAACTGTTTCCTCAAGTTTGTACTTTGCGGGGAACTTTTTTACATGGCACTTTATAATTTAATGTTACAACTGATATTTTTACGAAAATATACAAGTTGTATTGTCAAATTTGGTAAATTGAATAATTTGATACTAACATATACTACTACTGCATAGAAGCAGGGGCGGACTACTAGGGTGTGTCATAATCCGGGTAAACTTTCTAGTTTTTCAAAAATTATTACTGATAGTTTGATAATTTTAATTTAGCCAAGGTTAAAAGAATCTCAAAAACGGTAACAAGTTAGAAATATAGGTTCATTTATAATAAAATGGTTAGAGATTTATTTATTTTTGGAGATCTAAAATAATGTTTCATAATTCTTATTCATTAAAAGTAAAGTAACTGTTACGAGAAGAAAATAGTATTTTCTAATTTCTGGCAGGTTGAAGTATAAATTACATACAAAAGATAAAATAATGAGTCATCACTCAAAAATCCATCAGGCCCCAAGTTTACTTCAACTTCCTCGTAAATATTTGTTTACAAAATTAGAATTAATCTGATAATTTCTGATCTTTTACATAAAAAGTAGCGCTACTTTTTCATACTACAACTTAAAATAATTTCTTTATTAAATTTATTAAAAATTAAAAAAAAAACTTGAAAAATAGTTATATATTTTTTAATTTCTATTATTTTAATTTTATTTGGCTTCTACCATATATAATTTTATTAAAAAATTAAAAAATATGCACATTTTCTACTAAATAACAAATATTTCATTTTCATTTTAGATTTAATTTGATTTTTTTGTTAGTGTTATTATTGGATTGAGTAAAAATAAATGACAGTTGTATAAGTAATATTCGTAATATAAAACCAATATAACACATACATTACATAATAAAAAATATACGTAAAATAACATATTTTGAATAAGAAAATCATAATTTTTTATGATAAAAATATGAAATATTAAAAGTTTTAATCTATATTTTTTAGTCCAAACCATTTTAATATCCCGAGTCCGCCCTTACATAGAAGACATGAATATAACTGTATCTCTGTTTTTTTAGCGTAATTACAAACACTGGGGGACCTGAAGTAACGTTGCCGGTTTGATAATTATTGAAGCAAACATGAAGCAAACACAAGACAATATTTGTGTTACAGGCGGTTGTAGTTACAGTTTCATACGAGTTCAGATCAGTTTTCTAAAAATCGTTCGATTTTTTAAAAATTGCCGATAAATTGTTGATTTATCATTTAAAAATATTTGACCGATTCGATTTTTGAAATCCGATATATCGTTATGAATTATTTTTAAATGGTTTATTATATTATATATAAGGCTAATATATTAAATATATTTAAAATATTACAATTTATCCGATTTTTGTTCCAATTTATCATTCCGATAAATCCCCGATTTGCCGATAAATCGTTACGGTACCTCAACCGATTTGTTCCGATTTCCGAAATCTACACCCATGGTTCAGACTCGTAAAATAATAAAGAATAAACAACTAAAATAATAAAGAATGGTAAAAAAAACTAAAATTGCGAGGAAGTGTAAATAAAATTCCGATTATTTACAGTGTAATAATATATCTAAGAAATAATACTGTAATCACGTAGCTTTGTGATTTTCTCTAAATAAGTAACTTTGTGATTATAAATATAAAATTCATTACGACCAAGAATCAAGAATAAAAAAAATAAAAAAAAAAAATTGTTAAACATCACCTAACCATTGTCATCCGTCATTAGCATCTTCCTTAATTTAATCATTCATCATTGTCGTAACCATGTCATTCTGCACTTCTTTGATTCCTAGACATATGTTCATATTTACTTAACTCTTCAATTATAATATCATTTTTTCAATTATAAAATCAGGTGTACTATCGTGAAAAATATAGTCCCGGTCTTTTGAAAATGTCAGAAATTCACATCTAACAGCTCTACCACTAATTTTTTTCCATTAAATGACAACGATAGATGAGGCTTCTAGACATTGACTTTATCATAATAATAAAAAATGTACTGTTAAAATTACTCGTAAAAACAAGTACTTTTCATTATTATCAATAATAATATAACAAGATCATCGATTATAGGTAACTATATTTTCTCCGCTCTCAATATCGAGAATTCGAATTTTGTCGAATAAAAAAACCCGTAAAAATTCATGTAAGATATTTTTAGATATTCTCCGCAAAATAAAATGAAGGCATAAATACAGAACATCTACATCTGTATTATTAATATACCTGGTCAACTCTGTGGACTCTCACAACAAAAGTCCACATTCCCCCTAATTATATCACCATTTACAACACACCTTTTCATTTCATCCATTCAAATCTATACATACACCTATACACACAAAATATCTTCTTTTCAGTTTCTGTCCAGCCTGTTTAATGACTCTGTAATCTCAAAACCCTCGGGTTTTAATCCAACCTATACGTACACATATACACACAGATATATTTTAATTTTATTTCGATTCGATTCGATATGTCCGATCGCTCGGAGATGAGTCGGAGGTGTGAGGTCGACGGAGATTCGCCGCCGCCGAAGAGAAAGCAACCGCTTTTAGACAACGACGAGGATCATCGCCGTCGCCGGCGAATCGGAGAAGTGGCCGGCGGAGCGACGGCGGAGTGCGCCGTGATGTGCTGTTGTATTCCGGCAGCGATCATCAATCTCCTGATTCTCGCCGTTTACAAAGTCCCGGCAGGTCTGGGAAAGAAAGTGTGGCGGAGAAAGAACAAGAAGAAAAGGCTGTTGAAGATGAAGCTGAACAACCGGAGCGACAATTTCACCGACAATTTCGGCGAGTTTTTCGGGGCGGGGCGGGGCGGGAGCGGTGGGTCGTCCGGGTCGGGTGGGTTTGAGGAGTGTGATGATGTGAGTGGGTTTGAGTTTGATTTTGAGGATAGAGAAACGTGGGATGAGTTGTATGGGACAGGGTTCTGGAGAGTTCCATCAGTGAAAGAAAGCGAGATTGTTGTTGAATTAGATTCAAAAAAGGTGAAAGTGTAAAATGTAATTATTTGAGTGAATAGTTTTTTTTTTTTTTTTTTTAAATTTGGGATAAAATGATGAAAAGTTGGTTAATGTGATGTGTGTGGATGATATATGGTTTATGATGGAAATGAGAAAATAGTAAAAGTTAGATTAATTTTGGATTGGTTTGGTGTGTTTTCTTATAATTTTGTTGTTCATATATAGTTGAATCTCTTTTTAAAGTAATAGTTGTGGAATTGAGAAATAACATTATTTTATCGATAGTAAAATTACATTGTCTTCGTTATATTAGGATCGAAGAAAAAAAATTATTTTAATAAAAAAATTATTTTATCAATTTTTATTTAATCGAGGTTCAACTATTACCCCACTCTTTTTTATTGTAACAAATTTTGGATTTAGCGAGAACTAAACTTAAGATCTGAGATGATAAAATATATAAGTTTTAATCGATTGAGCATTTTAATCGTACTCGGTTATTGTAAGTCTGTAACACTCCTATCCTAGATTTAATATATTAATATTATTTATTAGTTAAACAATTAATAATTTAAAATAGTTATGGATTAATGTGATTTGGAAACCAGATCTTATTATTTTGATTTGGAAAAAAAAAGACCTATGTTTTGGGCATACATCAATATAGGCTTATGAGAATGGGCTAGTCAGGTTAATAAATATGATACATGAGAATGAGTTTGGGTAAATAGACCCAAAGTATTTAGATGGGGAAATGAATATGAATTTGATGGGCCTAATGGGCTCTATTGATTAGTGCTCTAAAAAGTTTTGGAAAGGAAAAGAATGCGGAGCTGAATGTGGTTCTTTTTGTGTCGTGATTATTGAGAAAATTTACTATAGCTATTAATGAAGTGTAATTAATAATATTTAATTAGTGTAAAGATAAATAAAAAATTTAACATGACTTTAGAATTTATATGGCCTTGAGTTACTTAAATATTGGGTTCAATTAGGGTGGGCTTGTAAATGAAAGTGGGATTGATTGGGCTACTAATAGAGACAAACCATATTTAAGTTATTAAGTTTAGTATATGTGTTAGTCCATTTAAAAAAGAAGAAGAAGAAGAAAAGGAGTTTCATTGAATGATAGTTAATAGAGAAAAAAGATCCTGAGGTTACCTCAGGAAGATTACCTGAGATAAACTTATTTTCAAGTACAAAAAACTGATGGCAATTTTGTAAATATGTTAATCTTTCTGAAATTCATTTTCAAATAACGTGGGTTTGCATAATGGTTCAATGCATGAGATTCATAATATATCAACTTAACTCAATGGGTTTCATGCATGTAATGGAAGGAAGTAGGTAGAAGAACCCAAAACTAAGATGGGTTAAATGCCTAAATCGTGATGGGCTTGAATCTTTTAATTGGGCAAGACCACTTTAGCCCATAGATTATTGCATTTGCAAGTGTAGTTAGATAAGGAAAGAAAGCAAGTTATTTGGCATGGTCCCAATAAATAAAGTGCGATTAGATTGTTGTAGAAATAAAAAGACTTTATTATTATTAATAAGTAGATACACGAAGGATGATGATTTAATATAAGTTAAATGTGAATTGGATATATGGATTAAGGTGGTGGAATAAGCACTAATCTTTGTGTGATATTTGGGAGGAAATATTTATTAAAAAAAAAATGGGCAACAAAAAGATAAAAATGCCTCTATATCTATGCTGGGAGAATAAAAAGTTGGCTAACAGATTAGAAAGGAATGAAATGGGCCAGACAAGATTATATTCATTAACTGAAGAATGGGCCTAAAGTGATGATGGACTAGTAATATGTTATTAACGTACAAAAGAAAAAGGAAAGTAGAGAAAAAGAAACCGACTTGGGCAAAATTAGTAGGCAAGCTTCAAATATTTTATTAATTAAAAAGGTCAGTTAGATGAGATCATATATAAAGAGGTGTGGTCACTTTTATCTCATTTTCAACTTCTCGTGTGTATTGTTGAGGCGAGTGAGAAGAGCAAAGAGTAGAGGGTTCATTCTTTTCGGGATTTGAAGTTAAAAGCGATACAAGGATAGAACTTTTAAGAAATGTCGATACAGAATGTTAAGAATGTGATGGACTCGAGAGTAAGTATCTCGAGTGACGATGTATAGAAAGCTGATATGACGACATGGGTTGAGGTTTGTATCAGGATTTGAAGATCTATATAAAAAAAAATAGATATTTTATTAAATTAAGTTTGATTTTCTGTGAGCCTATAAGAAAAACAAATCAGATGGAAAAGGTGTAAATGACATGTACTCTATATAGCAGTCCTTAATTACGATCTTTGTATACAGATAAATCTGAAGCTGAAAACGAACTTATACTATACCAGACAACTCTAATATTATTTATCATAATGCATCCTTAACCAAACAAGCACAATAGTCTGCAATATCATTTACGTTGATAAACACATAAATGGTTTAGACCAGGATAATATATAATTTTGCAACGGTTCATGTAAATTGTCAACCCATGACAAATATAATCGACCAAAAGAAGTATTGACAATCTCACGAGTCATGATCAAACATCTGCCTTGCCCAGTTAAAGAAAGCTAGAGAGAAGTATATTAGTGAAATATACTTCCAAAGTTCAAACACAGAAAATTTACAGTAGTTTCAGTAGTATACTGGTTTTAAAGTTTCCGATTTTCTCAAGAGCATTGCCTGTCATATTTCTCTATTTATATTAGACATTCGCTGCTCCCTCGCTTAATTTGTAGATCATCACCGGCTTGACTAGAGGCAATAACTCGTACAGGCACAGCATTTTCTGGAAAACATACTACCTGAAATCAGAATAAATCTTAGACAGAAAGGCTTTAAAGACTAACATGACTTGTTCTTTTTCAAATAGTTGTAGTATAGTACAAAAAGGAACTCAAAAGTTCCACAGAACTAGTTCCAATTTCTTCCTAAACTAGCCGTGCTAAAAAGCAAGGAAAACACCCTCTGCCATAAATTATGCTAAATGCACTTGAGGTGGTCCAACGGTACAGGGCATGGACCTGAGTGCCCGACCCACCGTCCACCTCTGTGCCAAGGTTCAAAAGTCTTGTGTACTCATGTGAATAAATAAACTTTGAACATAATAGTAGTCATAAGTAATGACCCGCTGAATTGACCCACTAAATTGATGTGCTACACCTGAACATGGGATATACCTGAAGATGAAACAATAACAAGCTACCCTTGAGATGATTGAACAGTTATTAAAGAGTAACTCTTATGGGGATCTAATAGTCAATTTTCGTCAACATCAAATTTTATTTATTTATTCCTGTTTAAAATGTCATGACTTTAACTAAAGCAGCTACAAATATGTGAAAACACAAGCAAACAGATAAGATAGGAGCTTCATCTATTTATGGTATAGATGTTTAATCAAACAGCAGCCTCATAAGACACATAAATTCAACACAGAACCCTGAAAATGGAATTTTCTCTTCCAGATCCTCAGAAATGTTGGATTATCTCAGTTGAGTGCTGTATATGCACCAAGGAGCTTACAGATTTTTTTTTATAATACTTGGAAAGGAAGGAAGCACTTGGCAGTTCTTATGGAAGCTTGGAATGGTGTATGTTATGAATATTATTTTGCAAGTTCTTTAAACTTTTATATACCAAAAGTGACATAGACATTACTTGAGTGCAATAATTTAGAATATACTTACCTAAATATATGTTGATATGTCGCTATGAGTGCTCAATCCGAAGCAGAAGTTGCTGCACATGAAGCTTGTACATTGCTCCCATTCAAAGAAGTGTTTCCATCAGCCCCTCCAGTTCGCTGGTTGCCATGCTCAGGAACCGACCTACCCTCCAAAGTATTTGATACAGTAATACCAGGTGATGGAATGTTGTCGTTGGTTTCAAGATTCCCCATCATTCGTGATACAGTGCCAACATCTACATTAACCTCTCTCCTAATCTCAGAACCTGTATCAGTTCCAGAGCTGCTGCGGGAAAATAATTTCTCCTTCCATCCTTTCGTACTCTTTGTAATGGACTCTTTATATCTGTGAGCAAAAACTGTATTAGGAGTAATACAAAGAAATGGGAAAAAGTTAAAAAAAAAAAAGGGAACTAAAGCAGCATTGCTAAAGGCTACAAAACAGTAAATAGCTACAAACAACTGTCTATATATGTTAAGCATCAGGTACACGTCATACCTGGATGACATTGCATTAAATCGAGATTTCAGAGAATCTGAAAAAGACTGCAATTCCGAAGGCCCTGCTCTGTCCTGACTATTTGGGGAGGATTGACTAGGAGACCTAAGTAAAGTATATAAATATATATAAATAAAGAAAAAAGTCAGTGACAGAATAAGTAAATACGAATATAAGAACATCTGATTAGTAAGCTTACAAGGAAAAAAGAAAAGAAAGGTACATAATTATACAAACCTATAAGGTGATGTCCCATGCTGATTTTCTGGAATAACTCTTGATCCAGATGCCTGAACAGATTGGGCAGAACGTTGTGGGGTATTTGGGCGCACAGATTCATCACTTGTTCCCAATGAAAGATGAGTTGACCCACTCACTATCATGGAAGGATCATTTTCACCTTCACCTGGCTGAGTTGGAGAAGAGGAAGCAGTGGCAGAAGGTGCATTAGAATTAGTTGAGAACACAAGAAAGTGAGGACGGCCTTGAGCAGATGACCTGCTCCTCTGACCTTCCCTCCTAGCAAAATGACGTGCTCTACCCATGGCAGCAGCGGCAGCTAAGTGTTGAATTATACGATCTTCGAGCTCAGCATCAGTTGCACCAACTGGTAACTGTATCAGAGAAGAAGAGGAATGATGCAACTGAATATCAACAGATGTAGGACGATCATATAATCATGGGAAAATGTTAAAACAAATAACTAAGAGTGCATAAAAGCCAACTCACGTGCTGCAATTCGAAATCCCCCAGGGTTGGATGATGAAATATAGCAGTATTCCTAGATGGAGTTGTCCTAATACTCCTCTCCCGCTCAATCGCGTCAAGCAATTCCTGGCTGCCACATTAATAGTCTTGTACAGTGTTTAGAACAATGTAACCTAAAATGACCAACAAAGATAATGTCTAGAATGCAACATAACCTGTTAGGATCTTTGAGACTTATGGCTTGCCAACACATTGGGCACTGGGAACTTCTCTGACACCTATAAAAAATGTAATAGAAAGATGAACAAATGTTCTGTTTTCTCGAACCATTTTTTAATATTTTTATAGTCTTATATTGTGTTGTTCATCCACACAAAACATACCGTATAGAGCACTTATAAGACAAGAACCAATAAAAGATAAATAAGCGGATGAAAGAAAGCTCTTTATATAAGCAAATGATTTACGCTATAGAGCTGAAAAGCATGCACAAGCAAAACAACTGCATGCCAGCTTACAGAGTCCCAACCCTATTCTATATAAGTGAGTATAATGAACAAACCCGGTTGTAACGAATTGAATTTAATATCGTTCAGAATATTTAATTAATAAATATCACAAATCACAACTGAATTTAGAGAACCTTTACCACATTATAACCCAACCATTCCGAGCATGAATAGAAAACTTTATTTTTCTACGGCCATTAACCTAAGACAGTGCTGATAGCTTGTATCGGAAGCTTACGAAACCAACTAAGTTCACAATTGATGAATAAAACCTATATTATATTTCCTTAATGTTTCCCTCTATGGTTGAAAGCAGTCAGACTTTCTGACGTCTCATCATAACTTCAAATAGTTAAATACACTATTACACTATTATAATCTAAAAGTCTACAATAAAGAAGTTACTTAATGCCTAAGCAATTTTCTTTTCGTAATTTAACTTAAATAAACTTACCACTCAAGAATGCACTGAAGATGAAACTCGTGCTTGCATGCAGTAACCTGCACATGATACTTGATATCTCAGTTGAGAAGAAAAACACAATATTACCTTGACCATAATAATTCTAATCTCGATAATGTACCGTTGAAGGTTCACTTTCGCTAAATACTTCAAGGCATATGCTGCAAGCATCATCACAAGCATCTTGAATTCCACCTTCCACAAAAGCTGCAGCAGATGTTAAATGATTCTCGGATTTCTTGTCCTCTTCCATCCTAGAAAATGAAAATCTTCGATCATAAGAAAGGGACAAAAAACCAAGAAAAAATAAATCAAGGAAGTGCCATATTTGGAAATTGGAATAGAAAATGTCCATATATAACTGGAAGCAAAGCAGAGCTAAGAATGGCAGACTCAGCTGTCAAAAAATTCAATAATAAGGTAAATTTGGAAGAATTAAAATTCCCTATGCAGTCATCAGAGTCGAATCGTTTAGTAATAAATAATGCACACTACAGTGACCTATTAATTGCCATTAAACGATACTGATGCTAAAGGTACACTCCCCAGTAAATAATTTATTACAAGTTTTATGGCTCGATCAGTAGCCCTTCTTTCACTCCAAACCTACTGTGTGTATTTTGTAGTGAAAAGTTTCAGACGCTTAGCGCAGAACAAATTCAGTTAAGGAGATTAACCGGAATCTAAGTTGTACCACCCACCATAGCTTACCACTATAGACGGTTCGAAACAATCTGATATTGTAAGACCAATCAAAATAGTTCCCAAACCCCCACAGCAAGGTCACTCTTAATACAAAGGTGATAAAGACTTATTTTATCATGCTCTGAAGTCTGAACAGCACAAGCATCTACTTGTACACTGTTTCGAACAACTTAACAAGGTAAAGACATATTCAAGGATCTAGGGAAAAAAGCTTTAAAAACATACACTCTCAATACTTGAATCTGCTTTTCCATCTAAAAAAAAGACAATTAGAACTCAGAAGACTGAAAATTTACACAAGGTGGTCCATAATAGCATTAATATCCACCTATAAGCTATTCACTCCAAATATTATACACGTCACACCAGCAAAATAAGTGAAGACGCAAGCAAATCTAAAGAAGTTCCGTGTAAAAGTTAAGTTTCTGATTTGGGACAGTCCAAAAATCAATTACAACATGGAAGTCACGAAAATCCAAATCTCTAACTTCTGTAACTGAAAAACGGTTCTCACATGTAGACCACTAATTAAACCACCACTACAAACTATCAACTATCAATCTACAGAAAGCTGGAAATCATGTTATAGGCAGGCTTGCACAGTTTCAACCTCAAATGCCTCATACCCATTGAACCCCTCTAATAAAAAATCTCGATAATCCCAAAACAAACAGATAACGAAAACTCGATTAACAACCAAATTTCTACATCCAGCAAAATCAAAACTTTTTGCAGACCCCAATCACATATACCAGTAATAAGCCCATAAAAATTCAATCTTTACCATACCCCAACAAAAA
This sequence comes from Heracleum sosnowskyi, assembly GCA_030848705.1. Lineage (NCBI taxonomy): Eukaryota > Viridiplantae > Streptophyta > Magnoliopsida > Apiales > Apiaceae > Heracleum > Heracleum sosnowskyi. Next base: position 7,820,099 of record CM061245.1, read on the forward strand.
TCATCAGCTCATATTCATGTTACAATTCAATCAGCTCAATTAACAAACCCCATGTACAATCAATCACCAAACTAACAATCAGACCACAATCAAACTGACCCAGATCCAAAAATTCATCAAAAATCAATAAAGCTAACATCTTTCCACAAAAAATCAAAATTAAACAACACCAAGAATCATAATTTTAAAAGACCCAAATTCACAAAACTCAAGAAATCAAAAACCAAAAAACACCCATCAAAGAATCAACAAATTCAAGAACAGCCAACTGACAAAACTGATCAAAAACACCAAATTCAGCCCATACAAATCAATACACACAACATACATACATACATACATAAGTAATTACAAAACCCCAAATTCAAAAAAATCAAGAACATCAAAAACTAAACAACACCCATCAAAGAATCAACAAATTCAAGAATACCCAACTGAAAAAACTGATCAAAAACACCAAATTCAGCCCATACAAATCGATACACACAACATACATACAAAAGTAATAAAAAGATGAGAGCTTGAAATCACCTTTGTAAAATGAATCGAAAACCCTAGAAGAAGGGCAATGATTGTGACGATAAAAGTGATGAGAGGAGAGAGAGAAGACTTGTCGACTCTGACTATGTGAAATATACACATACATACACATACACACGAGTATATATGTATACTTTATCGTATATGTATATTTTATCCTCTTTTCTTATTTTATTTTTTCTATTTAGCACAAACTTGGTCTTGGTTGTACTTGACACGTGGCAAATGGTTGAGTGTTTCAACTTTGAAGCTTGCATTTTTCTAGGCTTGGAAAATTGTTGCTTTTTTGCTCATATTTTTAACCCAAGCTTTATCACGATAACAAGTTTTTTAAACCGTGCTTCGTAATTATATATAAACTAGTTGAAAAAGCCGCGCTTCGCGGCGGTGTTATAATTATTTTTTAAACTCTATAAATTAAGTCATAACAATTACTCATTCTTCTCTAATAAGCCGTCCTCCCATAAAATACGTTTTCCTAGTTAAGACCGAAATCCCAAATTTAATATATTGAATACTTGATATTAATTTTTATGCTAACATATTCTTTTCTAATGAGCCGCTCTCTCGTTGAAAAAACTTTTAATAAATTCACACTCATATTTTACTTCCAATAGAACTTTAGTTATATGTCTTTTCTATAATTGAAACTCTTCTCCTTTGTAATTAATTCGCATACATATTCTACTTCTAATAGAACTTTTAATTATGTGTCAGAAACACCTATTTTATTTCTAATACAAACACCTATTTTACTTCTAATAAAACTTTTAAATATATGTACTTTTTATAAATTCGAACTCTTTTTCTTTATAAATTCGAACATAGAACACCTATTCTACTTCAAATAAATTTTTTATTTATATGTGTTCTCTATAAATTCGAACTTTTCTACTCAATAAATTCAAATACATATTCTATTTCTAAAATGATAAAGAATATTGGAACACCTATTCTATTTCAAATAAAACTTTTATTTATATGCGTTCTCTATAAATTCGAACTCTTCGTCTTTATAAATTCAAATACTTATTCTACTTCTAATATGCTAAAAAATATTTTTTGATTTATTAGTATTTAAAATCCAAAAATTCTAGAAAATTAGAAAAATAGATTGAGACGATTTTAGATGCCCACCTAACCTTCCGCGTATATATCTTATAAATTCGAATTCTTCTCCTTTATAAATTTGAACACCTATTCTACTTTAAATATAACTTTTAATTCTATGTCTTAACTACAAATTCAAACTCTTCTTCTCAATAAATTCGAACACTTATTCTACTTCATAATATGTTAAAGGATATTTTTTGATTTATCAGTATTTAAAATTCAAAAATTCAAGAAGCTTAGAAAAATAGATTAAGACAATCTTAGAGGCGCCACCTAAACTCCCGCATCTCCTCTTTTTTATAACAAAAGAACAAATATAAAAAATAAACAATAAACAAAGAACTAAAAGAACACAAATAATTCACAATAAATTAATATAAACACAAATATAAAACGTATACCATCATTACGGGTTACGGCTCGAAAAACGCGGTTAGCAATGTAATAACAGTATATTGAGAAATTTGGATAATTTAACGCACCAATAATTCACAATTTTCATAATCTGTGCTACACCTGAACGAAAAAAACATGCGTTCGCAATTAGCACAGTCATAAACTTTATAATAATAAACTTTATAACAACAAACGTTATAATAATGCGGTGAAAGTAGCTTTATATAGTATTTTGGATTAAATTTAGAAGATGATTAGGTTTAAAATATGTTAAATGAAGTTTTAATATCCTTATGAATTTGAACTCTTATATTCTATAAATTCGAACATCTATTCTACATCTTCGTTATTAATTCGAACTCTTCTCCTTAATAAATTCGAACACCTATTCTACTTATAATAGGTTGAAGGATATTTTTCATTTATTAGTATTTAAAAATCAAAAAATCTAGAAAAATAGAAAAATAGATTGAGACGATCTTAGGGCGCCACCTAACCTCCCGCGTATCCTCCTTTATATATATATATTGATTATTTTATTAAACCATATTTTGTAATGGTCTTGTAATAATTTTTTTAATTTTTTTTTAAAAATATTTTGCAAAATATGTTTTTAAATTTAAATAATATTTCTAACATATAATTAAGGCTTTTTTTTTTTGAATTCTTCGTCTTGATAATTTACCGAAATTTTGAATAAATATTAAAAATGTCAAATTTTTTATTATTTTAATATTATAACAAATATTAGTATATTTATAATCATTTTTATTTTTTTTCAAAATTCATATTTCAACTTCTATTTTAAAATACATAATATAACATCAATATTAAATTCTAGCATACAAATATGTCTTCCTAATGAATCGCACTCTCGTTAAACATGTTTTCTCCTAATGACTTGATTTCTCGTGTTACCAAATCTAAATAGATAACCAACTAATTTACTAAATAAATTACATTATCTATTAATCAATTTTATTATCATAAAATGATAACTTTGAGTTTAAGAGAAAGTTTAAGAAAATATCATGATAATTTGACTTGGAGATAAATTTTAGGAGAATATTAAGATGGTAATTGACTTAAGAAGAAAGTTTAAGAGTATATAAGATAATTAAAATTTTCATTACTAAAGATTTAAAAAGCAATTTAGATATTTTATAACCTTTAATATTATTTGTTAGGCTCAAGATATGTCTGAATACCACCATTAACAAGCCTACACTATGTGACTATGTCACATTACATGACCTAGTGAGTTCTATCACTAAGATAAAGTATAGGTCTCTAATGTACTTGTCTTGTTCTCATGAACATTAGCTTGATCATGTATGCTCAAAGTTATAATGAGCTTAGTAAAGTTTCTTGCATCTAGATTGTATATAGGCCACTGAATAATTGTCCTGGTAGAAGTTCAGAAATGTTCATGCAGCAGGACAAAGAAGAATAAGGCCATGAAGGAATAAGTTGCAGAAATTTGTCTAAGGCATTATATAGCAAAGTCAGAAGAAAGCTATGTCGTGAAGTCACCAATATCCATGTCGTGAAGTGCTATATCGCATAGTCCATTTTGTACTATGTCGAGAAGTCCTCAAGACTCATGTCGTGAAGTGTTGAAGTCAGCAAAGTCAAAGAAGCCTAGATCGTGAAGTCCTCAGGAGCCTCATGTCGCATAGTCGTCAAATGACTTATGTCGCATAGTCGCCAAATGACTTATGTCACATAGTCGTCAAATGACTTATGTCGCATAGTCGTCAAATGACTTATGTCGCATAGTCGCCAAATGACTTATGTCGCATAGTCATCAAATGACTTATGTCGCATAGTCGTCAAATGACTTATATCGCATAGTCGTCAAATGACCTATGTCGCATAGTCGTCAAATGACTTATGTCGCATAGTCGTCTAATGGGCTATGTCGCAATGTCTTCAAAGGCTATATCGCATAGTCCTCTCAATGGAGATCGCGAAGTCAGGAATGAAGTGGAGTTCACGATATCAACACTTAGCCATTTACAACAAGACAAATCAAGGTACAGAACCAAGAATCAAAAGAGACAAATACTGAAGCATTTGTTCTGGCAAGGTGGTCCAAAGAACAGATGGCAAATCTACAGCTAAACTTGGAGAGAAAGATAAGAGACAAGCATCTACAGAAACGGGAAAGACTCCGAAAAGCAGGTGGTCCTTCCTGACACAGTTAACTTCTTATGGCAGGACAAGTTGGACTTTCAGCAAGGGGTAACTGTATAAAAATAGGTGTGTGCACTAGTCTGTATAGGGCTTATATATATCATGTACACCCTATTGATAACGGGAGGAGAGAAATACACATAGTTTTTTATCTTAAGCTCTTTTCTCTGTAAGCAAGCAAGTTCAAACTGTTCTTGTTAAGAAGCCAGAAATTCAATTGTGAATTTCCTGGAAAGCTGTAGTATTTAATTTGCTTATACAAAGTAGATTAAAGTGATTGTGCATGTTGTTTATTTCCGCATATTGCATAGCATAATCATATACAGTTTATATTTAGTTTCAAGTAAACGAAAATACATCAAACTATCCATTCACCCCCCCCCCTCTGTCTAGTTTCTAGGTGATATTCATTGCTAACAAGTGGTATCAGAGCAGGCTGTTAACATACAAACAGAAAAAGATCAAGAATGAGTTCACAAAAACTAAGCAGTATCAAGATTCCTCCCTTCAACAAAGAGCACTACAGCTTATGGACGAAGAAGATGTTGCTGTTCATCAAAGCTTCTAATCCCATGTTTTTAGACATTTTAAAACATGGTCCCTTTGTTCCAATGATTGAGATTGGTGAGACAACTGTAGGCACTGAGATAATACCAGCAAAACATGTTCCAAAAGACCCCACAAAGTACACTGACTCTGAAAAGGAGAAAATAGCACTGGATGGACATCTTCAACTTATAATCTGTGAATCTATGGATTTCAACATGTATGGCACTGTTGCTCACTGTACTAGTGCCAAGAAGATGTGGGATCTTATAGAAGTACTCTGTGAAGGAACTACTGAAGTAAGGAAGAACAAGAAGCAGATTCTTGTCTCTCAATATGAAGCCTTCATGGCTCTGCCAAAAGAGGGAATCACAGAAGTGTTTGAGAGGTTCAACAAGCTGGTAAATGAGCTCAAACTCTACGACAAACACTATGAGACAGAAGAGCTTAACATGAAGTTATTACTAACTCTTCCAGACCATTTAGAACCAAGAATCTCTTCCCTCGAAGAAAGAGATCTAACTAAGATTGGTTTTGATGTGATGTATGGTGTTTTGAAAACCTATGAGCTGGAGTTGTTTCAAAAGAGATCCATTCAAGCTAAACAAGGGTTAATGGCAAATACTTCATGTGCCCTTATTGTTGACAACCTGAGTCAAAGAATGGACTCTCTTAAAGTCAGTCAGGTCAAGATTGAGGAACTGGAAGTTGAAGACACTAGTGATGAGACCCAAGTTGTCTATGATTTGCCTGAGGATGATGAGTTTTATAGCATGGAAGAACTGGACAAAATGGAAAACAAATCTTTTGCTTATATGGCTAGGAGGTACCCCTAACATAAGGTTTAAAAGAAAGCAGCCATTCAGGTCCAAGTTCAATACTGGAAACACTGGTGGATCTAGTGGCTCAAACACCTTCAACAAAGGAAAATGGATTGCTGGTGCTGCTAAAGGTGGATACAAGACAGGAAGTGTGGATAGGACCAAAATAAGGTGCTATAACTGCAATGAACTTGGGCATTTTGCCACTGAGTGCAAAAAGCCTAAACAAGTCAAGAAGGACAAAGCATACTTAGAGCTTGAAGCTAAGTATGAGGCTCTACTCAAGAAACAACAGGGTAAAGCTTTTATTGCTGAGGGAAAATGCTGGGATGACTCTGATGAAGAAGAAGAACAAGAGTACTCAAACTATGCCTTAATGGCATTTTCTGATGATGGTGATTCAAGTCAGGTACCTATTCTTACTTCTCTTGATATGACTCCCCTTCAATATAAGCAAACTGTTGAAGATATGAGTACTGAGATGTTTAATATTCAAACTAGCATGTTAGTAGCTAATGAAGAAATTGATAGACTAACTGCTAAGAATCTTGAGCTTACAGAAAAGAATGAGGAACTTGAGTTAATGGTTGTGAACCTGGATGGTTTGAAAAAGGAGGTTGAGTATCTTAAAAACAAAGTGATTTGTGCTGAACAGATAGAGAAAGCCCTTAGGGAACAAATTACTGAAACTGAACTGAAACTAAGAAGCTTTAAGAACTCCTCTGAACTTATTCAAACCTATCACAAGGAACACACTGAAGACTGCAAGGTTGGAGTTGGTTTTGACTATGATAATGACAAGGGAAGGAAGAAGGTCAAGGGCAAAGGAAAAGAATCTTTTACAAACAAAAATGCCCCAACCATACTGTCATGTGTTGAACAACCCATCTTCAAAAAGAGTGTTGTTGAGTTTGATGAGGAACTACTGATCATCAAGCAACAACTACTTGAAGAAGATGAGGCTGCTAAAAACACTTCTTCCTCTCCTAAATCTGTCAGTCAGAAAGAAACCAAAGACAATCTTGTCAAGAGTCCTAAAGCAAAGAAAGAAGTTGTTAAGAAGAGGAAACAAAACAGAAATGGTAAGGTAGGTGTCAACAAGGGTAACAACTATGCTTATGTGCCAAATGCTCCCAGGAAACGATGTCAGAAATGCCTATCTGTTAATCATTTGACTCATAAGTGTAGTAAGCCTGAGGTTGTTGAAGTTGATGACCTGAGTAACCATTCTGCTAGTATAAACTCTAGTCATGATTCCTTCTGTGGTAAGCCTAATTGCATGACATGCTATGTGACTATGATTGCTAACTGTTTATCTCTTAAGCATAAACTTGATTCTGCGCAATCTAATGAATCACACACACACATGCATCCTCACAGGACAGGATCCCCAATCAGGGTTGAGAGGGTGAGCACTTCATGTGAGCCTAAGAGTGTGAACTCCAAAGCCACAAACAATATGAAGTATCCTATTGTGATGAATGCAACTTATGACAGAAGAATTGTTAACAAAAATGTTTCTAAATCAACTGGACCCTACCATGTGTGGGTACCAAAAACAACTTAGTTACTTTGTGAATGCAGGGCAACAGGAATAAAAGAGTCATATGGATCTTGGACAGTAGATGCTCAAGTCACATGACTGGTGATATAGCCCTGATATCACAATTTGAGGAAAAGGCTGGCCCATCAGTAACCTTTGGAAATGACAACATTGGTTATACCATGGGATATGGTTGTGTTAAATCTGGAAATGTCATTATTGAAGATGTAGCATTTGTTGAAGGACTAAAGCACAACCTCTTGAGTATTGGACAATTCACCAACAGAGGCTTCAAAGTGGAATTTGATGGAGATCAATGTCTAATATCAAAAAGAGGAAGTGGTGAAGTTGTTTTAACTGGTGTAAAGAAAGGAAGCCTATTTGTAGCTAATCTTAAGGCTGCAAACAAGGGAGAAATTTGTTGTTTATACACTCAAGCCACAAATGAAGAATTCTGGCTGTGGCACAAGAAACTGTCTCACTTGAATGTTCAGGCAATGAACTCTCTGATAAAGAGAGAACTCATTAGAGACATGCCTGCTTTGGAGTTTGTGCAAGATGGAGCATGTGAAGCATGCCAAAAAGGAAAAATCAAGAGATCTAGTCACAAGAACAAGTTGCTTAATACAAACTCAAAACCTCTGCAGCTAATTCACATGGATCTATTTGGCCCTGTGAATGTAATGTCTCTTTCCAGGAAGAAATATGCTCTAGTTATGGTTGATGATTATTCAAGATACACTTGGGTGGAATTTCTGTTCTCCAAGGATGAAGCACCTCAAGTAATTATAGAGCATATTAAGAGAGTTGATAAAGAAGCTCAAAGCACTGGTTCCTCTGTAGTTGCATTGAGAAGTGATAATGGAACTGAGTTTAGAAATTCCACATTGTATGAGTTTTGTAAAGATAAAGGATTTTCCCAACAATTTTCAGCTCCTAGGACTCCTCAACAAAATGGAGTAGTTGAGAGAAAGAATAGAACTCTCATTGAAGCTGCAAGGACAATGATGTTGGATGCAAAGCTACCTACTAGCTTTTGGGCTGATGCTGTTAACACAGTATGCTATGTGCAGAATAGAACATTGATAAATAAGAAGTCTGGCAAAACTCCTTACTCATTAATGACTGGAAAAAGAGCATCCTTCAAGCATCTGCATGTGTTTGGCAGCAAGTGTTTTGTGATGAAAGATACCTCAGAACATATTGGAAAATTTGATGCTAAGGCATTTGAAGGTATCTTCATTGGATACTCTCTGGAAAGGACAACATACAGAGTGTTTGTACCTGAGCAACACAAAGTTATGGAAAGCATGGATGTTACTTTTGATGACAAGAAGACTCCTGGACTCAAGTGAACAAGACAGTGTGCCATTAAGATTTGAGAACCAAGGATATTTAGAGGATTCTGATAATGAGGATGAACCCCCTGCTCAAATTGTCCCAGTAAATGAAAATCTTGAAGTTGATAATCCTCCTCAAACACATGTGCAAGGATTCACAAACACAGGGGGAGAAGAAGATAATGCAACCTTCAATCAGAATGATCCTGATACTAGTCAAGAAAATGAACAGGGTCACACAAGGAAATGGGACAGGGCCCACACTAGGGATCAAATAATTGGAGATCCAAGTGAGGGTGTAAGGACAAGAAGGGCAACATTGAATACATGTCTGTATAGTTGCTTTCTGTCACAAGAGGAACCTAAGGTAATTGAAGAAGCTTTGAAGAATTCTGACTGGATTGTTGCCATGCAAGAAGAATTAAATCAATTTGAGAAAAACAAAGTATGGGAGCTAGTACAACCTCCTGAAGGAAAGAATGTCATTGACACCAAATGGGTGTTCAGGAACAAAATGGATGAAGAAGGAGTGGTGATTAGAAACAAAGCAAGGTTGGTTGCCAAAGGATATTGTCAACAAGAGGGCATTGACTATGATGAGACATTTGCACCTGTAGCTAGACTGGAAGCCATCAGAATTTTCCTGGCTTTTGCAGCTCACTCAGATTTCAAGGTGTATCAAATGGATGTGAAAAGTGCATTTCTCAATGGTGATCTTGCTGAAGAAGTTTATGTTTCTCAACCACCTGGCTTTGAAAATGAAAACTTCCCAGACTTTGTGTATAGATTTCTCAAGGCACTCTATGGACTCAAACAGGCACCTAGAGCCTGGTATGAGACCTTATCTCAATTTCTTCTTGAGCATCAATTTACCAGGGGTACAATTGACAAGACCCTATTCTTTAAGAAGCATGGAAATGATATTATCCTTGTTCAAATCTATGTGGATGATATCATCTTTGGCTCTTCAAATGAAAAACTCTGTGAAAGGTTCTCTAAGTTGATGCAAAGCAAATATGAGATGAGTATGATGGGAGAATTAACCTTCTTCCTAGGCCTGCAAGTACATCAAAGGGAGGATGGCATCTTTATAAACCAATCCAAGTATGTCAAGGATCTTTTGAAGAAATATGGTTTAGAAGAGCCATCCCCAGCAAAAACTCCTATGTCTACTACAATCAAGCTGGATGAAGACAAGAAAGGCAAGAGAGTTGATATCAAGGTTTATAGAGGAATGGTTGGATCACTACTCTATCTCACAGCTAGCAGGCCAGACATCATGTTTGCCACATGTCTTTGTGCAAGGTTCCAGGCTGATCCTAAGGAATCTCACATGATGGCTATCAAGAGAATCTTCAGGTATCTGAAAGGGACTCCTAATCTTGGGCTATGGTATCCAAAGGGCACTGGGTTCAACCTGGTTGGTTACACAGATTCTGATTATGCTGGATGCAGGATTGACAGGAAGAGCACCTCAGGAAGCTGTCAATTCTTAGGTCAAAGGTTAGTATCCTGGTTTAGTAAGAAACAACAGTCTACAGCAACATCCACAGCTGAGGCTGAATATATTGCTGCTGGAAGTTGCTGTGCTCAATTGCTTTGGATTAGAAATCAACTTATGGATTATGGACTAGTGTTAGAACACATTCCTCTGATGTGTGATAATACTAGTGCAATATCCATAGTTGCCAATCCTGTTAATCACTCTACTACAAAGCATATTGAGATCAGGTACCATTTCATTAGGGAACATGCTGCAAATGGTACCATAGAAGTCTCTTATGTTCCAACTGAAAAACAATTAGCTGACATATTTACTAAACCTCTAAATGAAGCTGTCTTCAACAGACTTGTGAGTGAAATTGGAATGCTTAATCCTTCATTTAGTTGTTCTAAGTAAATGTGCTAGTTAATTGTTGCAGCAGTAAATTCTCACTGTGCTTAAATGATCTATTTATTTGGAGTGAAAATTAGCTGAGATATGATTTATAAATATTTCAGTATTTTACTGCATATTTTTCAAAATCATATTTGGTGGAGAAGTTGTGAGCTTTTGTGACATCTCTATATAGATGATTTTCAGAGTTCACGACACAGTTCAAATAAAACAGACTTATATCGCAAACTGTTGGAATTGTGAGACTTTGCGATATAGTTCATTTCATGAGTTTGCGACATAGTTCATTTTATGACTTCGCGACTTAGAATAACTATATCGACAAGTCTCCTCATTTGACAGAATTTTGATTTAAATTACTTTTATCTCAAAATTGATAAAAGTCTGACAAATTGCTTAGAATTCCAGAAAAAGAGTTATAGACAGGGTATTTCTACTATATCACAAAGTCCTTCCTATTTCTTCATCTTGATGACTTTGCGAAATAGTTCACTTTTGAGACTATGCGATCTACTTTGCAAGACTTTGCGGTACATGCCATTTTTGACTTCGCGACATACAAATAGACTGTACATATTCATAACTGTATATCGTAGTGTCTCTATCATATAAATACTCTTTTCTAACCGTTCACAACTTTTCATCTTGTCTACTACTCTCTATTCTCAAACCTAAACTCTAATTCTCTACTTTCTTCTTCACTCTCAATCTTGAAATGGCACCCAAATCTCAAACAGCATCATCCTCAATCCCTTTAACCATACCAAAAGAAACAAATCTACTCACAATACCCTCAGAGGCGGAGGCAAACCCAAGGTACAAGTGCTTTGTACGGTTCTTAAACACTTCCTATCTCCGCCAAGCCTTGACCCTTAACCCCACTATGTATGTCGATGTATTGGAAGGGTTCTGGAGAACAACGTTGGTCACAACAATGGCAAGGGAGGATGGGGCTTCGTTTCAGGAAGTGAGTTGTACAATAGGGGGCAAGTCTTTCCAGTGTGGGGAGAAGGAAATCAATGAAGCCCTGGGGTTAAAAGTTGAGGGTCATGATGCTGAAGCAACTGACAAGCAAATGGTGGATTTCCTAACCCTCATTCAGTATGCTGACAAGATTGATACGGCAAAGCTTAACAAGAAGTATGTCAGGAGGGAGTGGTCATTTCTATTTGACGCACTCCAAAAGGTGTTTTTGTGCAGGAAGACAGGATGGGACCAAATCAGTCACATTGCTGTGAAGCTGGCCTATTCCCTAGCCTACAATCAAGAAATCAATGTTGGAGCAATAATCCTCAAGGAATTGGCTCAAAGGCTAGGGAGGACAATTCGTGGTAGAGGTAATGACATCTTTTACCCTCGTTTCCTTCAAGTTATTTTAAATTATCTTGATGCAAATATCCATGAATTGGAGGGTATAGATAAAACTAAAATGGCTTATTCCAAGTCCATGTCCAAGATTCTATTTGGGTCATTGGACACAAGGAATCAAGTGGATGTGATTCTGAGTGTGACCAAGCATATGCAGGACACATTTGAATCCTATCCACTTGATAAGCCCATATACCATGAACTTTCCTGGACAGGGGAGGCTAAAACTGAAGGTGCTACACAGTCTAACCCTAGCCTTCCTACCCCCTCCAATGAACCTCCTGCAAACAGTACCATAGAAGTTAGGCAGCCAAGTGCATCAATCTCTCAAAAGATTGGTGTTACTAAAAAGAAGTCAAAGAAGAGAGCCCTAGAAGTGATAAATGAATCTGTAGAGATAGAAAGTGAGAATCCTGAGTCACCTCTCACCAGACAAAGTAAGAAATCCAAATCCAAACCTACCACTGGATCCTCCCAACAGGATTCAGATGTGGAAAAAGGGGTACACCTATTACTGTCAATGGCCTCTCAACAGGTCATTGGCATTGAAAAGAGTAGTCTCCCCACTACAACCTGTACTGAGTCTGCACAGGATCAAGACCTCACTCTTGATCCTAGGAGAAATAAGGATGCTGACACATTGAGTGGAGAGCACATCACACTTGAACCTCCTCCTATTTCTCAGGGGGAGTTGCCAAATTCATCTCTACACCACACTTCTCTTCCAGATTCTTCCATAAAAATTTCTTCTGAACAAGAGAGTCATTCTAATGACAATCTTGCCATTGATCAATCACAATACATTCCTATGATTGAGCCAATTTCAAGTGACATGGTGCATGACACTGTGCTCACCACCCAGGCACCACATCAGGTTGGTCAGGGAATGCATGCTGGGGCATATCCTAATGACACCAACAAAAACATAGAGGATTCACCAGTTCTTACTGGAGACTCTATGCCAAACTCTCCATTCCATATGGACATGGATTTGCCTTCACAGGCATCTAGAGATGGTGTTGTAACACATCCCATTTCAATGGAGACAGCATCAGACTCTACAGTCATTCCAAGACTGGAGGAAACTCACTCAACCATTCCCCATGAAGTGCCAAGCACTAGCTCTCACTTGGCTCAGGCCACAATAACTGAATGGCTGAAACCTGTGCAACATGACAGGGCTTCAGGATCATCCTCTGTGCCACCACAATTGACGGAAGAAGAATTAAAAGATCTTCATGTGGCACAGATTGATGAGATCTCTAGGATTGCTCAACATCTCCTCACTGTAAATCTCCCAAATTCTGACTATGAGGCTATTCTTCTCACTCACAAGGAGGATGTTGAAGCACAACAGGATAAAATTATGGATGAAGCCCAGCAAGCTAGAAATGTGGATGCTTGGCTGGATGGCAAAAGGACAGTAAAGCTCAAGGAGGCTCTAGCTTTTCTCAGGGAGGACTATCTTACAGCCTTGGGGTCAAATGCCAAAGGTCTCTCTCCTGCTGAAATCTATGATGCAGTTAATGATGTCTACAAGAGCCAACTTAAATCTATGCATTTTCTTGGGAAGGGTCTTCAGTCAGAAATCCCCACCATTCAGGAAGAAACAGCTCATTCTAATGCTCAACTAAAGAATTGTTTTCTTTCAGGCTTTCCCAAGGTAGATGGCATTCTTAAGGAAGTCCAGAAAACTGCCTCCAATGTCACCAAGATGGACTGCACCCTAGCTATGGTTTCAGATAATATGAAGAAGCTCTCTACCAAGCTAGACAATCAGGTGCAGGCCAACATCAACTCAAACTACATGCTTACAGTACTCTGGAAGAATCAGTATGGGAACAAGCTTGTTGATGAGGTTCCTATTTCTGATATCTCCAAGTTTGAATTCTCCAAACTCAAGGATCAATCCCTTAACTCCTTCAAATCTCAACAACTTTTCTCAAAAGTGGACAGCTTGGAAAGAGAGGTAGCTGATCTGAAAGCAGAAAACAAAGGACTATCTCACTCCTTGGAGCAGCTTAATGCTAAGATGGATGATCAAACCAACTCCACTTCTAATATTTTGTTGGTGCAACAACAAATGATGACCTCAATGATGAGACATATGAACCTGCCTATCCCTGGGGAAGCTCAAGACATCTTGTCTGATTCCAAGCCTAAGGGGGAGAAAGAAAAGGAGGTCATTCTGAAAAAGAAAGGGGGAGTACCTGCCAAGCAACAGAAGCTTAAGGGCAAAATTTCTGAAGAAACAATAAAGCCAATAATCCTCCCCCCTGTAGAGGTCATAAATGCACAAGGCCAGAAGAGCACAGTCACATCTACCTTCCATCCTTCTACAATTCCAAAGGACATTTCAGCTCCTCAACCTACTTCAAATGCCAAACCTATCAAAGCCACAATAATCACCCAGGCCAAGCTACAGGAAATTGCAAATTCAAACATCTATCATGATGAGGCCTTCCTGGAGCTTCTAAAAGCCATCTACAGCAATGCAAAAGGGGATGCAAGAGTCTACAGAGAGAAGATCAAGGAAAGCATCAAGTACTTCACTGTAGGAGTAAGGAAAATCAATGACGTCCATCTAAGAGAAGTTATCATGGTGTGCAAGGACAATTGCATGTGGCATCTAGCATTTCAAACTCTAGAGGAACTGAGATTTACTGAGCTGTCAATAATCCTGGACTTAATAGAAAAAGATGGGGCCAACAACAGGAGACTGTTTGATGACTTGAAGATAGATCAACATCAAAGACTGCCTGAGGTTATCTCAAAGCCAAGGACAATAATCTTCCAAAGTCTATCTCAAGACAACAGCATTGACCAGTTGGTGATTCCTTCAGATTTGACAAGAAAGAATAATGCAAAGATCAACCAGGTGCTGCAAATGCTAAGGGCCAAGAGGGGAGACAGGACAGCTGAGGAACTAGAGATGATTCACACTCTACAATCTTTTCTGATTCATGGAGTCATTCCTGAATCTGTCAAAGAAAAGAGCAAAAAGAAGGATGGGGATGATGATGATGATGAGGAGAAAACCTATAAAAGGAGATTTTAGTCAAGGAGTGATAAGGATGGACCTAGTGAAAGCAGCAGGAGCAAATATTCAAAGAAATCAAAAGATGCTGGTGATGACAAGAGGGATTCAAAAGGAGGAAAGGAAACAGTCAAGAGAACAAGGAGTGGAATTCAGCAAGTCAAGGACATTGCTAGCAGTACTTTAACCACAACACAAGACTCTAAGTCTAGGGTGGGTACTGTTAGTGATGATCCTCCAAAATCATCATCTAAGACTTCTGAACCTGAATTGCCACAGAAGGAAGATGAAGCCACAAAAGTAATTTCAAGAAAACACTTCCACAAAGTTACAGCTAGCGGAGTGTTACAGTGGATGAAGGGGAAGGAAATGAAGCTACTTCCAAATGATGTGGTACTAAAGACTAATTCTCCCTGCTCCGCAATGCTACCTCAAGTGAAACACATGAAGATCAAGAGGGCAGCTAAGAGGATAAGGATAACAAAGAGGACTGGAAAACTCACAAATGTTATTGGCATCAATGTGCTTCCATTAGATGAGGACTATGATGAAGATGCCCTAGCATTTTTGAGGGCTCAAAGGATCTTTGAAGTCAAAGTGAAGCTAGATCATCTACAGATCAAATACACTAATGGAAGAGAAAGAATAATGAAGCAAGGGGGATGGCAACATTTTGACACCTATGAGCAAGAAAGAATCAATGCCTTGTTAAATTTTGAAGAAAAGGAAGAAAGGTTGTGGAAAATAGAGATTGCTAGATTCATGAAGATGCACTCTGACTATAAAGAAAATCTAAAGAAGCTGAATGAAGAAAAGATGAGTCAGAAAGAAAAGGAGTTGGCTGAGATGGAAGAAAGAGCAAAGGAGCTAAGGAAGAAAGGGCTGTGCAGGGTAAAAGCAAAATCCTTATACTGTTGAGTACAAAAATCATTATGGAGTACAAAATCCTTTATTACAAGTTTTATGGCTCGATCAGTAGCCCTTCTTTCACTCCAAACCTACTGTGTGTATTTTGTAGTGAAAAGTTTCAGACGCTTAGCGCAGAACAAATTCAGTTAAGGAGATTAACCGGAATCTAAGTTGTACCACCCACCATAGCTTACCACTATAGACGGTTCGAAACAATCTGATATTGTAAGACCAATCAAAATAGTTCCCAAACCCCCACAGCAAGGTCACTCTTAATACAAAGGTGATAAAGACTTATTTTATCATGCTCTGAAGTCTGAACAGCACAAGCATCTACTTGTACACTGTTTCGAACAACTTAACAAGGTAAAGACATATTCGAGGATCTAGGGAAAAAAGCTTTAAAAACATACACTCTCAATACTTGAATCTGCTTTTCCATCTAAAAAAAAAGACAATTAGAACTCAGAAGACTGAAAATTTACACAAGGTGGTCCATAATAGCATTAATATCCACCTATAAGCTATTCACTCCAAATATTATACACGTCACACCAGCAAAATAAGTGAAGACGCAAGCAAATCTAAAGAAGTTCCGTGTAAAAGTTAAGTTTCTGATTTGGGACAGTCCAAAAATCAATTACAACATGGAAGTCACGAAAATCCAAATCTCTAACTTCTGTAACTGAAAAACGGTTCTCACATGTAGACCACTAATTAAACCACCACTACAAACTATCAACTATCAATCTACAGAAAGCTGGAAATCATGTTATAGGTAGGCTTGCACAGTTTCAACCTCAAATGCCTCATACCCATTGAACCCCTCTAATAAAAAATCTCGATAATCCCAAAACAAACAGATAACGAAAACTCGATTAACAACCAAATTTCTACATCCAGCAAAATCAAAACTTTTTGCAGACCCCAATCACATATACCAGTAATAAGCCCATAAAAATTCAATCTTTACCATACCCCAACAAAAATCATCAGCTCATATTCATGTTACAATTCAATCAGCTCAATTAACAAACCCCATGTACAATCAATCACCAAACTAACAATCAGACCACAATCAAACTGACCCAGATCCAAAAATTCATCAAAAATCAATAAAGCTAACATCTTTCCACAAAAAATCAAAATTAAACAACACCAAGAATCATAATTTTAAAAGACCCAAATTCACAAAACTCAAGAAATCAAAAACCAAAAAACACCCATCAAAGAATCAACAAATTCAAGAACAGCCAACTGACAAAACTGATCAAAAACACCAAATTCAGCCCATACAAATCAATACACACAACATACATACATACATACATAAGTAATTAAAAAACACCAAATTCAAAAAAATCAAGAACATCAAAAACTAAACAACACCCATCAAAGAATCAACAAATTCAAGAATACCCAACTGAAAAAACTGATCAAAAACACCAAATTCAGCCCATACAAATCGATACACACAACATACATACAAAAGTAATAAAAAGATGAGAGCTTGAAATCACCTTTGTAAAATGAATCGAAAACCCTAGAAGAAGGGCAATGATTGTGACGATAAAAGTGATGAGAGGAGAGAGAGAAGACTTGTCGACTCTGACTATGTGAAATATACACATACATACACATACACACGAGTATATATGTATACTTTATCGTATATGTATATTTTATCCTCTTTTCTTATTTTATTTTTTCTATTTAGCAGAAACTTGGTCTTGGTTGTACTTGACACGTGGCAAATGGTTGAGTGTTTCAACTTTGAAGCTTGCATTTTTCTAGGCTTGGAAAATTGTTGCTTCTTTGTTCATATTTTTAACACAAGCTTTATCACGATAACAAGTTTTTTAAACCGTGCTTCGTAATTATATATAAATTATTTTATTAAACCATATTTTGTAATGGTCTTGTAATAAGTTTTTTAATTTTTTTTTAAAAATATTTTGCAAAATATGTTTTTAAATTTAAATAATATTTCTAACATATAATTAAGGTTTTTTTTTTTTGAATTCTTCGTCTTGATAATTTACCGAAATTTTGAATAAATATTAAAAATGTCAAATTTTTTATTATTTTAATATTATAACAAATATTAGTATATTTATAATCATTTTTATTTTTTTTCAAAATTCATATTTCAACTTCTATTTTAAAATACATAATATAACATCAATATTAAATTCTAGCATACAAATATGTCTTCCTAATGAATCGCACTCTCGTTAAACATGTTTTCTCCTAATGACTTGATTTCTCGTGTTACCAAATCTAAATAGATAACCAACTAATTTACTAAATAAATTACATTATCTATTAATCAATTTTATTATCATAAAATGATAACTTTGAGTTTAAGAGAAAGTTTAAGAAAATATCATGATAATTTGACTTGGAGATAAATTTTAGGAGAATATTAAGATGGTAATTGACTTAAGAAGAAAGTTTAAGAGTATATAAGATAATTAAAATTTTCATTACTAAAGATTTAAAAAGCAATTTAGATATTTTATAACCTTTAATATTATTTGTTAGGCTCAAGATATGTCTGAATACCACCATTAACAAGCCTACACTATGTGACTATGTCACATTACATGACCTAGTGAGTTCTATCACTAGGATATAGTATAGGTCTCTAATGTACTTGTCTTGTTCTCATGAACATTAGCTTGATCATGTATGCTCAAAGTTATAATGAGCTTAGTAAAGTTTCTTGCATCTAGATTGTATATAGGCCACTGAATAATTGTCCTGGTAGAAGTTCAGAAATGTTCATGCAGCAGGACAAAGAAGAATAAGGCCATGAAGGAATAAGTTGCAGAAATTTGTCTAAGGCATTATATAGCAAAGTCAGAAGAAAGCTATGTCGTGAAGTCACCAATATCCATGTCGTGAAGTGCTATATCGCATAGTCCATTTTGTACTATGTCGAGAAGTCCTCAAGACTCATGTCGTGAAGTGTTGAAGTCAGCAAAGTCAAAGAAGCCTAGATCGTGAAGTCCTCAGGAGCCTCATGTCGCATAGTCGTCAAATGACTTATGTCGCATAGTCGCCAAATGACTTATGTCGCATAGTCGTCAAATGACTTATGTCGCATAGTCGCCAAATGACTTATGTCGCATAGTCGTCAAATGACTTATGTCGCATAGTCGTCAAATGACTTATGTCGCATAGTCGTCAAATGACCTATGTCGCATAGTCGTCAAATGACTTATGTCGCATAGTCGTCTAATGGACTATGTCGCATAGTCCTCTCAATGGAGATCGTGAAGTCAGGAATGAAGTGGAGTTCACGATATCAACACTTAGCCGTTTACAACAAGACAAATCAAAGTACAGAACCAAGAATCAAAAGAGACAAATACTGAAGCATTTGTTATGGCAAGGTGGTCCAAAGAACAAATGGCAAATCTACAGCTAAACTTGGAGAGAAAGATAAGAGACAAGCAGCTACAGAAACGGGAAAGACTCCGAAAAGCAGGTGGTCCTTCCTTACACAGTTAACTTCTTATGGCAGAACAAGTTGGACTTTCAGCAAGGGGTAACTGTGTAAAAATAGGTGTGTGCACTAGTCTGTATAGGGCTTATATATATCATGTACACCCTATTGATAGCGGGAGGAGAGAAATACACATAGTTTTTTATCTTAAGCTCTTTTCTCTGTAAGCAAGCAAGTTCAAACTGTTCTTGTTAAGAAGCCAGAAATTCGATTGTGAATTTCCTGGAAAACTGTAGTATTTAATTTGCTTATACAAAGTAGATTAAAGTGATTGTGTGTGTTGTTTACTTTCCGCATATTGCATAGCATAATCATATACAGTTTATATTTAGTTTCAAGTAAACGAAAATACATCAAACTATCCATTCACCCCCCCCCCCCTCTGTCTAGTTTCTAGGTGATATTCATTGCTAACATTATTAATTCATTATTTTGAGAAAATTAGAAAAATGGATCAATACAATTTGATAGGCATCTCTCTAATTGTCTTGTCTGGCACCTCTCATATCGTCTCTTTATTATTTTTCTTGATTAAAAGATTGTAAAATAATTAGTAAATAAATTGGACTCATAAAGTAAGTTTAGGAGAATATTAACATAATATACTTAGTTAAATACAAGAATATTAAAAATGTATATTTAGTTTCCTCCATTAGCGAAGATTTTAAAAACAATTAGCATATTTTCTAATAAAAAAATTATGAAAATATTAAAATTGTACCACCATCAATACTATTATATAAAGGAGAAGACGGGGGCAGTGAGGTGGCGCTCTCAGATCGCTTCGTTCTATTTTTCTAATTTTCTCAATTTTTTGAATTAATAATATTAAAAATTCGAAAAAATCTCAATTACCTTTTAAATACTTACTAATAGAGGAAACATATAATATTTTTGCATTTAAAATCCCTATTAATGGAGAAAGTAAATATACAATAGATCTTTAATAATGGAGGAAACTAAAAATCATTAATGGAATAAACTAAATATTCAATTATAATATTCTTGCCTTCAAAATATCTAAAGTATAAAAAAAGTGTATTACCTTGCATTATTTTGAACTTTCCTCTATTATTATCTAAATATTCTCATAATATGTTTTTAATGAAATTACCATCTTAACATATTGCCCTCCTAAACTTTCTTTTTCTATGTAATATAATAGAAAATACAGGAACATTTCGGTAAATAAGAAGTTAATAAATTAGATCGGTCTTGCATAATATAAAGGAGAAGACGGGGGCAGTGAGGTGGCGCTCTCAGATCGCTTCATTCTATTTTTCAAATTTTCTCAGAAGACGGGGGCAGTGAGGTGGCGCTCTCAGATCGCTTCGTTCTATTTTTCTAATTTTCTCAATTTTTTGAATTAATAATATTAAAAATTCGAAAAAATCTCAATTACCTTTTCAATACTTACTAATAGAGGAAAAATATAATATTTTTGCATTTAAAATCCCTACTAATGGAGAAAGTAAATATACAATAGATCTTTAATAATGGAGGAAACTAAAAATCACTAATGGAAGAAACTAAATATTCAATTATAATATTCTTGCCTTCAAAATATCTAAAGTATAAAAAAAATGTATTACCTTGCATTATTTTGAACTTTCCTCTATTATTATCTAAATATTCTCATAATATGTTTTTAATGAAATTACTATCTTAACATATTGCTCTCCTAAACTTTCTTTTTCTATGTAATATAATAGAAAATACAGGAACATTTCGATAAATAAGAAATTAATAAATTAGATCGGTCTTGCATAATATAAAGGAGAAGACGGGGGCAGTGAGGTGGCGCTCTCAGATCGCTTCATTCTATTTTTCAAAATTTCTCAATTTTTTGAATTAATAATATTAAAAATTCAAAAAAATCTCAATTACCTTTTAAATACTTACTAATAGAGGAAACATATAATATTTTTGCATTTAAAATCCCTACTAATGGAGAAAGTAAATATACAATATATCTTTAATAATGGAGGAAATTAAATATCACTAATGGAAGAAACTAAATATTCAATTATAATATTTTTGCCTTCAAAATATCTAAATTAGAAAAAAAGTGTATTACCTTGCATTATTTTGAACTTTCCTCTATTATTATCTAAATATTCTCATAATATGTTTTTAATGAAATTACTATCTTAACATACTGCTCTCCTAAACTTTCTTTTTTTATGTAATCTAATAGAAAATACAGGAACATTTTGGTAAATAAGAAGTTAATAAATTAGGTCGGTCTTGCATAAGAAATTAAGTAATTAATACCAAAAACTAGAAAAAATCTCAATTGTCTTTTAAATATTTACTAATAGAGTAAACTAAATATACAATTTCAATATTTTTGCATTTAAAATCTCTACTAACAGAGGAAAGTAAATATAATATTCTTGCATTTAAAATCTCTACTAATAGAGAAAGTAAATATACAATATATCTTTACTGATGGAGAAAACTAAATATCACTAATGGAGTAAACTAAATATTCGATTATAATATTCTTGTCTTCAAAATATCTAAATTATAAAAAAAAATACTATTATATAAAGGAGAAGACGGGGGCAGTGAGGTGGCGCTCTCAGATCGCTTCGTTCTATTTTTCTAATTTTCTCAATTTTTTGAATTAATAATATTAAAAATTCAAAAAAATCTCAATTACCTTTTAAATACTTACTAATAGATGAAACATATAATATTTTTGCATTTAAAATCCCTACTAATGGAGAAAGTAAATATACAATGGATCTTTAATAATGGAGGAAACTAAAAATCACTAACGGAAGAAACTAAATATTCAATTATAATATTCTTGCCTTCAAAATATCTAAAGTATAAAAAAAGTGTATTACCTTGCATTATTTTGAACTTTCCTCTATTATTATCTAAATATTCTCATAATATGTTTTTAATGAAATTACTATCTTAACATATTGCTCTCCTAAACTTTCTTTTTTTATGTAATATAATAGAAAATACAGGAACATTTCGGTAAATAAGAAGTTAATAAATTACATCGGTTTTGCATAATATAAAGGAGAAGACGGGGCAGTGAGGTGGCGCTCTCAGATCGCTTCATTCTATTTTTCAAATTTTCTCAATTTTTTGAATTAATAATATTAAAAATTCGAAAAAATCTCAATTACCTTTTAAATACTTACTAATAGAGGAAACATATAATATTTTTGCATTTAAAATCCATACTAATGGAGAAAGTAAATATACAATATATCTTTAATAATGGAGGAAACTAAATATCACTAATGGAAGAAACTAAATATTCAATTATAATATTTTTGTCTACAAAAAATCTAAATTAGAAAAAAAGTGTATTACCTTGCATTATTTTGAACTTTCCTCTATTATTATCTAAATATTCTCATAATATGTTTTTAATGAAATTACTATCTTAACATACTGCTCTCCTAAACTTTCTTTTTTTATGTAATATAATAGAAAATACAGGAACATTTTGGTAAATAAGAAGTTAATAAATTAGATCGGTCTTGCATAAGAAATTAAGTAATTAATACCAAAAACTAGAAAAAATCTCAATTGTCTTTTAAATATTTACTAATGGAGTAAACTAAATATACAATTTCAATATTTTTGCATTTAAAATCTCTACTAAGAGGAAAGTAAATATAATATTCTTGCATTTAAAATCTCTACTAATAGAGAAAGTAAATATACAATATATCTTTACTGATGGAGAAAACTAAATATCACTAATGGAGTAAACTAAATATTCGATTATAATATTCTTGTCTTCAAAATATCTAAATTATAAAAAAAATGTATTAACTTACATTATTTTAAACTTTCCTCTATTATTATCTAAATATTCTCATAATATTTCTTTTCAAATGAAATTAACATCTTAAAACTCTCTTCTCCTAAACTTTCTTCTTTTTCATGTGATATAATAGAAAATACAGGAACGTTTTGGTAAATAAGAAGTTAAGAAATTAGATCGGTTTTGCATAAGAAATTAAGTAATTAATACCAAAGATTAGAAAAAATCTCAATTGCCTTTTAAATATTTACTAATGGAGGAAACTAAATATACAATTTCAATATTCTTGCATTTAAAATCTTTACTAATGAAGGAAAATAAATATAATATTCTTGCATTTAAAATATCTACTAATGAAGAAAGTAAATATACAATAGATGTTTACTAATGGAGGAAACTAAATATTACAAATGGAAGAAACTAAATATTCAATTATAATATTCTTGCCTTCAAATATCTAAATGAAAAAAAAAAGTTTATTACTTTACATTATTTTGAACTTTCCTTTATTATTATCTAGATATTCTCATAATATTTCTTTACAAATGAAATTACCATCTTAACATTCTGTTATCCTAAACTTTCTTTTTTAATGTAATATAATAGAAAATACAAGAACATATTGGTAAATAAGAAGTTAAGAAATTAGACCGGTCTTGCATAAGAAATTAAGTAATTACTTGGTAAATAATTAATTATCTTTAATACTTTCATACAAACAGCTAATTAATAGTATAAATATACACCTGAACTCTGTTAATTGTCTACTGCAATTTCTGTTGTCAACATTGTTCTTCTTTACTTTTTTTGTTTGTTCAAAGTGTGTATATGAGTACATGAGTATCAGACTTTTTCTTTTGTGTTATTTATCTTATTACGTTTGTTTGTATCCTAATGCAGGATCATATTAAAATCTTTGACAAGACACATTATTTGCCATTATTGTTGATTGAGTTAAGACATTGATTAATAAGGAGGGGGATTCATCAGTTAATCAGTTAAAATAATATGCCGAACAAGGTGATTTTCATGTACATTCAATTGTGAATTGATTTATATGTTTATGTGTGTACGTTATTAGTTTTGAATTTATAGTTAAAAGTTGATACACCTGTATACAAGGTAACTCGAAAGTGGAGAATTCATCATGTCTTTAAAAACAAATTTTATCATTGTTTTTTTAACATTTAGATAGTTATTGCTCTAATTTTTATGAAAAAAGATTATATCTTTTAGTAAAATATTTTCTGTAATTCATACACGAAAATTCAAAAATAAAAATTGTATATTAAGAAATTTATAGTGTATGTATTTCGAAAATATCATGTTAAGATTTATTCGACTGAAGAATTTATTTAGTGTGTGCATTTTTAACAAAATTCAATAAGTCGGTGCATCTATAAAAAAAGTCATACAAGAATAAGAAACATTGAGAAGATGCCATTATTATTATTTTTTTAAAAGGAAGAGGTTGTTGTTGTTTTTGTTGTTATTTGTTTTGACAAAAAGAGATCATTATTAATAAAAAAAATCTCCCAGCAACAAAAAGCATGTTTGTTCATATTTTTTGATATTTTTCTTAGTGGGAGTAGATTTGGAGGTAGTGAAGATTTTAATAGCTCTGAAGGTATAATTGTAGTTTTTGATTGAACAATCTAGAACTTTATATATATATATATATATAATTCAAAACAAAACTTAATTTTATATTATAAATATTATTTTATTTAAAAACGTATTTTGTAGATTTGTTTTTGAGAAAATTTAGAGATATTCTTATAAAGCCGCTGCAAAGCGCGGCTTAGTAAACTAGTTTGTAAAAAATTTAAAAGCAAGAATATTAAAATTGAATATTTAGTTTCCTCCTTTAGTAAAGATTTTAAAGACAATTGAGATATTTTCGAATTTCTAATAATAATAATTCAAAATTTTGAAAAAATTTAGAAAAATAGATCGAAGCGATTTGAGAGGCGCCACCTCACCGCCCTCGTCTTCTTTTTTATATCAATACTAATCGACTAAGGTGCGTTTCGCAACGTCCCTATAATATTTTTGTAAAAGTTTAATTATTAGCTATTTAAGAAAACAAATCAAGAAAAAAAATATAAAAAATATATAAATAGTGAACACAACATTTTACAAAGTAACATACATAAACAATAAAATAAACTATTGACATGTTTGTATGCTAATTTTGTATCATATTTTCTTGAGCCGACACCCGTTACACCAAATACATATAAAAAAAATACTAAAAATATGCAGTAATATTTTCTGTCATGTTTTTTGAGCCGACGTCCGTTGTAATTACATATAAATAAAAAAATACCAAAAATATGTAATAATAAAATTTAAGTATTAACCACCGCTTTAAACTTCAACCATTAGGATCTTAACAAAAATTACAAAATTCTTAAATATCCATTGACTTTATATGCCGATT
Organism: Heracleum sosnowskyi; assembly: GCA_030848705.1. Classification (NCBI taxonomy): domain Eukaryota; kingdom Viridiplantae; phylum Streptophyta; class Magnoliopsida; order Apiales; family Apiaceae; genus Heracleum; species Heracleum sosnowskyi. The sequence goes on from CM061245.1 coordinate 7,845,558, forward strand.
TTGTGTCATATTTCTTGAGCCGACGCCCATTGCACTAAATACAAATAATTTAAAAAAAATTACAAAAATTAAGCAATGATAAAAATGTAATTATTAACCACTGCTTCAAAATTCAACTATTTGTATTATCACAAAAATTATAAATTTCTTAAATATTCTTAGATAATATAATAAAACTTTTTAGTGCGTACATGTGCATCATTATAATATGAAAGGTTCATCATGAAAACATAATCGATTTTTATATAATCATTGTTTGTGAATTTGAATGTAAACATGGATTTCAATTTTAGTTTAGTTAAGAAAAAAATTTAACATTTGTTTAATTAAATTATGAACATGATTAACTTTTATATATTTATTGTTTTTATTGTGAATTTGAATGTAAATTAAGAAATTTAATTCTCTAACCATGATAACTTAAAAAATTTATGTGATAGTGGTATTGAATAACTCTATTTAATTTCCAAAATCACAAAAATAATATATCAAAACTATATACAAAGATAACATTCAATATAATTATTATTGGATATAGAAATATTCAACTAAAAAAATTACAAAACATTGTATACATTCCAACTTGTGATAAATCCTATCAAAACATATATATATACGTAACATATTCATAAACCCAAAAAATGACTAATAATAGTTTGTGTATGTTCTGTGCTTTTTATGCAGAAAATACACTTATCATCAATCCTCAAATTTCTAATGTGGGACTAATCAGCCATGTTTTTATAGTCAATTTAAAATATAATATAAAGTTAAAATAAAGATTAAATTCTAAATATGATTATAATATAAAGATTAAATCCTAAGTAAGATTGTAATATAACGTTAAAATAAAGATTAAATTCTATAAAAGATTGATTTTATATATTTATTGTCTTCATGTAAATTCTAATTAAATAAGATAATTTAATTTTATTAAATTAAAATAAAGAAGTTCTAGAAAAATAGATTAAACTTAAATAAGATTTAATTTAGTTGAGAAAATAAGTTAATTTTTTTTTACTTAAATTTTAAATATGATTGATTTTTATATATTTATCGTTTTCCCTAAAAATTTGAATTGAATTAAAATAGTGAAACTCAAGAAAAATATTTTAAAACTTAAATAAGTTTTAAGTTAGTTGAGAAAATGGTAAAATTTATTTAATTAAATTTTAAATAGAATTGACTTTTATATATTTATTGTCTTCCCTAAAGTGTAAATAAGGAATGTCTTCCCTAAAAATTCGAATGTAAATAAGAAAATTTAATTTTATTGAATTAAAATTGAAGAGCTCTAGAAAGATAGACAATTTTTTTTTTTAATTTAGTTGAGAAAAGAACTTAATTTTTTTTAATTGCATTTTAAATAAGATTGACTTTTATATATTTATTGTCTTCCCTAAAAATTCGAATTGAATTAAAATAGTTAAACTCTAGAAAAATAGATTAAAATTTAAAAGTTAAATAGGATTTAAGTTAATTGAGAAAAAGAGGTAATATTTATTTAATTAAATTTTAAATAAGATTGACTTTTATATTTTTATTGCTCTGCCTAAAAATTTGAGTGTAAATAAGGAATATTTTGCCTAAAAATTTGATATTTAGCATAAAAGCCCTACGAGATACATGTTTCTAGCTTGAATGATTATTTTATTGTATTTTAAATTTTGTTTATACTTTTTCCAATTTTAAAATTTTACACGTTTTATCTAACTATCTTTTTTTATTGTTCCGAAGGTCTAACTTATTAGCTGACCGACTATCACAAATTCACATTTTGCAAAATTAAAATTTTGATATTTTAAAATTAAATTATTTAATATTACATATTCACTGTAATGTGTATAATTATAAATAATAACTATTAAATTAATTGTGCATCAGATTTTAAGCTAACACATATCATGTTCAAAACTAATATTCATTAAATTATACCTGGCCAGATTAAGGCGGGGATAGTTTCATTCTCTTACATTTACATTTCACTGACGTTCATGATACTTCTAAATATGGCCACGCAGGCATTGTAAATTTGTAAGCATATAATATAAGCAACCTTTGGTAGTAGCTACAAAAGGAAGAAAACAATGTATATGCATTAATGCACATCATCATATCTTATAAAACATGTCCCCTAATTCTGCCGAAAAGAAGGATTACCGCAGAGTTTAATTTCTTTTTCAAAATTTGGAATTAATTCGTTGATAGTGTTGTTAAAAGTTTTATTGAATAATGAGAGTTGGTCGACCCATCTTCCCCTAACTCTAGCCCCAACATCTTCATCCCCATCCTCTTTCTTCCCGTCTCCATCCCCATCCCCATCCCCATCTTTGTCCACACAACACCTCTTTTCTTGTTTTTTCAATTTTCTTTCAATAAAATCGAGATTTGTTCCACAAAACTCGCAAAATCCATTTGAGTTTCTTCACTTTAGTTTTCAGATCTACTCGCAAAATCCATTTGAGTTTTTTCGTTTCGTTCTGTTTGAGTTATTAGGTGTGTGTTTGATTGTCTCGCTTTGTGCGATGTGTTGGTTGTGTTGAAAATGAATTTTGCGGTATTTTGGGAGATCTCGCATCAACACCACTTTCGGCAGGTCTATAGCTGGTGTCCGACAAGTAGATAGCTGGGGTGCGTTTGGAACGGTGATGAAAATCGCATGTGCTCACCTCTCACAAAAAATATTTGTTCATAACATGAGGTATCTAAGCTTAGTTTTTACAACTGAGTCCTCTGAACATTGCACTATCCATGAAGTTAATGTGAAGGTCAATTGTGAAGCTACTGTTTTCAGGGGAGATGCAAGCTAGATTGCTCGAGAAACTGTTATCTTCATTTTTAATTTTAAGAATATTTGTATTCAATTAGTTAAGCAATCCGGAAACAAAACAACTAATTACTTAGTTTGTTCATTTGTTTTTCAACCTGGTTGCATGATCAGTTGGGGGTTTGTACCGATTGAATCTCTTTCAAAGTATTAATGAAATCTGCTTTATCTTTGACAAAAAAAAAGTTTTATTGAATAATTTGTTGTCCAATGCATAGTCATAGTATATATTCTGTTAACTTGTGCAATGCTAATTAGATGAGCACATGTTATATTATTCTTTAATATTTGTAGGTGCGACGAATCGATCCCTAAAACTAGGATAGTACGCTCTTATTATCCATTTTACTTTTATTATATATAAAAATGTAATTTATAATCTAATTGTAGTACAGTCTTATTTTTGTGTGAGCGCATATATATATACTAGCTTAAAATCCGTGCGATGCACGGATTGTTATTAATAATTATTATTTTTATTATTTATGTTTTAATATTCTATTAATTTACATTTCCTAAAAAAATAAGTAGACGTGTTCAACTTTTTTAAATAATTAAAAGTATTAAAATAGATTTTAAAATAAATTAATAACTGTTTGTCCGTAATATTTTTGAAAAATGAGAGATTTTAGTAAGGAAAAATAGAAATAGTAGCATGCTTTAGTTGAAAAAGGTAATTGCCCGTGATTTTTTTAGAAAAAGAGAGGATTTTGTTAGAAAAAATAGAAAAGTCAATGTATTTTAGTTGAAAATATAGTTGGTTATACAAATGTTATTATTTAATAATAATTTCTTTAGAAAATAAAATAATAGAAAAAGTAACACGTTTCAGCTAAAAATGTGCTCATAATTAAAAATATTAAAATATATTTTAAAATAAATAATTAAGGGTTTGCCGTGATATTTTTGGAAAATGAGGGGTTTTAGTAAGGAAAAATAGAAAGAGTAACATGTTTTTGTTAAAAAGGATAATCGCCCATGTTTTTTTTAGAAAAAGAGAAGATTTTGTTAGAAAAAAATAAAAAAGATAATGTATTTTAGCTGAAAAGGTAATTGATTATAAATAATGTTATTATTTTGTGATAGTTTTTTTTAAAAATAAGTAAGGGTAATTAAGTAAAATCATAAGTACCGATCGTCCGTCCGTCCGACTACCAAACTTTTAATGTTTCGTCTTTAATAATATAGCTTAAAACCCGTGCGATGCACGAATTATTTTTAATAATTGTTAATTTTATTATTTATATTTTATTAATTGTATTTATTAAAAAAAAATAGGCGTGTTAAATATTTTTAAATAATTAAAAGTATTAAAATAGATTTTAAAATAAATAAGTAACGGTTTGCCCGTCATATTTTGGAAAAAGAGGGACTTTAGTAAGAAATATAGAGAGTAACATGTTTTCGTTGAATTTTAAAATATAAAAGTAATGATTTGCATGTGATTAATAATTATAATATTATTATTTTATTTTATTAAATAGAATTATTCGTGATATTTTTGGAAAATGAGAGGTTTTATTTAGAAAAAATAGAAAAGTAGAAATTTTAGTTAGAAAATATAAAAAAATAATCTACAATTTGGCTAAAAGAGGTAATGAGTTAGTTATTGTAGCAATTATAACCTTATTATGTTATTTTATTAAATGAAATTGTCTGCGATATTTTTGGAAAATAAGATGTTTTAGTTAGAAAAAATAGAAAAGATATTCTATATAATAATTTTAATATTTTATCTAACGGTTCTCATTGATTTGATCAGAGATATCTAACGGCTATGAATGAAGTGACCAGACTACAAAAACTTTCATGACCGGACTATAAAACTTTCAATGTTTCGTCTTTAATCTCATTTTTAAAGTGTTTCCATATTTGTTTTAAAAATTCTATATTTTTTTAGAGTGCATATATTTGTTTAACCGATTTTAGTTTAAACAACCAATTTTAATTTAGATGAGTTAATACAAAATATCAGAATATGTTAATTACAAATATGTCCTGCACTTTATTTATACTATTATCGAAAAAATAATTTAATTAATGAGAATAATTAATTTATCTTTCAAAGAACTAAAGAATAAAATTTTAATAAATATAATAAAGATATAATGTAAATAAAATGAGAGATATGACTTATGAGTGAAACCATTATTGTATTTTGAATGAATACAAAAATAGGTATCAGAGAGAATATAGCCTTAGTAGATTAAACGAATGTAGTTGATGAGTTTTAGAAGAAGTTTAATAAATCTTCTAGCAAACTTGGCTGGTGTAGTAAGTTTAGTTTTCCTCTATAAAAATATAAAAAGATCATGGGTTCAACTCCCATAAATCACGTTAATTTTAATATTAATGAAATAAGCAGGGACAAATTTGTCTTTTTCCGATAAATAAACTTAGGTGTTAGGTTCGTAAAAATATATTTGCTCAAGAATCAGGATTGGAAATGCATATTGGAGTTTAATATATACTAGCCTACTAGCTTAAAACCCGTGCATGTTAATTGTTATTTTTTTATTATTATTTTAATTGTTTTTGTTAAAGAAATAAGTAAACATGTAAAAATAGCTAAACACTTTTAATTAATTAAAAGTATTAAAGCAGATTTTAAAATAAATAAGTAAGGGTTTGCTCGTTATATTTTTGGAAAAAGAGGGGTTTAGTATGAAAAAAATAAAAAAAATGTAACATATATTTAGTTTAAAAATGTAAATGTCCGTGATATTTTTGGAAAATGAGATTTTAAAATTTAAGAATTTAAATTATTTAAATACGTTTTAAAATAAACAAGTAAGGGTTTGTCGTGATATTTTTAGAAAAAGAATGGATTTTAGTGAGAAAAATAGAAAAAGTAAATTGAAAAATGCAATTTCCCGTGATATATTTAGAAAATGAGGGATTTTGTTAGAAAAAATCTATAATGTGTTTTAGCTGAAAAAGTAATTGGTTATAAATAGGTATTTGATTATTTATATTTTAATATTCTTAGTGATTGCATTTGTTAAGAAAAATAAGTAGACATGTTAAAATAGGTAAACTTTTAAAAAATAATTATAATATTATAGGTTTAAAAATAAATAACTAAAAGTTTGTCCGTGATATTTTTGGAAAATGAGGGGTTTTAGTAAGAAAAAATAGAAAAACTAACATGTTTTAGTTAAAAAAGATAATTGCCATGCTTGAAAAAGCAGGGGAATTTGTTAAAAAAAATAATGTATTTTAGGAAAAAAAGTAATTGGTTATAAATATGTAATATTATTATTTAATAATTTATTTTTATAAATAAGGTTAATTAAGTAAAAACACGAAATACAATTAAGGGCAATTAAGTAAAATCACAACGTACCATACCGACCAACCAAACTTTTCATACCGACCAACCAAACTTTTAATGTTTCGTCTATTATATAATAGTATTGATATTTTATGCTAGTAAATGGAATAGCCTGTGATATTTTCGAGGTTTTAGAAAATATAAAATAGAATATACATTTTGGAAAAAAAGCTAATCAGCCAGTTATTAATAATTATAATATTATTATTTTATTTTATTAAATAGAATTGTTCGTGAAATTTTTGGAAAATGAGAGGTTTTATTTAGGAAAAATATAAAAGTAGAAATTTTAGTTAGAAAATATAAAAAAGAATATACACTTTGACTAAAAATGGTAATGGATTAGTTATTAGCAATTATAACCTTATTGTGTTATTTTATTAAATGAAATTGTCTGCGATATTTTTGGAAAATAAGATGTTTTAGTTAAGAAATATAGAATATTTTTGGAAAATGAGAGGTTTTATTTAGGTAAAATATAAAAGTAGAAATTTTAGTTAGAAAATATAAAAAAGAATATACACTTTGACTAAAAATGGTAATGGATTAGTTATTAGCAATTATAACCTTATTGTGTTAATTTATTAAATGAAATTGTGTGTGATATTTTTGGAAAATGAGATGTTTTAGTTAAGAAATATAGAAACAATATTATATATATTAATTTTAATATTTTATGTAACGGTTCTCATCGATTTGATTATAAATATCTAACGACTGTGAATGAAGTGACCAGACTACAAAAACTTTGACGACCAGAGTACAAAACTTTCAATGTTTCGTCTTTAATATAATAGTATAGATAACACGTGACCTTAAAAAATAATAAACTAAAAAATTTAATGTTAACGGAAAATATTAAAATAAAAGTAAAAATTAATATGATAAATTATAAAATGAGAAACTTAAATATTAATTGGAACATAAAAAAATATTAAAAAATACAGATGGGGCACATGAAGATTAATGAGGTATTATTAATATTATTTTATAATAAAATAATATTAATAATAAGAACTGATATAAAATTTAACATGTTTTAATTAAAAAAAATTAATTGTCCGTGATATTTTTAGAAGTGTTTTAATTATATTACTTGTATTTATTAAAAAAATACGTTGACATGTTAAAATAAGTAAGTTTTTTTAATAAGGACAAATAGGAAAGCTAACATGTTTTAATTAAAAAAAGTAACTACCTATAATATTTTTAGATGTATTTTAATTATATTAATTATATTTGTTAAAAAAATACGTCCACTTGTTAAAATAGGTAAGTCTTTTTAAATAATTAAAAGTATTAAAATAAGTTTTAAAATATATAAGTAAGGGTTGCACTTGATATTTTTGGAAAAGAGAGATTTTAGTGAAAACAAATATAAAAGGTAATATATTTTAATTTAAAGGTAATTGTCCGTGATATTTTTGGAAAACAAGTAGATTTTGTTAGAAAAAAATGTTTTAATTATAAAAGGCAATCAGCTAGTTAATATTTTTATATTATTTTATTATTTATTAAATAGAGTATTAAAATAGATTTTAAAATAAATAAGTAAGGATTGCAACTCATATTTTTAGAAAATAAAGATTTTAGTGATAACAAATATAAAAGATATTATGTTTTAATTTAAAGGTAATTGTCGTGATATTTTTGGAAAATGAGTAGATTTTGTTAGATTTTTTTAATTATAAAAGGCAATCAGTTAGTTACTATTTTTATATTATTTTATTATTTATTAAATAGAGTATTAAAATAGGTTTTAAAATAATTAAGTAAGGATTGCACCTCATATTTTTGGAAAACATAGATTTTAGTAATAACAAATATAAAATGTAATATGTTTTAATTTAAAGATAATTGTAATGATATTTTTGGAAAAGGAGTAGATTTTGTTAGAAAAAAAAATATTTTAATTATAAAAGCCAATTTACTATTTTGATAACTTGACAATAATACAATTCCATAAAATATTTGATTTGTAGTAACTTTCGTTATCCTAAAAAGAAATAAGTATATTTGTAGCAGTGTATCCTAAATTTAAACAAATTAGATCCCACATTTCCATTTTTTTGATTAGATTTCAATATTATTTGATTTTTATGTAGTAAAATATAGTGAAATATAAATGTAGAATAAAACTTTCCCAAATTTTGATTATATTATTAATTTATTAATTAGAAAAAGTACCGAAAACCAAAAAATAACCGAAAACCGGAAACCGGAAACCAAAACTTTCAATGTTTCGGCGAAAGCTAACATGTTTTAATTAAAAAAAAGTAACTACATATAATATTTTTAGATATGTTTTAATTATATTAATTTTATATGTTAAAAAAATACGTTCACTTGTTAAAATAGGTAAGTTTTTTTAAATAATTAAAAGTATTAAAATAAGTTTTAAAATATATAAGTAAGGGTTGCACTTGATATTTTTGGAAAAGAGAGATTTTAGTGATAACAAATATAAAAGGTAATATATTTTAATTTAAAGGTAATTGTCCGTTTTATTTTTGGAAAAGAAGTAGATTTTGTTAGAAAAAAAATGTTTTAATTATAAAAGGCAATCAACTAGTTAATATTTTTATATTATTTTATTATTTATTAAATAGAGTATTAAAATAGATTTTAAAATAAATAAGTACGGATTGCAACTCATATTTTTGAAAAATAAAGATTTTTGTGATAACAAATATAAAAGATATTATGTTTTAATTTAAAGGTAATTGTCGTGATATTTTTGGAAAAGGTGTAGATTTTGTTAGATTTTTTTTAATTATAAAAGGCAATCAGTTAGTTACTATTTTTATATTATTTTATTATTTATTAAATAAAATATTAAAATAGGTTTTAAAATAAATAAGTAAGGATTGCAGCTCATATTTTTGGAAAACATAGATTTTAGTAATAACAAATATAAAAGGTAATATGTTTTAATTTAAAGATAATTGTAATGATATTTTTGGAAAAGGAGTAGATTTTGTTAGAAAAAAAATATTTTAAAAATAAAAGCCAATTTACTATTTTGGTAACTTGACAATAATACAATTTCATAAAAGATTTGATTTGTAGTAACTTTCGTTATCCTAAAAAGAAATAAGGGGGGGGGGGGGGTATTGTATTTTAACTTTAAATGACTTTTATTGACTTCTAAAAAGTTAATGACTTTTGTTGATTTGATAAACTTTTAATGACTTTTATGGAGTTTATATATTTCATCGTTACTTTTACAGACTTTTTTATATTGATTTTTGAGGAGTTTTACTTACATCTAATGACTTTTGATCGTTAACTTATATTAATATGAATATAAAATTATAAATACGTAACATATAGAAAAAGGTAATAAATAATAAGTTTATATTAAAAATTATATAACAAGAAGATCGAATTATTGATATTTCACTAATAATTTTTTAGATATACAATTGTAATATAAACTATTATTAAATTATTGATTTTTAATTTTTAATCTTGAATATATGTATGTAGAGGAATTTTTAAATTTTCAAAGGTTTATCATCTAACCGGAGGATATGCAATGTGTTCCCGGAAACTTTAGACAATAAGACTTTAATGTCTGAAAATAAACATCTTGAACTTCAAGCGCACATGAGAGAAAAGACGACATTAAAACTAAGAAAATAGAATTCTTAAGTAAAGTAAATTTTTTTTACAACAAAATCTAAACGAAAAGAAAATTATATAATTAATAATTAATACAAATAGAAATAGAAATCCAGCCAATGGGGATCCCTTTCGTTAGACTCGTCAAATATCCAAATGGTATAAAATCAAGTAAAAAGTACAATTCTAACCTCCAACATCAATATAATTTAATTAAATTTAAAATAAAAAAAGATAAGTAAAAAAGGACTCAATAAGTTTTTTTGCAAATGAATATGTGTAAATATGAACATTAAGAATCTTAACATTCAAAATAAATACACAATAATTAAACTTAAATCAAAACTAAAAAGATAGTAGAAACTAAAAACTTTCAAGTTAAAAAGTAAATTAGTTAAATCAAATAGATAATTTTTGACAAAAAAAAAAATCAAAGGGATAATAACCATCAGTCATAATTTAAGAGAGAAGATATTCTATTTGTGAAAGAGAAATGACAAAATTATGAAATAAATGAAATTGAAAAAAATAAAATAATAATTTAAAAGTCACGTGAAATCTTACGCCAAACCTCATGACTTTTCACATTAGATCTCTAGTTATATTTTAAGTTAAAAGTCATTAAAAGTCATTAAATGTAATTGTCATTCCAAATTAATTACTTTTTGAATAACAACCTACTTTTAAAGAGTTGTTAAAAGTTTAAATTGAATAACACCTTACTTTTAATGACTTTTTAAAAGTTGTTAAAAGTCTTAATTCAATAACACCATATTTTTAGATACTCTTTAAAAGTTAGAATTGAATAACACATGACTTTTAAAATCCTTAAAAGTCATTAAAAGTTGGTATTGAATACCACCCCCAAGTATATTTGTAGCAGTGTATCCTAAATTTAAACAAATTAGATCCCACATTTCCATTTTTTGATTAGATTTCAATATTATTTGATTTTTATGTAGTAAAATATAGTGAAATATTAATGTAGAATAAAACTTTCCCGAATTTTGATTATATTATTAATTTATTAATTAGAAAAAGTATCGAAAACCAAAAACTAACCGAAAACCGAAAACCAAATGTTTCGGCTTTAATAATATAGTATAGATATACTAGCATAATAGCCCGTGCTAGGCCCGAGTTATTTTCTAGCATCGTACCTAAATGTCTCTTCTTACTTTCAGGAGAATGTAGAGTGTTGTTTGGCATAACATGCTATGATGTTGTATAATTTTCTTACTTTCAGGAGAATGTAGAGTGTTGTTTGGCATAACATGCTATGATGTTGTATAATTTTCAGACTTTTTTTTCCTCGGTAGTTTTAAGGATTCGATGATGTCTTGGATCATGTATTTCCCGTCTGTAGATGATGTCCGTCTTGTTAGGATCGCATCCACTATAGATCAGCGTTAATCAAACACAATAACAAACACGAAAGTAAAGAACACAACAATTTAACGTGGAAACCCCTCAAGGGAGGGTAAAACCACAAATCCACTATGAATGTAATACAAGACTGGAGTCGCTCTCTTACTCAACACTCTTGAATACAATCACCTCACCTTGATTACAAAAGCTCTCTCTTGTGTATCGCACACAACTCTCTAACTTTTGCAATACTTCAAAACCCCTACAAATATCTATATTTATAGGCACCACAAATATTCTAATCCTAATATATCTCAATTCCATTTGTGACAATTACCATCTTTTCTTATCTTGGATAGAAATCTTCCACAATTCTTATCTCTACCAGAATAAGACTTTCCTCAATTATCACAAATTAGAATACTGCTCATAATAGGATTCTTAACTTATTTAGGAATTCGGGGCGGACCCCAACAAATCCTCCCACGGCTCGAATTCCCTAATACCTCAACCGATTCCGAGAATTTCACATTTTTCTCGGTCTTCATCGTTGTTGCTTCACCATCTAAACAATAGATATTCTTCTTATGCATCATCCCTTGTAGAATCAAGTTTCTTCCTTTATACACCTTGCAGCTTCTCCCTCGTCCAACGAATCTGTACCCACGTGATGCCAACACACTCAAAGATAACACATTCTTTGATGCATCTGGTACATATCTCACATTGAGAGCTTTCTTGATCGTACCATCATGGAGTTTAAGACAAACAGTTCCAACTCCTTGAACCTTCATCTTCTCATCATTCCCCACAACAATATTACCAAGACTTTCATCAGTGCATAAGGTCTCAAACATCGCTCGATCCCTACATAGAAGCAGCAGAGTCCATCACCCATTCTGATTTATTCTTCACCGAACTAGGAACGGTATCCTCACTCACCATCAAAAACTCTCCCTCATCGATCACAAGTGTAGAGTCCGCATCATCAACTTTGTTCTTTCCCTTCATCTGCTTAAAGGACTTCACGTCTTCTTTAAAGCTTGGACAGAACATCTGCATATGACCCGTTTCACCACAATAATAGCACTCAACAATGCTCATATCCCTCTTACTCGGCCGAGATTTACTTCTTCCTTGCAGGTCATTGCGGTTGCGACTCCTTCTTTCAGCACTTTTGACAGCTAAAACTGCCCCACTTTGAGAAACAACATCCTTTGTCATCCTATCATTATCTCTTAACGCTTTTATCACATCTTCAAGCGTAAGAGTTGTCCTCCCTACTAAAAGCGTTTGCTTAAAATACTTGAAGGACTCCGGCAACGATGACAACAGCACCAAAGCTTGTTCCTCGTCTTTCATCGGCTCATCAACATTAGCCAGATGACATACTAGCTGATTAAAACAACTAATGTGATCATGGAGACTACTTTCTTCATCCAGTTTTAAAGAGTACAACTCCATCTTCAAATTAAGTCTGTTGGTCAACGACTTCGAAGCGTATATGCTTGCTAACTTGTCCCATATCTCCTTTGGTGTCGACTCCTTCAACACGTTATATCTCACATCGGGTGCAAGTGCCAGCCTGATTGTACTCGCCGCTCTCTTCTGGATCTTCGCCCAATCTACATCACTCATCTCTTTTGGCTTCGCCTTCTCCAAGGCATCATCAAGTCCTTGTTGAATTAACACATCCTTGACGGTTAATTGCCACATAGTGAAATCCGTCTTCCCATCATACTTGGGTGCATCAATCCTCAACGACTTTAGATCTTCCATCAAGCCAAGAAAAGATCAACTTATGACCAACTATTCACGCGCAAACAGTCAACTTCGGACACCAGAAATCACACCCTCCCGAACCCAAAATCCGATCTCCACCGTTCAGATTTTAGATATTGATGTAACGAATCTACTGTCCGAAAATCAGGACGATCCAACCACGGATGACCTCCCAATCGTCAATTCTTCAACAGTTGCGCAGACCAGAAAATTCCTGCGAATTTTCGTAATTACTTCGTGATTGCCTTCTCTTTAACGTCGAATCTACTTCTCGAACCCAAGCTCTTGATACCAGTTTGTTAGGATCGCATCCACTATAGATCAGCGTTAATCAAACACAATAACAAACACGAAAGTAAAGAACACAACAATTTAACGTGGAAACCCCTCCAGGGAGGGTAAAACCACAAATCCACTATGAATGTAATACAAGATTGGAGTCGCTCTCTCACTCAACACTCTTGAATACAATCACCTCACCTTGATTACAAAAGCTCTCTCTTGTGTATCGCACACAACTCTCTAACTTTTGCAATACTTCAAAACCCCTACAAATATCTATATTTATAGGCACCACAAATATTATAATTCTAATATATCTCAATTCTATTTGTGACAATTACCATCTTTTCTTATCTTGGATAGAAATCTTCCACAATTCTTATCTCTACCAGAATAAGACTTTCCTCAATTATCACAAATTAGAATACTGCTCATAATAGGATTCTTAACTTATTTAGGAATTCGGGGCGGACCCCAACACGTCTGTGGTACAGAACCATTTCAAAAGAACGTTGACTTCCCTTGATAGTATAAATCTGTATTGCAGTTAAGTTATCTTCTACAATATGATGTTGAACCATTAAAGAATCAGATGTGTTAGAGGCTAGAACATTTGAAATAAGGAATGTAGCTTTCAATTTAGATTTGTAGGTTATGGTTTTTTTCCTTGAACTAAAGTACCTAGAATACCACGGTATTATACTAATGCTTACCTGAGACTTTTTTCGCCAACAATCCTTGAACTGGTATGCCATGTCCTCCATAAGGTGATCACCATTTTTTCATTCTTGTTGGAGCAAGTTGTATGAGAATGAAAGAAAATTTGAGTAACTACTGAGTATATAAAAAAATGTTAACTAAAAAGAAGCAAGGCTGAAAAATCCTAATTTAGCAATTGTATTTAAAAACACGAATCATAAATCATACATTAAAATACCACCTGTAATTAGTTTACAATTTATATTTCACTACTCATATTATTCAGCAATCAGCCCCATAACACTTTCAAATAGATTGTGTTGTACAGTTGCAAGCAAACACAAACCTCAGTGCAAAAAAGATGAGCTTTAATATCCTTATTTCTTAACATGTGCATAATCCTGATTCTTGAACGTATACATCGATTGCAAGAATTAGGCTTAGGAAAATTTGATGAAAGAGAAACTAAGGTTCTTCATATTCATGTAACGCACACATAGAGTTTATAGATTCCCTCTTCTAATCTAATGTCATGGCATCCTCAGCTTCTTGTTGAATTTAGTACATAGTCAAATGTACGCTAAAGGATAGTTTTTAAGTATTGGCAACAACAGACTTTAAACTTAATCTTTGTGTTTTTAGGTATCTGTTGGTCCTTGACTATTGCAGAAGGGGGGGGGGGGTTAAATGCAATACTGATAAATCTCAATCTACGTTTCAACAACAAAACTAAGATTAACGTTTATCAGTTTATGGAATGCAAACACAAGTAAACTATTTCTCACAAAATAAATGTTTTATTTATTTTGCAATGGGTTGCTACAACCTCAAGAAAATGTTTGTTTTCTTGAGCTTCAGTTTCTCGAGTGATTACAAATAATGGATTGAGAGATAGTCTAAGTAGACTAATCCTATCACTATCAACACGGGTCTTGTGAAGCTGCTGTCATTTTCATGTGACAGCTTCTTACAAATTGCCTACCCGTGAATCTTTCCTAAATTGCTATACAAACAGCTTATCAGTACAGAACAAAGCAATCTAGAAACATTCTATATTAAGCTAACACAATTCAGTAGATGTAGATTTGTCATACTCTGGAATTGGTGAGCTTTGTCATGTGATCTCTCAAGCTTCGGTCGTAGTCTTGCAGACCTGTTGCAGTGTTGGGATACTGCAACACGCCTGTTTCTTGAACATCCAAATTGTCACAAGTTTGACTGGGTTGTTCCCCAATACAAATGTTATCCCTTCATGACAGTATCCTGATGGCTAAGCTTGCTGTCACAATAATGCGCTTTTGGTGACAGTAAGAAATCTCCGCAGAAGGTGCTGTCAGGATTTCCAAGCTTGCTGTCAGGCTAAAGTAAAGTTGTTGTCCGAGGGCTTCCGCCATTGTTGCTATCAGAGTGAATGTACTGTCGTGACTTACAACATGCTGTCTTCTTGTAACCTTACTGTCAATGCTGTGACAATAATCTTTATTCTTGTTGTCCATCTTGAGTACTTCTTGAGGCTTGAACAAATAAATGAACTTCTACCAAGATGCACTAGAATCTTATTTGCACTAAACAAAAACAGTTACAAAGACATACTCTGGTTGTGACAGTATGTTCATACTTAATAAAATTAAGTATTTAAAATATCTAGTTAAGTTGTCTCAAAGCTATCACCCATAAATCCTAACAATCTCCCCCAATTTGTTTTTTTGGACAATAACAACAAATTTACAATTAATACATGCTGACAACTTAACTAACAAGATCAGAATTGACAAAGGATTTTTACTTAGCTTCAGGTTTCCTTTTCTGTCTTTCTTTATCCTCTCTGTTGAGAGCTTCCTTAAGAACTTCCCTGAGTTCTTCCACCAGTGCTTTTTCATCAGGAGTGATAGCCTCATCTTCAATCTCATCAAGGTGCTTTTGGACTGTCTTGGAGAGGCATACTTTAGCATCCTGAAGATCCATCCATAAGTCTTTGCCAAATGCATGAGTTCTGAACTTCAGTGTGCCTTCAAAAACTTTGAATCTACTTCCAGGGTATGCATTTAGGGTTTTTCTCCTTGACTTATCCAGCTTTGAGTTTTCACCCTTTCTTCTTTGAAGAATGCCCTCAATCTCAGAAGAGCATAGCTGTTCCAATGGATGAATTGATCCAATCACCAGGTAGAGTAAGTCTTTCAGGGCACTGGTTTTGAGTTTATGAAAGCTTCTTACTGGAATCTCTTCCCATATGAACTTGATTCTCAGAGGATTCTCAAGCATACAAGATTGGTAATTGGGTCCTTCACTCTCTACCCTGTTGGCTTCTCTGCTTTTATTCAAGAATGAATCTTCCATATCTTCAGTGGTTTTTCTTCTTGTAGGCTTTGAGGATTCTTCATGACTTGGTTAGGTTTGCACCTCTTCTTCAGGAAGATCATCTTCATACTCAGCTATTTCTTCATCAGAATATTCAAGTAAATGAGCAATGTCAGCATCATCAAACATTGACCATTCCCCATATTTCTGATAGAATTCTTCATCTCTCACAGCTTTGTATGCCAAAACATGGTTCATGACTTTTTCAGGAACATTGTCATAACCTTGCATTAGATTGACCATCCTTACCAAGTAGAAGTATTCAATTCTCCTTGTTTCTGTTCTCCTACTGTATGCAAGAGTTTCTGATACATCATGTGATAACACCTCCATGGCAAAATCCTTTTTAACTATCACAGATCTTAATGCATCAAACCAAAGAACATATTCAGTTGCTTCTTTGTTCTTATCCAACTTACCTCAACATTCTTGATTTGTTCAGCTTCTTTTTCCAAAAGATCCAGAGAGCTGTAAAGTTTTGATTGGATGGGCTTCCTCAGTTTCCTGCCAAGCCCAGTGGCTTTTTCCTTTCCTGAGTACTTGTGTTTTCCTTTCGTTGCTTTTGTAGTCTCCTCAGGATCAGGTTCCTGTCTAGAGAGCCAAGCCCTTGCTAAGAATTTTGTCCTTTTAGTTTTGACAGTAGGCTTGATTTCATCCTTGATAGCATCTTTGTTGACAGTGTCCTCCATGACAGTATCTTCCTTGACAGTGTCTTCTGTGACAGCTTCTTTCATGACAGCTTCCTTGAGGACAGTGTCTTCTATGACAGCTTCTTTGGTGACAGTATCTTTTTCAACATTTATACTGTCTATAGCACATCTTAAGATATTTGCCTCCAAAGCTTCAATCAATACAGACTCCTCTTCTTCTGTAACTCCAGCATCTTTCTTTTCTTGCACATGAGTTTCTTCTTTGTTTTCCTCCTGGGATTTGGTTCCAACATTCCCAGAAGTACTTCCACTAGCATTTCCTACTTTTTCAGTTCCTCCACTACCATCCAACTCATCATCATCACCATGAGGAGCATCATAGGAGCAGCTTTCTTCTTGTTCAGCTCTGTTGGAGTTTGCTTTGGAGATCATCTTCCTTATAGTAGAGCTCAGTTCCTTGTCCCTTTTCACCAGCAAGTCATAGATTGCATTGACAGAAAGAACTCTTTCCTTGTTGGCTTTAGAGTTTAGAATCATGTTTAACACCTTCAATATTGACTTTGACTCCATTGTTGAAGTGCCTCCTAGACTCATGTATGCACATCTTCTGCTACCACTTTTAGTGGTACTTTCATAGTAGACACAAAATGGATTGGTGTAGACTTCTGGAAGTTTCTCTGAAATTAAATTCAGTATTTGCAGATGTAAGATCTCATTGAAGGATGTATGGTTTGCCTTGATTTTGTTCTTCATCACAGTTAGCACCTTTGCTGGAAGACTCTGCAACAGCTGCATGGTGATGAATAAAGATATCTCAGTGTTTAAGTACACATCAATAGCCCACCTTCTTTCTTCATTGATCTTTACACATACACTGGTGATTTTCTCTTTAAGAAAGGTTGAGCAGTTATTCAACCTTCTGATAGGCTCCTTCATAGCTCCCTCAACTATCCTGTAGAAGTCCTCATCATGATTCTTCAGAGTGTTTTCCCTGTAGCTAACCATCAAAGCATTGGCATCTTCCTGGCTGAACTCTGTTCCTTCACTCCATGTGTTACCTGACAAGATGTATTCAGGCATCTTGTCTTTCCCTTTTCCCAGCCTATTCTGCTCCTCCTTTTTTCTCCATTGCTTTTCAAGGGCACTCTCCTTTGGCATTGGAGTTGGCTCTCTTATTGTCACAGGAGGTAGTACTGGTTTCTTGGAAGGAACATTCCCTTGCATTGCTTCTAGGGCTTCTTTGGACATAAGAACTGTTTCTCCAGCCATCTCATACTCAAAGAGATTTTCAGCTTCTTGCTCTTGCTCCCCCTTACTTCCTGAATCTCCTTTTGCTCCCATTTTTCTATTTGCAGACACTGTTTTCTTTTTAGCTGCAGGCTCCCCCTTGCTTCCTGAAACCTCCTTTGAGATAGGCTCCCCCTGAGCAACATCCTGCTTGGGGACCCCTACTGATTCTGATTGTTCCCTTCCTGATTCCGCCCTTTGTGATTCCGATCTTGCCCTTTTCTCCCCCTTAGGTAAGTTGGCAGCATCAAGACTTGCAGAAAGAACCTGAATGGTTTCCTGAAGACTGGAGAAGCCAGAGGCCACCATGGTAGACATGTTGTCAATCTTGGATTCCATGGAAAGACACCTGTTCTCTAGAGCTTCCAACCTGAGTGCAGTAGAGGGGCCACATGTTCTTAACCTTCTTGGGGGTGAAGGAAAAGATTGGGGCTTGGAGGCTGTGGGGGTTCTCACACTCTCATTGTTTTTCTGAGTGATCTCATCACTCCTCACAAAATAACTCTCAAGGCCTAGTGCCTGTAAGTGTGGGGCTCCCTCAAATTCTCTCTGGACATGCTCAAGTCCCTCACCTTTTGCCAGCTCATTTGGCTGCCTCTCATTTTTATGCTCACTTCTCTTTTCTTTTATCTCTCTTTTATTTTGCACACCCTCACTCATCCTAGATGCATGGGTATGAGCAGTACTTGCATGCAATTAAATAGATGGTTTAGAATGTACCTTTAAGAACTGAGATAGTGGCACATCATCATCAGAGACATCCTCAACAATTACAACATCAAAATCAGGCTGAGCAGAGGTGACAAGAACTTTGTCAGGAATGTTATTGTCAGTTGGAAGATTGACAGTAGGTTCCACTGAATCTTGGACAGCATGTTTGGTTGTGACAGCAATGTCAGCTGAGTCCTTGATAGTAGGGTCACCTATGACAACAACATTCTCATAGTCTTTGACAGCAACTGAGGCTGTGACAGCATCTTCCCTGAGGTAAGATGCTCCTTGGAGATTGAACAAGGTACTGGCTATTTCACTTTATAGCAGAGATGTACCTTGCTCTTTCTCAGTGTTTGAAGGAGTGGTGTCCATTTCACTTTGAGAAATGGGTTCTTGTGGACCACTTGATGGGGGCTCATCCATGATTGGAGATGGATGATCAAAACCTGAAGGGTTGGGACTGTCCCCCTCTCTAGGTTGTGGAGAAGAAACAAATGAATGAGTAGGGAAGGAAGAAGGTGAAAGTGGAGAAGAGAGTGATGGCTGCTTCACAGATGATACTTGTGAAGCATCAATGGGGGAAGTGAAATCCTCACTGTGTCCTGACTCCATGTGTGTTTCTGCAAGTGGAAGTTCCTCATGAGTTGGAACATGAGGTTGTGCAGACTCTTTACAGGGTGCCTTGGGAGACAGACCAATTTCAATAGATGTCCCTTGTTGAGAAGGAACATCTAGGGAGAAGTTTATTTCCCTATTGTCCTCTACAGTCTTTTGGGAGACTGCAGGGTGGCTGACAGTGGTTTTGGTCCTCTTAGCTCTCTTTTTCTTAGGCTCAGGAGGAACCACTACGGGTTCTGTTTGACTACCTTCCTTATTTGCTGCACTAGGTGCAGGAACTCCCTCTTGACTCTCAACACTACCACCAACACCAGTCTCTAGGGGTCTTTTTTCTGGATTCTTGTAAGGCTTGTCTATGTACTTTGGGAAGTCTAGAGAACCTAGGCTGAGTGTATGGGGTAGAATGAGGGTTAGCTGAATTGGGGTCTAATCCAGCTTCATTCTCAACAGTGAAGGTGTCAAAACCAGAAGGCAATGGAAAATCAAGGTTAGGCACTTGATCAACCATGTGTTTGGTGAAACATAGTGGAATATGTGCATTTAAATTCTGTGAAGTGAGAGTTGTGTGAGTGTTTCTTTTTAGTATAGGGCATACCTCTGAACGAGGGGCATTCTCATCAAAATCACATAAAGAATTAATGCACAACATTAGAAAGCGAGGATAGATGTTTACCTTCTTACCTATGGCAGCCTTGAGGTGTGCCATGAGTAGCTTTCCAATATCCACTTTGTACCCATGAACAAGAGAGTGAGTGAGCTTCTTGATGTAGGTGGGAATTACATTCCAGCCTGTGGTTTTGGTAGAAAACACCTTCACCATGGCATCAAACACCATGCTCCACTCCTTTCTGAGATACTTCATGTCCATTTCACCAGAAGGGTACCACTTTGTTGTTCCCTCTTCAAGAATGGGTCCAGAATACCCAATTTTCAAGAAGAGCTTCTTCAAGGTCTCATCATTAGCAAGCTCAGTATACGTCTTTCCTGGTTCTAGCTCAATTCCCAAAGCCGCATTGATGCCCTTGATAGTGAGAATGTAACTGTGCTCCTTGATTTTGAACTGAATAGTGGAGTTGTCACCATCTCCTTGAGCAACAGCAGATTCCCAGAAATTTTCAATCCTGTCTAGGTCAAGAACAAGAGTTGAGGTAATTGCATACCCAAGATAGGACTTATTCATGAAAGAAATAAGCCCTTTGAAATCGTCACCAGCATCACGAGGGGAGTAAATGCCAACAAGGTTAGTCTGTGAAATTGATCGTTTGGGGGCCATTTTTGCTTGTTGAGAGAAGAAAGAAGGTAGAAGATGAATTGCTTGGAGAGAAGAGAAAGGAGAGTGTTGTGTTTACTTTTTGAGAACAGTTGTATGTTTGATGAAAGTGGAAAAGTGAAATCGTGTCTTAACCCAATTAATAGTCACGTGGCTTACTGGCTAATTTCTCTCTCCTCGTGGAGGATGAGTGTCCAAAATTAACGGTCCACTACTTTGACAGTAACATGTGCGCTCAAAACAACCGTGTCAGTAACTTTGGTGTGATGACATCATGTTTTGCGTGACAGAAACATTTCGCGCAAAACTTACTGTCATCGTTAAATTTTCATATGACAGTATCTTTTACAAATCATGACAGAAAGTTGTTTACTGCTGTCAAGAAGCTAACTGTCAATTAACCGTGACAACTACTTTTCTTGATGACAACAACCTTTGCAGGAAAACAACAATTGCCGAGACTTTGTATTGAGACTGTTATGATAAATAACTTAACTGAAGAGACACCAGTTAAACATATGCAATATTTATTACTGATTCATTATTCATTCATAACAAAATTCAACCATTTAAGCAATTAACAACACATACAACAAGCAATAAGAAACTACAGAAGAAAACAGATAAATTTTATTAATTGAAGAGGGTGAAATTACTACATTTGGTAAGATTAACTATTCATTATAGTTTTTCTTAACCAATTCTAGAAATTCTGCCCTAACTTCCTCTTCTGTGGTTCCTTCTTCCTTGAGGAGTGCTTGAAACTCCTTCTCCTCTTCTTGCCACTTAGCCTCCTCAGCGGCTTTGGCAGCAAGTTCTTTTTCCTCTTCCTCATCGAGGGCATCCAACAGTTCATTCATCAAATAACTCTTCAACCTCTTCCTTATAGGGAGAATCACAACTGATTTTTGGCCTGTATTCGATTCCTACTTTGTTTTCCATTTTACCTTTTTCTGAATGATTCACTAATATGGCCTAAGGTTCATTTTATAGGCATACTAGGTAAAGGGAAGGTAAATGGTCAACAGTTTAGAGTACCCATACAACTACCACCGTTTGCAATTAAGTGATGTCTACCACTAATCTAACAATCAAAGCAAAACTGACCAATCAAGGAAATTCCTTGACCAATTTCAACCTTAAAAACCATGCAAGTTAATGTCATACATGATCAAACTATCAAGTATAAGACTAGCACAAAATTCAATTTAACATAGTCAAAGTAAACGTGCTGTCGAAAACAGATAGAGACTTAAGTAGACAGTAACTTTCTCATGACAACAACTTTTGAGATGTTACCGTCACAAGCTTCATTTGAATATCAGAATGGAAAAACTAGTAAATTAACATACCAGATTCAGCATTCTCAATTCACTTACCAACCTGTTAAAGGTTGCTTCATCCAGTGGTTTTGTAAAGATGTCTGCAAGTTGTTTTTTTGTAGGCACATAGATCAACTTCACAGTTATTCTTTCAACATGCTCTCTTATGAAATGATGTCTGATATCAATGTGCTTTGTCCTAGAGTGTTGAACAGGATTGTCTGAGATGGCTATGGCACTAGTGTTGTCACAGTACATAGGGATATTATTTAACACTAGTCCATAATCCAAAAGTTGATTATTCATCCACAGAATTTGTGCACAACAACTTCCAGCTGCAATGTATTCAGCTTATGCAGTAGATGTAGAAACTGAATGCTGCTTCTTACTAAACCAGGACACCAATCTTCCACCAAGAAACTGACAGCTTCCTGTAGTACTCTTTCTGTCAATTCTACACCCAGCATAGTCTGAATCAGAATACCCCACTAGCTCAAATCCAGTATTTTTAGGATACCAAAGGCCTAGATTAGGGGCGCCCTTTAGATATCTAAAAATTCTCTTGATAGCTACCAAGTGTGACTCCTTTAGATCAGCCTGAAACCTTGCACAGAGACATGTAGCAAACATTATGTCAGGTCTGCTAGCAGTTAGGTGGAGAAGAGATCCAACCATGCCTCTGTAAGCACTAGAGTCCACTTTCTTCCCTTTGGAGTCTAGATCCAAACTAGTTGAAGTAAAGATGGGAGTCTTGGCAGGTGATGAATCTTCTAGGTTGAACTTCTTGAGAAGTTCCTTGACATACTTTGCTTGACAAATGAAGGTACCATCATCTTTCTGAAGAACTTGTAACCCAAGGAAGAATGACAGTTCTCCCATCATGCTCATCTCATATTTGTTTCTCATTAGAGATGAAAACTTCTCACACATCTTCTCATTTGATGAACCAAAGATGATATCATCAACATAAATTTGAACCAGAATGATGTCTTTATCATGATGCTTGTAGAATAGAGTCTTATCTACTACACCTCTTGTAAACTGGTTCTCCAATAGAAAGGCTGAGAGGGTATCATACCAGGCTCTTGGAGCTTGTTTCAAACCATCAAGTGCCTTGAACAGCTTGTACACAAAATCATACATTTCAGCATATTCAAAACCAGGTGGCTGTTCAACATACACTTCTTCCTCCAACTCTCCATTTAGAAAGGCACTTTTGATATCCATTTGGAACACCTTGAAGTTACAGTGTGCATCAAAGGCTAGAAAAATCCTGATAGCTTCAAGTCTGGCAACAGGTGCAAATGTCTCATCATAATCTATCCCTTCTTGTTGACAGTAGCCTTTAGCTACCAACCTTGCCTTATTTCTGGTCACATTTCCATTTTCATCTAGTTTGTTTCTGAAAACCCACTTTGTCTCAATAACTGATTTTCCCTTTGGTCTTGGAACCAACTTCCATACATTGTTCCTTTCAAACTAGTTGAGTTTCTCTTGCATAGCAATCACCCAATCAGAATTCAACAATGCTTCATCAATAGCTTTTGGCTCCATTTGAGACAGAAAACAGGAAAACATACTGTCAACAGAAACATTGTTCCTGGTTCTCACCCCAGAAGAAGGATCTCCAATGATCAGGTCATTTGTGTGATCCCTGTTCCACCTTGTGGTTCTGGGCAAGCTTCTTGTTTGATTTGGAACAGTAGCCTCAGTTTGAGGAACTGAATCTTCACCAGGACAATTGTCTCCACCATTTTCTTCAATGTCTCCAGAGTCACCATCATTTTGAATATTTCCTGAAATTGTTCGAGACTGAGCTGGAGTTTGATTAACATTATTTTCAATGACAACATCTTTTTCAGGTTCAACAGTTTGAGTGAATGTGGATTCTTCATCAACAATTTCTTCTTCCTCCAAGTATCCTTGATTCTCAAATCTAAGAATCTGCATTTGACCTTCTTCATGCAGTCCAGGAAACTTGGTTTCATCAAATGTGACATTCACACTTTCATCTATGATCATGTGTTCCAAAAGATAGACTATGTAGGCAGTCCTTTCTAGAGCATACCCCATGAAAATACCTTCATAAGCTTTGGTGTCAAATTTCCCTTTCTTTTCATGGTTGTCTTTCATCATGAAACATTTGCTTCTAAACACATGAAAATACTTGATAGTATGTTTCTTTTCATTGAGCAGATAGTAAGGAGTGTTCCCATGAGTCTTTGTTAGATCAGAATTCAATGATCGTCAGAAGCTAGACTCAACTGATCAGGATTGCTGACGTCATCAGTATTGCATGGTCATCAGTATTTGATCAAGCGTCAGTATCTTATTGATCATCAGGATTCCTACTCAGACTATGATCAGGTTTGATCATCAGGACTTGAAGCTGATCAGGATTCCTACTTCGAGTTATATTTGGAGTCTAGATAAACATGGAAGTTTGTTCCTGGTTTGTAGAATGCAGCTATCGATTAAAGATATGTTTCTATCTTTGTTATGATTAGGACTTATCTTGTTATTGATAGAGAAGCTGTGTGCACTATATAAACACAGTTTTGGTTTCGATTTATGTATTCATTCACGAGAAATAATTCATTAGAGAGAGAGAACATAATCGAAGAGAAGCTCTTAAGAACAGAATTTCTTGAGAGAGTTTTTGTAAGCTAGCAGCTCTTAAGAACATCAGAATTTCTTAAGAGAGTTTGTAACAGTTTTATATCAAAGTTAATAAAGCTGTTATTGTTATTGTTATTGATCTTTCATATTTGTGTTATATAAAGTCGAGAATCTTATACAATTGTATTCAACCCCCTTCTACAATTGTTATTTACTGGGCAACAATTGGTATCAGAGCAAACTGATTTAATTCTGAATCAGATACGATCTAAAGATGTCGACAACCAAGTATGAAAGCATGAAGATTCCCATCTTGAAGATATCAGAATATCCCACATGGAGGGTAAAGATGCTGATGTACCTGGAGGCTATGGATCCTGACTACTTGGACAGGATTCGTGATGGACCATATATACCAACAAAGTTCGTAGAACGAACAGATACAGTACCAGAACATTATGTGGTCAAAGCTAAAGCTGAATGGACTCCAGAAGAAAAAGCTTATGTACTCAGGGAACCAAAGATAAAGAATATCTTGCATAATAGCCTTGATGCTGTCATGTCAAACAGAGTGATTGCATGCAAGTCTTCAAAAGAAATCTGGGATACTTTGGAAACTCAGTGCCAGGGATCTGCATCTGTTAAGAAAAACAGAAGGGCTCTTTTGATTCAAGAATATGAACAATTCGATGCAAGACCTGAAGAGAGCCTGACTGATCTATATGATAGATTTCTGACACTATTGAACAGCTTATCCTTAGTTGACAAAGTATATGAAACTGAAGATTCAAACACCAAATTTCTTAGAGCTTTACCTGAAGAATGGGATACTCAGACCTCAATCATTAGACACCAGTATGATCTGAACATTGTGTCTCTTGATGAGATCTATGGGATGCTAAGAACTCATGATCTTGAAGTTCAACAGAGAAAGAACAAGAAAAGCAGCAAGGCAAAGTCAATTGCTTTGAATGTAGAAGCAAAATCAAAAGGGAAAGCTATGGAGGTCTCTAGAAGGAAAGCAAGAGTAGCTGAGTCAGATCCTGACGACTCTTCATCAGATACTGATGGCAATCCTGATGCCAATACTGGTGATGAATCTTCTGATTCAGACATGGAAGAGATGGTTGCTATGATTGTCAGAAACTTCAGAAGGATGAAGTTCAGGAAGAATAAAAGACAAGGCAACTTTCAGAAAAAGACCTTCAAAGCAGACAAAGACAAGTATATCAAAAAGGACAGCAAGGGTAGCAAATTTGACAAGTCAAAGGTTAGATGCTACAAGTGTAATGGTATGGGTCACTTTGCTTCTGAATGCAACAAGACAAAGGCACTCATCACATCAAGCAAGGATTGGATGGACTCTTCCTCAGAATCTGATACTGAGGTAGTCAACTATGCGTTAATGGCCAATGCTGATGTAACTGTTGCTCCTGATGATAAGGTACTAAATACTATCTTTGATTTTGATACTGATAATGCTTCTGAGTTAAGACGTTTTCTAAAGTCATTACATATTAGCTTTAGAAGTCAAACTGCTGAGAATACTAGAATCTTATCTGAGATGTCTGACCTTAGAAAAAGGAATGAGATATTAGAAGCTGAATTTTCTCGTATGCAAGAAGTACAAAAAGAATGTGATAATGCTAAACACATGCACTTAGAGATGACATCTAAATGTACTTCCCTTGAAAAAGAACTTGAATATGCTAATGAGAAAATCATAACCTGGACAGACTCTGGTAGGAAATTTCATGAGATTAATACCTCTAAGAATTGGAAAGAGTGTCTAGGATATAAGTCAGATGAAGATAAGAAATTAGCAGAGAAAATTGTCATTGATGAGACAGTCAGTCCAAAGACCTATAGACATGTTATAGACTCAACCAAATCTAAGATTACTCCTGTTAATTTTGTTTTTGGTAAGGATTCCAATTCTACTTTTGAAAAGGGGTCTTCTTCTACTCAAGGAATTAAAATTATAAAGTCTAAACCTGTCATGAACAAAGTCACTAAGAATGTAGGTCTATTGTCTCAGAAACAGCTTAAAGATAAAATCTGTGAGGTTACAGATAAGAAAAAGGAAGCTACTGTTAGGAGAAACAGGAATGGTAAAATTGGGATCAATAAAAAGAATGGTTATAAGTATATCCCAAATGCACCTAGAAAGAGTTGTTTTAACTGTGGTAACTCTAATCATCTTGCTATTGATTGTAAAAAGAGTAAGAAGAAAATTGCTGAAATTCCTAAGTCTGATGTTAGGAATAGATCAGTATTTTACAAACCACAGAATTCCTGTTTTCATTGTGGTAGTCTATGGCATTCTATTTATACATGTAAAGAGTATCATGATTTGTACTATAACTTTTATGATCCATTGCCTAAGTTTGAAAGTAGTACAAAGTCTGATAAAACTGAAAATGTCATAGTGAAGCATGCTTTTGTTAATACTGATACTGACAAAGCAAATCCTGATGGAGTAAATCCTGTCAGGACTGCTAAAGTCAGAAAGTCTTCTGCTGCTAAAATTAATAAATTGCATGAGAAAGGAACCCAACATGTATGGGTTCCTAAGTGTTCTAACTAGTGTGTTACTATTCTGATGCAGGGTAAAAGGAAAAAATGTGTTAGTCATGGATAGTGGTTGTTCTGTGCACATGACTGGAAACAAAGCCCTGTTATCAGAATATGAGGAAAAAGCTGGCCCAACTGTGTCTTATGGAGATGGCAACATTGGACAAACCTTGGGATATGGCAATATAATCATTGGAAATGTCATCATTGAAAAAGTAGCTCTAGTGAAGGGACTAAAACACAACTTGTTGAGTATTAGTCAAATCACTGACAGAGGTTATCATGTCAATTTCTATTCCACACATTGTGAAGTAGTCAGTAAAGCAACAGGGAAGATAGCACTAACTGGCTACAGGCATGTTAACATATATGAAGCCAACATTCTCTCAGATACTGATGGCTCCCCTACATGTTTCATCAGTAAAGCTTCAGTAGATGAAAGTTGGAATTGGCACAAGAAGCTTTCTCATCTCAACTTCAGCAACATCAATGAGTTGGTTAAGAAAGAGTTAGTAAGAGGATTACCTAATGTCTTATATACACCTGATGGACTCTGTGATGCATGCCAAAAAGCAAAACAAAGAAGGACATCATTCCAGAGTAAATCAGAATCCTCTATTGAAGAACCATATCACATGCTACATCTTGATCTGTTTGGTCCAGTCAACATCATGTCCATCAGTAAGAAAAGGTACACTCTTGTAATTGTTGATGAATATTCTAGATTCACCTGGGTGTATTTTCTGCATAGAAAAGATGAAACTCCTGAAGTTCTGTTGGATCATGTGAGGATGATTGAGACAACCACAAAGTACAAAGTCAAGATTCTGAGAAGTGATAATGGTACTGAATTTAAGAATTCAAAGATGGAAGAGTTCTGCAAATACAAAGGAATCATTCAAAATTCTCTGCTCCTGGCACACCTCAGCAAAATGGAGTAGTAGAAAGGAAGAATAGAACTCTTATTGAAGCTGGCAGAACTATGTTGGAAGAAGCTAACTTACCTACATATTTCTGGGCAGAAGCAGTCAACACAGCATGCTATACACAAAATCTCACATTGATAAACAGGCATGGTGTCACTCCTTATCAGTCACTCAAAGAGAAGAAACCAAGTCTGAAGCATTTGCATGTGTTTGGCTGTAAATGTTTTGTTCTCAGAACTCATCCTGAACAGCTAGGGAAATTTGAAACAAAGGCTGATGAAGGAATATTCATAGGTTATCCTACATCAAGAGCCTTCAGAGTTTTTAATTTGAGAACAAGAACTGTCATGGAGTCAATACATGTATCTTTTGATGATAAGAAGATAACTGGAATCATTGAAGACTCGCATGATAGATTGTTATTTGAAAATGAAGCTTCCAAGGAACCTGAAGAAATTGAATCAGAAGCTGTCCATTCATCCAGTACTGACGGGTCACCAAATCCTGATGACTCACCAGGTACTGATGGTGCTAATACTGATGATGCAAACAACAGTGATACAACTAGTAGTGCTAATGTTGAGGGGGAGCAACGGCATTCAACTACAAGTTCAGAGTCAACTCAATCATCAGGACAGAATTCTTCAGATACTGATTCAAGTGATGATCCTGACAACACATCAGGAGGACATAGCAATAATTCAGGGAGAGTTTCAAATCAATCAAATTCTTTCAATCAAGATAACACCAATCCAGGGGGAGCATCTACTTCAAGAAACAATTTGACACCAGCAAGGAAATGGACAAAAGATCATACTCCTGATTTGATAATTGGAGATCCTGATGCAGGTGTTCAAACAAGAAGTGCAACTCAGAATGAATGTTTATATAATAACTTTCTATCCAAGGAGGAGCCTAAGAAAGTTGAAGATGCACTTAAAGATGCTGATTGGGTTACTGCAATGCAAGAAGAACTGAATGAATTTGAAAGGAATGAAGTCTGGAAACTGGTACCAAGACCAAAGAATAGATCAATTGTTGGTACAAAGTGGATTTTCAAGAACAAGACTGATTCTGATGGTGTCATAATCAGAAACAAAGCAAGACTAGTTGCAAAGGGGTATTCCCAACAAGAGGGAATTGACTATGATGAAACTTTTGCTCCTGTTGCAAGACTAGAAGCCATCAGGATATTTCTTGCTTATGCAGCACATAAGAAATTCAAGGTTTTCCAGATGGATGTTAAAAGTGCTTTCTTAAATGGTGAACTGGAGGAAGAAGTTTATGTTGAACAACCTCCTGGTTTCATTGATCCTAAATATCCAGATCATGTCTACAGACTGGATAAGGCACTTTATGGACTAAAGCAAGCTCCAAGAGCATGGTATGAAACCTTAGCTCAATTCTTACTGGAAAGTGGATTCAAAAGAGGTGCAATTGATAAAACTCTATTTTATTTGAATCATGGTAAGGAGTTGCTGTTAGTTCAGATTTATGTTGATGATATCATTTTTGGGTCAACAAACAATAAGCTGTGTGAAAAGTTTTCCAAGCTTATGCAGTCAAGATATCAAATGAGCATGATGGGAGAAATGAGTTACTTTCTGGGTCTTCAAGTTAAACAGACTGATGAAGGGATTTTTATTAATCAGTCTAAATACACAAGGAATTTACTGACAAGGTTTAACATGCAAGACAGTACTCCTGCTTCAACTCCCATAGCTACAGCTACCAAACTTGATCCTGATCAAGGTGAAGAGGTAGATGTAACTCACTACAGAGGAATGATTGGCTCTTTATTGTATCTCACTGCCAGTAGACCAGATATCATGTTTGCAACCTGTCTATGTGCAAGATTTCAAGCAAAACCTAGAGAACCACATCTGATTGCAGTCAAAAGAATTTTCAGATATCTCAAAGGCACTCCTTCACTTGGCCTTTGGTATGCAAGGGAATCAGATTTTGGGTTGTGTGGTTATTCAGATGCTGATTTTGCAGGATGCAAAATAGACAGGAAAAGTACTTCAGGAAGTTGTCAGTTTTTGGGTGGAAGACTAGTTTCATGGTTCAGTAAAAAGCAGAAATCTATTTCCACTTCAACTGCAGAAGCTGAGTACATTGCTGCAGGAAGTTGTTGTGCTCAGATAATGTGGATGAGAAATCAGTTGTTAGATTATGGCCTGTCATACTCAAAAATCCCTATTTATTGTGATAACCAAAGTGCTATTGCAATGACAGGAAATCCAGTTCAGCATTCTCTTACTAAACACATAAGTATCAGATATCACTTTATAAGAGAACAGGTTCTGGAAGGAACAATTGAACTTCACTTTGTTCCTACTGATCAACAACTAGCTGATATATTCACCAAGCCACTGCCTGAAGCTACTTTCAATAAGTTGGTGAATGAACTTGGAATGATGAATTTTGAGAATTTCTGAGGAAAAGCTACAGAGAGGAAATCCTGATAACTGTCAAATCCTGATGGTTATTCAGAAAGGTATGTATCTTTGATCAAATCCTGATAGGACTCAATCCTGACAGGAAGTCAACTGGTCAAATCCTGATGCTCAGATGATTGAAGCTGGTATGAAAACCAGAGGTTCTATGCTAACTTGTCATTAACACTCCTGGTAAACTCTGGACAATTAGATTATTACTTAGTCTTTGATTAAGTTTTCAGTCTTAATTATCAATTTCAATTTCATTATTATCAGAGTTTATTATTTATCATTTCTATATCAATATGAGTGTTACTAACAAATTTTGCAGGCATATACAGGAAGAATGATGTAGTTCTACCAATCTGTAGAATTACTGAGAATAATGTTAAGTCCTTAGTCAACAGTGATAAGGCAAATGGTTTCATAGGAAATGCTTTTATTCCTGATGAGGTTAGGTTTTTCTTACATCAGAAAATGCCTACTCGTTATGGACTACTTTCTAATGCTATGGTACAAGGCCCAACCCACCTTGTTCCTGACACAAGCATGCAACCTAAACAGTCTAAACAGTTAACAACCACCTCTACTGTCTCTCAAAAGACTTTAGTTGTAAAATCAAAGAAATCAGCTAGAACTGATGTGTCTGGAAGGCAATCAGGTTCAAAGGATTTTTCCTCTACACCACTCACTAAAAAGAAGATACAAGGGGGTGTACAAGGGGTCCTGGTGAAGAAAGCTGATAAGGTTGTTAAGAATGTTCCTGTGAAAAGGAAGTTAAGGTTGATTGATGAAAGTGATTCAGAGGATGACTTACCTATATCCTCTGTGATGAATGTGAACAAGGAAGTTGCTGATACTGCTACTAAAGCTGTGGTACCTTCATCAAAACCACAAAAGACAAGGAAATTATCAAAGAGCAGGTATCATATTCCTTTGACAGTGCAAATGAAGGATACTGATATTCAGACATCAAATCCTGATGTTAGTATTCCTGATGCAGCAACAAAAGTTGTCTCTATATCAGACTCTCCAGCCTCTCCATCTCAGATTCGAGGACATTCTTGGGAGAAGGTATCTACAACTGCTTCCTTGGTTGGTCTTACACCTACATCAAAGAAAAAGAGGAATGCAGAAGAGTTAGTCTATCAGAGACAGAAGAAGCTGAAAGGATCAAGCCCACAAGAACCTGAATTTCAGAGTAATTCAGCAGCTACTGTTGATCCTGCCACACAAGAACCACTCAATCAAAGTTTGGGTGAAGGCTTAACTAGTGGAATGGTCACACAAGAACCATTTTCTCAAAGGGAGAATGAAGACATCAACATTCCAGCTACACAAGAACCATCTTCTCAAAGTGAAGATGCAGGCAAAGCTACAGCTTCTGTTGAAAGATTGGTCGAGAACATTGTCAATGAGGGAAGCACACAAGAACCTTTAGCTCAAAGTGTTGAAGCAGCTTCTGAACCTCAAGCTCCACAAGAACCATTGGTAGCAAATACTGATGCACGCATATCAAATCCTGACGATGTTCATCCTGACGCTAGTGGTGCTCCTGATAATGAACCTATTTTGATACAGCCACTTCGTTCAAGACCAATGGATCATCCTATCTCAGAATCACAGGATAAACTGAAAGGTATTGCAATTCCTGATCCTGATATATCTCATGGTTCTGATGATGATAATTCTGATGATGATAGTGATGATGATAATGCAAATCGAAAAGAGAAGGAACAGCTTGCTACAGCACTCAAGATTAGTCTTGGAACTAATTTTGGTTCATCAAGTACATTTATGGCTAGCAATGCTTTCACTGGGAAAGATCAGAGACAAGATTTTTCTACTCCTTCTTTTGATCCTGCAAAGGCATTTAGACAGAATGAATGGAACAATTCATGGCACAATTCTGATGAATCTATCAGTTTTTCTTCTGCTATTGAACATGCCTATAATGCAGTGAAGTCTATAGAGAATCAAGACTTGAAGAATCATCTGAAGGCTACTACTCTGTTATCCAAAAGCCTGAAAAGTGAGATTGATTCTATCAAGGGTTCAACTGAAAAAGTGAGGACTGATATCTTTAATAATTTTACAAAGGTGCCTACTACTTTACAACTAAGGGTAGTGGAATCCCAAGTGAAATATGTTGTTTCAGAACAAACCTCAATCAATCAAAGAATTGATTCTCTGGATACTAAGGTAACTGAAATTCAAGCCTCTCTTTCCTTAATTTTGCAATTATTGTCAAATCCTGATGTCAAAAAGGGGGAGAAGGTTATTCAGACAAAATGTACACCTGATCTAGTATTAAGGAATAATGATGATGATACTGGAGATGATGGTGGTGACAATGTGAAACAAGGAGAAACCTCTGATATTGCGGTTTTGAAGTCTACAATCCAAACTTCTCAAAGTCAAACAACGCGGTCAACTCATGTTTCTGATTCTGGAGTTAAGACAGTAAGAACATTGGTGCAATCTCAGATCCTGACGGAAGATCAAATCCTGACACCTGGTCATGGACAAATTCTTGCTACAATTCCTGAAGGTGATGAAGATGTAATTATTGATAATCCTGAAGATGCATCAAATTTATTCCAGAAGTTTTCTACAAAAGACGGCAGAATTGTTACTCTATATCACACTGATAAAAGAGTTCAACAATTATATGCAAGAAAAGCACTCTCTACAGCAAGTGAAGAATATCCAGATCTCTCACATGAAGAATTCTTGAGACTACAAAGAGAGACAATGGAAAGCTATACTGCTCCTGCTAGAGGTAGAGGAAGCAGAGGTAGGAGAGGTGCTAGAAGAAGTAAAAGAGGTTCTTCAACTCAAATATTACCTAGACAGACAAGGTCTAGAGGGTTAAGAATTGAAGAAATTCCTGAACCTTTTCAAACTCTAGTAGTTCCTGACAGATCTACTTTTGGTGATGATGGAATTGTTGAAGAAGAACCTGAATTGAAAAGAAAATCAAGTAAATCAACTCTCAGCAATACAAATCAAATTGAGGATTCTAATCCTGACAATATTCAAGATCCTGACGAATCTGAAATTCTACAAGAGGTTGATTTGATAATCTTATCTACTGTTGTTGATTGTCACAACAAAGAAGTAGATGAAGAAGAAGAAGCCAGAAGAAGAGATATTACAAAGAGAACAAATGAAGATTTCAATCTCTATCTACAAAGGCTTAAAGTTTCAAATAAAAGAAAATGGAGAAATTCAAGCAGACAAGAATCTTTACTTGAAAGAAGCTACGCTCATGAAAAGGAGAAATACAAGAAGTGGAAACATATTAGCACATTAAGTTGTGATACACCTATCAATTTTCAGTCTGGTGGAATTATTACAAGCGCTTCAAGTGTTGTTGATTTATCTGAGATGGTTAGATCAAAAGCACTCTGGTTAAAGATGTTTTCGAGTCTGAAGCAATTGTCAAGTAATTCAAGAGGAGGTATTGGACACAGAGATGGTGAATATCTGAATATGTCATATGTTGATCCTTACTCCTTGACAGAAATTGGAGGTACTTTAACTTCTGAAAACCTGAACAATTTATTAGCTGTTGATCTAGTTATAGATTGTCATGATGGTTTTGAAAAGAAAGAAAAGCTTCTGTACTTCATGAAAGATGGTAGTGTGAAGATTCTATCTATTCAAGATCTGCTGATGAAAACTACACAGGAACTGAAATATGTTCACTATCTGTTAAGATGGAAGAACCAAGTGTACAAAGAATGGAGTGACATGATTTTGTCAACTATAAGAAGAAGACTGGATGGAAACAGTAATTTCAATGGTAATTTTACTCCCATGTACTTAAATCAAAGAGGTCAGGATGTGGAAATGCAAAGAGGTACTGCTGTTAAAGAAGTAAATTTTGGCATGACCCAACTTACTCTCAATCCTGATGGGAAGGAAATTGCTTATCTTTTGCTTGAAGAGCACAGTCTACAGAGAAACTCCATACAGAATCTCAGAGCAGCTATCTACCAGATTAATGAGGAAGATGAAGAACTCAGAAATCTTAAGGAAAGACTGATTCAAATTCTTGAAGAAAAAGAAGAAAGTTTATTATCCAACTTCTTGAAGATGAATCTGTTCTATCACAAAGCTTAAACAGATAAGTTGTTTCTGAAGATACTTGTACATTTTGATACATGTTTTTGACATCATTGAATATTTGGAATCTATACTTTATTTCACAAAGTATGAGATTGGGGGAGATTGTTAGATCAGAATTCAATGATCGTCAGAAGCTAGACTCAACTGATCAGGATTGCTGACGTCATCAGTATTGCATGGTCATCAGTATTTGATCAAGCGTCAGTATCTTATTGATCATCAGGATTCCTACTCAGACTATGATCAGGTTTGATCATCAGGACTTGAAGCTGATCAGGATTCCTACTTCGAGTTATATTTGGAGTCTAGATAAACATGGAAGTTTGTTCCTGGTTTGTAGAATGCAGCTATCGATTAAAGATATGTTTCTATCTTTGTTATGATTAGGACTTATCTTGTTATTGATAGAGAAGCTGTGTGCACTATATAAACACAGTTTTGGTTTCGATTTATGTATTCATTCACGAGAAATAATTCATTAGAGAGAGAGAACATAATCGAAGAGAAGCTCTTAAGAACAGAATTTCTTGAGAGAGTTTTTGTAAGCTAGCAGCTCTTAAGAACATCAGAATTTCTTAAGAGAGTTTGTAACAGTTTTATATCAAAGTTAATAAAGCTGTTATTGTTATTGTTATTGATCTTTCATATTTGTGTTATATAAAGTCGAGAATCTTATACAATTGTATTCAACCCCCTTCTACAATTGTTATTTACTGGGCAACAGTCTTGTTGATCAGGGTTCTGTTCTGTGTATAACAGGCTGTGTTGATAGCTTCTGCCCAGAAGTATGTAGGTAACTTTGCATCATGAAGCATAGTTCTGGCAGCTTCAATGAGAGTTCTGTTCTTCCTTTCTACAACTCCATTCTGCTGTGGTGTCCTTGCAGCAGAAAACTGTTGTACAATTCCTTCATCTTTGCAGAAATTACCAAGAGTGGCATTTCTGAACTCAGTGCCATTGTCACTTCTCAGAATTTGAACCTTGGCATTTGGAGCTCTGTCAAGAACTCTTAAGTGATCAATGATAACTTGAGCAGCTTCATATTTTGATTCTAGATACTTCACCCAAGTATACCTAGAATAACCATCCACCAAAACTAATGCATATCTCTTCTTGGCTAATGATGGAACATTGACTGGTCCAAAGAGATCCATGTGAATAAGTTTGAGTGGTTCTGTGTTGGTGTTGACTTGCTTTGACATGTGCACAACTCTCTTCAATTTTCCCATTTGACAATCCTCACACAGTCCTTCTTGACAGAATTCCTGTTGAGGTAGTCCTCTCACTAGTTCCTTCTTCATCAACATATTCATTGTTTCGAAGTTTAGATGTGAGAGTTTCCTGTGCCAAAGCATACTGTCACCAACAGTAGCTTTACTGTAGAAACAGTAAATCTTGTCTTTCTTTGTTGAGCTTAGATCAGCAACAAATAGGCTTCCTTTCCTTACCCCTTTTAGAGAGAGGCTTCCATCCTTCTTGTGATAGATATTGCACACCATCATGTCAAAATCAACCTTGAATCCCCTCCCACTGTGTAACCCTTGCTGTTGTCTCCAAAGGTTATGATTGGGCCAACTTTCTCTACAAATTGTGATAGCATGGCTTTATCACCAGTCATGTGTCTTGAGCAGCCACTGTCAATGATCCATATGACCTGCTCCTTATTCTTGTCCTGCAAAACAAATTGTATTTAAGAGGCATATGGTACCCAATCCTTGTTGGGTCCTGTTACTTCAGTATCACAAGAATAATCAACATTTTCAACTTTAATCATCACATCAGGAATCTTCTGTTGGACTCCTTTCTTCACCCACTTTTCTTTAGAATTAGACTTGGTCTTCTTCTTAGTGGATGTAGCTTTCTTACTATTTCCAGTAGGCTCATAAGTCTCAACAGTTTGCATATAGAGACATTGTTCAGTAGAGGAAATAGGCAAATTGAAACATGTACTCATGGCAGTTATTTTACAAGGCATACAGTCAATGTTATTGCAAACTACCATAGATCTATGCATAATGGGGGGTCATGTGTAAGTTACCATCTATCATGGTCACATTGTCCTTGACCTCTTTTGGTTTCTTACAAACATGAGTTAAGTGATGTGAAGAGCCACAGTTATTGCATAGTTTTCTAGGAGCATTAGCAGCATTTACATTGCCATTTCCTAACTTACCATTTCTGTTTCTAGACTTGTAGGTAATTGTGTCAACATGATGTTCTGAAGTTGCTGTTGAGCTTTCCTTGACAGTACCTTTCACACCTTCTGTCTTGATAGTAGGTTTGGAAGTTACTGTCTTTGAAGCTCTCTTGACAGTATCTTTGGAAGTTTCTGTCTTGCCATTTCTGATAGCATCTTTAGAACATTCTGTCAGATTGTTTGGGAAAGTTGCTGTCTTGGGGATTTTGACAGTATCTTTTCCTCCAACTGTTGTGCTGTCAATGCACTCATCCTCATCATCAAGTTGTTGTTTGATGAGCATGGCTTCCTCATCAAACTCAAGTTTAGAAAGTTTGAAAATTGGTTTGTTGATCTTCTTGAGGACATGAGGTTTGACATAAGCATCAGTTGAACAATCTTGACTTACAATTTCCTTACCAGGTCTTTTACCATACTCAAAACCTATCCCTACTTTTTGATCCTCTGTGTGTTTCTCATGATAATCCTGAAGTTGTTTGGATGAGTTTCTATAGGCTTTAATCTTGAATTCATTTTCACTTATTTCTTTCCTTAGAAACTTCTCAATTTCTTTAGCACAGTCTAACTCATTTTTAAGTTTGGCATTCTCCTGTGTTAGAGATTCTAATCGACTGGTCTTTAACAAAAGCATGTCATTCTCAGAAGTGAGTGTTTCATTAAGTTTAGTTAACCTAGCAATTTCTTCATTTGCTGCAGTCAAACTAGTATGAACATTAAACATTTCAGCACTCAATTCCTCGACAGTTTGTTTTTATTCTTCTTTAGACATTTCAAGTAAGACAAGTGAAGGTACCTGACTTGGAGAGCTAGAGGAGACCTCATCAGTCTTAGCCATGAGGGCTAGATTCACATATTCATCTTCCTCTTCATCATCAGAATAATCCCTGTTAGATATAATTGTTGACGTTTGTTCATCAGTGTTTAAGTACCAGGTACATATCAGAGTTTATATAGAAGCCAGTCAGAGTTTCATAAAGTCTGACTGGGTGAAGAGTTTACATAGAAGCCGGTCAGAGTTTGATAAAGGCTGACAGGGTGATAGTTGACTTAGCTGTCGGTGCAAAGATAAAGATTCTAGAAGCAATATATTCTGAAGATGAAAAGAAGCAGAATATATTGATACAGCTAAGGAGACTGGACAGAAGACTGAAGCAATCCTTAATTGATAATAATTGTATAGCTAATTTATAGGAGTATCAATTAGATAAGGATTGTATGTAGCTGTGTACTATATAAACACAGATAGGTTATCCCTAGAAGGGACGCGAACATTGAATATATTATTCTTGTAACCTAGTAGCTCTTTGTGATTCATTAACATCACTAAGAGAGAAACTGTTAATATAATTACAGTTTGTTGATTTATAAAGTGTTCTTGATTGTTATTCTCATACATACTTGATTATATATTGTGTATTCGGCCTAACAATTGGTATCAGAGCCAAGGCTGTTTAATATATACAGTTTTACGATTCAATCACAGTAATAATCATGTCTGAAGAAAATCAAACTGCTCCCAAGGCTGAACAGATTAAGCCTAATTCTGTGAGTCGATATGAAACAATCAGGGTTCCAATACTCAGGCCAGTAGAGTATCCGATTTGGAAGGTGAAGATGACCATGTTTCTGGAGGCTACATATCCAGAATACCTTGACAGAATCTATGATGGTCCTCATATGCCGACTAAATTGTCCCCTGTTGTTGATGGACAAGAACAAAAGACTGTTCCAAAGGAAAAGAAAGATATGACTCCTGAGGACATCTCATCAATTGCAAAAGATGCAAAGGTTAGACATCTTCTCCACAGTGCTTTAGATAATGTTATGTCTAACAGAGTAATTGGCTGCAAAACTGCCAAAGAGATATGGGATGCTTTAGAAGTCAGATGCCAGGGAACAGGTGCTATCAAGAAGAACATAAAGACAATACTCACACAGGAGTATGAGCACTTTGATTCAAGAACTAATGAAACCTTGACTGAGACTTATGACAGATTTTGCAAACTGTTGAATGATCTGTCTCTGGTTGATAAAGAATATGAGCTTGAAGAGTCTAATCTCAAGTTTCTGTTATCTCTACCTGAAAAGTGGGATTTAAAGACAACCACAATAAGAGATAATTATGAGCTTGCTGATACTGATCTTGATGAAATCTATGGGTTATTGAAAACTCATGAACTGGAGATAGAACAAAGGAATAGAAGATTGAGTAAAAAGACAAAATCTGTTGCTCTCAAAGTTGAGGAGAAGCCCATTAAGAAGGAACCATCAAGGAAGAAAGCCAAGGGAAAGGCTTTAGTCATTAAATCTGAAAGTGAGTCATCAAACTCTGATGATGACTCAAACTCTGATGAAGCTTCTGACTCTGAGGATGATGAAGAACAGATGATGCAAATGGCTGCACTGATGGTGAAGACCTTCAAGAAGATGGGATTCAAGAACTTCAAGAAAGGAAAGAGATTCTCAAGGAAAGACTCAAACTCTGAAAAGAAAAGTTTTAGAAAGTCTGATGGAAGAGAGACCAAGTCTGGCAAGAAGGATAAATCTGAAATCCAGTGCTACAGGTGTAAGGAGATGGGTCACTATGCCCCAGAGTGCAAGAAAGGAAAATCTGAGAAAGCACTCATCTCTAAAGGCAAAGACTGGGCAGATACTTCAGACTCTGATGATGGAGAAAATTATGCTCTTATGGCAACTGTCAGAGATGAGACTGAATCATCTGAAAATAAGGTACCTCTAACTACTTATGCTTATGATACTGATAATATATCTGAGTTAAGAGTATATCTGAAAAGCGTACATGTTAGCTATAGGGATCAGACTTTAGAGAATGAGAGAATTAAAGCTGAGAATCTTAGTCTTAAAGATAGAAACAAGTTTCTTGAAGGAGAACTTGAAAATATGAAGCAGATTCAAAAAGAAAGAGATGATGCTGTTTATGTAGAACAGGAATTGCTCAAAAGATATAAGCAATTAGAATCTGATCTAGAAAAAGAAAGAAAAATAATCAAGACTTGGACAGACTCTGGGAGAGACACTCATCAAGTGTTTCAGACAGACTCTGTAGGTTTAGGCTATTGTGAAAATGATGAACTTAGGTTTAAAGACAAGGTCAAGGTTAAACCACAACTTAAACCTGTGATATTTGTTCCAGAAGCCAATAAGTTAAAATCTGTTGTAATAAGAGAAGCTGATATGGAATCAGGTGAAGCCTGTGAAAGACAGGAAAATATTAAAACAGAAAAACTTATGGAAAGAGAAGCTGTTAGAAAGCCAGTAAAAACTTGTGAAAAACAGGTTAATGTTGGTTTGATGACAGGAAAACAGTTCAATCATAAGCTCAAAGAGGTAAAATCTGCCTTGAAACCAAAAGGATCCAAGAAGAATAGGAATGGAAAGATAGGCATAAATAAAAGAAATAATCATTTGCCTAATGCTGCTGTTCCAAGAAAAACATGTTATAATTGCGGTAGTTCTAATCATCTTGCTAATTACTGCACAAAGAATAAAAATATCAATTCTTTACCTTCTACATCAGGAGTAAAGAATGATAATGTTAGGGTTAGACCACAGACTTTATGCACACACTGTGGGAGCACTTGGCATTCCATTTATACTTGCAAGAGTTATCATGCTATTTATCACAACTATTATGAGCTAAAACCCAATCTGAAATGGGTTAGAGCAAACTCTGCAAGTGTAAAGTCTGACAATGTTAGCTTAAACTCTGTTGATAGTAATTCCGCTGCAAAAGCTAACACTGTTAAGAAAGACAAAGGATCCAAGCAAGTCTGGGTCCTTAAAACTAACACTTAGTGTTTGTTTGTGATTGCAGGGTATAAAAGAGAGCACACTTATCTTGGACAGTGGATGCTCAGAACATATGACTGGAAATAAAGCCCTGCTATCAGACTTTAAGGAGAAGGCTGGCCCAAAGGTTTCCTATGGAGATGGCAACATAGGACACACTCTGGGATATGGCAATATTAATCTTGGAAGTGTCATCATCACTAATGTAGCTCTAGTCTCAGGACTCAAGCATAATCTGCTATCTGTGAGTCAAATCTGTGACAGAGGAAACCATGTAGATTTTCATACTGAATACTGTGAAGTTATCAGTAAATCTACTGGAAAAGTTGTTCTAGTTGGACACAGGCGCAACAACATTTATGAAGCAAGTTTGGTAACAAACTCTGATGGAAAAATAGTGTGTCTGACTGCCAGAATGTCAAATGAAGAGAGTTGGAATTGGCATAAAAAGCTCTCTCATCTCAATTTGAACAACATCAATGAGCTAATAAGAAAGGATCTTGTAAGGGGACTTCCAAAATCAATACTCAGTCTAGATGGCCTATGTGATTCTTGTCAAAAGGCTAAACAAAGGAAGTCATCTTTCAAGAGCAAATCTGAATCTTCAGTAGTGGAACCTTATCATCTTCTACATGTTGATCTCTTTGGACCAGTGAATGTGATGTCTATGGGCAGAAAGAAATATGCTCTAGTAATTGTTGATGAATATACTAGATATACATGGGTATATTTCTTATCAAAGAAGGATGAAACTGCTCAAACTCTGATGGATCATGTAAATCTACTGGACAAAGGATCACAACACAAAGTCAAAATTATAAGGAGTGATAATGGAACTGAATTCAGAAACTCAATCATGGAAGCTTTCTGCAAGGAAAGAGGAGTGAAACAAGAATTTTCTGCACCTGGAACTCCACAGCAAAATGGTGTAGTTGAAAGAAAGAACAGAACCTTAATTGAAGCAGCCAGAACTATGCTTGAAGAAGCAAAACTACCAACGTATTTCTGGGCAGAAGCTGTTCAAACTGCTTGTTTTACTCAAAATGCAACATTGATCAACAAGCATGGTAAAACACCATATGAGATGGTGAAAAATAAGAAGCCAAATTTGAAATATTTTCATATATTTGGATGCAAATGCTTTGTGTTGAAGACTCATCCTGAATAGTTGACTAAGTTCGAGTTAAAAGCTGATGAAGGAATCTTTGTTGGTTATCCATTGTCAACAAAAGCATTCAGAGTCTACAATCTGAGAACTAAAGTGATCATGGAATCCATACATGTGTCATTTGATGACAAGAAAATAACTGGACTTGATGACTTAGATGGATATGATCAATTGCGTTTTGAAAATGAAGGATTATTCTCTGATGAAGCAGTACCGACAAACTCTGATGAAGCGGTTCTGACAAACTCTGACGAAGCATACTCTGAACCTCTACTGGTAAATACTGGAGAAACTAAAAATTCTCGAGTTGAACAAAATAGAGAACCAGTTGAGGGGGAGCGTGAAGAAGCTCAACAAGACACAGCAAATGAGTCAGTTGAGGAAGCTGATTCAAACTCTGACAGTTCAAACTCTGAGCCATCCAATTCAGGGGGAGCCTCAGATGCTACAGAAAGTCAACATATGAATCAGGAGAGCATGGATCAAGGGGGAGGATCCAATAATGAAGCAAGAAACCACTTACCAACAGCAAGAAAGTGGACACATGCACACACACCTGATCTCATAATTGGAGATCCTGATGCTAGTGTAAGAACTAGAAGTGCAACAAATAATGAGTGTCTGTATCATGCTTTCTTGTCTCAAACAGAACCAAAGAAAGTGGAGGAAGCTCTTCAAGATGCTAATTGGATTACAGCAATGCAAGAAGAGTTAAATGAATTTGAAAGAAATGAAGTCTGGACACTTGTACCTAGACCAAAGAATAGATCAATTGTAGGTACAAAGTGGGTTTTCAGAAACAAGACTGACAGTGAAGG
Source organism: Heracleum sosnowskyi (assembly GCA_030848705.1). Taxonomy (NCBI): domain Eukaryota; kingdom Viridiplantae; phylum Streptophyta; class Magnoliopsida; order Apiales; family Apiaceae; genus Heracleum; species Heracleum sosnowskyi. The sequence goes on from CM061245.1 coordinate 7,888,380, forward strand.
TGTGATTACAAGAAACAAGGCTAGACTTGTGGCTAAAGGTTATTCACAACAGGAAGGAATTGACTATGATGAAACCTTTGCTCCAGTTGCAAGATTGGAGGCCATAAGAATCTTTCTGGCCTATGCTGCACACAAGAAGTTTAAAGTCTTTCAGATGGATGTAAAAAGTGCTTTTCTCAATGGGAAGCTTGAAGAAGAAGTGTTTGTTGAACAACCACCAGGATTTGTAGATCCCAAGCATCCAGATTATGTCTACAGGCTTGACAAGGCATTATATGGACTAAAGCAAGCACCAAGAGCATGGTATGAAACTCTTGCTCAATTTCTTTTAGAAAGTGGGTTCACAAGAGGTACAATTGATAAAACTTTGTTTTATTTTAATTCTAGTGATGATTTGCTTTTAGTTCAAATTTATGTAGATGATATTATCTTTGGATCTACTAATGACAAACTTTGTAAGAAGTTTGCAAAGCTTATGCAATCCAGGTACCAAATGAGTATGATGTGAGAGATTAGTTACTTTCTAGGCTTACAGGTCAAGCAAACAGATGATGGTATTTTTATCAATCAAGCAAAATATACCAGAAATCTTCTCAAGAAATTTGGTATGCTTGATAGTTCATCTGCTTCAACTCCCATGGCTACAGCAACAAAGCTAGACAAAGAGACAGGAGCCTCAGTAGATATGAAAAACTACAGAGGAATGATAGGGTCTTTACTGTATCTTACTGCAAGTAGACCTGATATCATGTATGCAACATGTCTTTGTGCAAGATTTCAAGCAGATCCCAGAGAGCCTCATCTAACAGCTGTAAAAAGGATCTTCAAATATCTCAAAGGAACCATAACCTTGGGTTTGTGGTATCCTAGAGAATCAGAGTTTAAGCTAATTGGTTACTCTGATGCAGATTTTGCAGGCTGTAAGATAGACAGAAAAAGTACAAGTGGAAGCTGTCAATTTTTAGGTGACAGATTGGTTTCTTGGTATAGCAAGAAACAGAAATCAATTTCTACATCCACAGCAGAAGCAGAGTATATAGCAGCTGGTAGCTGTTGTGCACAGATTCTATGGATGAAGAATCAGTTGCTGGATTATGGTTTGAGGTACTCTAAAATACCTATTTTCTGTGATAACCAGAGTGCTATTGCTATGACAGGAAATCCAGTACAGCACTCCATGACCAAGCACATCAGCATAAGGTATCATTTTATCCAAGAACATGTGGAAGAAGGGAACATTGAGCTCCATTTTGTGTCTACAGACCAACAACTTGCAGATATCTTCACCAAACCTTTAAGTGAAGCTACTTTTACAAGATTGGTAAATGAACTTGGAATGATCTCTGGTTCTGACTAGAGATACGGGTTAGACTCAAAAACTATACATGTTTGATTTTTATGCTCATGATTCCTTGCATGTATTAACTGTTATTTGTACCAGCATGTTATACTCTGATAAGTAAACTCTGTTAGTCATACTCTGACGATCATACTCTGATAGTTACAGTCTAATGTTATACTCTGATTGTAATTTTGTCTGACACACATGGACCGATGAAGAAAAATGTATGAAGCATGATTTTCAGTAAGTAATTATGAATCCTTCTAAGTATTATAAACTCTGATTACAAAATGTGCAGAAATTTTACACAGCATGATACTGTCTCTATATTTATAGCATCTCTTAGTTTATTGATCCTATACACTGAGTCTGTATTAGCTGTTTGCATTTTCTCTCATAAATTAATTGTATTAACTGATGAAAAGTCTAAACTCTGATTATTAATTGCAAATAATTCACCCTCAAATCAAAAGATGCCAAACAGAGCACAAATTCCTTTGAGATCATGTTGTGCCTAGGAAGATCCAGGAACTTATTGTATGAAATAAGGGCTAAAATCTTTGATTTTTGGTGACTAGTGCCAACCACTGATTACTGGAAAAATATAATAAAAAAAAAATAATAAAAAAAAATAAAAAAATAAATAAAATTTTAAAGGGGGTGAAAAATAAAAGATATATCCAAATGAAAGGATATCAGTATACAGAGTTTAGACATAAGAATCAGATTTTATTTTATACATGAGAGTTTAGGCAACCAGTTATTACTGTCTTAGTTTATGGATTTTATGCACTTTGAGATGGTCTAAATATTTATATTCAGTAAACTCTGCTAATTCACACACAAATACACACACCTGTACGGTTTGTGAAAAGAGTTTATGTATAAAGGAGGAGAATTGATAAACACTGATGATTTGTGTACTCTACGCCGAGGTAATTTAATTTTAATCTCTGATGGTTAAAATAAATTGTGTTGGTTTCAGACATATTATAATTTTGAGAAAAAGACATTTGTTTTGAAAATTTAAAAAGAGTATGATTGGACAGTTGTTCAAGGATGTTTTTGAACAGAGGAGAGAGGTTTATACCTAGAAAAGTGTAACAGGCGGTAATTATTGCTGTTTTTACTGCGCATGCGCATTGAAAATTGTCACTTATTTGCTGTCAGTAACTGCATGTGTGACACGTTTCCCACTCACATAATTACAGGAGTAAGACAGTTGTGTATTAATGATTAAAAACTGTTCAGTTTTTTTTGAATCTCATATTAATACAATACACACACAAACGTCTAATCTTTTACTCACTTCTCATTTTCACACATACTTTTCACTCACACAATTCTACAAACACTTTTTTTTTTTGCATAATCTTTCTCATACACTTTCTTGCTTTTAATCTCTGATTTCTAATGGCAACCTCCATGTTTACCTCTGTTGGATTAGACTTTGTCCCAAATAACTATGCAGCACCTCTTAGCAATGAGAACACACCGGAGGCGTTTCATTTACTGCAAAATTTCCTTGCTCAATCGGAAATTGGGTGTGCTTTAGTGGAGCCTGCAAAGCTTTACGGATCTCAGATCAAAGCTTTCTGGGAAACTGGTGTATATGATAACGGTGGTGATTCTGGAACTCCATCGATTGTTTTTGAGTTTCAAGAGACAGAGTATGTCCTTACTCCAGGAACTGTACGTGAAGCAATGGGTTTTGCAGAATCTGATGCGTACACCATTGCTGTTGGTGATACTGACCTTCAAAGAATGATGCAAGCCGTTGGATACTCTGGATCCTTAATCAAGATAGGCCAGTTGAAGCGACCGCTCTTACGAAAGGAATGGAGTTTCTTTTTCGATTGCATAACCAGAGCGTTCGGGAAGAAATGTACCAATTGGGATGCGATTCTAATTGATAGTCTACAAATCGGGTATTCACTTCTTTTTGGTAGTAATTATGATTTTGCTAGACTTGTCTTGATGAATATAGGAGAGAAAATGACAGAGAATAGGAATGTAGTCTACTTTTCTAGGTTTTGTCAGATTTTATTCTCTGCTTGTGTTAATAATGTTGAGATTAATGAGGAGGACGTAATTCCCTCATTCACATTGCATAAAAGGGTATTCTCTGACCTTACAAATAAGGATTTGAAGAAAGTGAATGTTGGTGAGTTGTTGTTACCTGAGAGGGTTCATCGGTTTTTAAACCCTCAACCTCAACCACAACAGCAACCGCAGCAGATAAACAATGATACTCAAGTCGCTCCAAGACAAAAGACTGGCGGTAGGATTAAGCACAGAGCTTTCAAGGCTGCTACAACTTTTAATACTGATGATGTTGAGGGGTCAACCTCTGTTAAAACTTCAAGGAAGAAAAGAAAAGTTAGAGCAAACAGACCACAGTCTGATGCTGCTGTTGAAGATAGTGAAACTGATGAAGAAACTCTTCATCAGAGGAAAAGGAGATTAGTAGCAGCACATCTATTTGGTGCTGATAATATTTCTTCCCAAGCTGTAGAAAATCTTGAAGTTCAGATTCAAGAGGATGAAGCTGTCTTTGAGGACAGAGTTTCTATGGAGAATGTACCTTCTGAAGTACAAGAGGAGATTTTTGATACTACTGTGCCTACTAAGGACAGAGTAAATACTGCCACAGAAGCTCCTACATCAAATACTGATGATGTAGTTGAGGAAGCTGCTGATCACTCTGATAGCAGGATTTTTGAGCCTCAAGGATTTGATATGGAAGCTGAAGCAAACACCTCTTTAAACTCTGAACATTTTACAGAGGGTTTGGAAGCTGATCTGGATACTGTGAGAATTGAAGAATCTATGGCTTCTCACACAGAAATACTTACTTTTGCAGTTGAGAAAGGTGAGGAAGTCAATCAGACTTTAGCTGCTAATGCTACAGAAGCTGTTACTACAGAAACTGCAAATCCTGATGTTGTTGAAGCAGAGTTTGTTGCAAACTCTGAGGATGCTTTTGTTCTTGAAGCTCTACAACAATCTGTTGTTGAGATTGTTCAAAGAGAAGCAGAGTATAGTACTAATGCACACTCTGATGATCCTGAAAAAGTGGCAGAGAATGTTCTTACAGAGAATGAAGCAGAGGATGACGATGCTGAAGCTAGTCCTACTCATTCCAATCCTGACATTCAAGTAGAGTTATCTGATATTCAAGCTAACTCTGATGAAGCAAGAGAAGTCAATCGTGCTACTGCAGAACATTTTCAGAATATGTACTTCTCAAATTGGTCAAGCAAGGATACTATCTTTTCCAATGAACGAGCTGCTGATTTTGTCACGAAGTCTTCCAATGAGATTACAAATCCAGAACTTCTCAGTCATCTCAAAGCAACTATTGTACAAATCAAATCATTGAACAATCGTTTTGATGATTCTGACAAGGTGATTACTGGATTAAGGAATGATATAGCTCAAAGAGAGCTTACACAGCAAAAGGACAAATCTCTATACATCTCCTTGTGTAAAGATCAGAAGATTTTTGATTCCAGGTTGTCCAAAGTTGAAGAAAATCAAGTAAAAATGTCAACTCAGTTGGATGAAATTGCAAATTCCATTAAATTGCTCACATCAGTTTTGCTGTCTGATGATGTCAAAAAGGGGGAGAGAGTATCTAAGGACAAATGCAAGAGCTCTCAAACTCTGACTCAGAAGGATGATACTGCTGATGGTGGTGCAAGAGACAAATATCATCCAAGATCAAACAATGTTCAAAGGCAAGGGAGGAGGTCAAACTCTGATGCTCAGACAAATGCTGATGGAAAAAGAATAAACACTGGAGGGCAGTCTTCTTCAAGGGTTAGAAGTTTACTTCTTTCCTCTAAATCTCCAGTTACTGATGAAGAAGTTGCTACACAGTTATTCTTAGCAGAACATGGTAAAGATGTTACTATTGAAGATATCCAGGCAGAAGAGCAATTGCTTGCTGAAAAACACAGGAAAGATGTTGAAGCTGGAATTTACAAGAAGAAGGAAATCAAGGCTCTAAGGAGAAAAGAAAAAGGAATTGTTATCAAAGAGAATGTAAACTCTGATCAGAGTTTACAGTACTCAAGGAGGCCTATTTGTTCAAATGCTGATAAAGGTAAAGGCGTGATGATTGAAGAGCCTAACCTGAAAAAGAAGAATTATTCAACCTCTGACATTGCTCAAGTTGAAACAAGATTAGCTAAATCAACCTCTGACGCTGCTCAAGTTGATGTTATTACCAAAGTTTTGACAACCTCTGACGTTGCTCAAGTTGTACAGAAATCTACACTACTTCTAGGATTCAGCAAACCAAAAATTCTTGAAGACTTAAAGCTTGAAGCTGTGAATTTCTCAGAAACCAGAACAGTATTGGGAAAAGAAGCCTTTGATAAATCTGGACTGGGTTCACACAGAGAGAGAAGAACAAATAACAGATCTCAAGATAACATTTCACTGGCAGAGTCTGGTATTGGGATTACACAAGAAAATCTTGATAAGTTAGAGTCTGTACAGTTGATTTTTCACAGAGTATTGAAGAAGCAATTTCTGTTATACTTCATGAATGATGGAAGAGTTTATAAGGTTGGAGAATCTGATGTCAATCTCAAATCATGGGAAGAACTTGAATATGTACTTTATCTTTTGAAAGTCAAGAACAGACACACTCATGATGTTGCTCAAGTGTTGAGAGAGAAGATGCTGAGATCTAAAGCTATGCTTGGAGGAGGAGTGTCAAGTGTTTATATTCCAAAGTATAGGAATCATGCTGGAAAAATAGTGGAAATGAAAAGAAACAGTGCAAGACTAAGGACTGATCTGGGAGTTAAAGTCTTAGAATTCAATCTAGAATCTGATAAACCATATTTTATTAGGCTAGGGAATGAGATGAGGAAAAATTCCATCTATTCTTTGAGAGCTGCAATTTATCAGACTGGAGAATCTGATCCAGAGTTGAGAGAGTTGAAGAAAATTATGGTTGAAGAGCTGGAAAGGGCTGAAAGAAGACTTCTCATAGATTATCTCAGAACTGTTCCTGATATTCAAGAAGTCAAGTAAAGTCTGACTGTAAGTTTTTGTTGTTTTCTGTTCTAAGTTAAATTTAAACTCTGTTTTAAAGTTAAACTCTGACATATTTTAAACACTGCATTTGTTATATGTTTTGACATCATCAATTATCTGTTTAACTTGTACATTTTTGTATAAACAAGTTGGGGGAGATTGTTAGATATAATTGCTGACGTTTGTTCATCAGTGTTTAAGTACCAGGTACATATCAGAGTTTATATAGAAGCCAGTCAGAGTTTCATAAAGTCTGACTGGGTGAAGAGTTTACATAGAAGCCGGTCAGAGTTTGATAAAGGCTGACAGGGTGATAGTTGACTTAGCTGTCGGTGCAAAGATAAAGATTCTAGAAGCAATATATTCTGAAGATGGAAAGAAGCAGAATATATTGATACAGCTAAGGAGACTGGACAGAAGACTGAAGCAATCCTTAATTGATAATAATTGTATAGCTAATTTATAGGAGTATCAATTAGATAAGGATTGTATGTAGCTGTGTACTATATAAACACAGATAGGTTATCCCTAGAAGGGACGCGAACATTGAATATATTATTCTTGTAACCTAGTAGCTCTTTGTGATTCATTAACATCACTAAGAGAGAAACTGTTAATATAATTACAGTTTGTTGATTTATAAAGTGTTCTTGATTGTTATTCTCATACATACTTGATTATATATTGTGTATTCGGCCTAACAATCCCAACATTTTCCCTCAGCCACATAGGCTTTTCCTTGTCCTTTCTTGAAGTGTCCACTTGACCCTTTTTCCATCCTTTGATTCTGCTTTGGTCTTCTGCACTCAGTATCAAAATGACCAAGCTCATTGCAGTTGTAACACCTAAACTTGGATCTGCCCACCATCCCTATTTTTTAACCACCTCTTGTGGCACCACCTTCAACCTTGGAAGAATTTCCTCTGCTGAACCTTGATGTTTGACCTTGAGGCTTAAATGGCTTGTTTATCTTGAATCTTATGTTTTTGAACTTCTTAGCCATGTAAGCCATAGTTCGATTATCCATCTTCTCCATTTCCTCTAAGGAGTAGAAGTCTTCATCTTCAACATCAGTTATGTGCAGTACAACTTTCTCCTCATCATCCACAACCTCTTCAATCTTAAGAGTAGGTACTGGAGCAGGTTGTGTGATTTGAATGCCTTCAATAGGTTGAGTGATTCTTGGCACATGAGCCACAAGAGCACCAGACATATTAGCCATCTTTCCTCTGGATCCAGCTTGTATAGCTCTTTTTTGGAAAAATTCAAGCTCATATGACTTAAGCACACCATATAGTGTTTCAAGAGAAACATTGTTTAGATTTCTTCCTTCTCTTATGGCAGTGATTCTGTGCTCTAGATGCTCAGGAAGTGTGAGTAAGAATTTAACATTTAGCTCCTTCCTATCATAGTACTTGCCATGAATCTGTAGCTCAGTCAGCAGTTTGCTAAACCTCTCAAACATTGTTGTTAGGTCTTCTCCTGACTTTGCCATGAAAGCTTCATACTGTGAGATAAGAATTTGTCTTTGATTGTCTTTCACTTCTTCACTTCCTTCACATAGCAGCTCAATCTTATTCCACATATCCTTGGCTGATGAGCACCCAATGACATTCCCACACATGGATTTGTCCAAAGTGAGAGCATCCAGTAAGATGAGTTGCAAGTAATCATCCAAGGCCACCTTCTCTTTTTCTGGCTCCAGAAACTCTGAAGGTAATTTTTTGACCCAATAGGCTGGAACAAGAACACCATCCACAGTTGAGGCTTCAATCTCTTTTCGTGGAACAAAGGGACCATTTTGGAGGATACCCAAGTATAAAGGATTTGTAGCTTTGATAAACAGTAAGATTTTTCTTTTCCACACATTGTAATTCTCTTTATCAAAAGCTGGAATCTTTATGCTACTTGACTTCTGCATACTTTCCATGATCTCAGATTAGTAGAACAATCTGTCTGCTCTGATACCAGTTGTTGGCCCTTGACTATTGCAGAAGGGGGGGGGGGGGGTTGAATGCAATACTGATAAATCTCAATCTACGTTTCAACAACAAAACAAAAACTAAGATTAAAGTTTATCAATTTATGGAATGCAAAGACAAGTAAACACACGAGTATTTCTCACAAAATAAATGTTTTATTTATTTTGCAATGGGTTGCTACAACCTCAAGAAAATGTTTGTTTTCTTGAGCTTTGGTTTCTCGAGTGATTACAAAAAATGGATTGAGAGATAGTCTAAGTAGACTAATCCTATCACTATCAACACGGGTCTTGTGAAGCTGCTGTCATTTTCATGTGGCAGCTTCTTACAAATTGCCTACCTGTGAATCTTTCCTAAATTGTTATACAAACAACTTATCAGTACAGAACAAATCAATCTAGAAACATTCTATATTAAGCTAACACAATTCAGTAGATGTAGATTTGTCATACTCTGGAATTGGTGAGCTTTGTCATGTGATCTCTCAAGCTTCGGTCGTAGTCTTGCAGACCTGTTGCAGTGTTGAGATACTGCAACACGCCTGTTTCTTGAACATCCAAATTGTCACAAGTTTGACTGGGTTGTTCCCCAATACAAATGTTATCCCTTCATGACAGTATCCTGATGGCTAAGCTTCCTGTCACAATAATGCGCTTTTGGTGACAGTAAGAAATCTCCGCAGAAGGTGCTGTCAGGATTTCCAAGCTTGCTGTCAGGCTAAAGTAAAGTTGCTGTCCGAGGGCTTCCGCCAATGTTGCTGTCAGAGTGAATGTACTGTCGTGACTTGCAACATGCTGTCTTCTTGTAACCTTACTGTCAATGCTGTGACAGTAATCTTTATTTTTGCTGTCCATCTTGAGTACTTCTTGAGGCTTGAACAAATAAATGAACTTCTACCAAGATGCACTAGAATCTTATTTGCACTAAACAAAAACAGTTACAAAGACATACTCTGGATGTGACAGTATGTTCATACTTAATAAAATTAAGTATTTAAAATATCTAGTTAAGTTGTCTCAAAGCTATCACCTATAAATCCTAACAATATCCTTTTGTCTCTAGCATATATCTTAAGCATCTATATCAAAAGTCCGGAATTCTTAAAAGAAAATGTAATTTTAATATGTGGAATAAAGTAGTTATTATATATTTTCATTTCGTAAGATGTAGAACTAAAACAACACCTGAAATTTCACATGTGTAACCCTGAAAGGTTGTTTAGTACCTTGGACTGGTATGTTCATCCCTAATATGTTAACATAAAGCTTTAACATAGCAAATTGAAGAAATCACCATCCATGTAAAATTCTCCCTCAACTCTGGGTACTCTAGCATCGCCCCTCATTTAGAGTAGAAAGGTACATGACCGAATTTGAATGAATGAAGGAGGTTTGTTATGGCCCCACTTGTTTTTGGACTCAAATAAACCACTTTCTGTGCAACTAATAAAAGGATTGGAGAAACTCATTTACATCTTATATATCAAGAAGTAAAAAAGAATATTAGGGTGCTTGAATATTACTTAAAGAGTTAAAGTCTACCCAATTTTATATTGAAGCAATCATTATTTATAGAAGTATTCTAGTAGCTATATTGGAAGAATCATTAAGTGCTACTATAATGAATATTCAGAGACTTTGTACTTCTCTATAGGTAGATACATATATTCTTTTGTATAAGTATCATTGTTGCAATGATCTATGTGATTTTTGGCATAATCACTTCGAATTATTTATCTTAGAATAATTTTTATTAATCCGGAATCCTTAAAATTAAAAAGGTTTAATTTTTGTATTTACTTTTAGTTCATTATTTTGATTACTCGTAGTATTTTTAATTATTTCGCATTATTATTTTGAGTCTTGAAAAACGAAAATAAATAGAAATAGTTGTGTTCACTCATCCCTTCTACAACTCTTTCATACCTAACAATGGACATGTTGATTTTATATTTGTTATCTAATCATCACTACTAGAAAAATTGGTTAAAAGTGACCGTCTAAAAATGACCGTGTGCGGTCGCTATTAAAGTCAACCAGCGTCGACCTTTGACCGAAGTACACATTCGACCGCATCTTTTCGACCACAATAAAGATGACCGCAAAAAGTCGCATTATGGAACCACAAATGACCGTGTTTAGTCACATTTAAAAAATGACCGTGAAAAGTCGCTTGTTTTATTGGCCTACGGGCGGTGAAAATTCCCGCTCATGAGAATTTGAAATATTAGAAACTAAAATCTACCAAAATCAGTCGCAAATATAAAAGTGACCATATTCTGTGGTTTCTATGTTTTAGGTAACTAAACGGGAAATTTGCCGCTATTTGGAAATTCAAATTTCAAAATTCAAAAGCAACCATGTGCGGTCACATTTGAAAAGCCACCGTTTTCGGTCATTTATTTTTTAAAAATTAAAAAAATGTATATATATTATGTAAAATATTAACTATTTTGTAGTAATATGAAAATATATTGAGACAAGTAAACTAAATGCATCACTTTTATTGTTAAGCGATATTTAGGCATTATGATTAAAATTGAAAAAAAAAGATGTTGATATTAAAAAAAGTTTTAAAAAAAGATCAAACATGTTTTGCATCAAAGAAATATAATAAATGTTAATATAAAACTTTAAAGTGTTACTTTAGTATCACCGTACCCTAATTAACACCTGAAGAAGGAATCACCCACTAATAGTCGATAAACTGTCAAGGTCATCTGAATACTTTGGATTTACTTTAGTTTATCACTAAAATATAATCAATAATATATTATTTTAAAAAAATTACGTTGGCATCCTGAAATCATGTTCCGCATAAAAAAAATAAGGACCTTGAACTTCAATAACATTATGTAAGTAAACACTATAAACATCAAACATGTTAATCATCGGTAAAAATATTGAGTTTAAGCAAAGTTGATATATGAACGACCATATCTAGTCACAACTACATTTAAATGTGACCGCAAACCGTAGTTTTTTACTCATGGGCACAAAAACCACCAACTTCAGTCGCAAAGAGATAGACAGGGCGACTGCGTTTGGTCACAAATATCCCATCTGGATACTAAAAGCGACCATTTTCGGTAGTATATAACCACGTGTGTAATTCAATATAACTTACTGCGGTCGCTAGTATGGTATATGAAATAGTCATTTTCTGATTTTCATTAAAGTATATAATATTACATTACATAAATTAATAAGAAAAATGAAGTATTATCCTAGCATTGTTGTTTGATATTTTTATCTTGCTTAGTTTATCCGTTAAAGGGATTGATTTTGTGATTCCTGACTATGACTTTGTGCTTGATTGTCCACTAGACATTCGATCTACCGGTACTAGGCTTTAAGTCTCTTTATTGATTGAGCATTAATGACATTTTGTAAGTAAACAATCTAAACATATCACAATTATTGATACAAATATATGACTTAGTACTTGAAGTTAATGTTTCAGATTTGAGTTCAAGGATTAACAAACGTTAGTTACTCCAAATAAATGTTAAATCATTTAACCGCACATATGTTAAAATTACCAAAAATGATATCCATATACAATAATTCACAAGATGTAAATCATAGTATCTCTAATATCATAAGAATCTAAGAGTAGTTGATCTATAAGCGACCGCGCGCAGTCACACTTTAAATAAATGTGACCGCAAACAGTTGCTAGTTGCTCTCAGAAGCCGAAACAACCAATTTCAGTCGCACTGAGATAGTCCAAGTGACTACTTTTGGTCACAAATGTCGCACATGGATACTAAAAGCGACTAGCTGTCGTCACATTGCACATGGCATTAAAAAAAGATGTTAATATTAAAATAAGTTTTAAAAAAAGATCAAACATGTTTCGCATCAAAGAAATATAATAAATGTTAATATAAAACTTTAAAGTGTTACTTTAGTATCACCGTACCCTAATTAACACCTGAAGAAGGAATCACCCACTGATAGTCGATAAACTGTCAAGGTCATCTAAATACTTTGGATTTACTTTAGTTTATCACTAAAATATAATCAATCATATATAATTTTAAAAAATATCACAATTATTGATAAAATTATATGATTTAGTACTTGAAGTCAATGTTTTGGATTTGGATTCAAGGATTAACAAACATTAGTTATTGAAAATGAATGTTAAATTATCCAACCGCACAAATGTTAAAATTACCAAAAATATTGTCCTTACACAATAATTCACAAGATGTAAGTCATTATATATCTAATATCATAAGAAATTAGGAGAAGTTCATATACCAGCGACCACACGCAGTCACACTTAAAAAGAAATGTGACTTCAAACAGTAGCTAATCGCTCTTGGAATACAAACAACCGATTTCAGTTGCATTTAGATAGTCTAAGTGACTGTTTTTTGTCACAATATCGCACGTGGATACTAAAAGAGACAGTTGCCGGAGATAATTAGTTAAAATAGTTGACCGTTAAAATCTCAAATCAAAATTAATTTATTTTTTCTTTATTTAGTTGCCATATTTAACTATGCAGAGAAGTAGTACCGTCCTTCTTCAATATTTTTGTCTACCAATTATCCCGCGTATAGATGATAATCGTGAAGTGTTTGAACTCCATCAACGACTTATGAAATATAAAAATTAATATTTTTATCTCTAAATATATTATAAAAGAAAGTTCAGAGTCTTGATCGTTAAGATACGATAATAATACAAAAAAGTAAGCACCATTGGATCTTAAAATAAATAAATTAGAACCATTTAATATAATATCAAGTAATATTTTATACATTAATAGATAAATTATTTTTGTAAAAGTCCAAGGTTCGAAATTCGCCAAAAATATATTAAAAAAATTATATTTTAGTATCATAAATATTAAAAAAAAAATAAAAAAAAAATAATATGAACTAATAAAATTATGAATTAATATAATAAAAATATTTAAAAAAATATTTGCACATGCTATAAGCTAGTAAATACAATGACAATATTATAGAATGGCACACATACGCGTGAAATGTTAGAGCGGCAAATAATACCGCCCAAACACTTTCACTCTTTCACTCTCACTTTTAACAAAATATCTCTTGCACTCTCTTTCCCTCACCCCCCTTTCTCTGTCAGTCAAATCTCTCCCCCAACTCTCTCATTCATTCTCGCTACACACAGCTTCTCCATTATAGGCTCGTGTCTGTCTATCTCCTCTATCTCAATCAATTTGAGCTTCTTTTTCAAGAATCAGGACTTCGGCTTCTTCAATCGACGTATTGGGGTTTCTTCTCTCAAATCGACTTCAGGTTTCATTGAACTTTTTGGGTTTCTTGTATTTTAATTAGGGGTTTCTTATATTTCAATTAGGGGTTTCTTGTTCATTTAGTCCATCAATTTAACAGTTCAATTTCTCTCTTTAATTTGTTTTCTTACTTGTTTCAGGGCTAAATTAGGGCTTCGATGTGAGCTTTTTAAGGTACTTGATCTCTCACTCACTCACACACACACTCTCCCCCCCCCCCCCCCTCTCTCTCATTTTGTAGATTTGAATTGGTTTTATGTGTGTGTGTTTATATAGAGGTATGTCTAGTGTTGGGTTAAGGTGTTTAGATGTATGTTTTTTTTTGTTAAAGTTGTCGGTTTTTTCAGCTGTGCCACCAAGGTCTTTGGGGGCTTAAGGCTTCAATCTCCAAGTCTTTATCTTTGACATTTTTTAAATATGTAATCTATATTTTGCTTTAATGGTGTGATTTTGTTTTTATTTGAATTTTCTTGATTTGGCACTCTTATGGGATTGCGACACCTAATCTGATTGTTGAATTTCATAACAAGGTGCATAGATAACAATTTAATCAATTCTTCAAAAAAAAAAACTTTAGACTCTGTTTTCATGCTCCCCTTAATCAATCTCTTTTTTTTTAATATGATAATGAATAACTGAACTTTTAATACTACTTGTTCAAGTAATAATACATGCTCTTAAGTTTTTTATTATAATTTTGTTTCTCTGTAATCAGTCTCTGTTTGCGAGTTCTGAAAATCATATGTAAAAAATAGTATTATGTCTAGATAAAAATAATCTATTGACCAATGGTTTTTTCATTAAATAGTCTTACTTCTATTATCTTTGGCATGCGGTTTGTTATAAATTAGTGAAGTTCTATTCTAAGATTTTGTTTTCAGACTACAATCTTATATTTTATATTTCATGTATAGTTTTATCATTAAGAAATCACTCTCACACATGTATATATTTTTATTATCTAGGGTGCCTACATCAGTGTCTGCTCGGTCCAGCATGTTCCAAGTTACAACAACAACATTGACAAGTTCAAGGCCAAAGGAGTTGATTATGTGATATGTGTATCTGTCAATGATCCTTATGTCATGAATGGCTGGGCAGAATAACTACAAGCACAAGAAGCAGTAAGCTCTAAAGTTCATAACTTTTAAATTTAATTTGCTCAATTTTAGAAATATGCAACTCTATGAAAGTTTTTGCTTGAATTAGTAGAAATTTGAACGTGTCAATGTTTCTTCAGTAGATGTAGAAGTTTGTTTGAATGTTTCAGAAATTTGGACTTTATGTCTAGTTACCAAGGCAGTTTAATGGAGCATATGTAGATTACATAGCTTGTGATGAGTTGGTATTTAACTTCATAACAAGGTGCATAGATAACAACTTAATCAATTCTTCAAAAAAACAACAACTCTGGACTCTGTTTTCATGCTCCCCCTAATCAGTCTCTGTTTTTTGATATGATAATGAACAACTGAACTTTAATACTACTTATTTAAGTAATAATACCTGCTCTTAAATTTTTTATTATAATTTTGCTTCTCTGTAATCAGTCTCTGTTTGCGAGTTCTGAAGGTTCAATGAGGGATAACAACTCTAACTGATGGATGAGAAGTGGTTATTAAAGTTCAGCATGAAGGCATCAAGTCAATAATTTTTGTTTTTTCTAACTTACTTTATGCTAATAAAATGATCTTTTGGTTCATTATCCAGGATACGCATGCTGATGACGAGGTTAATGACCAGGCCAATGACGGAGGAAATGGGAGTGTGGAAGTAATTGTGCCAATGATGAAGGAAATGAGAATGGAAGGAACAGTGATGCAGAAGACAACTTCAATAATGTTCTAATCATACTCAGTCTAGGCTACTTTGGAACAAAAATTCTGTCACTTTTGTGGAACAAATAGTTTGTCACTTTTGTAGAATCTTTATCTCGATTTTATGGTAGTCTTAATGGAGTTTTCTGGAGAATATACTGGTATCTATTGTGGATTTTGTAGTACTGTTTATGGTATCTAAAAGAGAATTGTTTGGTGTTATATTATATTACTTTTGTCATATTTATTTTGTTCTAGGCTTGTGGCATTGTGGTGCTACTCTAATAAAGCTAGAAATGTGGAATTATATCGGTGAAACTGTACAAGATACCTACTAAAAGAAATGTGATTGGTTTTGGTAGTATTTAATTACCATTTTAGAAAGTGATATTCCACCATTTTTGGTCGCAACAAAGCATCCCTTGTGACCGGAAATAGTCATACGTAGTACCTTAGTGTGACAAAAGATGGTCGAATATGCTAAAATCAGAGTGACTGGATTCGGTCAAGATTCTTTGCGACCGGGAGTGGTCAAATTATTTTGCGACCGTATTCAGTCAATTAAAATGTGACTGTTTTTGGTCATATTTGGACTTCTTAAATGCGACTGTATTTGGTCGTTTATCGTTTCAATTTTCGACCGCAAATCTATTTTCGACGGCCTTATAAGTGACAGGGGAGTTCCGGTCATTTTTATGTTAAAAGCGACAGAAAACGGTCATTTTTGATATAGATGCGACCGGAATGGTGCGGTCACTTTTAGCTGATTTCCTTGTAGTGTGCATATATATTTTATTTTTTTTATAAATAAATGTTTTTGTTTTAAAAATTTGCTTAACGTAGAATAATTATATCTGTTTTATTTTTAATAAATTTGTAAAATCAAAAGGTAAATTATTTTTTTTAAAAAAAATTAGAAGGATAAATAAATATGTTAAAATTAGATTATTTAAATGTGTTTGAGTTAAAATAAATTTCTAATAAATTAGAACCACAAAAGTGTGTTTTTCATAAATATGTAAAATAAGTCGATTTTATAAATATGTTTAAATTAGAATAATTTAATAATTTTTTATAAAAAATATGTTGAGTTTCTCAATATACGTAGGTGTGTTTAAATTAATATAGTTGGAAAACTTTTTAAAATGAATAGGGTTGTAGAATGACCTGTTGGAACGTACGATATATATGACTGCGTTTTATGATATAAATTAAAGAGTTCGAAAAGAAGATTAACCTTAATCGCTACGGCGCAAGCGATTCAATTCCACGTCTTCTACTGAATTCCTTGATTCCCTTTGAGCGAAGTGTGACCTTCGATCTCCCAAAGTTTCCTCTCCCCAAAGCCTCGAAATTTCAAAGCAATAGCTTCGTGCGGCTGCTCTAGTTGTGTATCCAGCTTTAAGGAGAATTAGGTTGGGCCTTTCAATGACATTCTGAGTCAAGACCAATGTCATTAAATATTAATTCAATCCACTAAAGAATTAATATTTGCACTTCCGTTCCTAATACCGTAATTCTTTTATTATTTAATTCGGCTCCTATATTATTTGCTTATTAAATTCCCCACGTTTAAGATATCGCATGTCCATTAATTAAATTAATCACTAACAATTAATTTAATTAATATCTTATTTATCCTTGATCATCTACTCAACCTTATAATTATGTCAGAAATTAACCTGTCTGCAGGGCTTCATATAATTATATTTATGAGCTTTCAAGAGAACATCATCAACCCGAATATTATCAGGACATATGGATTCCTTATGTAATTAATATCCCACTATGCATGCAATTTCATTGCTCAACACATAATATTGTAATTAATAATTAATAACATCTTATATGAATCAAATCATGTGCATTGCATACAAGTGTCAATCACTACATCCGGATTAAGAATCTAAGCAATAATAATATCATAGAATCTTAGTTCTCTTCTTAACTGTCAGAATAGAAGAACAATTCTAATATTTTGATCCTGTTCAATATACACAAAGTATACAAGTATTATTCAATAGTCAAGATAAACTATTCCTAAATAATACTTCAGTCATTCCAGTGGTTTGTCTAATACCACTTAGACTGTGAACCTTTATTATATTATACAAGCCTATAATCCGTGCGATGCACGGATGAATTTTAGTATTTTTAATTTATTATTTTAGTATTTTTACATGATTTATTATTATTTTTTATCTTATTTTATTATCATTTATTTGTATTTTGATCTTAAAATTTTTTAATATATTGTCGACGGAATAATATCTTGAACTTTTGAAGGTAGCTTAGAAAAATAGATGATATAAATATTTAATAATAATAATATGTTGTTGACGGGATTCAAATCTTGAACCCGTGGGAGTATTTTAGATACCAAGAAAATAATATTATTTTAATATTACATCAAACGGTTCTCATTTATCTATATTTATATCTAACAGTTATTATTTAGATAACCAAACTACCAACCAACCAAGTAGATGGTAGTTTGCTTATAATAGTATTTTTTTTATATGATTTTTTAGTATTTTTTATCTTATTTTATTAGCATTTATTTGTATTTTGATCTTAAATTTTTTTAATATGTTGTTGACGGGATTCGAACTTTGAACCCGTGGGAGCATTTTAGATATCAAAAAAAGAATATTCTTTTAATATTACATTCAACGGTTCTCATTTACCTATATTTACATCTAACGGTTGTTATTTAGAGGACCAAATTAAATGACCAAACTACCAACCAAATAGAGGGTGGTTTGCTTATAATATTATAGTATAGATAGATAGATACAAACACTGATAATCTAATCTTCTGTTATTCCATTTGATACAAGATTATCCATAATGTATAATAATCAAACAATGTAATAATATGCAATCAAGATTTTTAATAAAATGGACAATGTTATATATAAACGAATAGTTCAATATAAAACTCAACACGACCAACATAAGTATAAATAAGTATTTAGTGGCCCAATCATCGACTGACCAATTAATCAAAACATTTAATCTAATGTTTTCATTTTAATAATACAGCATAAATAGGTATATATGATAAAGTAAGACATCAAAATTGATATTTTTGAAACTGAAAATGGCAAATTGTTAGCATTTTCGAAAACGTTTAACACATGCTAGCGGTATATTACACATTTACAAATTACAACATTGGAAATTGGGTTACAAAACATTATTGGAAGTTCTTTCAAACATTTTACCTGCTTCATGCACCAGTAAATTTTAAAGTATATGTACCAAACTCTCACAGCAAGCCAACAAAATATGTATTTTAATCAAACGAAAGAGACTAGACTAGTTCTCACTCAGTTGGGTATGAAGGTGATCCTGAGAAGTGAATTAAATTTAATAAAAACTTATACCAAAGACGTGCACAAGAGAAGTATGAAGTTCATTGAAGAGGTGAGAGCTAGTGAGTTGAAAATGGGATTTAGATCAGGTCAGAAGATTTATCATGAAATGTGTGCAAAAAGATGATTGAAGATAGAATCATCAAATATCTATCCAAATAACAGTAATGAATACATGAACCTTTTTAGCTAATTGAGAATATGTGGACTTTAAATTAAGCTTATATTACTTTGGTCTTTTTTGTTAAACTAGCTTTATTACCCGTGCGAGGCACGGGTTTATTCTAAAATATTTTATAATTTGTCATTAATTCCGGTATATTTGTTTGTGGTATATTCATATTGATGGTTTGATTACCGAAATATTTGAAATTTTAAGTTAGCAATGGTTATTGTAAAATTAATATATCTATTTTTTATTATATTTTATTTCTTTAATCGGAAGTTCGTGTGATACGTGTATATGATTTGGATGTGAATAGTTTGTTGTCGATTTTTGAGTAAGTAAGTATTTTGATTTTTCTTTACTGCAAAATTTGTTCTTTAAAAAACTTGATATGATTTTGTATACATATTCTTAATTAGTGTTGATGGTTTGGTGATTGAGATATTTGAAAATTTTAAGTTAGCCATAGTTGTTTGTAAAGTTAATATTCCTCTTTTTTATTGTATTGTATTCCTTGAATTAGAAGTTCGTGTTAGATATGTTTATGATTTGGATGTGAATAAGTTGCTATTGATTTTCGAGTAAGTAAGTATTTGATGTTTTTTTACTGCATAATTTTCTTAAAAAAAACTCGATATGTTTTTACATACATATTCTTAATTGGTTAACAATGAATAACTCTCTCGCAAATCACTTCGACCAAAATGAAGATAACATGAAACTATGTCACATTACTAACCATTCGATATCATAAATTTATGTTATGTATATTTATTCCAATATCATTAATATTTTAAATTATATTTTATTACTTTTTAAATAATATATTTCATTTAAAATATCATGTATGTAAACAATAAGTATTAATTACAAAACAGTTAATATACTTTAAAGAAGATTAGTAATTAATGTGCAGATATATTAATATGTAATAATAGTAGAGAATTAATATTAAATAATTAAGGAAGAGGTAATAATGTCATCCTATGATTTAAAGGGTATAATCGTAATTTCACTCTGATTTTTTTGTCTCACTCAACCCCCTAGTTGCTCTATTATATATATAATAGATTAAAAGATAATAGCAGACACGTTGAATGCAATAATTGTACAGTTGTGGATATACTTTATTTATAAAACTATTACTTATACCTCTCAAGAAGCCGCTAAACTGATTCGTGATAAGTTACTCGTTTCACCTTACAATTGTCACTTGGCACAAATAATTTAACAATTAATACTTTTAACATTTTATCATAGATATTCAAAAAACCAATTTTAGTTAAGATTTGATTTAATCATACGATGACAACTTCAACTTTTTTGTAAAAATCTCCAATACAAACTTTTTTATTAGAGCATCTCCAACCATGAGAAACCCTTAGCTAAATAATCCATGTGGCATCTATGTGTCACTTTTTAGATAATATGTAAAAGAAATATCACTCCAACCATATGCCCTTAGCAAAAAAATATAGACAATCATTTTTTGGTTGGCTATATTTGTTGAACCAATGAAACCCTTGTGTATAATTTTACATAACAAGAAATATAGACAAGACCATTGGAGAATATATCATTACCCTTAGCAAAAATATTTCATAATTATTATAGCCAATAAGATAGCCAACCATTTTTACCTATTGCCCTTGGAGATGCTCTTAGTATACAAAGAGAAAACTCTTTTGCATTTTTCCGGTTCAATACTTTATATACTAATAGTGTATTTTTCGAAAATGATCAACGTATAAAATTTATTTATTGAAGACGAGATTTATAATATATAGGATCGTAGTAAAACTAAAGTTTTAATCTATATTAGTATCTAAAATTTCAAAACTGCGTATATAATCTATAAGTTGTTAATATCTTATAATGAAGCATTAATAAATGTTAAATGATGAATAAAATCCGTTTTACGCTTATTATTTACGCTTATTATATATAAGAATATAATTGGAATGGAGTAAATAGGTTGATAGTTTTAAATTTTAAAATAAAAATTAAAAAAGACTATAATAAGTGATAGTGGCTATAGATGTCAACATTTGTCGCATTATCACCTAGGTCATGGTTCAATTCTCATTAAAAACAATTTTTTATCATCAATATAAAATTAGAAGGGTAATTTAGTAATCTATTATAATCAATATAATATTGAAAAGGTAATCAGGAATATAATATATATAATCTGATAGTATATAGAATTTGTAATCTAATAGTATACATAATCTGAGTCATTATATATTTAATACAAACAAACATGATTTACAATATTAAAATATTAATATAATCCTTTTTTATGGATCAATTCCAATTTTATAATATTTTGTATATCTTGCGCGAGTTTTTCTCTAATCTGGTCAAAAATATGATTTTAAGGCATTTGTGAAAATGAATTATCTACCTTATCAAGGAGATTACAAGAAGAGACCAAAATAGAATATAACATATTGAGTATTTGCGCATATTAATAAGAGTTTCATGATATAACCAAAATTGATATCTAGCATAGTGGTAAGGAATGTTACTTCTAATCAAGAGGTCAAGGGTTCAATTCCCATTAGAAATAATTTTTTTTATCATTAATATAATATAGGAGGGGTAATTTAGTAATTTAACATTGAATAAATTGTCTCACTAAACCCCCTAGTTGCTCTATTATATATATAATAGATAATAGATAATCACATTTCTGCGCTTTTCTGGGTAGCATATCATATACGATCCTGCATTTACAAACAAAAAGTTAAATTTGCGTAGATGCAGAGTGTAGTGATGAGCATGCATAACTAAATAATACAACATCCGTTTATGTGGACCATTTCTTTTTATATACATTTCAATGTGTTCGGTATATTTAATTATTAACAAATAACAATACTTGTATATTTAAACCTAAATGTATTAAAATAAATTAAAGGACCACGTCGTGTTTTGGGCTATGTACATGTATATATGATGGTGACTTGACAAGTCCATTCAATTGACTCGATATATGGATTCATAATAATCGATAGCCCTGCGCATATCATACCTGTCTCTAGTATTGTCACGTCTTTACCTGCAGGTTTCAAGTTATAACCCCCTCATCAACAACACAAACCCATATTGCATCCGAGGATAATTGTCATTGCATCTCTAATCTCTAATAAATTAAAATATCTGCTATTGATTAACGATGATTAAGTAATCAATTGCTCTAAAATCTCAAGATGTTAGAGTAAAACTTTATCATGATCATATTATTTTTTCAACATCTCCTTCACTCGAAAACTCAAATAGATTAAAAAATGGATCACTAGGTGTTTCGAGCTCTAATACCATATAATTAACCAATTGCTCGTCATGATTATATTATTTCTTCAACAATGATCGGTGATCATCTCGTACATAATTCCGCGCTGTAAACAATACCGTATTTAAATATCATATTAAATAATTGATCCATCTAAAAATTTTAAATGCTAGATGAAATCCAAAAATGATATTACACTATTCAGCACTATACTCGGTCGAATGATTAAACAAATTTATCACGTAAATCAAGCAAAAATCACCAAACAACCTGTATATCCTCAATCACACAGTTGAACAAATTGACCATATAATTAAACCATCAAACAGTCAATACATAAATTTATTAAATTCCGAGAATGAGACTCGAACACAAGAACATGTCTGGTAGGATTTAATTAATTCAATTGAGGCGAAATTACAGTACAATTTATTCAATACTAAATCAAGTGACATTTGATTAATTAGTCAAAACCCCCGACATTTCAAAGTAATAAGCTAGATTATGCATACACACGACAAATAATGGAAGGTAGGTACATAGCTATTAATTTGTTTTGTTTTGTTAGTGAAGCAAAATAAAAGTTTGACTGTAGGGCACAATCTAAAACGACAAACCTAAATTGGACACTAGCATTATCAACTTACATAGCTAGGTTAATAGGCTAATGTTGTAGGTTTAGCTGTACTATCCCCTACAATTTTTCTGGTCTAAAGTTTTATTAATTCTTAGAATTTATAAACATTAGTAAAGTCACAACATGTACTAAAATATAAATAAAATAATGAAAATAAAATAAAATAAAATTTAAATGAAATAAATTTAAATATTAACATATTTTTTTTAAATGAAAAAATAAAATTAGTTGATCAAATTTATTCAATCAAATTTAGTCGGTTGAAACTTAATTATTTATATTTGAGCAGAGTTTTATTTTCAGCTTGCTTAAAACCAACTAAATATATTTCGATCAAACTTATCTAAATTCGGCTGATTTACGATCGAATTTAGATAAATTCGACCGAATTTTAGAGTCTGTTTGACAACCGCTTTAAACTGGGGGCTTAAAGTGATTTTTAACATTAAGTTGAAAAATGCATGTTTACGTAATAAGTCATGAAATGATTTAAAGTTAAAAAAATAGCTTAAAGTCAAAAGTTGGTATAATGTAATTTTTTGAATAACTTATTTTATTTTTATGAATTTATTTAATAAATATTAATATTAACATTCAAATGAACTATTTATTAAAATTATTTTTATTTTAGTAGTTTTAATAACTCATAAGTTACTCCAAATTTGTCGTGGGATGACAAATGACTAATCTAAATATGATAAGTCACTTCTCTCAACGTCCAAAAAATGTTGGACACGAGAGAATTTCTTCCCTGACTTTAACAAGTATGTTTAAAGTGCGTATGTATGGCTTATAGCTTAAGCATTCTCTCACATCTTTCGAAACATTCCTAGAGACATGAAGTATCATCTCAAAATCGCCCCCCTCGTCCGCTCGTCACAAAAGAAACGGAATTTAATGAAATAGTTGCAATTACTTAGAAGATAGTTAGATGGACTCCACCCACACATTCTCTCAATCATAATAATCATAATACATGTATGTATGTATGTATATATGTATTTAGCCACTACACTCCACAAACCCTCTCCTCCCCCCACCACTTGATCACATTACAGTACAATTAATGCCATCTACACTAACTTTTAAGTATATATCTCTCTCAATCACAAATACAAAAAACTGTATACTCTCTTGTTCATCTTTTATCAACATACTTATCCTTTGTTTTCCTCTCCTTGCTAGCTTGAGAGCTTCTTTTTTGGATATTATCTTCTTCGTTTCTTTTCTTTCTTAATTAGTGCGGTTTTGTTTCCGTCTGATCCACCGGAAAATAATATAATGTCTTTGGAATTCACCACCGAACGTGTGTGTTATGCTCAATGCAACTTCTGCAACACTGTCCTTGCGGTATGTCTTCTTCTTCTTCACTTTGTTTTTATGGTATATTTGTGTCTAACTAACTAGCTCTTGTGTCCATGTACATCAAGATCCACAACATTTAGCAACAAAAAAAGATCCATTTGCAACATAATTTTTTTTAGGTTTAATCCGTATGAGCAAGCTCCGGCTTGCGACGGCCTTAAGTTAAGAAAGTACCATTAACATGTACAAGACGGTTTTGATTCATTTGTTAGATTTAATTATGGATATATTTGAAATCATCCTTCTGCATTTAGATTTTAATTAAACACATATAACATCATTTTATATGTAGGAGAGTTTTAGCTCAGCGCATTTTGATTTTTATGTTTAATTTGGTTAATGGTAGGAGAATTTAGCAACTAATCGATCTTACTTGATTAAGATCTGGTATACATAAATTCCCTTAATTAATTTGTGATGAAAAGGCAGGAGAATGACAGTTCAGGTATGAATACTTATAAATGACTCTGAGTCTAGGGTCTATAGCTTAGGGTTTCTTCAAAGGTTAGACGAAGCTCGATCAAGACAACGTGAAACTTTTTACCTAGCCTTTTAAAAGCATACTCATTTTCATGTATATGATCCATAGGTAATTAATTGGTTTCCATTTCATTTATAACACTTGACAACTCATTCCTGTGTTTATAGTACCACATTCATGAGTATACTTGGCAAAAAATAAAAATTAAAAAAAGATTAATCCTATTGTTCTGTGAGCTGATTCACTAAATTTATTACTAATCATCTCTCTCTCTCTCTCTCTCTCTCTCTCTCTCTCTCTCTCTCTCTCTCTCTCTCTCTCTCTCTCTCTCTCTCTCTCTCTCTCTCTCTCTCTCTCTCTCTCTCTCTCTCTCTCTCTCTCTCTCTCTCTCTCTCTCTCTCTCTCTCTCTCTCTCTCTCTCTCTCTCTCTCTCTCTCTCTCTCTCTCTCTCTCTCTCTCTCTCTCTCTCTCTCTCTCTCTCTCTCTCTCTCTCGCCCCCCCCCCCCCTAATTCTCTTGTGTGTGTGTCTTTGGGTTCATCGGAATGCAGTTAAAGCGCCTACATATCGAAATGAAATCTTTCTTGGATCTTCTTTTTCTTGATTTATAAAAGGAGAGATCAGGGAAGCTGTTGCGAAATACAAATGAGGGAAACTAATCATAGTGCTTGTTCTTTCATCATAACCCACCCCAGTTGTAGGGTCTTTTAAGGAACTAGCCCCTTTAGAACCATAGTATATTTGTGCATACATATGTTCTTATTTTAATAATATAACAATATATCTGAATATATATTATAATATTTACCAACCCTTTCTGGAATTATATATAAGAGATGAATGAATGATGGGATGGATTGGAAGGTACGCAGAGAAACAGTGATAACAGCTTTATACATGGCCTAGCTAATGGCCTCGATTTTCAGACATTGCCTTTAACTTCTTTCTGTGTGGTTAAATGGAAGTGTCATGCATTGTGTCAGTTACAAAAAAGTCAGGACTCAGGAGCATCAAAAGTAAATCTTATATTTTCTACTTAAATTTTCGATATTAATCAGGAAACATTATTGATTCTTTAGTAGTAACAACCTTATAGAGGCATTCGACCATGCGACGTCCGTCGTCCGTGGTTCTAAATATAGTTGCAGTACCAGATGTTCGATGAATTTTGGCAGTTAGTACTACATAGTAATCTCTAACCTCACCAAGGAGAAGGTTGATAACAAATAAGAATACATAGAAAAATAATACTGTCAACTTATATATCTCCAGGAGGTGAGAGCTATATTTGCAGTAGTGACTGAGAAGGGTGGAACCTAGGTCGCAAATATTCATATTTGGTGTATGACTGTGAATGGTGAATCCATAAAATCAATACTATAATTTAATTTTTAGTAAATAAACGAGAATAGTAGTATTATGTATTTAAGCTAATTTACTAACTATGCAAGTTTGGAATCCGTCTAACAGCAAATTTAAGTTAAAAATGAACATTAAGTTAAGAATTTATATTATTAGTTCTAAAAAATACATGAATTTGTGACAATATATATTAAATTAAAAATTAATATAATTATTTAAAATAATATTTAAATTAAAATTTTGTAAATCGTATATATTTTAGGTTAAACATGTTTTGTAGAGCAAACTAAACATATATCTCAGTATCTTTATTTTCAATAATAATCTACACAAAACGTACCAGTCCGAATGGATACTGTTTGTTCTATCTTGAAAAGAAAAGAGGCAGTGTGCAAACAGTACATACGCCTCATAATCAGGTAACAATCTTTTGGGAATATTATTATCATAATTTTTTTTTTTGAAGAAATTATTATCATCATTTGATCACGAGAATGATAAATCTAGTTACATAGAGTTAATTTTAGTGGCTCGTTTAACTTCGTTTAACTTTTGTAGTCAAATTGACTAAATTTAGACTAAAAATTACATTATATTATATAATTGAAATTGAAAAATGTTATAATATTTATATCATATAAGTATATCAAATCTACTTTAAAACATAAGTTTCAATTTTCTAAAATTATTAAGCAATATTTTTTTATTTTCAATCAAATTAAGACATAAATTTTAGCTATCCCATTTGATACATTGTGTATGTTTGGGGTATTTTTTTACTTGTCGGTATTTGAATAAATTTACTTATAAGTTAGTTACAAATTTGCTAATTTATTATTTTAAAAATAATTATTAAATACAATGAGCTAAATACATCCATTTTAAATAAAAAAACTTTAAAAATACAAATGTAAAAATATGAAGTATTAAAAGAAAATCAAGAAATAAGTCGAAAATGTACTTTATGTTGCTTTATAAGTTGGGTGGACAAATACCAAATTATTACTGGTTTATAAGTTATAAATTAACTTATAAATCGTTTGCCAAACAGGTCCATTATTTTAGGGTGAACATATCACATAGTCATAAGCATATTTGAACATTAAAGTTAGTTTTTCAGTAGGCACCTTGCAAGATTCCCATAGCGCAGGATTTAGAGTTATAGCTATCAAGTGTATATGCATGATGTATATACATACTTATAAATTTGTAAGAGAAATGGTGTTGGGGTATGCAGGTAAATGTTCCCTGCAACAGTATGACTACAGTTGTGACAGTGAGGTGCGGGCATTGCGTTAATTTGTTTTCTGTTAATATGGGACCTATGCTTCCCTCCCTTCCACTTCAAGATCTTCAGGTAATTGTAATTCATATTACTTTATATATACAGAGATCGTCTGCAAGCCTGCAATTTGTTCTTTTCTCGTCTTTCCTTTTCCATAATTATAATGGTAGAGAGAGAGACTGCAATTTGTTCTTTTCTCGTCTTTCCTTTTCCATAATTATAATGATAGAGAGAGAGAGAGAGGGAGAGAGAGAGGACAATGTACTGGGGATCTCTGAGCAATTTCCTTGCAAGATTAATTACTAAGGACTAGGTTCAATAATGTTATTAATTATAATATCTAAGTTGATACAAAGAAACTAGCGAAAATAAAAACGTTGATACAGAGCACTAACAACAGATAAATGTTCTTTTTCTAGTATTATTAAATTTTATAATATTTAAGTAGTACCGCTGCCGCATACATGCATGCATTAGAGAATAGAGAGAGACATTTAAAATTTGATTTGATATGTACGTGATCTTTCTTTTAGGCACGTACCATATGTCCATTTTAAAAGTGTCGAAATGTAAAATGATTCGAGTAGAGTTCAATTTGAATCCTAAAAATTCCGAATACCAGAAGTTCCGTAATTAGTAAAATGATGTAATAAATATATATATATATCTGATTAATTTATTTATTTAGTTGAAAGATATAGTATATGATATTGTATGCCTAAATTTTTTGGTTACGATAAAGAAAGTGCAGAGACAACCGTCAGGGTTGGTGAATGGTAGAAGAGACTGCGGCTCATCTTCTGAACGCAACATGTTTAGTGCAGCGTTTGAATCTGCTGATCAGCATCAACAATCTCCCAGAATGCCTCCTATCCGCCGTAAGTATATTGGTTGTTAAGAGCAATACTCTAGCTAGCTAGCTAACCCTACTTGCTGTGCTTGTAGCCACAACTTATTCCCTAATGTTGATCAAGTGATTCACAGTATACTAAGTGGCTCGCCTAAGTGTTTGAGTTAAGATTTGCAGATGTATTGCATTGTTGCGACACAAATGAAATTGAATAACTATACACACACACACACAGAGATGCACTTACTATCATGTGGATTTTTGACAACTTCTGTGGCAGTAATTAACTAGATTTCATGTTAATGTATTTGCAGCACCAGAGAAGAGACAACGCGTTCCTTCTGCATATAACAGATTCATTAAGTAAGTTATCCTAAACTTTTGATTCAATCATGTTCCATAACATTTATAAAGTTAATTAGTTTTATTTTGTTCTTTTGAAAGACATGAATTTTGATATGAAATGCTATTACTTGGACAAATATCCATAACGCTTATTATACTAAGAAGCATTTTCTGGATGACTTTACAGGGAAGAAATTCAAAGGATAAAATCTGTAAAACCAGACATTACCCACCGTGAAGCCTTCAGTACAGCCGCAAAAAATGTAAGTCATGCAACACAAACATTTTTAATTGGAATTTCGGAAAATGAACCAATTAACTGGAATGTTATCTGACACACACATACGCATTCTCGCTATACAAAAATGCATAGCGATTTTTTTTTTTTGCTAAATAATTGTATGTTGAAAGAAAAATGTAGGATAAAATTAACAATGAAGTTCTTCTCCCCAAGTAGATTGAATCAGCTAGTACTAAACTAACAAACGAACGCCTAACCCTCTAAACAAACTGGTTTGGTCACACTCTAATCCGGCATCGATCTCACGGTATCAGAAGGCTGTAATTGTGCATCACTTTTTACTGATCATGTGTTTATCAGTTGAACTGCCGTTGTGTTGTATCTCTATCCTACCCTATATACTAATGACCATCGAGATTCGAGTGTAAACTCTGATATGACTTAGATATAAGCTTCTATGCTTCATATATATATAGTACTGTACTTAATTAGCAGTTAGGAGGGTGAGCTCTACACTTATATAAATATGGTGAATCAGAAGAATATTGAGAGTTCAATATTGGTTCGAAACTTAAATTTCTGTAACTAACCTTAACCCCGACATAGACAAAGTTTATGGTATAGGTAATGTGATGTTCAAACTCAGTGAACAATCTTCTTCCGAAACAACTTGTATGATAATTACTTATCAGTAATCAATTGATTGATTCTAAACAATGATGGATTCTATTCGAAAGTTATGATGATGATATTCCTATAACTATTTAACTGATTTTTCGATTCTACTAAATGTGGGAAATTTGTATGTATGCAGTGGGCACATTTTCCGCACATCCATTTTGATCAAAAACGGGAAAAATAGCAACAAGCTATGAAAGTTGGAGGATCATATTGCAGTTGCAGCAGAGAGTGCTCCAAAAGCTCATCACTTGTACCGATTACAGCATTTTGTTCATGTCAATAAATCCGAACTTCATTATATTTCCTAACCATATATATAATATGTGTGTAATGTTTATATTCCAATATATACATAAAAATGTACTATATACCAATACTTCTGTGAAGATACATTATATATATGCATACATAGTTGATCAATTCTTTAATAATTGGTCATAGCATAGCATTTGCAAGGAATTATGAACCCCTTATTTGTTGTAATATTGGTGTCCGTTTGGATCATGGGATTTCAGTCCGGTTAACGGATACGAGAATGAGATTTTAATACAAAAATGTATTAGAACCTCGTTCCCATTCCCATCAACCAAATTGAAATCCCATATGATCCAAACGACCCCGATGTTGCATATATAACTTCTAAGAATCTAATTGTAACACCCCTGTCCCACATCGAGGAGATTTGGGACTTTTGTTCAGTTTATAAGGCAAATTACTACTACTAATTAGCACCAACAAAATCATGATATTTTGGGGGCATGTGGTGGGCTAGTCGTTACCCAAGTTGGCTGCGATTGGGCCAGTAGGCTTCGATTGGGCCAGTAGGCTTCGGCTTATTCGGACTCGAAATCGAGATTTGACCCGATTTTCGAAAAAAGACTCGGGATTTGACCCGGGTTGTCACATATGGTATCAGAGCCGACTCTCGAAAGCTTGATGCGTCGAGTTACCGGAGGTGGGGACACGAAGCCAGCCGGTATTATCCCACAATGACTAGAGAGGAACGATCTTGGAACCTATGGGCTATCCATTCCCACAATGGACAGAGATCCGGAGGTCGGGACACGAAGCCAGCCGGTATTATCCCACAATGGCTAGAGAGGAACGATCTTGGAACCTATGGGCTATCCGTTCAGGCTTGACGAGGACGTCAAGAGTTTAAGTGGGGGAGTTTGTAACACCCCTGTCCCACATCGAGGAGATTTGGGACTTCTGTTCAGTTTATAAGGCAAATTACTACTACTAATTAGCACCAACAAAACCCGGGTCAAATCCCGAGCCTTTTTTCGAAAATCGGGTCAAATCTCGATTTCGAGTCCGAATAAGCCGAAGCCTACTGGCCCAATCGCAGCCAACTTGGGTAACGACTAGCCCACCACATGCCCCCCGACCGACTTCCAAAAAACAGTTTAAATCTTACCTTTTAATTCCTGAAAAAACTAAAAAAAATTGTGGAAAAATATTTATTGGCCCTGGTTAAATTGTTTATACTTCAGCCCCGTCTAGTTAGTGATGGTGTATTTTTTTCCCTGTATACAATTTCTTTTAGTACATAATCTGAGTTCTTCATATTTCAAGAAAAATGTAGTTAAAGAAAATAGTCTTGCACTAAATTTTCAAGAAAAATGTATTTAAAGAAGGTGATAGTTCTTATTAGATGTACACCATCTTATAAATCTTCTCATCAAAATCGGATAGCATAGCAGTATGAGTGCCATGTTAAGCTCGATACTTCATTCATAACTTCCTAACCTATAATCTCCCGCAAGAAGATGATTCTCACCACCCAGGAATTTCAAGCTTCGAAACTCAGAGACCACAACATGACTGTTTCTTTTTTTCGGCGCCAATCAGGAATGCAAGTGTACATATTCGAAGGTGAAACTTTGAAACTGCACACATTCTAATATTATCAGATGTACTCAACATGATTGAGAGAAATTTATATATTGTAGGTCAAATCTGACGTCGATTAAGTCAGTTCCTAAGGGGAGCCGAAAACTGGTCGAAACGGCCCGAAAGCTCAACAGATGTGATAGAAGATGTATGCATACCTGAAGGTGGCGCAGCTGTGAATGCATTACAAACAGCACAACATATTGAGGTTGAATTTAGCAAAAAAGAACAATTTGAGGTTGCCCCAATACAGCAGATTGATCAGCAGAGTTCGAACTTTACAAAGAAGCATCTCTGTTATGGCTAATACTTTACCAAATGATTTGTGAGTTGGTTACATAAATTTAAAGTGAAAAATATAGGAATTTAGTACTGTTCTAATAATTTATGATGAAGCAAACAGCAGAAAATCTTTATACGCCCATTTTCAACTAGTAGGATGTTTGATGGTTTTAAGTCACAGTATATATTTCCCTTTTCCGAAATTGACATAAGGTAATAAAAACAAATCATATACCTTATATAACTAGTCACAGACTCACAGTAGCTAGAAAAAATCTAAATGAAGTGTTAGAACTAAATCTTACAGCAAAGCTTTGAGAAGGTCACGACCAAGATCATGTATAAAGCTTTCAGTGAACGCAGAATCCTGCAACGCAATCAGATATTATTAACTCTTAAATCTGTATTATTGACTATATATATAAGATCATCTTTAATCTTAACATTCACAAACATTTATTCAGACGACAATTTTCATTTGCTGGTATGAAATTAACTTATAACATCAATTTACATCAAGCCAAGTGTTCTAATAATAGTAACCACGATCACAACTGAAAGTTTAATCTGTTTATTACTTAAAATACAAGGATGTAGGGTTTTCTTATTTAGACGCTATCGCAAAACTAAACGCACATTAAAATCCTAATAGAGTTTCAAAGCCGTTACTTTGGATTGTTATATAAACATATACAAGTATGGTCAATATTATGCATCATTGACAACTAGAATTCATCAATTAGAATATAGAGAACATGCATCTACAGTGACTACATTGTAAACATGGAACCAATGATCTTAACTACCAACACCATGCCTTCTCCTGCTATCAAAATTAACCCAGTACTCAGTAGATGTAGATGCAGCATACCACAAGAGGTTAAAAGTCAAATCAAGTAAGATCACAAGTTGGAAATAGTGTAGAAAATACTTGCATCACTGACCTGGATGGGCTAAGCACTAATCAGCTAGCTCACCTAAGATGATCTGAGCATTGTTTACCATTATGAAATCTGCTTCACATTTATATCCTTATGGTCTGATTCACATGTGCAATAAGATTAACGTTCTTTTCCCTGGCATAATTCAATCTATAAATTCTCCCAAGAATCAGCAATGTTTACATGATACATATAACACAATATTGCCAGAAAAGTCAAGTTTCCAAGGATCAGGCCATTACCTCTGAGGGGATCATATTGATGCTTCATGGTTTGACATTTCCTCTTCATAAAGCATCATATTAAAGCAATACGTATAAATTTCCTTGTACAGAAATTAGTTGAAACATGGAACCAATGATCTAAAGTTCTAAGCTCATGCCTGCTATCAAATTACCGAGTACTCATAGATGTGGACGCATCTCAGCACAAGAGATCAAAAGTTATATCAAGACAGATTTACAACTTGAACAAAATATCAATGATCTGAATGGACTAAACACTACATTAGACAGTCCATCAACCAATAGCCATCTGTTCTTACTTGAATCCACTTCTTTTACTTCAAATGTACAAGCAAAAATAAAATTATGTTTCCCTATTACATCTCTATCTGTAAAATACTACCGAGATGCAGCAACTTAAAATTGATTAAATTAACAGAAAAGTATATACCAGCAAAGCCAAGTCTCCACACCTCAATTTTAATAAGAATCAGACACTGACCTGCTAACCCTGCAGAATATATACATTATTATTGTTAATTTCAATATCATGCATGACAGATATATTTTGTGCATTCAAAAAAAAAATTAAAAGACAAAATACAGATATCAAAATAGATTTCAGAGCATTTTTTAATGATTAATTTACTAGTTACAGATCAAAGTAATAAACATAAAATGAAATCATTGTAAGATATCTTTTGCATAAATTTACATTGCAAACTGTGATAAATGTCATAATTATTATAGGTTTTTATACAGAAAAGACTTTGGTACATGTTGTCACCTTCTTTACTAAATTACACTGTAATAAGGATAACATTTAAATCAAATCTCCTTGAGTTCATATATAGGTTGTAGCCATTTCTGAATTAGCGTAGGATTTCATGTACACAATATTTCTACATGAAGCTGCCCCTGCATTGTTTTCATTTTATTTTGTGCCCCCTCCCATTTAAGATACTTCAGTACCTGTAGTCAATCTCCCGCAAGAAAGTAATTCTCTCAGTCTACTGAACATGTAAAGCTTAAAAGCTGAAAGGTCATAGCAAACAACTAAAAGAACTCCACGAAAACGATAACTAATGTGCTACAAAGCTTCTAAAGTTGTGTCAATACTAGATAAAATTATAGCCGAGCATGAATTTAATCTAAAATATGTAAACCTTATATTAGATCTATGAGGAAATTACATTGAAGAATTTGCAACAATTATAAACTAACAATTTTACATGCCAACTGAATAAGCAGATAGTGGACATGATGACGATCCAGGGATGCAAAGTGTACGCATGGGAAGGTGAATTCTGTTAAAAAATATCTGCATACATTTCCAATAATTCAGGCTGTTGGTTCAGTTTATTGTGAAATCATACTATAAATGTTGCAATCTTTTCTAAGACTCTGGCTAGGACATTTTTCTTTAATTAAGCATTAAGTTCCTGTACTGTACCAATATTTCCATCCGCCTAGATGACTACACATATGTTGTCTCAGAGATCCATCATCCTGGGACCAACTGATGTTTGCGCATGTCTTTAAAGATGCATTACAAAGGCAAACAAGGTGCATAAATCAGTGAAAGAGATATAAAATTGCCTAATCTTTAAATTCATTTGAGTGGGCTGGTAGAAAAATTATGTTACTGACAAACTTGTACATTGGAGCTACTATTAGACCACCACTCAAATATATCTTGTTTGTAAACTTTTGCAAAACATTTGTCAAATACTCAAATGCAAAAACATGCAGAAAACATTGAATATTCAAGCAGAGAGTTTATGTAAATGTTTTTAGACAATCACCGCATAAGAGCTTATGAAAACTTTGATGCATACAAGGAAAATATAATAAAGGCTAGATTTTCTTTTGCAAGACACTTCAGCTAACAAGTTCAGATCTCATATTAGAAAGCATTTGAAAAAACAAAAAAAAAACATTTGCAGCAAACCTGATTCTATGGATATACAGAGCAAACTTTTAGGATGCAAATGAAAAGTGAACCACTAGCATGCAAAATTACCTGAAGGAATGTAACATTCAACAAATTAGAGATGGCCTATAGCAAATCTGGTGCAGTTATACCAAAGGATATTATCATATAAAACATGTACTTCGATAATTTACAGAATATACATCTGAAAATAAGCGGTTCACTAAAATAAATAGGTCATGATTGGAATTAGTTAACATATTCGATCTATCTTAATCGCCTAAGTTGTCCAAAGTTAATGGTTGATATTCTCCTGTTTTCTAATTATGGATGTTGTAATTAATTACAAAAGGACGTCTGCCATCTTCAAATTGTTATTTTCCGGAAAAGTGAACCCCATTAGCCATAACGAACAAGAAATCAAGTTATAGTGCAGGGTATTAAACCTTGATTTGTGGCCTTCCAACTTATAATTCAATCATAGGCAATACTGCAATAGTTCATACAAAAGCATTAGACATACATGCCATTCATACTCATATAAGTGAATTGTCAATTATATTAGAAGCAATATATTCATATTACAATTCAGACACATAAGTGACATTCATATTCGTAACAACTTGTTTCTTTATTCACACTCGATCACAAGTCACAATATACAAATTTTACAGCATCAATTTCTAGGTTTGTAAATAAATGAAAGTTCAATTCTCGAGACCTGGATTGGCTAAACACTAATCAGCTAGCTCCGTTAAAATGATCTGAGCATTGTTTACCATAATGAAATCTGCTTTGCATATAAATCCTTGTGATCCGATTCACATGCACAACATGATTAACATTCTTTTCCAGGCATAATTCAATCAATAAATTCTCCCTAGAATCAGCAGTGTATACATGATATATCTAACACAATATTGCCAGAAAAGCCAAGTTTCAAAGAATCAGACCCTTACCCCTGTGGGGATTATATTGATGCTTCATGCTTTGACATTTCCTCTTCATAAGCATCCTATTAAAGCAATACGTACAAATTTAAATGCTTCGCCAGCAAACCAGCAGCAATGCGGTGAAATGCCAGTAACACGTTTGCAGTTCCTTGGTCTCAGTCCTGCATGTGGGAGGTGCTATTAAAAGGCATGCTCAAGGTTTTATAACCGTTATATTTTCTTCTTTAAATGGAAAATGGTGAGACTCACTTGCTTCATTAACATCAGTATAATGCGCTGGTGAAGATCTTAAAGCATTGAAAACAAAGTAGAAATCAAAATACTAAATCCAAAGCAGTCCATATCAACACTGAATCAAATAATGTAAATAGTCGCTTAATACGAAAGATTAAACATCCCGAAAAAGATAATAATATGCTACTTCAGTTTGTGTGGATGTGACAACAGTAAAAATAAAGGATATAATTATCAACAAGGGAGAACGAACAGATGTGCGCAATGTAAACCAATTACTAGCTCTAGGAGGACACTACATTCAGCTATTGGAATATAAGAACCCTGCATCAATGCTAGTCTAATATAACAAGAAATCAAAAGTCTAACGAACAAAGATTTACAACTTGCATAAGGTATCACTTACCTAAATGGGCTAAACATTACACCAGCTAGCTCCATCTGAATTTTCTGAGCCAGAATTTGCCATGAACAATCTGCTTCCTGTTAAAATTTCCTACTTATCCAAATTCACAGCATGATTAACATTCTCTTTCCCTGGAAAAGATGAATCCATGATGTGCTGCAAAGAAGCAGCAGTATAAAATTGATGAATTTAACACAATAATACCAGCAAAAGAACTCTGCACTCATTTTGTATAAGAATCAGAACCTGACCCGTACAGGGGATCAGTTAATGCTTTGACACTCACGGATCATCCTATTGAAGCTCGACGTATAAACTGAAGAGGAATGTGCAATAAGTCTATACAACCACACATCTAGAATAAAATGAAGTCCACATATATAATGTTCAATCCAACAATGACCAGTAATTAACAGCACGCACACAGATACTACAAAATATGAATTCCCAGCTCAATAGACAAGCTAAATTCATGTATTAAACAACCGCTTTCATCTCTCGAAAAAAAAAAAAAAAACTAGATATCACTGGCTTCATCACCATCAACATACTTTATTACTACTGCATATCTTAACCAATTGATCACAAAGCAAACTAAAATTACTGAATTAAACATGCAATTGTACCCAAACACTTGACAAAAGGCCAATAAGGTTCAAGCACTGCTAATATGAAAGTTGTTTCAGTAACAACAACAACAACAACAGTCAAAGACTCGGAGTAACTTATTACATTCATAGATAAAGTTCAACTCAAACTGCAACCTACTAAACAACTTCACTACAAAATAACACTTGATATATCAAGCTAATCCCAGAATCCAATTAACCCAACGGGCCTTTGGTATTTAGCACGGACTTGGCCCTCAACTGCAAAACACAACCAAAACTTGTATTAGTGCCTTAAATTCATTAATCCACTTCTTGATCAGTTATACCAAAATAAAAAAGATGAGTTCGAATAATGACCTGGTTGCTATGGCCACACTTTTTCTTTCGGCAGTTCTTGGCACGAGGGTCCAAGCGAGCATAACATCTATACATTCAATTAATAATTACTCTAATTAGACTCCATAATTAACAGCTTCAAGTGGTAACCAACATAATTAAAGGTAATACATTAACTCAACAACTTCTATAACCTAGCTATACATTCATTAAACCAATACAAGTTCTTACATTAACATAGCAGATACGATATTATCGAGATATTTAAGAAAAGGGTAAACAATAATGCACAGTCTTACTTCCTGCATATCTTCTTCTTCTGATTGGATTTTTGTGCCAGCACAATCAAGTTTGGATCCACATTTTTTGGCAGACCTCCTTTTCCACCACCTCTTAGACCCATAAGTAGGTCAAGGGTTGAGCCTACGAAAAGTCAGAAAAATTAAATATTACTAACACAAACACACACACGCACACAGAGAGACGGAGAGAGGGAGAGAGGCAGAGAGAGAGAGAGAGAGAGAGAGGGAGGGAGGGAGAGAGACAGAGAGAGAGAGGAGGGGCGAGGGATGGACAGAGAGAGAGAGAAGGAGAGGGAGAGAGAGAGAGAGAGAGAGAGAGAGAGAGAGAGAGAGACTAACAAACACACACACTAAAACCACACACAACTACCTCTCTGGATGGAATAATCACCAACAACACAACCATCCACAAGCTCCATCCCAGCAAAACCCAATCGCATCTCCTCCGCATCACCTACACCACCTTCTCACACCAAACAACAACATTCATTTAAAAAATCACACACAAACACAACTAAAAACACAAAAAATGACCTAAAAAACACTAAAAAATGTTAAAAAAAGGTCGAAAATACCAAGAGCTTTCTTCACAATCAATCCTTTTAGAAGCTCAATCGACTCATCCGAGCCAACATTCACGCTCAAAGACTCATTTCCACTCACTGATTTCACAAAAATCTGCATTTTTTCTTTTTTGTTATGTGTGTTTAGTGTGTGTGAAAATAATGGTGCAGTGTTGTGTGTGTATAGTGTACTGAGTAGTCGTGAGTATAAATGAGATTTGCTTGGAGAATAAGCCAATAGCGGACTTGACTAAAATTATAAATTGAGTAATGCTAGATACTTCAAAAATTTTACAAAATGACGTGTCATGATAAATGACGAGTTTTAATTCGTGAGCGCATATTTATGCACGCAGTCACATATTAATATTAGGAAACTTATTATTTATTATGTACAAATTTTGGAAAGAATTTTAGTAATAATTTTTGGAGTATCTGTCATTTTTCTTATAAATTTGACAGCTGAAGATTTCCGTGGGGTACAAACATAAATGTCTGGGAATTTGAAACAATAAGTGGACTTGGACTTGGACTTGACTTGGGCTATTTCACAATTTTACTGGCCCATCCCAGCTTAATTTTGCTCCTGATTTTCAGTTTTGTGCTTATATTTAGTCTTTAAAATAATTTCTTTCAGAAATTTAGAAATTTTGAGACGGTAAATTAATTAACTTTTGTATTTAATTGGAAAAATAGTACTCGAATCTCGATTATCCGTACTTTTACTAAGAGGCCTAATTCTAATAACAAATATCATCAAAAACAGAATTCTTAATTAGAGTACATAATATCTATATATTTTCGCCCACTCAAATTAAGTGTCGTTTTAACTATTAGCATGTGTTTTAGGTGTAAAAAATGGCTATATTCGCAAGTAAATTTAAGAGTTCCTTCGGATGTTTTTACTTTATAGAGGCAGTCACCAATGAGAAGTGACTTCATACAGATTACAGAGGAAACGTTTTGAATACAAATGAGAAGTGAATTACTTAGATATAACTAGGGGTGAGCGCGGGTCGAATCGGTTCGGTTTTAGGTTAAAACCGAAACCGAAACCGCATATCCTCGGTTTTTAAAATCGAAAACCGAAACCGCAACCGAAACCGTCGGTTCAATTTCGGTTTTAAAATGATCGGATCGGTTACAATCGGTTCGGTTTCGGTTTTAAAACCACCTCAAATAAACATAACAAAATAAATAAAATGACTTCGAATTTTTAAGCTTGCAAAGTTACAAATTATTTTTTCGTCCAAAATAAACATACAAAGTTTTCATAATAAATTATTTAAGTCCAACATGATCCGAGAATAATGAAAATTTAACATGATCTTCAAAAATATTTTCTTTGAAATGTATATAAGAAATTCAACAATCTCGAGTCTATCTGAAGTCTTTGTATAAGTAAAGAATTTTTCCAAGAAAGCCAAGAAAAATCGTCACATCCAAAAATAAAATAACAGATAAAATACTTAGATATAGAAGTTTATTAAACTACATTTATTAATCAACTATTATAAATTAAAACTTCAAAAACAAGAACAAAATAGTATAATTATTAAAAGGAATGTCGGGATCTTTATTAATCTACTCCCACTACTCATAAAAATTGGTCTAGTAGAATATATAATTTATTTATTTCTTTATTTTTATTAATCGGATCGGTTCGGTTTTTTTCGGTTCGGTTTGGACTTAAAACCGAAACCGAAACCTCAAGAACAGTTCGGTTTTTAATTTTCGGTTTCGGTTCGGTTTCAACTCGGTTTCGGATTTTTACGATTCGATTTTTATCGGTTTCGGTTTTAAATCGGTTTTTTGCTCACCCCTAGATATAACATTCAACAACTTAGATATGGCAAATCTTGTGCCGTTATACTAAAGAAAATTATCATATTAAAAATGTACTTGAAGAAATTACAGAACAAATAGTATCTTCAATCTTTCTTAATCGGCTAAGTTATTGATCGAAATTATCCTATTTCTCGTAATAATAGATGATATACACGTGGTATTTTGGAACCAATTTTGATACCAATCTTGTACCCTAATATTTTTCTATAAAAAAACATTTGCGTCTTCGAATTATTATTTTTCCGCAAAATCAACCTCATTAGCCAACAAGAAATTAAGTTATAGTGCAGTGTATTATTCCCTCATCAGAAGCAATATATTCATACTAAAGCATTAGATATGCATGTCGTTCATACTCAAAAAGCCAATAGATCAGAGACATTCACATTCATTAAACAATTTACTTGTTTATTTTACAATCGATCATAAGTCACAATAGACAAATTTTACAGCAATAACTTCTTCTTGGTGGGTAACAAAAAGAAAGTTCTATTCTCCGAGCTCTATATTGAAATCACGCGGTCATAAGCCTGAATCTGGTTAGGATCGATAATTTAAAATAAATTTTTCGCAAAGAAATTTTTCGCAAATTAGTACTGAACATAGTTAGAATGAGTGGATTTCGGCCTCAACTGCAATCACATCAAGAATCGATGAGTTGAGATAAATAAATGTACTGAGAGATATTTTTCGATTAGTATTAAATATTTGAACTCCGGATTATTTTTTCATAATCTGAACACGTCCATATACATAAACGTATTAGTATGATGGTGCAAAGTAATTGGAATTAAGCTTACTTGCGACAAATTAACTTGTAGAGATTTCCGTGCCAATATACAGAACCCTTATTCTTGTGGAATAAGTTTAATTCTCATTCTTAATAGAAGTAGGAAAATTGTGGTAAAGTTTTGTTAATGGGGTATAAAATTTAGTGTGAGCCAAGCATAAATATAATGTATTTAATGCTTTCTTATATTGAAATCGAAAATAATTATTGATATTTTTATTATGTCGGAATCGGAAAAAATTAATTTAAATGTCCTGGCTTTAATTTAAGCTAGCTATGGAAAAGTTGATGTCATTAGAACCTTATAGCGAGAATGTGTCCAAGAACAAAAGTTTTGCTCTAGTGTACTTCCAACAATTTGGACTTGTTTTCAGCCAAAAACATCACCAGTTGAAAGAACCATATCAAGCTATTCTATACTTGCTACTCAAATCAGGACCCTAGGGATCTAAACCTCTGTTTATGTTGAAGTCCAACATAAACAGAGGTTTATGTTGCACTAGAAAATCAGGTTTTATGGCTCAACATTGAATCATTGATACAAAAATTAGTACACTGGAGTTAAAAAAAGCAGGTTGTATTCTTCTTGTTGGTGGCTCAACTGGGATTGGACCGGATAGTGATTGGGTCGAGTAGTAATTGGGCCGAATGGTCACAGCCCATTCCTTCGGATCGGTTCGTTGGATCTGACCGTTACTTGACCAGGTCACCCGACTATTCAGGCGTAAGAACAGGACCACGTATGTGGTCGGTTGCCCCCGAAGAATCCGGGCGAGCCGGTACCAAGGTGCCTATAAAAGCACATAACAGGTTTCTGATAAGGGAGACTCATTTTTTACGCTTACAAATACTTACACGTTCATTTAAAACTTATTTGGAACCTCTAACTTATTCTCACACAGGAGGTGAATCGGGGGCCCAACCCCTCGCATTCTTCTCTTTTGACAGGTTGACCCGAAGAGCTTCCTGGAATCTAACCCGACAGAAAACTGGTTCCAACATTTGGCGCCGTCTGTGGGAACGTGTAAGCAAATTTGTGACGTTGGCTGAGAACGATGGCAATTGATAGTTCTGAAGATAGGGCTCTCGGTTTCGCTGAGACTCATCGCCAAGGTCCCTCTACAACTACACCTCCTATTAATCGAATTCTCAATTTCGATGATGAGTTGGAGGAGGGACCAATGCCAACTCCCGAAGAGCAAAAGGCCATGATTCTTAAATGGCGTGAAGAAACTGCTGCCAAAGGGGGAAAGCAGAAGGAAAAGGAAAGGCTGGAAGCCGAAGCCCAAGCTAGGGCGAAGAAGAGGGAAGAGGATCTCGCTAAGCTGGAAGCAATTAAAAGGCGAAGGGCTGAGCTGGATCCTGAGGAAAAGGCTCTCCAAGGTGCTGTGGAGACCGGAGAACAACTATTGGTACAGACCAGTCACAAGAGAGAAAAGAGGGTGCATAATGATGAAGATGGATCTTCGGATTCTGAATCACACCCCCGAAGGATCCGTTCAAAGGTGGTCGTACGATCGGATACCGACGAGGAAGGAGATCCTCGTATGAAAGACAGGCTGAGCCGAATGGAGAAGGCGATGTTCGGCGATCGTAGAATTAGTCACGAGCCGGTAGTGTCGGAGGAAATCGAACAGTATAGACCTCCCCTGGAAGATAATTCCCGAAGATGAATGAATTCACTGGGAAAGGCGACCCTGAAGACCATTGCGAGAAGTATGAGTCCCTTATGACAGGCATGGGACACTGCGATGTCATGCTTTGCAAGATGTTCAAGACATACCTGAAGGGTCCAGCTACCATGTGGTACAGGTCAATGAAACCAAGGTCGATATGTTCTTACGACCAGCTAAAAAGGAAATTCTTGAGGCACTATTCGCACTTGTGCCGAAGAGAGAAGGACACCGAAGCTTTGATCCACTGTAGACAAAGGCCGAACGAAGAGTTGGGAGATTACTTGGCTAGGTTTAAGGAAGAAGCTGGAATGGTGACAAATTTGGACAAAGTAAAGGCCGCCGGGTTCTTATCGGCAGGACTAGACCCCATCAAAGGTAAAAAAACTCCGATCTTCTCTTTATGATATTCCCCCTAAATCCCTGAATGATATATACTTGAGGGGTGAGAGCATCCGGCGGAAGATGGAATCCATCGGGGGGTTTAATGAAGCCAAGAGAGAAGACAGGGGGAGAAAAGGGTATGACAGGTACGATTCAGGGCGAAGATTCGATGATAGGCGAGACGAGGCGAAGGGTCGCGATAAAGCTGCCGAACGAAGGAGAGATAGGGATGGCACATCATTTACCCCTCTGAATGCACCAATCTCGAAGATTCTTCACGAGATAAAAG
This sequence comes from Heracleum sosnowskyi, assembly GCA_030848705.1. NCBI lineage: Eukaryota > Viridiplantae > Streptophyta > Magnoliopsida > Apiales > Apiaceae > Heracleum > Heracleum sosnowskyi. The sequence continues at coordinate 7,931,604 of CM061245.1, forward strand.
GAAAGCCTGGCTTCGTTCGCCCAGCACGGATGAAGATGCCCGATTATAAGAAAAATGGTAACAAGTATTGCGATTATCATCAGGACAAGGGTCACAACACTGATGAGTGTTACCATCTAAAAAAACTGATAGAAAAGATGATCAAGGAGGGAGAACTGAATAAATTTGTCAAAGACCTGAGGGACAAGCTAGCCCCGAAGGAAGACAAACGAAAAGAGCCCGAAGAGGTCGAAAGGTACAGAGGCGAAGTAAAAACCATATTCGGTGGAAGTACCCTGGGACGAGATAGCAAGACGGCCAAGAAAAGGTACGCAAAACAGGTTTACAATTTGTACCAGTTTCAATCTGCCAAACAGGCGATGCCGATCATGTTTACCGAGGATGACTATGAGGATGTGATTTGGCCTCATGAAGACCCTTTGCTCATCAATCCGGTGATCAGGCAAAACAAAATATGGAAAGCTCTGATAGACGGGGGGAGCTCGGTGAACATTCTGTATCATCGGACGTATAGTAAAATGAACCTTGGAGGCGAACAGCTGGAACCCTGCCACGAAGCTCCCCTGTACGGCTTCGGGAATCAGCCAGTCCCTATTGAAGGTACTATCACTCTATCTGTCCTTTTGGGTAAAGCTCCATATACTGTGGAAAAGCAGGTCAAGTTCTATGTGGTTCGGGTGGAAAGCCCATACAATGCTATTCTCGGAAGGCCAGCCCTTACCTCCTTCCAGGCGGTGGCGTCGATACCTCATCTCAAATTGAAATTCCCGACTGAGCATGACATCGGGGAAATGAGAGGGGATCAAAAAACCGCCCGAATCATCATGCTAGACGATCTAGATAAAGATCAGGATTTTGAGCTGACCGAAAGTGGTAAAAGAAAGAGGACCGAAGGCGAATCTAGCGGAAGTCGCCAAACCATGAACATCGAATTAGAAAAGTTTGGGGCAGACCTATCTAGCCCAATTGCCGAACCAGTAGCAGAAACCGAAGAGGTGGAGCTATATGCAGGCTGTTCAGGAAAGATGGTTCGAATCGGGAAAAATATGGAGCCCGACCTGAAGAAGAAAGTGATTGAAGTGGTCAGGCAATACCACGACGTCTTCGCCTGGGGGCCCGAGGACATGCCGGGCTTGGATCCAAAGACGGCGAAGCATTGTCTTAATGTTAAGCCCGAGGCAAAGCCAGTAAAGCAAAGAAAGAGAACATTCGCCATGGAACGACAGAAGATCATTGAAGCCGAAGTGGAAAAACTTCTGGAAGCAAAATTCATAGAGGAAATCAAGTACCCGGACTGGCTAGCCAATGTAGTGGTGGTAAAGAAGGCAAATAACAAATGGCGAATGTGTGTTGACTACACTGACTTAAACAAAGCCTGCCCGAAGGACCATTACCCACTTCCTAGCATTGACCAGCTGACAGACGCCACTGCCGGATATCAGGTACTTAGTTTTTTGGATGCTTTTTCAGGATACCATCAGATTGCAATGAATGCCGAGGATATTCCAAAGACAGCATTCATCACCCCGAAAGGAACATACGCCTACATCAAAATGCCTTTCGGCCTGAAAAACGCAGGAGCCACATTCCAAAGAGTGGTCAATCGGATTTTCTATAAACAAATCGGGAGAAACATGGAATGCTATGTGGATGATATGATTGTTAAGTCCCAGTTCAAAGATCACATGGAAGATCTCAAAGAATGCTTCGAGACACTAAGGAAGCACGACATGAAGATTAATCCGAACAAGTGTACTTTCGGAGTCTCCAGTAGGAAATTCTTAGGGTATATGGTCAGTGCCCGAGGGATCGAAGCAAACCCAGAAAAGATACAAGCAGTAATCGACATGGAACAGCCGAAGACAGTTCGGGATGTACAGAAATTGACCGGTCGAATGGCCGCCTTGCGAAGATTTATTTCCAGATCAGCAGAAAAGGCCCTGCCTTTCTTTGAAGCACTCCGGGGATCGAAGAATTTTGAATGGGGATCGGAGTGCCAGAGAGCATTCGAGGATGTGAAGGAGTATCTAACCAAGGCACCTCTCCTGATGAGGCCCGATTCGAAGGAAACATTACAGCTGTACTTAGCAGTGAGCGACCGAACTCTTGGAGCAGTACTAGTGAAAGAACATAACAGCTCTCAACACCCAGTGTTTTACGTGTCCCACATGCTGAAGGATGCGGAGACAAGATATCCAAATGCAGAAAAGTTCGCATACGGCCTTGTAATGGCGACCCGAAAGCTACGTCATTATTTTCAGGGGCGAACGGTACAGATTATAACCGATCAACCCCTTAAAAAAAATTTGACAAGACCAGAGGCGTCCGGAAGGGTGGTGGCTTGGTCCATCGAACTGGGAGAATACGATTTGGAATACATCCCCAGAACGTCCATCAAAGCCCAAGCATTGGCAGACTTCATGATCGAATGCTATTTTTCAGGACCAAAAGACCTAGCTCCCGAAGAACAGCTGGTCCGATCGCCAGGCAAGTGGAAATTGTTCGTAGATGGGTCGGTAGCCGGGTCAAAGTGTGGGGCAGGATTAATCCTTTCAAGTCCAGATGGGTTCGAAATCTGCCAAGCAATAAGATTCACTTTCCCGCTAACCAATAACGAGGCCGAGTACGAAGCATTGCTATCCGGTTTAAATCTGGCCAAAAACCTCGAGGTAAGAAATCTACGAGCATTTAGTGATTCTATGTTAGTGGTGAAACACTTTTCAGGAGAGTACGAACAAAGAGAGCTTCGACTCAAGGCTTACGCCGCCAAGGTAAAGGACTCATCGGTCTCATTTGAATCCTTCGAATTAAGTCAAGTAGAAAGAGAGGATAACAGCCGAGCCGATGCTCTGTCAAGGTCGGCTTCGGCCGAAACACACAACCTCACAGGATCCATCTACCTGACTGAAGTGAAAAGCCCTTCAATCGACAAGCAACAATGCATGGAAATCCACCAAGGCATTAACTGGATGACCCCGATCAGGGCCTATCTAGAAAAAGGTACTTTGCCCCTAGACCGGAAAGAGGCCCAAAAAGTGAAGTACAGGGCAGCAAGCTACACCATCGTCGGTAACAAGTTGTATAGGAGGTCAGCGACAGAACCCCTCCTCCGATGTTTGGATCCCGAAGAACAACTGCTAGCTTTGGAAACAGTTCACGAAGGGATATGTGGAGAACATCTTGCCGGTCGGTCGCTTGCTTTTAAAATCCTCAGGCAAGGGTTTTACTGGCCGACTCTGCGAGCAGATGCGACCGATTACGCAAAAAAGTGTCGGCAATGTCAGTTATTCAGTACCATCCCGAAGCAGCCACCAGAAGAAATGGCATCAGTCCTAAGTCCTATTCCTTTCGCCATGTGGGCTGTAGATATCGTGGGAATTCTACCAAAGAGCACAAAGCAAGCCAAGTACTGCATAGTGGCGATCGACTATATGACCAAGTGGGTCGAAGCAAGACCTCTGGCGACCATAACCGAAGAGGCAGCAAAAAAGTTCATGTTAGAGCAAGTCATACTCAGGTTCAGGATCCCGAAGGTCTGTGTATCCGACAATGGGACCTAGTTCATCGGGAACAAGTTCCGGAAGTTCTTGACGCATTTCGGAATACAACAGAAATTTAGCTCGGTCGGTCACCCTCAAGGAAACGGAGCAATCGAGGCCGCAAATAAAATCATCTTCGACGGGATAAAAAAACGACTGGGAGATGCCAAGGGGCTTTGGGCAGAAGAGCTAAATTGGGTATTGTGGGCATACCGAACGACCCCACGCTCGTCGAAAGGTTAGACACCTTTTAAGTTGGCATTTGGGACAGACGCCTTAGTTCCCGTAGAAGTCGGATTAGACTCCTACCGAACAGAGGTGTTCAACGTCGAGGCGAATGAATTCGGTCTCCGAGCCAATGTTGATTTATTAGAAGAAGAAAGGGAAGCAGCACACCTAAGGAATTTGAAATATCAGCTCTAGGCAGCCCAATACTACGACACCGGAGTAAAGAAAAGGACCTTCATGGTGGGAGATTTGGTGTTGAGGGAATTGGCGACTTCTATGCCAGCTAAGCAGGGAAAACTAATGCCAAACTGGGAAGGCCCGTATAAAGTGACTGAAGTGGTTCGACCTGGTACCTACAAATTAGCAACCACGTCTGGCGACCCGATCAAGAACACATGGCACGCCTCCAGGTTACGAAGATATTACCAATAGCCTTCATCCAATCTAGAGGAATATGGCCGAACAAAAGGTGCTCGCCACTCAAGTTCTTATTTTCACTTTATACTAAGTTTTCTTTCTCAAAAGCATGTAAAGTTGAATAATTTATAAATAAAATACATGTTTCCCTGTTCTACTTATTTTATCAGTTATGCATTATAATGTTATAAGTCGGACATTTATCTGGGGACGACCAGAAACGATAAATTCCACAACACTTCTTGAATAATGTCTCATAAACTTGGCGATTGGATAACCAAACAACCAAACTTTGGGAGAATCCAGACCATGTTAGGCGAAAAAGAAAGCCAAAGATACATATAATTGTTTTGTTTAAATTACGTTAAGGCAAAATGAAGCCGAAGATACATAAAACTGGTTCAATTATGTTAAGGCGAAGATAGGAGCCGAAGATACATATAATTGTTATATTTTGTTTAAATTATGTTAAGGCAAAAGGAAGCCGAAGATACATAAAACTGATTTAATTATGTTAAGGCGAAGATAGAAGCCGAAGATACATATCCGAAGATACATATAATTGTTATATTTTGTTTCAATTATGTTAAGGCAAAAGGAAGCCGAAGATACATAAAACTGATTTAATTATGTTAAGGCGAAGATAGAAGCCGAAGATACATATAATTGTTAAATTTTGTTAAATTATGTCGAGGCAAAACGATGCCGAAGAGACATAAAACTGATTCAGTTACGTTAAGGCGAAAAAATAAGCCGAAAAGACGTGAAATTGGTTACAAGAAGCGTAAAGGCAAAATAAAACCAAAAAGTCATTAATAAAAGGCCCGAAGGCTACAAAAGTTTAAGGCCCGGAGGCTTAGTGAAGTACAAGATACACAAGGGAAAATTTAAACTGCCCGAAGGCCTAATCTGACAAATCCTCGTCTTCGCCAGAGGAAACCACCGGAGGCTCGTCCTCATCGGTACGACCGACGGGATCACTAAAACCGGGTTCTATCAGGGCCTGATGCTCTAAGCCCATGGCGGCCGCCCTCCTCACGACCTCGTCGTGGCCCATCTGGTAGCACCGCTCTTCGGCATTCAGCCGCAGCTTGACTTCCTTGCGGGCCATCTTCCTCGAGACCTTGAGGGACAGATTCCGCCTGGTCAGCCTAGCCCGAAGGGAGTCGAGTTCCTTCTGCATCGCCTTCCGGTCAGCTCTCAGCGCCGCTGACTGGCCTTCCAGCCTCTCCACATCACCAACAGCTTGGCGGAGAGCAGTCTCCGATCTCACCGCCCGAACCTCCAGTTCCTGGATTTGGCCGGATTTGCCCTGTATATCCTTCCCCTTGTCGGTGATGATAGCAGCCATCGGCGTCGCCTAAAACAAGGAAAAGGAACTTGGTTAAAAAGATGAAAAGACAAGAAATTGAAAGGAAAATTAAATACATTACCTGGGAAAGGAAGGCCATCAGGTCGGCGCAAGCATCGGCGATATCCAACTGATCGTAGTTAGGGCGATCAGCAGGAAGCACCAAGGCCCGGCACAAATCAGGAGCTATCTCCTTGACCGCCTTAGGGTCGGCCGTGGTGACAGCATCGGACTCTAGGATCGCCCACTGAGGGACGTATGTCTTCAGAACGTCCCCCCGCCGAACCCTTTTTCTAACCTGGGCAGACCCAGCCGTTTGCTCCGCATGATCGGTCGGAGGGGGAGACGTCGGGGCCGATTGGTCGGGAGTCCGTTTCTCAGCCTCCCGGCGACTATTGTTAGACGTCGCGCCTGCCTCGGCCGCCTCCGCCTCCTCAGCTGCCCTAGCTGCCCTAGCTGCTTGCTCAGCTTCGAACTTGGCCCTTTTACGCTCAACAATAGCCTGGCGAGAAGACACTGTAAAAAGAAGAGAAAGGTGTTAAACATTTTAAAAGACAGTGTAAAAGGGAAGATAGAAGCACAAAACAAAGAAAAGTAAAGATAAGAATCTAGTACAAGGGGCGAAGAATGTTACCATTGCCCCATAGGGCGAAAAGCCATTGGCGATCCCGAAGATCCTCTAATGGAATCCGACCCATGTCAAAATTGCATAACCTTTGGTATTCATGCAATTCGGCACCCGATAGGGTGGGTTTAACTATTTGGGCCGAAGGATCGACCACCTGCCACGGAGCCGCAACACTGATCTTCGGGCCCGAGATAAAGCACCACTTATCGTGGCTGCCTTTGTTGTTAGAATTGGTCTCTACCCACTCGGCCCTATTGGTACGGCGAGCGATGGAATAGAAACCCTTTCTCTTACCATTCTTCCGGAAGTCGTGATGATGCCAGAACAGGGCGGGAGTTGGGTTGACATTGGCCATGAGACATCGGCATTGGAAGCCATTCATATGCAAGAACCCGTTTGGGTCCATTTGACCCAAAGCTATCCCCATCTGGGCGAACAGTTGCTTCACTAGGGGGAGCATCGGAACCCGAAAACCGCATTTTAAGGCGGCTTCAGAGATTCCGGTGGCCACATCCCCGTAACCCTTCGGGACAGACGGGTTATGCCATATTCGGTCGGACGCTCTCGGCAGGTACGTGTGCCAGGCGCCGGTTGGGATATCGAATTCCTTTGGAAACTTAGCGGCTCGGTCCTCAGATAACCGAGAAGGATGGTTCGCCGTTGGAAATTCTTCAGCGTTGAAGAAAGGAAACCTTTCCGGGGATATAGATCTGGGGCGACCAGATCTAGAAGATGACCGATCCATATTTCCTGCATCAATGGATGAAGAAAATTAGCCGTGTACTCGGACAGGGTCAAAGAAAGAAGAAAATAAAAATAGAAAAGCCGAGTACAGAGGGCTGGGACCGGTCGGGAAATCACTAATGCCTAGGGAAAGAACTAAAAGAGACCTCGAAGGATAGATTCACCCCGAAGATAGTTCTAGGGACAAGTTCGCCCCGAAGATAGTTCTAGGGACAAGTTGGTCTTGGTAATTGGTCTTGGGATAGATTCATCTACTGGACTGTCTACAGACCTAATTATGGGCACGTTTTCGAAAGCAAGTATAACCCAAAGTAAAATTACTATTATGCCTAAACAATGGTGAACATATTCAGGAAAGTTAAACACGAAATGGGAAATTGCGCAGAGGGATATAGAAAACTTACTTGTGATAAGAGTTTAAGGAGGATTCGAACTTGTCAAATGAAATCGTCGATGTCTGCAAACAGAGGTGCTGGAGAGAAACTGGCCAAATGAAGTTGCGTTTGAATGTATAAGTGACAAGGTTTGGGGGGATTTTTTTTTATTTATACGGAAGATATGTGACGTTTGGACAGTAAAACGCGAACGGTTAATCTTGATCGTACGATCAAAGCCGTTTGGGATTCAACGGTGATGATCCATCACTAATCTCAAGGAATTACAGCTGTCAGTAATAATTACGGCACGATTCTCTAGGTGACGTATCACAACAGATAGGCACGAAACCGTTGGAATCCATCCCGAAGAGAAGTGAAAAGCTAGGACTGCGAACGCATTAACAAATCCGACCGAAGTCCAGGGACATGTTGGTGGCCCAACTGGGATTGGGCCGGATAGTGATTGGGTCGAGTAGTAATTGGGTCGAATGGTCACAGCCCATTCCTTCGGATCGGTCCGTTGGATCTGACCGTTGCTTGACCAGGTCACCCGACTATTCAGGCGTAAGAACAGGATCACGTATGTGGTCGGTTGCCCCCGAAGAATCCGGGCGAGCCGGTACCAAGGTGCCTATAAAAGCACATAACAGGTTTCTGATAAGGGAGACTCATTTTTTACGCTTACAAATACTTACACGTTCATTTAAAACTTATTTGGAACCTCTAACTTATTCTCACACCGGAGGTGAATCGGGGGCCCAACCCCTCGCATTCTTCTCTTTTGACAGGTTGACCCGAAGAGCTTCCTGGAATCCAACCCGACAGAAAACTGGTTCCAACACTTCTCTTGAAGGCCATACCCCAAGAAAAAGTAAATTAACAAACTTAACTTACAATGCAGTGTTTCCAAATATCCGGGGATCGGATAACATGTCGAGCTTCCTTTTTTTTGGCCAAATTGTTAAGATTCCTTGAGTTCACTTGTAAAAATGTCATTTGAGTAACACATTGGGCTGCCTCTGCAGTTCTTTATATTCTTCACAGTGCAGATAGTACCAAGAAATGAGCCCCTACTCGTCTAAATAAATAGAGTAATTACTTCATTACTTGTAAACAATCTCCTGAAAAGTAATAATTCTCTCAATATACAGACAATTCAAAGATATCTTCAAACTTAAAAAGTAATAGCAGACAGCTACCAGAAACCGACTAGAAACAGTACTAACATGCAAGTTCAGTATGTAAGGATGTGTCAACAGTTACAAAAATTGCATATAATTATCCACAGTGGACTACAAGACTACGATTTGTAAATCGATTATTAGCTCTACTAGGGCACTACATTGAAAAATGGCAACTTAAAATATATGAACAAAAAAGTATGCATGCCAAGTTGCCTATGAGTAAGCAGAGAGTGGACATGAAAATATACACATTGGAAGGTTAATGCTAGTTATGAAAGTTTGAAACTGCGATTTCTGATATTTCCAGAAACTCGTGCAATTAATTGTAAAATTAGGCGAAGTAATCTATGTGTGTCGTTTGCACAGGGACCATCGTCTTGCAACTGTGTTAGTTTGGTAACTCAAATTGATCCACTGGAATATAATGAACATGCATCTACTGTAATTTTATTGTTTAGAAATAAGTTAAAACAAGGAACCAACGATCTTAACTACTAACAGTGTGCCTGTGATCAAAATTACTGAGTACTCTTAGATGTGGATGCATCTCAGCACAATAGAACAAAGTCAAATCAATTACAATTTACAGCATAAGCCATCTGTTCATGATTGAATCCACTTGGTTCACTTCGATGCACAGCATAGTAACTTTCTGTTTCCGTGGCACATTTCAATTCGTAAAATCCTGTCAAGATGCAGCAACCAAGAACTGATAAAATTAGTTCAACGATATATAGCAGCAAAGTCAAGTCTCCGCACCTTAATTTTTGACAAGATTCAGACACTGACCCTGCAGAGAATATAACTGCTTATAAAGAAACATTAATCAAATTATAAAAAAAAAAAAGTCCCAAGGCAAAATTCAAATTTCAAACTAGATTTTACATCAAAAACTATGGGAAATGTTATAAGCATTATATTTTTATACACATGAAAGACTTTGGTACATGTTGTCAACGTTTTTATGAAAATACTCTGTGATCGCAATAACATTTGAATCAAATCCCGTAAAGTTCCTCTGTAGGTTGTGCCATTTCTTAATAAAAATCGGCTTCAGTTATAAACTTTCCCCCCACATGAAGCTGCCCCTGCAATTTTTTTTTGTTCAAAAACTGAAAATATCATTGAGTAATGAGCCTCCTCCCCTCTTAAGATACTTCAGCTACCTGTAGTCAATCTCCTGCGAGAAAGTGATACTCTCAATCTACTGAAAATGTAAAGCTTAAAAGCTGAAAGGTCATAGCAGAGACAACTAAAAGAACTCCACGAGAATGGTTTCTAGTGTGCTACTTTAGTTTCTGAAGCTGCTTCACTGCTAGATAAAATTATAGATAACCGAGCATGAATTAATCTGAAATATGTAAACCAAATATTAGATATATGAGGGAATTACAAGATGCAGCAACCAAGAACTGATAAAATTAGTACAAGAATATGTACCAGCAAAGTCAAGTTTCCGCACCTTAATTTTTTAAAAGATTCAGACACTGACCCTGCAGAGAATATAACTGCTTATAAAGAAACTTTAATCAAATTACACAGTAAAACTACTAACAGTGTGCCTGCTACTAAAATTACTGAGTACTCATAGATGTGGATGCATCACAGCACAATAGAACAAACTCAAATCAATTACAATATACAGCTTGATCAAAGTATCAGTGCTTAGTTATCAAGATTCAGACCTAGGCAGCCCTTCATACTTGACCATCTTGTCTCTTCAGCCTTTTTGAGGACTCCTGTATCTCAACGTTTGCTTTTCTTTTCCTGCCCTGTTTGACATCCACGGCCGCTGCATCAGAGTTGTACTGCGACCCACTTTTCTCCCCGAATTCAGTATGTCTGTCTTGTGCGCTTTGGTTATCTGATTTATTGACAAGGAAAGGATGAGACAACAACTGGAGCGCCTTCCATCTCTTACTTGGATTTTTCTCCAAGCAACATCGAATAAAGTCTTGAAAATCAGGAGAGGCCTCTTCAGGCAACGTAGGCGAATCTTCGTAACACACATCATAAATCAAATCAAAATCATTCGTCTTAGGCTTTCCGACTGGGGCAAAGTAGGGATTATAGCCTAGATATATCTCCATGAGCGTCAATCCTAAGCTCCAGATATCTCCAGCAAAAACATCCAGATGATCATCAAAAGCACATGAATCAAATCTTTCAGGAGCCAAATATGCAGTAGTTCCTGAAAATATTTGACGCTGATCACTTGTCAAATCAATCAACTTGCTAATTCCAAAATCCGCAATCTTAACTTCCAAATTGTGATCAACAAGCAAATTAGCAGGCTTTATATCACAGTGCACTATGTGTTTCGTGTTGTGCAAATAATCAAGCCCCATGAGCGTTCGTCTTGCAACTTCAACTATCATCTTTTCGGACAATGCACCATTGATCTTTACTAGATTTTGAAGACTTCCAGCGTCCATGTACTCCATCAGAATAGGCATAAATCCATTGCCCGAGTCCGATAAAACAGTACCACGAAATCGAGTGATGTAAGGACAATCAATAGACTCGTGTATGTCAATTTCCCTGAGAACTTCATCACAATTAGCAGAATTGTTGTACATCTTCAAAGCATAAACATCACGAGTAATATTGTGTCTAACTTTGTACACAATGCCCTTGCTTCCTCGGCCAAGTGTTTCGAGTTTTTCGAATTGAGACAGGGAGGCAACTGCAGGTTTATTGGTGTTGTGAGTTGTGGTAATAGCGGAGGGGAAGATTAGGCGTGGTAACTGGATTGGTTTAAGTGTCAAAACCATGGCTGCACCAAGTTTCTATGATAACTTGTTAAGATGAGATTAAACAAGATTTGTATTCATACAAGCTTCTTAAATAAGTCCAATGTTTTAGGGTTACTACCTGTGCAAGTCAGATTCCTACATGAATTTGGATTTTGATCCATCCATGTAATATTCAAATAGAATTAGAATAGTTAGATTCCTACATGAATTTGGATTTTGATCCATCCATGTAATATTCAAATAGGATTATAATTTAGAACCCCTTACCCCCTGCCCCTCTGTTCGGACAGCGTTATTAAACAAAATGTCATGCGTTATTGTATAGCTGAAAAATATCATAATTTCAATAGGCAAAAATAAATATACCAAAATTATTCATTCTAAAATAATATACACAAAACAATTTTATAGAAAATCAAAATTATTCCTTACAAAAGCATAAATACGCAACATCTTTAAATAAAATTTATTTACGAAATTAAAAGTGATGTTACATATATAACATTAAAAAAAAACAATTTATGCGGAGTAAAGTGGATGGGCAAAAACCTTACCAGAAAAGAAGATAATGAGCAAGCAAAGGTCGCAGCTCTAGCCTCTAGACCCCGATCCAATTGAAAATTGCTAGAAAGATTGGGTTTGTAAAAAATAAAAGAGTTGCTGTGAATAATTTAAAAAGGATCCGGTAAATCCTAAATCTTCAAAACAATCTCATGATTGCATTTTGTAAATCAAAATTTTAAAACACTTGATATTTGACTTAAATATTTATTTTAAAATATGATAAAAATATGTAACATCATATAAGAATATCAAATTATAAATTTAAGTAGAAATTTGTATAAGTATATTGTATGACCTCAAGTTTATTACTTTCTTATACACCCAATTTACTTGGATTGTGTACGGAGATTAAAAAAATGTATATACTAAATTAATGTGTTATGTACGGAGCTTAAGAAAAAAATGTAAATTTAATAATCCATACACTTTATTAATAAGAAAATTAATGTATAGATTGGCGCAAAAATACCAATATATCAAATTTGATTTTAAAAGTACTACGATATCGAATTTGGTATTTACAAAATTCAGGTTCCATTCCCTACAACTACATGATTAAACAAGATTTATTTATTTGATTAATTTTTTTGGTTTCACAGACTCGATTCTCCATAACTACATAATTCAAAACCTTTATTGATTTGATTTTTTTTTTAATTTCATCCCAATTTCGATTAATAATAATTTTTATTTTTATTTTAAAAATAATAATTCAGACAAAATTTAAAATAAGTATATTCTATTGAATGGCCTAAACAAAACAATTTATAGAAAATCAAAATTATTCCTTACAAAAGTATAAATACCCAACATCTTTAAATAAAATTCATTTACGAACATTTTTTAATAAAACAATTTATACCCATGGCCAGGTACACCAAAACACCAAAATCCAAATAGCAAATACAACAATATTAAATTGAAAAGAGAATGGACCAAGCCCTTACAAGAAAAGAATATAGTGGGCAAGCAAGTTCACAGCTCTAGCCTCTAGGCCCGATCTAATTGCAAATTGCTCCAAAGATTGGGTTTGTAATAAGTAAAGAGTTGCTGTGAATAATTTAGAAAGGATCCAGTAAATCCTAAATCTTCAGAACAATTCCATGATTGCATTTTGTAAATCAAAATTTTAAAACACTTGATATTTGACTTAAATATTTATTTTAGAATATGATAAAGATATGTAACAACATATAAGAATATCAAATTATAAATCTAAGTAGAAATTTATATATGGGTACGACCTCGAGTTTATTACTATGTATACACCCAATTTATTAAGATTGTGTACGGAGATTTAAAAAAATGGAAATACTAAATTAATTTGTTGTGTATGGATGTTAAGAAAAAAATGTAAATCTATACACTTTATTATTAATAAGTAAATAATGTGTTAATGGGGCGCAAAAATATCAATATACAAAATTTGGTTATAAAAGTACTAAAATACTGAATTTGATTATCGTAAAATTTAGGTTTCATTCCCTATCAAATTTGGTTATAAAAGTACTAAAATACCGAATTTGATTATCACAAAATACCGAATTTTTTTGGTTTCACGAATTCAATTTTCTATAAATACATAATTCAAAAAATTTATTGATTTGGATTATTTATTTTAGTTTCATCCCAACTGAACCGTTCTTTCGCAATTCATTACCCAGCATAAGCGGGCTGTGTGGATTTCTTCCTCAACTACAATTACAGGTTGAAGATTCGATGAGTCCCAATATAATGAGTGTCTTATTTTATTTAATTAATCATCAATAAATTTAGAAAAGTCGGATAAGAAAAAGAATATACTTGATTGTCGTAACCGTTGAGGCAAACACGCATAGCATCTAAAACATCAAAAAAAGAGATATTATCAAAATTCAAAGGAACCAAAAAAGATATACAATATACATAGTAGTATTGTACTACAATAATATGAAACTAGATTTACTTGCGACATATCAACTTGTAAATATGAGATTTTCGTACCAATTCCACCAATTCTTGAATAGAATTACGATAATAATTCCAATGGAGGCACAAGCCCTTCTGCATTGTTTGTTTTCTCCCTAAGAGGTCTTTCAAATATGGGTTGGAACTTGGAAGTATATTTGTTCTCAGGCAAATCTACCGAGGCCCGAGGTTAATATATAGTCTACATATAACATATGCTGGTAGAAAACTATATTCTCCTTTTGGTCTATATATAAGAAAAATCTACACATAAAATTTGGTGGTGGGGATGAAATTGTGTACGGGCCAAGCAAAAATACTTTTAATGTATAGAGTGTTAGTGTAAGTCGATGAACCTTCCCTTTTTTTTTCTTTTTAATAAATAAAAAAAGATGATGGACCTGTTTACAAGGTACCAAACACAAAATTGATAAATAAAGTTTTTTTTTGCAATTTTACAATTTTTTGAAAATATTTGAAAAAATACGATATGCAACAAAATGCAATCTAAAAATATTTGCAAAAAAACGGTATGCAATCAAAGCAACCAAATGCAATTTTTTTAAAAATCAATTGAAAATTCAAAAAAATTATTAGTAAGAGGGGGTGAACGAAGATAAAGATGAATAAAGGTTGCGATTGTAGGTTACAACCACCTTTCGTCTATACATGCATGTTTATATATACATATATAGATACATGCGTAGTTGAAAGTTTACAAGTAGTTTTATCTCAACTAAATCAACAATTCTGGTTAAATTTCTAGCTAATCAACAATGCCCCGCAGGGACACTAACTTATTCAACTTATTATGCAACCAAACCAGTGTTCTAAAAAACGACCGTCTTACCGATTAATCGGTAGACGGACGGATTCCGTCTCGATTAAGCAAAAATCGGGTCAAAAAACGATTTTTTAATTAATCGATCAAATGTCGGCCGAGACGAGGAAAAACGGTCGAGACGAGTCAAACTTAAAAATTATAATTTAAATTGCAAAAAATAAATAATAATTATTTTCATATATTGACTTTGTATTTGATGAGTTAGATCACAAGGGCTATCAGGGGCTACTAAATAAGCAGATCAGTAACTATATATATAGCAGTAGTTTAGTACTAATTATCAACTACTAACTACCAAGTAGTGACTGTTAAGCATAAATTACTTAGTTACTAAGTATGTACTAATGATATGTGATTTTTTTTTTGTAAATCTCAACACTAAATACCAACATTAGATTAATGATAGTTGGTATTTTTTTTTTTTTGAAAATATTGTGGCAACTTGTTGGTGTTTATATAAAATTATATATATTTATTTATTAAATTAAATTGCCTCCGATTAATCAATCTGATTAATCACTGATTTCCAATTAATCACTGGAAGGTGTCTCAACCGACTAATGCTGATTCCCGTGTTTTAAAACACTGAACCAAAGATTATTATTATTAAATTTTTATAAGTTGCATCCGCGGAACACTAACTTATGCAACTTATTATGCAATCAAAGATAATTCCAATTATTAAATTTTTATAAGTTGCATCCGTGATTGATTTTGGTTGTTGTTGCAGATATGGTTGTATCTAGTTGCAGATCGTATTTTTACAAATATTTATAAAAATTTGATATTTTTGTAAATAAATTGATACTTTGAAAAATATTTAAAAAACATAGTATTTTTGCAAAAAAATAATAATAATTTATGATTGAATATTTATGAAAAAAACCCAAAAGAAAATTTAGGCAAAGCTCGACATCCATAAATCCATAACTAGATGGACAAGTTTGGGAAAAAAATAAAAAATAATTCTTGCAGTGAATTGAAATTTGCCCCTCTAAAGTTTTCTTCTGCAAATCAGGTCCAAACGTAATAAGAACGTGTGGATTTCGGCCACTGCAATAACATGTTAAGAATCAATCTTGTAGTTAACACAAACCAAATTTTGATGATAAATTTAATCTTGATTAATTAATTAATAATGATATTTGAAAAGTGTTAAATATATATTTAAAAAAAAAGTGTATCTCATTACTGTGCCCGCACTTTTTCTTCCTACAATTTGCAGGTCAGCTCGTAGTACAATTTCTAGAAGTTAATTTTGGTGATAAATTTAAGTTTATTCATTTACAAGCTTGGGTCATGTACTGGTTTGCAGAGTTTAAACATAATTCTAACTATCTCATTTTATATATTGCTCAGTATGTAAACATTACCAAAAACCCAAAACTAATAGTAACCGAATTTAAAATACCAAATTCAACTTAAAATCTCATGCCAGGCTACAGCTAAAGGATGACAAAAACGGACATTCTTAATATAATTAGAGAACAAACATTCCTCAACCTTGACTGTAACATTAATATTTGAGGTTTATCTTTGAGAAAGATATAGGAAAGCTGATGCAAAAAAACAGAATGACAATAGCATATAATTTGTGTTTTTGGATTGGTGATACAAAGAGGCAATTAACCAATGTATATTTATGTAAAAAATTGGAAGTTTTGTAATAATAATTTAATCAGGTTATCTTGTTCCGCTTGCCTAAAAACAGATATCATACTCGTTGCCTTAAAAAATAATAAACTAAAAAATAATAAATTAAAAAATAATAATTAGTATTTTATGCTACTAAATGAAATAACCCGTGATATTTTTGAGGTTTTAGCTAGGAGAAATATTAGTTAGAAAATATAAAAAAAGAATATAAGTTTTGGAAAAAAAAGCTAATCGATTAGTCATTAATAATTAAAATATTATTATTTTATTTTATTAAATAGAATTGTTCGTGATATTTTTGGAAAATGAGAGGTTTATTTAGGAAAAATAGAAAAGTATAAATTTTAGTTAGAAAATATAAAAAGAATATACAATTTGACTAAAAATGATATTTGGTTAGTTATTAGTAATTATAACATTATTATGTTATGTTATTAAATGAAATTGTCTACCATATTTTTGGAAAATGAGATGTTTTAGTTAAGAAAAATAGAAAAGATATTCTATATAATAATTTTAATATTTTATCTAACGGTTCTCATCGATTTGATCAAAAATATCTAACGGCTATGAATAGAGTGACCAGACTACAAAAACTTTGATGACCAGACTACAAAACTTTCAATGTTTCGTCTTTAATATAATAGTATAGATTAATTGTATTTGTTAAAAAAATACGTTCACATGTTAAAAGTTTTTTTGAATAATTAAAAGTATTAAAATAAATTTTAAAATATATAAGTAAGGGTTGCACTTGATATTTTTGGAAAAGATAGATTTTAGTTATAACAAATATAAAACGTAATATATTTTAATTTAAAGGTAATTGCCCGTGATATTTTTGGAAAAGAAGTAGATTTTGTTAGAAAAAAATGTTTTAACTATAAAATGCAATCAACTAGGTACTATTTTTATATTATTTTATTATTTATTAAATAGAGTATTAATGTAACACACAGACCTAAAATTTTAATTAGTTAATTAAATTATACTAATTGAATAATTGAATCGAGTATATTTGCAATGTATTTTTAAGATAAACTAGCGGAAAAGCCCGTGCGAGGCACGGGCCTGCTTATATACGAAATAATTTCTCGAATGAACATGTATTGATATCGGAATAATTTTGTAATTAAAAATATGGAAAATGATATTATTTTGAATTTATCTTTTATTTGAATGAAAATTCTTTTAACTATTTATTTAATTTAATAAAATTTTAGAAAATTTGAATAAATTTCGATATGATAAAGATCAAATTATTATTTTTTTTGCCAAAATTTTATTTAGTTTTAAATGATATGAAATGCATTTTATCAAATTTAATAATTAATTATAATATAAATGATAATTTAAGTATAGTTGTCCGTATATAATACGGACGTATCTAAACTTATGTATATTTAATGAAATGACATTATACTTGTAAATAAAATATAAAGTTGATCATATATGTAATACTATACCGTGATCACATCATAAAATCTTCAATCATCCTATTAATCTTTGAACGGTGACTCAATCGAATACTCCGATTAGGGGTGTTCATGGTTTACCAACCCTGATTACCGAACAAACCCAACACTATTTTTGGCCGACCAAGACAATAGAAGAAAACTCAATACTAATTGGGTTAAAAACATTTCAAACTGATTTAAATGGATTGGATATGAAATGTATATTTTTTGGCCAACCGGATTTAACTTACAATTAATTTTTGTTTGATATTTAAATATATATTTATATTGTACATACAACCATACATTAGATAATATATCATACTGACATTTATAGATATATGTGTATATAATTCTATTATTAAAAATTATTATTATTCAAAAATAAAATATTAACACTAAATCGTAAGTTACGTGTGTTTTAGTTTACTTAGATTTTCTAAATGAGAGGTGTTGTATAATATTAATTTTTTAATAAAATTATTTAAACCATTTAAACTGATGCAACAGACCCAAACTAATGTATTATAAGCAGAGTTGGGTTGCAAATTTAAGTTTTGCGGGTTGGATAAAAAAAATCAAAATGATATAACTGGGTCGAGTTACAAAAATTCTTCCAACTTATAAACAACTCCTCACACCGATTCCCAATTTTTACAATGATATTTGCAACTTAAAATTTATTTTTAAATAATAAAAGTAACCGACAATATGTTACTTATAGATTTTAATATTATATTTATGTATTAGCACCTGAATATTTCATATAAAATATAATAAGTAACATATTATTATATAAAAATATAAATCATATAACAATTGATAACCTAATTGATATTTAATCGAAAAAATATAATTGAAGTAATTTTTTTTTAAAGATAATTGAATACATTACTGTATACATAAAAACACGAAAACTAAAAAATATGAAGTTGTATAAATAATATGAACTAACATTTCATTTGGAAAATTTAAAATTTAAAAAATCAATTATAGAAAACATGTTATATAAATAATATAAAATAACATATTGGTCACTCAAAAGTTAAAGTATTAAAAGAAAATAGGAAGAGAGAATTATAGGCTTTATCTAATAATTTTTTTAGAGTAAACTGAAAATTAAATGTAGCACCGTTGATAGAAATTTATATAAGGAGATATTAGTTCGATTTTCAATGGCTACACAAATTCAGCCTCTTTTAATTTAAACACTGATGAAATCGTTTCTGTAATTTTTATAAATACAAGGATAAAATTGTAAATTCACTACCATTTTTGACATATTTTGCCTTTGGTTGACTTTTAACATAAAAAGTAGATATATAGATACATTGCGAATTGTCAAAATGTGCTAATCTGAACCGACTAAAATCGAATGACTTGATTTTGTTAAATTATAGATTAGTAGTTCACATGTTTTTTGAATATTTTGAAAGTTGTCACCATATATGATTAAGTATGATAAGATATATTGTACTATATAGAAGTATACATTTTGACAACTAATATATAATTGATCTATGTTTAATAAAAAAAATTAAATATAATTTAAATTTTAAGAAAGATGATTGAATCTATACTATATTATTAAAGACGAAACATTAAAAATTTTGGTTAGTCAGTCGGTCGGTTGGTCGGTATTTGGGTCAGACCAATCTATAATTTGGGTCGGGCCTATCTATAATCAATTTAATTATATTCAATTATTTTTTTCAGCTAAAACACATTACCAATTTTATATATTTTTCTAACCAAAACAACTTATCTTCTAAAAATAAAATAGGTAATATATAGAAAATGGTAATATTATTATATATTTATAATTGATTACCTTTTTCAGCAAAAACACATTATTTGTTCTACATTTTCTAACTAAAACAACTCATCTTCTAAACATAACACATGGAAAATAAATATGTAATGGTAATATTGTTATATATAATTATTAATAAATAACCACTTATCCTTTTCAGCTAAACACATAACCTTTTTTATTTTTTTCTAACTTAAACAACTAATTTTCTAAAAGTAACACGAGCAACATATATATAAAAAGGTAATATAATTTTATATTTTTCAGCTAAAACACATTACCTATTTTATATATTTTTATAACAAAAATAACTTATCTTCTAAAAATAAAATAGGTAATATATTTAAAATGGTAATATTATTACATATTTATAACTGATTACATTTTTCAGTAAAAACACATTATATGTTCTACATTTTCTAACTAAAACAACTCATCTTCTAAACATAACACATGGAAAATAAATATGTAATGATAATATTGTTATATATAATTATTAATAAATAATCACTTACCCTTTTCAGCTAAGCACATAACCTTTTTTATTTTTATTTTTAAATTAAACAACTAATTTTCTAAAAGTAACACGAGCAACATATATATAAGAAGGTAGTATAATTTTATATTTTCTAATTTAAACAACTAATTTTCTAAAAGTAACATGGGTAACATATATATATATATATATATATATATATAGATATATATATATATATATATAATTTTATATAATTATTAATAAGTAACTAACTGTATTTTTAAGGTCTATTATATATTTTTTAAGTAAAACAATTCATATTCGAATTAAAAATAACACGGGCAAAATATAGATATAATGACAATATTATTATATTAAATTTATAAAATCCGATTTTAATATAATTTTTTATAACATACAATTTAAATAAGATAATTAATAAAAAAATAAAAGTAATAGCATATGTTGAAAGAAACTCAGTACATTACATTACACGCACATATTTTGTTATTTGCACTTTAGTCACATTTAAATTTTTTAAAAGCAAATAAATACAGACAGTTAGATTTATTATTTAAAAATGATTTATATTTTAATATCTAAAATACTACTAAAGATTACGTTAACAATTTATTAAATTAAATTATTTATATTATTAATAAAATATTAAAGAAAACCGTGCATCGCACGGGATATAAGCTAGTATGTAATTATACATAAAACCAAAAAAAAAAGTGTTATATAAATCAACAATTTACTTACTCAAAAGTTTTAAAAAAAGGATAATAATGAAAAACGTGAGTAATTTAATAAGATTTTTAATTGAAGCTCAATAATTAGTGTAGCACAAGTGGTTATATATATATAAGTAGATGTGATTTGGGCCTAGAAGATAGTAATTTGCTCGACTTGTATTTTTAAGCCCATAATAAATTAATTAGGTTACATGAATTAGAGGTATGCATATGGAATCGAAAGAAATTAGAAAATGAGAGGGAGACTTGGAGAAAAAAAAAGTATTACTAGTGGCAACAAAAGGGGGGAACACTATTGGGCTAATAAACTAAAAGGATGGGTCATTTGGTTCATTTGACAAAGAAAAAAACACAAAGCTAGTGGGCTTCAAAAGTTTACAAGAAATGATATTGGGTCAATCAAATTATATATGAGGGAATTGCTACGAGATGGAATATATTTGAACATGGGCCAGGTATTACATGATGGTAAGTGGGTTGGTCCAAATTCGATGAAATTTATAAATATATATTTGCCGGTCCAAGACAGGAATTCCTTAGAAGAAAAGTAAGTAGTCGGCCAACTTTGTATTTTTTATTATTTTTCAAGTCGGTTTTGTACGCCTATAAATTAGAGGGGACTTGTGAAATTTAGTTATTTATGTATTTAATTAATTAAATAAATTAGGAAGGGAAACAAATGAATGAAAGAGATGGGTGTCTGATTATCAATTTAGACGGGGTTTATTTAAAATTGGCTAATGGCCTTTAAGGATATTGGGTCATGTAAATATATAAAATTTGAACGGTTGTTTGAAAAGGAAAGAGTTGAAATTGGGCTATTGATGGTCCAGCAGATTTTGAATTTGTTATAGTATGTATTAGTCATGTAAAATACACACGGGATAGATCATAAGAATGAGTCTCATTAATTAACAATTAATAATGTAGATTTTTAATAAATGTTAAGGAAGGTGATACATGGAGTAATAAATGAGATTAGTTAAGAAATGTGAAAATTAGACCATTCTTTGTAAATTAACGTGGCTTAAAATCATATGGGCTTGTAAATAATGGATTTAGCAGTGAATTAATAACAAAACTTGTGTAATAAAGAAACTAGTTTTTAGCTGAAAAGATAATTGGTTATAAATAGGTATTTGATTATTTATATTTGATTATTTTTAGTAATTGCATTTGTTAAGAAAAATAAGTAGACATGTTAAAATATGTAAACTTTTAAAAAATAATTATAATTTTAAAATAATTTTAAAAATAAATAACTAAAGGTTTGTCCGTGATATTTTTGGAAAATGAGGAGTTTTAGTAAAGAAAAATAGAAAAACAAACATATTTTAGTTAAAAAAAGTAATTACCCGTGAAATATTTGAAAAAGTAGGGGAATTTGTTAGAAAAAATAGAAAAAATAATGTATTTTAGGTGAAAAAGGTAATTGATTATAAATATGTAATATTATTATTTAATAGTATATTTCTATAAATAAGTAAGGTTAATTAAGTAAAAACACGAAGCACGGTTAATTAAGTGCAATTAAGTAAAATCACAACGTATCATACCGACCAACCAAACTTTTAATGTTTCGTCTATTATATAATAGTACTAGTTTAAAACCCGTGCGATGCACGAGTTATTAATTGTTATTTTATTATTATATTTTTAATATTTTATTAATTGTATTTGTTAAAAAAATAAGTAGACATGTTAAAATAGCTAAATACTTTTAATTAATTAAAAACATTAAAACAAATTTTAAACTAAATAAGTAAGGGTTTGCCCGTTATAGTTTTGGAAAATGAGGAGTTTTAGTAAGAAAAAAGAAAAAATTCAACATATATTTAGTTTAAAAAGGTAAATGCCCGTGATATTTTTGGAAAATGAGGTTTTAAAATTTAATAATTAAAAGTATTTAAATTCGTTTTAAAATAAATAAGTAAAGGGTTTAATGTGATATTTTTGGAAAACAAAATGAATTTTAGTAAGAAAAATAGAAAAAGTAAATTGAAAAAGAGAATTTTCGGTGATATATTTAGAAAAGGAGGGACTTTATTAGAAAAAAATCTATAATGTGTTTTAGGTGAAAAGGTAATTGGTTATAAATATGTATTTGATTATTTATATTTTAATATTCTTAGTGATTGCATTTGTTAAGAAAAATAAGTAGACATGTTAAAATGGGTAAACTTTTAAAAAATTAATTATAATATTATAGGTTTAAAAATAAATAACTAAAGTTTTGTCCGTGATATTTTTTGAAAATGAGAGGTTTTACTAAGGAAAAATAGAAAAACTAACATGTTTTAGTTAAAAAAAAGTAATTGTCCATGATTTGTTTGAAAAAGTAGGGGAATTTGTTAGAAAAAATAATTTATTTTAGAGAAAAAGGGTAATCAGTTATAAATAGGTAATATTATTATTTAATAATATATTTCTATAAATAAGTAAGGTTAATTAAGTAAAAATATGAAATACACTTAAGGGTAATTAAGTAAAATCACAACGTATTATACCGACCGACCAAATTTTTAATGTTTCGTCTATTATATAATAGTATTGATGCATATGGAATCGAAAGAAATTAGAAAATGAGAGGGAGAGACTTGGAGAAGAAAAAAAAAGTATTACTAGTGGCAACAAAAGGGGGGAACACTATTGGGCTAATAAACTAAAAGGATGGGTCATTTGGTTCATTTGACAAAGAAAAAAACACAAAGCTAGTGGGCTTCAAAAGTTTACAAGAAATGATATTGGGTCAATCAAATTATATATGAGGGAATTGCAACGAGATGGAATATATTTGAACATGGGCCAGGTATTACATGATGGTAAGTGGGTTGGTCCAAATTCGATGAAATTTATAAATATATATTTGCCGGCCTAAGACAAGAATTCCCTAGAAGAAAAGTAGTCGGCCAACTTTGTATTTTTTATTATTTTTCAAGTCGGTTTTGTACGCCTATAAATTAGAGGGGACTTGTGAAATTTAGATCCCATTTCTATTTCTCCGTAAGTCACTGGATAAAGAGAGATGTGCTCACAAGTCACATCGCATCAGCTCTCAACCTTGTAGTTGTAGGTATTAATTTCTCTTCTTTCGCTTAACTTTTCTTTAAATTTTAGTTATTTATGTATTTAATTAATTAAATAAATCAGTTAGTTACTATTTTTATATTATTTTATTATTTATTAAATAAGGTATTAAAATAGGTTTTAAAATAAATAAATAAGGATTGCACCTCATATTTTTTATAGTTTGTGATCTATTTTTGGGAGTATATATGGACATTTTACAATTTTAAAATGTATACAGATGAACCATTATGGTGATTTGTCTTTTAAATTTCTGGTAATTTAGATTGAATTTTTGGTGACTTGCACGGTATATTTGGTGATTTGCGATAAATTTCAGTGATTTGTATTGAATTTTGGTGATTCTGTTGGTTTTGGTGGAGGAGGTAGAATATTTTTTTAGTACAAATCACCTTTTTATTTGGTGATTTGTATATCTATAAATTGTGGTTTTTATACAGAATTTGGTGATTCGTTTCTGAATTTGGTGATTCTATAGTTATTAGAGGTATAGTTATTAGAGGTAGTTGTAGTGGTTATAGTTTAAATTTTTGTTATTTGATTTTGTATTTAGTAATTCTGGTAATGGTATTGGTGTTGGTGTTGTGATGATGCGATTGGTGTAATGGTAGTGTTGTTGTTGATCTTTGTTGCGTTGTTGTGTGATGATGTAGTGATGACGGTGCACTGATAGTTGTAATAACGGTAATGTGATGGTGTTGGTCGAAGTAATGTCATCGGAGTAGTATGATGGTGGTCAGGATAATGTTATGGAGTAAAGTGATGGTGACTGCAGCACATCCAGTGGACATGTACATGTATTATAATTTATAACTATCCCTGTAGTTCAATTTTATTACAAAATTGTCACCGGGATCTCAGTTTTCATTATAGTATGGTCTCATTAGAGCAGCTCATATATATATATATATAGGCCAAGGTTCAAGGGAGAACATCCTTAAAAAGAGAACGAGAGAACACCTTTCTTTTATAAAATCTTTTATGATTTGTAAAACTTATAACAAATTGAAAAAATTAGATTTTTATCTAATTCTTTTTCCGCAAAATCCTATAAATATTTTAGTATTTAATTATGCTTTTATATTGCCTGGATATATCCCCAACTTGGTATCAGAGCCGTGTTTTTATTTAAAATGAATATTTTAGATAAAGAAAATCCTGAGGAAAACTCTGAGGAAACTCAGAATAATTTTGAAATCGAATTTTCTGAAAATGAAAAAGGTTTTCAATGTAGCTTTTTAGTAAAGCAAGAAATTCTCTCTAAAATCAGGAAAACAAAACTTGATTTGAAAAAAGAGAAAATATTTAACATCCCAATGTTAAATTTCTTAAAAAGAAAAAATTCTATATTCTATTTTGTTAAAACAAAAGAAATGCATATAGACATTAAAGACACTAAAGGTTCAGTGTTCCTACCCCTTATCACTAAGGACGAGATCAATAGAAACCTTCAAAAGATTGACTCTAAGATTAGAGCAACCATTAACGTAGTTCATTTAGGAGCTATAAAAATTCTGTTGAAAGCAGAATTCAAAGAAGGCATAGATTCACCTATTAAGATGGCCTTAATAGACAACCGAATCAATGACCGTAGTGATTGTATTTTGGGAGCAGCTAGAGGAAACTTAGCTTACCAAAAATTTATGTTCACAGTCTATCCTAAATATGCATTTAGCAAAGACACCAAGAACATAGATCAAGTATTATCTTTTGTACATCAATTCGAAAGAGAGAATTTGATGAATCCAGGAGATAAAGTCTTTAGCATAACCTATCTGGTAGCTTATGCATTAACCAATAGTCATCATAGTATCGACTATAGGAAAGAAGAAAACATAGAATTAGAAGATGTTTTATCAGAAATAGGATCTGTTGAAGAAAAACAATTTTCTGAAATCAGACCCTTAGATAATTCTTGGGCAATTGATATTGCTAAAGATAAACCTTTGTTAGGACAACAACCTAGAATGAGTTTCAGAAGAAACAGTCTAGAAATTGGAGAGACATCTGATAGCAACTTGCTAAAAAGCGTCTCTAGAAAAGTTGATAATCTATGTCAGAGATTAGAACTTTTACAATAGTTATGACTACCCCTTTTATGATACAGCCATACATCTGTAAGAAAGGAAAAATCCTTAATATCAAGAAATTGAATGAAGGATCAAATAGTCAGCAAAGAAAGTATATCTTTAGTGGATATACTGGAAATCAGAGTCTAACAACTCTTATTTCTTCTACTAATAATCTTAACCAGATTACAGGTAGAATTTTACTAGGATGTTATAAACTATTGAGTTATTTTGGACTCAGTAAAGATCCCAGTGAAGAATTGTCTAAAACAAAAAATGTTTATGACAAATTCTCCACTCTTTTAGGAGGGAGAGATAGCCAGAAATTAGAAGACCTAAAAACTCTTTTAATTGAAAAAATTGATAGAATAGAAGAAAAGATTAACCATCTTGAAAAAATTCCTATCGATAGAAATGAAATTTTAGACTTTACTTCTAAGTTAAAAGAAATCGAAGAATACCTTAAGAGAATCTTAGGATGAGTCTTAAATAATTCCAAGATATTATTAAGCCTCAGATAGAAGAAATTCTTAAGTTGCTTAAAGAACAGCGTGCTAACAATGTTATTGAAGCCGCAGCTGCAAAGATAATTACAGAATTGAAAACAACAATTCAAGATTGTCATTGCAATAAAGAGATTCTTGAAGCCATCAACAAACAATCAAAGGCTCCAGAGAACAAACAACTTGTTCCATCAACAGAACAAGGAGGTAAAGATAAAGGTAAAAACCGTTATCGATATAGTTATCCTAACCATGATGTAGGTAACGAAGAACTCGGAACTGGAAAGAATCCGAACAGTATGACTTGGCCATTCAGTTCACCATCTATGAAGAAGGCATGAACTATATGCAAGACATAGAGAAATTCTTTTGGGAAGTACTTGAATCAGAAATTCAAGACGACCAACAAGAAAAACAATTTACGAAAGCATTGGAACTTTTAGGACTAGAAGACAACGAGCTTGCTAATCAAAAAGTATCAGATAATTCAGAATTACAATCCTTATTTGGTTTTAATTCTACTAATTATCTAAATGTCATTGACGAATTTAGCTCACCAGAAGATAATTCTCAAAAGGCAAATTCTCAAGAAGAATATTCATCAGAAGAAGAGTTTGCTCAACAAACATTCAGGATGAATAAACAAGAGGAAGATGTTAGTCAAAATCAGGATGAAAATCCATTCGCAGCATCAACTTCAGGAACAAAAAGACCAGTAAACAGGAGAAAAGGTAACTTTTACCCACCTACTACTGAATTTAGAACGAATCAAAGTCTATTCGGTTCTAATGTGTTAAATATCGATTGTGAATTAGGAAGAAAAACATTAATCGATAGTTGGGAGAAGGAAATTAGTTTAATAATTCAAACTAATCCTATATCTTACGATGATGCTAGTACGATTTTGTTATTAGTTGATCATAAAACAGCAGGAGTTGTTAACAGATTTATTAAAGATGTAAATTGGGATCTCGACATGTTTGAACCAATAGAAGCCTTTAATAATATAGTAGATTCTATCTACACCATGTTTTTAGGTGTTGATTATGTCAATGCGAAAGAACAAGAAAAAGATAAAATCAAGCAGAATGCTAAGTTAGCCCTTAGTAAAATGCAACTGTGTGATATATGCCTCATTGACAAATTCTTTTGTATATATGAAATGCATATGATAAATACAGGAGACCAAAATCAGTATCATGTCTATGTCGAGGAATACATTCGCAAGATACCTTTGGTGGGAGAGAAAGCCATGACTAAGTTTTTGCAGGAAAGAACAATCCTAACACAACATAGTTTAGCTTTTGCTCAACGAATAGTCAAGAATGAAATCCTTAGTTATTGTGATTTCAGTCGGACGCAGAAAAAGCTCAAGAAGTTTAGCAAAAGTTGCTGTGCTAAGCTTACAAAAGAATCTTATAATTTTGGTTGTAATCTTAATTATGACAAAAAATTTAAGAAAAAGAAGAAGAAATATTCTAAGAAAGATATATCTTCAAAATACAAGTTTACCAGGAAAAAGAAACCCTTTAGGCCCGGTAAGTATGTAAAGAAAAAATCTTTTAAGTCATCTAACGATAAACAAAAGTTTTGCCCAAAAGGCAAGAAAAACTGCAGGTGTTGGATCTGCAACGAAGAAGGACATTATGCAAATGAATGCCCTAATAGAAAGAAGCATGATGACAAAGTCAAAATGCTTGAACAAATTTTTTATTTGGGTTATGATCCTATTGAAGACCCGTATGAAGAAGAACGAAAAATCTATACTATTGAAGAAATAGAAACCGAAACTGAAGAATCGGAATCCGATGAATCATCTTCTTCAGATTGAAGAGATTGGAGAATTAGTAATGTCAAATATTACTAACCCTAATTCTATTTACATATCTGGAAAATTGAAATTTGCAGGATATAAACAGATAGAATTGCATTGCTATGTTGATACAGGCGCAAGCTTATGTGTTGCAAACAAGTACGTTATCCCAGAAGAACATTGGGTTAATGCAGAAAGACCTATACAGGTAAAGATTGCAAATGGAAGCACCATTTCAATTAGTAAGGTATGTAAAAACCTTAATGTTTTGATAGCAGGAGAAATATTCCATATTCCAACTGTTTATCAACAAGAATCTGATATTGATTTCATATTAGGTAACAATTTTTGTCAGCTATATGAACCATTTACTCAGTTTACAAAAATGATTATACTAACCCTTTCAGGAAAAGAAGTGTATATCAGTAAGGTAACTACAGCTTATAGAGTTGGAGTCAAAGGTTTCCTTGAATCTATGAAAAAGAAATCAAAGGTTCAAAAACCCGATGCTATCAATATTAGTTCTAATAAAATTAACTTTTTAGAACGGGGGAAGGATAGTATTAAAAAGTACAAAGAATCGAATTTTATTATACAAAATTTAGTTCTTGAAATAGAAAAGAAATCTATAATTGAAAAATTATTAGATTCAGTTTGCTCAGAAAATCCCTTAGACCCTGAAAAGACTAAGAATTGGATGAAAGCAACAATCAAGCTCAAAGATCCTAAAACTGTTATTAAGGTAAAACCTATGAAATACAGTCCTCAGGACAAAGAAGAATTTGGTAAACAGATTCAAGAGCTTCTGGATATGAAGATCATCATACCCAGCAAATCACCACATATGTCTCCGGCATTTTTAGTAGAAAATGAAGCAGAACGAAGACGTGGGAAGAAAAGAATGGTAGTCAACTACAAGTCCATTAATGATGCGACAATAGGTGACAGCCATAACTTACCCAACAAGGATGAACTTCTCACCCTTATTCGAGGTAAGAAAATGTTTAGTTCATTAGACTGCAAATCTGGATTCTGGCAGGTACTGTTAGATAAAGAAACACAGCTATTGACTGCATTCACATGTCCCCAAGGACATTACCAATGGATCGTTGTTCCCTTCGGTTTGAAGCAAGCACCTTCCATATTTCAAAGACATATGCAAAATGCATTTAGATCCTTTGAAAAATTCTGTTGTGTATATGTAGATGATATTCTTATCTTTAGTGATAATGATCAGGATCATCTCAGGCATCTAGCAACAATTTTGAAGAAATGTCAGCAACTTGGAATCATATTATCCAAGAAGAAAGCTCAACTCTTCAAGACAAAGATTAATTTCTTGGGATTAGAAATTGATCAAGGAACTCATTGTCCTCAACCTCATATCTTAGAACATATTCATAAGTTCCCAGATAAACTTGAAGACAAAAAACAGTTACAGAGGTTTTTAGGAATATTAACCTATGCATCTGATTATATTCCAAAACTTGCAGCTTTACGTGCACCATTGCAGGCTAAGCTCAAAAAGGATATACCATGGAAATGGGAAGATTCGGACTCCAGCTATATCAGCAAAGTCAAGAAGAATCTAAAGATTTTTCCAAAGCTCTATCATCCACAACCAGAGGATAAGCTTATCATTGAGACTAACGCTTCAGGAGAATACTGGGGAGGAGTTCTCAAGGCAGTTAATTCAGATCAAGAATTAATATGCAGATATACATCTGGTAGCTTCAAAAATGCTGAAAGGAATTACCACTCTAATGAAAAAGAGTACCCTGCAGTAATCAGAGTTATCAATAAGTTTTCTATCTATCTTACTCCTATTAAATTTTTAGTAAGAACTGATAATAAAAACTTTACTTATTTCTTGCGAATTAAGCTTGCAGGAGATAACAAACAAGGTCGACTAGTGCGATGGCAACAGTGGCTTTCCAGATATTCTTTTGATGTAGAACACATTGAAGGAACAAAAAATTGTCTAGCAGATTTCTTGACTAGAGAATTTAATACTAACCAATAAAATTTCTACTTCAAATTTTATCATGGACAGGTATGCAGAGGATCACTCCAGAAAGCCTATAAATAGAGAAGTTCAGCTATGGTATTCATCACACCTCTCTACTTATATAGATCTCTCAAAAGATCAAAAGGCTTTGTTTGCCTCATATTAATCTCTTTCTTTGAGACCCCATTTTCCTAATAAAATGGAGAAATTGACCCTTAAAGAAACTATTCTGTTGAAAAAATTACAGAATATCCAGGATGAGCTTCATATAGTTCGTACTGAAATGGAGTTTCTCAGGATTTATCCAGAGGACACTCAACAAAAGGTCATTCCATCACCTTGTTCAGAAATGAAACAAATTGGAACTAGTCCGGTGCAAACGGTTGCCGGTAAAGACTCAACAAATCCGTTGAAGGCTGGTAGTTCGCCAACAACTACAACTGAGGTTCATACCTCGACAACATTAGAAGAACCTTCAGAGTTAGTACTGAAGCCTAATGAGGGAATTCAAATCCCACAAAAGTCTGATAGTCAAACATCAGCACAACCTCACGGTTATCAGGATTTTCAAAAATCCAAAAATTATTATGTTGTTTATAATGGTCCAGGAAAAGGCATTTACAACAACTGGGGAATTGTCTCACAGGCAGTTTCTGGAATCAAAGGTGTTTCTTACAAAAAGTTCAAATCACTTCAAGAAGCACGAGTTTCGGCGGATCTTTATTCCAAAGAAATGATGATGGCACCACTAGAAATCATTAGCAGTGCAGCACTTAAGCCCGTCTACAAAGAGGCTTTGAAGAAGACTACTCCAAAGATGACAAATTTAGGAGCAGTAAAAATGGATAATCTTATCATATCTCTTGATGAAGACTCCGGAGAAACAATCTTCGACAGCTTTTATTATCTCTACGAATTAGGGAGAAGAGCCACTGAAGAAGAATTCATGGAACATAAGTTCTATACCACGGACAAAAAGAATCTGAGTACATTCAACTTTTATCCAAATGCTAATCACGAATTGATCTACGAAACGTTCTGCAATGGATTAGTAAGTTTAATTTACCCATCAGAAAATATTCTTGAGTTAAAAAGCTTTCCCAAAGGATTCAGGGAAGCCGTGAAGACATTCAAGAAAAATTGTGCTAAAGGTAAAGCGATCTTTATCAAAGTACAGTCAACAATTCCGTTCTGGATCGAAGATGAGTTGGTCAAACCATTTCATTTCATTTATCTGGGAATTGTCAGCAAAATGATCTACAGTCCAAGTCAAGAGATGGAGATCAAGCTTGAAAAGAAAGATCTCAGAGAGATAGCAGTCCACAAATATGCTCAGATATTAGAAAAAATATTAAGCATAAAGCATACAGATAAGTTGAGAATCAATTATGCCTCTCAATTATATTTTGTGACGTCTACCTCCACAAGCAATGTAGATCAAGATGTGTTAAACAGTTGTATTCAAACAGTTGCCAACACCAAAAAGACGTTCGGATATCACATCTTTGAAATCTGTAAAGATATTCGACGAATCACGACAAAGACACATCCCACCATGATGGTATGTCAGTGTCAAGGAGCTGTCAAAGCAGTGATGGAAGCTCATAATTGATGATAGTGGGTATCTACTTTACAAAGTGGAGCACTACCTTATTGACAGAAATCATTGGCTGTCAAATAATTAGAAGAAGATACGTAAGTGCTTACGTAATTCTACTTGTAAAAGATCCTCTTTCCTTGTATTATAAAAGGAGGAGTTCGTTTTTGAGGAAGGCATTCGAAATACTTCATCAAGGCATCTGATACAGAAATTAGCCCAAAAATAAAAATGAAGAGTGAGTAGTCCCATTAGGGATTGTAAGTGTGATTAAGGGATTCATAATGAATCTTTTGTAATATATTGTATGGAATAAAACAGTTTAGTTCGAATTTATAATTTGTTTCATGCTTAGTGTCCAGTCTTAGACTCTGGAGTCCGCTTGGGTCACGGAAGAGTACCGCTTTAGGCAGGTGGCCGTTTAGGGAAATCGCCGACCATGGATTGAGCGACAAGACAGAATAGCATGAGAAGAAGAATTCAAACTGAGGTTCTATTCAAAGTTACAATCACTACTACAAATAAAGTTCATTAAAAGAATACCCGGTAAGATCATTTACAATCTCTATCTATAAAATCATTCTGAATTATTTTAATTCATCAGTTATAATGATTGACAGTTATCATCCAAGTTCTCTAAGAACTTAAAATTATGACTAATACACAACCGTGGTTTGTCAATATAGAAGGTAATGCCATGATTTATATGGATAACCATCAATATCTAGAGCATCTATTACAGGTATCTAGGAAAGTTGTCTCTAACAAAGACAATAGAGCAATTCAAATCCTTATCTGGGATTTAGAAGAATTTGAAACTGAACAAGTTCGGTTTTATCATAAGTTTTCTATGCAAATAGAAACAGAGATATCTTCCCTTAGAAGAATTCTCAGTTATGATCTTATTAGAAACCCTAATAGGATTAGACATAATGAATGATACGAATTCGTATTTCATCCATCATCAGATGTTTAATAAATCATCTTTGATAGAACAGTATGTTTTAACCTTAGTTTTTAATCTTAGGTTAATCAGCATGACTTTAGAGATAATGGTGGGCCAGGACTGGTTCTCTTGTTCTCTCTTTAAGACTGTTCTCTCTGGAACGTTACTCTATATATATATACATATATATATATATATATATATATATATATATATATATATATATATATATATATATATATATATGTATAATTCAAAACAAAACTTAATTTTATATTAAAAACATATTTTGTAGAATATTTTTTGAAAAAATTTAGAAAAATTATTATAAAGCCGCTGCGAAGCGCGGCTTAGTACACTAGTTTATAAATAAAGTAAATAAAAAATTAGTTGATCGTAATTGGCAAAAATTAATTAGTGGGTCGTTTGTTTGCCTTTAGCCCATGACTATCCATTACCCCTGATCTAGTTTACAGTCAATCTTTATTAATTACCGTAACATCCATATTGCACATTTGTACCTACTCAACCTTGTCACCAAAAGTGCCAAACAAGTTACTGTCAATTATCAGTACGAGCCCCCCTTCTCTTTCCCCTTCTCTCTGCATGATGGCTAAATTTGGGAAGGTTTATGCATTGGGTGGTAGACCGTAGATGTACATAAAAGGTATGGAACTAAAGTTCAAGCGGCATGCAGTAAAGTGTTATTGTTCTGGTCTGCCTATTATAGCAACAATGTCCAACTTGAAAATTAATGTTTCGTTCTTTCACAAATTATTTGTCTACTTCTTTGATTCTGTGTACTTTAAGATACATTGAATGCATAACCATAAAAATTTGAAAAATAATTTACGAAGCTATGTGATCAATGTACAACAAACTATGTGCAAAATTGAAAATGGACAAGTATACGAGTAGAACTGAAGGAACATATATACACATGTATTCAATATTTTCTTAATGATTTGTTTTACGTTTATTTTATATTTTTGAGGATTCAAAATAAAAATTAACAATTTAAGATTAATTCATTTGTATCGGGTTCTCACTTGTCACCAATGATTATGCATAACATTTGAATAAAAAAACAAAGGTGCAAAGTGGATTCTACAATCTTTAGTGATTGAGTACCTCCTTTACCTCCAACTAGCCTAGCAGAAAGGTGCAAAGTGGATTCTACAGCAACATAAACACAAATCACATAAAAGTTCCTTAGAGCTGGATAACATGAATTTATAACATGCATGCATTTACGTACATAATTAAGGCTAAAACATGCATGCATATAAATATAGCTAGCATAAATCATGGATTATACCTTTGTTAATATCATAATCATCAAGAGCAAGACCATCATCAAGTTCCCTTCCGGCGAAGATCAAACGCTGCAGCTCCACCGGAACACCGTCTTTTTGCTCAATCAATGACTTGACACCCTGAACACTGTCACTTGGTTGAACCTCAAGTGTGAGGGTCTTCCCAATCAAACTCTTCACAAACACTTTCATTCTCTCTGATAGCTTTCTCTCTCTCTCTCTGAAAAGTATTGAAAGTTTGTATGCGGGGTAAAACTGAGGAAATGGGATGGTATTTATAGGGATAATTTTACTTGGGGCATACATAAAGGTACTGTCCTGCAGCAGCTCTACATTTAATTTGCTTGGGGGATAATATTTGAGTTGCCCAAGCAAAAGTTGATATAGGCTCAAACAAAATACAGCTAAATGCCTACATTAAAACCTTCTTGTACCGGTTTAAGCCTTTTACATACAATACTAGTATTCACCAAGTCGTTTGTACTTTGAATTTTTTAACTACTTGTTATCCAATGCTATGAATTTTTACTGGATAGTGCATAAAACAATCAGATGCACCCACCTCTGAAATGAAACTGTGGATGGGGGTAAAATACTAATCAGATTGAGAAACTCATTTACGGTCTAGATTCTAGAAGTTTAGATTTACGCACAAATTATCCATACTCGAGTAGAAGCACTCGTACTCATGACTTCAGAGAAATATCTCGAAACGTTCAAGAAAACATTAATTTTTTAAAAAAATAATATGAATCAGATGCTAAACATCCAAGAAAACCACTATAAAAATTAGAGTAATTGCCATTTTACACCCCTTATCTTTGGGCATTTTTTCGATTTGGTCTCAAACTATGTTTTTTGGCAGATTTCAAAGTCACTTCGATTTGCACCCTTTTGACCTAATTTCGTCCACATTTACCGTCACCATTAGTTTAAGCAAAGGTAAAGTCGGAAGGATTTACTTAAATTATATGTTTTCTATTGTTTTATCGATTCTTACTTTCTATTAATAATATGTTGTCTATTGCTTTATAGATTTTTACGTATAATTTAAATAAATCCTTCCGATTTTATTCATGTTTAAACTGACGGTAACGGTAAATGTTGACAAAATTTGGTCAAAATGTTACGAAACGAAGCGAGTTTAAAACTTAGAGGTGCAATCTGTCAAGTAACATAGTTTGAGACCAAATCGCAAAAATGTCCAAAGATAAGGGGTGCAAAGTGGTAATTACTCTAAAAATTATAAATCTAATCAAATTAATATGTAACTAGAGCTCCTCAATTTTAATATAATAAAATTAAATTTGCTTATCCACATCTATTATATATCTTATACTGCAACAAGGACTTTGTGAAACATTTTATTCAACAACTTGAAATTACATAACTGCCCCTCCAAAGTCAAATGTTATAAAAATGTAAGAAAATTTTCATCTTGATGGAAATCGAACCTAAGACACTTCAATACTAATTACTAAGAATTTCAAGTCACCAATTTAACCATTGAGCTACTTGGGCTTTTTTTTTGTGGTATAAAATCCATTAGTATGGTAATGTCTTTCACAAATATTATTTTACACTTTAGTTTTTATTCAAGATTTTTTCATGATAATTTCATTTGTCTGATTATTAATAAAAGTGGTTATTGGTATAAAGTATATCCAATAGACATGTATCTCTTTAATTAAATTTAATTATGTTTCTTCCTTTGTATTCACAATTTTAAGACAAAGTACAAATGCATTTTTAGTCACATAATATCACTTTTTAGTCCGAGCATCCAATACTACAAAATAATACAAAATAGTAATCATTTTGTCTCAACTATGTTCATACATATCAGATAATATAAGTAATAATATAAGCACCTCTATAGTTGTTACCCTGAATATAGATGAACGTAATCCGGATTCAGGTCGGATTTTTCGATATCCGATAGGGCCGGGCTTTTTTAAATCGAGACAAATTTCCTCTAAAATATTTATACCTGTAGATAGGGTCGGGTCAGGAGGGGCCAAATCGGATTTTTACAAATTATTTTAGATATTGATAACTTTAACTTTAATTTTTTTTTTTTTTCGGATTTAATTAAAAAAATTAAGCTTTTATCCGAGATTTAATTGAAAATTCTAACTTTTTGGATTGGACTTTTATCATGATCAAGACTACGTCCAAATCGAGATTAAATTTGGGTTTATTCGGCTTGAACCGGATCGGGGTTTTGTGAAAAATATGCGATCCGTTTAAGTCTGCGGGCTGGATCCAATTAAGGTGGACTTTTTTTTAATCAGATTTTTTCCGATTTTTTTTGAACCAGTTCGAACAGTTTTTTTCGAATACGAATTTGTGTGCATCTCAATCCCGCCACCTCATGCATTAAGGACAAGTATACTACTCCGGCCGCTTATAGAGAATTATGGAGACCGGAGAGTATTGGTACTTTCGAAATGGAGCCTTTATTTGACACATTTAACTAATTCCTATCTGATTATTAATTAGCTTATAAAACTAATCATCAAATACATTCAACTAAGAACAAAATCTTCTTCGGACTAATACCAAACCGATCTTCCTTGCATAAGTATATTCACAACTGTACAATTACTGCATTCATCGTGTCTGTAGGGAGACCCTTCTTAAAACGGGCAAAATGATATGCATTCATTTAAATGGTATATCCACATATACTAATACAACTTATATTTCTACACTTTTACTCTATTATACACACCGATCAAATTTTACAACATCCACTTAACGGCTACCCCATGAACTGCAAACAGGTAAATAGAGTGCCAATGTTCCCCCAGTCGAGAGAGAGAGATCAAAATATAGATTCAAAACAAAAGTTGAGAAGAAAAAGTGGAAGAGACGGGGAAAAAGGAAAGAAAAGCCAAAGAGACAGTAAAAGGAATAAAAAGGATAAGAGAGGGGTCTCCAAAGAGTGACGCCGAAAATAGAAGGCAACCAACACCGTAGGAGGAGGCATGAGAGAGAGAGAGAGAGAGAGACAAATAACATAAATAAATTAACCCCCAAAAAAGCACAAACTCGACAATATCGATAAAGAACAATTTGTCACTGTCAGCTCAAACAACAACCCATGACAAATATTTACTTTATGAGCATACCAACACCAAGTGCATGTACCTGCACAAAGCCTACAAATTTGGTTCAAGCATTTCATCAAACACATAATACACACTCTAAATAAACACAAACTAAACAGTCAAAGAATGCATTTGAGTAAACAATTATGACGCACACTAAATAAACAAAGCATAACATGCATTTCAGTAAATGTGTTGTAATATATTACGTCTTCCCGAGGATCATCACATAAGAGAGAGGTCTCTAGAGAGTGACACCGAAAATAGAAGGCAGTCACCATTGGACTGGGGCATGAAAGGAGAGAGAGAGAGCGATCAAAATACAGATCCTAAACAAAAGTTGAGAAGAAAAAGTGGAGGAGACGGAGAGAAAGGAAATAAAAGCCAAAGAGACAGTAAAAGAGGGATAAGAAGGATAAGTGGGGGGTCTCCAAAGAGTGACGTCGAAAATAGAAGGCAGAGAGGGGGAGATTTCAGGATGGGGTGGAGAATGCAATAATTTTTAAATGAACTAAGAATTTCAATGAGTCAATTTATTCAATGCGAAATGATAATTATACTCACAAATTTCGAAATGACATTTTAATCTATATTATAATTATCTCATATCAATATATCTGTAATTCATAAAATACGTTGAAATTAATAAAACTTACGCAATATTCTAGAACATGCCCGTGCCTCGCACGGGCTATAAAGCTAGTTCTAATTTATGGAGAAACAACAAACATATAAAATTCAATTTTGTTTAAAATTTAATTACACAATTTTTTTTATAGCCTATTATTAAGAATCCTAATATAATTTTCAGAAAGATTGAAAGGGAATTAAATGTTAGGGAGGACGATTTGGCCAAACAAGGTCGACTAAGAAGCATTTTCTGGGGATGACTTTGCAGGGAAGAAATTCAAAGGATAAAATCAGTAAAACCAGACATGAGCCACCGTGAATCCTTAAAAATGTAAGCCGTGCAACACAAACATTTTTAATTTGGAATTTCGGAAAATAAAACAAACTGGAATGTCATATGGCACACACACATGCAGACGCCATTCTCTCCATACAAAAATGCATAGCGAAATTTATGTTTTCGCCAAAGTTCGGCTCATAATCTATTCTCCCCAAGTGGATCAAATATAGAGCTTGTATGCGTGATATGTATTCTAATTTAAGAGTTCCTGCAGATGTTTTTACTTTATAGAGGCCGTCACCAATAAGAGTTTATGATAAATTGCAAGGCACTTCAGCTGGCCAATTCAGATATGTCACTGACTCACTAGAACTTAATTATAAGGCATTTGTCAGCTAATTTGTTCATACAGATTACAGAGGAAACGTTTTGAATACAAATGAGAAGTGAATTACTTAGATATAACATTCAACAACTTAGATCGAAATTATACTAAAGGAAATTATCATATTAAAAACGTACTTGAAGAAATTACAGAACAAATAGTATCTTCAATCTTTCTTAATCGGCCAAGTTAGTGATCGAAATTATATGCATGTATAATTTACAAATACTGTGGAGGTTTATATACAGAAGCCTTATTATGCTTGTGGAATAAGTTTAAGATTTAACCATGGAAGAAGATGCAGTAACCCCCTGACTCCCTGAGAGCATATTTAGCAGCAACATCCAAACAATGTTCTAGTAGTCTAATATATATCTTGCACTAGAGAATCAGGTTTTGTGGCTCAACATTGATACACAAATTAGTACACTCGATAGTCTAGATTTACAAAAATCAGGTTGTATTATTCCCCAAGAAAAAGCAAATCAACTTAACTTACAATTCTAGGTAAATGCTAGTTATGAAAGTTTGAAACTGCGATTTCTGATATTTCCAGAAACAAGTGCAATTAATTGTAAAATTAGGCGAAGTAATCTATGTGTGTCTTTTGCACAGGGACCATCGTCTTGCAACTGTGTTAGTTTGGTAACTCAAATTGATCCACTGGAATATAATGAACATGCATCTACTGTAATTTTATTGTTTAGAAATAAGTTAAAACATGGAACCAACGATCTTAACTACTAACAGTGTGCCTGCTACTAAAATTACTGAGTACTCATAGATGTGGATGCATCTCAGCACAATAGAACAAAGTCAAATCAATTACAATTTACAGCTTGATCAAAGTATCATCGACTCCAAGAAGTCCAGTAACAAGAAGTTTTCCTCTTATGATGTTTATCAGTATTTAGCTACGGACTTGCGGAACTGTTTTCAGCATTGTCATTACTCGTATAAATAAAAATTGAACGTTTCATTGTATACATCATATGAGTTAACATTGGGCTGCTTCTGCAGTTCTTTATATTCTTCACAGCGCAAATAGTACCAAGAAATGAGCCCCTACTCGTCAAAATAGAGTAATTACTTCATTACTTGTAAACAAATCTCCTGAAAAGTAATAATTCTCTCAATATACAGACAATTCAAAGAAATCTTCAAACTTATAAAATAATGGCAGACAGCTACCAGAAACCGACTAGAAACAGTACTAACATGCTAGTTCAGTATGTAAGGATGTGTCAACAATTACAAAAATTGCATATAATTATCCAAAATGGAGTGCAAGACTACGATTTGTAAATCGATTATTAGCTCTACTAGGGCACTACATTGAAAAATGGCAACTTCAAATAAATGAACAAAAAAGTATACATGCCAAAGTTACATACTAGGCCCTATAAAAATATTCTACTGCGGAACATTAGTTACATTATTAGCTCCATGCAAGCAGTGATCTAGGAACAGTAGCGAGGCCATCCGGGGTATAAAGTCTCAAAAATCAGGAATTCCTCTTTATGTGATCGGTGAAAATCGCAGGTCTTGGCTCAGTGCTTAGTTAGCAAGATTCAGACCTAGGCTGCCCTTCATACTTGACCATCTTGTCTCTTCAGCCTTTTTGAGGACTCCTGTATCTCAAC
This sequence comes from Heracleum sosnowskyi, assembly GCA_030848705.1. Lineage (NCBI taxonomy): Eukaryota > Viridiplantae > Streptophyta > Magnoliopsida > Apiales > Apiaceae > Heracleum > Heracleum sosnowskyi. The sequence goes on from CM061245.1 coordinate 7,971,732, forward strand.
GTTTGCTTTTCTTTTCCTGCCCTGTTTGACATCCACGGCCGCTGCATCAGAGTTGTACTGCGACCCACTTTTCTCCCCGAATTCAGTATGTCTGTCTTGTGCGCTTTGGTTATCTGATTTATTGACAAGGAAAGGATGAGACAACAACTGGAGCGCCTTCCATCTCTTACTTGGATTTTTCTCCAAGCAACATCGAATAAAGTCTTGAAAATCAGGAGAGGCCTCTTCAGGCAACGTAGGCGAATCTTCGTAACACACATCATAAATCAAATCAAAATCATTCGTCTTAGGCTTTCCGTCTGGGGCAAAGTAGGGATTATAGCCGAGATATATCTCCATGAGCGTCAATCCTAAGCTCCAGATATCTCCAGCAAAAACATCCAGATGATCATCAAAAGCACATGAATCAAATCTTTCAGGAGCCAAATATGCAGTAGTTCCTGAAAATATTTGACGCTGATCACTTGTCAAATCAATCAACTTGCTAATTCCAAAATCCGCAATCTTAACTTCCAAATTGTGATCAACAAGCAAATTAGCAGGCTTTATATCACAGTGCACTATGTGTTTCGTGTTGTGCAAATAATCAAGCCCCATGAGCGTTCGTCTTGCAACTTCAACTATCATCTTTTCGGACAATGCACCATTGATCTTTACTAGATTTTGAAGACTTCCAGCGTCCATGTACTCCATCAGAATAGGCATAAATCCATTGCCCGAGTCCGATAAAACAGTACCACGAAATCGAGTGATGTAAGGACAATCAATAGACTCGTGTATGTCAATTTCCCTGAGAACTTCATCACAACTAGCAGAATTGTTGTACATCTTCAAAGCATAAACATCACGAGTAATATTGTGTCTAACTTTGTACACAATGCCCTTACTTCCTCGGCCAAGTGTTTCGAGTTTTTCGAGTTGAGACAGGGAGGCAACTGCAGGTTTATTGGTGTTGTGAGTTGTGGTAATAGCGGAGGGGAAGATTAGGCGTGGTAACTGGATTGGTTTAAGTGTCAAAACCATGGCTGCACCAAGTTTCTATGATAACTTGTTAAGATGAGATTAAACAAGATTTGTATTCATACAAGCTTCTTAAATAAGTCCAATGTTTTAGGGTTACTACCTGTGCAAGTCAGATTCCTACATGAATTTGGATTTTGATCCATCCATGTAATATTCAAATAGAATTAGAATAGTTAGATTCCTACATGAATTTGGATTTTGATCCATCCATGTAATATTCAAATAGGATTATAATTTAGAACCCCTTACCCCCTGCCCCTGTTCGGACAGCGTTATTAAACAAAATGTCATGGGTTATTGTATAGCTGAAAAATATCATAATTTCAATAGGCAAAAATAAATATACCAAAATTATTCATTCTAAAATAATATACACAAAACAATTTTATAGAAAATCAAAATTATTCCTTACAAAAGTATAAATACGCAACATATTTAAATAAAATTTATTTACGAAATTAAAAGTGATGTTACATATATAACATTTAAAAAAAAAACAATTTATGCGGAGTAAAGTGGATGGGCCAAACCTTACAAGAAAAGAAGATAATGGGCAAGCAAAGGTCACAGCTCTAGCCTCTAGACCCCGATCCAATTGAAAATTGCTAGAAAGATTGGGTTTGTAAAAAATAAAAGAGTTGTCGTGAATAATTTAAAAAGGATCCGGTAAATCCTAAATCTTCAAAACAATCTCATGATTGCATTTTGTAAATCAAAATTTTAAAACACTTGATATTTAACTTAAATATTTATTTTAAAATATGATAAAAATATTTAACATCATATAAGAATATCAAATTATAAATTTAAGTAGAAATTTGTATATGTATATTGTATGACCTCAAGTTTATTACTTTCTTATACACCCAATTTACTTGGATTGTGTACGGAGATTAAAAAAATGTATATACTAAATTAATGTGTTGTGTACGGAGCTTAAGAAAAAAATGTAAATTTAATAATCCATACACTTTATTAATAAGAAAAATAATGTATAGATTGGCGCAAAAATACCAATATATCAAATTTGATTTTAAAAGTACTACGATATCGAATTTGGTATTCACAAAATTCAGGTTCCATTCCCTACAACTACATGATTAAACAAGATTTATTTATTTGATTAATTTTTTTGGTTTCACAGACTCGATTCTCCATAACTACATAATTCAAAACCTTTATTGATTTGATTTTTTTTTTAATTTCATCCCAATTTCTATTAATAATAATTTTTATTTTTATTTTAAAAATAATAATTCAGACAAAATTTAAAATAAGTATATTCTATTGAATGGCCTAAACAAAACAATTTATAGAAAATCAAAATTATTCCTTACAAAAGTATAAATACCCAACATCTTTAAATAAAATTCATTTACGAACATTTTTTAATAAAACAATTTATACCCATGGCCAGGTACACCAAAATCCAAATAGCAAATACAACAATATTAAATTGAAAAGAGAATGGACCAAGCCCTTACAAGAAAAGAATATAGTGGGCAAGCAAGATCACAGCTCTAGCCTCTCGGCCCGATCTAATTGCAAATTGCTCCAAAGATTGGGTTTGTAATAAGTAAAGAGTTTCTGTGAATAATTTAGAAAGGATCCGATAAATCCTAAATCTTTAGAACAATTCCATGATTGCATTTTGTAAATCAAAATTTTAAAACACTTGATATTTGACTTAAATATTTATTTTAGAATATGATAAAGATATGTAACAACATATAAGAATATCAAATTATAAATCTAAGTAGAAATTTATATATGGGTACGACCTCGAGTTTATTACTATGTATACACCCAATTTATTAAGATTGTGTACGGAGATTTAAAAAAATGGAAATACTAAATTAATGTGTTGTGTATAGATGTTAAGAAAAAAATGTAAATCTATATACTTTATTATTAATAAGTAAATAATGTGTTAATGGGGCTCAAAAATATCAATATACAAAATTTGGTTATAAAAGTACTAAAATACTGAATTTGATTATCGTAAAATTTAGGTTTCATTCCCTATCAAATTTGGTTATAAAAGTACTAAAATACCGAATTTGGTTATCACAAAATACCGAATTTTTTTGGTTTCACGAATTCAATTTTCTATAAATACAAAATTCAAAAAATTTATTGATTTGGATTATTTATTTTAGTTTCATCCCAACTGAACCGTTCTTTCGCAATTCATTACCCAGCATAAGCGGACTGTGTGGATTTCTTCCTCAACTGCAATTACAGGTTGAAGATTCGATGAGTCCCAATGTAACGAGTGTCTTATTTTATTTAATTAATCATCAATAAATTTAGAAAAGTCGGATAAGAAAAAGAATATACTTAATTGTCGTAACCGTTGAGGCAAACACGCATAGCATCTAAAACATCAAAAAAAGAGATATTATCAAAATTCAAAGGAACCAAAAAAGATATACAATATACATAATAGTATTGTACTACAATAATATGAAACTAGATTTACTTGCGACATATCAACTTGTAAATATGAGATTTTCATACCAATTCCACCAATTCTCGAATAGAATTACGATAATAATTCCAATGGAGGCACAAGCCCTTCTGCATTGTTTGTTTTCTCCTTGAGAGGTCTTTCAAATATGGGTTGGAACTTGGAAGTATATTTGTTCTCAGGCAAACCTACCGAGGCCCGAGGTTAATATATAGTCTGCATATAACATATGTTTGTAGAAAACTATATTCTCCATTTGGTCTATATATAAGAAAAATCCACACATAAAATTTGGTGGTGGGGATGAAATTGTGTACGGGCCAAGCAAAAATACTTTTAATATATAGAGTGTTAGTGTAAGTTGATGGACCTTCCCTTTTTTTTTTCTTTTTAATAAATAAAAAAAGATGATGGACCTATTTATAATGTACCAAACACAAAATTGATAAATAAAGTTTTTTTTTGCAATTTTACAATTTTTTGAAAATATTTGCAAAAATACGATATGCAACAAAATGCAATCTAAAAATATTTGCAAAAAAACGGTATGCAATCAAAGCAACCAAATGCAATTTTTTTAAAAATCAATTAAAATCAATTGAAAATTCAAAAAAATTATTAGTAAGAGGGGGTTAACGAAGATAAAGATGAATAAAGGTTGCGATTGTAGGTTACAACCACCTTTCGTCTATACATGCATGTTTATATATACATATATAGATACATGCGTAGTTGAAAGTTTACAAGTAGTTTTATCTCAACTAAATCAACAATTCTGGTTAAATTTCTAGCTAATCAACAATGCCCCGCATGGACACTAACTTATACAACTTATTATGCAACCAAACCAGTGTTCTAAAAGACATAAATTTAGTAGGGGGCTATTAGGGGGCTACTAAATAAGCAGATCACAAACCAGTGTTCTAAAAGACATAAATTTGATGAGTTAGATCACGAGGGCTATTAGGGGCTACTAAATAAGCAGATCAGTAACTATATATATAGCAGTAATTTAGTACTAATTATCAACTATTAACTACCGAGTAGTGACTATTAAGTATAAATTACTTAGTTACTAAGTATGTACTAATGATATGTGATTTTTTTTTTGTAAATCTCAACACTAAATACCAACATTAGAATAATGATAGTTGGTATTTTTTTTTTTTTGAAAATATTGTGGCAACTTGTTGGTGTTTATATAAAATTATATATAATTATTTATTAAATTAAATTGCCTCTGATTAATCAATCTGATTAATCAGTGATTTCCAATTAATCACTGGAAGGTGTCTCAACCGACTAATTCTGATTCCCGTCTTTTAAAACACTGAACCAAAGATTATTATTATTAAAGTTTTATAAGTTGCATCCGCGGAACACTAACTTATGCAACTTATTATGCAATCAAAGATAATTCCAATTATTAAATTTTTATAAGTTGCATCCGTGATTGATTTTGGTTGATGTTGCAGATATGGTTGTATCTAGTTGCAGATCGTATTTTTACATATATTTATAAAAATTTGATATTTTTGTAAATAAATTGATACTTTGAAAAATATTAAAAAAACATAGTATTTTTGCAAAAAAATAATAATAATTTAGGATTGAATATTTATGAAAAAAACCCAAAAGAAAATTTAGGCAAAGCTCGACATCCATAAATCCATAACTAGATGGACAAGTTTGGGAAAAAAATAAAAAATAATTCTTGCAGTGAATTGAAATTTGCCCCTCTAAAGCTTTCTTCAGCAAATCAGGTCCAAACGTAATAAGAACGTGTGGATTTCGGCCACTGCAATAACATGTTAAGAATCAATCTTGTAGTTAACACAAACCAAATTTTGATGATAAATTTAATCTTGATTAATTAATTAATAATGATATTTGAAAAGTGTTAAATATATATTTAAAAAAAAAAGTGTATCTCATTACTGTGCCCGCACTTTTTCTTCCTACAATTTGCAGCGTCGTAGTACAATTTCTAGAAGTTAATTTTGGTGATAAATTTAAGTTTATTCATTTACAAGCTTGGGTCATGTACTGGTTTGCAGAGTTTAAACATAATTCTAACTATCTCATTTTATATATTGCTCTGTATGTAAACATTACCAATAACCCAAAACTAATAGTAACCGAATTTAAAATACCAAATTCAACTTAAAATCTCATGCCAGGCTACAGCTAAAGGATGACAAGAACGGACATTCTTAATATAATTAGAGAACAAACATTCCTCAACCTTGACTGTAACATTAATATTTGAGGTTTATCTTTGAGAAAGATATAGGAAAGCTGATGCAAAAAAACAGAATGACAATCGCATATAATTTGTGTTTTTGGATTGGTGATATAAAGAGGCAATTAACCAATGTATATTTATGTAAAAAAATTGGAAGTTTTGTAATAATAATTTAATCAGGTTATCTTGTTCCGCTTGCCTAAAAACAGATGTTATGGATTAAAAAACGCGCTTGGGTAATTAATGCTAAGGTTTAATGAGCTTCGAGCTTTAATGGCTGCACTCGTGTATCCGGACTAAATTGGTCCTCACAAGATGCCTACGTATCTCAAATCGTTATTGAGAATCAAGACAAAGACGTAGTTCTGATTGTAGGATCAGGGACCTTATATAGGTGTCTGGAGCCTAGTATTTATGGTATGTTTAGGAGTCTTGGCGAATAAGTCTCCTTTTTGATATTGGATGAACATTGTATTGCTTGCAGGATAAGCCTTTTCCTTGTAGATAAAGGCTATGACTCATTAATTGCCTTTAATTGGGATTCTGGATCCTTCTTTGACCAACTTGCCATAATTTGGGCTCTTTTAATGAGCTGTATATTTTCCCTATTCATTAATTACGAAATTAATGAATAATTAGGGATTTGGGCATTAAATATCACGCTTTTTTATTGAACCGTCAATTATATTTCTATAATTACTTTTCTGACCATATCATTTGCCCCCCAACTTCTGAGAAAATATCCTTGGGGTTTTCGTAGAAGTTACGACGCATTTTTCCCAAAATTTTCCATTTTTAGGGCATTTTTTGACTTCAAACTAGGTTATTTTCGACCAGGAATTCGACCTGGAATTAGTACAAATACGACCAGGATTTTCGACCAGGAATCAGTACAAATTCGACCTGGAATTTCGACCAGGAATCAGTACAAATTCGACCTGGAATTTCGACCAGGAATGGTCCCAGGTCGAAGGATTCGACCTCAGATTCTCGGTCATTTTCGACCAGGATCTTTCGACCTCGGGCATCCTTTTTTCGACCTCGTTTCTAGTTCCAGGTCTTTTGTTTCGACCTCATTTCTCCAGCCATTTTCGACTAGAATTCTTCGACCTCGAGCATCCATTTTTTGACCTCGATTGATTGTGAGGTCGAAGCTGTCGACTTCACTTCATAAGCTTTTTTCGACCTCGACGTGTCGACTTCATTTCCATGTGTTTTCGACCAGGATTTCTTAGTTATCCTGGCTTTGTTTTGGTACGAGGTTGTATGTTTCGACCTCGATTTCCCATGCATTTTCGATCTCGTTTGCTCGATTTCAACTAGCCATTTTTCGATCAGGAATTTCTGATTTCCTGACTTTATTTTGGTACGAGGTCGTACAATACGACCTCGATTTCCCATGTATTTTTGATGTCAATCTCTCGACTTCGATCTAGGGTCTTTTCGACCTCGTTTTTCCAGTTTTTTGATTTGATTTTGGTGCGAAGTCGATGGTCACGACCTCAATTCCGTGTGTATTTTCGATTTGGGTCGCACGACCTCGATTTAGGGCCTTTTCGACCTCAAATCTTTAATTATTTCCCTTTATTTGGGAGTGAGGTCGTTTGATACGACCTCGTTTTCTCATATATTTTCGACTTCAAGCCTTCGATGTCGATCAAGGGTCTTTTTCGACCTCAAATTTGTTTTTACCTTGGTTTTATTCCAAGATTCTTTCTTTGGGCTTTTGATTAGCCTAATTGGGCTTAAATATTTCTAGCCTTGGGCCTTATTTGATTTGGGCTTCGACTTTGCCTGAGACTTAACTTGATTGGGCTTTTGCCTTCGTAATCCATAAATGGATTTTATGGGCCTTACAGGCTATAGACGGTTGCCATACCGTAACCGGTTGAGCTTCCAGTCATTTTCACTATAAAAGAGTGAGATTTCTCATTTCACTCTCACTTCATACTTCTTTCTTTCCGAAAATTTCTCTCTAGTCTTCCTAGTTTTCTCTCCCTTTATTCCGTGGTAAGGCGATTCCCGGCGAGTTTTTATGGTGGTTTTCTGGGTTCAATCTTCTTCCGTTGAAGATTTTCTGGGCTCAACCTTCATCCCTTGAAGATTTCTGGGATTCTTTGAAGATTTTCTGAGAATTTCTTTGAAGATTTGAAGATTTTTCTGGGTTCTATTTCTGGGATTTCTCTTGAAGATTTGAAGATGTCTGACAAAACTGCTCAACGCCTCCAGAAAATGAACAAAGCTTCTAAGAGAGGTATCACCATTCGTTCTTCTCATATGTCACTTCAAGATATGATTTTAGAACGTAGTGATGAATATCCTTCTGTGTCCCACTTAGATTCTTTTGACTGTAGTAACAAATTCCACGAAATCGATTTAATTAGGGACTATACCAAAATGTATAGGGTTAAGTCCCCTTATAGATTAGTTCCTGCCGGGCCAGGGGACCGTTCTTGCCATTGGCGTCCTGATGCTTTATGCATTTACAAGGATGCCATTGTCGCGGGACTCAGGTTCCCTTTTCATGAGTTTGTTCCCAGGCTTTTGGCTGATGTTGGGATCAACCCTTGCCAACTTCCTCCAAACGCCTGGAGAATCATTATGTGTTTCATTGTCCTTTGTTTGAAGAACAATTTTCCTTTGTCTGTAGCTTTGTTTAGAAAAAATTTCCAATTTAAGAATAGCTCAGCCATTACTTTGGGTTGGGTTTATATCAACCACCGTCCTTCCACTCCCCCCATATTTCACCCCAAATCTATTCCAGATAACAACCCCAAGTGGAAAGAGGAGTTTATGTATTTGATTTGGGAAGGAGGGGATTGGGGCACCCTTTTTCGTAGTTCCTTTAGTAGGGTTTCAGACGGTAGCCCTAGTGATATCATCCTGAGTGATGAGGAGGCCCATGCATATGCTGAACTTACAAAGGATAACTATGCCACAATGGCTTGGGTGCTCCTGGATGAGTTCCAGCTTAAGTCCTTGGGACTTTCCAACGTTTCTGATAAGGGTAATTCTCACCTCATATCTTTCTTTATTTATTTAAGATTAACTTATACCAACTGTTTCTTTCCTTGTATCTTTTGCAGCTGCGGTCTTTATCAATAAGACCAACGAGCCTGAAGATGGGGAGACAGCTAGGATGAAGAGGGCACGTTTGGGAGGGAAGGACCCCCGTGCTTCTAGTGTTCCAGCTTTCATAAGGCCTCATGTGGACCTTACTGAGGATGCTGAGGGCCCTGCCTCGGGCAAGAGTGCAGTTTGGCGCCCCAATTGGGGTCTTAGGAAGAAGGACACTGTAGTGGGAGTGTCCAAGCATGCTGTGGATTGGTCTTATCACTCTCTGGCTCCTTGTGACTACAAGGATTTTGTCTCCAACTCCACCATTGAAGGGGTGGAGCATGCTGGATCCCAAGCTATGGCTGCTGTAAGCATTTTTCTCCTTGTTTTCTTTGTAGTTTTTGATGTATTTCAAGTTTAAGTTTTTGACTTATACCAAGGGGCTCTCTTTCAAGCTAAGTCTTGGCGCTCATCTTCTGAGGCCAACCAAGGCAAGTTTGAGAAGTCCCGGGAGGAAATGGCTTCAGTGAAGGCCACTCTGTCTAGGAAGGAGAAGGAGTTGGCTGACTCCCAGGCTGAGCTGGTGTCTTTGAGGAAAGGCAAGGATGACTTCATCGACGAGTACCTTGACTCCTCGGAGTACGAGGACTTGATTGATAAGCATGACGAGCTCCTCTTCCCAGTTCAGTATACTAAGGGATGGGATGACGCTCTTTCTGCTATTTTGGAGAAGATGCATGGATCTCTCCTTATTTCTGATTTTCCAAGCCCTCACCTTCCTACTCCTTTGGAGATGGCTTTGGCCGGAGAGGACGAGATGGAGGAGGATGACAGGATCTTAGACCTGGATCACACTTCCCCACCTGGTCAGACTGCCGGAGCTGATGATGCTGTCTTTCCCTCTAGAGAGGAAGAGGAGGAGGAGGGCGTAGACAGGGAAGATTAGGTGTAGTTTCATTCTTGGCCATCATGGCTTGTACTTTTGTTTATGTACTTTTGGCCTACAGGCTTAACTCTTATTTAAGTTTTTATTTATGTCTGGTGGCCATTCATGGCTTGTGTTATTTTTCTTGCTTCTTGAATGTTTGTCAACACTCATAGTATATAAGCTTTAAAACATGAAAATACTGAATTTATTCATAACTTGAAAATGGGATCAACCCTTACATAGTACCCAAGTTTAAGAACTCGGGTTGGTTTTATCAAACCTTATTCGTAATAGTTAGTCCTCCTAGGAAACACCTTAAACATAATAAAATTTCAAATTGGAGGCATGCCAAGTCCTTGGCACCTCATGCCCTTCAAGGGTTTCTAGCTTATATGAGCCTCGACCAAATACGTTCTTGACGCGATATGGTCCTTCCCAATTTGGGGCCAACTTGCCTTTTTGTCCAACTTCGGATGCTTCAATCTTTCTGAGAACCAAGTCTTCTTGACGAAAGAACCTTTCTTTAACCCTTAGGTTGTAGTAGAAAGAGGCTTTCTTTTGATGTTCAACTATCTTGGCGTTTGCTTCGTCAATTAGATCCAAAGCTAGCCTCAAGCCTTCTTCATTTTCTTCTGGTTCATAAGCCTCAACTCTTGGGGAGGTGTGGGTAATCTCCACCGGGACCACTGCCTCTGCTCCATAAGCCAATAGAAATGGAGTTGCCCCGGTGGTGACTTTACAAGTAGTACGATATGCCCAAAGTATGGGGAGTAATTCGTCTACCCAAGAGTTTCTGGAGCGCTCAACTCTTTTCTTTAGTCCATCCAGGATAATTCGATTTGCAACCTCAGCTTGCCCATTTGCTTGAGGATGGGCAACAGAAGTGAAGCGCAACTTGATATCGTTCTCATCACAATACTTCTTAAACTCATCGTTGTTAAACTGAGTTCCATTGTCCGTGACCAGAACTCGTGGAATTCCATATCGGCATATCACATTTTCCCAGAAGAATTGCATTACTTGCTTGGTGGTTATCTTGGCTAAGGGCTTAGCCTCAATCCACTTGGTGAAGTAGTCGATTGCTACTATCAAGAACTTTCTTTGAGCACTTGCCATTGGAAATGGCCCGAGTATATCCATTCCCCACATAGCAAAGGGGATAGGTGAGTTAATGGATGTCATCATCTCTGGTGGTTGTCTAACCACTGGTGCATGTTTCTGGCACCGTTCACACTTCTTCACATAGCTTTTAGCATCAGCAAGTATGCTTGGCCAATAGAAACCTAGACGGGTGACTTTATGAGCAAGGGCTCTGCCCCCCAAGTGTTGCCCACAGATTCCTTCATGTACTTCCTTTAGGGCCAATTCTGCCTCTTGAGGTCTCAAACATTTCAGATATGGGATGATGAAAGACTTCTTATATAGGAGTCCCTCAATCAGGGTATACCTTAGTGCTCTGACGTATAGCTTTCGTGCTTCTAAAGTATCGTTGGGTAGCCACCCAGTTTCCAGATGAGTTTTGATGGGATCCATCCAACAGTTGCCAACATCAATGGGTGCTACCAACTTTCCGTTGATGCTTGGGGTCTTCAAGACTTGGAAGTATACACTCCCTGCATAGTTTTCAATTTCAGAAAAAGCAAACTTAGACAGGGCATCAGCCTTTATGTTTTCTTCCCTTGGAATGTGTTCCACATAGCATTCGTCGAACTGAGTCATGATGGCCTTGACAAGTTTTAAGTACTTGGCCATGACTTCATCCCTGGCCTCAAATTCCCCATTTACTTGGGAAACCACTAGCCTCGAGTCTCCACATACTTTCAGAGTTTTGACCCTTAAGGCTCCAATCAGCCCTAAGCCAGCTATCAGAGCTTCATACTCAGCCTCATTGTTTGTCGTTGGGAAGTCAAGTTTTAGTGCATACTCAATGAGGAATCCATCAGGACTTTGTAGCACTAAACCAGCTCCACTTGATTTTGTTTTTGATGCTCCATCAAAATAGAGCACCCAATATTCTTTGAAGTCCATTTCTTGATCTTTCTTATCTTCCACTATTACTTCCTGCCCCCCGACTTCTTGGTTGTCAATGGTGCATTCAACCATAAGTCAGCAAGTGCTTGAGCTTTTATGGTCGTTCGAGGCTTATACTTGATGTCAAATTCGCCCAATTCAATAGCCCATTTGATCAATCTTCCACTAACTTGAGGGCTATGCAAGATGTTTTTTAGAGGTTGATCAGTCAAGACCTCTATCTTGTGAGCCTGGAAGTACGGGCGCAGCTTTCTTGAGGCCATTATCAAGGCTAAGGCAAACTTCTCAATTGTTGAGTAGTTTATTTCTGCCCCATGAAGAATCTTACTCACATAGTAGACGGGCTTCTGCACTTTCAATTCTTCCTTTATCAGTACAGCTCCAAGGGCTGTGTTAGAAACTGCCAAGTACAAGTAGAGAGTTTCCCCTGGCTTGGGTTTTGCCAATAGTGGTGCCTCAGCCATGTATTTCTTCAGGGCCTCAAAGGCCTCTTGGCTTTCAGTTGTCCATTCAAAATTTTTCACTTTTTTGAGTGCTTTGAAGAAGGGTAAACACTTCTCTCCTGACTTGGAGATGAATCTCCCTAATGCTGCCACTCTTCCCGTTAATTTCTGGACATCTTTGACAGTCCTTGGTGGTTCCATGTCTAGGATCGCTTTCATTTTGTCGGGATTAGCCTCGATTCCTCTCTTGGAAACCATCAGGCCTAAGAACTTTCCCGAGCCTACACCAAAGGCACACTTAGCCAGATTCAACATCATCTTGTGGTGCCTTAGCACTTCGAATGCCTCTCGGAGGTGCTTAATGTGATCGGCCTTATCGAGGCTTTTGACTAACATGTCATCCACGTAGACCTCCATGGTTTTTCCAATTAGGTGCTCAAAGATTTTGTTTACCAACCTTTGATAGGTCGCTCCTGCATTCTTAAGCCCAAAAGCCATGACTAAGAAACAGAAGACACCAAAGTCAGTGATGAATGATACCTTGGCGATGTCATCTTTGTGCATCTTGATTTGATTATATCCACTGAAGCCATCCATGAAACTTAGCATCTCATGCCCAGCAGTGGCATCTATTAGAGCATCAATCCTTGGTAAGGGAAAACAATCCTTAGGACATGCATCATTCAAGTCGGTGAAGTCGACGCACATCCTCCACTTCCCGTTAGCTTTTTTTACCATCACGGGGTTAGCTAACCATTCTGGGAATTGGATTTCCTCAATGAACCCAGCTTCCAAAAGCTTATTTACTTCTTTCTTAATGGCTTTAAGCCTCTCTGGAGCAAAATTTCTTTTCTTTTGTTTCACTGTCTTTCTTTCTGGATCCACATTCAATTTGTGAGATATCAATTGGGGATCAATCCCTGGCATGTCGGCCGCTGTCTAAGCAAAAACGTCATTGTTTTCTTGAAGAAAAGACGTGAGTTTGCTCTTCAATGGTTCGGGCAGTAGTGCCCCAATATAAGTCACCTTCTCTGGTTCTCCTGGGACTAGGGGAATTGGGATTAAATCCTCAGCTGGTTTCCCTCTTCGGTCCTCATTGTCACTAGTATCCATGTCTTCAATTGGGAGAACTTGCCCCCCGATTCCGTCAGGTCTTAATGCGGCTACATAACAACTTCTAGCCATCTTTTGGTCTCCTCGTTCTTCACCAATCCCATTCCTCGTTGGGAACTTGATTTTTAGATGATAGGATGAGGCAACAGCCTTGAACGCATGAAGACCAGTCCTTCCCAGGATTGCATTGTAGGTTGAAGTCGCTTTTATAACTATGAAGTTCAACATCTGAGTAGACGTATTCATCCCTTGCCCCATAGTCATTGGGAGTTGGATGGTGCCTTCCACTTTTGATTCCACCCCGTTAAATCCGTATATAGGCATATTTGAGGGCGTTAACTGAGAGTCTGTGTAACCCATCTTGATAAAGGCATCGTGGAACAAGATATCCACTGAAGCTCCGTTATCAACCAAGACTCTTTTTGTTTCGGAGTTGCCTATCACAGGTATTATGACAAGAGGATCATCATGGGGGAACTTCACCCCTTCTAAGTCTGAATCGTCAAAACCTATTGACACTTCTGTTCTGGCACGTTTCGGTGCTTCTCCAACCACAGTCATTACCTCTCGGGCATAAGCCTTTCTTGAGTTTCGGGAGGACCCAGCAGCAGTTGGCCCTCCGAATATCATGTTGATCACTGGCCCTCGGGGCTTGGGATTCTGATCTTGATCGTTGTCCCTTCTATCATAATCCTTTCTTTCATAGTTCCCCCTTTGGCTCCCTTGGCTTCCATCCTTAGTGAACTTGCTGAGTTTTCCTCTTCGTATCAGAAACTCAATCTCATCTTTCAGTTGTCTACAATCATCGGTGTCATGACCGACTTCTTTGTGAAACCGACAAAACTGATTTTGGTTCCGTTTGGACAAATCAGCCCTCATTGGCTTTGGCCATTTGATATCTTCTTCCTTGGCTATCTCCATCAGAATTTGACTCCTGGGAGTATTCAATCGTGCATATTCTGTGAATTTTGGCCCAAAATTGCTTCTCTTGGGGGGAGAATCGGAGTTCTTTGATGTTCGGGGAAACTTTTCCTTGACGTCATACTCCTGAGTTTCTTTTCTTTTCTTTGAGTTTCCACCGTCGCCAGCGGTGGGTTCATACTTTCTCATGCTTTCCTCAGCCTTGATGTACTTTCTGGCTCTATCTTGGAGCTTCAACATGCTCTCTGGTGGATGTTTAGCCAACGACCTCCTGAAATGGTCATCAGTGGTTCCTTGTTGCAGGGCTATCATAGCCACTTTGTCATCTAAGTCCGGGACTTTTAAAGCCTCCCGAGTGAATCGATTGATGTAGTCCCTTAGGGCTTCATTCTTTCCTTGACGTATTGCCATGAGTGATGCAGAACTTTTCTCATGCACCCTTCCACTAATGAACTGATTGATGAAAGCCTTACTTAGTTCCTTAAAGGACCCAATAGAGTTGGGAGGTAGACGACTATACCAACGTTGGGCCATGCCTGCCAAGGTTTGTGGAAACGCCCTACACTTGACCGCATCGTTGGCTGGCTGCAACAGCAGTGCATTGGAGAAAGTCCTTACATGATTTGCGGGATCTCCCGTTCCATCATAGGCTTTGATCGAATGCATCTTAAACTTTATGGATATAGCCGTTTTCATGATGTCTTGAGTAAACGGTGGTGTAGGATCATCTGGATCTCCTAGGGGCAACAGAATACTAGGATCACCCCTTGGGGCTTCAGCCCTCTTGGTCCTTCTTGGTGGATCCAAGTTGATTATCGGAATCCCTTCAGTCGTTCGGCCCCGAGATTGAGCGGCCTCTTCTTCAACAAGGAATTTTTTGAGCCTTGCAGTTTCTGCCTCATGGGCTGCAAGTTTCTCCCTAGTAGTTTGGGGTGGCTCCCGATTTGTCTGGGAAGAACGTCTCCTTCTTGGGGCAACATCTTCCCCAGTTGTATAACCTTCATCCTCGGTGTATGGGTCAGAGTAATCTTGAATGAGAGGGGTCTGACGAGTTTGTTGATTTTGGGGTCCTAGACCTTGAATATAAGGGGGCACATATGCCTCATGGTAGATTGGATTAGTTCCACTACCGCCTGCCATGGGTCGAGGGGGCATGCCATAGCTTGGCATCCCCAAAGTCTGATTCGCGTATTGAGGGAGATCAGTAGTATGGAGTTGAAGGTTCCTTGGTGCACTCATGAGCAGCGGGGAGGTCGTGATTGGTTGCTGGTGAACCGCCTCTTGTGGATTAGATCCATGAATGACCATCTGCAGGGGATTCGTCCCTTCAACAGAAATCGGGATTTCTGGTCCTTGAGTGTTGGTGGGGATATTCGCCCTTTGTGTGCCAGTAGTCGGTGGTGGCTGATCAGCCTCAGAGGTGATAGGGCGATCATCGGGAGTTTGAGTATCCCGAGCTGTTCTTCGTGTGTTTGTCATGGTTGATGTTGTCTTCCCACAGACGACGCCAAATGTTATGGATTAAAAAACGCGCTTGTGTAATTAATGCTAAGGTTTAATGAGCTTCAAGCTTTAATGGCTGCACTCGTGTATCCGGACTAAATTGGTCCTCACAAGATGCCTACGTATCTCAAATCGTTATTGAGAATCAAGCCAAAGACGTAGTTCTGATTGTAGGATCAGGGACCTTATATAGGCGTCTGGAGCCTAGTATTTATGGTATGTTTAGTAGTCTTGGCGAATAAGTCTCCTTTTTGATATTGGATGAACATTGTATTGCTTGCAGGATAAGCCTTTTCCTTGTTGATAAAGGCTATGACTCATTAATTGCCTTTAATTGGGATTCTGGATCCTTCTTTGACCAACTTGCCATAATTTGGGCTCTTTTAATGAGCTGTATATTTTCCCTATTCATTAATTACGAAATTAATGAATAATTAGGGATTTGGGCATTAAATATCACGCCTTTTCATTGGACCGTCAATTATATTTCTATAATTACTTTTCTGACCATATCAACAGATATCATACTCGTGGCCTTAAAAAAATAATAAACTAAAAAATAATAATTAGTATTTTATGCTATTAAATGAAATAGCCCGTGATATTTTTTAGGTTTTAGCTAGGAGAAATATTAGTTAGAAAATATAAAAAAAAGAATATAAGTTTAGGAAAAAAAAGCTAATCAATTAATCATTAATAATTAAAATATTATTATTTTATTTTATTAAATAGAATTGTTCGTGATATTCTTGGAAAATGAGAGGTTTATTTAGGAAAAATAGAAAAGTATAAATTTTTGTTAGAAAATATAAAAAGAATATACAATTTGACTAAAAATGATATTTGGTTAGTTATTAGTAATTATAACCTTATTATGTTATGTTATTAAATGAAATTGTCTACCATATTTTTGGAAAATGAGATGTTTTAGTTAGAAAAAATATAAAAGATATTCTATATAATAATTTTAATATTTTATCTAACGGTTCTCATCGATTTGATCAAAAATATCTAACGGCTATGAATGGAGTGAACATACTACAAAAACTTTGATGACCAGACTACAAAACTTTCAATGTTAATTGTATTTGTTAAAAAAATACGTTCACATGTTAAAAGTTTTTTTGAATAATTAAAAGTATTAAAATAAATTTTAAAATATATAAGTATGGGTTGCACTTGATATTTTTGGAAAAGATAGATTTTAGTGATGACAAATATAAAACGTAATACATTTTAATTTAAAGGTAATTGTCCGTGATATTTTTGAAAAAGAAGTAGATTTTGTTAGAAAAAAATGTTTTAACTATAAAATGCAATCAACTAGTTACTATTTTTATATTATTTTATTATTTATTAAATAGAGTATTAATGTAACACACAGACCTAAAATTTTAATTAGTTAATTAAATTATACTATTTGAATAATTGAATCGAGTATATTTGCAGTGTATTTTTAAGATAAATGTGATTTGGGCCTAGAAGATAGTAATTTGCTCGACTTGTATTTTTAAGCCCATAATAAATTAATTAGGTTACATGAATTAGAGATTGTTAATTGTTATTTTATTATTATTTTTTTAATATTTTTTTAATTGTAATTGTGCAAAAAATAAGTAGGCATGTTAAAATAGCTAAACACTTTTAATTAATTAAAAACATTAAAACTGATTTTAAAATAAATAATTATGGGTTTGCCCGTTATATTTTTGAAAAATGAGGGGTTTTAGTAAGAAAAAAATAAAAAATATAACATATATTTAGTTTAAAAATGTAAATGCCCGTGATATTTTTGAAAAATGAGGTTTTAAAATTTAATAATTAAAAGTATTTAAATATGTTTTAAAATAAATAAGTAAATGGGTTCCTCTGATATTTTTGGGAAAAAATGGATTTTAGTAAGAAAAATAGAAAAAGTAAATTGTAAAAGGCAATTTCTCGTGATATATTTAGAAAAGGAGGGACTTTGTTACAAAAAATATATAATGTGTTTTAGCTGAAAAGATAATTGGTTATAAATAGGTATTTGATTATTTATATTTTATTATTTTTAGTAATTGCATTTGTTAAGAAAAATAAGTAGACATGTTAAAATATGTAAACTTTTAAAAAATAATTATAATATTAAAATAAGTTTAAAAATAAATAACTAAAGGTTTGTCCGTGATATTTTTGGAAAATGAGGAGTTTTAGTAAAGAAAAATAGAAAAACAAACATGTTTTAGTTAAAAAAAAGTAATTACCCGTGAAATATTTGAAAAAGTAGGGGAATTTGTTAGAAAAAATAGAAAAAATAATGTATTTTAGGTGAAAAAGGTAATTGGTTATAAATATGTAATATTATTATTTAATAGTATATTTCTATAAATAAGTAAGGTTAATTAAGTAAAAACACGAAGCACAGTTAATTAAGTGCAATTAAGTAAAATCACAACGTATCATACCGACCAACCAAACTTTTAATGTTTCGTCTATTATATAATAGTACTAGTTTAAAACCCGTACGATGCACGAGTTATTAATTGTTATTTTATTATTATATTTTTAATATTTTATTAATTGTATTTGTTAAAAAAATAAGTAGACATGTTAAAATAGCTAAATACTTTTAATTAATTAAAAACATTAAAACAAATTTTAAACTAAATAAGTAAGGGTTTGTCCGTTATAGTTTTGGAAAATGAGGAGTTTTAGTAAGAAAAAATAAAAAATTCAACATATATTTAGTTTAAAAAGGTAAATGCCCGTGATATTTTTGGAAAATGAGGTTTTAAAATTTAATAATTAAAAGTATTTAAATTCGTTTTAAAATAAAAAAGTAAATGGTTTAATGTGATATTTTTGGAAAAAAAAATGAATTTTCGTGAGAAAAATAGAAAAAGTAAATTGAAAAAGAGAATTTTCGGTGATATATTTAGAAAAGGAGGAACTTTATTAGAAAAAAATCTATAATGTATTTTAGGTGAAAAGGTAATTGGTTATAAATATGTATTTGATTATTTATATTTTAATATTCTTAGTGATTGCATTTGTTAAGAAAAATAAGTAGACATGTTAAAATGGGTAAACTTTTAAAAAATTAATTATAATATTATAGGTTTAAAAATAAATAACTAAAGTTTTGTCCGTGATATTTTTGGAAAATGAGAGGTTTTACTAAGGAAAATAAGAAAAACTAACATGTTTTAGTTAAAAAAAAAAAGTAATTGTCCGTGATTTGTTTGAAAAAGTAGGGGAATTTGTTAGAAAAAATAATTTATTTTAGAGAAAAAGGGTAATCAGTTATAAATAGGTAATATTATTATTTAATAATATATTTCTATAAATAAGTAAGGTTAATTAAGTAAAAATATGAAATACACTTAAGGGTAATTAAGTAAAATCACAACGTACTATACCGACCGACCAAACTTTTAATGTTTCGTCTATTATATATTAGTATTGATGCATATGGAATCGAAAGAAATTAGAAAATGAGAGGGAGAGACTTGGAGAAGAAAAAAAAAGTATTACTAGTAGTGGCAACAAAAGGAGGGAACACTATTGGGCTAATAAACTAAAAGGATGGGTCATTTGGTTCATTTGACAAAGATAAAAAAAAACAAAGTTAGTGGGCTTCAAGAGTTTACAAGAAATGATATTGGGTCAATCAAATTATATATGAGGGAATTGCAACGAGATGGAATATATTTGAACATGGGCCAGGTATTACATGATGGTAAGTGGGTTGGTCCAAATTCGATAAAATTTATAAATATATATTTGCCGGCCCAAGATAGGAATTCCCTACAAGAAAAATAGTCGGCAAACTTTGTATTTTTTATTATTTTTCAAGTCGGTTTTGTACGCCTATAAATTAGAGGGGACTTGTGAAATTTAGATCCCAGTTCTATTTCTCTGTATGTCACTGGATAAAGAGAGATGTGCTCACAAGTCACATCGCATTGTAGGTATTAATTTCTCTTCTTTCGCTTAACTTTTCTTTAAATTTTAGTTATTTATGTATTTAATTAATTAAATAAATCAGCTAGTTACTATTTTTATATTATTTTATTATTTATTAAATAGAGTATTAAAATAGGTTTTAAAATAAATAAATAAGGATTGCACCTCATATTTTTGAAAAACAGATATTTTAGTGATAACAAATATAAAGATAATATGTTTTAATTTAAAGATAATTGCCATGATATTTTTGGAAAAAGAGTAGATTTTGTTAGAAAAAAATATTTTAATTATAAAAGGCAATCATCTACTTACTATTTTTATATTTTTTTTATTATTTATTAAATAGAATAAAAAACCGAAAACTGAAAACCAAAACTTTCAATGTTTCGGCTTTAATAATATAGTATAGATAAGGAAATAATTCCGGAAGCTAGAATAACTCGATTTATATTTATTTATTTTTCTAAACCTCTTCTATTTAAGTAATTAAAATCAAATTTCCTTATTTATCTCCTATCTTTTAGAGGAAAAAATTGAATTTTTTTAATATTTCGTTTTATATAACTCCTGTTTATAAACGACAAGTTCCCTAAAAATAAATCAAAACCTTTTAATATTTTTTTTTGTAACTCTTACATAAAAGATAAGTTCTTTAAAAATTATAGAGTACAATGCAAAGATCAAAGTTTATACTCATTTTCAAAATGGAGACGGTACTTCAAATATTGCAAATGAGTGGCTGATTTTCGTTTTTAATTTACAAAATAGTGGCTCTCGGTTAATTTCACAAACGGAGCTAAGAGCAATATATATCTTACAAAATAAGAGCAATATATATTTTAAAAAATTAGTATAATATATTTTTTACTCATTAAAATTGCCTTTTTTAGTTATATATCTTCTTAATATTATATATATTTCATTTATTAATACATTCTAAAAAATATGAAATACTATGTCTTCTTAATAATAACTAGTTTACTAAGCCGCGCTTCGCAGCGGCCATATAATAATTTCTCGATTTAAAAAAAAAAAAAAACAGTCTACAAAAATTATTTTTAAATGAAATAAATAATTATATATCTAACATAAGGTTTCTTTTGGATTTTCCGTGTCATCTTGGTCATTCACGGAAATTCTGAATAAATATAGAAAAATGTAATTGTTTAATATTTTCATTATTTTAATATTATGTTGAATATTATTTATATTGATTACCATTTATATTTTTTTTCAAAATTTAAATTTCAACTTATATTTTAAAATACATAAGATAATATTAATTTTTAATTCTAACATATAATACGTTGCTTCTAATGAACCTCTCTCCTTTAAAAGATGTTTTCTCACGGTGAGGCTCGTTATTACCCGATTAACAAATAACACATTAATTTACTAAATAAATATCACCATTCTCAGAGTTTGGAAAAAAACCTAACTATAGCCAGATCAAGATGAAAAAGGCCGAAGAAATTGATCAAGTTGTCAAAGAGTTGAAGAAGCCGTGTGTGAAAACGAAAGATGCGGTGGAAGTGAAACCTGGACGCAGTGTTCAAGTTCATAGGTCAACCCAACGAGTGGTTCCCCGGTTTTAAGAGGCATTTGCAGAATCTATCCTGATAGGATTATTAGTACATTTCATTAAGTTATTCTACCAGGTTTTCATAGAAATATAGGTTCAACATGGTACTAGTGCAATTGATTGTAAAATCAGGTGAAGTATTCTCTGCATCACCATAGTCTTGCTCCTGTGTTATTCTGGTGATATATGAATAAAATCTCTGCGTTTTTTATGAGTATAACAATTGATATGCACAATCTTTTAGATATTATTTTGATATACACAATCTTTTTATAATATGAAGTGTTTTTATACAACGTCTCATTCTCTAAGTTAAAACATGGAACCAACGAACCTAACTACTAACAGTGTGCCTGCTATCAAGATTACTGACTACTCATGGATGTGGACACATCTCATCACTACTCATAGATCTGGACGCATCGCATCTGCATACTTTTCCAATAATTCAGGTTGTTAGTTCGGTTTATTTTGAAATTATACTGTAAATTGTACAGTCTACTCTGTTCCAATACTCTGGCCAGGACAGTTATCTCCAATTGAGCCTTATCTGTATCCAGATATCTAGCATTACAACAGCAGAGTCGACTATCTGTCAATACATGTTTCCTTGGAGATCCATCATCATAGGATCAACTAATGTATCATGTGCGTAGGTCTTCAAAGATGCACTACGAAAGGTAAAACAGGTGCATAAATTTCACATGTTTTTTTTAACAAACCGTAGCCATATTAAAGTGATGTTGCATTTTTTCATACTTGCATTCATCAAAACATTTGTTAGATACACAAACAAAAACATGTTGGAAACATTGCATATCCAAGCAAAGAGTTTATGTAGATGTTTTTAGACACAGTCACCAGATAACTACGACGCGTACGAGGAAAACACAATCAACACTTGATTTCCTTTTGCAAGGCACTTCAGTTAAGCAGTTCAGACCTCATGTTAGAATGCATTTGTCATCTAACCTTTTTATATGGATATACAGAGCAAACTTTACTAGCATGCAAAGTAACCTGAAGGAATATGAAATTCAACAACTTAGATATGGCCAATTGTCAAATCTGGTAATAATATATATATGCAACTATCACAAGTTTAGCTATAAGCTATCAGAGACTTCTCCATGAATTACAAGTTTAGTATGCAGTAGTTTTTGTACACCCTGCTCCCACCAGTTTTCATGATCAATAGTGCCTCATTTACTTAACTTACACTTCCAAATGAGTCTCTCTATAAACTTGGGCAAAATCGTGTTTTATGTGATAAAAAACTATAACACAAGTTCATCCAACTCAACAGCTCTCTTCAGTAATAGATAAATGATTTCACAAATAGCAGCTATTCTAAATTATCATCTTCGGAACAAAAGAACATCGTATCTAATTTCACTTTCTAATTCAGCAACCAATGCAGACTCGCCAACTATGCCGGTTGCACATAATGACATGATATAGATAGATAAAGTTTCACAATTTTCTTTCTAGTAAGTAGGGAAGATGAGCAAACATTAACTGCAAACATCATAACTGAAACTCTGAAGGAAAATAAACCACTGTCAATTAGAAACTTGTTTCCACAAGTACAATTGTCTGAGTGACTTATTACACTCATAAACTTGATAATACTAAAGTTCTAGATATAACTAGATAAATAACACGAAACTCAGAATCCTCTTAGCCCGAGCCCTTGGAATCCAGAACAGACTTAGGCCTCAACTGCGAAAACACAAAAAATAGAAAATTAAATGAGCCTTAAATATAATTCATTCATATATCAAGTACATTGAAAATGAGTATGAAATTTCAATTACTACCTGATTGCTATGCCCACACTTCTTCTTCCTGCAATTTGTAGCTCGAATATCCAAACGCGCATAGCATCTGTTCACAGTTCAATCGATATTTCTTTAATTAGATTCGGTAATTAAAACATTAATACAATAACTTACATCTTTAACCTAATTTTAGAGACAGATCAAAATTAAATTTATAAAGCATTAAAACAATAGCTAAACACGACAAAATCAGAACACGAATGCACTAGCAATGCTTACTTCCTGCAAATCATCTTCTTCTGATTATACTTCTGAGCCAACTGAATCAAATTCGGATCGACCCTTGAAGGAGGTCCTCCCTTTCCACCTCTCAGCCTCACAAGCACATCAAGCGTCGACTCTACACGAAAACATTTATTTTCATTATTTAGTTTAGGAAAATGGTAGGGATACCAAATTTGTTCCCAAAAATTTTCGCTTCAACACACATCGAGAGAGATCTAGTGCAATTTTATTACCATTATGGATCTCATAATCACCAACAATACGATCATCCTCAAGCTCTTGTCCAGCAAAAACAAGCCTCATCTCCTGCACATCAGCCCCAGCTTCACAAACAAAACTATGTTAATTCGTATAACTCACTGTACGTTATTTTTAAACACAATACATGCAACAACGAATTAATCAAAACGATAAACGATATCAAATCAAACATGTAAAACTTGTCATGCAAAACAACACAAATTTAAACTAAATATGTCTAAAAAACTCATGCAACATACGACTACACATTAAACACACAAATAACGAGTCAAATCATTAATACTCACCACAACTCTCCTCAACAATCAACTTCTTAACGTACTGGACCGAGTCACTCGACTCAACTCCGAGTGAGATCGTCTTGCTATTTAGGGATTTAACGAAAATCTGCATTTTACTCATTGTTTTGTGTGTGAATTCGGAGAGGTGGAGTGGTGCATGTAAGGAGGTGGTTTTATATATATAGGTGCTTGGTCGTTACTTCAAACGTGGGGAGGAAAATATTTGTTTTGCAAGGGAATTTTTTGCTTGGGCAGCACTCGCAAGTTATTCCAACAATTTTTTTAATTTTATTTTTCGTTAGCTAGTAATATTAATTTAAATCAATTCAATATACTTATATAAAGGAGAAGACGGGGGCGGTGATGTGGCGCCTCTAGAATCGCTCCGTTCTATTTTTCTAATTTTCTCAATTTTCCACAATTTTTAATTTTAATAGGAGAAGACGGGGGCGGTGATGTGGCGCCTCTAGAATCGCTCCGTTCTATTTTTCTAATTTTCTCAATTTTCCACAATTTTTAATTTTAATAATTACAACTTCCTTTATTATTTTCGATTTTGTAGGAAGGAAATTGAAAATTACACTTTTATTATTTTCAAACTTGATTGAACTTTCTTTTATTATTTTCAAACTTGATATAACTTTCTTTGATTTAGAAAATTACAACTTACTTATTATTTTCGAATTTGTAGGACTTGATAGAACTTTCTTTGATTTAGAAAATTACAACTTCCTTATTATTTTCGAATTTGTAGGCTTGATAGAACTTTCTTTTATTATTTTCAAACTTGATAGAACTTTCTTTGATTTAGAAAATTACAACTTCCTTATTATTTTTGAATTTGTAGGACTTGATAGAACTTTCTTTGATTTAGAAAATTACAACTTACTTATTATTTTCGAATTTGTAGGACTTGATAAAACTTTCTTTTATTTAGAAAATTACAACTTCCTTATTATTTTCGAATTTGTAAGCTTGATAGAACTTTCTTTTATTATTTTCAAACATGATAGAACTTTCTTTGATTTAGAAAATTACAACTTCCTTATTATTTTCGAATTTGTAGGCTTGATAGAACTTTCTTTTATTATTTTCAAACTTGATAAAACTTTCTTTTATTATTTTCAAACTTGAAACTTGATAGAATTTTCTTTGATTTAGAAAATTACAACTTCCTTATTATTTTCGAATTTGTAGGACTTGATAGAACTTTCTTTTATTTAGAAAATTACAACTTCCTTATTATTTTCGAATTTGTAGGCTCTTATGTTAATAATTACAATTTTCTTTTTTATTATTTTAAATCTTAATAGAACTTTCTTTTATTATTTTCAAACTTGATAGAACTTTCTTTGATTTAGAAAATTACAACTTCCTTATTATTTTTGAATTTTTAGGATCTTATGTTAATAATTGCAATTTTCTCTTTTATTATTTTCAATCTTGATATAACTTTCTTTTATTATTTTCAAACTTGATAAAACTTTCTTTTATTATTTTCAAACTTGATAGAACTTTCTTTTATTATTTTCAAAATTTATAGAACTTTTATTTTATAATACTTCTTGACTTTTAAACATAATGGATTTCCATGTTATTCACCTTACAATCACCTATAAATTAAAGGTCATTCATAACAAAAAAATCTACACCAAAACTTTTTTACATAGCTTCAAATTTTTACAACCATATTTACAATCAATACAATTATGGTCTACACCATGTTGGATGCTTTGAACGACAGCAACTATACCTGGATGATAAGAGTACGAGTGTGTAGAATGTGGGAATCTGTCAATCCAAATACTGAATAACTGATCAGTCTTGACATGATTTTGATCGATGAAAAGGTTAATAAATCAATATACTTATAACTTATTAGTTTGTCAAATTGTATGATGTTATTAACTTTTCTAAGATATGTTGTATGACAGGAAAATTTGATCTATGCTACGATCCCGAAGATCTTATAAATAATACTATATAAATATAAGTAATATTATATGTTTACATTGATTTTTGTCAATATAATATATATATATATATATATATATATATATATATATATATATATATATATATGACAATGGTATCGGTCCAACAAAATAAAAAATCAAACAATATAAACAAACAAAATATGTAAATATTTTATTATAGTACCTACCCAAATGCAAATTTTATAGAATATATTTTATTTGATAATTTAAATAATTTTGTGGATATTAATTTCATAATTTTTATTCTAATATTTTTTTTAACAAATATATTCTAAAGCCGATGTGAAGCGCGGCTTAGTAACCTAGTACTATTATATAAAGGAGAAGACGGGGACGGTGAGGTGGCGCTCTCAGATCGCTTCGTTCTATTTTTCTAATTTTCTCAATTTTTTGAATTAATAATACTGAAAATTCGAAAAAATCTCAATTAACTTTTAAATATTTACTAATATAGGAAACATATAATATTTTTGCATTTAAAATCTCTACTAATGGAGAAAGTAAATATACAATAGATCTTTCATAATGGAGGAAACTAAATATCACTAATGGAAAAAACTAAATATTCAATTATAATATTATTGCCTTCAAAATATCTAAATTAGAAAAAAAGTGTATTATCTTACATTATTTTGAACTTTCCTCTATAATTATCTAAATATTCTCATAATATTTTTTTAACGAAATTACTATTTTAACATACTGCTCTCCTAAATTTTCTTTTCTACAGGAACGTTTTGGTAAATAAGAAGTTAAGAAATTAGATCGGTCTTGCATAAGAAATTAAGTAATTAATACCAAAGATTAGAAAAAATCTCAATTGTCTTTTAAATATTTACTAATGTAGGAAACTAAATATACAATTTCAATATTTTTGCATTTAAAATCTCTACTAATAGAGTAAAGTAAATATAATATTTTTGCATTTAAAATCTCTATTAATGGAGAAATTAAATATACAATAGATCTTTACTAATGGAGAAACTAAATATTATAAATGGAGAAAACTAAATATTCAATTGTAATATTCTTGCCTTCAAATATCTAAATTAAAAAAAAAAGTGTATTACTTTACATTATTTTGAACTTCCCTTTATTATTATCTAGATATTCTCATAATATTTCTTTTCAAATGAAATTACCATCATCTTAACATATTTTGTTCTCCTAAACTTTCATTTTTAATGTAATATGATAGAAAATGCAAGAACATATTGGTAAATAAGAAGTTAAGAAATTATATCGGTCTTGCATAAAAAATTAAGTAATTACTTGGTAAATAATTAATTACTTTTAATACTTTCATACAAACAGCTAATTAATAGTATAAATATACACCTAAACTCTGTTAATTATCTACTGCAATTTTTGTTGTCAACATTGTTTTTCTTTACTTTTTTGTTTGTTTATGTTAAAAGTGTGTATATTAGAGTACATGAGAGACTTTTTCCTTTATGTTATTTATCTTATTGCGTTTGTTTGTATCCTAATGCAGGATCATATTAAAATCTTTGACAAGACAAGTTATTTGCTATTAGTGTTGATTGAGTTAATACATGGATTAATAAGGAGGGGAATTCATCAGTTAATCAGTGAAAATAATAGGCGGAGCAAGGTGATTTTCATGTACATTCAGTTGTGAATTAAAAATAATGAACGTTTTGGTAAATAAGAAAATAACATTCTCTTCTCCTAAACTTTCTTCTTTTTTTATGTGATATAATAGAAAATACATGAACGTTTTGGTAAATAAGAAGTTAAAAAATTAGATCGGTTTTGCATAAGAAATTAAGTAATTAATATCAAAGATTAGAAAAAATCTCAATTGCCTTTTAAATATTTACTAATGGAGGAAACTAAATATACAATTTCAATATTCTTGCATTTAAAATCTCTACAAATGGAGGAAAGTAAATATAATATTCTTGCATTTAAAATCTCTACTAATGGAGAAAGTAAATATACAATAGATCTTTACTAATGGAGGAAACTAAATATTACAAATGGAAGAAACTAAATATTCAATTATAATATTCTTGACTTTAAATATCTAAATTAAAAAAAAAAGTATATTACTTTACATTATTTTGAACATCCCTTTATTATTATCTATATATTCTCATAATATTTCTTTTCAAATGAAATTATCATCTTAACATTCTGCTCTCCTAAACTTTCTTTTTAATGTAATATATTAGAAAATACAAGAACATATTGGTAAATAAGAAGTTAAGAAATTAGATCTGTCTTGCATAAGAAATTAAGTAATTACTTGGTAAATAATCAATTACTTTTAATACTTTCATACAAACAACTAATTAATAGTATAAATATACACCCAAAATCTGTTAATTGTCTACTACAATTTTTGTTGTCAACATTGTTCTTCTTTACTTTTTTGTTTGTTCATGTTAAAAGTGTGTATATTAGTACATGAGTATGAAATTTTTTCCTTGATGTTATTTATTTTATTATGTTTGTTTGTACATGATCATATTAAAATCTTTGACAAGACAAATTAATTGCTATTAGTGTTGATTGAGTTAAGACATGGATTAAAAAGGAGGGAGATTCATCAGTTAATCAATTAAAATAATAGCCGAGCAAGGTGATTTTCATGTACATTCAGTTGTGAACTCGAAAGTGGAGAATTCATCATGTCTTCAAAAACAAATTTTATCATTGTTTTTTAACGTTTAGATAGTTATTGCTCTAATTTTTAAGAGAAAAGATTATATCTTTTAGTAAAATATTTTCTGTAATTCATACATGAAAATTCAAAGATAAAAATTGTATATTAAGAAATTTATATTGTATGTATTTCGAAAATATCATGTTAAGATTTATTCGACTGAAGAATTAATTTAGTGTGTGAATTTTTAACAAAATTCAATAAGTCGGTGCATCTATAACAAAAGTCATACAAGAATAATAAACATTGAGAAGATGTCGTTAATTTTTATTTTTTTTTAAAGGAAGAGGTTGTTGTTGTTTTTGTTGTTATTTGTTTTGACAAAAAGAGATCATTATTAATAAAAAATTCTCCCAGCAACAAAAAGGATGTTTGTTCATATTTTTTGATTTTTTTCTTAGTTGGAGTAGATTTGGAATAGATTTGGAGGTAGTGAAGATTTTAATAGCTCTGAAGGTATAATTGTAGTTTTTGATTGAACGATCTAGAACTTTATATATATATATAATTCAAAACAAAATTTA
Source organism: Heracleum sosnowskyi (assembly GCA_030848705.1). Classification (NCBI taxonomy): domain Eukaryota; kingdom Viridiplantae; phylum Streptophyta; class Magnoliopsida; order Apiales; family Apiaceae; genus Heracleum; species Heracleum sosnowskyi. The sequence continues at coordinate 8,000,817 of CM061245.1, forward strand.
ATTTTATATTAGAAATATTATTTTATTTAAAAACGTATTTTGTAGCATATTTTTTGAGAAAATTTAGAGATATTATTATAAAGTCGCTGCGAAGCGCGGCTTAATAAACTAGTATACTTATATAAAGGAGAAGACGGAGGCGGTGAGGTGGCGCCTCTAGAATCGCTCCGTTCTAATTTTCTAATTTTCTCAATTATTCACAATTTTTTATTTTAATAATTACAACTTCCTTTATTATTTCGATTTTGTAGGAAGGAAATTGAAAATTACACTTTTATTATATTCAAACTTGATAGAACTTTCTTTTATTATTTTCAAACTTGATAGAACTTTTTTTGATTTAGAAAATTACAACTTCCTTATTATTTTCGAATTTGTAGGACTTGATAGAACTTTCTTTGATTTAGAAAATTACAACTTCCTTATTATTTTCGAATTTGTAGACTTGATAGAACTTTCTTTTATTATTTTCAAACTTGATAGAACTTTCTTTGATTTAGAAAATTAAAATTTCCTTATTATTTTCGAATTTGTAGGACTTGATAGAACTTTCTTTGATTTAGAAAAATTCTTTGATTTAGAAAATTACAACTTCCTTATTATTTTCGAATTTGTAGGACTTGATAGAACTTTATTTGATTTAGAAAATTACAACTTCGTTATTATTTTCGAATTTGTAGGCTTAATAGAACTTTCTTTTATTATTTTCAAACTTGATAGAACTTTCTTTGATTTAGAAAATTACAACTTTCTTATTATTTTCGAATTTGTAGGCTTGGTAGAACTTTCTTTAATTATTTTCAAACTTGATAGAACTTTTTTTAATTTAGAAAATTACAACTTCCTTATTATTTTCGAATTTGTAGGACTTGACAAAACTTTCTTTGATTTATAACTATCATGTTTTAATATTATTTTTTCTATGTTGATTTAGATGTTGTAGGCTGCTTGACCTACTTGGGGGCATTGAAGTTGTCAAAGGCGGTTGTAAAAGAAGAGATCTCAAAATTGTCACAAATTAGTAAGTTATGCATTATATTAATTTTAATATAACTGTTAATTGTTTTTTATTGTTCTTGTAATTTTATATTACTTCTTTGGTTACCCCAATTTATTTGTTTTACTTTTTTAATTTGATCTAATTTTTTTCTTAAACAACTCCATCACCAGTACCATATCTTTGTGAGAAAAGTTGGCCGAGATGTTGATACAAATTTATACAAGGAGGATGGTGGACCCTATATAATAATTGTCACATCTACCCAGATTAAAAAATTTAAAAGTAATTATCTTTATTAATGTTTTTATAATATATAGTTTTAGAAATTGCATATATATAATAAATCTATCTTATCTCGATTGAACGAATATCATTAGATATTATACAAATATTTGTTTCATTGATATTAATGATTTAATTCTTATATTAGTTTGTTAACCATTTATTTACTCTTATATGCAGATGCAATTAGCTTTTCTACCACGAGAAATAATAAAATTTATACAAATCTGGATACACCGTATGTGTCATCCCTGAGAAAATAGTAATATTATATGTTTATATTGATTTTTATCAATATAATTTTTTTAATATATATATATAGCAATGGTATCGGTCCAAGAAAATAAAAAATCAAACTCTATAAACAAAAGGAATATGTAAATAATTTATAATATTACTTATCAAAATGCAAATTTTACATAATATATTTTATTTGATAATTTATATAATTTTATAGATATTTATTTCACAATTTTTATTCTAATATTCTTTTTCTTAATAAATATATTCTAATGCCGCTGCGAAGCGCGGCTCAATAACCTAGTTATATCTTAAACGTGATGGGATAATCTGTTTCTTTGTCGTTTTGGTTGTGATTTGTTTTTGGTGATACGTAAAATAACAGGCAGTCAAATAAAGGTGGTGTTTTTGAAATTTATAAAGTAAGTAAATGAAAAAATTGTTGATCGTAATTGGTAAAATTAAGTAGTGGGTCGTTTGTTTGCCAAGCCCATGACCATCCATTACCCCTGATCAGGTTTACAGTTGTGGGCCTGGTTTGGGCTGTTTGCAAAACAGTAATTGTTGAAAGTTAACTGTCAATCTTCGCGGGTGTTTGGGGTATCAAACAAAAGTTGACTTATAGCTTAAAATGAGTAAGTGCTTTATAAGTGATAAGTTGATGGATTCTTATAAGTGTTTGGGAGAACTTAAAAAAGTGAACTTATGTCTTATAATGAGTAAGTGTTATATAAGTGATAAGTTGATGCAAACTTATAAGTTACGTAAGTGTTTGGATAAATTTACTTATAAGTTAATAATTTTTTTGTTAAATTAAATTGAAAAAATAATTAATTAATATAATGATCTCGATAAATACATTTTAGATTAAAAAACATTTAAAAGTATAAATATAAAAATATAAACTACTAAAATGTTAGTATAAATATAAAAATATAAACTACTAAAATGTTAGTAAAATATAAAAATAACATTTTAGATTAAATATAAACATTTAAAAGTATAAATAGATAAAGAAATCATGAAAAATGAAATAAGTTGAGCAAAATGTTAGTATTTTCTAACATTCAACTTATCATCTTATAAATTATAAGTTAGATTATAAGTTGGGTAGACAAATTATAAGTTAATGAAATAAACTGAGTACACAAACACCCCTAATAAGCTTAAATGGGTTTATAAATCATAAACTGACTTATAAACCCTCAGCCAAACAGACCCTTTATTCTTTACCGTAACATCCCATATTGGGCTCCCTCGCTTTTCTGGTACATTTACGTACCAGAATTGCGGAACTGGTACAGCTGTGTTGAACATTGCAAAACTGGGTCCCATTTTGCAATGTTGTACGCAGCTGTACCAGTTCCGCAATTCTGGTACGTAAGTGTACCAGAAAAGCGACGGAGCCCCATATTGCACCTACTGAACGTCTGAACCTTGTCACCAAAAGTGCCCAACAAGTTACTATCAAATATCAGTATGACTCTCTCTCTCTTATCAATCTCTCTCTCTCTCAGTCTCTCTCTGCATGATGGCCAAATTTGGGGCATAAGGTAGTAGACGTACCACAAAATATGTGGAAAATTGAAAATGGACAAGTAGAGTAGTAGAATATTCAATATTTTCTTAATGATTTGGGTGATGTTTTACGTTTTATTTTAAAATTTTGATGATTCAAAATAAAATTTAACAAGAAGGATTGATTCGTTTGTATCCACTGCCATTCAACAATTGAGATAAAACAGTAAAATATATGATTAATTCATAGTTCTGAAAAGCCAAAAGATGCTGCCATTGCTTTTCACAAAAGTTACTACTACAAAGTCTACAATAATATTAATAGCCTAGCTTAGGTAGGTAGATAGACAGAACAAGAGCTTGTTTCTCATCATGTTGAACCTTTGGAGTCGAGAATTGACTTGGGACGCAACTGCAAAATAAAACAGAAATTTATATGTTAGTTTTAAAAATTATAATTATTTGCATATCATCAATTATGTTCATATATATTAGAACAATTATAAGCATGCCTCGTTACTGTGGCCGCACTTCTTTTTCCTGCAGTTCTTAGCACGGCTGTGGAGACGTGCGTAGCAGCTAAAATTCACACAAAAAATAAAACATCAGCAAAGTGAGAGAGAGAGCTGTGAGAGAGAATTACTTGCAGGCTTGCAGCAAAGTGAGAGAGAGAGAGAAAGAGAATTACTTGCAGCAAAGTGAGAGAGAGAGAGAGAGTTACTTGCGACAAATAAGCTTGTACTGGTTAAACTTCTGAGCAAGCTCCACCAACTTTGGGTCGGTGTTTCTGTAGTGTTGAGTACCTCCTTTACCTCCAACTAGCCTAGCAGAAAGGTGCAAAGTGGATTCTACAGCAACATAAACACAAATCACATAAAAGTTCCTTAGAGCTGGCTAACATGAATTTATAACATGCATGCATTTACGTACATAATTAAGGCTAAAACGTGCATGCATATAAATATAGCTAGCATAAATCATGGATTATACCTTTGTTAATATCATAATCATCAAGAGCAAGACCATCATCAAGTTCCCTTCCGGCGAAGATCAAACGCTGCAGCTCCACCGGAACACCGTCTTTTTGCTCAATCAATGACTTGACTCCCTGAACACTGTCACTTGGTTGAACCTCAAGTGTGAGGGTCTTCCCAATCAAACTCTTCACAAACACTTGCATTCTCTCTGATAGCTTTCTCTCTCTCTCTCTCTCTGAAAAGTATTGAAAGTTTGTATGTGGGGTAAAACTGAGGAAATGGGATGGTATTTATAGGGGTAATTTTACTTGGGGCATACATAAAGGTACTGTCCTGCAGCAGCTCTACATTTAATTTGCTTGGGGGATAATATTTGAGTATTGCCCAAGCAAAAGTTGATACAAGCTCAAACAAAATACAGCTAAATGCCTACATTACAACCTACTTGTTTAAGTTCACCAAGTCGTTTGTACTTTAAATTTTTTAACTACTTGTTATCCAATGCTATGAATTTTTACTGGATAGTGCATAAAACAATCAGAAGCACACACCTCTAACATGAAACTGTGGATGGGTGTAAAATTCTAATCAGATTGAGAAACTCATTTATAGGAAATATTACGGTCTAGATTCTAGAAGGTTAGATTTACGCAAAAATTATCCATACTCGAGTAGAAGCACTCGTACTCATGGCTTCTGAGAAAAATCTTGAAACGTTCAAGAAGACATTAAATTTTTTTCTCCCAAAGAATATGAATAGCTAAACATCCAAGAAAACTGGCATTCAACAGACAGATATGTTACTCAAATAGCTAACCTAGTACACAGTTTTATTCTCTTTGAAGGAACATTACAAACATAAAATAACCAGCATCAAGTGGCAATTTTATGAAGTACAAGCGACACTACAAGTAATGTCAAAGTCCTAGAGAATTTTGATGTGCAACATTTTACCACGTCAGTGATAACGTGAGCCAGCCTCGGGATCTCGGGGGCCATGGTATTGACCTCTGGGCTCAAGTCCGTGATCCCTATATCCCCCAGGAAATCGGGCCCGTTCTCTGTGAGGATCATACTGCTCTGAATTGTAGCCTCGATGTGGTTCAGGAGCAGGGAGAGACGCAGGATAACCACGAGGGTCACTATGGCCCATTCCGCTATTGGGGTAGTTATCCAACACTACCTTCTGATACTGCTGCTTACGTGCTTCAGTTTCTCTCTTAAGAACCTCATCTCTTCGAGTGGCATGCCGAGCTCGAAGTGCATTAAGCTGTTCCTGATACTGACAATTGATGGAGCTTATGCTCTGCAAAACAAAGTTCCACATTTGTATAAGTTTTCAGAAAATCAGGTTATCCAATTACACGGAAGTATATTCAACTTGTACTGATCAGAAGCAACTAGGAGATCCAATTTATAATGATGTACAAAAACGAAATGTTTTAATTGATTGCAGTAGCTTAGTTATGTTTAAAATAATAGCAGTTTCCTTGACTCTGTCATTTATATTAGGATTTCAAATTGGTCATGAAATGTTAGCATCTCTATGTAAACAATTTAACTCTTCATTATTTACAGCCTTGATTTACTACACTGACAAACATCAACACTGAAAATTTTGAAAACGTTTTTGAGTTTCTGCAAAATTATCAAAATTATTTTGACAATACTTTCCTTCTAATAGGTTCTTTCTCTTGTGTTTCAATCCTTTTTAAGCTATTAACTCTGTCTACCATATAACGTATCTGGAGTATATATAAGATTTATGAACTAACCTCCCTGTGCCTAGCATTTTCCGCATCCTCTGCATCGGTCAGTTCTTTAGCTAGTTTCATGATGTCATCCAGAAATCTTTGTTCAAGACCCTCAAAGGTCTGCAACATGGGTTTATCCTCATACCCAATGTCCATATCTTCCTCACCAGGTTGAGGTCTAGGATCATTGTTGCCTTGTCTCTCTAGAAGCATTCTTGGATCTGACCTTTGGCCCTGGTAGTAGGATCTAGGCGCATCACCCCCTTGACCTAAAGCGCAAGCAACCACACCCAGGTATAATTAGTATGTTGTCACATAGTTTGTAGATAAGAATTATTCATGAAACAGGTTGCAATTCTAGGCGAAACTATATCAATTACAAACAATAATAATTATCATAATCTGTAAACTGTGAGAGCTGAAATCATCTAGGTAATAGGTTAGTACACAAGAGAGAAGGATATTTAAGTAGTTCAGAGATACATTTATCATCTAAAAACAAATTCATTTCATCTTATGATCAGACCCCCCTCGAAAATATTCATTTACAAAAATTAGTGCATGTGCACCTGCCATTAGAACACAGTGTCTCGAGGTCAAGACTTAAGGAATGGTATAGATATATTTTTTAGGATAGATTTGAAAATTTAGGGGTAAAGTATAAACAACTTTTAAAGTTAATTATGTTACTGTAAAAAAAAAAAAGAAGATAATTTTGTTAAATTACATGTATAGATGCATCTGCGGCTACTACATATGCTTATAACAAATGAGGCTAAAAAAGGATCGATTCTGGAAAAAGATAAACAGTTTATACAGAAGAACTTTAAGCTGCAAGAGCAAGCGTTTTAAATTCGAGGAAACATAAAAGCATATGTCGGCTCAAAGATACCTAAAAACCCCAAAAAGGTTAGCCGTCTGCATTTGGATGTTGTTATTTAAGGCAGCCAACAGGCTTATAAGCTGTTACCGGGGCCGCATTATTTAATATTTTACCCCCCTCTAAAGAAAATAAATAGAAGGTGAATTACTCTTAAATAAAATGTGCCAGTTAGGTAATATTATATTTAGATAATATATAAAATTACTAATATGTTAATATATATATATATATATATATATATATATATATATATATATATATATACAAGTGTAAATGTGTAATTACATTACAAGTTGACGCTACTTGGTGAGTATGCTGTATGCTTATTGACGTTTTACAGGAAGAGATCAATCAGGCATAATAATTACTTATTTAGGCACATATTCATGAGGCAGAGAAACCTTGTTAATTTTGAAAATTCCAGAAATGTGAAAAGTCCCATGAAACCCAAATTAGGGCAGAAGGCGAAGAAGAGAAGAAAAATTTGATCACTGGGCTTGCAACATAGGCCATTTGAATCAGAATTTGCTACTTTCCGAACAGCACAATCCATGTTCACCTTCTATTTTTGTTCGTCAAAGGACAAAGAAGAATTGCGAATGATAAACCCGATCAAGAAGAAAGCAAAGCACGACTTAAACAGTTCTAAAAGGTATGTGCAATTCATTTATACTTTTTCTCACAGCATTAAGAAAATGCGGAAATATAAAGGGATGTTAAAGGGAACGGTGGTAGAGAGGAGAGAAAGAGATTGGCAGAGGATATATATATATATATATATATATATATATATATATAAATGTATGTATATATATATATATATATAAATGTATGTATGTAGGTATGTATGTATACATTAGAACTTCCACTGCAAAAGATTAGAATCAGGCAAAGCCTCTTTTATAGGAAAAACTATAGAATTTACTGTCTATATTACTTACTGCTAGATTTATTGCTAGAGTAGAATTAGATGCCCCGTACATCTATGTGGGAAGCTGCCTACAAGTAGCCTCCGCTACATCTACAGTACATCTGATGCATCAATAATTCCTGCAGTAACATGTAATTACTGTAACTTATACTTGCTGATATTTGTCACTTGGTTACCCGTCCAATACCAGGTCGGTCTTTTTTTTGGTTTTGGTCGCATTGGACGTTGGACCAAAAGAAGATCCAAGTCGATGTGACGAATTGGTTGAAAGGAATAACTAGACAACATGTTCACAATAATATGAATGTTTAACTTGATAACCATGCTGGTTAAGTGTGCACTCGTGCAAAGGCTAACAGAGTACCAATTTCAAGAGGCTGAAAAGTTCTGGTACTCTTAATGAAATATAAAACTTAAATATATAAGAAACACAAAGAAATAGCATATAGTCTCATATTTGTACTCTATGACTTGTGATACCTTAACCGAAGCATTAAGAACTAAATAGCATGTGGTCTCGTCTTTGTTCTAATGGAAATTTGACAGGTTTAGTGTCATCAATGATACCTCAGACACAAACACAAAGAAACAGGGTACCATAAGAGGAAGAGAGTGGTTGCCAAAGTAGGCTGCATTTGATTGCATATAGAGAGAGAGACTACATTATGAAGAGGAGGGGAGATCTAAAACAGTGTTGGAGATTCCTACAAGCAGTTGGCTCGCAAAACACGCATCTAAATGTTTTTAGGGATGGAGCAATTTAAAACTCACAAGCTAATATGTAGCACAGTAGCAGAAATATGGACAAAAGAAAGTAAGAAATCTTAATATATCAAAGCTTGCCTTCATTGAACATATGGGAAGATCCATCTCTTTCCCACCTCCAATGCCCATCCGCTCTAGAAGCCCCGTATGGATGTTCTTTCTCAGAGGTCAAAGATTCGGGTCGCCCTTGATAATTATTAAATTTCTGTTCCATTCTCTGACCAGACATATGCTGCATCTGCGCAGAAACATATGCTTTCCCGCCTGGATCACCATACTGTCCTGGCCGTCTCATCTTTCTTTATGAACAACTGCAAAACAGAAGATCTGCAAACATAAATCAAGTCAGAAACCAGGAAAGAAAAATGATGGCTCAAGTTAATACTAATATATATAGACCCAATAATGCAGTTCCTACACAATGACAAAGTTTTGGAGCAATCTTCAGTAAAGCTCACACGATGCTTGATGAGTTTAAGGCCAAATGTACATTGGTTCCACTAGAGTCTAGGTCATGAGGTGAGGCGCAAGAGTTACATTAAATAATAATATCAGCATGCAGTGGCAGAACTGGAAAGGATGTGTACAGTTGCATTCTAATCCTTGATGACCCACACAAGATGTATGTGTCATGACAAGGCTGTTGAGCTAGTCAAGAGCTGTGGTGAGATCATAAGACCTCAATTTATAGTTAAATAAAACCTAGCAGCCCAAAGTCTATCATGCCTTTCTAATTCCTTCCAGTTCTTCTTGAAGTAATGGTAAAATACTATATAAAAAGAACTGACTAATTAGTGTATCTAGTACAACGAAAGAAAGACATGTAAGCTATTGTGGCGAAGAATTTACTAAAGTAACACAACGGAAATGCAGTAACAGAAATTGTACAATATTAAGAAAGTAAGCGGCTTCGTCCTAGCAATAATTCTAAACAATAACGGTATTCTTGTAAAAGCACAAACGAAAACAAAATATACAAGGTCAAAGCATACAAATTCTAATAATGATTTCCTCCAAAAGTTTAAATTAGTTTACACTTTGTAAGAATCTGTAGTCATCTATTATTTGTACATTTCTATCAAAATCAGCAAAACTTATTAGGGTTACTCACATTAATATGTACATTTATTCTCGCAATAAAACCATACATTGACTATACGGTTGTTCATATCAATGTAAATATCAACTACATTACTTATCAACGAACGGAACAAGCAAGAAAAAAATATAACGGAAGCGAAAATAAATAATCGAGGAGTTTTAAACTGGGCCCGGCCACATGTCAAACCTCCAGAATAACAACTCCCACTCGAAATTCCACATGTCTCCAAAACAATGACCCACTCATCAATTCTAATAATTAAATCCCGCCAATGCCCCGAAACAGTCCAAAAACGCTTCACCTAAATTAGGTTCCTCCCGCCAGGCTTACACAATTCAAGGTTCAGACACTGTTATACATACAACTATACAAGTAATAAAATTCCAACAGCAACAAAACAAATCACTCAACATCCTGCCCTCCCATAATCTAGCTACAAATGCTCACATATACCGAAAACCCGAAACACACCCGCAGAAAATCACACAACTTGAAATACCAATTCAAACACTCATAGTCCTAATTCTCGAAAAAGATTGGATTTTTATCAAGAATTTAGAGGCAAAATCAACATACACTCAACTTTATAACAATTCATCAACAACCCAGATCATAAAACCCTAAAATACAACAAACCAATCATTAATTTCAAGAATTTAACTCCATTAATTAACCTAAGAAAAATTAAGCACAGAAAATAAAGAAAGAAATTAAGAAAAGTTAAATTAAATTTCAGGGTGTTAGAAATTACCTGAATATGGTATCTGTTGGCCTTGTTGGTGTGTGTATATATGTGTGTATATGTATATATTAGTGGAGGTTGAAGCAGGTTATGTATGTCTGGTTTGCGAGAGGGAGCTATGAGCTATGTTCTGTTCTGTATTAGAATCAAGAAAATTGGTTTTGATATGGGTCGAAATTTAATTGGGTCGGGTCACTTGAACTACTGTTTAGGCCCATTGGCCCAGACAGAAATTTGCCATTCTGAATTCTGAATTTTGATAATTATTTTGTTGTTTTTAAAAAAAATAATATTTGCTTCTGGTCAGCTATAGAAATAATATATTTATTAACTGAAAGTTATAAAATAAACGCTTTTTGAAGATATCACATGTTTTAAAGATTCAAATATGCTAATACAAATTAAATATGACTTTTTTGGTAAAGTTATATGTTGGTAAAGATAGCTCCTTAATTGTTGCATGTCAAGGGGTTTAATTGTTGTATCTTTATTATGTTTTGTGTGTGTGTTTTGCATATGGCATGTCACATTGTTGACGAAATTAAGGTACATCACATTGCAAGGCTTATGTAAATCTTCAAGTGAGCAATTGTGAAGAGATGAAGTATCTCTTTCGAGATCTGCTCAACTTAAATTCATTACAGCGAGGACAATTGCTTCGTGTAACCGACAACCCGACCAAGTAATCAAATAAACGAAATTAAAAGATACAATTAATCAAAGTAACACTGAATTGAGAATACTGAATGGAAATTGATAATTGTTTTTTTTAATTATTTTTGCAAAAATATTTTGAAAAAATCGTACTTCTGCAAAATACTGTATTTTTTCAAAACAATTCCACCCATATTTTTACAAAAATAATTAAAAAAAAATATTTTGCAAAATATTCTAAGAAAAGACCATATTATGAATATTTATTAATTAAAAATTAATATAACTGAAATTCTATTTGTGAGAAAATTCATATACCAAAACAAAATTAGTTTGTACTAAAAAAACAAAATCCCATTGGGTCTAGGAATTTAAGGATTTTTTCATCTATATATATACAGGCGGTGTGATACAAATACTAACAGAGAACTGCATGCAAGTCGTGATAACAGTTTTGAGAGACAGGAGATGAAATTGTTGTAACATCATTGTTAGTTTTGACTTTAATTTCATATACAAATAGAGAAATATATATTAATTGCATAAATGAATATGGGAGTTACAAACATTTATGTATTAATGTGAATTGATAATATGAATATAATTGTTGCAATTAAGAGGGCAGTTACAAATGTGGGATGGAGGAAGCGTAGATATTGCCTATACATAGTTGTTTAACACAAGAAGAAAAAGCACTAGGAAAAGCTTGTTCAGACATTTTCCGGAATCCCCTTATCATATATAAATTATTTTATTCTCTATCTACTATATACAACTAATAGTACTACAGTGGTATCAGAGATACGGTGATTTACGGACATCTGTGCTAGATGTTTTTGGCCTCGCAGCTTCACCATATTTGCAACTTGTTCATCTTCTATGATCGGTTTATTCTATTCTCTTTAATCTTATAGACACGTACATGATTGTTTATGTTTCATTTTTGTGGTTGGCATGTGTGTATGTGATTGACATGTCATGCTTAGTGTTGTGTAGTAGTATATCAATTATGATCTACCTTACCTACCTTTTGAGTTCCCTTTTAACATTGCAGATTTAATCTCATCCAATTTGTTAAGAGTTTTCTTTATCTTATAGTAAGAAATAGATCAGGTTTGTTACAGGGTTTGTCACCTCTATATTCATTTCTCTCAACTTTACCTAGTTATAATAATTTTTTCTTGGTGCATGCGTTAATTTTTTTTAATTTATTGTGGTTTCAAATTGACTTATATTGATCTTATTCATTCTTTTTGGTCTAGTCCTCTAAATCTCATTGCCATGTTATTTGTTCACGTTTTTTTTCTGGCAGTAGGTTGTTAGTCATTCTTTTGGATAATCATTTTTGTAGTACTAGTATAATTTATTGTTGGTAGTTATAGGCTCCTAGTTGGTCTTGTGAACCATCTTACGGCACCTATTTTTTTGATAATTTTCTAGGTTGCATGTGTAGCTTCTATATAGGTAGCTTTTAATTTATTTATTTTTGCTAGTTTTGACATCCCATAGCCTAGTGACACACTGTTTTTGCTTGCCATAGACTTGTAGGTTGTGTTTTATTTTTCGTAGCCAGCATTAGATCATTTTCTTTGCTATATTTTTTTCCCTGGTGTGACTTTAGTACTTGCATATTTTTTTCGTTCCCCGATTTAATTTTCACTAGTTTTTTTTTTTCGTGCATGTAATTTATTTGTTCTCTGCATGATTTAATTGGTGATTTCGTTGTTGTTTGCTAGTTGTTAGTTTTTGATTGAGTTCGGATTTTATCAAATTGCTTAGCATTGTTGTTGTTGCTGTCTACTGATTGATTATTATTATTATTATTTTTTTCATCTGTTTTTGGTTACTGCATATTGGTGGTGGCCTAAAGGTGTTTGTTTTTTGGCATTTGTATAGTTTAGTGCGTTAATTGGTTGTTGACCTGCTTCAGGTTATTTTTTTGTATATTAGATTTTATTTATTTGCCTAGTTTAATCACAGTGAATTATTTATTCATTCTTTTGGGATTGTTGATCGTTTAGCATGGCAAATAAATTAATTTTGTTTGAATCAGAATTTATCATTGAAAAAAACGATGTTAAATTAGAGGAAATTTCTAGTAGTACTCGGAATAGAGAGCAAGTGCAACACCGGTTTGTTGGTGTAGTTGAATGTAATGTTTTATGGGAAATGGTACCGGTCTAGATGTAGTAGGACTCGGTACATATAGATTGGATCTTGGGAACAATATACTGATTCTCAAAAATGTGTTATTTGTTCTCAGAACAAGGCGTAATATTATTTCAGTCCTTGCATGTCTAGATGTAGTAGGACTGGGTACATATAGATTGGATCTTGGGAACAATATACTGGTTCTCAAAAATGTGTTATTTGTTCTCAGAATAAGGCATAATATTATTTCAGTCCTTGCCTTGACTAAAAATGGTCTAGAAGTGCGGTTTTGTGATAATAAATTTTTAATCGAAAAGGATAATGAAATGGTTTTTCATAGGCATGTTTAAGCCTGAAATGGTTTTCGATTGTAACCAAGATCGAGAATGATGAAGTGAATTTGAATATTGATAATGAGCTATTGAATATGGTTGAATAGAAGAGATCTTGGAATTCACCAAAGTGGAAGAATGACTATTATGTATATAATAGTGAAATATCATATTTATTTATGGACAAGGGTGTAGAAATCAAATTGAATCCATAATTTATCTAAGTGATGGAATTTCAAGAAACTGGCTCACAGATTGAGGTCATAAAAAATGCAACTGAGTTTATAGTAAAGATACAAATGTGGGAGTTTTGTGTCCTTCCTGAATATAGAAAATTCACAGGTTGTAAGTGAATTTTGGAAAGAAAATATAAGATTAATGTGTCTGTTTTTTACATCTGAGATTTTCCTAGTTGAAAAAGTTCAAGCCAAGAAATACGAAAATATTTTGTCGAGAGTGAATTAGACAATTGTGTCTGTTTTTTGAAAAGTGGGAGTTAGTTTACGAAAATATTGTATATCTTAATGGTATGTCGTAATTCTATAACTAAGTTGAAACTTAGTAGTAAATTTGAGATTGAATACATGGGTGAAATAATATTTGTTTAGGAAATTCGAACTAAGGGATAAGAATACTAGAATGTTGAGTTTGAATTCTGAAAAATATTCTGAATTTTTTTTTTATTGAGTAGAATTGCTTAATCATTTTAGGATGCAGAATTGCAGTCCGGTAGCAGCCCTATTGGTAATGGAAAATGATTGATGCAGAAAAAAAACCACTGAATGTATTATGCACAAGTAGTCAGAAGTTCGATAAATTTTATGTTGTTTAATCGATTGACTTGACTTGACATTTTTAGTTAATTTTTTAAGTGGATTGTGAAGCAACTTTGCTAGAGCCTAGTGAGAGGTTGTAAAGAGGATCATGATCATGTACTTAAAGAGTACGTTGTGTAACAAATTGGTGAAATAGGCAGACGTGCCTGAAGTTATTATTTATTGAGATACAAGTATTGAAGATGATATTGATAATAAGAATTCAATTTTGGGACACCTATTTAATTTTTGGTGAAATATAAGTTGGGAAGTAAGAAATATGAATGTGTTATAAAAGGTGAAAAAGATAATATGATATTTATCCCAAGAAGTGATAATATCGTTGGACTTATATTGATGCTCAAAATGAAACGTAGGAGTCATGGTATTGGTTGGACTTATATTTAACATTTTTTACACTCCGCGAAAAGTGGGAGTTATGAAAAGTATTTGACAAAGACGTCAAGTGAGTATAAAGATAGTTTTTATAGACTCTGCTAAAAGTGGGAGTGTGATAATTATTTTGGAAATGACGTCAAGTGGGAGATGTTAGTTTTGACTTTAATTTCATATACAAATAGAGAAATATATATTAATTGCATAAATGAATATGGGAGTTACAAACATTTATGTATTAATGTGAATTGATAATATGAATATAATTGTTGCAATTAAGAGGGCAGTTACAAATGTGGGATGGAGGAAGTGTAGATATTGCCTATACATAGTTGTTTAACACAAGAAGAAAAAGCACTAGGAAAAGCTTGTTCAGACATTTTCCGGAATCCCCTTATCATATATAAATTATTTTATTCTCTATCTACTATATACAACTAATAGTACTACAATCATGGCCAAGAAAATTGAGATGTGCAGTTGTTATGTACCTGATGAAATAATCTTCCAATTACTTTTACTTTTACCAGTGCAATCACTTGTCCGTTTCAAATCAGTTTGCAAATCTTGGCGCTCCATTATATCAGACCCACAGTTTATCGAAACTCACACAAAACAAAACTCCTCCCTAGAGAACACTTTGTTGGTAGTGGAACGTGACAATAAGAAATTTATTGAGAATCTTTACTTGATCAATACTCCAACTAGTACTCAAGAATTGGTTACGCAAACTAAGGTCTGCCTGCCACCACAATTTGGTGGTAAGATTCGTTTTGTTGATCACTGTAATGGTCTGGTTTGTCTTTCTGATAAGTGGTTGGATGTTATATTTCTATGGAATCCGTCGACCAAGCAGTATAAGATACTTCCTAAGAAACCTAAAAGGGAAACACTCATTCCAATGTGTTTAGGGTTTGGTTTTGATTCTATTTCCAATGACTACAAGGTTCTTAGTTTTAGTTTGTTACCTGTTTCGCAAGATGGTCTTGATAGATATGTCCCAAAAGCAGAGATGTACTCTGCAAACGCTGATTCTTGGGTAGAAATTGAGGTTCCTCCAACGTTTAAAACTTCATATATCTTTTATTCAGAATCTTTTCACATTAAAATTGGGGGAGTAATATATTTGGAATTGGATGGACTTGATGACATATTGTGGTTTGATTTGCATAATGAGGCTTCCGGAGTACACATGTTTCCCAACTCTCAGACAACTCATAGAAAGTCGAATATTTTTGATTTCAGAGGTTCTGTTGCTGCGATCTTTACATCCACTGGTAACGGTGGTGAATCAGTTTATAGTATATGGGCGTTGTTAGACGATGGTTGTGGCAAGGTGTCTTGGACTAAGAAATTCAATCTTGCGCCTGACCTGGACTTTAATAAAACTTGGGTAGATTGTTTTTTAGGCAGTGGACACTTTGTTACACTAAATGGTGTTGATGAATGCATATTCTATGACTACCTTGAAAAGAAAGAGATTAAAGTACGCCTACAAGTTGCTAAAGCAGTTGAAAAACAACAAACTTCAACATTCAAAAGAGTTGTCAAATACACAGAGACTCTTGTTTCACTACAAGGGTTTGAACAACTGAAGTAAAGTGGTCAGTACTTACAATATGGAGGGAAGAACCAATGTTTTAAGGCTGTATTTTATATAAATGTTTGTCTTTTAACTACTTTTGCTTAATCGATCTTTATATATATATGTTTGATGTTTGTAGCTGCTTCCGATCTGTTTAAATATTGAAACTCACAGCACGTAAAGGTGGCCTTCAGTCGGGACATTGCAGTAGACTTGCTGCATAAATTTACAAATTCTATACGTAAAAATAAGCAATAGTCATGATTCAGAAAGCTAAATTTTGATATTTGGTACCCTTAAAATTTGATATAGCACTTGGACTATATTGTAAGCAATCTATGCGTAATAAAAAAGATTAGGGTCAAAACTAAGAGGTAAAGTCTCAAGAAAAATGATGAGCAGCCTCAAGATTGTGGTCATTTTTTCTGGCCAGGGTTTTCCTTATCAAGCACCTTTTCCACTGAAAACACCTTTTCCTCCAATCTTATAGTGAACACATCTTTTCTTTCTTCTTTTGCCACTGCTTCCGCAATAAACATATTACTTCTGACTTGCCATTGATCTGAGCCTTAGTTAAGGAAAGAAGATTGTCAATGATGTCTTGAATTATTAGTGTAATGACCTTTGATAGAGAAATCAGAAACCTCTCCAGCTTCTTGTTTTAGACCTCTGAGGCTGATCCTGGATTAATCACCTCTCTGTTGCAGGTTCTGGATTAATCACCTCTCTGGACATATTTCTGTTTGTATGACCAAGATCAAAGAATAACTGGTTGTGCCTTCATAGTTTAATCTAATTGATGGGATAATACAAGTCTAATGGTGTAATACTTCCTTCAGTTCACGTGTTATGATTTAAAACCGTTTGTCACATGAAATCAAGAGCATCGAGAATCACATCTGATGTTATTTCTAAGATTTTAAGCTCATCATCTATGTTAAATCTCACTGCCACTATTACGCCATATAAATGAAGTTTGCAGTATAATTTGACTCCTGCATCAGAAGTGGTGAAATGCAGAGCATATAAGAACTTACAGACTCGGCCTTCCAACCACTGCCAAACATGAATTCAACAGGTTCATAACCCTTGCAGTCAAGTTCCATCAGAGGTGCATATTTTCCTTGCTCACTAAGTCCTTGAGTCAGAGGTCTCCCTTTGCCACTGATGACAGTCACTGTTCCAACCTTCTCACAAAACTTGCACTGCAATTTTAAACCTCAGAGAGTCAGCCAACACAAGTAACTGCTCACTCATGGAAAAAAGAAATTATTTATCAAAAAAGATCCAACATTATCAAACAAAATAGAGAATACCCCGAAAACTTAATTTCAGTGCTCTATTTAACAACAAAATTAGGCACAAAAACCTTATGTGGGCAACCCAATGATTCAAAAAAGATTATGGGAGGCCAAGCTTATTTTTATAAGCTTTTGGCTTATAAATCAATTTTGACTTATGAAGGTTGTTTTTTTACTCAAATTATTTCATTAACTTATAAATAATAAATTATAATTTATTTTTTTAGCTTATGACTTAGGGGGTTGTTTGTCTACCCAACTTATAATCTAACTTATAACTTATAAGATGATAAGTTGAATGTTAGAAAATACTAACATTTTGCTCAACTTATTTCATTTTTCATGATTTCTTTATCTATTTAGTAGTTTATATTTTTATATTTATACTTTTAAATGTTTTTTAATCTAAAATGTATTTATCGAGATCATTATATTAATTAATTATTTTTTCAATTTAATACTTTTAAATGTTTTTTAATCTAAAATGTATTTATCGAGATCATTATATTAATTAATTATTTTTTCAATTTAATTTAACAAAAAAATTATTAACTTATAAGTAAATTTATCTAAACACTTACGTAACTTATAAGTTTGCATCAACTTATCACTTATAAAGCACTTACTCATTTTAAGACATAAGTTCACTTTTTAAAATTCTCCCAAACACTTATAAGAATCCATCAACTTATCACTTATAAAGCACTTATTTAAGCTATAAGTCAACTTTTGTTTGATATCCCAAACGCCCACTATATATCACACTATATGTGCGTGTATACAGAGAGAGATGACCTTCATAATAAGATTAGGGGAGTCCCATGGATTAGATACTTTCTCCTTGGAATTTATAAAGTAAAATTGAAAAAAAAGTGTAAAAAAGGAGAAAAGGCGAGGTAAATTAACCTTGAGGTAGTAATCGAAGCTGGGATCATCAACACCTGATGCAGGCTGAAGCTTCTTTATGTTTTCCATACTTCATCATTGCTCTCTCTCTCCTTCTCTCTCCTCTTTCTCTCGCTCAGTGGGACAAGAGGTTTAATATGAAACAAATAAAAAATTATATATTACTACAATTAGAAACTGCACCCTATACTACATTTCTGTTACTTTTATTTACACAACCATCGTTACACTAATTTTTTCAGTCCCTCCATAAATGAAAAGAAAAGAGTTCAGTACTGTCTCCTTACTCCTTCTCACCGTCTATATATACACACCCATATAATCTCTCTCTCTCTCTCCCTCCCCCTCTCTCTCACAACAAAAACACACAGTTCAGGAAAAAAAGAAAAAATGGTGAGATATGGACTGTTTGTGATCGCCGACCTTGATAATCTCACCGATCTTCAACCCGCCGGTGACGCTGCTACTCCACACTACTTGAAGGTTTGTTGTTTTTGTTGTTTTTCCATTTTTACTTGATTTTAGTAGCATAGCTGGTTAGTTGGTTTTAGGTTAAGTTTTTATGAGTTTTGAGTTTCAACATTAACAAATAGATAGATTGATATCATCGTTTGAGGCAAATATAAGGTTCAATTTGAGGCCTTTTAGTAAATTCTTCTGCATGTCTTTCTTTCCTTGTATTAGATACATTAACTAGCGTAACAGCCCGTGCAAGGCACGGACCTGCATAGAAACGTCAATAATTTTTTTGCGAGGAGGTCGATTTATTAACGTGAGGTTTGTGTAATCGTAATTTTGATCGTGTAAGATGAGAAGTGTGAGTTGTGCAGAGTAATAAGAAATTTTGTTGGCGAATAATGTAACTACTTTGAATGATGAACGTACCCTTGTCAGGTTTTGAGACTTGTTCATATATTAATTAAATAATTTCTCACTGAATTTGTTCATATATCGAAATAATTTTATAATTAAAAATACATTAGATGATAATATTTGCAATTTATCGTAAATTTGTAATATTGTGTACCGTTTTCATGAATCAAACACTTGTAAATTTGATTAGATTTCGTAATATTCAACTAATATCTATATGATAAAAGGCACATGATTATTTTTATCAATGTAAGAATGATTAGACAACATTAATGACTTGTGCATATATATAATTTCCAAACAACTATTTTTTGGTTCCATTTTTTTTTCCTTCATATAGAGTGGGTTCATGTTATAATGACGTAAGTAAATGTTTCAACTCAATCATCATAAATAATTGAAATCCTAAATTTTAAAAATTCTTAAATAACTCAAATTGAATTATCTTATATATATTTCTCAAAATTCATGTATTTTGCGCAGTTATATAATTTTATAAATATATGGTACAAATTAATGAATTCTGAATCAACTATAATCTATACTAAACTATAATAAACAAAATGGGGTATAATTTATCATTTGGTTCACAACTCATATTGGATATCCTTTTCAATCACAATCGATACTGATGGGTCTTTGAAGTCAAATTGATTGGAACATCTAGATGTATTACTAAAAGTTATGCTACATAGAAGTTTAAGGTTTGAATCTCATCAACAACATATTAAAATAAACATTTATTACAAATATGTTAAAATTAACATTTACTCTGAACGGCTGATCCGGCAGAACAACTCAAAAATTAAAAAACATAAATAAAGGTAAAAATACGTGAACCACTCTTTACTATATTTAATTTGATTATAATAATTTAAATAAAAAAGTAAAATAATACAAAAAATAACTCGTGCTTTGCACGTGTTATAAATAAATATATACTGATAAATATATCATTTTTAAGACTTTTTTTTAAAAAAAAAGTAATGTAAATGTGATAACTTTATAAATGTCCAGGGATTATTCATCTATTTAAAAGTGAAAAATAACCATGATTTTGACCTGAATACTTATACAAGGTTATACTGTTTTTTCAATACAAATATTGAATGACATTTTTGTAATAATAAACTCAACCTTTTCATATACAAAAAATAGACTTTACTTGTATTTTATTGTGTATTAGCTTTAGTGTTGTAATTCGACGATGTCCTCAAAGCCCACAAACCCTATTTAAAATTTCATTTATCAAAATGATTTTATGATATTACGCATCCAATTAATATATTATATAAAATTCTATTATTATTAAAGACTTATACTTTTTTTAACATCATTCAATAATTTTGTACATACAATTTGAATTTTTATTATTAAAACTTATAGTCTAACTGGTTGTCATTAATAGTTAGACAATTTTATAATTCTTATGATCGAGAAAAATCATATCTTATTTCATCTATTGCATATTAATCATGTTGATTTTTTATTTAAAACATAGATCATGTTTTTGAGTTACTGTCTTTTTGGAATCAATTCAATTGTATCTTCTACATTTTCAAATATTTATCTTTTTAGTCGAATTATACATTTAAACCCCTCAAAATCCAAATGTTTGATCAATAAAACATTTCTAATTTAACTCAAATATTTGATATTTTATATAATTAAAAATTATGATATATAATTCATATTAGATGTAGTTATATATTATGTATGATTTTATAGATAGAATTTATATATTTTTATTTAAATAGTATAATACATTTATATATATCCAAAGAGAAAAATGAAAATGAAAATATTTTTTTATCCGAAATAATTTACATTCATGTGTAACATGTGAAATTATATCATATAAATTTTATTTTTCATACTCATCATTTATCATGACAAAGAGAGTGTAAAGATTTTATTTTTTACATTTATCATTTATAATGAAAGAAAACCTTTTTTGTAATTATATACTCCGTAATATTCTACATTTTAAATCATCACCCCGATTTTTGACTCGGACATCAATTGGGGGATTAAAATGGTGGAAAAAGTGAAAAAATTGACGAAAAAAATGAGTAAATTAGAGATATGCCGAAGTTAATAAAGAATGACATGTAATATTAGAAAATATCAACAAATGAAGTGTTTATTTTGAAAAGAAATTTATTAAGAAATGAATGTGACGAACAAAGTGTATAAGCATTAGCATTACATAATTTTGATGCTTATTTTCTTAATTTTAAATTATAGATTTAACAAATAATGAGATACATAACATATACAATAGTTCTTATATTAGATCAAGTTCATTACTATATTTTATGTATAATTAATTAATTTTAATAATGTAAAATAGTGATATATAATATGATATAAAAATGTGAATTATCAACAACATAACTAAAGTATATTTAATCAAAAATATACAACTATAATAAAAATTTAAAACGATGATTGATCATTTACATATATATATATATATATATATATATATATATATATAATAACGTAAATAAAAAATACAGATTTATATAAATAATATGGACCAATATTTCCTTTACTCAAAGGTTCAAAATAAAAAAATAAAAATATAGAATTAGAGGAAATAATGTGACTTATCTTATAAAATCTTTCAAGTAAACTCAAAAAATAACGTAGCATAGTGATTATGTTTTGGACTTCTTAGAAGGAGGTTGGAGGTTCGATTCCCTACATTAACAAATATTAACATATTTTTGCATAATAATATAACAGTGGTATTTTTGTTATTTTTCAAAAAATAGGGGTAATATCGTAACTTCACAAGCATTAAAATGACAAACTTTGCCCTTGTGTTGGCATATAATATATAGTAATAGATAGAAAAGGAAAGAAGAAGAAAAAATTATATAAATAATTCAAACCAACATTTTATTTATTCAATCATCAAAGTAAAAAATAATAATATAAGAGATAAAAGACGTGGGTTATCTAATAAGTTTTTTGAAATAAACTCAAAAAGGTATGTAGCATAGTGGTTAAGCCCATGGATATCTTGGAAGGAGGTTTGAGGTTCGAATCTCTGTACTAACACATATATTAAATTTTTTTTGTATAATAATATACGAGTGGCATTTTTGTTATTTTTCAAAAGAAAAGGGTAAAACAGTAATTTCGCGGCCATTTAATTGGCAACTTTTGCCCTTGTGTTGGCATATTATATATAGTAACTAGCGTAGAAGCCCGTGCGATGCACGGGTCTGTTCATATACGAAAATAATTTTCGCACAAATCAGCATCTTCGAAATAATTTTATAATTTAAATATATGGTAAATTATAGTATTTCAACTTTATTTTATATTTGTAAATTAATTTTATAATATTGTATGCCGTTTTCATGAACCAAATATTTTATAATTTGATCAGGTTTAAAAAGTTGGATCAATATATCTATACGATAATAATTACATGATTATTATTATTATTATTAATTTCTTAAATAATAATTAAATTTCCAATGTCGTGAAAAGAAATTTATTAAAATGACATGATTATTATTATTATTAATTTCTTAAATAATAATTAAATTTCCAATGTCTTGAAAAGAAATTTATTAAAATGATCAATTAAGTGTAACAAAAATAATTATTGTAGCATAATTGTTCGTGTATAACATAGATGTTTGTAAACTCATGTGATTTTAATGTAATACAAGTATATTTGTAAAAAAGATAATCATGTATGTGAGATTATATATTAAGATATATTACAAATTTTCTTAATTTTTTATATCTTATACATAATTTCTTTTTTTTGATAATCAAGTAATTCATTAATAAACGGCCATACGACATCTACAAAAATAATCAAAATAGAACAAACACGTAATAAAATAGATCAAATCAGAATTTTCTTCACCCCGAACTATGATTGTTGAGCAAATCATTCATTGTAGCACATCACTCGTTCATATCGCTGAAGTTTGCAGCCTTTTTAGAGAGACAATCTAATAATCTGTTGTAGTCGTGCAATATATATATATATATATAATTCATCCATACGTATTCGAACAATTAATCGTAATTGCGACTCCATACAATCCAAATCAATGAACCACTATTATAAATCCTGCAGATCTACGATCTCGGATACTAAAACAAACCAAACTCTCACAAGGAAAGGGAACAAACCCGAAGAATGGGTAGAGAAAATCCACTAAACGGGGTACTAAAACTCTCAATAATGAGAGAGACCTATACAAATCGAAAACAAAATCAAAAGAAAACAGTAAAGAGGGGTCTTATCACCAACTTTTTGGTTAATGACAACCCCTTAAATAAAAATTGTGAGTTAAGATTTTTTTGGCGGAAGTATAGATAATATATATGAGCGGTTATTGTATAATCACAAAGTCTACAATACATGTCAATAAGACATTTTACGTTTTTATCATTTATTTTCGTGTTCGTGTAATTTCATGCATCAAAAATTAAATCAAACACTAAATTTTCGTGTCATAAATCAAATTTTTGTAAAAGATGTGAACGGTGAAGGAATGATAAAAAAATGGACAAATTAGTGACATGTGAGATTTATTAAAGTTGTAAAGAATAATATGTCTTTTGGAAAGATAAAAATAAAGGAGTGTACATTTCGAAAATAAAACTGTTAACAAATGAATGAGACGAACAAATTGTATAATAATTATTTCATAATTTAATGAAAAATATCAACGCTAACTTTCTTAATTTAAAAAATATTAACTAACGAATAATGAGATCCTTGTATCTAATATGTAATTTATATTAGATCAAATATTATTATTATATTTTATGTATAAATACTTGACCAGTTCAAATAAATATAAATTATATCAATTAACAATATAATTGGTATTTTTTAATTGAAAAGAAACATGTATAATAAAAAATTTACAAACATGATCGGATATATAGTTATATACAAAGCTACAAAAACAAACATAATGGTATATAAATAATATAAGTCAACGTTCTATATACTTAAAATTTAAATTATGAAAAGAATAAAAGGAGATAATGTGATTTACCTAATAGGAATTCTAAATTACAAATCAAAAGTTAACTTAGCACAGTGGTTAAGACATGAAAATTAATTAATTTTTAGCATAACTTATAGAAAGTGGCATTTTTGTGATTTTTCAACAAATAAGGGTAAAATTGTAATTTCACAGCCATTTTTTGGGCTCAATTTGTCCTTAGACGCCATTTAATATATATAAATAGATTTACCTATATATATATAATAACGTAAATAAAAAATACAAATTTATATAAATAATATGGACCAATATTTTATTTACTCAAAGGTTCAAAATAAAAAAAAGAGAATATAGAATTAGAGAAAATAATGTGACTTATCTAATAAAATCTTTAAAGTAAACTCAAAAGGTAACTTAGCATAGTGGTTAGGCTTTGGACTTCTTAGAAGGAGGTTGGGGGTTCGATTCTCTACAATAACAAATATCAACATATTTTTGCATAATAATATAACAATGGTATTTTTGTTATTTTTCAAAAAATAGGGGTAAAATCGTAACTTCACAAGCATTAAAATGGCAAACTTTGCCCTTGTGTTGGCCTATTATATATAGTAACTAGCGTAACAGCCCGTGCAAGGCACGGGCCTGCATAAAAACGTCAATAAATTTTTTGTGAAGAGGTCGATTTATTAACGTGAGGTTTGTGTAATCGTAAGTTTGATAGTGTAACATAAGAAGTGTGAGTTGTGCAGAGTAGTAAGAAATTTTGTTGGCGAATAATGTAACTACTTTGAATGACGAACGTACCCCTGTCAGGTTAATTTCTCGCAGAATTTGTTCATATATCGAAATAATTTTATAATTAAAAATACATTAGATGATAATATTTGTAATTTATCATAAATTTGTAATATTGCGTACCGTTTTCATGAATCAAATACTTGTAAATTTGATTAGATTTCGTAATATTCAACTAATATCTATATGATAAAAGGCACATGATTATTTTTATCGATGTAAGAATGATTATACAATATTAATGACTTATGCATATATATAATTTCCAAACAACTATTTTCTGGTTCCATCTTTTTTCCCCTTTATATAGAGTGGGTCCATGTTATAATGACGTAAGTAAATGTTTCAACTCAATCATCATAAATAATTGAAATCCTAAATTTTAAAAATTCATATATAACTCAAATTGAATTATCTTATATATATTTCTCAAAATTCATGTATTTTGCTCAGTTATATAATTTTATAAATATATGGTACAAATTAATGAATTCTGAATCAACTACAATCTATACTAAACTATAATTTATAATTTATCATTTGGTTCACGACTCATATTGGTTATCTTTTTCAATCACAATCGATATTGATAGGTCTTTGAAGTCAAATTGATTAGAACATCTAGATGTATTACTAAAAGTTATGTTACATAGAAGTTTAAAGTTTGAATCTCATCAACAACATATTAAAATAAACATTTATTATAAATATGTTAAAATTAACATTTACTCTGAGCGACTGATCCGGCAGAACAACTCAAAAATTAAAAACATAAATAAAGGTCAAATAAAATAAAATATAAATATATCATAAATATAAATAAAATAAATATATAAAATATATAAATATAATATAAATATATCATAAATTTATCATAAAATATAATATAATATAAATATTCTATAAATATAATATAATATAAAGGTCAAATTTATATTTCATAAATAAAGGTAAAATACGTGAACCACTCGTTACTATATTTAATTTGATTATAATAATTTAAATAAAAAAAGTAGAATAATACAAAAAATAACTCGTGATTTGCATGTGTTATAAACAAATATATACTGATAAATATATGATTTTTAAGATTTTTTTTTTTTTTTAAAAAGTAATGTAAATGTGATAACTTTATAAATGTCCAGGGATTATTCATCTATTTAAAAGTGAAAAATGACCATGATTTTGACATGAAGACTTATACGAGGTTATACTGTTTTTTCAATACAAATATTGAATGTCATTTTTGTAATAATAAACTCAAACTTTTCATATACAAAAAAAAAACTTTACTTGTATTTTATCGTGTATTAGCTTCAGTATTGTAATTCGACGATGTCCTCAAAGCTCACAAGCCCTATTTAGAATTTCATTTATCAAAATGATTTTATGATATTACACATCCAATTAATATATTATATAAAATTCTATTATTATTAAAGACTTATACTTTTTTTTTTTAACATCATTCAATAATGTTTTACATATAATTTGAATTTTAATTATTAAAACTTATAGTCTAACTGGTCGTCATTAATAGTTAGACAATTTTATAATTCTTATGATCGAGAAAAATCATATCTTATTTTCATCTATTGCATATTAATCATGTTGATTTTTTATTTAAAACATAGATCCTGTTTTTGAGTTATCATCTTTTTGGAATCAATTCAATTGTATATTCTACATTTTCAAATATTTATCTTTTTAGTCGAATTATACATTTAAACCCCTCAAAGTCTAAATATTTGATCAATAAAACATTTATAATTTAACTCAAATATTTGATATTTTATATACTTAAAAATTATGATATATAGTTCATATTTGACGTAGTTATATATTATGTATGATTTTATAGATAGAATTTATATATTTTTATTTAAATAGTATAATACATTTATATATATATATATATATATATATATATATAAAGAGAAAAATGAAAATGAAAATATTTTTTTATCCGGAATAATTTACATTCATGTGTAACATGTGAAATTATATCTGTTGTGGATTAAAAAACGTACTTTGTGAATTTAATGAGCTTCGAGCTTTAATGGCTGCACTCGTGTTTCCGGACTAAATTGGTCCTCACAAGATGCCTACGTATCTCAATTAATGTTGAGAATCAAGCCAAAGACGTAGTTCTGATTGTAGGATCAGGGACCTTATATAGGCGTCTGGAGCCTAGTATTTATGGTATGTTTAGGAGTCTTAGCGAATAAGTCTCCTTTTTGATATTGGATAAACATCGTATTTCTTGCCGGAGAAGTCTTTTCCTTGTTGATAAAGGCTATGACTCATTAATTGCCTTTAATTGGGATTCTGGATCCTTCTTTGACCAATTTGCCATAATTTGGACTCTTTTTATGAGCTGTATACTTTCCCTATTCATTAATTACGAAATTAATGAATAATTAGGGTATTGGGCTTTAAATATCGGCCTTTTATTTGACCAGTCAATTATATTTCTATAATTACTTTTCTATCCATATCATTTGCCCCCCAACTTCTAGGAAAATCTCTCTTGGATTATCGTAGAAGTTATTTCATTCGAGAGTTACGAAATTTTCTTCCGTATTGTAGCTTGGTTTGACGAACACATGGTTCTAAACCAATTTTATAATTTCCCAAAATAGGAATCGGGATTTTTCATCAATTTCCTGGAAGATAAATTGATTTTAGAATTTTTCAAGTCATTTTCGACTAGGATCCTGGTCGAATTTGACCTCGATTTTAGCTCCTGGTCGAACTCCTTCGACCAGGATTCTGGTCGAAATTTGCTTGCATTTTGCCTCCTGGTCGAATGGTTTCGACCAGGATTCTGGTCGAAGCTAACTTCCATTTTGCCTCCTGGTCGAATGATTTCGACCAGGATTCTGGTCGAAGCTAACTTCCATTTTGCCTCCTGGTCGAATGATTTCGACCAGGATTGTGGTCGAAGCTAACTTCCATTTTGCCTCCTGGTCGAATGATTTCGACCAGGATTGTGGTCGAAGTTAACTTCCATTTTTGGTGCCTGGTCGAGTGGTTTCGACCAGGAACATGGTCGATCGAGACTTCAATTTTGGTGTCTATTCGAACTCATTCGACCAGGATTCTGGTCGAATACTTGGTTCGTTACAGACTTTTAGAGCCCACATATATTGGGCTTCATTTGGGCCCAAGGATTTATTTTAGCAATTGGGCTTTCATCTTTTTATTGGGCTTTTAGCCTTTTTTAATAATTGGGCTTTTAGCCTTTCGACGAGATTTTTGGTCGAATACAGGAGCCATTTTGGGCTTTATTCGAATTTATTTTGGTCAGAACTTTGATCGAAAATGTGGTTTGTTTTTGTAATGGGCTTAACTAGGCCCAAGGACTTTCACTGTTCAAACTCAGTGATTTGGGCCTTTAGCCTTTTATGGGCCGTACCGGCTAATGCCGGTTTCCCTTCGTTCAACCGGCCCAGTGACCGGCTGTCATCCCTATATAAGGGTGAGTTTTCATTTGCTTATACTCATTCTTCACATTTCATTTTCTCAACGTTACTCTGCAGAATTCTCTTCAAAATTTCTTACAATTTGCTCTGCTAGGGTTCCACCACAAAGCGATTCCCGGCAAGCTTTTCCGGTTAACCTCATCGTTTTTCTGGGTTTTTGCTTGAATATTTGAAGATTTCTTTGAAGATTCTGGGATTCTTTGAAGATTCTGGGTTTTTTGTTGAAGATTTCTGGGCTCTTTTGAAGATTTTCTGGGCAAATTTCTTGAAGATTTAAAGATTTTCTGGGTTAAAAATGGCCGATCGAGCTTCCCAACGCCTCCAAAAGATGAATTCTGCTTCAAAAAGAGGTACCCCCATTCCTATTCGTTCAAAATACATGTCTTTGCATGATATGATTAATGAACGTGGGGACAAATACCCGTCAGTGTCTGCTTTAGATTCGTATGATTGTAGTAATAAGTTTCACGAAGTAGATCTAATTAAAAGTTATAATAAGATGTATAGGGTAAAGGCCCCTTTAAGGCTAGTTCCCGCCGGTGCCGGTGACCGTTCATGTCACTGGAGGCCAAATGCTTTGTGTATTTACAAAGATGCCATTGTTGCCGGCCTTAGGTTCCCATTCCATGAGTTCATTCCTAGACTCTTGGCAGATGTTCAAATTAATCCTTGTCAATTACCTCCAAATGCCTGGAGGATAATTAATTGTTTCATGGTTTTATGCCTTCGTAAAAACTTCCCTCTTTCTGTACCTTTGTTTAGAAAGATCTTTCAGTTTAAGAATAGCTCCGCCAACAACTTGAGTTGGGTGTATATAAGCCATAGGGTAGGCTTCCCTTTCATTTTTCACCCCAAGTCAATCCCAGATAATAACCCCAAATGGAAAAATGAGTTCATGTATCTTATATGGGAAGGAGGGGACTGGGGAACCCTGTTCCGTACATCTTTTGGGAGAGTCTCTGATGGTAGTCCCGGTAACATTGTCTTGAATGAGGAGGAACTTCATGCCTACTCAGAGCTTATTAAGGATAATGGGACTACCGTGGCTTGGGAGCTACTGGATGAGTTTGTCCTCAAGTCCGTTGGGCTTTCTACTGTTCATGATAAGGGTATTTTTGCTTATCCCTTTTCATTATGTCTATTTTTCTTTCTTGGTGATCTTCTGTTAACCATTTTCTGGCTTTTCTTGTAGCTGCGGCCTTTATCAACAAGACCAATGAGCCCAAGGATGTTGAGACATCCAGGATGAAAAGGGCTAGGATTGGGGATGATCCAAGGGGGAAAGCCAATGCTCCCAGCTTCTTGATCCCTTCTGTGGATGAGGTGGACATTCCTGTGTCTGCCAAGTCCTCAGTGTGGCGCCCCAACTGGGGTATCAGGAAGAAGGACACCATTACTGGGGTGTCCAAACATGCTGTGGACTGGTCGTACCATTCTCTTACCCCTTGTGATTACAAGGATTTCGTTGCAGATTCCACCCTTGAGGGTGCTGAGCATCTCGGGGCTCAAGCTATTGCTGCGGTAATTTTCTTTACCTTAGCTATTTCTTTGAAGTTTCTGCTTATATTTTCCTAACTTTTATCTTTTGGCAGGCAAATGCCAACTTTCAGGGGGTATTGTTCCAAGCTAAGGCTTGGCGTACCTCCTCTGAGGCCAACAGAGTCAAGCTGGAGAGGTCCGAGGAGGAGGTGAAGTCTCTTAAGGAGACTCTTGCCAGGAGGGAGAAAGAGCTTGCTGACGCTCAGGCTGATATTGTTGAGCTGAGAAAAGGCAAGGATGATTGCATCGATGAGTACCTTGACTCTCAGGAGTACAAGGACTTGATCGAAAAGCATGACGAGATCCTTTTCCCAGTCCAGCATACTTCAGGATGGGAGGATGCTGTTCAGGCTATCTTGGCCAAGCATCCTGGAGTCTTTGATGCTGCTGACTTTCCTGCTCCTCACCCTCCTACTCCTTTGGAGCGTATTTTGGCTGGAGTTGACGATATGGAGGAAGATGCTAGGATTTTAGATCCAGAGCATTCATCACCCCTCAGTGACGCTTCTGCTGATGATGCTGAGGATGCTGGTGAGCATTCTTCCAGTTCTAGCTCAGGGGAGGAGACAGATGCAGGAGTCAAGGATGGTGAAGCGCAGCCGTAGTTTGTAGTTTACTTATGGCCGTTCATGGCTTTGTATTTTCTTTCTATGTATTTCCAGCCTTCGGGCTTAACTTAAACTTTTGTAAGTTTAGTTTTATTTACATTTTGTGGCCATTCATGGCTTGTGTTGTTTTCTTGCCTTCTGCATGTTTAGCATTTTGTACATATCTATCAGTATGTAATGCATTCAAAACATGATGAATAGGAGTATATAATTCATAACTTTGAAGAATGGGCTCAACCCTTACATAATACTCAAGTTTTTTTTTTAAAAAACTTGGTTTGGTTTTATCAAACCTTATTTCTAGTAGCGAATCCACTTAGGAAACACCTTAAACATAATAAACTTTCAAGTTGGAGGCATGCCAAGTTCTTGGCACCTCATGCCCTTCAAGGGTTTCTAGCTTGTAGGAGCCTCGACCAAATACGTTTTTGACGCGATATGGTCCTTCCCAATTTGGGGCCAACTTCCCTTTTTGTCCAACTCCGGATGCTTCAATCTTTCTGAGAACCAAGTCTCCTTGACGAAAGAACCTTTCTTTAACCCTTAGGTTGTAGTAGAAGGATGCCTTCTTTTGATGTTCAACTATCTTGGCGTTTGCCTCATCTCTAACTTCGTCAATTAGATCTAAGGATAGCCTCAAGCCTTCTTCATTTGTTTCTGGTTCATAAGCCTCAACTCTTGGGGAGGTGTGAGTAATTTCCACTGGGACCACTGCCTCTGCTCCATAAGCCAATAGGAATGGAGTTGCCCCGGTGGTGACTTTGCAAGTAGTACGATATGCCCAAAGTATAGGGAGTAATTCGTCTACCCAAGTGTTTCTGGAGCGTTCAACTCTTTTCTTTAGTCCATCAAGGATGATTCGATTTGCAACCTCAGCTTGCCCATTTGCTTGAGGATGGGCGACAGAAGTGAAGCGCAACTTGATATCGTTTTCATCACAATACTTCTTGAACTCATCGTTGTTAAACTGGGTTCCATTGTCCGTGACCAGGACTCGTGGAATTCCATATCTGCATATCACATTTTCCCAGAAGAATTGCATCACTTGCTTGGTGGTTATCTTGGCTAATGGCTTAGCCTCAATCCACTTGGTGAAATAATCAATTGCTACTATCAAGAACTTTCTCTGAGCACTTGCCATAGGAAACGGCCCGAGTATATCCATTCCCCACATAGCAAAGGGGATAGGTGAGTTAATGGATGTCATCATCTCTGGTGGTTGCCTAACCACTGGTGCATGTTTCTGGCACCGTTCACATTTCTTGACGTAGCTTTTAGCATCAGCAAGTATGCTTGGCCAATAGAAACCTAGACGAGTGACTTTATGAGCCAGGGCTCTGCCCCCCAAGTGTTGCCCACAAATCCCTTCATGCACTTCCTTTAGGGCCAATTCTGCCTCTTGAGGTCTCAAGCACTTTAAGTACGGAATAACAAAAGATTTTTTGTATAGGATTCCCTCAATTAGGGCATACCTTAGTGCTCTAACGTATAGCTTTCGTGCTTCTGAAGTGTCGTTGGGCAGCCACCCAGTTTCCAGATGAGCTTTGATGGGATCAATCCAACAACTGGTGATACCAATGGGGGCTACCAACTTTCCATTGATGCTTGGGGTCTTCAAGACTTGGAAGTATACACTCCCGGCATAGTTTTCAATTTCAGAAGAGGCAAATTTAGACAAGGCATCAGCCTTCGTATTTTCCTCCCTCGGAATGTGCTCCACATAGCATTCATCGAACTGAGTCATAATGGCCTTGACAAGTTTTAAGTACTTGGCCATGACTTCATCTCTGGCCTCAAACTCCCCATTTACTTGGGAAACCACTAGCCTCGAGTCTCCACAGACTTTCAGAGTTTTGACTCTCAAGGCTCCAGCCAGCCCTAAGCCAGCTATCAGAGCTTCATACTCAGCCTCATTGTTTGTCGTCGGGAAGTCAAGTTTTAGTGCATACTCTATTAGGAATCCATCAGGACTTTGTAGCACTAAACCAGCTCCACTTGATTTTGTTTTTGATGCTCCATCAAAATAGAGCACCCAACATTCTTTGAAGGTCATTTCCTCATCTTTCTTATCTTCCATAGTCACTTCCTGCCCCCCGACTTCTTGGTTGTCAATGGTGCATTCAACCATGAAGTCAGCAAGTGCTTGAGCTTTTATGGCCGTTCGAGGCTTATACTTGATGTCGAATTCGCCCAATTCAATGGCCCATTTGATCAATCTTCCACTAACTTGAGGGCTATGCAAGATGTTTCTTAGAGGTTGATCAGTCAAGACCTCTATCTTGTGAGCCTGGAAGTAGGGGCGTAGCTTTCTTGAGGCCATTATCAAGGCTAAGGCAAACTTCTCAACCATTGAGTAGTTTATTTCTGCCCCATGTAGAATCTTGCTCACATAGTAGATGGGTTTCTGAATCTTTACTTCTTCCTTTACCAAAACAGCTCCAAGGGCTGTGTTGGAAACCGCCAAGTATAAATAGAGAATTTCTCCTGGCTTGGGTTTTGCCAACAGTGGTGCTTCAGCCATATATTTCTTCAGGGCCTCAAAGGCCTCTTGACTTTCAGTTGTCCATTCAAAATTCTTCACTTTTTTGAGTGCTTTGAAGAAGGGTAAACACTTCTCTCCAGACTTGGAGATGAATCTTCCCAAAGCAGCCACTCTTCCCGTCAGTTTCTGGACATCCTTGACAGTCTTTGGTGGTTCCATGTCTAGAATCGCTTTGATTTTGTCGGGATTAGCCTCGATTCCTCTCTTGGAAACCATCAGGCCTAAAAACTTTCCCGAGCCTACACCAAAGGCACACTTAGCTGGATTCAGCATCATTTTGTGGTGTCTTAGCACTTCAAAAGCCTCTCGGAGGTGCTCAATGTGATTGGCCTTATCAAGGCTCTTGACTAACATGTCATCTACGTAGACCTCCATGGTTTTTCCAATCAGGTGCTCAAAGATTTTGTTCACCAACCTTTGATAGGTTGCTCCAGCATTCTTAAGCCCAAAAGCCATGACTAAGAAACAGAAGACACCAAAGTCAGTGATGAACGACACTTTGGCGATGTCATCTTTGTGCATCTTGATTTGATTATATCCGCTGAAACCATCCATGAAACTTAGCATCTCGTGCCCAGCAGTGGCATCTATCAGAGCATCAATCCTTGGTAAGGGAAAACAATCCTTAGGACATGCATCATTCAAGTCGGTGAAGTCGACGCACATTCTCCACTTCCCGTTAGCTTTCTTGACCATCACAGGGTTAGCTAACCATTCCGGGAATTGGATTTCTTCAATGAACCCGGCTTCCAAAAGCTTATTCACTTCTTGCTTAATGGCTTCAAGCCTCTCTGGAGCAAAACTTCTTTTCTTTTGTTTCACTGCCTTCCTTTCTGGATCCACATTCAATTTGTGAGATATTAGTTGGGGATCAATCCCTGGCATGTCAGCCGCTGTCCAAGCAAAAACGTCATTGTTCTCTTGAAGAAAAGATGCGAGTTTGCCTTTCAATGGTTCGGGCAGTAGTGCCCCAACATAAGTCACCTTCTCTGGTTCATCCGGGACTAAGGGAATTGGGATTAAATCCTCAGCTGGTTTCCCTCTTCGGTCCTCATTGTCACTAGTGTCCATATCTTCAATGGGGAGAACCTGCCCCCCAACTCCATCAGGCCTCAACGCGGCTACATAACAGCTTCTAGCCATCTTTTGGTCTCCCCGTTCTTCACCAATCCCATTCCGAGTGGGGAATTTGAGTTTCAGGTGGTAAGATGAGGCAACAGCCTTAAACGCATGAAGACCCGTCCTCCCAAGGATCGCATTGTAGGTTGAGATTGCCTTTATAACTATGAAGTTCAGCATCTGAGTAGATGTATTCGTTCCTTGCCCCATGGTCATTGGGAGTTGGATAGTGCCTTCCACCTTTGATTCCACTCCATTGAACCCATATATGGGCATATTAGAGGGTGTCAACTGAGAATCAGTGTAACCCATCTTGATAAAGGCATCGTGGAACAATATATCCACTGAGGCTCCATTGTCGACTAGGACTCTCTTTGTTTCGGAGTTGCCTATCACAGGTACTATGACAAGAGGATCATCGTGGGGAAACTTCACCCCTTCCAAATCAGAATCATCAAAACTTATTGATACTTCTGTTCGTGCACGCTTCGGTGCTTCTCCAACAATAGTCAGTACCTCTCGGGCATAAGCTTTTCTTGAGTTTCGGGAGGACCCAGCAGCAGTTGGTCCTCCAAATATCATGTTGATCACAGGCCCTCGGGGCTTGGGATTTCGATCTTGATCGTTGTCCCTTCTATCATAATCCTTTCTTTCATAGTTCCCCCTTTGGCTCCCTTGGCTCCCATCCTTAGTGAACTTGCTGAGTTTTCCTCTTCGTATCAGAAACTCAATCTCATCTTTCAGTTGTCTACAATCATCGGTGTCATGACCGACTTCTTTGTGGAACCGACAAAACTGATTTTGGTTCCGTTTGGACAAATCAGCCCTCATTGGCTTTGGCCATTTGATATCTTCTTCCTTGGCTATTTCCATCAGAATTTGACTCCTGGGAGTATTTAATCTTGCATACTCCGTGAACTTTGGCCCAAAGTTATTTCTCTTGGGTGGAGAGTCAGAATTCTTTGATGTTCGGGGAAACTTTTCTTTGACGTCGTACTCCTGAGTTTCTTTTCTTTTCTTCGAGTTTCCACTACCACCAGCAGGGGGCTCATACTTTCTCATGCTTTCTTCAGCCTTGATATATTTCCCAGCCCTATCTTGGAGCTTCAGCATGCTCTCGGGTGGATGTTTAGCTAGCGACCGTTTGAAGTGGTCATCAGTGGTTCCTTGTTGTAGGGCTATCATAGCCACTCTGTCTTCCAAATCTGGGACTTTTAAAGCCTCTCGAGTGAATCGATTGATGTAGTCCCTCAGGGCTTCATTCTGTCCTTGCCGGATTGCCATGAGTGAGGCAGAGCTTTTCTCATGCACCCTTCCACTTATGAATTGATTGATGAAGGCTTTACTCAATTCTTTGAAGGATCCAATGGAGTTGGGAGGTAGACGGCTATACCAACGTTGAGCCATACCTGCAAGAGTTTGGGGAAACGCCCTACACTTGACTGCATCATTGGTGGGCTGCAACAGCAGTGCATTGGAGAAGGTTCTCACATGATTAGCGGGATCTCCCGTTCCATCATACGCTTTAATCGAAGGCATCTTGAACTTTCTGGATATAGCCGTTTTCATGATGTCTTGAGTAAACGGTGGTGTAGGATCATCAGGATCTCCTAGAGGCAACAGAACACTAGGATCACCCCTCGGGGCTTCAGCCCTCTTGGTCCTTCTTGGTGGATCCAAGTTGATTATCGGGATTCCTTCAGTCGTTTTTGCTCTAGCGGCCTCTTGTTCTGCCAATACTTTTTTAAGCCTTGCGACTTCTGCCTCATGGGCCGCAAGCTTGTCCTTAGTAGTTTGGGGTGGCTCCCGATTTGTCTGTGAAGAACGTCTCCTCCTTGGGGCGACATCCTCCCCAGTTGTATAACCTTCATCCTCAGTGTATGGGCCAGAGTAATCTTGAATGACAGGGGTCTGACGAGTTTGTTGATTTTGGGGTCCCAGACCTTGAATATAAGGGGGCACATATGCCTCATGGTAGATTGGATTAGTTCCACTACCGCCCGCCATGGGTCGAGGGGGCATGCCATAGCTTGGCATCCCCAAAGTCTGATTCGCGTATTGAGGGAGATCAGTAGTGTGGAGTTGAAGACTGCGAGGTGCGTTCACAAGCAACGCAGAGGTTGTGATCGGTTGCTGGTGAACGGTCTCTTGTGGATTAGATCCATGAATGACCATCTGCAGGGGATTCGTCCCTTCAACCGAAATCGGGATTTCCGGTCCTTGAGTGTTGGTGGGGATATTCGCCCCTTCAGTGCCAGTAGTTGGCGGTGGTTGGCTCCCATGAGTATCAGCCCCGGAGGTGATAGGGAGGCCTTCAGAAGTATCAGAATCTCTGGTTGTTCTTCGCGTGTTTGCCATGGTTGATGTTGTCTTCCCACAGACGGCGCCAAATGTTGTGGATTAAAAAACGTACTTTGTGAATTTAATGAGCTTCGAGCTTTAATGGCTGCACTCGTGTTTCCGGACTAAATTGGTCCTCACAAGATGCCTACGTATCTCAATTAATGTTGAGAATCAAGCCAAAGACGTAGTTCTGATTGTAGGATCAGGGACCTTATATAGGCGTCTGGAGCCTAGTATTTATGGTATGTTTAGGAGTCTTAGCGAATAAGTCTCCTTTTTGATATTGGATAAACATCGTATTTCTTGCCGGAGAAGTCTTTTCCTTGTTGATAAAGGCTATGACTCATTAATTGCCTTTAATTGGGATTCTGGATCCTTCTTTGACCAATTTGCCATAATTTGGACTCTTTTTATGAGCTGTATACTTTCCCTATTCATTAATTACGAAATTAATGAATAATTAGGGTATTGGGCTTTAAATATCGGCCTTTTATTTGACCAGTCAATTATATTTCTATAATTACTTTTCTATCCATATCAATATCATATAAATTTTATTTTTCATACTCATCATTTATCATGACAAAGAGAGTGTAAAGATTTTATTTTTTACATTTATCATTTATAATGAAAGAAAACCTTTTTTTGTAATTATATACTCCGTAATATTCTACATTTTAAATCATCACCCCGATTTTTGACTCGGACATCAACCTGGGATTAAAATGGTGGAAAAAGTGAAAAAATTGACGAAAAAAATGAGTAAATTAGAGATATACTGAAGTTAATAAAGAATTACATGTAATATTAGAAAATATCAACAAATGAAGTGTTCATTTTGAAAAGAAATTTGCTAAGAAATGAATGTGACGAACAGAGTGTATAAGCATTAGCATTGCATAATTTTGATGCTAATTTTCTTAATTTTAAATTATAGACTTAACATTACTATATTTTATGTATAATTAATTAATTCTAATAATGTAAAATAGTGATATATAATATGATATAAAAATATGAATTATCAACAACATAACTAAAGTATATTTAATCAAAAATATACAACTATAATAAAAGTTTATAACGACGATTGATCATTTACCTACATATAGATATATATAATATCGTAAATAAAAAATACATATTTATATAAATAATATGGACCAATATTTCTTTTATTCAAAGGTTCAAAATAAAAAAAGGAATTTAGAATTAGAGGAGATGATGTGACTTATCTAATAAAATCTTTAAAGTTAACTCAAAAAACAATGTAGCATAATGGTTATGCTTTGGACTTCTTAGTAGGAGGTTGGAGGTTCGATTCTCTACATTAGCAAATATTGACATATTTTTGCATAATAATATAACGGTGGTATTTTTGTTATTTTTCAAAAAATAGGGGTAAAATCGTAACTTCACAAGCATTAAAATGGCAAACTTTGCCCTTGTGTTGGCATATAATATATAGTAATAGATAGATAGATAGATAGATAGATTAATGAATTTTTTTTATATTGTATTTTACTGTTAAGGAAGGAATTAGAAAGACTTGTTAGATTGGGCTGCTAGTTTTAATTTATGGGCTAATGGGCAAACTTGTGTTATGGGCCAATGACCCTAAATTTTTTTGAAAGGCTAGGTATATTCATTTGGGATTTGAAAAAGTCCATTAAAAAGTGTATTGAAAATCCTTTAAAATCTTATTTCAGAAATCCTTTAAAATCTCATCATATTTAAAAGTCCGTGAATTTTGTTGGATATTAAATTTTTTATTAATTCTGCTTCAATCTCCCCAAATACACACATATACACGCACCAACAGAGACAGCCGTTAGCACAGAACCAGCAGTGGGATCTTTATAGACGATAATGGGGGAACATTGGCTAAGGCGGATTCTATCTCAGATGAGAGGTCGTCCCGAAAACGAAACTCTAGTCGCTAACTTCACAATTTGAGAACTACTAAGGCAGGCGGTGGGCTCTTTCATTGAGCGTACCGAAGCACGATTGGTATGTAAGTCATCCAACTTCCAAAAAAAATCCCAATTGTTCTAACCCCCTAAAATTTATCTTTACTTTTCTTAATTTCTTTATATTTTTCTTTGCATTAAGTTTTTTAGGTTAATTTATGGAGTTAAATTCTTGAAATTAATGATTGGTTTGATGTATTTTAGGGTTTTATGATCTGGGTTTTTGATAATTGTAAAAAAGTTGAGTGTATGTTGATTTTGCCTCTAAATTCTTGATAAAAATCCAATATTTTTCAAGAATTAGGACTAAGAGTGTTTGAATTTGTATCTCAAGTTGTGTGATTTTCTGCGGGTGTGTTTCGGGTTTTCGGTATAATCATCATTCGTAGCTAGATTATGGGAGGGAAGATATTGAGTGATTTGTTTTGTTGCGGTATGGAATTTTGTTAGTTGTACTGTTGTTTTAACTTTTAATAACAATGTCTGAACCTTGTATTGCGTAACCTGGCGGGAGGAACCTAATTTAGGTGAAGCGTTTTTGGACTGTTTCGAGGCATTGGCGGGATTTAATTATTACGTTTGTGATTAGAATTGATGAGTGGGTCATTGTTTTGGACGATATGTGGAATTTGGACTTCTATCTTTGCGACTTCTCTTTATATTAAGGCGTATACACATCATTCACATCATCTATATCTATATCAACTTCTTTTGGTAATGACCTGGTCTGAGAACTCATTAATCTAGGGATAAAGACGTTAAAGTAATAACTAGTAATGTCTTCCTTGCTCTTAAACGGGAAGGCTTTCATAGCATTCTGTAAAAAATTAGGCTTTCGTTTTGCTATCAAGTCAAAGCACTCCTGTTCCTTCACGGTCCACGACTTGGAAACTTCTTCGCCCATCTCGTCAAACTTCCAAATATGAAATAATGGGCCAAGATCAGATTGCAAAAGCCGTCTTTTCTCCAGAATATAGGCACGTCTTTTCTCCAGAATATGGTGCCTGACACAGTTGGTCGATCCTGGGGAGGCACAAGAGCAGGAGCTTGGCCTCCCTTTACCAACTGCTCTTGAAGTAGCTTTCACATTTTGCCTCTCGATTGGCCAAACTTTTGTGCCCAACCACCTTGAGATATCAAAACCACCAATTACAGATACGTCACCAGATGGTCCATTCCATTCAGGAACGTTTGCCTGAAAGTGATGCCCGACTGGAACAGCCATCCTCTCGAACTGATCGTCAAGGAATTTGACTGACCTGTTTAATTGTGAAACCGAACCATCATATCTGGATTCCTCTAAATTTGAGGAATTTGAACTGTCCTCCATATGCAGTGATTCTGGTTCCTGGGAATTGATTTCGGGGGTAAAAGGGTTTGAACCGTGGACGGTTCCGGTTATGTCAACTATAAAAGAAGTTGTCCTGTTGTTTTGCTGATTTTGATAGAAATGTACGAATATAGATAACTACAAATTCTTACAAATTGTAAACTAATTTAAACTTTTGGAGGAAATCATTATTAGAATTTGTATGCTTTGACCTTGTATATTCTGTTTTCGTTTGTGCTTTTACAAGAATACTGTTTTGTTTAGAATTTTTGTTAGGATTAATCGGCTTACTTTCTTAATATTGTACAATTTCTGTTGCTGCATTTCCGTTGTGTCTGCTGCATTTGGTTAATGAATAACAACAGTCTTTACTTTAGTACACAAGATGTCTGCTGTGAGATTACTTGTTGATCTGTTTGCTAGCTGAAATGCAGTGTTCAAATCTCACTCTTGTCCCTTTGTTCTGCGATAACCAGCTGCTCCATAATGAATGTGGCGTACGTTTAAGTTAATTGATTGTGTTTATTATTGCAGTTGAAATTTGCTAACTGTGGAGAGTTTGCAAAGGATGATTTGAGTGTTTGCTTTGGTCTAGATAGGACTATAGAGAGTAATCCACATGTCACTAAGAAAGTTAATCATTTCTTTATCATTTATCTTTATATTTT
The DNA here is from genome assembly GCA_030848705.1 of Heracleum sosnowskyi. Classification (NCBI taxonomy): domain Eukaryota; kingdom Viridiplantae; phylum Streptophyta; class Magnoliopsida; order Apiales; family Apiaceae; genus Heracleum; species Heracleum sosnowskyi. The sequence continues at coordinate 8,041,423 of CM061245.1, forward strand.
ATATCTAGATTCCATTTCATGAATTTTATTTTCTTTTTGTTGTTATAGTGCCACTTTTGTGAGAAAACAGGTTACGTGAAGGCACTCCCCGCGTCACTTATTGAAGAAGATTCAGTTGCGCATTTTATGGAGCTCGAGTGCAATGGATTTGTACCGATTGATTTTGTGTTGGGCAAAGGCCGGAAAGCCTACAATGTGAGTGATTTATAAAAGTTGAACTTGTAATTATTTTTATTTGCTAATAATTTTTGTAAACTTTTATGTGTAACCAAAATCAGGAAGCAAGTTTAATGTAGATCTCTCTAGCGCAGACTTCTGTGAGTATGATGCTAAAGGCAACTGTGCTGTTGAAATTCTTGGTGCGCGTGTTACCATTAAGATTCTTCCGACAATGGTTAACAAAGAGTTTTAAATCCAGTGTTGCTTCTATGATGAACTGCCCTTGTAGCGTGCATTATTTTGGACTTTGATAACAAGCGTGCCTCCATTTCTAACATTCAGAGTTGGCCGTGGAAATTGTCCATTTAGTGTTATAATGTTTGTGCAAAGGTTGTGCAGAAACATTATAACAGTAAATGGACAATTTCCAGGGCCAACTCTGAATGTAAGAAATGGAGACACGCTTGTTATCAAAGTCCAAAACAATGCACGCTACAAGAGCAGTTCATCATAGAAGCAACACTGGATTTAAAACGCTTTGTTAACCATTGTCGGAAGAATCTTAATGGTAACACGCGCACCAAGAACTTCAACAGCACAGTTGCCTTTAGCATCATACTCACAGAAGTCTGCGCTAGAGAGATCTACATTAAACTTGCTTCCTGATTTTGGCTGCACATAAAAGTTTACAAAAATTATTAGCAAATAAAAATAATTACAAGTTCAACTTTTATAAATCACTCACATTGTAGGCTTTTCAGCCTTTGCCCAACACAAAATCAATCGGTACAAATCCATTGCACTGGAGCTCCATAAAATGCGCAACTGAATCTTCTTCAATAAGTGACGCGGGGAGTGCCTTCACGTAGCCTGCTTTCTCACAAAAGTGACACGATAACAACAAAAAGAAAATAAAATTCATGAAATGAAATCTAGATATAAAATATAAAGATATTGATAGTTAGATATGTTTCATTTTAGGCCGAAGTGCTTGTTAAATCGCAGCAGGATATGGGAGAATTGGGGCTCGCATTTCTTAAATTGATGAAATTTGAGAATCAGGAAGCTTCCTACAACAGTCAAAAAGCTCGTGCCGCTGACATGAAAAATGTGGCAACTGCAACTGTTAAAGCAAGCACTGTTAAAGCAAGCAGACTCTATTGGGAATTAAATGCACAAACTGTAAAGCATTTGGTAATATTACTAGACCCTAGTAATTAAGTTTACTACCACAACTTCTCGAATCAACCTTATATGTTAGTTTTTTGCTATTAGAATGGTCATTGCAGAATAATAATCTAGTTAAAGTAAAATTGTGCAACAAACATCTCATAAATAGCTTGTTTACATAATTGTGAGCTATTGCACTCTGGACCCAGCCTTGAGGGAGAACTAGTTTTCCGTTGGTTACAACTTAGAAATGAAATAGTTAAAAAGGACTAGAAACAAGATTTAGGATACATAGCTCTCTTAATTAGGTTATTTGCATCAGTGAGGGTGCTATGGTTTGTGAGTAGCCTTTTGGGCGAGATGACTTTGAGGCAGGGAAATTTACTCAGATGTAGGTTTTACTCAAGTGGAACATGGTCCCCGTTCCCTTTTATTCATGATTTCGGTCATCTGGCATGAGAAAATGCATCTCTATTATTTTTTGCTAATTCACTTCTACATGGAACACGATTTATCCTTGTTGTAAGGTGCGTTTTGGGTTTTATGTTGGCTGAATTGAGAAATTGAGGTCTTTAAGTTGGCTGATGCCGTCTGTGCTTCTGTCGACAATCTACATACAGTATATGTGTACCTTTTATTTCCTTCCCAAATCTTCAATAGCTAATGACTCAATTTTGGTTATTGATGTTTGTAAAATTCCATAACATGCTTATACAAGGATGTCATGTTGGTATCTTCCTAAAGTTCTTGTATATTAAGATAAATGACTTAACTTGGCAAAATTTTTTTTTGATAAATGACTTGAATGTTAAAAATCTTCCTTTTTAATTTTGCACTTCAAGTACCATCACCATATTGTGCATGCATATATATTGCAGGATACTTTACATGAGTATATGGGTCTGATGCTTGGGGTTCACACTGCTTTCTCGGATCGGTCAAGTGCTTTGTTGACCGTTCAAACCCTTCTAACGGAATTGTCTTCTTTGCACTCGAGCTGAGAAGCTTGATACTGCATCATCAAAAATATTTGGTGGTGACAGAAATCGGAAGGGCGAGGAGCTGAAGGAAGCTATTAAAGTAACCGAGGATGCTAAAAGCTGCGCAATCAGAGAATATGAGCGGATTAAGGTATATAGTTTCTTTCTGAAACACATCTATATTATCCTTTTGGTTTGTAAATTTAACTCCATCTGCCCCACAAGTTGATCTGATTCTACACACACATTTAGGGTCCAATTTTAATTTTTTATGCTGGGAGGGATTTCTATCAATTGCATGTTTAAGTAGTTGATTTTTCTTTTGGAATTGGTCATTTACAGAAAGTTGAATACTGACACGTCCATTCCTCCACCGAGGCTTGAACCCTGTACCTCTTTTTACCAAGAGAATATGGGTTCCACTAGCGTATAAGTCAAGTAGTCCAGGGATAAGTAGTTAATGTTTTTAAACATATATTGAGATAGATTAGGAAGTTTCGTGAATGTTACTGAACGTGATTAATGTAGTATTTGAAGTGTTGCTAATTTGTAAAAGTGGTAATTTTGGTCCTCGTTGAAGCCACTTTTTCTCATTGTTTTGACAGCATATTTGACAAAAAAAAATTGGCAACTCTAGCTGTTGCTCGCTTTTATAACATGCCACCTAGAGAGAGTATTGCTCTTAGTCTTATTCTGAGCTTGACAGGTCAAGTGGAGCTTATTTTGTTCATCCACTGGACTGATTTAAAGGTAAAAATATATATCATTAGTGATCTTGTCTGTAATCCATTTTGCATAATACTAACTTAAAGTTTTTGGAACAGTGATGTATTAAACACAGATAATAAGGCAGCCTGCATATTTTACATTGATGGTGCTCATGACAACTTCTGTGACTGCTATAGCCTTGCCTTTGATAAATCTATTGCTGAGTCTCATTCATTATTGTGGTTCTTGCCAATGTGATCTTCAAGTCGCTCTCTTTTTGCTTCAGGTCAATTTTTTTTATATCTGAATTTTGCAATTTGAGCATCTCCAACTCAACACTATTTTGATATGAATATCACATCAAAATGGTATAAAAATTACATTATTTTCAAAATTCAACTCCAACCCACCACACTAAATTTTATACCAATTTTGTACTATGTAGATTATTTTATTGCTAAAGTACAAAAGTAAAAACATAAAAATAAAAAAATTGGTGGAATATAAACAGAGCAAATTTGTTTTAGGTTAAGGAATACAAAGGTCAATGTTATAATATACAAAAAATCTAAAAATATAATGTGATGTCAAATTTTGTACCTTTTCCATTTTCCTTTGAAAGTACTAATATTATTACGATCAAATTTAACAACCAACCGGAGCCAACTAAATTTAACATATATACAATTACCAAAACAAATGGGCGTGGTTTTGTCATACTTTACCCACCTGTTTCTGAAGCACCGGAGCCATTAAATCAGGTAACGAAGCACAATCAAATTTAGGGGAAAAAAACATCCAAATCAACCAATTCATAACATATAGAATATGCAAGAATAATCAACATATAATCGACCCAATTTGCAAAAGAAATAAGCATGAGTTGTCTTTATATATGTGCATTACAATAAGTACGGTCTTTAGAGCATGATGAGATAAACCAAATGGTAAGAAGTATCCTCTGTCATTGTCATTCAAGAATTATTGAAAAATGAATATTATTTTATTGGCATACAAGCGTAATCGAAAAAAAAAAAATAGACTCCACAAAATCTGACAAAAACAAAAACAAACATGTCTTTCTTGGCCACGAAACAAACATGCTACTTAAATAAACCAAAGTGGTGGTGAGAAAGGATGGATGGAACTCCCTTGAAAATGAGGCTGAAATTCACTAGTCTTCACATTAAAAGTTCCCATATCACTGCCTCCTCCTTCCCTTGCTCCTCCATCAACCTCACGGTCATTATCGATAAAAAGATCCCACCTGTCGTCTGTATAGTATATACTATTTGGTTTTATAAACTCCGATGATGCTACTGAAGTTGATGAAGCTCTACCAACGAAAAATGCCTCGTTTCCTATATTTTTTACTTCTTCCCGGATACATGATTGAATAGCGGCATCAAAATTAGAATAATGTATTTCTAATTTGAATACCAAAAAATTAGTTGTATGATACCTAACCTTATGAGCTTTTGGACTTTGCTTCAAAAATCGCAAAACTACCCAAATATGAGATCCACATAACGATTCAATCAAATAAATTTGTGTCCATGGTTTCTTCTCAGTAGGAACTGATGTAACTATTTTACCCTTATGCTGCTGGTCTTTCTTATCGGCATTAACAATATCACACATAAATAATGTCCCGTCATTATTTATCGCATAAAATTTCTCCTTGTGATACACAATATCACTGAATGATATTGGAGAGGTTTCCAATTCAACATTTGTCCACACCTTGTCCCCTAATCTACAGAATCCCAAGACTAACTCTTTTCCATATATGACCATTATCATAGGAGGAGGAGAACTGGTATCTTCATGATCTGCTACTGCACTTTTTGTAGTTACTTGTGAAGACATAACAACTTTATTGATAAACTGAGAGTAGACTCGTTGTGGCTGATAATTATCATTATATTCACATTGTGAAGGCAATGTGAGCATAGGAGGAAGTGGTATTTGATGCCTCGACAACGGATGCAAAAGATTGATTTCTAAATCTTCGCCTAACGTTACTAACCATCCTTTATTTGTTCCTAATATTAGTCTGTCAGTAGCCTCTGGCAAATCAATATAATATTTCTTTCTCGTTGCAAGACTGAACAAACCACGGGAAGGACTAATTATTATATTTTTTTCAATATAGTTACGATAAATATTAATCTTTAATTCGTCCAAATCTAATCTAGATGCGTAAAAATCTATTCTGTTTTCTGCAAGGAGCAACATGGGAACTTTTTTCAACGTTGAAGCCGCATAATTCCAGGATTTACATACAGCAGAGAATCTTGGAAGGTCGGCCAAGAATTCCAACCTCGAAGCTATAACACTCAGAAGCTCTGCACGAAGATTTTGCCAATCATGATCATCCATAATTAGTAACGCAGCTCAAGAACACGAATAGTACTACCGTTGCAGCCCAAAATCTGATATTTATGAAGTAATGGAGAATTCTGAACGTAATGCTTTATTTACATGTACGTGTTTTGTGTTTTATCAGGATTCTGAACACATGCATGCAATTTTCAGGATTCTGTTTTATCAGTAAGAAAAATAATTTTCTTACTTTTTGTTCAAGTTGTTTTGTCTTTTTACATATATGTTTCACTAATTTTGACTAATAAAACCAATTTTTGATTGATTAATTCAATTTTAGTCGGACTAAATTGTTTTTTTTTTACCAATTTTTCGATTTTCATACAAACTAATTTTTCACTCCGTTTAAGCATAACCAGGTCGATCGATTAATGCAATTAATCTTTGGCTTTTAGAATAAAGCTCCAAAATAATATAATATTTGAAAAACTAATTCGAGTTTAATTACTACACTGTTATAATGTAAAAGTACATTTAGGAATTGTATTGTCCGATAAATTTCTAGAACCATGAGCATGGAACACAGCTTGAAAAATTTCATAATCTATGGTGCAATGATGATTGGAGGTAAGTTCCAGGAACAAGACAATATTTCCCTTGAATATTAAACAAATGTGGCAGTCTCCCATGAAGATTGATATTTGATCTTTTATTATATGACCAAATATAGGCCAATGCAAGATACAGGGCAACGGACTGGGATCATAGACATATTACTTCCTAAATCTCGAACAGACGCTAAACTAGCGGGATAATCCTAACACATAAATTTGGATACGTCACAACAAAGTATACTCAAATCAAAATGCATAGATCAAGTGAAGTAGAGAAATATATATCAGTTCCTAACAACAACCGAAGCGATATGTGCAATATTCTGCCAATCAATACCTTGATCCTTAGTAACCCTTGCCTTAAAGTCATCAGACATATTTGTTAACTTCAGTTCTCGGCAATGCTCTAGGTGTTTAAGACCCTCTGGAATTTAAGATATAAGATAACAAATTTAAAAGTCATCTTTGCATTGAACCGGCGTTATGCTTGTATACATAAGAAATTTTTTCATAAATATCATGTATACATTTTATCGATATGTGCTATATAATAATGCTTATTGTAGAGATACCCCTTCCCGCCCAACCCCGATCCATTTTCTGCCCCGTTTAAGGCGGAGAATTGAGAACTTTTTTGACGATCGGGAAAAAAATATGTAAAAATTTCGGGGATCGGGATGGGGTTAGGGATTAGTGTCTCCCTGCCATGCTTCCCGGTCCCCAATTTCTATATTTAACAAAAATATTATATATTTTCATGTATATTAAATAAATTGTTGTGAATAAATATGATTTGTATATATTCTTATAGTTTAAACTTTTAATCCATTTTTCTAATTCAAAGTTTTCACATGTAGAATACAATTAAATTACAATAATATTTATCTTATCTCTTATTTTAAATAAATATTAATTTGAATTACTATTTAAATATTAAATTAAATTTAAAATATAAATTATATATCATGATTTATCAAACTAATTTTATTATAAAATTTTAAAGATATTTTATAGAAATTAATAAGTATGATTTAATAATTTAAATATATTGTATAGTACAAGATAAGTTAGACCCTTATATAAGAAAATAGAATATATTATAGTTAAAGTTACACAACCGAAATATTTATTTTAAACTAAAGGAAAGATAAAAATACACCACACTTAATATAAAATTTTTATAAGATTGGTAGTATATAGTTTTGTATGATATTTTAATAATTAAAAAATAAATATTATAAATATCCTTTGCAAACATACTCTAAAAAAAGAATTTTAAAAAAAGAATTTTAATAAATATTATAAATCACCTTGATTTTTACTTAAAAGTTTAAATAATAATTAATATAGCATTAAGAATGATGTGAGGTTTATGTAATGTGATTTTTCACTCAAAACCAAAAGAAGTCATGTAGCTCAATGGTTATAAGAATGATTTCCTTAGGGAAGGTCAGGGGTTCGATTCTGCACAAAAACATTATTTATTTATTTTTTCTTTAGATAAGAGAGTAGTGACATGCCATGTAATTTCAAAATATAAAATGGTAAAATTGTAATTTCACAGGGGTTTTATTTGCTCTTTTTACCCTTGTGTTCTCCTATTATATATACTAGCATAATAGCCCGTGCGAGGCACGGGCCATTCTCTAGCATTTGTACCAAAATATATATCATTTTTAATTTTAAACGGTTTGAATGAAATAATTTCCTGAAAATTTTGTTGCATGTACTTATATCCCCTAATGAAACTCAAGTGCAAGATCACACGTCGACCAACATCTAACAATTACATAATAAAGCTTGAGGCTATCAATAATATTGTTATAAAGATCTGACATAATTAAAGACCAATATTTTTCAACCCAGGGTAACCTGGTGTGCTTTATAAAGCACCAAGCGTCAACCACATATGTAGAAATAGTCTGCCCCAAGCAATAAAGCATGTCCCTCAACAGTGCAGTAGTGTGTCCTAACTGTATAAAATTCATGAATACTAATTGTACTGTTCCTCCGATGTTGTGAACTTTCCACATCACGGTACTTGATATTAGTTTGATACCCATCTCTTCTTCTATAGGGAACAATAACAATTGACATAATTCGTTTACTTTTGCGACTTAAAAGATATATTTGAGTGTAATTATATATTTTTCGTTTATACATGTTTAGTTATAATGTCCTTGTTTTAATTTACATATAATTTGACTTATTTGTTCATATAAGCATTAAAAATAAGATATTTTATAGCTTATTGTACAAACTAACGCAAATAGATAAATTCTTTTAATATGTTCGAATTTACGTCATAAGTAGAAAACATCTAGTAATTTGATCTTATAATAACTCCGAACTCTGGGCAAGAGAACATAAAGTTTAAAAATAAGAGTGTTTTTTTTTTGTTCTTCTTAGAGTTTTTCATCGACACAAATTAAATTTTGGAATGAAGTTGTTTAATATTTTAATTTCTTTCTTTTCCAAGGTATATCTAAAAACACAGTTACAATATAAATGAGTTGTACAAGGATGACATATTTTGATCTTATATCAGTTATAATTTTGACACCTCTATTTATCAACATAATGTTGAGAAGCGGTTGAGATGTCTTTCAATCAAAATGTGAAAAATTAATAACATCTTTTAAATTATTAATAATTTAACTTACTCATAGGTAGAGCTGGCAATTTGATACACGACACGTGAACACGGTACGAACACGACACGGATAATTAGTGTTTGGGTGCAAAAATTTGGTACACGAACACGAAAGTACACGAACACGAAAAAACACTAATATAATTAGTGTCGGGTTTGGGTTTTCACAATAGGTACACGACACGAAACGAAAGTACACGAATTAATGAAGTAAATAAATAATTTTAAAAAATATATATTATTTATAGTATTGCATATTTAGAAAATATATAAGGAATTACATATGAACAATAAATAAAAGTTTCATGACTAATTAGCAGTAAGTTATACATTTATATATAATAAGTATACATTATATATATAAGTTATATTTACAAATTTTTGTAAAATTGTATGTATTACATATTTAATACACATTTCATAAAAATTTACATAATTAAAATAGTTTTATAATATATAAATTTTAATTTAATTAAATTTATATTTTTGTTTAATGTACACGAATACGACACGTAAAGTACACGACACGTTTTGAATTGGATATGTGTTTCAAATTTAGTACACGAATCCAAAACGGGTCGGATATGGGTTTTACATTAAATACACGAAAACACGAAAGTAAACGACACGAAAGTACACGACACGGTCCAATTGCCAGGTCTACTCATAGGTATAATGTGGTTGATCGACCATAATATTTTGTGTACGTGCCTACCATGCGTTATCTTATTTTCTAAAATGTATTGCTTCTTGTTAACTTCAGTATTTTAATCCAATTTTTTCAAAGTTTATTATCTTTAATTTCCAACTGAAATTTCCAAGTGCATATTATCCGACATTATAATCGATGTAATTTAAATTATTTCTGGATTATGTATAACAAACTCCCTCAAATTTTAAGTTTATTGAAGGTTTCAAAAAAAATAGTATACAGCCGTTATCAATATCATGACTAAATATCAATGCAAGATACAGGGCAACAGACTGGGATCATAGACATATTATACATCCTAAATCTCGAACAGAAACTAAACTAGCGGGATAATCCTAACACATAAATTTGGATACATCACAACAAAGTATACTCAAATCAAAATGCATAGATCAAGTGAAGTAGAGAAATATATATCAGTTCCTAACAACAACCGAAGCGATATGTGCAATATTCTGCCAATCAACACCTTGCTCCTTAGTAACCCTTGCCTTAAAGTCATCAAACATATTTGTTAACTTCAGTTCTCGGCAATGCTCTAGGTGTTTAAGACCCTCTGGAATCATTTTTAACTTTAGACAAGATCTAATCTCTAAATGTCTAAGAATTATCAAGGATCCATCTTTAACAATCCATTCTTCAAGTTCCTCTAACTTCCACAAATTTAGAACTCCAAGCAAAGGAAATCCTCCTGAAGAGCAAACCATTGTTTTTTTGGTATATGGGCCTGCTGCCTGCATATAAGTTGAGGATTCTTAGATATGGCAGCTTTTCCAGCACCCGCATTGGGTCAAAAAAATATCCCAGAAAGTGACAGAGTAATTTCAGTCAGGCTTTCTGGAAATGTTTCCAAGACAAACGGATTGGCTAGCGTTCCAAGTAAATACAGACTGGACAGCTTGCTGAGGCCTGAAAGAGTTTTAAGAAAAGGAGAGATGGGTTATTCATATCATCAACTGATCTCAGCCTCAAGGATTCCAGGTTATGCAGTTTTGATATCCAATCGGCTAAATTACCCTGCTGTCTTGATGTTGAACGATATACCAAACCAAACTTTCTTAGATTGGTCAATCTTTTCAATCCATATTGAATCTGTGTTTCTTCCTCTACAAATGCACCCCATAAAGTCTGAATGTCGAGAAGTGAACTAGAACTTCCGGGGGCCATAATCCTGCTGCGATAGCTCTCACTCAAGTACAAATGTCGTAGCTGGTGCAGCTGTGATACACAGGCCAAGATACCTAAGCTGAGATAGCTTTTTGATTGAATCTGGTAATTTAGGCCTAAACGTGCCTTCAAGGTCAATTACACAGATCATCTGAAAGCAATTCAAGTTAGTGCCTCGATGAATAAAGTTTCCTATGTCTTGTCTAGGTACAGGCCCTTCCCGTGAATCAAATGAAATAAATGAAATGAGTTGCTTGTACTGATGCTTAAAAGAAGAAGAACCAATGCTGTCATTCTCGTGAATGTGTGAAAAGATGGAAGAATTATTGTCAAGATGATCTGCTACTCGAAGGATTTTACCTTTCTTTTTAGATGACTTAGAGGCAGCGACTTGTAAGTTGCTTCGAGAAAGATATCTTTCCCTGCTTCCAACAGTAAAGCATCCATCAAACCATAGTTCAGCCTACAAAATAAAAGACCGGAACTGATATTCTTTGTTTCATATAATCCAGTGCCAAACATAGTGAGCACGTCCGACAAGATGTGTGATTCTGCCACCCTCTTTGTCAGTAACGCTTGTTTTACTAGCGTATCGGTTTTGGTTTTTATCACCGGGGAATGACTCTAGCATTTGTTATCTTGTGCAATGCTCTCTTTTAATCTGTATTATATGGGTGAGGAACAAGGGAGAATTGTATTCTAGCGTCAAAATAAACTTGTACTCGTTTAGTAGGAGAAAATAAAATTGTGTGTTTCCGCTAAGCTTGTTAGACTCGATCCCCGTTAAATAATGCATTCTTATTAGAGACTGTGGTACGTTTCGTTTTGTAATGTGCTAATGTTCCATACCTGCAGATTGTACTCAGATAGTCATATTATACTCTTTTTGTTCTTTGAGATGAAGTGAAGATATTGCAATTTTTACGTAGTAAAAGAATGGAGAGAAAGAGCATTATAATGAGATAATATCACTGGCTTGAACATTGGGGGCTCATCAATTGTTTGGAACTGTACTACTGGGCTGTTGATGCTAATTTTGATAAATGCAGACAGCTGTGGACATAATCCGTCCATAAAAAACAGCTGCAGTATGGCTCTCTGCTCTTGCTGGTTCAACCATTACTGTCAGTGTGGCAATGACGAGTGAGGTCCGCTCCTTCCCTGCTTCTGATCAATCTTCCACTGACTGATGCATGGCTCATCTCCAACATAGTCCTCTGAGTACCATGATCCAAGCCGTCACAGTGGAGAACGTACACAAAGCATTAGTGGACTCACAAAACACTCATCACCTTGTACCAACCATGCAAAACATGTATATTTCTCTCCAGAAATCAACTTCAGACGTCTCCGTCCCTGTTGCTCTCAATGCCCTTCAAAGTTCTTACCCACCAACATCTCTATCCTTTAAGTCCGGCCTGTTAGACTATCGCACATCGGTTGTGTAAGGAGCAAGGGTGCTGATTAATAAGTGTGAGGAAAGTTGTCAACCTACAAGTTGGCTTTATATATAATTCAGGAATTGGGATAGGTGAACCTCGCAACAATGCATGCACTGGGAATCGAGAAATAGGAAAGAAAGATGCTTGGGTAATGTATCGTACTCACATGTCGAAAAATCGGATACTTTGGATAATTCAGGAGAAGGCTGGGCAAATTTCAGAAAGTGATAGCGCTAGGACTTGTACTTTGGGTTTACCAAGATACAACAGTTTGTTTCCGTAAATTAGTTCTGTTTTAGTTTTTGGTATTGTAAATTAGGACTTGTAAAGTGATTGCCTTTTACAAAATGCAGGTCATCTGAAATTCACTCTAAAATTAGTTCTGGTTTAATTAACCCACAGGACACCTAAAACGCAGGTCATCTGAAATTCACTCTAGTTTAGCAACTTCTGTTACTGGAACAGCTCAGGTGCCAAATTAGAGCTGTTCTCTGTTCTTCAAATCGATTGCCTTTTACAAAATTCACGCGTAGATTGCACAACATCTGAATAAAATGATCTAAATGTTATCACTGATTAAACACGTACAAGTTAAAGTACCAATTAGGCAATCACTAATATCAATTGTATTCATCTGATATCACGGTACATCAAATCATAGGATATTAGAATTTAGCTACTTCCTGTTGTTAACCTTGGACATCCTTACACAACGTCTAGCATATTCACATATCGCCTGGATGTGCTCACATGGCAGACACAAAGTTAGAAATTAAGTTTTCACTGTTACAAGTGCATTTAGTTTAACAATTATAAAGAGAACAAGTTGTTCAAACATTCACTTTTCAATAGTTAGGGTTTTGAACAGATCCCATCTAGAGTTAAAGCAATAAGGTTCAACGTGCGACTGACTACACTTATGCAAGCAGTGGGTAAGAATTTTCCATTTTCGTATCGAAAGCTGCTCACTTTAGATATCTACAAATGAGATTCATTTTCTTTCTTTCTGGCTCGCTGCTCAGCATCGCAGCGTTCACGACGTATTTTATAGTCTAGGAGCATCTCTTTAAAATCAGACATCAACACATTAATAGTAGAACGAAGGTTGTATATGGTGACTGGACATTCTCCCTTCTCGTCATATTCAGCAAATTCTCCTTCAGACAAGTCAATGTCCTCAAAGTTGGTTCCTGCAATCTACGCAATTAAAAAACACATAAGCTAGATAACAAAACCAATCATCTAAAGATAGAGCTCTACCCAAATTAAGGTTCAGACATCTATAAAGAGATCAGAAATAATATTAAACGGGATGATGATGCTATTAACACTGATAGAAACACAGGAAAAAAGCAAATAAACACATAAATTATACAGATGAACAAGTGAGAATTGTGTTTGTTACACAGCCAGAGAGAGAGGGAGGGAGGGAGGGAGGGGGAGAGAGAGAGAGAGAGAGAGAGAGAGAGAGAGAGAGAGAGAGAGAGCAGGGGGCGGGGGGCGGGAGGGTCCATGAAATGCGAGACTGATTTAAAACCTTTTTTGTCACATGAAATCAAGAGCATCAAGAATCACATCTGATGTTATTTCTAAGATGTTAAGCTCATCATTTATGTTAAATCTCACTGCCACTATTACGCCATATAAATGAATTTTGCAGTATAATTTGACTCCTGCATCAGAAGTGGTGAAATGCAGAGCATATAAGAACTTACAGACTCAGCCTTCCAACCACTGCCAAACATGAATTCAACAGGTTCATAACCCCTGCAGTCAAGTTCCATCAGAGGCGCATATTTTCCTTGCTCACTAAGCCCTTGAGTCAGAGGTCTCCCTTTGCCACTGATGACAGTCACTGTTCCAACCTTCTCACAAAACTTACACTGCAATTTTAAACCTCAGAGAGTCAGCCAACACAAGTAACTGCTCACTCATGGAAAGAAGAAATTATTTATCAAAAAAGATCCAACATTAAAAATAGAGAAAACCCTGGAAACTTAATTTCAGTGCTCTATTTAACAACAAAATCAGGCACAAAAACCTTATGTGGGCAAGCCCGTGATTCAAAAAAGATTATATATCACACTATACGTGAGTGTATACAGAGAGAGAGAGATGACCTTCATAATAAGATTAGGGGAGTCCCATGAATTAGATACTTTCTCCTTGGAATTTACGCTAATCTCTTTTTTCGTCAGCTCCCCACAGTTGCCACATTTCATCTACGAACACAGGACTGATTCGGATTATGTATAATTACAACAGTAATCATGCAACTATGAAGCCTATAAGATATCATATAGTCTAGTACAACTGTACAAGATTAAACTCTGTAAAAACCAAAAAAAAGTAGTTTTAAGGAACCCTTGAAGGCCATAAAGGTTGGCCGGCCACATAATAAGCAACTATCTCCTCAAAATTTGCTTAATTAATAAGTATAACTGTATAAGTTTATAACAGACAGATAAATGAGCATGAACAGAGGGAGGAACAAAATTAAAACAAATCAACCTTACATCGTCCCTTGTGGAAAATAAAATTAAGCATGAGATAATAATTGAATCCACGATCGTCAAGCCACAATAGACAACCGGGAATGATATTCGTTCTGTAGACATTTACTTTCCTAGATCTAGTGGTAACACAACAGCATAACAAAAAATATACTGGAACCAAACAAGTGAAAAATGAAAATGAATGGTACTAGAGCCCAGAGGCTCCAGCACATATAATCCACAAACATTCTATTGCCAAAGTGATTAGCTACACAAAGCATCATCGCAAGTGATTTCAACCACATAAAACTTAGATACTGATGATAAATGAACAGATACAACTAATTTCACTAGAAAAACACATAATATGACGATTATGAGCGTTCATATAAAACACATAAATAAACCCCAAAACAAGCTATTGCAGAAGTAATTTCAACTACAAAAGGCACGTAATATGACAATTATACTGTACTTTCCTATAAAGCACATAAATAAACCCCAAACAAGCCATCAGCCTATCACAGACGTATTAGCTAAATAGAGCAAACAAGCGAGTAATTTCAACTACAAAAAACACACACGTGAGAATTACACTATGTGTTTGTATAAACCACATAAATAAGCCCCAAAACCACGCTATTGCAGGCATAATTCGCTACACAAAGCAAACACGCAAGTAATTTCGACTACAAAAACTCATAATATGACAATTATACTGTGCTTTCGTGTAAAACACAAAAATAAGCCCCAAACAAAGCAAACAGGCGAGTAATTTCGACACAAAAACACATAATATAACGATAATACAGTGCAGTCGCATAGCACAAACACAAATGAATCAATATACTGTATAGTAACACGATTCTGCACAATACACAAGAGAATAAGACGCAACAGAAGCTAATTCCACAAGCATGTTGTATAAACCCTAACCGTACGGTCATTCTACACACATTTTATGAATGTATAAAGTAAAATTGAAAAAAGAGTGTAAAAAAGGTAAATTAACCTTGAGGTAGTAATTGAAGCTAGGATCATCAACACCTGATGCAGGCCGGAGCTTCTTTATGTTTTCCATATCGGCGCTTATCATCAGCCTGTACTTCACCATTGCTCTCTCTCCTTCTCTCCTTCTCTCCTCTCTCTCTGTCTCCTCTCTCCTCTCTCCTCTCAATCTCTCTCACACTCGCTCACTCTCTACGCGTGCTGTTTTGCGTGTAGAAAAAAAGTAGTATATAAGTATTTTTTATTTTTTTCTTGATGCGGGGAACAAGTAGACCTGACCATTCGGATAATCGGATTGTTTTGGATCGGATCAATCTCGGATCGGATTAATTTTTGGTTATAATATATTTAGGTATAGTTTGGATCATATCGGATCTGATTCGATTCGGGTCTAATTTGGATTAACATCGGATACAATTTGGATTTCAATCATTACGGATCAAATTCGATTAGGATCTTTTCGGATCATTACTCATTCATTTTTTTTATTGATTAGATATCTATGTTATTTTTTACATGAAATTGTTCTAAATATGAATTTTGCTTATAAATAGATTAATTTATTGAATTAAAAGTGGTTTAATATATGTGGATTTGATTATGATTTGTAAAAATTATAAAACCGAATTCATCATTTTTTTAGTTCGGATTTAAATCAGATCCCGTATTTCGAATCTTATTCGGTTCGGATAACTTATTATTCGGTTATGATCAGTTCTGGATCATAATCAGATCGGATAATTTTCGGTTAAATTTTCGGTTCGGATAATTTTCGGATTGATTCAAATCGGTTTTCGAATCATTCTCGGATTAACTATTTCGGATACAAAATCGGATTCGATTTTATGAATTTCGGTTCGGTTGCTCGGATCTAGACCCATCTTGCCAGGTCTAGTAGTGAGGAATGAAAATGACTATCGTTATCAAGAAATTTAATCTAAAGTTTCACAAGAGATTTAATATCAAAGTAAATAAAAAAAATTATATTACTACAAATAGAAATTGGAACCCTCTACTACATCTCTAAACAATTATATTACTACAAATAGAAATTGGCACCCTATACACACACTTATACACACAAGCAAAACATACACTAGATACACACACAGAAGAAAAAAAAGCAAAAATGGTGAGATTTAGAGTATTTTTCATAGTCGAGCTCGAGAATCTCACCGATCTTCAACCTGTCGGTGGCGTTGCTACTCCATACTACTTGAAGGTTCGTTTTCTCATTTTTTAGCTTTTTCCATTTTTACTTCATTTTTTATATATATTGTGATTATAAGATTATTTTCACGGTTCATGCTTGTGTTTTGTTAATTGTATCTTCATGTTCGTGTTCGATTCTTGTTGTGTTGTATACGTTAAATTTTTTATAATATCTTCATCTTCATGTTCGATTCTTATGTTCTATATGTTAAAATGTTTATAATATCTTCATGTTCGTGTTCGATTATTATGTTTATATATATTGTTTTGTGTTGTGATTGTGTTACAAATTTGAATCAGATATGTTTGTTGGATTTTATATGTACGTTTTATGGACTAAAAAACGTGTTTGTATATTAATTATTAGGATTGATGAGCTTTCGAGATTTAATGGCTGCACTTGTGTTTCGAGACTAAATCGGTTCTCACAAGATGCCTACGTATCTCAATTCATAATTGAGAATCAAGCCAAAGACGTAGTTCTGATTGTAGGATCGGGTCCTTTATATAGGCGTCAGGAGCCTTGTATTTATGGTAGGTTTAGGAGTCTTAGCTAATAAGTCTCCTTTTTGATAATGAATAAACATTGTATTTTTTGCTGAATAAGTCTCTTCCTTGTTGATAAAGGCTATGACTCATTAATTGGGATTCTGGATCCTTCTTTGATGAATTTACCATATTTTGGACTCTTTTCATGAGCTGTATATTTTCCCTATTTATTAATTACGAAATTAATAAATAATCAGGGTTTTGGGCCTTGAATATTGGGCCTAACTCTTGGACCAATCTAGGTCTAATTAATACGTCATTAATTACATTTCTAAGGTTATTTTTAGCCCATATCATTTGCCCCCCAATTTCTAGGAAAACTTTTCAAGCTTTCGTAGAAATTATATTGACCTTTTTCGAGATTCGGGGTCTTTTTTATCCTTGACCTAGGACTTTATTTACACTAGTGTTTCACAAGTATCGCCTTATTACAAAGTGTGGAGCGACCTACACATTTACGACGATTGTTGCCTTATTCGAGGCTAATTTGACATTTATATGAACCTTTCACGGTTTATATTGTCAAAATTTCATGGTCATTCTAAAAAGAATGTCTTAATTTCAAAAAATTTGGGGAAAACGATCCTTTATTTGCGCCTTTTTAGGCAACTACGGGGCTTTTTACGTATTATCTACATAAATTATTGCCCTTCTTACCAAGGAAATATTTAAATAATTTCTCTTGTATTTTTCCTAATATTTCAGGAATTTGTTTTGTACACACGGGTATTTTTAATAATCATTCCTAATATTTTAGGAATTTTCATGTACCCACATGTATTTTTAATAATCATTCCTAATATTTTAGGAATTTTCATGTACCAACAGGTATTTTTAATAATTATTCCTAATATTTTAGGAATTTTCATGTACCCACAGGTATTTTTAATAATTATTCCTAATATTTAAGGAATTTTCATGTACCCACAGGTATTTTAATAACCATTCCTAATATTTTAGGAATTTTCATGTACCCACGGGTATTTTTAATAATTATTCCTAATATTTTAGGAATTTCATGTACCCTCGGGTATTTTTTTTAAAAATATTTTTGAAATATTTCAAAAGTTCTAACTAGCATATAATATTTCCCAAAGTTAAGAAAATAATTTTGAAAATAATTTTCTATTTTTTCAGGACTTTTCTGAATTTTCTAGAAATTTTAAATAGTATTTGCTATTTTACTAGCAATTTCCGAATTTTTCTTTGTATTCTTTATTTTTGTCTCCTTTCCTGCATAACAAGACATGAGTTTGTCTCCTGTAGGGAACAGAGCTTGTGTGGATGTCTCCTGCAGGGGAGCAGGGGAGCAGGGGAGCAGGTGTGGAAGGGAAATGCACGGGGGCGTGGGTGAGTACCGCGTATAAGGCTGCCTTACAAACCACGCACCTGAGGATGTCTCCCAGGCGTGGTTTGCAACAATTTTAATTTTATTTTTTTTTCGAAAATTGTAGCCAGTTCGTTTTGTTCCCTGGGCGTGGATGACACCCGCCTATAAGGCAGTGTCCTCAGCCCCGCCTAGCAGACAACTTTCTAGGCGTTTTTCGATTTTAGTTTTTTGTCAGCTTTTCCTTTGTCTCCTGAGCGGTGTTCACCCCCGCGTACAAGGCGGAGTTGTGAACCACGGCTTCAAGGATGTTTCCTAGGCGTTCGTAGCTTTCTGGGCGTTTTTCAACCCTTTATTTTTCAAATGTCTTTTGAGCGTTGGTCACCCCCGTGTACGAGGCAGGGTTGGGAACCACGCCTCCGAGGCGGTCTCCTAGGCGTTTTTTGAGGTGTTTTCGACCTCAATTTTCGACCTCGATTTGGTCCTAGGTCGAACAAAATGACCTCAGCTTTTCATGTATTTTCGGACTCGGTCTTTCGACCTCGATTTGGTCCTAGGTCGAACAAAACGATCTCAGCTTTTCATGTATTTGAGAGGTCGTTACCCTTCAACCTCGTTTAAGGTTTCAACAACGCCAAACGTGGCTTACAGATACAAGAACTAACTTGAGTTTTAACACCTTAGACCTCATTTGAGGTTTCAACAACGTCAAACGTGGCTTACAGATACAAGAACTAACTTGAGTTTTAACACCTTAGAGCAAGTCCAACAGCTTACTTATATCATGTCCTAGGCTCAAATATAAGTAATCTAGCAAAAAATGGTGCTCCAACAATGTCCTAGTGGTTACCTAAATCACTAGGACATCCATCTCATTACCTATTAATAGGTAACCACTAGCCATTACCTATTTAATTTCCATGAATAAAAAATTCACTTCCCTCCTTTTCTACATTTCTTTTCTCTCTCTTTCTTCCACTTTTTTTCTCTCTCTTTTCAAATATATTATTATAATAATAATAGGGAATGGATATAAGTAATGTTGTTGGAGTTACTACAAAAAATCAAGTCCCTAAATCACTAGGACACATTATTATATCATATTTATAAGTAATCAACTAGGACACTGTTGGACTTGCTCTTAGACCTCATTTGAGGTTTCAACAACGCCAAACGTGGCTTACAGATACAAGAACTAACTTGAGTTCTAACACCTTAGACCTCTTTTGAGGTTTCAACAATGCCAAACGTGGCTTACAGATACAAGAACTAACTTGAGTTCTAATACCTTAAATTTCATATCGAGAGGTCTTCGTGAACGAAGACAGACATAACGTTTCACTCGTTTCTTTAATTTGAGCTTGCAGTATATCGAATCGAAGCTCGTTCTGAGCTCTACTTCCTCAATTTTCAGGGGTTTCAACCCATATATTAACATTCTTCCAATAGGCCTCTTTAGGTTTTTAGTTTGAGCTTGAGGTCTTTAGGACTACAATTGATCTTCCGATTTTAAGAATCGTGGTCTTCATGACTTTTTAATCTAAATTGGGGATCCATTTCGAGGCAGTTTGCCTTTTTGGCATACTTCTGATACTTCTTCTTGCCAATGGAGGAGTCCGAGCCTACTGATGACTTCATAGAGGACTTAGATGCCCCTGTCCTTGACAAGGACTCGTCTGATGACTTAGATCAGATTTTATTGGCCATGCGTGGCTCTATATCTTGCTTTTATTCAGGGTCCTTTCATGGACTTTAAGATTTATTTGATGCTTGTAACATAACTCTTTGATCCTTCGGGATCTTCTATCCATGCATGTTATTTTTTCGATCTTGTAGTCTTATTTTTTCGATACTTCTTCTTCGGGGTTTATGCAACTTATTTATGCATATTCTGTTTTGTCATTCTTGCTCACTTATATTTATTTAACTTAGCTTTTGTAAGGCAATTCCTAGTACTTGGCCTCTTGAATGGGCTGGCACTTTGATCAAGTGCTATTGGTACAACTTGCTCTTTAGTAAAACAATAAGGAAATGCCCAAACAAAGATAAGTAATAAAATAGTGAAAAAGAACTTGAAGTATTTTTTGAAAAGAGGGTTCGACCTTACATAGTACTTTACTTCCTACTAAGAGCTTAAGAGCTCAGAATGGTTTCGTCAACCTTATTGCTACTTGTCCTATTTGTGGATCCTTTTAGGAAACACTTAAACATAATAAACTTTCAAATTTGAGGCATGCCATATTCTTGGCATCTCAGTCCCTTCTTTCTTCATCGTCTCTCGAATCCATAACCTTGATTGGGAGAACCTGCCCCCCGACTTCATCAGGCCTTAACGCGGCTACATAGCAACTCCTAGCCATCTTTTGATCTCCTTGTTCTTCACCAACCCCGTTCCTTGTTGGGAACTTGATTTTCAAATGGTAAGTTGAGGCAACAGCCTTGAATGCATGAAGGCCTGTCCTCCCAAGGATTGCATTATAAGTCGAGGTTGCCTTTATCACCACGAAGTTCAGCATTTGAGTTGTTGTTTGTGAACCTTGCCCTATTGTCATAGGGAGCTGAATAGTTCCCTCTACTTTAGATTCAACCCCATTAAACCCGTATATGGGCATGTTTGAAGGAGTCAGTTGCGAATCGGTATATCCCATCTTGATGAAGGCATCATGGAACAAGATGTCCACGGAAGCTCCGTTATCTACCAGAACTGTTAGATATAATTGCTGATGATTGTTTATCAGTGTTTAAGCAACAGGTACTCATCAGAGTTTACTAGAAGCCAGTCAGAGTTTGTTAAAGTCTGACGGGGTGAGAGTTTACTTTAGCTGTCGGTGCTAATATGAAGATTCTAGAAGCAATATATTCTGAAGATGGAAAGAAGCAGAATATATTGAGATGGCTAAATAAGCGGGACAGAAGACAGAAGCAATCCTAATTTGATATCAATTGTATAGCTAATTTGTAGGAATATCAATTAGAGATTGATTCTATGTAGCTGTGTACTATATAAACACAGACAGGTTAACCCTAAAAGGGATGCGAATACTGAATACATTATTCTTGTAACCTAGCAGCTCTCTGTGATATTTTACATCACTGAGAGAAGAGTTATTTAATATAATTCAGTTTATTGTTCATAAACAGTGTTCTTGATTATCCTTCTCATACATATATTGATTATATATTGTGTATTCGGCCTAACAATTGGTATCAGAGCTTTGGCTGTTTAATATATACAGTTTATCGATCCAAACACAAGTATAATCATGGCTGACAACTCTCAGGAAGGTTCTAATCCAGGTTCTAATGCTCAAAAGGTTCAACCTACCTCTGTGAGTCGATATGAGACTATAAGGGTTCCAATTCTAAGACCAGTTGAATATCCAATATGGAAGGTGAATATGACCATGTTTCTGGAAGCCACAGATCCAGAATACCTTGATAGAATCAATGATGGTCCTCATATGCCAACTAAATTGTCTCTTGTTATTACTGGTCAAGAACAAAAGATTGTTCCAAAAGAGAAGAAAGATTTGACTCCTGAAGACATCTCATCAATTGCAAAGGATGCAAAGGTTAGACATCTACTCCACAGTGCTTTAGATAATGTCATGTCTAACAGAGTTATTGGTTGCAAAACTGCCAAAGAAATTTGGGATGCTTTGGAAGTCAGGTGTCAAGGAACAAGTGCTATAAAGAAGAATAGGAAGACCATTCTAACACAGGAGTATGAACACTTTGACTCGAGATCTGATGAAACCTTAACAGATACATATGACAGGTTCTGTAAATTGTTGAATGATCTGTCCCTGGTTGATAAAGAATATGAACTTGAAGAGTCAAATCTCAAGTTTCTTCTATCCCTACCTGAAAGATGGGATTTAAAGGCGACAACAATCAGAGACAATTATGATCTTGCAAAAACAGATCTTGATGAAATCTATGGGTTACTTAAAACTCATGAACTTGAAATAGAACAAAGAAACAAGAGATCTGGAAAGAAGACAAAATCTGTTGCTCTCAAGGTTGAAGGAAAACTCATGAAGAAAGAAACATCAAAGAATAAAGCTAAGGGAAAGGCTTTGGTCATAAAATCTGATAGTGAGTCATCAAACTCTGATGATGATTCAAACACTGATGTTTCTTCTGAATCTGAGGATGATGAAGAACAAATGATGCAGATGGCTGCTTTGATGGTGAAGACTTTCAAGAAGATGGGTTTCAAGAACTTCAAGAAAGGAAAAAGATTCTCAAGGAAAGATTCAAACTCTGAAAGAAGGAGTTTCAGAAAGTCTGGAGGAAGGGATACCAAAACTGGTAAGAAAGATAAGTCTGAGATCCAGTGCTACAAGTGTAAAGAGATGGGTCACTATGCTCCAGATTGCAAGAAAGGAAAATCAGAAAAAGCACTCATCACTAAAGGAAAAGACTGGGCATACACTTCAGATTCAGATGAGGATGTAAACTATGCTCTCATGGCAACTGTCAATGATGAATCTGAATCATCTGAAAACAAGGTACCCCTAACAACTTATGCTTATGATACTGATAATATATCTGAATTGAGAGTTTATCTAAAAAGCATACATGTTAGTTATAGGGATCAGATTTAGAAATGAGAGAATCAAATCTGAGAATCTAAGTCTTAAAGAGAGGAATAAATTTCTTGAAAAAAGACTTGTTAACATGCAACAAGTTCAAAAGGAAAGAGATGATGCTGTTTATGTTGAACAGGAATTGCTTAAAAGATATAGGCAAATAGAATCTGAGCTGGAAAAAGAGAGGAAAGTGATTAAAACCTGGACTAATTCTGGAAAAGACACACATCAAGTTTTTCAGACAGATACTGTAGGTTTAGGTTACTGTGAGAAAGATGAACTTAGGTTTAAAGATAAAGTGAAAGTGAAACCACAACTTAAACCTGTGAAATTTGTTTCTGAATCCAGTAAGCTAAAGTCTGTAGTTGTGAAAGAAGCTGTTATGGAACCAGTTGAAACTTGTGAAAAACAGGTTAATGTTGGTTCAATAACAGAGAATAATATTGAGTTAGAAGCTGTTAAAGAACCAGTAAAAATCTGTGATAAGCAGGTTAATGTTGGTTCGATGACAGAAAAACAATTCAAACATAAGCTCAAAGAGGTAAAGTCTGTTTACAAACAGAAAGTGTCCAAGAAAAATAGGAATGGAAAAGTAGGCATTAATAAAAGAAATGATTATCTGCCTAATTCTGATGCTCCCAGAAAGACATGTCATAGTTGTGGTAGTACTAACCATCTTGCAAGTTTCTGCACGAAAAACAAAGATATTAATTCTTTACCCTCCAAGTCTGGGGTAAAGAATGATTATGTTAGGGTTAGACCACAGACTTTATGCACACACTGTGGGAGCACTTGGCATTCCATTTATACTTGCAAGAGTTATCATGCTATTTATCACAATTATTATGAGTTAAAGCCCAACTTAAAATGGGTTAAAGCAAACTCTACAAGTGTAAAGTCTGATACTGTTAGCTTAAACTCTGTTGATGATAATTGCGCTGCAAAAGCTAACTATGTTAAGAAAGCCAAAGGATCTAAGCAAGTCTGGATCCTTAAATCTAACTCTTTGTAATTGTTTGTGATTGCAGGGCATAAGGGAAAGTACCCTAGTCTTGGACAGTGGATGTTCAGGACACATGACTGGAAATAAAGCCCTGCTATCAGACTATGAGGAGAAGGCTGGCCCAAAAGTTTCCTATGGAGATGGCAACATATGACGTACTATGGGATATGGCAATATTAATCTTGGAAGTGTCATCATCACAAATGTAGCTCTTGTCCCAGGACTCAAGCATGACTTGCTATCTGTGAGTCAAATCTGTGACAGAGGATATCATGTAGATTTTCATACTGAACACTGTGAAGTTATCAGCAAATCTACGGGAAAAGTTGTTCTAGTTGGACACAGACGTAACAACATCTATGAAGCAAGTTTGGTAACAAACTCTGAAGGAAAAGCTGTGTGTCTATCTGCAAAAATGTCAAATGAAGAGAGTTGGAAATGGCATAAGAAGCTCTCTCACCTAAACTTGAACAACATCAATGAACTGATAAGAAAAGATCTTGTAAGGGGACTTCCAAAGTCAATACTCAGCTTAGATGGTCTGTGTGATTCTTGTCAAAAGGCCAAGCAAAGGAAGTCATCTTTCAAGAGTAAGTCTGAATCTTCAGTTGTGGATCCTTATCATCTTCTACATGTTGATCTTTTTGGTCCAGTAAATATAATGTCAATAGGCAGAAAGAAATATGCTCTAGTCATTGTTGATGAGTACACTAGGTACACATGGGTGTATTTCTTAGCAAAGAAGGATGAAACTGCCTTAATTCTAATGGATCATGTAAAGCTGCTGGACAAAGGATCACAGTACAAAGTGAAAGTTATCAGGAGTGATAATGGTACTGAATTCAGAAATTCAATAATGGAAGAATTTTGCAAGGAAAGAGGAGTGAAGCAAGAATTCTCTGCACCTGGTACTCCACAGCAAAATGGTGTAGTTGAAAGGAAGAACAGAACCTTAATCGAAGCTGCTAGAACAATGCTTGAAGAAGCAAAATTGCCAACTTATTTCTGGGCAGAAGCTGTTCAAACAGCTTGTTTTACTCAAAATGCTACACTGATCAACAAGCATGGGAAAACACCATATGAGATGGTGAAGAATAAGAAGCCAAATTTGAAATATTTTTATATTTTTGGATGCAAGTGTTTTGTGTTGAAAACTCATCCTGAACAATTGACCAAGTTTGACTTAAAAGCTGATGAAGGAATTTTTGTTGGATACCCACTGTCAACTAAAGCATTCAGAGTCTACAATCTGAGAACTAAAGTGATCATGGAATCTATACATGTGTCATTTGATGACAAGAAAATAACTGGAATAGAAGATGAAGAATATCATGATCAACTACGATTTGAAAATGTAGATCTAAACTCTGATGACGTAAACTCTGAAGCAAATCCAACAAACTCTGATGAAGCATACTCTGAACCTCTACTGGTAAACACTGAGGGAATTTCTCTGACAGAACAAAATAGAGAACCAGTCGAGGGGGAGTGTGAAGATACTTCAGAAACATCTCAAGATAATGACTCAAATTCTGAAAGTGAGTCATCTGAAGAATCAAATAGAAACTCTGAGTTAAACTCTGAAAATTCAAATACTGAACAGTCCAATTCAGGGGGAGCCTCAGAGAATGCAAATGGTCAAGAAGAAAATCAGGAAAGCATGGATCAAGGGGGAGGATCCAATAGTGATAATAGAAGCCAATTACCTACAGCAAGAAGGTGGACACAAGCTCATACACCTGACTTGATAATTGGAGATCCAGAAGCTAGTGTAAGAACTAGAAGTGCTACAACTAATGAATGTCTGTTTCATGCATTCTTGTCTCGAACTGAGCCCAAGAAAGTGGAATAAGCTCTTCAAGATGCTAACTGGATAACAGCAATGCAAGAGGAGTTAAATGAATTTGAAAGAAATGAAGTCTGGACACTTGTACCAAGACCAAAGAACAGATCTATTGTTGGTACAAAGTGGGTTTTCAAAAACAAAACAGACAGTGATGGGGTGATTACAAGGAATAAGGCTAGACTTGTGGCTAAAGGCTATTCACAGCAGGAAGGAATTGACTATGATGAAACCTTTGCTCCAGTTGCAAGATTGGAGGCAATAAGGATTTTTCTGGCCTATGCTGCTCACAAGAAGTTTAAAGTCTTTCAGATTGATGTGAAAAGTGCTTTTCTCAATGGGAAACTTGAAGAAGAAGTGTTTGTTGAACAACCACCAGGGTTTGTAGATCCCAAACATCCAGATTATGTCTACAGGCTTGACAAGGCATTATATGGACTAAAGCAGGCACCTAGAGCATGGTATGAAACTCTAGCTCAATTTCTTTTAGAAAGTGGGTTCACTAGAGGTACAATTGACAAGACCTTGTTCTATTTTAATTCTGGTGATGATTTGCTGTTAGTTCAAATCTATGTGGATGACATAATTTTTGGGTCTACTAATGACAAACTCTGTAAGAAATTTGCCAAGCTTATGCAGTCAAGGTATCAAATGAGCATGATGGGAGAGCTTAGTTATTTTCTAGGCTTACAGGTCAAGCAAACAGATGATGGGATTTTTATCAATCAAGCAAAATATACCAGAAATCTTCTCAAGAAATTTGGTATGCTTGATAGTTCATCTGCTACAACTCCCATGGCTACTGCAACAAAGCTAGACAAAGACATAGGAGCTTCAGTAGATATTACAAACTACAGAGGCATGATAGGGTCTCTTCTTTATCTTACTGCAAGTAGACCAGACATCATGTATGCAACATGTCTTTGTGCAAGATTTCAAGCAGATCCCAGAGAGCCTCATCTAACAGCTGTGAAAAGAATTTTCAAATATCTCAAAGGAACCATAACTCTTGGTTTGTGGTATCCTAGAGAATCAGAGTTTAAATTAATTGGTTACTCTGATGCAGATTTTGCAGGCTGTAAGATAGACAGAAAAAGCACAAGTGGAAGCTGTCAATTTCTTGGTGACAGATTAGTTTCTTGGTACAGCAAGAAACAGAAATCAATTTCCACATCCACAGCAGAAGCAGAGTATATTGCTGCTGGTAGCTGTTATGCACAGATTTTATGGATGAAGAATCAGTTGCTGGATTATGGATTAAGGTACTCTAAAATACCTATTTTCTGTGATAATCAAAGTGCTATTGCTATGACAGGTAATCCAGTACAGCACTCCATGACCAAGCACATCAGCATAAGGTATCATTTTATCAGGGAACATGTGGAAGAAGGAAATATTGAGCTTCATTTTGTGTCTACAGACCAACAGCTTGCAGATATCTTCACCAAACCTTTGAGTGAAGCTACCTTTACAAGGCTGGTAAATGAACTTGGAATGATCTCTGGTTTTGACTAGAGATACTGGTTAGACTCAAAATCTATACTTATATGATTTGTTGCTCATGTTTCTTTGCATATGTTAACTATCATTCATACCAGTTTGTCAAACTCTGTTCGTCATACTCTGTTACACATACTCTGTCAGTCATTCTCTGATGATTAAACTCTGATGTTAAACTCTGATTATGATTTTGTCTGAAACACATGGACCGATGAAGAAAATTGTATGAAGCATGACTCTTAGTAAGTAATCATGAATCCTTCTGAGTGATATAAATTCTGATTTCAAAATGTGCAGAAATTTTACACAGCATGATACTGTCTCTATATTTATAGCATCTCTTAGTTTATTGATCCTATACACTGAGTCTATATTAGCTGTTTGCACTTTCTCTCATAAATTAATTGTATTAACTGATGAAAAGTCTAAACTCTGATAATTAGTTGCAAATATTTCACCCTCAAATCAAAAGATGCCAAAATGTGCACAAATTCCTTTGAGATCATGTTGTGCCTAGGAAGACCCATGAACTTATTGTATGAAATAAGGGCTAAAATTTTTGATTTTTGGTGACTAGTGCCAACCACTGATTACTGGGGAAAAAAAACAAAAAAAAAACAAAACAAAAAAAAAGAGGGGGGGGGGTGAAAATAATAAATTTAAAGGTACAGAGTTTAGATAATATCAGATTTTGTATTATACATGAGAGTTTGGGCAACCAGTTTTTACTGATTTATTTTGTGGATTTTATGCACTTTGAGATGATTTAAATATTCATATTCAGTAAACTCTGCTAATTCACACACATATATTCACATCTGTACATTTTTGTGAAAAGAGTTTATTAATGAAGGAGGAGAATTGGTAAACACTGATGGATTGTGTAATATACGCCGAGGTATATTGTTTTTAATCTTTTTTGATTAAAATGATTCTTTGTTTCAGACATTTCATAAATTAAAAAAAAACATTTGTTTTATCAAGAGGCGTGTATGGATGTCCAACAGTTTGAGAATTGCTTTTAACAGAGGAGAGAGGTTGCGTGTTTTGATAAGTGTGAAAGGCGGTAATTATTGCAGTTTTTACTACGCATGCGCATTGAAAACTCCCACTTACCGCTGTCAGTCATTGCATGTATGACACGTGTCAATTTTACACGGTTCACAAGTGAGACAGTTGTGCGTTTTAATGATTAAAAACTCTTCAGTTTTTAATTTTAATTTTGATATTTATACATTATACACACAGCTATTTACACTTTTCACATCTTACACAAATTTGAATTCTACAGTCATACACACATATTCACAAACACTTTCTGAACCAACTACTCTTGAGTTTTCTAATTTTATACTGAATATTTCTCAAATCGTACTAATGGCCACTACAGCTTTTGTTGTTTCTGGGTTAGAATTCGTACCAAACAACTATGCAGCTCCGTTAACCACTGAGAACGCACCGGAGGCGTTTCACTTGGTTCAGCGTTTCTTGGCAAATTCTGATATTGGACATGCTCTTACTGAACCAACGAAGCTGTCTGGATCTCAAATTAGAACTTTCTGGCAGACAGGTGTTTATGATGATGGAGGAGAGGCTGGGTCTCCGTCAATTGTCTTTGAGTATCAAAACCAAGAGTTTGTGGTCACTCCTGAGACTGTTCGTGATGCTCTGAACTTTGAGGATTTCAATTCCTATACAATTTCTGTTGGCGATGGAGAACTGCTGAGAATGATGAGCGATATCGGTTACTCTGGGTCATTGGCCAAGGTGGGTCAATTGAAGCATCCATTCTTGAGGAAGGAGTGGAGTTTCTTCTTTGATTGCATCACAAGAGATTTCGGGAAGAAATGTACCAATTGGGATGCAATTCCTACAGACAGTCTGCAAATCGGGTATTCCTTACTCTATGGTACTCACTTTGATTTTGCTAGATTAGTTTTACATAATATTGGTGAAAAGATGACAGAAAACAGGGGTGTTGTCTATTTTGCTCGTTTTTGTCAACTACTATTTTCCTTTTGTGTTCCTGGAATTGAGATTCTGGAGGATGATGTTATTCAGTCTTTTAGATTGCATAAACGCATATTTTCTGACTTAACAAACAAGGATCTTAAGAAAGGGAATGTTGGTGCTCTGCTATTACCTGAGAGAGTGCAACAGTTTGAAAATAATCCTCCACAACCACAATCACAACCTGAACCAGAACCTCAAACTCTGAACACTTCATTACTAAACACTGAACCTCCACCCTCTACTTCTCAACAACCACAGTCTGGTGGTAGAATTAATAAAAGAGCCTTCAAGAGAAAAGTTCGAGCTAACAGGCCACAGTCTAATGATGAAGATGATGTTGATCATGAAATTCTTCATCAGAGAAAGAGGAGGATGGTAGCTAATTATCTCTTTGATGAATTAGAAGTTGAAGCTCCTGAAGCTGAAAATCAGGAGGTTGTTGATGAAGCTCCTTTAGCTGTGTCTAAGGAGGCTGTTATTGATGAAGCTACTGTGTCTGATGAGGCCAGAGTACATGCTGATGCAGAGGCTGATATGCCTGCACAAGATGATTTCTTTAATGACTTTGAAATGGATGCACATTTTGAAGCACATCCTTCTATTAGTGTTTGTGACACTGAGGATGTGGTAGCTGATCAACCCACCCTAGTTATAGATGAGTCACTTGCAACTCATATAGAGGTTCTCTCTGTCACTAATCAAGTTCCTGAAATGGGTGAAGAGGTTGATCAGGTTGTTGAAGCTGCTGTAGAGCTGATAAATGAAGATACAGCAGAGGATATGGTTGAGACTGTTGTTGAGACTATTCCTGAAGAAACAGAGGTTCTTGTAAATGTCAACTCTGAGAATGTTGAAGTTGTTGCAGAGCAAGTTCTTGAAGAAGATGCGCAGTTAAATACTGAAGCCACTGCAGAGAATGTTTTTAATGAAGCTGCAGAGCCTATCCAAGACAATGTTGATGCAGATAATGATCAAAATTCTGAACATTCTCTTCATGCAGTCTCTGACATCAATGTTGAACTTTCAGACTCTGATGAACCTTTTCTCAGAGATCCAGCTGCTGAATCTATCAAAGAAAAACAAACTGCCACTGAAGCTCATTTTAGAGAGATGTATTATGCAAACTGGTCAGGGGCAGATTGTATTTTCTCCAAGCAAAGAACTGCTGATTTTGTAGATAAATCTGCAAAGGAGATTTCTAATCCAGAACTTCTTAGTCATTTGAAGGCTACAATAGTCCAAGTGAAGTCTCTTAACAATAGATTTGATGAGACTCATAAGGTTGTCATGGGCTTAAGTAATGACATTGTTGCTAAGGAGTTAGCTTTGAAGAATGATAGAACTAGATTATCTTCTATGATCAAGGATCAAGTGGAAATAAAGCAAAGGCTAAGCAAGGTGGAAGAGAATCAGACTGCTATGTCTTCTCAACTTACTTCTATTGCTACATCACTAGAGTTGCTGACATCAGTTTTTATTCCTGATGATGTCAAAAAGGGGGAGAAAGTACCTAAAGACAAATGCAAAAGGACTCCAACCTTGAGACTGAGGGATGATTCTAATGATGGTGGAAGCAGAGGAGCAGAGAAAAGGTCAAAGTCTTCTCAAGAGCAAGGGAGACTTAGGTCAAACTCTGCTAGACAGACATACTCTGAAAGAATAAACTCTGGTGGTCAATCTTCTTCAAGACTTAAGAGTCTAGTGATTTCATCAAATGCAACTACTGATGAAGAGATTGCTGCTAAGTTGTTTATGGAAGAACATGGTGGTGAAGCCACAGTGGAAGATATGGATGCTGAGATGAAGCTTCTTACTGAAGAACACCAGAAGAAGGTTGAAGCTGGTACTTACAAGAAGAAGACTGTTAAGGCTCCTAGGAAAAAGGAAATTGCACTTTCTATCAAGGAAAATACTCAACAGAGTATACAATATTCCAGGAGGCCTACAGTAGATGTTTCTGGAAAAGGAAAGGGAAAACTGGTAGAAGAAGGACAGTTTTCAAAGAAAAATTATTCAACCTCTGACGTTGCTCAAGTTGAATCAAGACTAAATCAATCAACCTCTGACGTTTCTCAAGTTGAATCAAGACTAAATCAATCAACCTCTGACGTTGCTCAAGTTGATAGTTCTGTTAAAGTTGTGACAACCTCTGACGTTGCTCAAGTTGTCCAAACTCAGTTATCTTCA
Organism: Heracleum sosnowskyi; assembly: GCA_030848705.1. Classification (NCBI taxonomy): domain Eukaryota; kingdom Viridiplantae; phylum Streptophyta; class Magnoliopsida; order Apiales; family Apiaceae; genus Heracleum; species Heracleum sosnowskyi. Next base: position 8,073,085 of record CM061245.1, read on the forward strand.
CAACTCCAAGGTTTCAAAAGACCTGTACTTCCTGAAACTCTGAAGCCAGAATCTGTGAACTTTATTCAAACCAGAACAGTACTTGGAAAAGAATCTTATGATAAGTCTGGTTTGGGTTCACACAGGGAGAAAAGAATTAATAACAGTCCTGCAGATCTTACATCACTGGCAGAACCTGGTGTTGGGGTTACTCAAGAAAACCTTGACAAACTAGAGTCTGTTCATATGATTTACCACAGAGGATTAAAGAAGGAGTTTTTGTTATACTTCATGAATGATGGAAGAGTTTACAGAATTGGAGAATCTGATATTCATTTGAAACTATGGGAAGAGCTAGAGTATGTTCTATATCTTCTTAAGATAAAAAATAGAAGTACTCATGATGCTGCTTTAGTTTTAAGAGACAGAATGATGAAATCAAAAGTTCTTCTTGGAGGAGGTGTTTCAAGTGCTTACATTCCTAAGTACAGAGATGCTTATGGAAAGATAGTTGAAATGAAGAGAAACAGTGCCAGATTCAAGACTGCACTGGGAATAAAGGTTTTGGAATTCAACCTAGAGTCAGATAAATCTTACTTTATCCGGCTAGGGAATGAAATGAGAAAGAACATCATTTATTCTCTGAGAGCTGCTATCTACCAGACTGGAGAAAGTGATCCAGAGCTTAAAGAGTTGAAAGAAATCATGGTGGATGAGCTAGAAAAAGCTGAAAGGAGGCTACTCATTGACTATCTCAGGACAGTGCCTGATATTGAAGAAATTAAGTAAAGTCCGACTGTAAGTTTTTTAAAGTTTTTTGTTCTAAGTAAAAGTTAAACTCTGATATGTTATAAACACTGCATTTGTTATATGTTTTGACATCATCAAGTATCTATTAACTTGTACATTTTTATTATGCACAAGTTGGGGGAGATTGTTAGATATAATTGCTGATGATTGTTTATCAGTTTTTAAGCAACAGGTACTCATTAGAGTTTACTAGAAGCCAGTCAGAGTTTGTTAAAGTCTGACGGGGTGAGAGTTTACTTTAGTTGTCGGTGCTAATATGAAGATTCTAGAAGCAATATATTCTGAAGATGGAAAGAAGTAGAATATATTGAGATGGCTAAATAAGCGGGACAGAAGACAGAAGCAATCCTAATTTGATATCAATTGTATAGCTAATTTGTAGGAATATCAATTAGAGATTGATTCTATGTAGCTGTGTACTATATAAACACAGATAGGTTAACCCTAAAAGGGATGCGAATACTGAATACATTATTCTTGTAACCTAGCAGCTCTCTGTGATATTTTACATCACTGAGAGAAGAGTTATTTAATATAATTCAGTTTATTGTTCATAAACAGTGTTCTTGATTATCCTTCTCATACATATATTGATTATATATTGTGTATTCGGCCTAACAAGAACCCTCTTGGTTTTAGAGTTGCCTATTACAGGTATAATGACCAACGGGTCGTCATGGGGGAACTTCGCCCCTTCAAGATCAGAATCATCAAAGCTAATAGCCACTTCTGTCTTGGCACGTTTCGGTGATTCTCCTACAACAGTCATTACCTCTCGGGCATAAGCTTTCCTTGAGTTTCGGGAGGACCCAGCAGCAGTCGGTCCTCCAAATATCATGTTGATGACAGGCCCTCGGGGCTTAGGATTACGATCTTGGTCGTTATCCCTCCTATCATAGTCTTTCCTTTCATAGTTTCCTTGTTGATTTCCTCGGTTCCCATCCTTAGTGAACTTATCGAGTTTTCCTCTTCGGATTAAGAACTCGATCTCATCTTTCAGTTGTCTACAATCGTCGGTGTCATGACCAACGTCTTTATGGAAACAGCAGAATTGATTTTTGTTCTGTTTTTCCAAGTCGGATCTTAGCGGCTTTGGCCATCGAAGATCTTCTTCCTTCTCAATATCCATCAGAATTTGACTTCTTGAGGTGTTCAATCTTGCATACTCATTGAACCTGGGTCCAAAGTTGTTCCTTTTAGGTGGAGATTCAGAATCCTTCGCTGTCCTGGGATATTTGTCCCTAGCGTCATACTCTTGAGTCTCCTTTCTCTTTTTTCCGTTTTCACTTCCCTCAACAGTGGGTTCATATTTCTTCATACTTTCCTCGGCCTTGATATACTTTCCAGCTCTGTCTTGAAGCTTCAACATGTTTTCGGGTGGATGCTTTGCCAACGATCTCTTGAAGTGATCATCAGTGATTCCTTGTTGCAGGGCTATCATAGCTACTTTGTCCTCCAAGTCCGGGACTTTCAGAGCCTCCCTAGTGAATCGATTTATGTATTCCCTCAAGGATTCATTCTTTCCTTGCTGGATTCCCATAAGAGATGCAGAACTCTTTTCATGCACCCTTCCACTAACAAACTAATTGATAAACGCTTTGCTTAATTCCTTAAAAGACCCAATGGAATTGGGAGGTAGACGACTATACCAACGTTGGGCCATGCCCGCCAAGGTTTGTAGATATGCCCTACACTTGACCGCATCATTGGTTGGTTGCAACAACAGTGCATTAGAGAAGGTTCACGTGATTTGCGGGATCCCCCGTTCCATCATAAGCTTTGATCGTTGGCATCTTAAATTTCCTGGATATGTTAGCTTTCATGATGTCTTGAATAAACGGTGGTGTAGGATCATCAGGATCTCCTAGGGGCAACAAAACACTAGGATCGCCCATTGGGGCTTCAGCCCTCTTGGTTCTTCTCGGTGTTGGGTCCAAGTTGATTATCGGGACTCTTCCAGTTGTTTTTCTTTGTGCTCTTGCGGCCTCCTCTTCTGCCAGTAATTTCTTGAGTCTTGCAGCCTCTGCCTCATGGGCCGCAATTTTTTCTTTAGTAGTTTGATCCCGATTTGTTTGGGAAGAACGTCTTCTTCTCGGGGCAAGATCCTTCTCTTCTCCAGTTGAGTCATTCTCATCCTCAGTGTAAGGACCTGAGTAGTCTTGAATCAGGGGGGTCCGTCGAGTTTGAGTTTGTTGATTTAGGGGTCCCAGACCTTGTATGTAAGGGGGAACATATGCTTCATGATAAGTGGGATTGAGACCACTACTGCCCATCGGGGGTCGAGGGGGCATAGCATAGCTTGGCATCCCAAGAGTTTGAGTTGCGTATTGGGGAAGATCCGTAGTATTGAGTTGAAGGCCACTTGGTGCATTCATGAGCAGTGGGGAGATTGGTTGCTGGAGAGTGGTCTCTTGTGGATTAGATCCATGAACGACCATCTGCAGGGGATTCGTCCCTTCAACCGAAATTGGGACTTCCGGTCCTTGAGTGGTGGTGATCGGCGGTGGCTGGCTTCCTTGAGCGCCTGCCTCAGAGGTGAGAGGAAGATCTTCAGAAGTTTGAGTATCTCGAGTCGTTCTTCGTGTGTTTGCCATGGTTGATGTTGTCTTCCCACAGACGACGCCAAATGTTATGGATTAAAAAACGTGTTTGTATATTAATTGCTAGGATTGATGAGCTTTCGAGATTTAATGGCTGCACTTGTGTTTCGAGACTAAATCGGTCCTCACAAGATGCCTACGTATCTCAATTCATAATTGAGAATCAAGCCAAAGACGTAGTTCTGATTGTAGGATCAGGTCCTTTATATAGGCGTCAGGAGCCTTGTATTTATGGTAGGTTTAGGAGTCTTAGCTAATAAGTCTCCTTTTTGATAATGAATAAACATTGTATTTCTTGCTGAATAAGTCTTTTCCTTGTTGATAAAGGCTATGACTCATTAATTGGGATTCTGGATCCTTCTTTGATGAATTTACCATATTTTGGACTCTTTTCATGAGTTGTATATTTTTCCTATTTATTAATTACGAAATTAATAAATAATCAGGGTTTTGGGCCTTGAATATTGGGCCTAACTCTTGGACCAATCTAGGTCTAATTAATACGTCATTAATTACATTTCTAGGGTTATTTTTAGCCCATATCAGTACGTAAGAGGAATTTTCATAATATAAGGTTTTTTAATTGAATAACTTATTGTTTCCCTTTACATTGTTGATGGTGTTATTCTTTAAAAGTAATCTATTAGATAATGTGGCTTCCTAACGACAAGGGTTGTTTCTTTAACACAGTTATTATATACACATCAATGTTACATACATAATAAGCCTATTACCTTGGTGTCAATTAGTCATGCAGCATCAGTATGGGCTTCTCAGAGATAACTAAGCCTTTGTTTCCTGATAAATCTAGCTGGTTTTAGACACAAACAAGTGCCTAATAGATTTTGATTTTTCTTAATTTTGATTAGCTAATGTTAGGAGAACTAGCAATTTGTTGGATTGTGCAGTTTGTTGTATGATGACTACAATTGCAACATTGCAAGCTGTAATTTCCTAGTTGGAAAAACATATAATGAACTTGTGATTTATGAATCTAATATTTTTGTTTTGTAGTCCTTCCCATATTTCTCTGACAACTTATAAATGACACATCTTAAATGACTTACATTTTTATTTATTAATATAGAAGAAAATAGAGTAATGATATTAAGTAGACGTCCATCCATATATACATTTGACATATTTTAATCTGTGTAGGTATATGGTCTCATCTTTTTATCACACCTAAATATTTGGGAGAAAAATGAGGTTCTTTAGAAATTTGGATAGTTGTAATGTTGTGATGAGAGTAGAGAGGAGATATTTGGATTCTTGGTTAGTGAAGTAATTCTTGGAGAAACATAATCATTCTAATTTGAGTGCAAAATAAGGTTCATTCATTATTATTGGAGAATAAAGCTAGTTATGATTTTAAGGGTATAATAGTAATATCCTATAAACATATGTTTAGGCACTTAGTAGTATCTGAGCAAATGGTTGTGACGTCCTGTTTAGTTAACTGTTTGTGTTTATTACTGTAGTTGAAATGTGGAAACTGTGGAGAGCTTGCAAAGAAGGATTTAACTGTGTGTTTTGATCAAGATAGGACTTTGGAGAGTACACCACATGTCACTAAGAAGGTCGATTCTTTTCTTTGGCATTTATATTTTTATATTTTTATGTAATTTATCTTTTCCCTGTTATAGTGCCACTTATGTGACACTTATTGAAGAAGACTCCTTTGATGTGCGGTTTATGGAGCTAGAGTGCATTGGTTATGAACCGGTGGGCTTTTTGTTCGGAAGAGGCTGGAAAGCCGAGAGCGTAAGTGATTTGTAAGATTTCAACCTATCTTACTTTTAAATGCTAAAAATTACCGTAAACTCTTAAAGTTTACGGTAAACTCTTAGAATTATAAATTATTTGGATTGTTAGAACTATTTAGACCAGAAATTCGGTGTCTGATTTCTTTTTTCCACCACAGCTAAGTAGCTAACACACGAACACATATATATCAATTATTGTTCATCAATACATCTTCACACCCTTTTTTCAACTTCAAGTTCTTCAATTTCCTACAATCCAAATTCGCAAACACCTTAGTCACCTCATTTGCTCACCATTTCTAACATTTTCAAAATTCAATAGCCTCCTCAGGAAAAACTCATTTAGCACACCCACAAACACAAGTCAAACTAATCTAAGACACAATATTTCTCTCAAACATTTAATCAAACACTTTACTTCGTTTATCATCTTCACCACTCTCACAATAAAAATGTATAGAACTATTGTGTTTGTGTATATACACATCTTTATTCAAAACTCATCTTCACAAAACATATATATGAAATTTGAACTTCCTGAAAAATCTCACATATTAGTTTGGTTGAAGATTATATTTATTTATGAGAGCTTTTTTGTGATGTTGGCTTGGTGTTGTCTTCTTCTAAGAATTTATATCATTTAATTGAGCTAGTTTCATGTGTGTGTAGGATGCTACTATCTGGTAGTTGATCGTCCTTTTGTACATTGCACCATCATTACACAAGTTGTTCCCCATTCTATCCTTGCAGTATCAATAAGTTTAAATTCAAATTAGGGGTAGAATCATAATTTACTAAAAAATCTTTGCCTTCGTCGGCATTGTGTTCCCTCCATAAATGAAAGCTCTGTAATAGTGTCTGCCTTACTCCTTCTCCAAGCAAAAAACACACACCACCTATACACACACTTATACACATAAGCAAAACATACCCTAGATACACACAGAAGAAAAAAAAACAAAAATGGTGAGATATGGAGTGTTTTTCATAGCCGAGCTCGAGAATCTCACCGATCTTCAACCTGCCGGTGGCGTTGCTACTCCATACTACTTGAAGGTTCGTTTTCTCATATTTTAGCTTTTTCCATTTTTACTTCGCTTTATATAAATTATAACTATACGGTTATTTTCACGGTTCATGCTTGTGTTTTGCTAATTTTATCTTCATGTTCGTGTTCGATTCTTGTGTTGTATACGTTAAAATGTTTATAATATCTTCATGTTCGTGTTCGATTCTTATGTTATATATATATATATATATAAGGTTTTTTTAATTGAATAACTTATTGTTTCCCTTGACATTGTTGATGGTGCTATTCTTTAAAAGTAATCTAGTAGATAATGTGGCTTCCTAACGACAAAGGTTATTATGCGGAATTAAGATTACCGTTTCTCTTTTTAATACAAAAATACTGCACACACATCATACGTTTTTACCTCAACCTTGTCAGTTTGCATATATCATGTTTATTGCGAAATTAAGATTATCGTTTCATATATCAGTTTTATTGAAAAATCAAGATTATTGTACATGTTATGACTCTAGATTAATTTTTTGGTGCAAACAAAGAAAAGTGTTAGTCTCTGTTGGAGGCCATCCATAATAAAGCAATAACCATATCAGCATATCTCTTTTTAATACAAAAAAACTGCACACACATCATACGTTTTTACCTCAACCTTGTCACTTTGCATATCATGTCTATTGCGAAATTAAGATTACCGTTCATATATCATTTTTATTGAAAAATCAAGATTATTGTACATGTTATGAATCTAGATAAATCTTATATGTGACTGCTATAGCCTTGCCTTTGATAAATCTTATCTGTGATCTAACGCGGCCTTATATGATTAACAAGAGAAGAAATATTCAGCATAATCCTCCAAATGTAGAGCTAAGGAATTGTACTATCGATTCATGATGAAGAAAGTGTACCAGGATTCATCAGACTACTAGAAGTCTCCAATCCAAATGTTAGTAGCCCTTTCTCAGTGTGTGCTCCACGTCTCACTGAATTAATAGGCTGTGCCAATCCTCTATTTATTGATCATGAGACTCGAGATGGAGATAGTTATGTAAGTGAAAACTACACTAGCTCCAATCCCATCCACAATGCCTTGAAATTCTCCCATGAATCAGAAGGAGAATACGTGGAAATCCATCCATTTACATTAGTGTCCCCAAAGAAAAGCATGTACCAGGATATCTGTGAGCTTGCTTTGACAAAGAAAGTTCTTTAATCATATTACCGTTCAACAAAGATCGGTTAGATATGGAAAATAATATTGAAGGTGTAGCAGCGCATAAGAAGGTCCAGTCCATAAACTTCAATGTTTTAAATCATGATCCTTGCTCTGTCGCACTTCTTGTTGATAAAGGGTCTCTTCAGGGTCATCTTCACAACAATTCTTAATTCTCCATGCACCACATAAAACACCACTTTGCAGTGCTTTTTCTGGGTGGCCCTGATGCTCGAGAGGCACTGGCTTTTGCTGATCGCATGACAAGTCATCCTGATGTGTCACTGTTGGTGATTAGATTTCTTTCACATGATGGTGAAGGGGATGATTTGATCGAGAATAAGCTGGATGATGGACTAGTAACATGGTTTTGGGTGAAAAATGAAGGGAACATCTAGGTAACATATAGGGAATAAGAGTATGTCCCAAATTATACCTCAAAAAATATCGCGTCCCCTGTTCATGAAAATGTCTTATTACAAAAATAAGTGATTGTCTGTACACAAGTGTGGGTGCACTTAAAATCCTGATCTAGTGAACACCTAGTTACCAGAAATAAACATAATAACTGCATTTTCTTGATTTGATTTTTCGAGCATCCGAGCATAAATCTATTGCTGAGTCTCATTCATTATTGTGGTTCTTGCCAATGTGATCTTCAAGTCATTCTCTTTTTGCTTCAAAATTTTCAAAATTCAACTCCAACCCACCACACTAAATTTTATACCAATTTTGTACTATGTAGATTATTTTATTGCTAAAGTACAAAAGTAAAAACATAAAAATAATAAAAATTGGTGGAATATAAACGGAACAAATTTGTTTTAGGTAAGGAATACAAGGTCAATGTTATAATATACAAAAAATCTAAAAATATAATGTGATGTCAAATTTGTTGAAAGTACAAATTTGATGTGATGTCAAATTTTGTACCTTTTCCATTTTCCTTTGAAAGTACTAATATTATTACGATCAAATTTAACAACCAACCGGAGCCAACTAAATTTAACATACAATTACCGAAACAAATGGGCTTGGTTTTGTCATACTTTGCCCACATGCTTCTTAAGCACCAGAGCCATTAAATCAGGTAAAGAAGCACAATCAAAGTCAGGGGAAAAAAACATCCAAATCAACCAATTCATAACATATAGAATATGCAAGAATAATCAACATATAATCAAGTGGTAAAAATTTGCAAAAGAAATAAGCATTAGTAGTCTTTATATATGTGCATTATAATAAGCAGAGTCTTTACATGATGAGATAAATCAAGTGATAACAAGTCATTCTCTCTGACATTTAAATATTATTGAAAAACGAACATTGTTTTATACATACAAGCGTACTCAAGAAAAAGGAAAAATAGTCTCCATAAAATCTTTTAAAAAAAACAAATCAAAACCAAACATGCTACATTTTTTTCTTTTTTGGCCACAAAACAAACATTCTACTTAAATAAACCAAAGTGGTGGTGAGAAATGATGGACCGAAGTCCCTTGAAAATGAGGCTGAAATTCACTAGTCTTCACATTAAAAGTTCCCATATCACGACCTCCTCCTTCCCTTTCTCCATCATCATCCTCACCTCCATTATCGATAAAAAGATCCCACATGTCGTCTGTATAGTATATACTATTTGATTTTATAAACTCCGATGATGCTACTGAAGTTGATGAAGCTCTACCAATGAAAAATGCTTCGTTTCCTATATTTTTTACTTCTTCCCATATACATGATTGAATAGTGGCATCAGCATTAGAATAATGTAATTCTAATTTGAATACCAAAAAATTAGTTGTATGATACCTGAACTTATGAGGTTTTGGACTTTGCTGCAAAAATCGCAAAACTACCCAAATATGAGATCCACATAACGATTCAATCAAATAAATTTGATACCTTGCGTATACATGATCTTGAGTCCACACAAAGAGCAGCCAAACCCACCTTTGTAAGAAACCCACTTCCCTTTGACCTGAATATTAGGTCCTTACCCCAACCTCTTCTTGAGTTTGGACTATTTGTTGTTCCTCACCAAGGTTATACTACTGTCCCAACCTATTCAACAAACACTCAAATGTTTCCTAACAATACTGCAACCCCCCTGGGTTCAACCCATACTTCCACACCACACTCAACCCATATGCTCCCCTACTGTATCTTAACACTACAAACTATACTATGACTACTCCAATGCCTACATATCACATACCTGCATCACAGCCAACTATACCCACCTACCAGACCTCTCAACCATGGAACCAATTGGACCAGGGCTACTGAAGACAACTCAACCCTGTTCCAACCATAATACCCATAAATTTGAATTTCACTGGACAGGACCCTAGAGGCTGACTCACCAAGTGTGAAAAGTATTTTAAGTTAGTACCTACTCCCGATATGAGAGCAAGAGTCTTGTGTGCTGCTCTCCACATGGAGGGAGATGCAGACATCTGGTATAGAACTGTCGAGGAGGAGAAAACTAATCTTTTGTGGCATGAATTCTCTAAATTAGTATGCCAAAGATTCTCAAAAGGTGGTTATGAAAATATAGTTGACCAGTTTAATAAGATTGTGCAAAGAGGTACTGTAGATGAATACATCAACAAGTTCGATGAATTGAGAAATTATGTTATGCTGCAAGAAGGATTCCATAGAGAATCATACTATATTGACAATTTTATTAGTGGCTTGAAGGATGAGATTTCTCAAACATTGTACACTCATAAGCCCTAGACCTTGCAAGAGGCTAGAGACAGAGCAAGAGGGCAAGAGCAGTATTTATCTGTCTTGGATAAAAGATACAGGGCCTCTCAAAGTGCTGGCAAGGTGAACACTAATTCAGGCCCTTATACCACTGGTGCTGTGAATATTAAGCCAATGGGAGACAAGGCCACCTCTACTGTTAAGGGTGCTGAGAGCTACAGAAGATTGACTCTAGCTGAGATCAATGACAGAAAAACCAAGGGCTTATGTTTTCACCGTGACAAAAAATTTGAACCTAGCCATGACTGCAGAAGAAAGAAAATTTACATCATGATTGGAGATGAGCCAGATGATTCATCTGATTGCGAGGAGTTAGCAGTGATATGGGAAGATGAGACTATGTTCACAACAGAAGGACAACCAGAAGCAAAAATTTCCTTACAAGCCATGAGTGGTTCCACGGGAAACTGTACATTGAAGTTACAAGGTAATATTAAAGGAAGAACAGTCTCTATTTTGGTGGATAGTAGGTCAACCCACAATTTTATCTCTCAAGCCTTGGCTAAGCAATTGAATTTAACTACCAGCTCTTGTAGCTCGTTTGACATCACAGTGGCAAATGGAGAAAAGGTGGAATGTTCTAATGTCATTGAGGAAGTCAACTAGCAAATGTCAAATGAGCTCTTTCACAGCAAAATGAATGTCATTCCCCTTGGTGGTTATGATATCATATTGGGAGTAAAGTGAATGACCACTGTTAGCCCAGTCACCTTTGATTACCAGGATCACAACATCATGATCAACTGGAAAAATCAGAAGATTAAATTGCAGCAAGCTTCTAAGGTACCTACTGTACAGTTAGTCCCAGACTTGGAACCACAACCTAGTTCCACCAAGAGGAAGCTTATTATCTGGTGCAACTCACTGCTCTCAATGGTGAACAAGGTGAATTGGATAATTTGACACCTGAATATCAGGACTTGTTGCAGAAATATGCAGATATATTTGTTGTGCCTCAGAATCTACCCCCTCCAAGGTCTCATGATCATAGTATTCCCTTGAAACCCGATACTCAACCAGTTGCTTCCAGTCCCTATAGGTGCCCAATTGCTCACAAGGAGGAAATTGAAAAAATTACCAATGAGATGCTTGTTGTAGGAGTGATAAGAAACAACACTTCTCCATTTGCTTCACCAGTCCTATTGGTAAGGAAAAAGGACAACTCCTGGAGACTTGTCATTGACTATAGAGCCTTGAATTCCATCACCATCAAAAACAAATTTCCAATACCTATAATTGAGGAGCTCTTGGCAGAACTTAAAGGCAGCAAGGTCTATGTTGGTCCTTGACTATTGCAGAAGGGGGGGGGGGGTTGAATGCAATACTGATAAATTCCAATCTACGTTTCAACAACAAAAACTAAGATTAAAGTTTATCATTTTATGGAATTGCAAACAAACAAACACACGAGTATTTCTCACAAAATAAATGTTTTATTTATTTTGCAATGGGTTGCTACAACCTCAAGAAAATGTTTGTTTTCTTGAGCTTCAGTTTCTCGAGTGATTACAAAGAATGAATTGAGAGATCGTCTAAGTAGACTAAACCTATCACTATCAACACGGGTCTTATGAAGCTGCTGTCATTTTCATGTGGCAGCTTCTTACAATTTGCCTACCCGTGAGTCTTTCCTAAATTGCTATACAGACAGCTTATCAGTACAGAACAAAGCAATCTAGAAATATTCTATTTTAAGCTAACACAATTCAGTAGATGTAGATTTGTCATACTCTGGAATTGGTGAGCTTTGTCATGTGATCTCTCAAGCTTCGGTCGTAGTCTTGCAGACATGTTACAGTGTTGGGATACTGCAACACGCCTGTTTCTTGAACATCCAATCTGTCACAAGTTTGACTGGGTTGTTCCCCAATACAAATGTTATCCCTTCATGACAGTATCCTGATAGCTGAGCTTGCTGTCACAGGAATGCACTTTTGGTGACAGTGAGAAATCCCCGTAGAAGGTGCTGTCAGGATTTCCAAGCTTGCTGTCAGGCTAAGGAAAAAGTTGATGTCCGAGGGCTTCTGCCAATGTTGCTGTCAGAGTGAATGAACTGTCGTGACTTGCAACATGATGTCTTCTTGTAACCTTACTGTCAATGCTGTGACAGTAATCTTTATTCTTGTTGTCCATCTTGAGTACTTCTTGAGGCTTGAACAAATAAATGAACTTCTACCTAGATGCACTAGAATCTTATTTGTACTAAACAAAACAGTTACAAAGACATACTCTGGTTGTGACAGTATGTTCATACTTAATAAAATTAAGTACATAAATTATCTAGTTAAGTTGTCTCATAGCTATCACCCATGAAACCTAACAATCTCCCCCAATTTGTTTTTATGGACAATAACAACAAATTTGCAATTAATACATGCTGACAACTTAACTAACAAGACCAGAATTTGACAAAAGATTTTTACTTAGCTTCAGATTTATTTTTCTGTCTTGCTTCATTCTCTTTGTTGAGAGCTTCCTTAAGAACTTCTCTGAGTCCTTCCACCAGTGCTATTTCATCAGGAGTGATAGCCTCATCTTCAATCTCATCAATGTGCTTCTGAACTGTCTTGGAGAGACATACTCTAGCATCCTTAAGATCCATCCATAAGTCTTTGCCAAATGCATGAGTTTTGAACTTCAGTGTGCCATTAAAGTCTTTGAATCTACTCCCAGGGTATGCATTCAGAGTTTTTCTCCTTGACTTGTCCAGCTTTGAGTCTTCACCCTTTATTCTTTGAAGAATGCTCTCAATCTCAGAAGAGCATTGCTATTCCAATGGATGAATTGATCCAATCACCAAGTAGAGTAAGTCTTTCAGAGCACTGGTTTTAAGTTTATGAAAGCTTCTCACTGGAATCTCTTCTCATATGAACTTGATTCTCAGAGGATTCTCAAGCATATAGGATTGATAATTGGGTCCTTCACTCTCCACCCTGTTGGCTTCTCTGCTTTTATCCAAGAATGCATCTTCCATATCTTCAGTGGCATTTCTTGCTGCAGGATTTGAGGATCCTTCTTGACCGGGTTGTGCCTGTGTTTCTTCTTCAGCAATATCCTCTTCATAATCAGCTACCTCTTCATCGGAATACTCCAGCAAGTGAGCAATGTCAGAATCATCATGGTCTTCAAACATACCAAACTTCTGATAGAATTCCATATCCCTTTCATCCTAGTATTTCAGAACATGTTCCATGACCTTGTTGGGTACATTGTCATAGCTTTGGAGCATCTCCACCATTCTGTCCAAGAAGAAGTAGTCAATCCTTCTTCTGACCTTTGTTCTTACAATTGAAGGGATGTCATTCACAGAGATTGATTCAAGTTCTAAGATGAAGTTTGCATCCACCTTTGCTGACCTTGATGAATCCCACCAAAGAGTGTACATGATTGCTTCCTGGTTGGCATATAGTTCCACTTCAACACTTCTGATTTCTTTGGATTTGGCATGTTGTATTTCAAAGGAATTTGGGTATTTAACTTGAAGAGGCTTCTTCAAATTCCTGCAAAGCCCAGTAGCTTTCTGAATTCCCAAGTACTTGGTATTTCCTCTCCTTGCTTTAGCAGTTTCCTGAGTTTCTGGTTCCTGTCTGGAAAACCAAGCCTTTGCTAAGGTTTTTGTCCTTTTTGGCTTGACAGTGGGCTTGATTCCATCCTTGACAGCATCTTTGTTGACAGTGTCCTCTATGACAGTATCTTTCTTGACAGTGTCTTTTGTGACAGCTTCTTTCATGACAGCTGTAAAGCATAATGTAACATAAGATGTAAAAGAGATAACTACAACTCAACGAAGGACAAGACAGACAATAGTATTAACAGAAGCACAGGAATCCAGAATCAAAGAAGAAAAGGTAAACTCAAAAAATCAAAATACGTTATGTATTCTTGAAGTCCGTAAACAAGTCACGGAAAGAAGTTCATGAAAATGTTCAAGCCTCAGTGACAGCAAAGGAAACAAGACTTTCAAGACGACAGAAGTATGTGAATGATTTAGGGTTAAGTACCATGGGATTCCAGTGATTTAAACGAAGCAACCAGAACGACAAAGGACTTATCAGAAGCATTGAATTGAAGACATAAAAGAAGAATTGATCAAGTGATTATTCATCTGTGAACCAGACCAGTTGCACTAGGTGACGACACTTAAAAGATCAAGGTGTTTTATCGTCTCAGAAGATTTGAGACAGTCTAAAACTGAAACACCCTGAAGCTCGGAAGCTTTTCTAAAAGATCAAGGACAAGAAAAGGATTCGATAGTTTTTCTATTTAGAAAACTATCGAATGGAATTTAAGAAAACCATTTGAAAACTAAAGTAAAGGAATTTACTTTTCGATAGTTTTTATTTAAAAACTATTGAATGGTAAATTCATTTATTCATTCGATAGTTTTCAAATATGGGAGCAGGTGAAAAGTTTGTTTTGTTTGACAGGTTGATGAGAATTGGACGGCCAAGATTGTTTCTACAATTAAGGTTCGATAGTTTTCAAAAACAAAAGACTACAATTACAACAGAGGAAGAGTGTCTTCTTCAGTCGAGGTTATATTCACAGTAGCAATTACTAAGAGAGAGTTTGAGCCAGAGAAATTACAGAAGAAATTAATATTGCTCTGAACTTGATCATTGTATTGATTGTGTATAACCTAGAACTCGTTGAAGCTAATCTACGGATTAGAAATTGTAGCACCCCTCGAGGTTTATATTTATAAAAAGATATATTCCCCGAAACTTGATTTGGTTTGGTGTGTTTGATTTCGTTATAGAACTGAATGATTAATCCGCGAACGAAATTGAATTATTTGTGAGTATCGTATTCAACCCCCCCTTCTACGATACTTTGGACCTAACAATTGGTATCAGAGCTACTTGATTGATATACAAATCAGATCCGGTGGATGAGACCAAAATCAAACGTAGCGTGAAAATTCGAAGCAAATTTTTTAACTTTCAAAATTTTTTCATTTAATTGGAATTTCTTGAATTTTAAACAATTTGAAATTTTCAGAAACCATGAGTGCTCCAAAGACAACCACTGGTATTAAAGTTCCCCCATTTACTAGAGATGATTTCGGTTTGTGGAAGATGAAGATGTTGTTATTTATCAAGGCATCTAATCCGTTGTATATTGGCATATTAGAGAACGGACCTTTTGTACCAATGAAACCAGTTAGTGAATCTACAGCTCCTGATGGTAGCAGGATTCCTTCAGGCACCCAACCTAAGGATATTACTGAGTATACAGATTCTGACAAAGAACTGATTCGATTGGACACAGGTTTAATGTTGATATTGGCAGACTCCGCAGACAAGGAAATGAGCTATCAGTTGATGAACTGTACAAGCGGGAAACATATGTGGGATACCATTAACTTGATAATGGAAGGAACTGAAGACGTGCAGGAAAACAGATTGGACATCCTGACTTCTCAATACGAAGCGTTTAGGTCACTGCTAGGAGAAAGTATAACTCAGGTCTTTGAGAAATATACTAAGCTTCTCAATGAATTGGCAATGAAAGGGAAGACCTACCCACTTAGAGAATCAAACAGGAAGTTCATGATGACGCTGCCCCATCATGTAGAACACAAGTCATCATCCATAAGGGAAAGAATTAACTTCACAAAGATGTCATTAGAGATGATATATGGCAAGTTGAAGACCTATGAGATGGAACAGGAACAAAGAGTGATAATCTACGGATCAGGGACAGTGGACAGCAAGCACAATGCACTTTTGAGATCAGCAGCACTTGTAGTGGATGAACCAATAACTTCTGAGATTCAGGTTCAAACCCCTAGATCTGGAAAGGAGGTGATAATAGAAGCAGAAATGGATTCTGTGAATCTGGGTGTTGATGAAAGTGATTACTACACCCTAGGAGAGCTTGAGCAAATGGAAGACAAAACCATGGCGTACTTAGCTGCAAAGTTTAGCCACATCCGTTTCAAAAGAAACCCTAAGTACAAGTTCAAGGGCTCAACCAACAGATTCCAGAAGAGCAATTATACACCTAGTACAGGCTTTAAGGGAGGCTACAAGACTGGCATGATTGATAGAAGCAAATCAAGATGCTACAACTGCAATGAGTTAGGGCATTTCGCCACTGAATGCTGGAAGCCTCGTCAAGCGAGAGACATGAAAGATGTCTATGGAAAGAAGGATTCTTATGATGAGTTGAAGAAGGAGAATGCCAAGCTTAAACAGCAATTGGAGGCATTCTCTGGAAAGCAGAAAGGGAAAGCTTATATAGCAGAGGGAAAGCATTGGGATGATACTGATTCGGATGAAGAGGAGGAATATGTAAATGTTGCTCTAATGGCTGACTCTTCAGAAGAATTACCACAATCATCTCAGGTACCTATCTTAACTACAATTGATATGTCTAACTCTGAGTACAAGAAAACTGTGCAAGATCTTAGTGTAGAATTGTTTAATGTACACACAAGCATGCTAGCATCAGTAATGGAAAATGCTAAACTAGTTCTTAAGATTAAAAAATTAGAATCTAAAAATGAAGAACTAGAGCTTGTAGCTGTAACATTAGAAGATCTTAAGCAAAAGAATGC
Source organism: Heracleum sosnowskyi (assembly GCA_030848705.1). Taxonomy (NCBI): domain Eukaryota; kingdom Viridiplantae; phylum Streptophyta; class Magnoliopsida; order Apiales; family Apiaceae; genus Heracleum; species Heracleum sosnowskyi. Next base: position 8,089,814 of record CM061245.1, read on the forward strand.
GTACTTAGAGAACAAGGTCAAGTGTAATGATGAGATAGAGACTATCCTCAGGAAGCAGATTTCAGATCTAGATTTGAAGCTGAATGCTTTTAAGAATTCCGCCCTAATTGCTAAGGAGATCATTGATACTCAGGCCATAGGGAATAAAACTGCTATAGGATTTGACTATGACAAGAAAGCTGGTAAGAAGATAGTGGAATTCCCTGTGACACCTTCAGTTGTCAAAAGGAATACTCCACATGTTCTTAAGAATGTTGATTGTTCAGTTTTTGTTAAGCCTTTTCCACCACTCTTTAATGAGGATGACCTTTACATAGTACAAGAATTGCTTGAGGAGGATTTATTGAAGGAAAAAGAGGTAAAGACTAAGTTGCCTAGGAAATCAGTAAAAAATGAATTACCTAAACCTGATTTACCTAAAACTGAAGTAGGTGACTTAGTTAGTAATGTTAAAAAGAACAGGAATGGGAAGAAGAAGATTGTTAATCAGGAAATGGTTCCATATTCTCCCATTGCTTCTAGGAAGTTGTGCACTATTTGTAATTCTGCTGGACACCTTACACATGCATGTAAAAAGTTTAAAGTAGAAACTGCTAATACTTCTGAATTGCATAACATGTCTGACATGCCTGATCTTCATGAACCCTGTGGAAAGAAAGAGTGTTTGCTATGTAAGTACAACATCATGCATGTTTATTTTAAGTTGATGAATGATAGTAGCAATATCACTGTTAATGTTAAATCCACAGATACTATGAATATCAAACAGGGTAAGACTAAATTGAATGTTACTCCTGTTAAATCATCTAAACCTTCAGGACCCAAACAATTTTGGGTACCAAAGTCCGCTTAATCAATCTGTGATTGCAGGGTAAGGTTAAAAGCTCAAAGGTCGTGTGGATTCTGGATAGTGGCTGTTCTAGACACATGACAGGTGAAGAGTCCCTGCTTACAGAGGTGGTTAAGAAGACCAGCCCGATTGTAACCTTTGGAGATGACAGCAAAGGATTCACTACGGGATATGGTAAATTGAAAGTTGGAAATGTCATCATTGAGAACATCTCTCTTGTTGAAGGATTAAAGCACAATCTTCTAAGTATCAGTCAGTTCTGTGATAAAGGCTACAATGTAGATTTCAGAAAGGACAAGTGCTTGATCACCAACAGGAAGGATGAGAAACTTACTCTATTGGGAGTGAGAAAAGGAAATTTGTTTATAGCTGACTTAAGTTCTACCAGTGAAGGAGAAGTTACATGTTTCTATGCAAAGTCATCTTCAGAACAAAGTTGGCTATGGCACAAGAAGCTCTCACATCTGAACTTCAAAACTATGAACTCTTTGGTAAATAGAGAGTTAGTGAGAGGGTTGCCCCTGATGGAATTCAATCAGGAGGGACTATGTGAAGCATTTGAAAAGGGGAAGTCGAATAAAGCATCACATGGAAGCAAAGGAATGACAAGCATTACTGAAACATTACAACTGATTCATATGGATTTATTTGGTCCAGTCAATGTTATGTCACTTTCAAGAAATAGATATGCATTGGTGATGGTGGATGACTACTCCAAGTACACGTGGGTGTTGTTCATACAAACAAAGGATAAAGCAACACAACTAATCATTGATCACATCAAAAATATAGAAGTGGAAGCTAAGCTACCTGTGCGGACAATCAGATCAGACAATGGAACTGAATTCAAGAATGCAGTTCTTAATGATTTCTGCTCAGAGAAAGGAATTTCAAGACAGTTTTCAGCACCAAGAACTCCTCAACAGAATGGAGTAGTGGAAAGGAAGAACAGGACCTTGGTTGAAGCAGCAAGGACCATGTTGAGTGAATCAAAACTTCTCACTTACGTTTGGGCTGAAGCAGTGAACACAGCTTGCTACACTCAGAATCGAACCCTGATCAACAAAGATCATGAAAAGACTCTGTATGAGCTAATGGCCAACAAGAAACCAACACTGAAGTACTTTCATGTGTTTGGTGCAAAGTGCTTTGTACTTAAAGATGGAGAACATCTTGTCAAGTTTGATGCCAAAGCAGATGAAGGTATTTTTCTGGGCTATTCTATGGAATCTAAGGCTTTCAGGGTATATGTGATTGAAGATAAGAAGGTGTTGGAAAGCTTTAATGTAACATTTGACGACACCAAAAGACCAGGCCTGCAAACAGGAAAGAACTCTGAATCCTTGGTATTTGAAAATCTATCAGGAGATCTCTCTGACAATGAAGAAGTACCTGAAGTTGTTACAGTTATTAATAATAATCATAATGATAATGATTCTGGACAAAGTGGTGACCAAAGTGGAGATCCTCAAAATTCTACAGGATCCACTAGTCAGTCTTCAGAATCAACAGATCAAACCGTCAACAACTCAGGGGGAGCAGGAGAAGGATCAACTAGTCATACTCCACAACATCTAGAACAAGGAGAATCATCAAGATCGCATCTGCCAAGACAAAGGGTATGGAATAGAGATCATCCCTTTCACTTGATCATTGGTGATCCGGACACAGGAGTGAGAACTAGGAGAACATCACAAAATGAATGTCACTATTCTGGGTTTCTTTCAGAAACAGAACCTAAGAAAGTTGAAGATGCTCTAGATGATCCAGATTGGGTGATTGCTATGCAAGAGGAACTCAATCAATTTGAAAGGCAGAAAGTTTGGAAGCTGGTACCCAGTCCTAAGGGAAAATCTGTTATTGGAACAAGATGGGTATTCAGAAATAAGTTGGACGAAGATGGCATTGTAACGAGAAACAAAGCCAGACTGGTTGCTAAAGGTTACTCTCAAGAAGAGGGTATAGATTATGATGAAACCTATGCACCAGTAGCAAGACTTGAGGCCATCAGAATGTTTCTGGCATTTGCTGCACATTCCAATTACAAGGTATATCAGATGGATGTGAAGAGTGCTTTTCTGAACGGGGAGTTAGAAGAAGAAGTGTATGTGGAACAACCTCCAGGTTTTGAGGATTCAAAACTGGCAGACTTTGTGTACTTTCTATTCAAAGCTCTCTACGGACTCAAACAAGCTCCAAGGACATGGTATGACACTCTCTCTGAATTCTTACTTGAAAATGATTTTACTAATGATGATCTATGCAAGAGATTTGCTAAGTTAATGCAGAGTCGTTATGAAATGAGCATGATGGGTGAATTGTCGACCATAATATTTTGTGTACGTGCCTACCATGCGTTATCCTATTTTCTAAAATGTATTGCTTCTTGTTAACTTCAGTATTTTAATCCAATTTTTTCAAAGTTTATTATCTTTAATTTCCAACCGAAATTTCCAAGTGCATATTATCCGACATTATAATCGATGTACATATAGATTAATTTTTATATTTTGTCCTGTTATATATATACACTATACGATCCTTTTTTGATTTGTATAAGATTCATTTAACGACCTTTTTTGTTACTATCTAATATTTTTAAGAATATCATCTTTCAATTATTTTACCTCATGACGAAATAACTTTTTCAAACATAGTTACATTCATTGATTAATTCAATTCTGACTAATCAATCTATTTTTCTTTGATAAAATTACTATATAAATTTATATTAATATTAACTAAAAATATGATAAGACAAATTTACATTACGTGATATTATTATCAATATTTTTGAAATTGGTAGAATACATAATCACGTACCATATTTCTTTTAAAAATAGAAAATTTTAAACATAACATCATTTTACTCAAATGTTAAAGTAATAGTAAAAACATGATACATGTTGGATTTATGTAAAAGAATTTTTAATTCAAAATTAGAAAATTATGTAACACAATGATTAGAAGGATGAATTATTTAAATGAGATTAGCGGTTTAGTTCACCATAAGAAGTAAATTAACTCATTTTTCCATTAAATAAGGGAGTGACAATTTGTTTTCGAAATTGGTTTTACGTACCATATTAGAAAACTAATATACAAAATTTTAAAAATAATGTGAATCATCATTATTTTTACTTTAAAGTATAGGACAAATAAGAGGTCGGGTTTATCTAAAAGAAATTTAGAATAGAAACCAAATGACAATGTAGCACAATGGTTGGAAGGATGAATTGTTTGGAGGAGGTTAGTGGTTCAAATCACCACTTAAACAAAATTAACTTCTTTTTTTTAAATTAAATAAGTGAGTGGCATATGCATGTAATTTTGTAACATGAAAGGGTATATCAGTAATTTCACAGGGGATTTTCTTGCTCAAATTACCCGTTCTCCTATTATATACAGAAGAGATTATATTATATTATATATAGAAGAGATAGTAAAATAATGCTACTAGAGCAATAAAATGGCATTATTAATATTAATAATGCTACTAATATTATATTTAGATCTAAAAGAAAATCATCATTCATGGACTAATTTTGTTTGCAGATTCTGATAATCAAATTTCTTAAAGGTGTAAAACAGAAATAGAGAGTTTGTAGATGATATTGATAATCGATCCATGTAATTTAAATTATTTCTGGATTATGTATAACAAACTCCCTCAAATTTTAAGTTTATTGAAGGTTTCAAAAAAAATAGTATACAGCCGTTATCAATATCATGACTAAATATCAATGCAAGATACAGGGCAACAGACTGGGATCATAGACATATTATACATCCTAAATCTCGAACAGAAACTAAACTAGCGGGATAATCCTAACACATAAATTTGGATACATCACAACAAAGTATACTCAAATCAAAATGCATAGATCAAGTGAAGTAGAGAAATATATATCAGTTCCTAACAACAACCGAAGCGATATGTGCAATATTCTGCCAATCAACACCTTGCTCCTTAGTAACCCTTGCCTTAAAGTCATCAAACATATTTGTTAACTTCAGTTCTCGGCAATGCTCTAGGTGTTTAAGACCCTCTGGAATCATTTTTAACTTTAGACAAGATCTAATCTCTAAATGTCTAAGAATTATCAAGGATCCATCTTTAACAATCCATTCTTCAAGTTCCTCTAACTTCCACAAATTTAGAACTCCAAGCAAAGGAAATCCTCCTGAAGAGCAAACCATTGTTTTTTTGGTATATGGGCCTGCTGCCTGCATATAAGTTGAGGATTCTTAGATATGGCAGCTTTTCCAGCACCCGCATTGGGTCAAAAAAATATCCCAGAAAGTGACAGAGTAATTTCAGTCAGGCTTTCTGGAAATGTTTCCAAGACAAACGGATTGGCTAGCGTTCCAAGTAAATACAGACTGGACAGCTTGCTGAGGCCTGAAAGAGTTTTAAGAAAAGGAGAGATGGGTTATTCATATCATCAACTGATCTCAGCCTCAAGGATTCCAGGTTATGCAGTTTTGATATCCAATCGGCTAAATTACCCTGCTGTCTTGATGTTGAACGATATACCAAACCAAACTTTCTTAGATTGGTCAATCTTTTCAATCCATATTGAATCTGTGTTTCTTCCTCTACAAATGCACCCCATAAAGTCTGAATGTCGAGAAGTGAACTAGAACTTCCGGGGGCCATAATCCTGCTGCGATAGCTCTCACTCAAGTACAAATGTCGTAGCTGGTGCAGCTGTGATACACAGGCCAAGATACCTAAGCTGAGATAGCTTTTTGATTGAATCTGGTAATTTAGGCCTAAACGTGCCTTCAAGGTCAATTACACAGATCATCTGAAAGCAATTCAAGTTAGTGCCTCGATGAATAAAGTTTCCTATGTCTTGTCTAGGTACAGGCCCTTCCCGTGAATCAAATGAAATAAATGAAATGAGTTGCTTGTACTGATGCTTAAAAGAAGAAGAACCAATGCTGTCATTCTCGTGAATGTGTGAAAAGATGGAAGAATTATTGTCAAGATGATCTGCTACTCGAAGGATTTTACCTTTCTTTTTAGATGACTTAGAGGCAGCGACTTGTAAGTTGCTTCGAGAAAGATATCTTTCCCTGCTTCCAACAGTAAAGCATCCATCAAACCATAGTTCAGCCTACAAAATAAAAGACCGGAACTGATATTCTTTGTTTCATATAATTCAGTGCCAAACATAGTGAGCACGTCCGACAAGATGTGTGATTCTGCCACCCTCTTTGTCAGTAACGCTTGTTTTACTAGCGTATCGGTTTTGGTTTTTATCACCGGGGAATGACTCTAGCATTTGTTATCTTGTGCAATGCTCTCTTTTAATCTGTATTATATGGGTGAGGAACAAGGGAGAATTGTATTCTAGCGTCAAAATAAACTTGCACTCGTTTAGTAGGAGAAAATAAAATGAAATAAAATTTTGTGTTTCGGCTAAGCTTGTAGACTCGATCCCCGTTAAATAATGCATTCTTATTAGAGACTGTGGTACGTTTCGTTTTGTAATGTGCTAATGTTCCATACCTGCAGATTGTACTCAGATAGTCATATTATACTCTTTTTGTTCTTTGAGATGAAGTGAAGATATTGCAATTTTTACGTAGTAAAAGAATGGAGAGAAAGAGCATATTAATGAGATAATATCACTGGCTTGAACATTGGGTTCTTACCCACCAACATCTCTATCCTTTAAGTCCGACTTGATCAAACCTGTTACCAACCCAGGCTCACTTTTCTTCAAGAAACTGGTTCGTATTTTATAGTCAACTACCAACATTAATACTCAGAAAAAATATTGGGTTCTCCAACACGGCTGTGTAAGGGGAATTTTGCTGATCAATAAGTGGGAGAAAAGTACTCAATGAGCTGGTTTCTGGAGTTGAGATGGGTAAACTAGCACTCAAGAGCGGTATTAGATTGCAAGTTCACAATGATCTCTAGCTAGAGGGCATAGTGGATCGCGGAGGGCCTAGTGGAGTCCAGCCAAATGGTATGTGAGCAGGACTCGATGTGAGCTGAGGCCGGATGTGGGAAAGAGTAGGAGAATGTTACACTATCACACATCGGTTGTGTAAGGGGCAAGTTGTCAACCTACAAGTTGGCTTTATAATTCAGGAATTGGGATAGGTGAACCTCGCAACAATGCATGCACTGGGAATCGAAAAATAGGAAAGAAAGATGCTTGGGTAATGTATCGTACTCACATGTCGAAAAATCGGATACTCATATAAGTTAGTTCTCTTGTTCCGTGTGCACACTTCAGGAGAAGGCTGGGCAAATTTCAGAAAGTGATAGCGCTAGGACTTGTACTTTGGGTTTACCAAGATACAACAGTTTCTTTCTGTAAATTAGTTCTGGTTTAGTTTTTGGTATTGTAAATTAGGACTTGTAAAGTGATTGCCTTTTACAAAATGCAGGTCATCTGAAATTCACTCTAAAATTAGTTCTGGTTTAATTAACCCACAGGACACCTAAAATGCAGGTCATCTGAAATTCACTCTAGTTTAGCAACTTCTGTTACTGGAACAGCTCAGGTGCCAAATTAGAGCTGTTCTCTGTTCTTCAAATCGATTGCCTTTTACAAAATTCACGCGTAGATTGCACAACATCTGAATAAAATGATCTAAATGTTATCACTGATTAAACACGTACAAGTTGAAGTACCAATTAGGCAATCACTAATATCAATTGTATTCGTCTGATTATCTTTGAAAGCCGCAAAGCTATGTGTCTGACAGTTCTCTTTTAGTTGCCTATATATTGGCCAGAAACGCAACAGCTAAAGTACACTGATGATCTACCACTTACCTATCTTTTGCTATCAAATTTCGCAGAAAAATATGCACAAGACAGCAGAATAAACCATGGATATGCAACAAGCATTAAACCATATATTATAAAACTCAGTAACATATTAAAATCTTTAGCCTGCTGCAAATATAAAATCTTTACAAAGTTCAACGTTTAAAATACTATCAACGCAACCATATACTTGCTAATCAAACATAATATATGGAAAAACTAGACGATGTTCTATTTGTTTGAAGAATTGGACCCCCATCCATCATTTAGCTTCTCCACGAGTCTCGTATGCTTGAAACACCTGTAATATATCTCTTGTCACAAGCTGATTTGTGACATATATCTTGTCGAATAATATCAGATAATCCATCTTTGTAAATAGCTATCATCCAACATAATCCAAACCAAAGAGCTATAGTCTGATACGGATGAAGAATTAAGCACGTATGCCAAATTAACAAACCCCCAGAGAGATATGGGATGATCTGAGAAAGAAACTGATTGGAGTGTTTGATTGATACTTCATCATCTTCTCATAAGCTAGTTCTGCTTCAAGTTTCTTCAACAGATTCTGATTGTGAGTAATGAAAGGATGCTTCAGAAGTTCTTCCGCAGTCCATCTGTTCTGAACAGTCGTTGTTAAACATCTTCTCACAAAATCTTTGGCATTCACCGACAGACACTCAAACTTTGGCAATAACAAGCTTAACCTGTTATCTTCATAATTAGCAATCAACTCTGCTAAACATTGTTCATCAACATCGAGAAATCTATTCCACAAACCACCCTCCCCCAAAAGCATCTCCAGTACCATACAACCCAATGACCATATATCCATCGGTGCTTCATGAACTCCAAAAACTACAGATTCTGGTGAACTGTAAAGCAAAGATCCTCGGTTCTTGTACTCCTGTCCAGCGCCACAAGTTATCTCTGATCCACTCAATTTCGCCAATCCAAAATCCGCTAGCTTAAGATTGTACTTCATCACTCCTTTATACTCACCAAACGGAACATCAAAAACAAGAACATTATCCGGCTTCATATCACAATGAACAAAACCCTTATCATGAACATGAGAAAGTCCCTTCAGCAACATACACGAATACCAACTCGCTTCATACTCAGGCATCAATCCACCCCTCGATTCCATTAGTTGTCCTAATGTGCCTCCATTAGCATACTCAAGCACTATATTGTACATGTACCCCTTGTCATCTTCAATACTACTAAAATCCTCGTCCGTAAAACAATGAACAATCTCTTTACATCCTTTTAGTTCATCCAAAACAGCCCTCTCCCACTTCAAAGACCAAGATTTTTTTTGCAATGAGGATTTTACAGCCACAACTCTCGTCGAATTATACGATACACACTCTGCTCGATAAACTGAACCATACGTTCCTGCTCCTAGAAACTTGCTTCTCAACCACTTTAATGTAGCCATGATCAATGTAGAGAACTACAAGACTAATGTTAAACTTTAGGTTGTTTCTTGTGTAGTAATATATAGGGTACATTTTCCTTATCCAACAAGTTTCAAACATAGTTTCCTATTTGTGATCGAAATTATATGTATTCAAGGAAATACGTCTATTTCATTTATTCCATTTCAATTAGGATTTGGCTTTGGTTCTAAATCTATCATGTAGCTTTTTTGAAAAATAAGATTATTTGAAATTTTTGGTATGAAAGATATTAAATTTATTGACACTGAAAGTCTACTATAATTATAATAATGCTTATGAAAATACGTCAAGAACAAAAATGAATCGAATTCGATTTTTGTTTACATTTTTTTTAAGGAGTTACAGTCGCGCTTTGAGTGCAAAAAGTTTGCTTTAGTTACAAAATTATTTTATCGTAAATAAAATTTCAAATAATCTTATTTTTCAAATAATAAATATCAATTATTTATTTAGTTTAACTTTAATTCAATTTTTTTAATATAAATAAATGTTATATAGTTTAACTGGCAAATTTGTAAGATCCGGGAAAATTACGTGTTAATATTTGATGTTGAATGAAATTTTCTTTTCATATCTATATTTATTAAATGTTTTATCCATTTAAATGTGCTAAGTTATTTGTTAAATGGTCAAATATGTGTTTTTGGGATGCTATGTGAATATTTGTGATGATTAGAATTTATTTTAAGAGGATGTTATTTTATTTCGTTTTATTTTAATTATCGAAAAGAAAATTTAGTTCGTTTTATAATCATTCGGGAAATTGATTTATATTGTTTGTACCAATATTTCATTCGTTGAAGGGGGAAATATTCTTGAACATTCGTTATAGATATGTTTTGGTTCGTATATATATTATTAAATTATTCTCGTAATTATCCATATATTCTTGATTATTATCGTTTCGTAACCGGTACACCTTATTCAAATTAAAAATGATTCAATAGATCAATATTGATCCAAAAAAGTCATTTGGGTTATTATTTCCGTTTAATATAAATATCTTATTCGTTAATTATTTTTATCGAAAAATTCGTTAAAATCTGTAAAATACCGAAAAATCCCAAATTGTGTTCTTCGTGTTTTTCAAGATCAAACTCAAATTTGAAGGCGTTACCGGAGTCCGATTTTAACTCTCTAGTGGTCGAATCGAAGCTCTCTTCACCCTCTATCTGAATCAACTATCAATTTCGTATGGGTATGCTTCGTTGAAGTTTGCCCAAGTTTTATAATTTCGAATTTTAATTAAATTTGGGGATAATCTTTATTCTTGATTATTCTTGTTAATTGATGATTGTAATAGATTGTACATATTACAAGGAGTGTTTTGATACTATATTTGTGGATGTTGGTGTTGTAAATCGTAGTAGATCGAATTTTAAATGTCACCGGAAAGGTTTTGGAGGTTGCCGGATTTTTAGTTAGGATGATTAGTTTTTGATGATGTTTATACCAATAGATAGATCGCGAGATTCTGAGTGAGTACATGTGTGTATTGTTGAGGTTGGGTTCGGTTTGTGGTTGGACGGATTTAGATAGAACCGCCGCCGTCGGGTTTCTTTGGTTAAATTTCGGCCGAATTGTTCCATGATTTTGTTAGATTAACAGTGGGTTGGGATAATTATGTGATTCCCGGTAAAAGCCCTATGTTTTCGTATGGTTTTATGCTCGTCGGAATCTGGGAAGGTTGCCGGAACCAACAGGAATCCGGTGGTGTTCTTGGAGACCCACCGTGATCTTGGCGACCCGTTTTGGAATCCAACACCAACCCGGGTTCGATCCAAAATTAGCCTAATTCCTTTTCTGAAAAGTGTTTCTGGAGTTTATTTTTCAAAAATATTCAAAAATTAGTTTTGAATTCTAAAAATTCATTTCTTTATTTAAATCTTTTTAGTAAATTCAAGTTATATTTATTTAATTTCAAAATTTGATTAAATTTAATTATTTTATTTATTTTTAATTAATAAATGATTTATTTAATTGATTGATTGATTAATTTATTAATCAGTTAATTTTATTAATTAATTATTAATTAAATCTAATTAATTTAAATTGAGTTTAATTATTTTCCTTAATGAGTTTTATCCTCTAATATTTGTTTAATTAGTTATAATTGATCGATTAATTTTATTAGTTGACTATTTTAATTATTAAATACCTTTATATTATGAAAAACGATTCGATTTTCGATCTAAAAATGTTTTACGATTAAATTCTTTTAAAACTAGAGTGGAATATTTTTCTAAAATTATTTCTTGAATGTTATGTGACTTGTGTGATTTATTTATTTCATTTAAATGTCAATATGTACTACGTAAATTATGTGAATTATTTGGTTATTGAGTCATAAATACGAATAATTGTTTTGTGACTTGTTTAAATGTTTTAGTTGTGTCTAATATTATCACGAGTGGTAGTTAGAATTGAAATTTGTCAGTATTGTTAGAAAATGAGATTGACGAAACTGTTGACTTAGATGTTGACTTTTATATTATGGAGATTTTAGACGAGTGTGATACGTAAATCATTTATTTAGTCAATCGTAACTATTCTATCAATTGAAATATGGTTATCTATGTACAGAGACTATTGAACGAGACGAGCCAGATTACCAAAATATGTTAAATGAAAGAAGTCGGAGATGGATGAAGTATTATTGTGACTGATTGGTTTATATGTGGGGTAATTTAACATCAAGGAAACGTCAACACTCATAGGGGACATTTCCAAGTATTTTCTTCCAACGGAGATATTGGTAGGGATAATTAATGCGTCAGAATTAAGTTACATAATGATCGGACTCTAGAGATTAAAGTAGTGTTTGTGTTGGACTATAGAAATAGACGCGCGAATTCGCTCTCGGGGAATCAGACTTGTGACAACTACAAGAATGTCATATCCATGAATGATCGAGAAAGAGAATTATGATGTCATGAAACCAAAGATAAATGAAGTCGTATTATTTCAGTCTTACGTAATAGCTAAGGACCATAGGCAAGTGTTTATACTCTTCTTTTAATTTCCAAGTGTTGGATCTTTTACATTAAATTGCAAGTGTTTTATCTAATCTCGTAAATTCACGAGTATTCTTTCATACCTTTTGATATCATATTCATATTGCCATATTAATTGAGAAAAACATAAGTATTGTGTTGAAATGATTTAGAGGACAGTTATTGGATTTATACGAATTCTTTCTTTCGAAAATCCTAATTTAGAATATTTAGTTGAAATGTTGCAAACCCTAAATGATTGGGAATTTGTGAGCCCGATAAGGGTAAAATGAGATTTTAAATTTTGGGTTTTTTATGAACCCGAGGTAAATTGGAATGGCTGCATAAGAAGCTGCGCGCCGGTCCAGTGAGATGAATTTTGGTCAATGTCAATAAGTGCCTTTGGGGCTAATGAATGCCCGGGATCCCTTCATGTGTAATGAGCATGTTGTGTACCACAATAAGGTCGGTGAACTTTGAGCGACTGATCATCGGCTTAGCTCGTAGCGTCGAATGAATTCCAATTTATTTGAAAATGATGATGATTGAAAAAGAGAAATAAGATGATTCAAATGTTTTGTTTTGACAAAACTGTTGCTTTCAAAAGAGTTACTTGGGTAGAACTATTATCTTCAAACTTATTGATCTACATGTACATCTTGTTTTCTACATACTCTTGGTTTCGTTGTTGTTGGGATAACTGTGATGACCAATATAATTCCTTCTGTTTTAAACTATTCAGTTGCAAAAAGTTGAATGAAAAATTATTGCGAAACATCAAAAAAAATTTAAAAGTTTTGGAAGTCATAAATATTCAAACCAAAGACCTACTTTGTTCGAAAAACTCAAATTTATTTTGAAAATTATCCTATCGTATGTTGATAATACACATGCTGGGTATTTCTTTCGCTCATACTTGTTTTCTTCGCATTTTAGTTTTTCAGTAAGAAGGTAAATTGACGAGAGTTGTCCGCGTAGCTTGGACAGAAAAGGGAAAAAATGTTAGCGTGAAAATGTTATGATCCATAGTATTTGGAGCTAGTGTAAGATTATTGTATAAAGTTGATTTTTATTAAATATTATATTTTATAAGATTAGTTTTGTCTGGTATACTTCTTATCGAAGTTATACTGGTGTTATAAAATTTATGCAAAAAGAATTATTGTAAAAAAGAAAATTTTATTTAATAAAATTTTGAATTCTTGTTTCTAGTACTATAGCCTAAAAGATCTTACTATAGTTGGGATCACAAATGTTACATTCTAGTTGTTAAACAATTTCATGTGAAAGTTTTGAGATTAAACGGGTTATTTTAATTGAGACTTTTGGGGCGTCACAAAATTACCTTCTTCAAAATTTTAAAACTCTATTAATAATATATATACTAAAAAATAAATTTTGTATGTTGTTGAAATAAAAGATGTTGCTAGTATTTAAAAAGTAAAAAATTATAAAAAAAACAAACGTAAAATAATATAATGCTCTAGTAGATGTTAAAAAAGAACCGGTTAATGATACAATCTGCATCTATGGATTTCAAAATTGTTACCTTGCCAAGGCTTTCATTTTGAGGCGTTTATAACTATTACTAGTGATACAAAACAGAACTTTAACAAACATTAAAAAGAACATGTAACGAGACAATAGTGTCCATTCATTCAAGAAATATATTACTCCATCAATAGAAATAATATATACTAACAGCAATTTAATTAACATTTTACGAACACAATTAAACATGGGATTTATTGTACTTGTGAGAAACTAATTACAAGTGGAACATACGAAGAGGTGAGGAACTGAAAGCTAATCCATTCTGCTGTATCAGACTTCAGTACATCATCACCATCTTCAGTTTGAAAACATATAACCCCACTTTAGAGATAGGTCATCAGTACTGACCCAAACAAGTTTAACTGCTTCAGGGCTTCAAAGAGCCGAGTCATATGATCCCGAACTAATCTTGAAGTTGAAGCTTATGCAAGTCAACTGTTTGTTGGACTCATCAGTCATCCTCATCTTAAGCGTGTAAGTTCCCTGAGATGAGCAACATATTTTAGCAAGGAAAACTAGAGTTTAGCTGCACTACTCATATCTGTTCCACGGGGAGAGAGACATGATCGATGTATATTATCCAAAACCACACAGAGATTCTAAATCTTCAGATGTCTTAATCTCTTTACATTGTTTTAGTTTCAAACACCAATTAAGCTGTCCAAGCCTTAACTTTTTTGGTCTAGACTATTCTTACAATACTTTGTGATTGTTTTATTGTACTTGATGTCTTCTGTAAAATTACAAACTAGTACACCAGTAGTCTGTCGAGGGCTGTCCGGGGGAAAGGTAAGGTACAAGATCCATGCTAAAAGTCTAAAACATGAAGCTGGCTGATGCATTGTACCATCTCGTATATTTGAAGGGAGAAAAACTCTTCTTTACTCATCAATAGAATAAAAGTATAAAACAAATTGATACTGTATATTTGAAGGGAGAAAAACTCTTCTTTACTCATCAATAAAATAAAAGTTATAAAACAAATTGATACTGTGTGATACAGAGTCGGCTTATATATTTGTGAGCTAATAACCACTTTTATATAGGAAAGTGGTAACTTCAGTGGAGAAATATACCACATAACACTTGGAGAAAAATATATATATGTTAATCTTTTTTTGCAATTCCACCAAGTACGATAACAAGGATTCTGATACTACTAGTCAATTAGTCATCCCTAAAAGCTTTGTATTTCATGTAGGATAACTTTCATTAGTGACCAACTTTCATGAAAGACCACAAAACAAATTAATATTACAAATGGGGCACAATAAATCCTTGAAAAAAGTGATATTATCACGCCTAAAACCAATTTACCTATTGATTTCATTTCAACTGGCGACCCAAATAAAGTATAAAGGATTCCATCATCCAATTGTGTCTAACAACACATTCCAATCAGCTTACCGACTTGAGTCGGTCTAAAAAAAGTTTAAGTAAAGCTCCTCAAATTTTATAAGATTCGATTAGGTCTAATATATTGAATATTGAGAAATATATAACGTATTTAACATCAAGTAAATTTCGATTTTAGAATATTGAGAAATATATAACGTATTTAACATCAAGTAAATTTCGATTTTAGTAATTCTGACTTACAGGAGGTGTGATTCCAGGTAGAACTTGAGTGTGCGAAAGCACAAATTTACCAGCTGATATAGGGCAACTTGACTTCTCACAGATATTGTGGGATTCTGAATGGACAGTAATCCCCAAGAACAAAACCTGAAGAGACATTTTTCCTCCAGATATTGGTTGACCTATAAGAAATAATGCATTCTCAGTGGAAAGTAGATAGCTTAATCAAGTTCACGGATACAGCCTTTTATATTGTAAAAATACATCACTCAATGGTTTAGTTAAGGTACATATAGAGCATGTGGTGCATAGCTATAATTGATTTCATTACCAAAATATAAAATTAGATCAACAAAATGATCACTCCAATGCATAGCTAGCTATATTTTAATGGATATTTGCATATATGGATAATTACTTATTAGTTATATATCTAGAACCAAAGATAGGTATAGCCATCCTTGCCACATCAGTTTCAAATAAGAATAAGGGGGGAATATCTTTGTTACATGAGCTTTAACAAATATAACATGAAGTCAATAAGTATAACCGTTTTAGCCTTAGCATTGGACAATAAGTTCCATTGCTAGAAATATATCACTTTCAGGACCGAAATATAGAAATAGCTAGAGCCATATCAGCATTAGCCTTGGACTTGCTCTAAGAGAAGAGTTGTCGTATAATAGCAGCGGTCTAAGTAATTAGCTCAACTAGATTACAACTTACAAGAAGATCTCCAAAGTTACCCTCAAACTCACCCGTGATGTTATAAGAATATAGCGAGGAAAAAAGACCCCAGAACTGAAAGAAAAAAAAAACAAGATATATTTTCCAGTCTCAGTGCCTATCCTTCTTTCTAAAAGCAGGAGCGTTAAGTCCCCAAACAACTAATCGTATACCTTGAAAATATTCTGAAGCTAAAACTAATCGTATACCTTGAAAATATTCTGAAGCTATAACTAATCGTATACCTGCAAGGCTTCCAAGGTGATGACCTGGTTTTTGGTTCACATGAACAAAGATACCAAAATAGATGTAAAAAGTTTGTTGAGACTTGAGAGTGATGATCAATGGTGTTCTACAATCAACAGATCTTAAGGTTTATAGTTTACTTTTCAAAAGAAGAAAGGTTTATAGTTTATTTTTTACTGTTACCACTGTTAATATTTTTCTCCATGACTGCCCATATAAACTTGTTAGTGTATCGAAGACAAGCTCAAGGCTTATCATCTCAAGTGGATAACCAACAAAAGCAGGCAAAACCCTCCGACTATAACGCATCAAAAGATAAAGAACACTGTATATCTAGATTACATTCGCTAATAAATGACAGTCACACAAAATATTGACAAAACTCAGTAACATACTTAATTCTAAAACATCGACTTACCGGAGGAAGCTGAAATCTTAAAGGTAGCCGGTTGTCCACTCACCACTGGAAAAGGAATCATGTCAATCCCTTCCACTTTGACAGCATAACTGGCTTTCCTATCTGCAAAATTGATAAACTATGAGCATTCATCCAATAACCTTGTGACAACCCCCCCCCCCCCCCCCCCCCAAACACCTCCTCTCATCCTCACAGCCAACGATAATGAATTCGAAACATCTACCCCCCTCCCCCTCCAAACATACTTAAAATCTAACCAAATTTGTAATCAATTCACAAACATGTAACATTTCTCAATAAATCTATTAAAAAAAACCTAAACATCATAAGTACTAAATTTATGTAATACAACCATCACACATCAAATCCAACTTTTTAACAAAAGGGCTCTAACAAAACAAGATTAAAAACAACCCCACCAAAGATCAAACAAGTTTCTAAACAACCCTTAACATAAAATCAAGAAATCTCACAACTTGCAATAAAAAAAACTCAAAAATAAGAACATGGGTCATTAGGAAAATGAAAATGGTCAACGCAAGAAAAGTCAAACTAACCACAGTACTTGATGGAAGTGGTGGATTGAAGTGAAGGGCTGATCATCAAAGAAGAAATAGCAGCAAAGAAGATCAAAGTTGTAAACTTTATCTGCAGATTGGCCTCCATTTTGTAGTTAGCTTCAGTTCAAGAAACAAGAATTAAAGCTCTGTTTGTGTGATGTATGTATGTACTGATAGATACACACAACTAAACACTTGTGTTAGATACAGTTTGGAGAAGAGACAGGCAGATATGATGTTGAGTTTAGAACTTTGAGTTGCGTTTCAGTTACGTGTCCTTACTCCTTATTAGCTGTATAATATAATATAATATAATTTTTTGTTATTTAGACAATTATTTGAGATGGATTAAAAAAAGATAATTACCGAGAGGGATTGAAATAAAAATAATATAAAACTGTAACTCATAAATATATGTCTGTTTGGCGATTGATTTATAAGCTAGCTTATAGCTTATAAATCAATTTTGACTTATGGAGGGTGTTTGCCAAAATAAGTGAAACCAACTTATAGCTACTTAAAATGGATAAGTTGAATGTTAAGAATCCTTAACATTCAACTTATAACTTATAACTTATTCTCGATACACGCAATATATAATATCCTTCAAATCTTCAAAACCATATATCTTTTGATCCGTTCATTAAAAAATTGATATGTATATATCAAATTTCTCTGCTCATCGAGATCTATCCATTGATATCCATTTATATATATTAAAAAATAAATATTTTAAAAATAATAATAAAAAGTTAACTTATAAGTTCTGATTTACCCAAACACTCTACTGCTTATAAGTTCTGATTTACCAAACACTCTAGGGATTTATAAGCTCAGCTCTACTTATCACTTATAAAGCACTTACTCATTTTAAGCTATAAGTCAACTTATTCTTGATACCCCAAACGCCCACGTTGTCCGTTCATTTGTTTGTCTTTACTTTGCTACTTTGAATTGTTTGTTTATTGAAAGTGAATAAAAAGGAACAAGCAAATACAGTGTTTACAAAGGAAACATTATAGTACATATTTTTTAAAGTGTTCAAAACATAATACTTCTTCATTTTTCTTCTCCATCAATCAAAATTCACCTTTTATTCGATCATCATGTAAAAATAGGACGGAGGGAGTATTTCTAATACTTCTTCATTTTTCTTCTCCATCAATCAAAATTCACCTTTTATTCGATCATTATGTAAAAATGGGACGGAGGGAGTATTTCGTAAATAACTATTTTTTGACTTACATTTACGACGTTCAATTTCTCATGCTACATGTTTTCAACATTTACGACGTTTGAGTACTCAATTACGTCCAGTCTCGTTACAAAATAATACTGTAAATCATTCGAGTCTTATTCATCAGATAGATATTAAAAATTAGGTGACTAAGCAAAAGTTTAATCAAATTTATTTAAACCATGATTGATGTGCATAGTGAAAGACGAATTATAGATGCAAAAGAGATTATATAGATGCAATAGCAACAAAAAATTGAGGATTATCTCAAGCAGGTTTCAATACAATTCCTATATAGATATCGAACATGCAGCATAAACTACTGCCAGTACAGACGTAATCAGACACACACCAAAATGAATACTTCCATTTTATCAAACTCTAAGATTCACTACTGCTGAGCACACTGCACTCTCTGGGCTCCTCCGTGCATATCCTCGTCCTCATCATAGGCTTCTTGCTGTGCTTGAGCTTGCTTCCTTCGCATCTCCTCTTCGATGTTCACATCATGCAAAGTAGTCTCCTCGCACTCATCCAACTCCATTGGGGTCATTTGCTGAGCAGGCTTTGGTGGGAGAATGGCCTCCAGTGCCTTAACCTGGTCGACGGTCAAGGAGTCGGGGAATTCAACGTTGAAGTGAACATAGAGGTTGCCCTTCATGAAGCCTCTCTGGTACATTGGCATACCCTCATCACTGATCGACTTAAATTGATCTGCACATTCAGACAATTCATTAGTTTCCGGAAAATACATTAAACGTTACTGAAATAAACAATCAAAACATGTTGATGATCGACATACCAGGCTTGATAACTTCTCCAGGATTAGACTTGATAAGCAAGTGCCTGCCATCCAGATGAGTCAAGACAAACTGGTAGCCGCAAAGAGCCTCAGTCAGTGACAAAGTGTGCTCAACAAACAGGTCATCGCCCTTTCGCTTGAATTTGGGATGTTCTTTCTGCTGCAAGACGAAAACTATATCCCCAGTGACGGTATCAGGCTGCAAAACAATACAAAAAATCAGGTTAGTCAATGTCACATAATCAATGAGAATCCAAAGACAATAAGCTATCCAGCAAAATATCATACTGCTTCATCAGCTTCTCCGGAGAAAGTAATTTTCTGCCCATTCTGCATACCCTTGTCAACCACAACATCCAAAACCTTCTTCTGTTGAACAACCTTCTCACCCTTACACTGGGTACAGCGATCCCTGTCACTAATACTCTCTCCAGTTCCTTTGCATTCATTGCAAGGATGCTGCATTTGCTGAATCATAGAGGGTCCAAGATGCCTGATTGACACCTTCATTCCAGACCCCTGGCAACCCGCACACTTCATGGATGCCCCAGATTTTGATCCCTTACTGTCATTAAGAAAAAATCAACATCAGACCCATGAACATTCATAATAACAGACATACAAAACCTAATTAATCACTACAACCAGCTAAAGAAACAGAAGTAATTCACTCACCCACTGCACTTTGAGCAAATCACATTGCGGGACAGTGAAAGCTTCTTTGTAGTACCACTGTATAAATCCTCAAGCGAGACCTTGAGGGGATGAACAACATCCTCCCCTCTCCTCTGTCTTCGTCCCCTGCCACTACTGCCACCACCTGATAATTAACAAAGCACATGTCAATAACTACTGCAATTAAAGACCAAGAAAGAACAATCACAAACTGCAACATTGTTATACAACTTACCGAATGGGTTGCCGCCACCACCAAAGAAAGATGAGAAGATGTCGAATGGGTCATGGCCACCGCCACCACCTCCCATTCCTTCCTTAAGCGCATCCTCACCATACTGATCATAAATCTCCCGCTTCTCGGGATCACTCAAAACCTCATAAGCCTGAGATATCTCCTTGAACTGTAATACACACAACACCGGTTACTCATCCATCCATCCAACAACATTACAGAAATATCAAACACAGACCAACAACATTACCGTAAACTTCACACAAACAAAAAACCAAAAAAAAGACAGACCTTAATCTCTAACCTACAGCAATCAGTCCTAAATTACAGAACAATTAAAATCACAGCTTTCTCGTTTCAAACAAATAATGCCCCAATTGTTTTATCCATCAAAGTATAACCACATTACTAGTTTCGAATACACACCAACACCATAGTTCTTCCCTAGTAAATTACACAGACACACACACACACGCACAACAATATATCGAGCTCAATCTAAAATCTCAATCTAGAACAATTAGACGCAAAATTACACAGAATCAATCCAAAAAAATACCCAAAACCATAAAAATCAAGTCATCCCTACCCAGAATAAAAAAAGATCAAAACTTTTCATCCAATCCCAAAATTCAACACCAACCCATTACAATTCACATACAGACAACCCTATCCACCCATCCAAAATCAACATACACACAGATCTAACACATACCCATCTATAACCTATACACACATAAACCCAAAATTACATACAAAAATCAAAACAAACACAAGAAACAATACAAAACACACAAACCCATCTGGCCTAAACATACAAAAACCAAAACAAACACAAGAAAAAGCCTAAAAACAAAAACCCATCTGGCCTATACACACAAAATCACAAAAATACATACAAACATCAAAATAAACACAAGAAAAAGGTCTAAAGATTGTACCTTTTCAGGATCACCACCCTTATCAGGATGATTCTTGATAGCAGCTTTTCTATAAGCCTTTTTCAAATCATCTTGTGAAGCATTCTTGGACACCCCCAAAACATCATAGTACTTGGTGTTATCACTTTTCTTAGGAGCCCTTCCAAACATCTTGATGTTAAGGTTGTTCAATTTCAAGAAAGGTGGAGTCTTTGAGCTTCCAAGTTACCACGATTCTTGATTTTGTGTGTATAGGTTGAGAAGTGTGTGTATATATAAAGGGGTTGGAGGGTATGGACGGATGGGATTAGAGTAGGAGAAGGAAAAGGGTGATCTAGAAGGTTCTGTGGAAGGGTATAAGAGAGAGTTTGGGCCGTTGGATTTAATGGACGGCTGAGATTTGATTCTAGAGGGTTCTGATTGAAGACTTGACTTCCCCTACTTGTTTTTGGTTTTGATTTTTTGTTTCTTTTAGAATTAGGATTTACTTTTTTTTTTGGTGAGTATTGAATGATTTAATTGGTTTTTGATTTCTTTATGATTTAATTAGGATTTCTTTTGATTTAATTGGTTTTTAATTGGCACATTTTTTTAAAGTAATTTTAATGCATATATATTGTTTTTTAGACATTGGGTTTTGAATTTTAATATTCTAATTCTTTTTTATGGAAATCTACTGGTTCTATATTTGCAGCCACTGATTTTATTATTTTCACAAACCTGAATCAAGTAAAAATAATGACTTGTTCAAAATTATAACAATGGCTTTTTTCCCCTGGCTGTGGTCAGCCATATAAAATCAAGTCCATGCACTGTTATGCATTGGTGATGTAAATAAAAAATAAATGAGAATTTATATATTTACATGTGTCAGAGAAAACAAATAAGAAAAATAAAAAGAAACTACATTTTCAGTCCTAGAAGAAAGGCACTTGATCATGTTTGATTTTATCTACTACTACTACATGCAAAATAACACAAATGAAGAAACAGCCACTAATCTATCCATGCGATGCGAACTTTTCTTCAGTCAAGGTGTCAAATTGTGTGACAACACATTGCAGCCATCTGAGATTGCGTTGTCTGCATCTCCATGCCACAATATGTGAATATCATGACGCGACATTGCTGAATCCAAAGTAAACAGTTTTTTGTTGAAAAGCATTTATAGCATAGTCCACCTGAAGGTGACCCAACGGGAATTTGAACCGAAGGCCACATCCACCCCCAACTCCGCTTCCTGGTTTACCGTGTCTCATGGCAGGATCTCCTGCAGATTATGAGCATGTCACTTTACAAACTTAAGAAACTAACGGGACAACTAAAAAAAACTGGAAACAGGAAGGATGTGAATGAGCAAGAAGGGAAGTAATATACAAACTGAGTCATAGATTTAATAGATAATGGACAGCATTCTCATTAACACGACTCTTTGAATTTCAAAGTTATATATATATACGTTGGCTTCCCTAAGCTCTTAGTTATGAAATAGGGTGGCTGGGAGGGAAGGGAAAATATATGGTTACAAGAAAACGCAAGAGCGTCAAGGAAACCTCAGATGCCCCATAAGCACCTGATAACTTAAAGAAGTGAGTCAAGTTACTAGACCTCACAGTCTTACAAAGTTGAACTTCCCATGCTTTTGCAGACCTCCCAACTTCATCGGTTTATATTGGAATAAACTTATAATTTTAGATAATTAGTTCGATAATTCATAAATTTCATAATCAAGTATATGCTTAGAAATTGGACTGTATTACTGATAAAAGACTTAAAAAACAATGGAAAACATGTAGTTCTTTTATGCAATCAAAGGTAGATTCAACCACCAGATCCTATTAATAACTAAGATTAGGAATAGCCTATTGTTAAGATTAGTTTTCTGTCACGATGATTATTATTGAACTACCTTTAAAGAAAAGCATAAATATAAGTGTGGAACGCTCGTATGGCTTTTATACTCAAAATTCACAAGCAGTTATGACATCAGGGCAAACCCCCAATTAGCCGTTCCAACCATAAATTTAATACACGCCATTATAAAAGCCTAATACTGGTAGTACAGTCCAAATTAAAAACCTATTACTCATCATGAACATAGTCTTTTAAATCTTGAGACAAACCCAAGGTATTTAGCTGTAAAATGGATGGCAACCTAATTGTTTGAACTAACTAACTTCATCAAAGAAAAGGAAGAGAAACTTAGAACAAAATACTGAAATTGGTCGGTGTTGTGGTTAGCTTCACGAGAAAACATAAAGTATGTGGCAATTATCAGTTGTAAAGTAGCAAGAATAGAAAACAAATAATAATTTAGATGTAAACAAACACAGTTCTCTTAGCTTTCCAGCTCAACTTTATAGATTTACAATATTGAGTTAACATAACTTCTAAAAGTTACGGATGTTTTCACAAATTGTATCTCCCTAAAAAGTATGCACGCACGCATCCTTGCACACAAAGTTTGCCATGAAAATGTTAAATTATCTATAATTTTATTATAATAAACATAAAGGATTAAAAACTACACACACAATATAGAAACTGCAATTAGACATACGATGTACAGAACTAACCTGGAACATAACGCCCAGACCCTAAATCAGATCCACAGTCCATAAAAATCGCACCTTCACACATTTGATTCTGTGCATATTAAACTGATATCAGCGGTTGTAAAGTTGATGTTAACACATTATTTAGGGTAAGCACATATGGACAGATGATTACAAAATACCTCCGTGCAGCATATAGTAGAGATAGAAGGGAAAAACAAGTTGAAAATAAAACTTTTACTTTAAATATGTGAAGACGGGGATGTCGAATTTATTAATTGTGGTCAATTGGGAAGGGTTCTGCCTTAACTGGAACTGAGGTAAAACTCAATGAACCACTTTTAGTGTTGCACCTCCAAAATCTAACAATTCAAAGCACATTCCAGTACACAATTTATTTATTTTTCTGCAAATTTGAGGCCACCACATGCTAGAGAGCTTAGATTCTTCCCATTTTGATGAACGAGTTTAATTTTATAGTATCTTGCTTTTACCTTTGCTTTTAGTAACAGATGCCACATGACTTGCCCAACACTAACAATATTCCTCCTTAAATCTGCCTAACCAGTTGATTAGTTGCTGTTAAACCGAAAATCAATGCCTCTCTTCCATTTTTTATTGAGATATGGGGTGCAAAGAACACATAAATTCAGATTGATAACGTTCATATGCTCTCCAGAAATATAATGACTACAAATCATATGGTAAGACCAAGGCAAGGCAAGGCAATATTAAAATCTGCATTTGTTTGTATACGAATACGAGCCTAACTGTATAATCAAATGTGTCAAAAAAAATTCTAGATAAACACTGTAATAGTTTCGCTATTTTAACAGAAGCACTCAAGAGATATACAGCTGTATAAGATTTTCAAATTTCGTTTGCTTAGTAGAAGTCTCGGACCCAACGGTAGAAACAATGAGTGTTGAAAATATTACTAAACCTCAAATAATTAAAGTGAACTATTTGAGTTGCTTTATATAGGATTTCATAACAAAAAGAGGTGAGGTTATATTAGGATTTTATTGTCTAATTCAGTGAGATTACTACATACCAAAGGTAATATCAATTCACTGTTCGCAACTAAACAGGATCTACCGGATCCAACTGCACCCTCCCCGTATCCTCGCACACTACCTAGTCCTCCAATTGCAAATGCTTGGTAAGGAGCTATATCTCCCACAATAGAACCACCTGTAAGGCTATCAGAGGAAAAGATGCAAACTTGAGGATAGAGTACAAAAAGAAAAAGAATAGAGAGAAAGATCGTGTGCTTGTGGACTTGGCATATAACTAGTACTACATCCACTGTTCAGAAAGATCTAGGGTCTCTCCTTCCCGGTTGTGCTGAACATAACTGAAAGCTTTGGTCACATTTTCTTGCCGAGAACCAAAAAAAAAAAAGTAATTCTCACCTGGTTAATAGAAAAGTAGGCCCAATCTTGAGCCCCCTTGATGCAACGAACTTGAACCGGTTAAAGATTAGCCACTTGGATAGAAGAGGAATCCCTTGTTCTATTTGTAAGTTAAGCTGGAAATAAGAAAAGATTAAATTTTATGTTGGATGTATACTTCGACAATGAACTTGTAAGTATCCAAAACATTTTAAATTACGATTCGAGAATAAAAATATACTTTGGTGAAACTCCCATCATTTGCTCTTGCAAAACGAGACTCTTGCTTAAGCACTACCATACTGTCATGATGTGCACCGCTGCATGCAAAAAAATCACACAAAGAAGATTAATAAGTCTCCAGCCAGTTGATATACTTCAGTAAAATCTTAAGCTACCTGCAAGTCACTGGAAATCCATGAACATCTCTGGTGATTGAATGACCATTGTCATTGATTGGACGGACATGCTGCATTAGTACAACATTGTGAAGTCATCTATAAAAGGGCATACAAGGTGATAATCAATTTTAGGACTGAAAATACGCAAAGAAAGAGCCCTGGCCAGTGGCCACTCGCTAAAGGCCCCCACCTCGAACTTTATACTTGTTTTGCTGCTCCAGTTGGTACCTGCAGGCTCGCTTAGATCTAGCCCTGCGGATACGCGACAGAGATTCACACCTCCACTCCCTGAACGGGAGAAATTGTCGAAGGGCAAACCATGGATAGCAACCTCAGGTGAAACCGAGTGCTGGGAAGCAGAGAAAATTAAGATTACAAGCACATAATGGAATCCAATATCATACATGATTTTATATTCCATGTCCGAACAAAATTAATATAACTTTACGGCACAAAATTCATACTTGCACAGCTATTACACTATAATTTGAGTACCTAAAATTTCAAACTGAACTTTTTCGTTTTCAGCTGTATGTGGCCTAAGCATTAAGAAACTCGGCATCATACCAGATTCACATACAAAATGTTACACATTTAACGTGATCACTGTACTGGCAAAGAAAGATTTAAACAATTAAAAAAACTTCTCACAGTCAGCGTTATGTTATTTTTAAAAAGAAACTCGCAATTTCCAAGAAACCACACAAGTTCTTTCCACCCCATTACATTGCAACATCCACATCTCTCGTTTCAAACCAAAATACAAAATACACGATAGTCACCTGAAGGAACAATGTTTGTTGTGTAAGCCACTCAGGCCTCGGCTTTCTGTAAGCAATGGACACATTGGAATCATAAAGTCCTTTGTCCCACAATAAATCGAGCTTCTCACTCTTTCCGAATAAATTAGGATGCTTAATGCAAAGACTGCAAATTAAACAACCAAAATTTCATCAAAAATGTAAACTTCATACCTAAAATCAAATTCAAAATTTAAAAAATTAAAGATTAAAAAATCCTCACCTCCCAATAACAAGTGAGAGTGGACTACCAGTATCCCTATTCAAGAAATAAATAATTCAGTCAATTACAAAATCAAAAACCTGTCTGTCTCTCTCTCTCTCTCTCTCTCTCTCTCTCCCTCTCCTAGAAACAAAGTAACAAACAATGTGGTGAATTATGAAATCAAAAACCTCTCTCTCTCCCTCCCTCTCTTTCTCTCTCTCTCCAAGAAACAAACAATTCAGTGAATTCCAAAATCACCTCTCTCTCTCTCCCTCCCTCTCCCTCCTCTCTCTCTCTCTCTCTCTCTCTCTCTCTGTGAGATACATAAATATGTATTGAAACCTGATTACCTGAAAGGCTGAAGCATCAAAGCAGCACACAGCTTATGAGTGAAATCAACATTCAAGTCTACTTTAGCTGTAAAATCAAGAACCAAACACATAAAAACATGTAAATACACACAAACATTACAAAATATGTAAAATTAACAAAAGGGTATTTCAAGATTGATAAAAAGATTAAACCTTTGCCAGCATGGATGCTCTTTTGAGCTCCCATTACACATGAATTTCACAACAACCATTCAAATGAAGCTCTCTTATTGGTTCTTTAACATTGCAAATGACAATAAATTTAAATATGTAAAATACAAAAAATACAAAAAATAAAATTTTAATTTTTATTGTTGATCTGAAAGGGAAGTGTAGAAAGGAGAGTTAAGAAGTTATCTGTTTCTTCTGTGATTGGTTTAGTATATGCGGGATTGTTTGGCTGCTGAAAACTTACCTCAAATATACATATCAAACCATTTTTAAAAAACTAGATTTATACTTGTATATATTTTAATTTTGTTTAAATTGTTATTTTTAATTTTTTTTAAAGTATTATTCTGATTTAATTTCAACTTTATAAATTTTTAATGATAACCAAACTTGAAAACATATAAATTTCACATATATTTTATTTAAGTTAATGTTGTATTTTTGAAATGATAATTGGTTTTTTTTTATATTTTTAAAATCACTATTTGTTTGTAATCATTTATTATTTTCCTAAATTTAACTTTGATAATTTTAGTAGCTATTTGTTTGTCTTATATCAAGTTATACATTTTTTATTTAATTTAGTTTGTTATTTGTTTGCTTTAATAATTTAATTTTAATAATTTTATTTATATATTTATTTTTTTCTTAAAATATTATATAGCTAAACATATACTGATCATACCATGTCATAAATTAATTATTTTTGTATTATAGTTATCATTTTCTTAATTTTTTTGAAAAAAATAAACACCAATATTATTTTTTATATTATAGTTATTATTTTTATTTTATTTTTGTTTTAATTATATTAGTAATCACAAGGTTAAACATATCTAACTCATATTTTAGATTTAAGTTTTATCTTTAATTTCTTGTTCATTTATAACGAGAATAGGACATTTTAGTTATCTTTCTATTTAATAATTTGAATTTCATATTTTATTTTTAATTCAAAATAAGAGGCATATTTGTAAATGAAACTAATTTACATTAAAGTACTACATATGCTAATATATATATATCATTTAAAAATTTATCTTTAATTATTTTTAGCTAAATATTGACCATAATTTGTTGATTATTAATTTCAAGATTTATCTTTTCTGATTATAGATGATATTTATATAACTTTTTAGTTTTTAAAGATCATTGTTTGATCTTCATTATAATTAATTATAATTGTATTCGTTGTTTTAGTGATTTTTTGTTTCAAAATGTTAAATATTTGTTGGAGCAGGGTGATTATAATGTTAAGTATATCTAACCTTTATTTTATATTTAAATCTTATTTTAAATTATTTTCCCTTTTTCTATGTGGAAGTATGAGTTTGTTTGGGTAAATTTAAAATTATTGCTTATAACTTAAATTGCTTAAAGTCAAAAGTCATAAGTTATACATATAAAAGATGTTTCATTGATTTTAACTTTTTGATATACATATTTAATTATTTTGTTTTTAGTTATGTTGTTTACTAAAATGTACCACTTAAACCTAAAATGTAGTACCTGACGACCACTTCATACCATACCACCTAAACCCCTTTACACCAATTATATATAAAGATATGATATAATGTCAAATTATTGACAAAGTAATGATTTTATTAGATAAAAAATAAATTTATTAAGGAAAAAATTATTATAAATTTATTATTATTCAATTTATAATTTTTTTAAGGAGTCTAAGGGTCATTTGTTTATGTCTTAACTGAACTTAATGGTGCTTATTTTAATGATTAAGAAATTAAGATCGTTTGGTTTTTGTTTCTTCCTTTCTTAAGCGTTAAAATTCCTCGGCTGAGATAAAAACATCTAACCTAATCATTAAGAAACTTCATTTTGAATCATTTTGCGAGTTACTTCAGCACTAAACACACAGCAAGACATACGTACATTGTTTCTTATTTGATTTTTCCATAAAAAGAATGATATAATATATTTTCTTAAAAATGTAATATTTCAATATTATGATTTTTTTAGCATAGAAGTTGTTTAAATTTTCTATTAAATAAAATTATAAATATCTAAAAATTATGTAATTTTCACCTAATTCAAATTTTAGATATTGATAAAACTTTGCAATCTATTGATGCTAATATATTATTGTTTTAATTAAATAATTTGTATAATATTACTGATTCATGAGAAAATTTTACACCATTCAGATATTTTGTTAAGTTATGGACCAAATAATATTATTCATTAAGTATTCAGATTAATAAATCATTCAGATATTTTAATGATTAAGAAATTTATATTCAGATTTGTCAAATGACCCCTAAGTTGAATATGGCTAATTCTGATTAAAAGAATTATATTTTATATAAACTAGTTTACTAAGCCGCGATTTGCAGCGGTTTTGTAATAATTTCTCTAAATTTGTCTATAAAAAAATTTACTAAATATTTTTTTAGATAAAATGATATTTCTAACATAAAATTAGGTCTTTTGAATTATATGTATTGTCTTGTTTATTTACCGAAGTTTTGGAAAAATATAGAAAATGACAATTGTTTAATATTTTTTATTATTTTAATATTATATCAAATAATAGTATATTTGTCACCATTTTTAGTTTTCTCAAAATTCATATTCTAACTTTTATTTTAAAATACATAATACAACATCAATATAAAATTCTATCATATAATATGTTCCTCCTAATGAATTGTTATGTCGTTAAACATGTTTATGGTCATTGTTAGGCTCAAGACATGTCTGAATACCACTATTAACAATCCTACACTATGTGACTATGTCACACTACATGACCTAGTGATTTCTATCACTGGGATATAGTATAAGTCTCTAAATGTACTTGTCTTGTTCTCATGAACAATAGCTTTATCATGTATGCTCATATCTATAATGAGCTTAGTAAAGTTTCTTGCATCTAGATTGTATATAGGCCATTGAATAATTGTCCTGGTAGAAGTTCAGTAATGCTCATGCAGCAGGATAGAAATGAATAAGGCCATGAAGAAATAAGTTGCAGAAATTTGTCTAAGGCATTATATAGCAAAGTCAGAAGAAAGCTATGTCGTGAAGTCACCAATATCTATGTCGTGAAGTGCTACATCGCATAGTCCATTTTGGTCTATGTCGAGAAGTCCTCAAGACACATGTCGTGAAGTGTTGAAGTCATCAAAGTCAAAGAAGCCTAGATCGTGAAGTCCTCAAAAGCCTTATGTCGTATAGTCATCAAAATGACCTATGTCGCATAGTCATCAAATGACCTATGTCGCATAGTCATCAAATGACTTATGTCGCATAGTCGTCAAATGACTTATGTCGCATAGTCGTCAAATGACCTATGTCGCATAGTCGTCAAATGACTTATGTCGCATAGTCGTCTAATGGGCTATGTCGCAATGTCTTCAAAGGCTATATCGCATAGTCCTCTCAATGGAGATCGCGAAGTCAGGAATGAAGTGGAGTTCACGATATCAACACTTAGCCGTTTACAACAAGACAAATCAAGGTACAGAACCAAGAATCAAAAGAGACAAATACTGAAGCATTTGTTCTGGCAAGGTGGTCCAAAGAACAGATGGCAAATCTACAGCTAAACTTGGAGAGAAAGATAAGAGACAAGCAGCTACAGAAACGGGAAAGACTCCGAAAAACAGGTGGTCCTTCCTGACACAGTTAACTTCTTATGGCAGGACAAGTTGGACTTTCAGCAAGGGGTAACTGTGTAAAAATAGGTGTGTGCACTAGTTTGTATATGGCTTATATATATCATGCACATCCTATTGTAAGCTGTAAGAGAGATACACATAGTTTTTATCTTAAGCTCTTTTCTCTATAAGCAAGCAAGTTCAGACTGTTCTTGTTTAGAAGCCAGAAATTCGATTGTGAATTTCCTGGAAAGCTGTAGTATTTAATTTGCTTATACAAAGTAGATTAAAGTGATTGTGTGTGTTGTTTACTTTCCGCATATTGCATAGCATAATCATTTACAGTTTATATTTAGTTTCAAGAAAACCAAAATCCATCAAACTATCCATTCACCCCCCCCCCTCTGTCTAGTTTCTAGGTGATATTCATTGCTAACAAGTGGTATCAGAGCGGGCTGTTAACATACAAACAGAAAAAGATCAAGAATGAGTTCACAAAAACTAAGCAGTATCAAGATTCCTCCCTTCAACAAGGAGCACTACAACTTATGGAAGAAGAAGATGTTGCTGTTCATCAAAGCTTCTAATCCCATGTTTTTAGACATTCTAAAACATGGTCCCTTTGTTCCAATGATTGAGATTGGTGAGACAACAGTAGGCACTGAGATAATACCAGTAAAACATGTTCCCAAATACCCCACAAAGTACACTGATTCTGAAAAGGAGAAAATAGCACTGGATGGACATCTTCAACTTATAATCTGTGAATCTATGGATTTCAACATGTATGGCACTGTTGCTCACTGTACTAGTGCCAAGAAGATGTGGGATCTTATAGAAGTGCTCTGTGAAGGAACTACTGAAGTAAGAAAGAACAAGAAGCAGATTCTTGTTTCACAATATGAAGCCTTCATGGCTCAGCCGAAAGAGGGAATCACAGAAGTGTTTGAGAGGTTCAACAAGCTAGTAAATGAGCTCAAACTCTACGACAAACACTATGAGACAGAAGAGCTTAACATGAAGTTTTTACTAACTCTTCCAGACCATTTAGAACCAAGAATCTCTTCCCTCAAAGAAAGAGATCTAACTAAGATTGGTTTTGATGTGTTGTATGGTGTTTTGAAAACCTATGAGCTGGAGTTGTTTCAAAAGAGATCCATTCAAGCTAAACAAGGGTTAATGGCAAATACTTCATGTGCCCTTATTGTTGACAACCTAAGTCAAAGAATGGACTCTCTTAAAATCAGTCAGGTCAAGATTGAGGAACTGGAAGTTGAAGACATTGGTGATGAGGCCCAAGTTGTCTATGATTTGCCTGAGGATGATGAGTTTTACAGCATGGAAGAACTGGACAAAATGGAAAACAAATCTTTTGCTTATATGGCTAGGAGGTATCCTAACATAAGGTTTAAAAGAAAGCAGCCATTCAGGTCCAAGTTCAATACTGGAAACACTAGAGGATCTAGTGGCTCAAACACCTTCAATAAAGGAAAAGGGATTGCTGGTGCTGCTATGTTAGGCCGAATACACAATATATAATCAAGTATGTATGAGAATAACAATCAAGAACACAGGTTTGTAAATCAACAAACTGAATTATATTAAATAATTCTCTCTTAGTGATGTTAATGAATCACAAAGAGCTACTAGGTTACAAGAATAATATATTCAATGTTCGCGTATCCCTTCTAGGGATAACCTATCTGTGTTTATATAGTACACAGCTACATACAATCCTTATCTAATTGATACTCCTATAAATTAGCTATACAATTATTATCAATTACGGATTGCTTCAGTCTTCTGTCCAGTCTCCTTAGCTGTATCAATATATTCTGCTTCTTTCCATCTTCAGAATATATTGCTTCTAGAATCTTTATCTTTGCACCGACTGCTAAGTCAACTATCACCCTGTCAGACTTTAACAAACTCTGACCGACTTCCATATAAACTCTTCACCCAGTCAGACTTTATCAAACTCTGACCGGCTTCTATATAAACTCTGATATGTACCTGTTACTTAAACACTGATGAACAAACGTCAGCAATTATATCTAACAATCTCCCCCAACTTGTTCATACCAAAATGTACAAGTTAAAAAGATAATTGATGATGTCAAAACATATACCAAATGCAGTGTTTAAAATATGTCAGAGTTTAATTTTAAAACAGAGTTTAAATTTAACTTAGAATAGAAAACATAAAAACTTACAGTCAGACTTTACTTGACTTCTTCAATATCAGGTACTGTCCTGAGATAATCAATCAGCAGTCTTCTTTCAGCCTTCTCTAGCTCATCCACCATAATCTCTTTTAGCTCTTTAAGTTCTGAATCACTCTCCCCCGTTTGATAGATAGCAGCTCTTAGAGAATATATGCTGTTTCTTCTCATATCATTTCCTAGCCGAATGTAATGAGCTTTGTCTGACTCTAGGTTGAATTCTAAAACTTTTGTTCCAAGTGCTGTTTTAAATCTAGCACTGTTTCTCTTCATCTCCACTAACTTTTCAGTATGATCTCTATACTTTGGAATGTAGACACTTGATACTCCTCCTCCAAGCATAGCTTTAGATCTCAGCATCTTTTCTCTCAAAACTTGATCAACATCATGAGTATGTCTGTTTTTGACTTTTAGAAGATAAAGTACATATTCCAGTTCTTCCCATGATTTGAGATTAACATCAGATTCTCCAACTTTATAAACTCTTCCATCACTCATGAAGTATAACAAAAACTGCTTCTTCAATATTCTGTGAAAAATCAACTGAACAGATTCTAACTTATCAAGGTTTTCTTGTATAACCCCAATACCAGGTTCTGCCAGTGAAAAGTTATCTTGAGATCTGTTATTTGTTCTTCTCTCTCTGTGTGATCCCAGTCCAGATTTATCAAAAGCTTCTTTTCCCAATACAGTTCTGGTTTCTGAGAATTTCACAACTTCAAGCTTTAAGTCTTCAAGAATTTTAGGTTTGGTGAATCCTGAAAGTTGTGTAGATTTCTGTACAACTTGAGCAACGTCAGAGGTTGTCATAACTTTAGTAGAAACATCAACTTGAGCAGCGTCAGAGGTTGATTTAGCTAATCTTGTTTCAACTTGAGCAATGTCAGAGGTTGAATAAATCTTCTTAGGTAACTGTTCTTCTTCTACCAGTTTACCTTTTCCTTTGTCAGCATTTTTAATCACAAGCCTCCTTGAGTACTGTAAACTCTGATCAGAGTTTACATTCTCTTTGATAACAATTCCTTTTTCTTTCTTTCTAGGAGCCTTGATTTCCTTCTTCTTGTAGATTCCAGCTTCAAGATTCTTCTTGTGTTCTTCAGCAAGCATTTGCTCTTCAGCTTGGATATCTTCAATTGAAATACCTTTTCCATGTTCTGCCATAAACATCTTAGCAACAATTTCCTCATCAGTAGATGGCTTATCAGAGATTATCAAACTTTTGTATCTTGAACCACTGGCAGAGTTTACATGTCCCTTTCCAGAGTTTGATCTTTTATCAGAGTTTGATCTTCTTGAAAGTAGTCTTCTATCATCATTTGATCTTAAGCTCTTTCCATCTCCTCCCTTGTTTCCACCATCATTACCATCATCCCTTCGTCTCAGAGTTTGAGTGTCTTTGCATTTGTCACTTGGTACACTCTCCCCCTTTTTGACATCATCAGAAAGTAGTACTGATGTCAACAACTCAATAGCATTAGAAATTGATGTTAGTTGGGCAGACATAGCAGTCTGGTTGTCCTCAACTTTCCCAAGCCTCTTCTGAATGTCATCAGAGTCCTTAGCTTGCTTCTTAAACATGGAATTGTAATAAGTCCTATCATTCTTCAGAGTGAGATCTCTCAGACCAACTTCATTCCTCAAAGTAGTGACTTCCTTATGAGACTCATCAAATCTGTTGTGGAGAGATTTAATTTGAATCACAGTAGCCTTCAGACTTGTAAGAACATCAGGACTTGAAATTGTCTTCACAGAATCTCCAAGAAAATCAGCAGCCCTCTGTGCTGAAAAGATACAATCCGCAGCAGCCCATCTATTGTAGTACATATCTTGAAAATGCTCAGCTGTAGCGCGATTGACCTCTCTTAGCTCATCAGAGTTTGCATGACTCTCAAATAACTCATCTTGAGAATGATTAGAACTATCATTATCATTATCAGTATCATTCTGTGCTGTATTCTCTGCAGGAATATTCTCAGCATCAGGTTCTGGAATCTCAGAGTTTGCAGTATGCAGGTACTCTGCTTCTTTAGTAGGAGCAATATTCTCAGGAGCATCAGTATTTAAGGTCTGATCAACTTCCTCACCCTTTTCAATTACCTGGTGAGTAACAGAGAGAATCTCTGTATGAGTAGCCATAGATTCTTCAAGAACAACCGTGGCATGATCAGCTTCCACACCCTCTGTTTCATCAAAATCTTCAAGATGGTCAGAATGTACAGAGTTGTGTGCTTCAACATCCATATCAAATCCCTGTTCAGCCTCAACATGTTCTGTAGCCTCCTGAACAAGAATTTCAGGAGCTTCATCTGCAGCTTCAGTTGCAGCTTCCTCAACTACATCATCAGCGTTTGATGTAGGAGCTTCATAATCAGCATTTGCATTTTCCTCAAAAACTCTGTCCAAATTGACAGCTTCAGAATGTACATTTGATGCACCAAAAAGATGTGCAGCCACCAATCTACGTTTTCTCTGATGAAGAGTTTCTTCATCAGTTTCACACTCTTCATCTGCAGCATCAGACTTTGCCCTGTTGGCCCTTCTTTTCTTTATTCGTTTCTTCTGAGGCATATCAGCAGTATGTGATGCCCCAGCTTCAGCAGCTTGCTTAGAAATCCTTGGAGGTTTAGTACCAACATGCTTAGTCCTACCACCAGTCCGTGGTTGAACTGTAGAGGCTTCAGCATTTACTGGTTCTGATGGCTGTTGTGGTTGAGGTTGAGGGTTTAAGAACTGAAGCACTGTTTCAGGCAACAGCAATTCACCAACACTAACCTTCTTTAAATCCTTGTTGGTAATGTCAGAGAATACCCTTTTGTGCAATTTGAATGAGGGAATTACGTCCTCCTCATCAATCTCAACATTTGGAACACAAGCAGAGAACAAAAGTTGACAAAATCTAGAAAAATAGACTACATGCCTATTCTCTGTTAACTTCTCACCTATGTTCATCAAAACAAGTCTAGCAAAATCATAATTACTGTTAAAGAGAAGTGAATACCCGATTTGCAGACTGTCGATTGGAATGGCATCACAATTTGTACATTTCTTCCCGAACGCTCTTGTTATGCAATCGAAAAAGAAACTCCATTCCTTTCTCAAGAGCGGTCGCTTCAGTTGGCCTATCTTCGCCAAAGATCCAGTATATCCAATAGCTTGCATCATTCTCTGAAGATCAGTATCACCAACAGCAATGGTGTACGCGTCAGAATTTGCAAAGCCCATTGCTTCACGAACAGTTCCTGGAGTTATGACAAACTCTGTCTCCTGGAACTCAAAAACTATGGATGGGGTACCAGAATCACCACCATCATCATAGACACCAGTCTCCCAGAAAGCTTTGATCTGAGATCCATAAAGCTTTGCAGGCTCCACTAAAGCACGCCCAATTTCTGACTGAGCAAGAAAGTTTTGTATGATATGAAACGCCTCTGGTGCAATGATAGTGTTTAATGGGGCTGAATAGTTATTAGGGACAAACTCAAGTCCAGAAGCAGTGAAAGCAGTTGAAGCCATTAGTAATGTCAAGAAATAAGCAGAAAATAGCTTCAAAAACACGAGAGAGTTTAAGAAAAGAAAGTGTTTGTGAATATGTGTGAGTGAAACTAGAATACAATTGGAGTAAGTCGTGAAAAACTGTAACGGTTGTGTGTATAATGTATAAATATAAAATTTAAAATTAAAAACTGAACAGTTTTTAAACATTAAAACACAACTGTCTTACCCCGTATTCTGTGTAAATGAGACACGTGTCACACATACAATGGCTGACAGCAGTAATTGGCAATTTCCAATGCGCATGCGCAGTAAAAACAGCAATAATTACCACCGATTACACTTTCCTATGTATGCAATCTCTCTCCACTCTTTAACACTTTTCTAGACCAATGCCCAAACATACTCTTTTGAAATACCAAAACAAATGTTTTTCCTCAAAATTATAAAATGTCTGAAACAAAGAAATTATTTTAACCATCAGAGATTAAAACAAAGTTACCTCGGCGTATTTCACACAATACATCAGTGTTTATCATTTATCCTTCTTTGTCAATAAACTCTTTTCGCAAACTGTACAGGTGTGCATAATTGTGTGTGTAGTAGCAGAGTTTACCGAAATCAAATATTTAGACCATCTCAAAGTGCATAAAATCCACAAACTTAAGTAGTAAAAACTGGTTGCCTAAACTCTCATGTATAAAATAAAATCTGATTTTATATCTAAACTCTGTAATACTGATATCCTTTCATTTGGATATATCTTTTATTTTTCACCCTCTTTATAGATATTTTATTTTTTATATTTTTTTTTTCCAGTAATCAGTGGTTGGCACTAGTCACCAAAAATCAAAGATTTTAGCCCTTATTTCATACAATAAGTTCCTGGATCTTCCTAGGCACAACATGATCTCAAAGGAATTTGTGCTCTGTTTGGCATCTTTTGATTTGAGGGTGAATTATTTGCAATTAATAATCAGAGTTTAGACTTATCATCAGTTAATATAATTAATTTATGAGAGAAAATGTAAACAGCTAATACAGACTCAGTGTATAGGATTAATAAACTAAGAGATGCTATAAATATAGAGACAGTATCATGCTGTGTTAACTTACTGCACATATTTGAGATCAGAATCTATATAACTCTTAAGGATTCATAATTACTTACTGAGAATTATGCCTCATACAAATTTCTTCATTGGTCCATATGTTTCAGACAAAAATATAATCAGAGTATAACATAGACTATAACTATCAGAGTATGACCAACACTTTTATGACTATCAGAGTTTAGCATCAGAGTTTACATTCAGAGTTTATGACACTGGTACTCATATCAGTTAATACATGCAAGGAATCATGAGCATAAAAATCAAACATGTATAGCTTTTGAGTCTAACCCGTATCTCTAGTCAGAACCAGAGACCATTCCAAGTTCATTTACCAATCTTGTAAAAGTAACTTCACTCAAAGGTTTGGTGAAGATATCTACAAGTTGTTGGTCTGTAGACACAAAATGAAGCTCAATGTTTCCTTCTTCCACATGTTCTCTGATAAAATGATACCTTATGCTGATGTGCTTTGTCATGGAGTGCTGTACTGGATTACCTGTCATAGCAATAGCACTTTGGTTATCACAGAAAATAGGTATTTTAGAGTACTTCAAACCATAATCCAGCAACTGATTCTTCATCCATAGAATCTGTGCACAACAGCTACCAGCTGCTATATACTCTGCTTCTGCAGTGGATGTGGAAATTGATTTCTGTTTCTTGCTATACCAAGAAACCAATCTGTCACCTAAAAATTGACAGCTTCCACTTGTACTTTTCCTGTCTATCTTACAGCCTGCAAAATCTGCATCAGAGTAACCAATTAGCTTAAACTCTGATTCTCTAGGATACCACAAACCCAAGGTTATGGTTCCTTTGAGATATTTGAAAATCCTTTTTACAGCTGTTAGATGAGGCTCTTTGGGATCTGCTTGAAATCGTGCACAAAGACATGTTGCATACATGATATCAGGTCTACTTGCAGTAAGATACAGTAAAGACCCTATCATTCCTCTGTAGTTTGTCATATCTACTGAGGCTCCTGTGTCTTTGTCTAGCTTTGTTGCTGTAGCCATGGGAGTTGTAGCAGATGAACTATCAAGCATACCAAATTTCTTTAGAAGATTTCTGGTATACTTTGCTTGATTGATAAAAATCCCATCATCTGTTTGCTTGACCTGTAAGCCTAGAAAATAACTAAGCTCTCCCATCATGCTCATTTGGTACCTGGACTGCATAAGCTTTGCAAACTTCTTACAAAGTTTGTCATTAGTAGATCCAAAAATAATATCATCTACATAAATTTGAACTAAAAGCAAATCATCACCAGAATTGAAATAAAACAAGGTTTTATCAATTGTACCTCTTGTGAACCCACTTTCTAAAAGAAATTGAGCAAGAGTTTCATACCATGCTCTTGGTGCTTGCTTTAGTCCATATAATGCCTTGTCAAGCCTGTAGACATAATCTGGATGCTTGGGATCTACAAATCCTGGTGGTTGTTCAACAAACACTTCTTCTTCAAGCTTCCCATTGAGAAAAGCACTTTTTACATCCATCTGAAAGACTTTAAACTTCTTGTGTGCAGCATAGGCCAGAAAAATTCTTATGGCCTCCAATCTT
Organism: Heracleum sosnowskyi; assembly: GCA_030848705.1. Lineage (NCBI taxonomy): Eukaryota > Viridiplantae > Streptophyta > Magnoliopsida > Apiales > Apiaceae > Heracleum > Heracleum sosnowskyi. The sequence goes on from CM061245.1 coordinate 8,128,785, forward strand.
GCAACTGGAGCAAAGGTTTCATCATAGTCAATTCCTTCCTGTTGTGAATAACCTTTAGCCACAAGTCTAGCCTTGTTTCTTGTAATCACACCTTCACTGTCAGTCTTGTTTCTGAAAACCCACTTTGTACCTACAATTGATCTATTCTTTGGTCTCGGTACAAGTGTCCAGACTTCATTTCTTTCAAATTCATTTAACTCTTCTTGCATTGTTGTAATCCAATTAGCATCTTGAAGAGCTTCCTCCACTTTCTTTGGTTCTGTTTGAGACAAGAAAGCATGATACAGACACTCATTATTTGTTGCACTTCTAGTTCTCACACTAGCATCAGGATCTCCAATTATGAGATCAGGTGTGTGTGCCTGTGTCCACTTTCTTGCTGTTTGTAAGTGGTTTCTTGCATCATTATTGGATCCTCCCCCTTGATCCATGCTCTCCTGATTCATATGTTGACTTTCTGCAGTATCTGAGGCTCCCCCTGAATTGGATGGCTCAGAGTTTGAACTGTCAGAGTTTGAATCAGTTTCCTCAACTGACTCACTTGCTGTGTCTTGTTGAGCTTCTTCACGCTCCCCCTCAACTGGTTCTCTATTTTGTTCAATTTGAGAATTTCCAGTTTCTCCAGTATTTACCAGTAGAGGTTCAGAGTATGCTTCATCAGAGTTTGTCAGACCAGCTTCATCAGAGTTTGTCGGTACTGCTTCATCAGAGTTTACATCATCAGAGAATAAACCTTCATTTTCAAAACGCAGTTGATCATATCCATCTAAGTCATCAAGTCCAGTTATTTTCTTGTCATCAAATGACACATGTATGGATTCCATGATCACTTTAGTTCTCAGATTGTAGACTCTGAATGCTTTTGTTGACAATGGATAACCAACAAAGATTCCTTCATCAGCTTTTAACTCGAACTTGGTCAACTGTTCAGGATGAGTCTTCAACACAAAGCATTTGCATCCAAATATATGAAAATATTTCAAATTTGGCTTCTTATTTTTCACCATCTCATATGGTGTTTTCCCATCCTTGTTGATTAGTGTAGCATTTTGAGTAAAACAAGCAGTTTGAACAGCTTCTGCCCAGAAATAAGTTGGTAATTTTGCTTCTTCAAGCATAGTTCTGGCTGCTTCAATTAAAGTTCTGTTCTTTCTTTCAACTACACCATTTTGCTGTGGAGTTCCAGGTGCAGAAAATTCTTGTTTCACTCCTCTTTCCTTGCAGAAAGCTTCCATGATTGAGTTTCTGAATTCAGTTCCATTATCACTCCTTATAATTTTGACTTTGTGCTGTGATCCTTTGTCCAGTAGATTTACATGATCCATCAGAGTTTGAGCAGTTTCATCCTTCTTTGATAAGAAATACACCCATGTATATATAGTATATTCATCAACAATTACTAGAGCATATTTCTTTCTGCCCATAGACATCACATTTACTGGTCCAAAGAGATCAACATGTAGAAGATGATAAGGTTCCACTACTGAAGATTCAGATTTGCTCTTGAAAGATGACTTCCTTTGCTTGGCCTTTTGACAAGAATCACATAGACCATCTAGACTGAGTATTGATTTTGGGAGTCCCCTTACAAGATCCTTTCTTATTAGCTCATTGATGTTGTTCAAATTGAGATGAGAGAGCTTCTTATGCCAATTCCAACTCTCTTCATTTGACATTCTTGCAGTCAGACACACTGTTTTTCCATCAGAGTTTGTTACCAAACTTGCTTCATAAATGTTGTTGCACCTGTGTCCAACTAGAACAACTTTTCCAGTAGATTTACTGATAACTTCACAGTATTCAGTATGAAAATCTACATGGTTTCCTCTGTCACAGATTTGACTCACAGATAGCAGATTATGCTTGAGTCCTGAGACTAGAGCTACATTTGTGATGATGACACTTCCAAGATTAATATTGCCATATCCCAGAGTGTGTCCTATGTTGCCATCTCCATAGGAAACCTTTGGGCCAGCCTTCTCCTTAAAGTCTGATAGCAGGGCCTTATTTCCAGTCATATGTCCTGAGCATCCACTGTCCAAGATAAGTTTGCTCTCTTTTATACCCTGCAATCACAAACAAACACTAAGTGTTAGTTTTAAGGACCCAGACTTGCTTGGATCCTTTGTCTTTCTTAACAGTGTTAGCTTTTGCAGCGGAATTACTATCAACAGAGTTTAAACTAACATTGTCAGACTTTACACTTGCAGAGTTTGCTCTAACCCACTTCAGATTGGGTTTTAGCTCATAATAGTTGTGATAAATAGCATGATAACTCTTGCAAGTATAAATGGAATGCCAAGTGCTCCCACAGTGTGTGCATAAAGTCTGTGGTCTAACCCTAACATAATCATTCTTTACTCCTGATGTAGAAGGTAAAGAATTGATATTTTTATTCTTTGTGCAGTAATTAGCAAGATGATTAGAACTACCACAATTATAACATGTTTTCCTTGGAGCAGCAGCATTAGGCAAATGATTATTTCTTTTATTTATGCCTATCTTTCCATTCCTATTCTTCTTGGACCCTTTTGGTTTCATGGCAGATTTTACCTCTTTCAGTTTATGATTGAACTGTTTTCTTGTCATCAAACCAACATTAACCTGTTTTTCACAAGTTTTTACTGGTTTTCTAACAGCTTCTCTTTCCATAAGATTTTCTGTTATAATATTTTCCTGTTTTTCACAGGCTTCATCTGATTCCATATCAGCTTCTCTTATTACAACAGATTTTAACTTATTGGCTTCTGGAACAAATTTCACAGGTTTAAGTTGTGGTTTTACCTTAACTTTGTCTTTAAACCTAAGTTCATCATTTTCACAATAGCCTAAACCTACAGAATCTGTCTGAAACACTTGATGAGTGTCTCTTCCAGAATCTGTCCACGTCTTGATTATTTTTCTTTCTTTTTCTAGATCAGATTCTAATTGCTTATATCTTTTCAGCAACTCCTGTTCTACATAAACAGCATCATCTCTTTCTTTTTGAATCTGCTTCATATTTTCAAGTTCTCCTTCAAGAAACTTGTTTCTATCTTTAAGGCTAAGATTCTCAGATTTAATTCTCTCATTTTCTAAAGTCTGATCCCTATAACTAACATGTACGCTTTTCAGATATACTCTCAATTCAGATATATTATCAGTATCATAAGCATAAGTAGTTAGGGGTACCTTATTTTCAGATGATTCAGTCTCATCTCTGACAGTTGCCATAAGAGCATAATTTTCTCCATCATCAGAGTCTGAAGTATCTGCCCAGTCTTTGCCTTTAGAGATAAGTGCTTTTTCAGATTTTCCTTTCTTGCACTCTGGGGCATAGTGACCCATCTCCTTACACTTGTAGCACTGGATTTCAGATTTATCCTTCTTGCCAGACTTGGTCTCCCTTCCATCAGACTTTCTAAAACTTTTCCTTTCAGAGTTTGAATCTTTCCTTGAGAATCTCTTTCCTTTCTTAAAGTTCTTGAATCCCATCTTCTTGAAGGTCTTCACCATCAATGCAGCCATTTGCATCATCTGTTCTTCATCATCCTCAGAGTCAGAAGCTTCATCAGAGTTTGAGTCATCATCAGAGTTTGATGACTCACTTTCAGATTTAATAACTAAAGCCTTTCCCTTGGCTTTCTTCCTTGATGATTCCTTCTTAATGGGCTTCTCCTCAACTTTGAGAGCAACAGATTTTGTCTTTTTGCTCAATCTTCTATTCCTTTGTTCTATCTCCAGTTCATGAGTTTTCAACAACCCATAGATTTCATCAAGATTTGTATCAGCAAGCTCATAATTATCTCTTATTGTGGTTGTCTTTAAATCCCACTTTTCAGGTAGAGATAACAAAAACTTGAGATTAGACTCTTCAAGCTCATATTCTTTATCAACCAGAGACAGATCATTCAATAGTTTGCAAAATCTGTCATAAGTCTCAGTCAAGGTTTCATTAGTTCTTGAATCAAAGTGCTCATACTCCTGTGTGAGTATTGTCTTTCTGTTCTTCTTAATAGCACCTGTTCCCTGGCATCTGACTTCTAAAGCATCCCATATCTCTTTGGCAGTCTTGCAGCCAATTACTCTGTTAGACATAACATTATCTAAGGCACTGTGGAGAAGATGTCTAACCTTTGCATCTTTTGCAATTGATGAGATGTCCTCAGGAGTCATATCTTTCTTTTCCTTTGGAACAGTCTTTTGTTCTTGACCATCAACAACAGGGGCTAATTTGGTTGGATTATGAGGACCATCATAAATTCTGTCAAGATATTCTGGATCTGTAGCCTCCAGAAACATGGTCATCTTCACCTTCCAAATCGGATACTCTACTGGCCTGAGTATTGGAACCCTGATTGTTTCATATCGACTCACAGAATTAGGCTTAACCTGTTCAGCCTTGGGAGCAGTTTGATTTTCTTCAGACATGATTATTACTGTGTTTGAATCGTAAAACTGTATATATTAAACAGCCTTGGCTCTGATACCAATTGTTAGGCCGAATACACAATATATAATCAAGTATGTATGAGAATAACAATCAAGAACACAGGTTTGTAAATCAACAAACTGAATTATATTAAATAATTATCTCTTAGTGATGTTAATGAATCACAAAGAGCTACTAGGTTACAAGAATAATATATTCAATGTTCGCGTATCCCTTCTAGGGATAACCTATCTGTGTTTATATAGTACACAGCTACATACAATCCTTATCTAATTGATACTCCTATAAATTAGCTATACAATTATTATCAATTAAGGATTGCTTCAGTCTTCTGTCCAGTCTCCTTAGCTGTATCAATATATTCTGCTTCTTTCCATCTTCAGAATATATTGCTTCTAGAATCTTTATCTTTGCACCGACAGCTAAGTCAACTATCACCCTGTCAGACTTTAACAAACTCTGACCGGCTTCCATATAAACTCTTCACCCAGTCAGACTTTATCAAACTCTGACTGGCTTCTATATAAACTCTGATATGTACCTGTTACTTAAACACTGATGAACAAACGTCAGCAATTATATCTAACATGCTAAAGGTGGATACAAGACAGGAAGTGTGGATAGAACCAAAATAAGGTGCTATAACTGCAATGAACTTGGGCATTTTGCCACTGAGTGCAAAAAGCCTAAACAAGTCAAGAAGGACAAAGCATACTTAGAGCTTGAAGCTAAGTATGAGGCTCTACTCAAGAAACAACAGGGCAAAGCTTTTATTGCTGAGGGAAAATGCTGGGATGAATCTGATGAAGAAGAAGAACAAGAGTACTCAAACTATGCCTTGATGGCATTTTCTGATGATGGTGATTCAAGTCAGGTACCTATTCTTACTTCTCTTGATATGACTCCCCTTCAATATAAGCAAACTGTTGAAGATATGAGTACTGAGATGTTTAATATTCATACTAGCATGTTAGTAGCTAATGAAAAAATTGATAGACTAACTGCTAAGAATCTTGAGCTTACAGAAAAGAATGAGAAACTTGAGTTAATGGTTGTGAACCTGGATGGTTTGAAAAAGGAGGTTGAGTATCTTAAAAACAAAGTGATTTGTGCTGAACAGATAGAGAAAGCCCTTAGGGAACAAATTGCTGAAACTGAACTGAAACTAAGAAGCTTTAAAAACTCCTCTGAACTTATTCAAACCTATCACAAGGAACACACTGAAGACTGCAAGGTTGGAGTTGGTTTTGACTATGAAAATGACAAGGGAAGGAAGAAGGTCAAGGGCAAAGGAAAGGAAACTTTTACAAACAAAAATGCCCCAACCATACTGTCAAGTGTTGAACAGCCCATCTTCAGAAAGAGTGTTGTTGAGTTTGATGAGGAACTACTAATCATCAAGCAACAACTACTTGAAGAAGATGAGGCTGCTAAAAACACTTCTTCCTTTCCTGAACTTGTCAATCAGAAAGAGACCAAAGATAATCTTGTCAAGAGTCCTAAAGCAAAGAAAGAAGTTGTTAAGAAAAAGAAACAAAACAGAAATGGTAAAGTTGGTGTTAACAAGGGAAACAACTATGCTTATGTGCCAAATGCTCCCAGGAAACAATGTCAAAAATGCCTATCTGTTAATCATTTGACTCATAAGTGTAGTAAGCCTGAAATTGTTGAAGTTGACAACCTGAGTAACCATTCTGCCAGCATAAATTCTAGTCATGATTCTTTCTGTGGTAAGCCAAACTGTCTGACATGCTATGTGACTGTGATTGCTAACTGTTTATCTCTTAAACATAAACTTGACTCTGCACAATCTGGTGAATCACACACACATATGCATTCTCACAGGACAGGGTCCCCAATCAAGGTTGAGAGGGTGAAAACTTCATGTGAGCCTAAGAGTGTAAACTCCAAAGCCACAGAAAAAGTGAAGTCTCCTACTATGAGAAATGCAATTTATGACAGAAGAATTGTTAATCAAAATGTTTCTAAATCAACTAGACCCTACCAAGTGTGGGTACCAAAAACAACTTAGTCATTTTGTGAATGCAGGGCAACAGGAATAAAAGAGTCATATGGATCTTGGACAGTGGATGCTCAAGTCACATGACTGGTGATATAGCCCTGCTATCACATTTTGAGGAAAAGGATGACCCATCAGTAACCTTTGGAAATGACAACATTGGTTATACAATGGGATATGGCAGTGTTAAATCTGGAAATGTCATTATTGAAGATGTAGCATTTGTTGAAGGACTGAAGCATAATCTCTTGAGTATTGGACAATTTACCAACAGAGGTTTCAAAGTGGAATTTGATGAAGACCTTTGTTCAATCTCAAAAAGGGAGAGTGGTGAAGTTGTTCTAACTGGAGTGAAGAAAGGAAGCTTGTTTGTAGCTAATCTCAAGGCTGCAGATAAGGGAAAAATTTGTTGTTTCTACACTAAAGCCACAAATGAGGAATTCTGGCTATGGCACAGAAAGCTGTCTCACTTGAATGTTCAGGCAATGAACTCTCTAACCAAGAGAGAACTTATCAGGGATTTGCCTGCCTTGGAGTTTGTACAAGATGGAGCATGTGAAGCTTGTCAGAAAGGAAAGATTAAAAGATCTAGTCACAAGAACAAGTTGCTAATTCACATGGACTTATTTGGCCCTGTGAATGTAATGTCTTTTTCCAAAAAGAAATATGCTCTAGCGATGGTTGATGACTATTCAAGATATACTTGGGTGGAATTCCTATTCTCCAAGGATGAAGCTCCCCAAGTCATAATAGAGCATATCAAGAGAGTTGATAGAGAAGCTCAAAGCACTGGTTCCTCTGTAGTTGCTTTGAGAAGTGATAATGGAACTGAGTTTAGAAATTCCACATTGTATGAGTTTTGTAAAGATAAAGGAATTTCCTAACAATTTTCAGCTCCTAGGACTCCTCAACAAAATGGAGTAGTTGAGAGAAAGAATAGAACTCTCATTGAAGCTGCAAGGACAATGCTGTTGGATGCAAAGCTACCTACTAGCTTTTGGGCTGATGCTGTTAACACAACATGCTATGTGCAGAATAGAACATTGATAAATAAGAAGTCTGGCAAAACTCCTTACTCATTAATGACTGGAAAAAGAGCATCCTTCAAGCATCTGCATGTGTTTGGCAGCAAGTGTTTTGTGATGAAAGATACCTCAGAACATATTGGAAAATTTGATGCTAAGGCATTTGAAGGTATCTTCATTGGATACTCTCTGGAAAGGACATCATACAGAGTGTTTGTACCTGAGCAACACAAAGTTATGGAAAGCATGGATGTTACTTTTGATGACAAGAAGACTCCTGGACTTGAAACAAGTGAACAAGACAGTGTGCCATTAAGATTTGAGAACCAAGGATATTTAGAGGATTCTGATAATGAGGATGAACCCCCTGCTCAAACTGTCCCAGTAAATGAAGATCTTGAAGTTGATAATCCTCCTCAAACACCTGTGCAAGGATTCACAAACACAGGGGGAGAAGAAGATAATGCAACCTTCAATCAGAATGATCCTGATACTAGTCAAGAAAATGAACAGGGTCACACAAGGAAATGGGATAGAGCCCACACTAGGGATCAAATCATTGGAGATCCTAGTGAGGGAGTTAGAACAAGAAGGGCAACATTAAATACATGTCTGTATAGCTGCTTTCTGTCACAAGAGGAACCTAAATTAATTGAAGAAGCTTTGAAGAATTCTGATTGGATTGTTGCCATGCAAGAAGAGTTGAATCAATTTGAGAAAAACAAAGTATGGGAACTAGTGCCACCTCCAAAAGGAAAGAATGTTATTGACACCAAATGGGTGTTCAGGAACAAAATGAATGAAGAAGGAGTGGTAATTAGAAACAAAGCAAGGCTGGTTGCCAAAGGATACAGTCAGCAAGAAGGCATTGATTATGATGAGACATTTGCACCTGTAGCAAGACTGGAAGCCATCAGAATCTTCCTGGCTTTTGCAGCTCACTCAAATTTCAAGGTGTATCAAATGGATGTGAAAAGTGCATTTCTCAATGGTGATCTTGCTGAAGAAGTGTATGTATCTCAACCACCTGGCTTTGAAAATGAAAACTTTCCAGACTTTGTGTACAGACTGCTTAAGGCACTCTATGGACTCAAACAGGCACCAAGAGCCTGGTATGAGACTCTATCTCAATTCCTTCTTGAGCATCAATTTACCAGGGGTACAATTGACAAAACCCTATTCTTCAAGAAGCATGGAAATGATATCATTCTTGTTCAAATCTATGTGGATGATATCATCTTTGGCTCTTCAAACGAAAAACTCTGTGAAATGTTCTCTAAGTTGATGCAAAGCAAATATGAGATGAGTATGATGGGAGAATTAACCTACTTTCTGGGCTTGCAAGTACATCAAAGGGAGGATGACATCTTCATAAACCAATCAAAGTATGTCAAAGATCTTTTGAAGAAATATGGTTTAGAAGACTCATCCCCTGCAAAAACTCCCATGTCCACTGCAATCAAGCTTGATGAAGACAAGAAAGGCAAAAGAGTAGACATCAAGGTTTACAGAGGCATGGTTGGATCACTACTATATCTCACTGCTAGCAGGCCTGATATCATGTTTGCCACATGCCTTTGTGCAAGGTTCCAGTCTGATCCCAAGGAATCTCACATGATGGCTATCAAAAGGATTTTCAAATATCTGAAAGGGACTCCTAATCTTGGGCTATGGTATCCAAAGGGCACTGGGTTCAATCTGGTTGGCTACACAGATTCTGATTATGCTGGATGCAGAATTGACAGGAAGAGCACATCTGGAAGCTGTCAGTTCTTAGGTCAAAGGTTAGTGTCCTGGTTTAGTAAGAAACAACAGTCCACAGCAACATCCACAGCTGAGATTGAATATATTGCTGCTGGAAGTTGCTGTGCTCAATTGCTTTGGATTAGAAATCAACTCATGGATTATGGACTAGTGTTAGAACACATTCCTCTATTGTGTGATAATACTAGTGCAATATCCATAGTTGTCAATCCTGTTAATCATTCTACTACAAAGCACATTGAGATCAGGTACCATTTCATTAGGGAACATGCTGCAAATGGTACCATAGAAGTCTCTTATGTTCCAACTGAGAAACAATTAGCTGACATATTTACTAAGCCTTTGAATGAAGCTGTCTTCAACAGACTTGTGAGTGAAATTGGAATGCTCAATCCTTCATTTAGTTGTTCTAAGTAAGAATGCTAGTTAATTGTTGCAGCAGTAAATTTTCACTGTATTTAAATGCTCTATTCATATGGAGTGAAAATTAGTTGAGATATGATCTATAAATATTTCAGTATTTTACTGCATATTTTTCAAATCATATTTGGTTGAGGAGTTGTGAGCTTTTGAGACATCTCGATATAGATGATTTTGAGAGTTCACGACATAATACAAATCAAACAGACTTATATCGCAAACTGTTAAAATTGTGAGACTTTGCGATATAGTTCATTTCTTGAGTTTGCGACATAGTTCATTTTAATGACTTTGCGACTTAGAATAACTATATCGACAAGTCTCCATATTTGACATAATTTTGATTTAAATTTACTTTATTTCAATTTTTGATTTAAGTCTGACAAAATCTTACTGACAAAAAGAGAGTTTTAGACAAGGTATTTTCACTATATCGCAAAGTCATCCAAATTCTGATATTCTCAAGACTTTGCGACATAGTTTAATTCAGGACCCTGCGATATACTTTGCAAGGACTTTGCGGTACAGGCCATTTTAAGACTTCGCGACATATATTTAGTCTGTACATATTCATAACTCCATATCGCAGTGTCTCTATCATATAAATACTTTTTGTCGACCGTTCACAACTTTTCATCTTGTCATTTGCTCTCAATTTCTAAAACCTAAACTCTTCTCTCTCTTCTTCAATCTCAATCTCAATTTCAATGGCACCCAAATCTCAAACAGCTTCCTCTTCAAGCCCTTTAACCATTCCCAAAGAAACAAATCTTCTCACCATTCCCTCTGAGGCTGAGGCTAACCCAAGGTACAAGTGTTTTGTACGGTTCTTGAACACTTCCTACCTACGCCAAGCCCTAACCCTGAACCCTACCTTGTATGTCGATGTGTTGGAAGGATTCTGGAGAACGGCGTTGGTATCAACAATGGCTAGGGAAGATGGAACCTCATTCCAGGAGGTTAGTTGTTCAATTGGAGGCAAACACTTCCAGTTTGGTGAAAGGGAAATCAATGAAGCTTTGGGGTTCAAGGTGGAGGGTCATGACCAAGAAGCTACAGATGCTCAAATCGTAGATTTCATGACCTTCATTCTGTATGCTGATGAGATAGATACTGGAAAGCTAAATAAGAAGTTTGTGAGAAGGGAGTGGTCATTTCTGTTTGACGCACTCCAGAAGGTGTTTCTCTGCAGGAAGACAGGATGGGACCATATCAGTCACATTGCTGTGAAGCTAGCCTACTCCCTGGCCAACAACCAGGAGATCAATGTGGGAGCCATAATTCTCAAGGAATTGGCTCAGAGGCTAGGCAGGACCGTTCGTGGTAGAGGTAATGACATCTTTTACCCTCGTTTCCTTCAAGTTATTTTAAATTTTCTTGATGCAAATATCCATGAATTGGAGGGTATAGATAAAACTAAAATGGCTTATTCCAAGTCCATGTCCAAAGTACTATTTGGCTCACTGGACACAAGGAATCAAGTGGATGTGATTCTAAGTGTGACCAAGCATATGCAGGACACATTTGAGTCTTATCCACTTGATAAGCCCATATACCATGCACTTTCCTGGACAGGGGAGGCTGAGACTGGAGGATCTACACAGTCTAACCCCAGCCTTCCCATCCCATCCAGCAACCCCACTGCAAACACATCTGTAGAAATTAGGGAGCCAAGTGCATCAGTCTCCCAAAAGACTGATGTTACTAAAAAGAAGACTAAGAAGAGACCCCTAAAAGTGATTCAAGAAACTGTAGAGATAGAAAGTGAGAATCCTGAGTCACCTCTCACCAGACATAGTAAGAAATCCAAATCCAAACCTACCACTGGATCCTCCCAACAGGATTCAGATGTGGAAAAAGGGGTACACCTATTACTGTCAATGGCCTCCCAACAGGTTATTGGCATTGAAAAGAGTAGTCTCCCCACTACAACCTGTACTGAGTCTGCACAGGATCAAGAACTCACTCTTGATCCTAGGAGAAATAAGGATGCTGACACATTGAGTGGAGAGCACATCACACTTGAAACTCCTCCTATTTCTCAGGGGGAGTTGACAAAATCTAATCTACACCACACTTCTCTTCCAGATTCTACATCTAACATTTCTTCTCAACAGATCAGTCATTCACATGATTTTTCTGCAATTGATCAATCACAATCCAACACTGTGATTGAGCCAACCTCAAGTGACATGGTGCATGACACTGTGCTCACCACCCAGGAACCACATCTAGTTGGTCAGGGAATGCATGCTGGGGCATATCCTAATGACACCAACACAAACATGGAGGATTCACCAGTTTTCACTGGAGACTCTATGCCAAATTCTCCCATCCTTAGGGATGTGGAACTGTCTTCACAGACAAATAGGGCTGATGTTGTAACACATCCCATTTCAATGGAGACAGCATCAGACTCTACAGTCATTCCAAGACTGGAGGAAACTCACTCAACCATTCCTCATGAAGTGCCAAGCACTAGCTCTCACTTGGCTCAGGCCACAATAACTGAATGGCTGAAACCTGTGCAACATGACAGGGCTTCAGGATCATCCTCTGTGCCACCACAATTGACGGAAGAAGAATTAAAAGATCTTCATGTGGCACAGATTGATGAGATCTCTAGGATTGCTCAACATCTCCTCACTGCAAATCTCCCAAATTCTGACTATGAGGCTATTCTTCTCACTCACAAGGAGGATGTTGAAGCACAACAGGATAAAATTGTGGATGAAGCCCAGCAAGCTGGAAATGTGGATGCTTGGCTGGATGGCAAAAGGACAGTACAGCTCAAGGAGGCTCTAGCTTTTCTCAGGGAGGACTATCTTACAGCCTTGGGGTCAAATGCCAAAGGTCTCTCTCCTGCTGAAATCTATGATGCAGTTAATGATGTCTACAAGAGCCAACTTAAAGCTATGCATTTTCTTGGGAAGGGTCTTCAGTCAGAAATCTCCACCATTCAGGAAGAAACAGCTCATTCTAATGCTCAACTAAAGAATTGTTTTCTTTCAGGCTTTCCCAAGGTAGATGGCATTCTTAAGGAAGTCCAGAAAACTGCCTCCAATGTCACCAAGATGGACTGCACCCTAGCTATGGTTTCAGATAATATGAAGAAGCTCTCTACCAAGCTAGACAATCAGGCGCATGCCAACATCAACTCAAACTCCATGCTTACAGTACTCTGGAAGAATCAGTATGGGAACAAGCTTGTTGATGAGGTTCCTATTTCTGATATCTCCAAGTTTGAATTCTCCAAACTCAAGGATCAATCCCTTAACTCCTTCAAATCTCAACAACTTTTCTCAAAAGTGGACAGCTTGGAAAGAGAGGTAGCTGCTCTGAAAGCAGAAAACAAAGGACTATCTCACTCCTTGGAGCAGCTTAATGCTAAGATGGATGATCAAACCAACTCCACTTCTAATATTTTGTTGGTGCAACAACAAATGATGACCTCAATGATGAGACATATGAACCTGCCTATCCCTGGGGAAGCTCAAGACATCTTGTCTGATTCCAAGCCTAAGGGGGAGAAAGAAAAGGAGGTCATTCTGAAAAAAAAGGGGGAGTACCTGTCAAGCAACAGAAGCTTAAGGGCAAAATTTCTGAAGAAACAATAAAGCCAACAATCCTCCCCCTGTAGAGGTCATAAATGCACAAGTCCAGAAGAGCACAGTCACATCTACCTTCCATCCTTCTACAATGCCAAAGGACATTTCAGCTCCTCAACCTACTTCAAATGCCAAACCTATCAAAGCCACAATAATCACCCAGGCCAAGCTACAGGAAATTGTAAATTCAAACATCTATCATGGTGAGGCCTTCCTGGAGCTTCTAAAAGCCATCTACAACAATGCAAAAGGGGATGCAAGAGTCTACAGAGAGAAGGTCAAGGAAAGCATCAAGTACTTCACTGTGGGAGTAAGGAAAATCAATGATGTCCATCTAAGAGAAGTTATCATGGTGTGCAAGGACAATTTCTTGTGGCATCTAGCATTTCAAACTCTAGAGAAACTGAGATTTACTGCGCTGTCAATAATCCTGGACTTAATAGAAAAAGATGGGACCAACAACAGGAGACTGTTTGATGACTTGAAGATAGATCAACATCTAAGACTGCCTGAGGTTATCTCAAAGCCAAGGACAATAATCTTCCAAAGTCTATCTCAAGACAGCAGCACTGAACAGTTGGTGATTCCTTCAGATTTGACAAGAAAGAATAATGCAAAGATCAACCAGGTGCTGCAAATGCTAAGGGCCAAGAGGGGAGTCAGGACAACTGAGGAACTAGAGATGATTCACACTCTACGATCTTTTCTGATTCATGGAGTCATTCCTGAATCTGTCAAAGAAAAGAGCAAAAAGAAGGATGGGGATGATGATGATGAGGAGAAAACCTATGAAAGGAGATCTCAGTCAAGGAGAAATAAGGATGGACCTAGTGAGAGCAGCATGAGCAAATATTCAAAGAAATAAAAAGATGCTGGTGATGACAAGAGGGATTCAAAAGGAGGAAAGGAAACAGTCAATAGAACAAGGAGTGGAATTCAGCAAGTCAAGGACATTGCTAGCAGTACTTTAACCACAACACAAGACTCTAAGTCTAGGGTGGGTAATGTTAGTAATGATCCTCCAAAATCATTATCTAAGACTTCTGAACCTGAATTGCCACAGAAGAAAGAAGGAGCCATAAAAGGAACATCAAAAAGACACTTCCACAAAGTCACAGCTGGTGGAGTGTTACAGTGGATGAAGGGAAAAGGAATGAAGCTACTTCCAAGTGATGTGGCACTGAAGACTAATTCTCCCTGCTCCACAAAGCTACCTCAAGTGAAGCACATGAAGATCAAGAGGGCATCTAAGAGGACAAGAATAACAAAGAAGAATGGGATAATCACTAATGTTGTAGGGATCAAAGTGCTTCCTCTTGATGAAGACTATGATGAAGATGCCCTAGCATTCTTGAGAGCTCAAAGAATCTTTGAAGTCAAGGTGAAGCTAGAACATCTAGAGATCAAGTACACTGATGGAAGAGAAAGGATTATGAAGCAAGGGGGCTGGCAATATTTCTATAAGTATGAGCTTGAGAGGATAAATGCCTTACTGAATTTTGAAGAAAAAGAAGAAAGGACTTGGAAGATAGATATTGCCAGGTACTTGAAAATGCATGCTGATTATGAAGAAAACATGAGGAAAGAGAATGAAGAGAAAAACATACAGAGAGAGAAGGAAATGGCTGAGATGGAGGAGAGGGCTAAAGAGCTAAGGCAGAAAGGGCTGTGCAGGGTCAAACAAAATCCTTACATTGTGGAGTACAAAAACTCACATGGAGGCCAAAGCAAAATAAGGATGGAGTTTCTGGACTCCTATGTAGAAAGTGCACTCAAGGCTGCAATTGATGACTTGGAAGGCTCACCTCTCATTGAAGAACTGATTGCAAGAGAACAACTTCAAGAAGCCATCATAGACATGAAAAGAAGAGAAGAGATAAGGAATAAGAAGATTTATGATGATTTTCAAGAGAAGCAATTGGAAGCTGAAGCTGCTGAGCAACAAAGATAGTCTGTAAGCTTTCAAATTTTTCTATGTAATCAAATTCCTAATCTCAATGTTCATAAATTATCTTCTCTGTTACTTAATTTCCTTCTATGTAAGTTAGGCTTGTTATCAGACATGAAATTGTGCCTAAGGATCTTACTCACAATTTAGGGGAGATTGTTAGGCTCAAGATATGTCTGAATACCACTATTAACAAGCCTACACTATGTGACTATGTCACACTACATGACCTAGTGATTTCTATCACTTGGATATAGTATAAGTCTCTAAATGTACTTGTCTTGTTCTCATGAACAATAGCTTTATCATGTATGCTCAGATCTATAATGAGCTTAGTAAAGTTTCTTGCATCTAGATTGTATATAGGCCATTGAATAATTGTCCTGGTAGAAGTTCAGTAATGCTCATGCAGCAGGATAGAAATGAATAAGGCCATGAAGAAATAAGTTGCAGAAATTTGTCTAAGGCATTATATAGCAAAGTCAGAAGAAAGCTATGTCGTGAAGTCACCAATATCTATGTCGTGAAGTGCTACATCGCATAGTCCATTTTGGTCTATGTCGAGAAGTCCTCAAGACACATGTCGTGAAGTGTTGAAGTCAGCAAAGTCAAAGAAGCCTAGATCGTGAAGTCCTCAGAAGCCTTATGTCGCATAGTCATCAAAATGACCTATGTCGCATAGTCATCAAATGACCTATGTCGCATAGTCATCAAATGACTTATGTCGCATAGTCGTCAAATGACTTATGTCGCATAGTCGTCAAATGACTTATGTCGCATAGTCGTCAAATGACCTATGTCGCATAGTCGTCAAATGACTTATGTCGCATAGTCGTCTAATGGTCTATGTCGCAATGTCTTCAAAGGCTATATCGCATAGTCCTCTCAATGGAGATCGCGAAGTCAGGAATGAAGTGGAGTTCACGATATCAACACTTAGCCGTTTACAACAAGACAAATCAAGGTACAGAACCAAGAATCAAAAGAGACAAATACTGAAGCATTTGTTCTGGCAAGGTGGTCCAAAGAACAGATGGCAAATCTACAGCTAAACTTGGAGAGAAAGATAAGAGACAAGCAGCTACAGAAACAGGAAAGACTCTGAAAAACAGGTGGTCCTTCCTGACACAGTTAACTTCTTATGGCAGGACAAGTTGGACTTTCAGCAAGGGGTAACTGTGTAAAAATAGGTGTGTGCACTAGTTTGTATAGGGCTTATATATATCATGCACATCCTATTGTAAGCTGTAAGAGAGATACACATTGTTTTTATCTTAAGCTCTTTTCTCTGTAAGCAAGCAAGTTCAGACTGTTCTTGTTTAGAAGCCAGAAATTCGATTGTGAATTTCCTGAAAAGCTGTAGTATTTAATTTGCTTATACAAAGTAGATTAAAGTGATTGTGTGTGTTGTTTACTTTCCGCATATTGCATAGCATAATCATTTACAGTTCATATTTAGTTTCAAGAAAACCAAAATCCATCAAACTATCCATTCACCCCCCCCCCCTCTGTCTAGTTTCTAGGTGATATTCATTGCTAACAGTCATTGACCCGCTTTCTCGTTGTTACCAAATCTAAACAGATAACAAATTAATTTAATAAATAAATTACATCATCTATAAATCAATTTTAGTATATCATAAAATTTAATTAACATTTTTTTAAAAATTTTAATTTATATTATTTAAAATATAGGTATTCGGCAAAAGAAAAGAAATAATAATAAGACTTTTATATTGTTCTGGATTTTTATTCGTTTTCGATTTTTGTTGAAATGTGTTCTCCATCACCTTTTGTTGATCAATCACATATACTTTGAAGGTTTTCATGTCTAGTGAGTATCCCAAGAAAATTCCATCATATGTCTTTGCATCAAACTTCCCAACATATTCTGAATTGTCTTTTAACACAAAGCATTTGCTTCCAAAAGCATGAAAATGCTTAAATAAGGGCTTCATTTCGGTCATCAAGTTATAAGGAGTTTTGCAGGTGTTTTTTTTGACAATGGCTCTCTTCTGAACATAGCATGTAGTACTCACAGCTTCAGCCCAAAAACATGTTGGCAGTTTTGCATCCAGTAGCATAGTCTTTGCAGTTTCAATTAGAGTCTTATTCTTTCTCTCAACCACATCATTTTGTTGAGGTGTTCTTGGTGCATAGAATTTTTGAGAAATGCCACTCTCTTTGCAAAAAGCATCAAGAGTTTCATTTTTGAACTCAGTTCCATTGTCACTTCTAATTGACACTACTCTAGATTTTCTGGCTTCTGTCTCCTTGTTCACTTTTTTGATGTGCTCAATGATCAATTGTGGAGTTTCATCTTTTGATGCCAGAATTTCAACCCAAGTATACCGTGAATAATCATCAACCATCACTAAGGCAAACTTTTTCTTTCCCAGGGACATAACATTGACAGGGCCAAACAGATCCATGTGAATTAGTTAGAGTGGTTTTGTGATGGAAGAGACAGTCTTTGACTTGTTACTAGATCTCTTAAACTTTCCCTTATAGAAAGCCTCACACACTCCTTCAAAAGAGAACTCATATGCAGGCATGCATCTAACTAACTCCCTTTTGACAAGAGTGTTAATTGCCTTGAAGTTCAAGTGGGATAGCTTCTTGTGCCATATCATATATTCTTCATTTGTGGCCTTTGTATAGAAACAACATACCCTGTCCTTGTTTGTTGAATCCATATTGGCAACAAACAGGCTTCTTTTCCTCACTCTAGTGAGAACAGATTCACCAGTCTTCTTGTAAGAAATCAAACAACCATCTTCATCAAAAGCCACTTTGAATCCTCTGTCTATGAATTGGCTTACGCTGAGTAGATTGTGTTTGAGACCTTTGACCAGTGCTACATCTTTAATGATGACATTCCCAACTTCCAAATTATCATATCCCATAGTTGAACCAATGTTGTCATCTCCAAAGGTCACTATTGGGCCAGCTCTCTCCTCAAAATGTGACAGCAGGGCTATATCACCAGTCATGTGTCCTGAGCATCCATTGTCCAATACCCACACAACCTTCTTCTTCTTTCCTATGCCCTGCATTTACAGATTAATTAAGTTTTCTTACTACCCAAGTTTGGTTGGGTCCTGGTGACTTAGTGTGAAGAATTTTATCAGGGACAACACTATCATGATTGCAGGAGAGACAAATTTCAGACTTCAAGTATTCTATTACTGGTTTGAGAGTCTATATGTGAATAACCATTAGCACAAGTTCCTTATTTCTCTCAGTGAGTCTAACATTCGTAGTGCTAACCATAGCAAGTTCTTCATTAGAAGCAGTTAAGCTAGTATGAACGTTAAACATTTTTACACTAAGCTTCACAACAATAGCTTTATATTGATCAACAGATAGATATACGGTGGTTAGAGTGGGTACATGACTTGATGAAGGTGCATCCTCAAGATTCTGTGCCATCAAGGCAAGGTTATAGAACTCAGCATCTTCATCTTCATCAGCTTCATCCCAACAATTTCCTTCAGCAATATAGGCCTTGCTACTGCCAGACTTTAGCTTACTTACAACAGTCTATTTGAGAGGAACTTCATACTTGCCTTCAAGTGCTAAGCAGGCTTGGTTCTTGTTTGTGCTTCTGCACTCATTCACCATGTGCCCAAGTTTGTTACTGTAATATCCTAGATTTTTTTTGTAATTTTAATAGATTAAAATTTGCTAGAAATTAGAATTAGAAGTGGATTAAAATTTACGATAATTATATAATTTGATTTTGGAATAAAAATATAGAATTAATGAGTCTTGCTAATTTAATTTTGTTGGGCTTTAGTTTAAAATTTTAGTTGGTCCAGTTTAATTAAAATTGACCTATACATATCTAGATACGAGCGTGTTAAAAAAAAGATGAAAACCTAGCAAACATGAAAGAGGGAGAGAGAGAGAGAGAGAGAGAGAGAGAGAGAGAGAGAGAGAGAGACGCCGAAAGAGAGAGAGAGGAGGAGGAGAAGAAGAAGAAGAGCACGAGAGGAGGTCTCATAACAAATTTATAACGAGTTTAGAAGAAGAGGTAATGATTCTTTAATTCTCTTGTTATTCGTGTTATTTCACGTGTATGATATTTGATTTATTTTGATTATGTCAAGGATCTTTATATGTTCTCTTGAGTATTTGTATATGTGTATAATATGATATATATATATATATATATATATATATATCCATGAGTTCTTTGTTTTGTCCATTGTGTTTGTATGACTACTCCAATTTTGTATGTATACTATATATAAAGTCTAAAGTCTGAATTCTTGTAAAAATCGTATGTGACTCGTTATTTGTCGGAATTTTATGATATTAGACTCTCTGAAAAGGTATTGTAATTATATACGACTTTGATTCTTTGTGTTTTTCGAAATTAGGTCCGTAGATATGAGTTTTTCTAGAATTTATCGACCAGCAAGTATGTTTTCGAAACTGAGAAGTCTAATTTTGAAAATCCATAGTAAATTGAGTCTTTATCCAAAAATTATGAGTAATATCATTCTGGAAAGCTCTTTTCGACCTCTGCACTTTGTGTTTCATTCCTATGACTATTTCTGTTATTGCGATGTCTTAAACATCGAAATACTAATCTAAGTTCGTTACTTGTCCGTTTTTAACGAGACTTATCATTCTAGAAAGGTCTCAGAATTGCCTACATTTTTCGTGTTTTGTACTTTTTCAGATAAAGTCATTTTCATAGAGTAATTTGTCAATTTCTAGAACTGGTCATAACTGATTTTGTTAATAATGGTCTATTTTGCAAGATGTTTTGGTGTCTGATTTTTGAAATTTCATTAAGTAAGTTATATGTAAGCGTCGCATGGGTTCTATTAAGGTGGTGTGAACATTATTTGACTTTGATTGGTTTAATAAAATTATAGGATTTGCTCGCATTGATTTCGGTATTTGATCGCTTTTGAGGTAAGTACTTTTTGACTTATTTTTATTTTCGAAAAAGATATTGATACTCTGTTTTTCGAATTTCGTATAAGATATAAGAATATTGTTTCGAAATATATAAGATATAAGAATCGAGAATCTTTGAAACCCAGTCTCTACGTTATCGAACTCGTTCGTAATTTACGTTATAACTCCGGAACTAGTCTTAGATACCCTTAGTAGGCACACAAGTGTGCAACTTTAGATACCTATTTAGGGGGCGTAATTATTGAACTTTAGATGTCGGTCACTGGCAAAGTGTGGCGAAAGAATAAGAATAAGAATAAGATTCCGGCTACTGGGAAAGTGTGGCCGTAGAGCAAGACTGTGGTTATTTATTTATAAGAATTTCGTTTCTGTTTTAATTCTGTTTTAAATCTGTTTCTGTTCTAGTTTTGAAAATATAAACTTTGGGCTAGATTTGTTTTTGTAAAGTTTTTTAAAAATTATTATTGTTTTGAGAAATCTGTTTTTATTAAAACGCCCACTGATTTTTGAGAATATCTGTAAGTCAATTTGTTACTTGCTGAGCTCTTTAGCTCACCCCTTTCCTAACGTTTCAGGTTCATTCGTTGTGGAAGCTAAGTAAAAATAAGACTGTGGACTTTTGCAATTTCGTGCTGCTATGTGATTTTGTTTAAAGATTTATGGAAATAAATTGCTTATATGTTAGACTTTATTGTTGAATTGTGGAGCTGCGTCTCCGATTTTATATTTTTGATTATTAAGTTTGACCGCTGCATTTGACTTTTGTGAAATTTTATTTATTGAATAAAGAAATGTATTTTATTTTAGTTTTGTATTTAGATTTAATAGTCCGAAAAGTCGGGTTGTTACAGTTACACTTGAAACACCGGATTTTTTACCATTCCACACTACCAACTCTCTTGTTTCGATTGAAACCTTTCTTTCCATTTCTGAATTGAGCATTTCCTGAATTCCAGCTTGAGGATGAGTTTCCACCTGTCCTGGATCTGAAAGGTTGATTCCTTTTAAATCTCAGGTTCGAAAACTTTTTGGACATGAAGCTATATGATTGTTTTTCATATTTTCAAGCTCAACTATGGTGTAAAACTCACCCTCATTTTCTTATGCCTCACTATCTTCGTCACTCCCTTCTCTATCTTCTTCCTCTTCAATCTTCAACTTCCTTGTAGCCGCTCCAAGTTTCTTGACAGGCTCATTCACAATCAAGGCACATGAAGTGTTGATCATGTTATTTTGATTAGCTTGAATAACTCTCTTCTGAATTAATTCTAACTCGTGAGTCTTCAGTACCCCATACAAAACATCATAGGAGACCTTGGTTAGATCTCTGTCTCTCAAGGAGTTTACTCTAGGCTCTGGATGGTTTGGTATTGTCAAGAGAAACTTCATGTTTAACTCTTTGGTAGAGTAAACCTTGCCACTCAGCTGAAGCTTATTGATGAGCTTATTGAACCGTTCAAAGACATCAGTGATTCCTTCATTTGGTTGAGCCATGAAGGCTTCATATTAAGATATGAGAATCTGTTTTCTGTTCTCCACGACCTCCTCAATCCCTTCACATAACACATATATCCTTTCCCACATATCCTTGGCGGTTATGTAGGCTGAAATACTCCCGAACATTGACAGATCCATAGAGTCAATGATGATGAGCTGCAAATGACTGTCAAGGGCCATGTTGGTCATTGACTATTGCAGAAGGGGGGGGGGGGGTTGAATGCAATACTGATAAATCTCAATCTACGTTCCAACAACCAAAACCAAGATTAAAGTTTATCAGTTTACGAAATGCAAACACAAGTAGACACAAGAGAGTTTCTCACAAAATAAATGTTTTATTTATTTTGCAATGTGTTGCTACAACCTCAAGAAAATATCAGTTTTCTTGAGCTTCGGTTTCTCGAGTGATTTTTTTAGAATGAATCGAGAGATAGTCTAAGTAACAACTCAACCTATCTCAATCATCACGGGTTTGTGAAGCTGCTGTCATTTTTCATGTGGCAGCTTCTTACAAATTGTCTACCCGCGAGTCTTACCTAAATTTCTATACAAACAAGTTTATCATTACTGAATAAAGAAATCTAGATACATTCTATTTTTAGCTAACACAATTCAGTAGATGTTGATTTGTCATACTCTTGACTTGGTGAGCTTTGTCATGTGATCTCTCAAGCTTCTGTCGTAGTCTTGCAGACTGTTCGCACTAATTCACGCAAGCGTACGCGGTCACAAGTAATATAGAATAAAATTAAGTTCGTTCCCACAGAGACTGGTTTAGGTTGTTATAGTCTTGTACCTATGCAACAATGTACGGTTTTTATTCACTGCTAAGACAATTAACAAGATAGGGTTTTTAAATAACTAAGATTAACTATGAAGCAATTTAATAAACTAAGAGTTAATTAACTAACAAGAATTGGAATCGAATTACTTATGTAGAGAAAACATGGGATCCTAACTTCATTAAATACTTTGCTTAGATCTGACACCTTTAATCACTATATGCAATTGTTATGATATCTGATCGGATAACACGAATCAAATACACGCTACCTGTCGGCATACATATATCAAACTACCCATACATCCACAAAAGAGATAGAAGATGAATAGACACCAATTATGTTTAGACCCTATATGTCTATAGAATTTGAAAACATAACGGTTGAGGAACTAGTTATCCATAAAGATCACACAGGGCAATATAAGTATTTTCATCTCATACTACGAATCATATTGATAAACAATTATGAACCTATGCTAGCATGGCAAGTTCTAAATCTCAAGATCCACTCTCGCTTCACAAGAGATTAACAGATTAGATGTTCGCGACGCATCTATCAATTAAGCTTAACCATAAGAGGATATCAATTGATATACATCACACACAGATCTTTAAAGCATCAAGATACTAAACTGCATAAATAAATCCGTTAGAATCCCACGATAACGATTAGTTCATAATCGAACCGCTCGTCACCATGGGATTTGATGAAAACATGATAATGAACAAGATTCGAATAATATAGATACTAAAGTAATAGAGTTGAGAAAACAAATCCCAAAAGCATCCAAGAGTATCGCCAAGAAAAATACAAAAGAAAAGTAGATCTAGAACTCCGTTGGTTGTCACGCACGTAGGAATCCTTTGTCAAACTTGAATCTCCGTGTCTCGGCTCTCTCTCAAATTGTTGCTGGGAAATAGGTCCTGATTAATGGTGAAGGGTTGTGTTTATATAAACTCCAGGAGGCTTTGTCAGCAAGATATTTCCATATTTCCAATTAAAAATCGAAATCAGAAAAATTTACAAAAATTCTGCCAGGCGGCCGCGCCCTAGGCGCGCGCCCGCGCGTCTGCGCCCTAGGCGCGCGCCCGCGCGTCTGCTGCACCCCCGCGCACCCGGTCTCTGCCTATGCCACGCGCCCGCGCACCTGGCCGCGCGCCCGCGCGCCAGGTGCCTGCCCATGGACTCCAAAAGAATTCCTAAGTTCCTCCAAGTGCTTCCAAGGGCTTCCATGAGTTTTGCAAGGTCCTCTAAATGCTTCCAAGGGTCTTCCATATTTCTTGCTATCTTCAACTCCAATCCTAGGACTTAGAACCCACCATTTAGACCTGAAATCATGCTTGATACTTCCAACTAGTTCACCTGCATTAAAACACTAGAACATATCACACTTACCACATACTTGAGGTCAATTCCACCAATTTAAGCCGGTTTCTAAGCATTCCAAGTGAATATAAAATCCACTTATCACAGACCTGATGCAGTGTTGGGATACTGCAGCACGCCTGTTTCTTGAACATCCAAACTGTCACATGTTTGACTGGGTAGATCCCCAATACAAAGATTATCCCTTCATGACAGTATCCTAAACCCCAAGCTTGCTGTCAAAAGAATGCGCTTTTTGCTGTCAATTCTGCATAAAACAACTAACTCAACTTTTTTTTTTTTTTTCAACTATTCTCTTTTTTTTTTCTCTTTTTTTTTCAACAATTTCGGAATGAGTGCACTTTGCCTTTTTCTCATCCCACCCTAGACTACTCATCTTTTCAATGAGCCGGCTACTAGCCATTTGACGCCTAGCCTTTATTACAACTAGCATGAAATCCCTGGTTTCCCCCAAACTTATACATAAGTGCTCCTTCGTTTTCAAGAATCTAGCCAACATTCTAAATGTAAACAAGTGGTTAAATTCTAACACCAAACAAGCATGGTCTGATCAAATTCAAAACCAACCAATGAGACTTATGAAATAGATTTGTTTCTGGCATGCAAGTCAATACTTAGAAACTTAATCAACCCTCTACTCATCACAACCACACTCCAATCAACATCGACTCACCAACGGAAATAGTCAAATCCTACGGGATCATGAAATATGCATGCAACTAAAATGGACTCACATAATAAATAAAAACTATGCAAACAGAATGCCCTATATGACATGAACATGCAAAACTACGAATAAACTACAACTACACATGCAATATGAATCCTACATGAGACACATACTAACTATACAAACCCATACATCACCCCCAAACTTAACATATTTAATGTCCTCATTGAAGATAATGCAAGGGAAACAGACAAACCTAATCCGCAGCAGGGCCACCCTCCTCGGGTGGGGAATCCGGTGGAGGGTAAACAGAATGAGCTCCAAACACCGGCCACTGAACCTCAATACCCGTAGCCTGAAAAGCAACGCCCAAAGCCTGCGTCATATCCTCAGCATAACGGCGGTTGATATCATGCATGGAATCAATCCGCCTAGTCAACCGCCTAAAATGGACATCACTGAAACCTGTCCTGTCAGCACTCCTTCGAGAAGAACTAGCTCGCGCAACACGTGGCACATGCTGTGGAACACCACTGACCTCCTCATCAGAATGAACATAACCAAAGCCTCTATGATGGGGAATGCCACCCGGCCAATCCACCATCCTCACAATAAGGGAATCATCAATAGCAGCCATGGGAAGCTGCACTGGCTCATCTTCTGCCCATCGAACACCTACAGAAGTGCACAACCCAGTGATAATAGAAGCATGAGGAATAGCCACATTCACTCCCCCTCGCAAGAAACGCAAAATGTTCTGATGAATCAAATTGCCCAAATCAATGTACTTCCCATGCAAAATACCCCAGAGCAAGATAGCACGCTCCACTGTAACATCATGGGGATGCGAAGAAGGCAATACATTAGCACAAATAAACATATTCCAGGCCCTAGCATATTTGTTCATAGAAGAAGCCGGAAAGGTAAATGGCTCCTCAGAACCCGGTCTACACCTCCAAACTGTGCCCGGAACACAAATCGAAGAAACTATGTCATTCAAATCAAAATCCTCCCGAGTCTTGAGAGACCAATCCTCTACTCCCCTCCGTAGTCTAGGTTGATCTAAAATAGTACGAATAGCATCAGGCCTATAATCAACAGTGACTCCCCGAACCACCGAGAACCCATTCTTCTCGGCCTTGGCATTAGCATAAAATTCTTTCACTACACTCAAAGGAACCGCAGAAGGTGCCTCACAAAATGTCACCCAACCAAGCTCTGTAATCATATCCACCAACTCTCCCGCAACCGTTGGCAAGAATCCTCTCTCCTTAGCTACCGGCCTAGATATCAAACGATTGTATTCCAAATGAGCTTCCGGAGATACAAAACGCTCCACACTGCCCCCCAAACTAGAATCCTCATCCGAAGATGGAGGAGCTCTACGACCACGTACCACTCTAGGCCTTTTCGAAGTCATATAAAGCAATCTCAAGAATAATGACAATAACCCACCAAGAAATTCTCAAAGCAAAGCCACACACTAGTAATCCCCAAAATGAAGAACACAATTCAAAAGAATAGAAAACCAAGGAAGTAACTTACCCAAGAATTGAAGATGTGAACTTGCTCCTTGAATTCCCCCTTTTTGGAAATTGAGATTCTTTTAAAGCTTAAAAAGGAATTTAGAAGAGATATAGCTCTAGGGATGTGTATGTATATATAGATATATAAGGTGGGTTATTGATGGAAGGGAAATTGGGTGAGAATTGTAAGCAAATGGAGGGAGTGGTGTTTGGGGAAGAACTAAGTAAATGGAGGAGATATATGTATGAGAATTGGGTGTTAAAAACACAAGAAAACGGATTTTAAGGTTTTTTGGCAGCAGGTTTCCGCGCCCCCGCGCACCCGGCCGCGCGCCCGCGCATCTGTCCGCGCGCCCGCGCACCTGGCCGCGCGCCCGCGCACCTGGTTACTGTTCACTTGCTATTTTTTATTTTTATTTTTATTTATTTTTATTTATTTTTTTATTTTTTTTCTTCTCTAAGCAAACCAATATACAAACGTGGGTTGCCTCCCACGAAGCGCTCGTTTTACGTCATTAGCTTGACGTGATTCCATTTCTTCATTCTGTAGAGCCGAGAACCGCGGATTCCACTTCGCGATTCACTTGTTCACCAAAATACGGTTTCAACCTTTGCCCATTGACCTTGAATGCTTCGTCAGGTGATTTAGCGTAAACTTCCACCGCACCATGAGGAAAAACCGTCTTCACCGTGAATGGTCCCGACCATCTTGACTTAAGTTTCCCTGGAAAAAGCTTGAGACGAGAATTGAATAGCAAAACTAGTTGACCGGGCACAAAGGACTTTCGCACCAACCGTTTATCATGCCATCTCTTGACCTTCTCCTTGTATAACTTTTGATTCTCATAAGCCTGTAGACGAAACTCATCTAACTCATTAATTTGAAGCATCCTTTTCTCACCTGCTGCTGACAAATCAAAATTCAACTTTTTCAACGCCCAATATGCCTTGTGCTCTAGCTCAGCCGGCAAGTGACACGCCTTACCATACACCAATTGAAAAGGTGAAGTACCCAATGGTGTCTTGTAAGCCGTTCTATAAGCCCAGACAGCTTCATCTAACTTTAGCGACCAATCTTTCCTTGAAGGATTCACAACTTTCTCAAGAATACGCTTTATCTCCCTGTTAGATACCTCTGCTTGACCATTAGTTTGAGGGTGATAGGCAGTGGCAACACGATGGTTGATATTATACCTCGCCATCAAGGCTGTGAACTTTCGGTTGCAGAAATGTGTCCCCTCATCACTGATGATTACCCTTGGAGTTCCGAAACGAGTGAAAATTTGCTTGTGCAGGAAATTCAAGACCACTTTAGCATCATTGGTAGGTAACGCCTTTACCTCGACCCATTTAGACACGTAATCCACAGCCAAAAGAATGTACTGGTTATTGCATGAAGAAACAAACGGTCCCATGAAATCGATTCCCCACACATCAAAAATCTCCACTTCAAGCATCATATTAAGAGGCATCTCGTTCCTCCTAGAGATATTACCAACCCTTTGGCATCGATCACACCTCAACACAAACTGGTGGACATCTTTAAACAGAGTTGGCCAATAAAAACCTGCCTGAAGTACTCGAGTAGTTGTCTTCTCTCCACCGTAATGACCTCCATAAGTGGTGGAGTGGTAATCACGCAACACACCTTCAGTTTCGCTATACGGAATGCATCTTCGTATCACCTGATCCGCTCCCTGTCTGAACAAGAAAGGTTCGTCCCAACGGTACCACTTCACATCATGCAAAAACTTCTTCCTTTGAGCATACGAGAATTCTGAAGGGATGACGTTACTCACAAGATAGTTCACAATATCTGCAAACCATGGTTCTTCATCTTGAACCCCAAAAAGTTGCTCATCAGGAAAGAATTCGTTGATTAGAGTTTTATCACCTGCATTCTTACCGTGGTCCTCCAACCGAGACAAGTGATCCGCCACCTGGTTTTCGGTACCCTTTCTGTCCTTAATTTCCAAATCGAATTCTTGAAGCAAAAGAACCCAACGAATCAATCGAGGCTTCGAATCTTTCTTTGCAATCAGATAACGAATGGCGGCATGATCAGTAAACACTACTACCTTAGTTCCAAGCAAATAAGACCTGAATTTCTCGAAACTGTACACAATTGCCAAAAGCTCCTTCTCTATAGTAGTGTAATTCAGTTGTGCATCATTGAGTGTTTTGCTAGTATAATAGATCGCATGAAACACATTGTTATTTCTTTGACCAAGAACAGCTCCCACTGCATAGTCACTAGCATCACACATCAACTCAAACGGCTTACTCCAATCTGGTGCAATCATTACAGGTGCTGATGTCAACTTCTTCTTCAAAAGCTCGAAAGCCGCTAAGCAATCTTCATCGAACTTGAAAGGAATATCCTTCTCCAACAAATTACACAAATGTTTAGAAATTTTGGAGAAATCTTGAATGAACCGCCTATAGAAACCCGCATGACCAAGAAAACTACGAATTCCTTTAACTGAGACTGGTGGAGGAAGATTTTCAATTGTCTCCACCTTGGCCTTGTCCACTTCAAGCCCCTTGCTAGATACCTTATGCCCAAGAATGATTCCTTCTTTCACCGTGAAGTGACATTTTTCCCAGTTGAGCACTAGATTAGTCTCAACACATCTTTTCAGCACAATGCCTAAATTACTTAGGCACTCATCATATGACATTCCAAAGACTGAGAAGTCATCCATGAACACTTCCACATTTATGCCAATCATCTCCGAGAAAATGGCCATCATGCACCTCTGAAAAGTAGCAGGTGCTCCACAGAGTCCGAAAGGAACGCGACGAAACGCGAAAGTGCCAAAAAGACATGTGAAAGTGGTCTTCTCTTGATCTTCTGGAGTAATCCCTATCTGATGGTACCCTGAATAACCATCCAGCAAGCAATAGAACTCATGCCCAGCCAACCTG
Organism: Heracleum sosnowskyi; assembly: GCA_030848705.1. Lineage (NCBI taxonomy): Eukaryota > Viridiplantae > Streptophyta > Magnoliopsida > Apiales > Apiaceae > Heracleum > Heracleum sosnowskyi. Next base: position 8,157,732 of record CM061245.1, read on the forward strand.
TCCAACATCTGATCAATGAATGGAAGAGGGAAGTGATCCTTCCTTGTAGCCTTGTTTAGCTTCCGGTAATCCATGCAAATCCTCCATCCAGTAACTGTACGAGTTGGGATAAGCTCGTTCTTTTCATTAGCAACCACTGTCATTCCTCCTTTCTTAGGAACACATTGAACTGGGCTCACCCATGCACTATCTGAAATAGGGTAGATGATCCCAGCATCTAACCACTTGAGAATTTCTTTCTTTACTACCTCCTTCATGATAGGGTTGAGACGTCTCTGAGGGTCCACCGTTGGTTTGCACCCTGGTTCTAGCGGAATTTTGTGCATACAATAAGAAGGGCTGATCCCTTTTAAATCCGCTATGGTCCATCCTATTGCTGATTTAAACTCTCTCAGAACCCGTAACAGCTTTGCTTCTTCACTACCTGTCAAGTTAGATGCAATAATAATAGGTAAAGTAGATGCCTCACCTAGAAAAGCATACCTCAAGTGCTCTGGTAGTGGTTTGAGCTCAAGAGTGGGAGCCTCTTCAATGGATGGTTTTAGACGCTTCTCCGAATTCTTTAGTTCTGCCAATCCAAGAGAATCGAATGGCATGTCGATCCTTCTCTTCCACGGAGATGCATTCAAAAACTGCAGTTGCTCTTCTAATTCTTCATCTTCAAATTCAGATTCTCCCATCAGTGCTTTCTTCAAGGTGTCTGACTTGATCAGTTGGTCAAACCCCTTGCTTACTGCAGATTCCACCAGATCCATAGAAAAACATTCCTCCTCCTCTGTAGGAAATTTCATTGCATTGAAAACGTTGAAGGTAACATTCTGGTCATGCACCCTCATTGTGAGCTCCCCCTTTTGCACATCTATCAAAGTACGACCTGTAGCGAGAAACGGCCTTCCCAAGATAATAGGAATCTTCTTGTCTTCCTCATAGTCCAGAATGACAAAATCTGCAGGGAAGATAAGCTTATCAACCCTTACCAGGACATCCTCCACAATACCTCTAGGATATGTGATAGATCTATCTGCCAGCTGTAGAGACATGGTAGTAGGCTTAGGCTCCGGTAGCCCAAGTTGCAAGAAGATAGACAACGGCATGAGATTAATACTCGCTCCCAAATCACACAAACACTTATCGAAAGATAAGTTACCGATAGTGCAAGGTATGGTGAAACTCCCTGGATCCTTCAGTTTCGGAGGCAACTTTTCCTGCAGAATAGCACTACACTCTTCCGTTAGAGCAACGGTTTCCAAATCTTCAAGCTTCAACTTCCGTGAGAGAATACCCTTCATGAACTTGGCATAACTCGGCATTTGCTCAAGAGCTTCAGCAAAAGGTATATTGATCTGCAACTTCTTGAACACCTCCAGAAACTTGGCAAACTGTCTATCCAACTTCTGCTTCTGAAGACGTTTAGGGAATGGCGGTGGAGGATAGATCTGATTGCTCTTTATAGACGGTTCTGGAGAAGCCTTGTCAACTGTCTTCTCGCTCTTTTCCACTTCACTAACCATCTGATCAGCCACCAAGTCGGATTTTTCAATTTCTGGCTCTGCAGATTTTTCAACTTGCTGATTCTGAATTTCTTCATCTTCCTTATCTGCTGACTTTGGGTCAGATGTGACCTTTCCAGATCGCAAGGTGACTGCTTTTACCTGTTCTTTGACTTCCCTCTTGCCTGGGTTAACCTCCGTATCACTAGGAAGATTTCCCTGTGGCCTATTCAACAAAGCACTAGCAATCTGTCCAATCTGATTCTCCAAGGTTTTCAGGGATGCCGCCTGGCTCTTGCACATTAGCCTCAATTCTTCCAATTCAGATTTTTCATTAGACGACTGACCACCACTTATATGAGGCTGTTGATGAAAACCTGGTGGTTGATACGGTTTCCTAGGAGCATACTGCTGTTGATAACCCGAAGAGTTGAGTGGTTTAGCTCCAAATTGTTGACCTTGATACTGCTGCTGACCACCTTGATTGTTACTCCAGCTGAAATTTGGATGGTTCCTGTTATTTGGATGATAGGCATTAGGCACTGGTTGCTGCGATCGCTGGAAGTTACTCACGAACTGTGCTGATTCACTAGATATAGCACACTGATTAGTGTCATGTGCACCTGCACATAGCTCACAAACACTAGCCACCTGTTGAACTCCCATGTTAGCCAGAGAATCCACTTTCATAGACAGAGCCTTTAGCTGAGCTGCTATTGTTGTAGCTGCATCCACTTCCAGAATTCCTGCTGCTTTGCCTTGTGATAACCTCTGGGTTGGGTTCTGGTACTCATTAGCAGCCATCATCTCAATGAGTTCATAGGCCTCCTCATAGCTTTTAGCCCACAGAGCTCCACCTGATGCTGCATCAAGCATTGGTCGTGATTGACCTCCTAGCCCATTGTAGAAACAATTTATCACCATCCAATCAGGCATTCCATGATGAGGACACTTCCTTAGCATCTCCTTATAACGTTCCCAGGCTTCACATAAAGTCTCCCCTGAATGCTGAGAAAACTGAGTGAGAGCATTCCTGATTGCTGCTGTTTTAGCCATCGGGAAGAATTTAGTGAGAAACTTCTGAGCAAGATCCTCCCATGTAGTGATAGAACCTGCTGGTAGAGAATGCAACCAGCCCTTAGCTTTATCCCTCAGAGAAAATGGGAAAAGTCTCAGCTTCACGGCATCTTCTGACACTCCGTTGAACTTGAAGGTGTCGCATATCTCGATGAAATCCCTAATATGCATATTAGGATCTTCCGTTGGAGCACCCCCAAACTGAACTGAATTCTGCACCATCTGAATCGTGCCAGGCTTGATTTCAAAAGTATTGGCTGCAATAGCCGGCCTGACAATGCTAGATTGAATGTCATTGACCTTTGGCTGAGAATAGTCCTTCAAAGCCTTCGTTTCTGGTGCTACTGGATCACCCATAACTAGATTCAATTCAAATTCTGCTTTCCGAGTTTGCGAACGTGTTCGCATACACTTTCACTTAAGTATCTGAAACACACCAAATAAAGTAAAATTGATGAGTATAATCCGAGTCAGTGAACTTTAACGACCACTGATGACAAGCACATAAACTATAAAAATAACACCGAGTCCCCGGCAGTGGCGCCAAAAACTTGTTCGCACTAATTCACGCAAGCGTACGCGGTCACAAGTAATATAGAATAAAATTAAGTTCGTTCCCACAGAGACTGGTTTAGGTTGTTATAGTCTTGTACCTATGCAACAATGTACGGTTTTTATTCACTGCTAAGACAATTAACAAGATAGGGTTTTTAAATAACTAAGATTAACTATGAAGCAATTTAATAAACTAAGAGTTAATTAACTAACAAGAATTGGAATCGAATTACTTATGTAGAGAAAACATGGGATCCTAACTTCATTAAATACTTTGCTTAGATCTGACACCTTTAATCACTATATGCAATTGTTATGATATCTGATCGGATAACACGAATCAAATACACGCTACCTGTCGGCATACATATATCAAACTACCCATACATCCACAAAAGAGATAGAAGATGAATAAACACCAATTATGTTTAGACCCTATATGTCTATAGAATTTGAAAACATAACGGTTGAGGAACTAGTTATCCATAAAGATCACACAGGGCAATATAAGTATTTTCATCTCATACTACGAATCATATTGATAAACAATTATGAACCTATGCTAGCATGGCAAGTTCTAAATCTCAAGATCCACTCTCGCTTCACAAGAGATTAACAGATTAGATGTTCGCGACGCATCTATCAATTAAGCTTAACCATACGAGGATATCAATTAATATACATCACACACAGATCTTTAAAGCATCAAGATACTAAACTGCATAAATAAATCCGTTAGAATCCCACGATAACGATGAGTTCATAATCGAACCGCTCGTCACCATGGGATTTGATGAAAACATGATAATGAACAAGATTCGAATAATATAGATACTAAAGTAATAGAGTTGAGAAAACAAATCCCAAAAGCATCCAAGAGTATCGCCAAGAAAAATACAAAAGAAAAGTAGATCTAGAACTCCGTTGGTTGTCACGCACGTAGGAATCCTTTGTCAAACTTGAATCTCCGTGTCTCGGCTCTCTCTCAAATTGTTGCTGGGAAATAGGTCCTGATTAATGGTGAAGGGTTGTGTTTATATAAACTCCAGGAGGCTTTGTCAGCAAGATATTTCCATATTTCCAATTAAAAATCGAAATCAGAAAAATTTACAAAAATTCTGCCAGGCGGCCGCGCCCTAGGCGCGCGCCCGCGCGTCTGCTGCGCCCCCGCGCACCCGGTCTCTGCCTATGCCGCGCGCCCGCGCGCCAGGTGCCTGCCCATGGACTCCAAAAGAATTCCTAAGTTCCTCCAAGTGCTTCCAAGGGCTTCCATGAGTTTTGCAAGGTCCTCTAAATGCTTCCAAGGGTCTTCCATATTTCTTGCTATCTTCTACTCCAATCCTAGGACTTAGAACCCACCATTTAGACCTGAAATCATGCTTGATACTTCCAACTAGTTCACCTGCATTAAAACACTAGAACATATCACACTTACCACATACTTGAGGTCAATTCCACCAATTTAAGCCGGTTTCTAAGCATTCCAAGTGAATATAAAATCCACTTATCACAGACCTGATGCAGTGTTGGGATACTGCAGCACGCCTGTTTCTTGAACATCCAAACTGTCACATGTTTGACTGGGTAGATCCCCAATACAAAGATTATCCCTTCATGACAGTATCCTAAACCCCAAGCTTGCTGTCAAAAGAATGCGCTTTTTGGTGACAGTAAGAAGTCCCCGCAATAGATGCTGTCAGGAGTTCCAAGCTTGCTGTCAGGCTAACATAAAGTTGATGTCTGAGGGCTTCCGCCAATGTTGCTGTCAGAGTGGATATGCTGTCGTGACTTGCAACATGCTGTCTTCTTGTAACCTTACTGTCAGTGCCATGACAGTAACATTTATTCTTGTTGTCCTCCTTGAGCACTTCTTGAGGCTTGAACAAATAAATGAACTTCTACCATGATGTACTAAAATCTTATTTAACAACAAACAAAATTATTACAAGAACATACTCTGGCTGTGACAGTATGCTCATGCTTAACTAAATTAAGTATTAATAAAATAACCAGTTAAGTTGTCTCATAGCTATCACCCATAAATCTTAACAGGCCACCTTTTCTTTCTCAGACTCATTCCATTTGGATGGATCTTTTGGAATAGATTTACCAGGAGTGCTGGTTGTCCCTTCAGTGACACTATCAAAGTGTTCCATAGGAACAAAAAGGCCATGCTTTAAAATCTCAGGATAAAAAGGGTTTGCAGCTTTGATAAACATGAGCATCTTCATTTTCCACAAGTTATAGTGCTCCTTATCAAATTGAGGGATCTTAATACTGCAAGTCTTTTGTGCACTCATCTTGATCTTTTACTGTTTGAAACAACAGCCTGCTCTGATACCACTTGTTAGATATGAGTGTAAACGAAAGATAATACAAGGGGGTGAATATATTATCACCGATTTCTTGAACCAACTACAACAAGTAACTCTGTGTGATAGTGTTTGTGGAAATTTAAAGAACAACAAATATTAATTTTCAATATACTGGGGTTTTATTAGATTGTGTGTTGCTACAATCTGTGAATACAAAAGTATTCTCAACTTTGTTTTTCTCAGAGAGATAGTTCTTGATTTACACTTGAAAAACGTTAACAACTAAAGTGTGTGACATGTGCACTTATAGAGACATGCACAATTCACTTTTAAAGATTAGGAATGAGACAAAATGTCATAACCATCCATGTCTAAACACAATTCATCATCTCTGTTGAGAGCTTCTTTCAGAATCTCCTTGAGTCCTACCACCAATGCCTTCTCATCAGGAAAGATGGCATCATCTTCTATCTCATCAATGTGCTTTTAGACTGCTTTGGAGAGACATACTCTTGCATCCTGGATATCCATCCACAATTCTTGACCAAAGGCATAAGTTCTGAACTTCAATTTGCCTTCAACAAGTTTAAATCTTCTTCTAGGATATGCATTTAGGGTCTTTCTTCTTGACTTGTCCAACTTTGAGTCCTCGCCCTTTCTTCTTAGAAGAATGTCCTCAATCTCAAAAGAACACAAATGTTCTAATGGATGAGTTGATCCAATCACCATGTAGAGTAAGTCTTTCAAGGCACTTGTTTTGAGCTTATGGAAGCTTCCAACATGGATCTCTTCATTTATGAACTTGATCCTCAGAGGATTTTCTAGCATACAAGCTTGGTAATTGGGTCCTTCACTCTCCACCATGTTGGCTTCTTTGCATTTGTTCAAGAATGGAGCTTCCATATCTTCAGTGGCATTTCTTCCTGCAGGATTTGAGGGTCCTTCTTGACCTGGTTGGGTTTGCACTTCTTCTTCAGGAGGGTCCTCTTCATAATCAGTTATCTCTTCATCAGAATACTCCAACAAATGAGCAATGTCAGCATCATCATGATCTTCAAACATACCAAACTTCTGATAGAATTCCATATCTCTTTAGTCCTTGTATTTCAGAACATGTTCCATGACTTTGTTGGGTACATTGTCATAGCTTTGTAGTAGCTCCACCATTATGTCCAGGACGAAGTAGTCAACCCTTCTCCTGACTTTTGTTCTTACAATCACAGGGATGTCATTCACAGAAATTGACTCAATTTCCATGATGAAGTCTTTATCAAACTTTATTAACCTTGATGAATCCCACCAGAGAGTGTACATGCTTGCCTCCTGATTGGCATCTAACTCCACTTCAACACTTCTGATTTCTTTGGATTTAGCATGTTGAATTTCAAAAGAGTTTGGATATTTGATTTGAAGTGGCTTCTTCAAATTCCTGCATAGCCCTGTAGCTTTCTCCCTTCCTAAGTACTTGGTCTTTCCTTTCCTTGCTTTAGTAGTCTCCTCAGGTTCAGGTTCCTGTCTAGAAAACCAAGCCTTGGCTAAGGATTTTATCCTTTTTGGTTTGACAGTAGGCTTGATTCCATCCTTGACAGCATCTTCTTCGATAGTGTCCTTCAAGACAGTATCTTCTTCCATGACAGCTTCTTTGAGGACAGTGTCTTCTATGACAGCTTCTTTGGTGACAGTATCTTTTTCAGCATTTATACTGTCTATAGCACATCTCAAGCTATTTGCCTCCAAAGCTTCAATTATTTCAGACTCCTCTTCTTCTGTAACTCTAGCATTTTTCTTTTCTTGCACATGAGCTTCTTCTTTGTTTTCCTCCTGAGATTTAGTTCCAACATTCTCAGAGGTACTTCCACTATTATTTCCTGCTACTCCAGTTCATCCACTTCCATCCAACTCATCATGATTTTTTAGTGTGTTTTCCCTGTAGTCAACCATCAAAGCATTAGCCTCTTCCTGACTAAACTTTGTTCCTTCACTCCATGTGTTTCCTGACAAGATGTATTCAGGCAACTTGTCTTTCCCTTTTCCCAGCCTATTTTGTTCCTCATGTTCTCTCCACTTCTTTTCAAGAGCATTCTCCTTAGGATTTGAAGTTGGCTCTCTTATTATCACAGGAGGTAGTACTGGTCTTTTGGATGGAGATTTCCCTTGCATTGCTTCTAGTGCTTCTTTAGACATCAATACTTTTTCTCCAGCCATTAGAAAAACTATATATATATATATCAATCATATACTTGAAACGATAATGATCATGTATAGAATAATTTATAAACACAATTTAAGCTAGCGGCTTGTGCCTCGCATGGGCTTTTATGCTATTTTTGTTTTAATGGTCCATCATTTTACACGGGAATACGTATATCATATTTTTTTTTTTGACTTAATTGCATTTTAATGGTCTCAATTATAATATTTTTGTAAAAAAAATGATTCTTTTATAAAATTTAACATTATAGAAACCAAACTATTTTTTTTAAAATAGATAATTGCATTATGTTAGTTTATGTTAACGGACGTTAGTTTTTAAGGGTACATTTGTCTCTTACTAAAATTTGGTACACTTTCGTATCATTGTCTGTACATATAAAAAACACCAAAATTACATATACATAATGTAACACCCCAGTCCCACATCGAGGAGATTCGGGACTTCTGTTCACTTTATAAGGCAAAGTACTACTACTAATTAGCACCAACAAAATCATGATCTTTTGGGGGCCTGTGGTGGGCTAGTCGTTACCCAAGTTGGCTGCGTTTGGGCCAGTAGGCTTCGGCTTATTCGGACTCGGAATTGGGATTTGACCCGATTTTCGAAAAAGGCTCGGGATTTGACCCGGGTTGTCACATATGGTATCAGAGCCGACTCTCGAAAGCTTGTCGAGGCAAGTTGCCGGAGGTGGGGACACGAAGGCTGGTGGTATTATCCCACAATGGACAGAGGTCCGGAGGTGGGGACACGAAGCCAGCCGGTATTATCCCACAATGGCTAGGGAGGAACGATCTTGGAACCTATGGGATATCCGTTCAGGCTTGACGAGGACGTCAAGAGTTTAAGTGGGGGAGTTTGTAACACCCCAGTCCCACATCGAGGAGATTCGGGACTTCTGTTCACTTTATAAGGCAAAGTACTACTACTAATTAGCACCAACAAAATCATGATCTTTTGGGGGCCTGTGGTGGGCTAGTCGTTACCCAAGTTGGCTGCGTTTGGGCCAGTAGGCTTCGGCTTATTCGGACTCGGAATTGGGATTTGACCCGATTTTCGAAAAAGGCTCGGGATTTGACCCGGGTTGTCACATATGGTATCAGAGCCGACTCTCGAAAGCTTGTCGAGGCAAGTTGCCGGAGGTGGGGACACGAAGGCTGGTGGTATTATCCCACAATGGACAGAGGTCCGGAGGTGGGGACACGAAGCCAGCCGGTATTATCCCACAATGGCTAGGGAGGAACGATCTTGGAACCTATGGGATATCCGTTCAGGCTTGACGAGGACGTCAAGAGTTTAAGTGGGGGAGTTTGTAACACCCCAGTCCCACATCGAGGAGATTCGGGACTTCTGTTCACTTTATAAGGCAAAGTACTACTACTAATTAGCACCAACAAAATCATGATCTTTTGGGGGCCTGTGGTGGGCTAGTCGTTACCCAAGTTGGCTGCGTTTGGGCCAGTAGGCTTCGGCTTATTCGGACTCGGAATTGGGATTTGACCCGATTTTCGAAAAAGGCTCGGGATTTGACCCGGGTTGTCACACATAAGCTATATGCCGAGTCTTACATTTTTCTCTCTGAAATTTAATCATAGCTCACCATCTCTTCTATATATAATAGGAGAACAAAGGGATAATTTAAGGGCATTTTGAGCCAATAAACCCCCTGTGAAGTTATCATTTTACCCTTATATATTAAGAAATTACATGTTATGTCACTACTCTCTTATCTGGAGGAAAAAATTGAGTAAATAATGTTTTAATCAGGAATTGAACCCCTGACATTCGCTAAAGAAGTCATCCTTCTAACCATTGAGCTACATGATTCTTTTTGATTTTGAACTAAAAATCATATGACATAAATCTCACATCTTTCTTATCCTATATTTATTATTATTTAAATTTTTGAGTAAAAATTAAGGTGATTTATAATATTTATTAAACTTTATTTTTTTAATACTTAAAATATCATACAGAATCATATATACTACCAGTCTTATAAAATATTAATATTAAGTTTTAAAAACAATATTATGTGTGGTGCTTTTTATCTTTCTTTTAACTAAACAATTTTTTTGTATATGTATCGATAGCTATAATATATTTTATTTTCTTGCATCAGAGTCGAACTTTTCTTGTACTACGCAATATATTTGAATTATTCAAATATTTAATATATAAAATGTATTATTAAACATTGATATAACATATTACAAGTAGTTTATTTACATATTTATGACTTATTTATTTTTAAATTAATGAAATTAGTGTTAAAACATGTGTAAAAATTAGACAATAATTTAGGTATGGGTGATCGGTCACTTCGGGGTCGGGGAGACTCCGAACATGAACTCATTCGTCGAATCCGCCTCAATCCTCGAACGAGAATTACTTTATTTATCGCACAATAATCATTGTTAAATAGCACATATTGATAACATGTATACATGATATTTATAATTATTTGTTATTATCTATACTACAAGTATAAAGTTAGTGTGATGCATACGACATTCATATTCTTCTTATTTTACATTTATATTTACTTTGTTTGAAGTTCATCTTAAATTTGAATAGTTTTATGTGATTGTTGAACTTAATGTTGAATTGACGTGCGTGTTTCTGTTTGAGCGTGATTAAATTGTGTTTTAAGAGTTTTGTGTTTAACAATATTTTAAAAATATATTTAATTAAAATTGTTGTTTTTAATAAATTAAGGTCAAATTGCAAAAGAAAAGGGACTAAAGTACAAATATCAGAATATGAATGTCGTATTGACCGACCGACTACCAAACTATATTTTGAATAAAATTGTTGTTTTTAATAAATTAAATAAAGTAGTAAAAATAAAAGAATTAAAGTACAAATATCAAAATATGAGAACTGTACCGACCGACTATCAAACTTTCAATGTTTCAGTTTTAATAATACAGTATATATATATATATATATAATAGGAGTGACTAGATTTATAATTAGTTTGGATGCATTATATATATGACACATTTTTTATTATTATCAAGTGAATTTTAAATTAATTTTATGAAAGAAAATAATTAGTTATTTGGTATATATATATATATATGAAAAACTATTTGTTTTGAGTAAAAATATTATAAAAGGCGAGATAATAAAAATAAATAGATAGTACAACAAAACAATTAAATGAATTATATATTCTAAAATTTTGATAATAATTTGTGTAAACAATAAACAGATTAAAATATATAGTTCATAACAAATTTTAAAAAACATGATATTGCATATCGTACATTATGATCAGATCAAATCACATTATACAGCCCGGGTTATTTAAAATAATAGTCCCCGATCAATCAAATTATATATATAAATTAAAGTAAGTACATTGTAACAGACGAAAAAAATGTGCAACCATACCTAGAAAAAAAATTAACCGCAAAAAATAGAAATTTATGTTAATTGCTAGAAAAATGACCCGTGTTTTAATTATTAAAGATGTGTATTTTGAAAAAAAAATAAAGGATGAATTCATTGTCAAAACACGGACAGAACTCAGAAGGCATATGAGCAATTTTAACTTACGATGGTATAAGCAAAAAATATTTATCCATCCATAATTGATCAATTCTCAAGTTCAGAGTTAAAAAAAAGTCTGTTTGTTTGAAAGAATTGAAACACATCGAAATGGTACCAAACGTACTTAATAATAGAATGATTTAGCACAAGGTAGTTCCACTTAAGTCAATTAGCTACATTTTCCAATGTTCTGAAAGTTAGGTAGAGAGGGGAAGAGAAATAAAGATAAAAAATGCTTAAAATCAAGAGGTCAGAAGAAAAGACATAAAAGAGTTACAAAGAAAGTTTTGAAGAACTGAAAACGCAAGGCCTAAGTAGAGTATTAGAAGATTTAGGAAAGATTTTGAGTAAAATCAGTACTAAAACCTACAATCTCATACTGCATCATCTTGAAGACTATTTAGTTTCTACCTTAAATATTGTCGGAGATGAACTAAATGAATGCATCATTTTTGAAGAACTGAAAAAATTTAGGATTATAATTTTAAAAATGTCTTCTTAATTAGAAAACATCAATAGAACACTCTAATTCTATTCTATGATCCACAACAAAATTAAAAACAGACATGATTTATCAAAACTACTCGTATTAGTTTTCACATTATAAATTTCAACATATTTAAGCAAGTACATCATAGTCATAACATTAACAATAAAAACTCTATGAACATCAAAAATATACAATCATATATGTCAATTGACATTGATAATGCGTAATTTAATTTAAAATCACAATCTAAGCTAGTGGCCCGTGCCTTGCACGGGTTTTTATGCTAGTAAAAGATAATATGATGAACAAATATACTTTATCTAATAATAATTTGAAAATAAACTCAAAACTCAATGTAGCACACTCGATTATGACATGAAACTGTTACGAGGAGGCCAACATTTCGATTCTCGATGTTTACACACAAATTTGACATTTTCTATCTTCGGTAATAAACAAAGGGGTGACATGTTTGTAATTTTAAAAGTATAACGGTAAAGTTGTAATTTCATGAATACTTTTTGGACTCTTTTTGCCTTTGATGATCTTTTAATATATAGAAGTAGATTTTTAAAAAAATTGGTTATGTATGTAAAATCACATACTTAGACTGTCTTGCTCTTTTTTCCCATAAATATATATATATTTTCATATATATATATATATAATTTTAAATTCAGCTATCTATTTTAAGTATATTATTTATTACACACATTATCTAACAGTCTAGTTTATAAATTAAGTAAATTGAATATTTTATATTATAATGTAGAATTATTTTTTAACTCAACTTTAAATTTATATTATCAAATAAATTTGGAATATTTTTTTTATAAGAAATATAAACCAACAATATATTTAATCAAAAAGTAAAGTAAAAAAGAGAAAATAAGATTATAAGCGAACTTGTAGCTTATCTAATAAGATTTTTAAAGTTAACTCAAAAATTGATGTAGCACAATGGTCATGATACTTTATTTGAAAGTGGAAGGTTTGTGTTCGAATCCTTACAACAACAAAATTTAATATAAATTTTGCATAAATTATAGAGGAGTGACATTTTTGTAATTATATAATAAATAAGGGTAAAACTGTAATTTCACAATCATTTTATTGGCATATTTTGCCCTTCGTTGACTTTTAATATATAGAAGAAGAAGATATATGTATAAACAAATCGTATAAAAATATTGTTTAAAAAAAAGATCACATTCATTAAAAAATAATTTAAATAATAAATTTGAATAACAAATTTGAATTTCATGACAATCTAGTTGAAAAGGTTTAAAAACACAAATTCCGGGTAATTCGGTAAAACCCGGATATTAAAAGATCCACCAGGCATGAATAACGCGGTAAAAAAAAAGAACTTGGTAAAGTTAATTCTATCGATAAAAGCAAATTTCACAGAGATTATGATTGTGATAAATCCTAAACCGACTATGATTGTGATGAAGAAATCCTAAACCGACTAAGATATTACAATGCCCTATATAAATACGAGTTTTAAGATAGCATAAACTAATCACAATTAAACAAAAACACTTACATCAACCACATATAAGTATAACTATTCAAATTTTAAGATCACATACATTAAAAAAGAATATAAATATTAAATATTAAATTTGAATTTCATGACCGTCTAGTTGAAAAGGTTTAAAAACAACACGTTTTTGACAAATTCCGGGTAATTCGGTAAAACCCGGTTATTAAAAGATCCACTGGGCATGAATAACGCGGTAAAAAAAAGAACTCGGTAAAGTTAATTGTATCAATAAAAACAAATCCCACAGAGATTAGGATTGTGATGAAGAAATCATCATCCTAAACCGACTAAGAGATCCCACAGAGATTAGGATTGTGATGAAGAAATTCTAAACCGACTAAGAGATTATAATGCCCTATATAAATACAAACACATACCTAATAGGAAACCACAAACAAAGTCTTATTCTTACAGAGTAATGAGTGTTCTGTTATGTTCTGTTATGGCAATTATAAGAAGAAGATATTCTTGTAAAGAGCATGAGACGAAGAAGAGGAAGATTACACGAGATGATGAAGCTGATTAATTGATCACGTCTCGTAAAAGGGCTGCGAAGGCACGTAATGTTTGTGCGTCTAATATGTTTAATGATTTGAATAAGTATAACTATTCAAATTTTAAGATCACATACATTAAAAAAGAATATAAATATTAAATATTAAATTTGAATTTCATGACCGTCAAGTTGAAAAGGTTTAAAAACAACACGTTTTTGACAAATTCCGGGTAATTCGGTAAAACCCGGTTATTAAAAGATCCACTGGGCATGAATAACGCGGTAAAAAAAAGAACTCGGTAAAGTTAATTGTATCAATAAAAGCAAATCCCACAGAGATTAGGATTGTGATGAAGAAATCATAATCCTAAACCGACTAAGAGATCCCACAAAGATTAGGATTGTAATGAAGAAATCCTAAACCGACCAAGAGATTACAATGCCCAATATAAATACAAACTCATACCTAATAGGAAACCACAAACAAAGTCTTATTCTTGCAGAGTAATGAGTGTTCTGTTATGTTCTGTTATGGCAATTATAAGAAGAAGATATTCTTGTAAAGAGCATGAGACGAAGAAGAGGAAGATTACACGAGATGATGAAGCTGATTACTTGATCACGTCTCCTAAAAGGGCTGCGAAGGCACGTAATGTTTGTGCGTCTAATATGTTTGATGATTTGAATAAGTATAACTATTCAAATTTTAAGACCACATACATTAAAAAAGAATATAAATATTAAATATTAAATTTGAATTTCATGACCGTCTAGTTGAAAAGGTTTAAAAACAACACGTTTTTGACAAATTCCGGGTAATTCGGTAAAACCCGGTTATTAAAAGATCCTCCGGGCATGAATAACGTGGTAAAAAAAAGAACTCGGTAAAGTTAATTGCATTAAAAAAAGCAAATCCCACAGAGATTAGGATTGTGATGAAGAAATCCTAATCCTAAACCAACTAAGAGATCCCACAGAGATTATGATTGTGATGAAGAAATCCTAAACCGACTAAGAGATTACAATGCCCTATATAAATACAAACCCATACCTAATATGAAACCACAAACAAAGTCTTATTCTTGCAGAGTAACGAGTGTTCTGTTATGTTCTGTTATGGCAATTATAAGAAGAAGATATTCTTGTAAAGAGCATGAGACGAAGAAGAGGAAGATTACACGAGATGATGAAGCTGATTACTTGATCATGTCTCGTAAAAGGGCTGCAAAGGCACGTAATGTTTGTGCGTCTAATATGTTTGATGATTTGAATAAATATAACTATTCAAATTTTAAGATCACATACATTAAAAAAGAATATAAATATTAAATATTAAATTTGAATTTCATGACCGTCTAGTTGAAAAGGTTTAAAAACAACACGTTTTTGACAAATTCCGGGTAATTCGGTAAAACCCGGTTATTAAAAGATCCACCGGGCATGAATAATGCGGTAAAAAAAATAACTCGGTAAAGTTAATTGTATCAATAAAAACAAATCCCACAGAGATTAGGATTGTGATGAAGAAATCCTAATCCTAAACCGACTAAGAGATCCCACAGAGATTAGGATTATGATGATGAAATCCTAAACCGACTAAGAGATTACAATGCCCTAGACCTGGCAATTCGTGTCGTGCCGTGTACTTTCATGTTTCGTGTACTAAGAGGCTAAACCATTAACGAAACGAAATAAGTTCGTGTACCCATTTTGCAAAACGAAAACGAAACGAAAAATTTCCAATAAACACGAAACGAAACGAAAAGTACACGAAATTTGTCGTGTACTTGTCGTGTACACGAAAAGTACACGAAAGTACATGAAAAGTACACGAAAACGAAACAAAAGTACACGAAAATTACACGAAAGTACACGAAAAGTACACTAAAACGAAAACGAAAACGAAATAAAAATACATACTATATTTTAAGTATATAATTTTGTATAAAAATAATACATACAATATTTATTTATGATATGTATTTATATAATTTTAAAATATTTATTTAATTATTTCGTGTACTTTCGTTTCGTGTCGTGTACCCAAGGGTAAACCTAAAACCGACACTAAATTCGCTTGTGTAATTTCGTGTTCGTGTATTTTCGTGTTCGTGTACCGAAAAGGTTAAACCAAACCCGTAATTTTCGTGTCATTTTCGTGTCGTGTTTTCGTACCGGGTACGAAATTGCCGGCTCTACAATGCCCTATATAAATACAAACCCATACCTAATAGGAAACCACAAACAAAGTCTTATTCTTGCAGAGTAACGAGTGTTCTGTTATGTTCTGTTATGTTTTGTTATGGCAATTATAAGAAGAAGATATTCTATTAAAGAGCATGAGACGAAGAAAAGGAAGATTACACGAGATGATGAAGCTGATTACTTGATCACGTCTCGTAAAAGGGCTGCGAAGGCACGTAATGTTTGTGCGTCTAATATGTTTGATGATTTGAATAAGTATAACTATTCAAATTTTAAGATCACATACATTAAAAAATAATATAAATATTAAATATTAAATTTGAATTTCATGACCGTCTAGTTGAAAAGGTTTAAAAACAACACGTTTTTGACAAATTACGGGTAATTCGGTAAAACCCGGTTATTAAAAGATCCACCGGGCATGAATAACGTGGTAAAAAAAAAAGAACTCGGTAAAGTTAATTGTATTAATAAAAGCAAATCCCACAGAGATTAGGATTGTGATGAAGAAATCCTAATCCTAAACCGACTAAGAGATCCCACAGAGATTAGGATTGTGATGAAGAAATCCTAAACCGACTAAGAGATTACAATGCCCTATATAAATACAAACCCAAACCTAATAGGAAACCACAAACAAAGTCATATTCCTGAAGAGTAACGGGTGTTCTGTTATGTTCTGTTATGGCAATTATAAGAAGAAGATGTTCTTGTAAAGAGCATGAGACGAAGAAGAGGAAGATTACACGAGATGATGAAGCTGATTACTTGATCACGTCTCGTAAAAGGGCTGCGAAGGCACGTAATGTTTGTGCGTCTAATATGTTTGATGATTTGAATAAGTATAACTATTCAAATTTTAAGATCACATACATTAAAAAAGAATATAAATATTAAATATTAAATTTGAATTTCATGACCGTCTAGTTGAAAAGGTTTAAAAACAACACATTTTTGACAAATTCCGGGTAATTCGGTAAAACCCGGTTATTAAAAGATCCACCGGGCATGAATAACACGGTAAAAAAAAGAACTCGGTAAAGTTAATTGTATTAATAAAAGCAAATCCCACAGAGATTAGGATTGTGATGAAGAAATCCTAATCCTAAACCGACTAAGAGATCCCACAGAGATTAGGATTGTGATGAAGAAATCATAAACCGACTAAGAGATTACAATGCCCTATATAAATACAAACACATACCTAATAGGAAACCACAAACAAAGTCTTATTCTTACAGAGTAATGAGTGTTCTGTTATGTTCTGTTATGGCAATTATAAGAAGAAGATATTCTTGTAAAGAGCATGAGACGAAGAAGAGGAAGATTACACGAGATGATGAAGCTCATTACTTGATCACGTCTCGTAAAAGGGTTGCGAAGGCACGTAATGTTTGTGCGTCTAATATGTCTGATGATTTGAATAAGTATAACTATTCAAATTTTAAGATCACATACATTAAAAAAGAATATAAATATTAAATATTAAATTTGAATTTCATGACCGTCTAGTTGAAAAGGTTTAAAAACAACACGTTTTTGACAAATTTCGGGTAATTCGATAAAACCCGGTTATTAAAAGATCCACTGGGCATGAATAACGCGGTAAAAAAAAGAACTCGGTAAAGTTAATTGTATTAATAAAAGCAAATCCCACAGAGATTAGGATTGTGATGAAGAAATCCTAATCCTAAACCGACTAAGAGATCCCACAGAGATTAGGATTGTGATGAAGAAATCCTAAACCGACTAAGAGATTACAATGCCCTATATAAATACAAACCCATACCTAATAGGAAACCACAAACAAAGTCTTATTCTTGCAGAGTAACGAGTGTTCTGTTATGTTCTGTTATGGCAATTATAAGAAGAAGATATTCTTGAAAAGAGCATGAGACGAAGAAGAGGAAGATTACACGAGATGATGAAGCTGATTACTTGATCACGTCTCGTAAAAGGGCAGCGAAGGCACGTAATGTTTGTGCGTATAATATGTTTGATGATTTGAATAAGTATAACTATTCAAATTTTAAGATCACATACATTAAAAAATAATATAAATATTAAATATTAAATTTGAATTTCATGACCGTCTAGTTGAAAAGGTTTAAAAACAACACGTTTTTGACAAATTCCGGGTAATTCGGTAAAACCCGGTTATTAAAAGATCCACCGGGCATGAATAACGCGGTAAAAAAAAGAACTCGGTAAAGTTAATTGTATCAATAAAAACAAATCCCACAGAGATTAGGATTGTGATGAAGAAATCCTAATCCTAAACCGACTAAGAGATCCCACAGAGATTAGGATTATGATGAAGAAATCCTAAACCAACTAAGAGATTACAATGCCCTAGACCTGGCATTTCGTGTCGTGTCGTGTACTTTCATGTTTCGTGTACTAAGAGGCTAAACCATTAACGAAACGAAATAAGTTCGTGTACCCATTTTGCAAAACGAAAACGAAACGAAAAATTTCCAATAAACACGAAACGAAACAAAAAGTACACGAAATTTGTCGTGTACTTATCGTGTACACGAAAAATACACGAAAAGTACACGAAAACGAAAATGAAAAAGAAACAAAAGTACACGAAAGTACACGAAAATTACACGAAAGTACACGAAAAGTACACAAAAACGAAAACGAAAACGAAATAAAAATACATACAATATTTTAAGTATATAATTTTGTATAAAAATAATACATACAATATTTATTTATGATATTTATTTATATAATTTTAAAATATTTAGTTAATTATTTCGTGTACTTTCGTTTCGTGTCGTGTACCCAAGGGTAAACCCAAAACCGACACTAAATTCGCTTGTGTAATTTCGTGTTCGTGTATTTTCGTGTTCGTGTACCGAAAAGGTTAAACAAAACCCGTAATTTTCGTGTCGTGTTTTCGTATCGGGTACGAAATTGCCGGCTCTACAATGCCCTATATAAATACAAACCCATACCTAATAGGAAACCACAAACAAAGTCTTATTCTTGCAGAGTAACGAGTGTTCTGTTATGTTCTGTTATGTTCTGTTATGGCAATTATAAGAAGAAGATATTCTATTAAAGAGAATGAGACGAAGAAAAAGAAGATTACACGAGATGATGAAGCTGATTACTTGATCACGTCTCGTAAAAGGGCTGCGAAGGCACGTAATGTTTGTGCGTCTAATATGTTTGATGATTTGAATAAGTATAACAATTCAAATTTTAAGATCACATACATTAAAAAAGAATATAAATATTAAATATTAAATTTGAATTTCATGACCGTCTAGTTGAAAAGGTTTAAAAACAACACGTTTTTGACAAATTACGGGTAATTCGGTAAAACCCGGTTATTAAAAGATCCACCGGGCATGAATAACACGGTAAAAAAAAAAAGAACTCGGTAAAGTTAATTGTATTAATAAAAGCAAATCCCACAGAGATTAGGATTGTGATGAAGAAATCCTAATCCTAAACCGACTAAGAGATCCCATAGAGATTAGGATTGTGATGAAGAAATCCTAAACCGACTAAGAGATTACAATGCCCTATATAAATACAAACCCAAACCTAATAGGAAACCACAAACAGAGTCATATTCTTGAAGAGTAACGGGTGTTCTGTTATGTTCTGTTATGGCAATTATAAGAAGAAGATGTTCTTGTAAAGAGCATGAGACGAAGAAGAGGAAGATTACACGAGATGATGAAGCTGATTACTTGATCACGTCTCGTAAAAGGGCTGCGAAGGCACGTAATGTTTGTGCGTCTAATATGTTTGATGATTTGAATAAGTATAACTATTCAAATTTTAAGATCACATACATTAAAAAAGAATATAAATATTAAATATTAAATTTGAATTTCATGACTGTCTAGTTGAAAAGGTTTAAAAACAACACGTTTTTGACAAATTCCGGGTAATTCGGTAAAACCCGGTTATTAAAAGATCCACTGGGCATGAATAACGCGGTAAAAAAAAGAACTCGGTAAAGTTAATTGTATCAATAAAAACAAATCCCACAGAGATTAGGATTGTGATGAAGAAATCATAATCCTAAACCGACTAAGAGATCCCACAGAGATTAGGATTGTGATGAAGAAATTCTAAACCGACTAAGAGATTATAATGCCCTATATAAATACAAACCCATACCTAATAGGAAACCACAAACAAAGTCTTATTCTTGGAGAGTAACGAGTGTTCTGTTATGTTCTGTTATGGCAATTATAAGAAGAAGATATTCTTGTAAAGAGCATGAGACGAAGAAGAGGAAGATTACCCGAGATGATGAAGCTGATTACTTGATCACGTCTCATAAAAGGGCTGCGAAGGCACGTAATGTTTGTGCGTCTAATATGTTTGATGATTTGAATAAGTATAACTATTCAAATTTTAAGACCACATACATTAAAAAAGAATATAAATATTAAATATTAAATTTGAATTTCATGACAGTCTAGTTGAAAAGGTTTAAAAACAACACGTTTTTGACAAATTCCGGGTAATTCGGTAAAGCCGGTTATTAAAAGATCCTCCGGGCATGAATAATGTGGTAAAAAAAAGAACTCGGTAAAGTTAATTGCATTAATAAAAGCAAATCCCACAGAGATTAGGATTGTGATGAAGAAATCCTAATCCTAAACCGACCAAGAGATTCCACAGAGATTATGATTGTGATGAAGAAATCCTAAACCGACTAAGAGATTACAATGCCCTATATAAATACAAATCCATACCTAAAAGGAAACCACAAACAAAGTCTTATTCTTGCAGAGTAACGAGTGTTATGTTATGTCATGTTATGGCAATTATAAGAAGAAGATATTTTTGTAAAGAACATGAGACGAAGAAGAGGAAGATTACACGAGATGATGAAGCTGATTACTTGATCACGTCTCGTAAAAGGTATGCGAAGGCACATAATGTTTGTGCGTCTAATATGTTTGATGATTTGAGTTCTAATGAGAAATTTGTTTGGGAAAAGAAGATTTTCATACGAAACAAATTTTCAATTTTGTTGCAGAGGATCGAAAATTTGTGATAAATAAAATACACAATTCGTATAAAAAATTAATGTTATTTTAAAAAAATATCATCTCTTATATATTTTTCTAAACTAAACTTGTTATTACTTTGCAACATTTTTTATAGTAACTCTCTTTTATTTACAATTTTTTTGATATTTTAACAAAAACCCAATTTTCTCTTAAATTTACACCATGGATCATGATGCAAAGTAAATAAAAAATATATTTTCTCGAACAACGAATATTTGTTCTTTCATAGACACACAAAACCCGATCGATACACGCACTGGAGACCGTGTTTGGCTTCTCCTCCATCTCTTTTTTCCCCCAAAACCTAACAATTAGCACCTATACATACACACTGTTGTAAGTATATACTCACTCAATTTCAACTCAATTTCAAACCCTAGGGTTTCAATTCAGCTCTCAAATCTCACTAACTTTAACCAATGGATGTTGATTCCGATCAGCCTTCTCCGATCGATACTAAACCTAGCTCCGATGATGATTCCGGCGCGAGTTTATCGGGATCTGTGTCACCGGCGCCGGTGGCCGGGCCGAGACATGCGCCGACGTATTCGGTAGTTAATGCGATTTGTGAGAAGAAAGATGATGGACCGGGACCGAGGTGTGGACATACGCTTACGGCGGTGCCGGCGGTCGGAGAGGAAGGGAGTGCGACGTATATTGGACCGAGATTGATTTTGTTTGGCGGTGCTACGGCGCTGGAAGGGAATTCTGGTGGTGGTAGTGGTACTGGAACTCCTACTTCTGCTGGCAGTGCTGGAATTAGTACGTTTTCGAGTTTTGGTTATTTTTTGTTTCCGAGTTTGTTATTTTTTCGGAGTTTTTTGTTCGAGTTTGAGTTTATTTCTAGTTACAGAGTATGTTATTTTTTCGACTTTCTGTTTTAGTTTAGTTCTAGTTACTGAGTTAGTTATTTGTTCGAGTTTTTGTTAAGTTCATTTCTAGTTGCAGAGTTTGTTATTGTTATAGTGTTTGTTTTAGTTCATTTTAAGTTACGGAGTTTGTTATATTTTTGAGTTTGTGTTTTGATTCATTTCTAGTGTCGGAATTTAAATATTCTGGAACTGCCGTTGTAAGTATGTTATTGTCTGGAGTCGGAGTTTTAGTGAGTTAAGTTCTTGACTTGTGAAGTGCTGGAGTATGTATGTTATATAGATGTATATCTAGTAAGAATGTTATATTTGCAAGTTTTAGGTTTTATTGGAGTTTCTCAGGTGGGAGTTTATTTGGTTATGTGCATGTTCATTGTAAAAGTAGTTTATTTTGTTATATGAAAGTTTAGTTTGTTTTGTGATGATATGTTTTCTTATCGCGATTTTTTGTTTTGTTTCATTGGACTGGTTTCTAGTTTGAGTTCGTTATTTGCACGTTTATGTAGGTTATTTTTATTTTGGTGTTGCACTTGGTAATATGTTTACTATGAATTTTGTTGAAATAATTCAAGATATGTATTAATATTCGGATTGTAGTTAATTTGTGAAATATATAACGTCTTACAAAGGTATTGCAAATGCTGCATTTATGTACTATAATTTCGTTTCGTATACTACGTTAAAGATTTTTTAATGTGCTGGGGGTATTAAATGTGCTGTATTAATTAGTGAATTGTTTGAGCAGTGTTGTTTAATTTGGACTGTTAGTGGAAGTTTTGAATTTATGTTCTTGATTAGCCGGATAAGCCTATCACAAGTTTGTCGTGACTTTGTGGACCTTATTTTTGGTTTATATTTGTTTACATTTATTCAGCTAGGTAGTGTTGCCTTGTCGTTATCGGACACAACAAAATAGTTGATGGTAGATTAAGTAGTGCGTTAATTATAAAACTGATCACTCAAGTGGAGAGAAAAACTCAATTACTTGACTACTGTTTTAAGGATATTATATAATTTATAGTAATTTTAAATGTGAGACAGTAATACGATTTAAATTTTGAAGAAGAAAAAAAATCGAGAGAATATTGTTTAAATATTATGTGAAAAAGTGATGAAAACAATAAATTAGTGAATGATTATTTTCTAGAATAGTATCCATTGTGGGTTGATTGTCTGTTTTAAAAAAACTAATTCGAAATGAGGACAGTTCTTGACATGTCACAGAGAATGGAAGGAGCAAACGCTTTCCATCAATAAATGAGATGGATTTGACAGTATGATAATTATATGAACTACAATGACTAATTTGGTGCCCCAATTTTTTTTATTAAGTAATTGATTTTTTGGCTCTACTTGAGTGATCAGTTTGATAACTGACCCGGTTAATAATGTCATATTCGATAGTGTCATAAATACCATAGTTTTCCTTTACCTTGAAGAAAGTTCAAATGTATTTCATAATTTATTCAAGATTCAGTTTAAATGTCCGTGTGAGTTGCTTTTTTGATGCTTGTTGTGCCAAGGAATTCGCTTCAGTTGTCCATTTCATATCATTATACATGTTCAGTTATGGCTTGTGCAGTAATGGTATCTGCTGTGTAAATTGTTTTTGCAATCTCATTTATATATGTCAAGTTTTTGATTGGTACCATTGAATGGGTTGTTATCTTTACTTGCGGACCCACTACTTAAAGTTGCTTGATGTGGTTTTTATGCTTCCCTTATATTTCTGTTTATTACCTAGCTCGTTTTTAGACATTTGAGGCTTGCTTGAGTTGGTCACCCGAAATAAAGGGGCAAGTCGAGGGTGTATAAACCTAGTCATCATTCGGTTGTACTTCATTTTAGGAGTCAAGAATGCGAACCATGAAGTAGGGACTGTGTAAATGTCCAACCCAACCTGGAGAAAGAGTAGCATAGGAAAAAATAGAGCAGTTTCCATTGAAAACCACACAATCACAAAACTTATGTAGCTTTGTGGCTTTATTGTAAGTATGTATGTCTTCATTTCTAGTGAACAGGTTGTTGTTCAAACTCTAAGTTTGCTTCGATAATAGCATGTATACAATCCATTTTCTTCCTTGAATTTAGCCATCTATCAGTTTAACATCATCCACACGGAGTCGCTTTTCTTGTTTTAATGTTTATAATTTTTGATGACCAATCTTAAGTGGGACGCCTACTCTGATAACCACTTCAGTAAAAAAATTGTTGTTTAATTGTGTTCTTGGTGGATGTTTACAGTCTGCCAATATTCAAAATCTGCATAGTACAGCCTCAGTAGCGGAATATCATTGTGTTCGGCACAAATTGATTTTGGTGTATGCTTGATAATAAGAGACATTGTTTAATGAAAGATGACATACTTTGCGCTTTATAGGATTATAAATTATAGACTGTTAAGTTGAAAGTGTTCTATTTTTAAAAGGTACCTTTTTCTTCTTTTTTGGTACAGGATTAGCAGGGGCCACATCCGATGTTCACTGTTATGATGTTCTGACAAATAAATGGTCTAGGTAAGCCTAAACATGAACCCTGAGGGAGCCTCTGATACTTTTAGATTGTTGTTCTGCGAAAAACTGATTGGCTGAATATAGTAGAGATTTACCATCATTTCAAATTTGAGTTGTACTAAATTTTCGCAGAATCACTCCATTTGGAGAGCCGCCAACGCCAAGGGCTGCTCATGTGGCAACTGCTGTTGGTACTATGGTAGTAATCCAGGTTTGTGGACAACTTCAACTTTTCCAAATTCTATCTGATGTATAAGGCTGGTGTTTTGTTTTCTTTTAAGCATCAATTTCTGTTCGACACAGGGTGGAATCGGTCCAGCTGGGTTGTCTGCTGAGGATCTTCATGTTCTTGACCTGACACAGCAAAGACCACGATGGCATAGGTTAGAACCATATATGATGTGGTTATTTATTCATGAATGTGAAGCATATGCATTTTATCTAAAAATTAATGAAAGACTGTATGTATGCATGCGTTACATGTCTCTTGTGTTCGTGGGAAAAGGATAAATTGTATATCTGCCTTTTAATGAAAGCAATTTGATTTTTATTGTAGAGTGGTGGTTCAAGGACCTGGGCCTGGGCCTCGTTATGGGCATGTGATGGCTCTGGTTGGGCAAAGATATCTAATGGCAATTGGCGGAAATGATGGTCAGTCTCTGTTTTGTTCATTGCTCCTCAGTTGATTATTATCTATACTCCTGTCTCCGAACTGCCTTTTGCTTAATAAGACAATAATTTGGTGATTTGTAAACAGCAAAGCGACCTCTTGCTGATGTATGGGCGCTGGATACAGCTGCCAAGCCATACGAATGGCGGAAACTAGAACCTGAAGGAGAAGGGCCACCTCCATGCATGTACATTTCTTATTCCCGTTCTCTAATACTATGTTTACATTAAAATTAGAAAAAGAGTTTCTTGTCAAATCAGGTTATGCTACCGTACTGTGAATTGCTGGCATAGAATTGTTGAGAAAAATAAGAAATATACGCATTCAGGAACACTTATACTTGGACTAACCTGGTTTATACAAAGTGGCCGTAGAAGCTAAGTCTTATTTGTCACAGAAATTTCGTAATTGCTTATTAGCCTCTACTACTTTGAATTAGGTATGCTACTGCAAGTGCACGCTCTGATGGGCTTCTTCTGCTTTGTGGAGGGAGGGATGCAAACAGTGTTGTGAGTTATCCCTTTTATTTCCATTTATTGATAATTTGTGAATTCGTGTATTGATGCGTCTTTGCAGTCCTTTGTTATTTTGAAAGTAGTTTACTCGTCCCAGAAATTGGTTCCGCGTTAGAAAAATAGGCATTTTGATAGTCTCATCTTTATCTTTTCAAAAAGCGGCAATACAAATAAGAATGATTGTGTCCAGACTCCTGTGTGCTGTTACTTTCCGGTTTTACAAATGTTCCACAAATCATGGGATCACTTTACCAGTGCCTTTCTCTGCACTCCATATTAGATATATAATATAAACCTGCAAGATGCTTGATCGTTCATCTAGATGCGAGGCCATGCCTTCTTAATTATGCCAAGAACCTTCTCCTTTTGTCTCTGCATTTACCTTTTTGTTGATCTAATATGGCACACTCATCATTGGTTGTTTAAAAGCGTGATCTCTCGAGTATTTCATGTTTTTTAGAAGAACTGCATATAAATAATTAAATATAATATGTTCTTTGACTTACATAATTCATGCCTGCAATCACATCACACCATTATATCAATAGCCCTTACCTCTTCATGTTGAAGTTGGCAATAACTTGTGAATTATGAGTTTTGACATTTTCTAACCCTCTTTTGTAACATCTCTCTAGCACCGCATCAAAATATTTGTATGTATTTTGTCCTGTCATTTTATTTATGTTTATCCTCTAAAGCTTATGTCATAATCTCGATGATTTCTTGCAGCCACTGGCTAGTGCATATGGCCTTGCAAAACATAGAGATGGTCGATGGGAATGGGCCATTGCCCCTGGTGTTTCCCCTTCTCCTAGATATCAACATGCAGCTGTGAGTCTTCTCCACTATATTGTTTTTTGTCCTAATATATTTCATTTTATCCTAGAGCTTATCATGTTTCTGCTGTGGGGATAGGTTTTTGTTAATGCCCGTCTCCATGTTTCTGGAGGGGCTCTTGGTGGTGGACGCATGGTTGAGGACTCTTCAAGTGTTGCAGGTTTTAATCCGGCACTACTTAACTCTTAAATGAATTTTCTCTTAGATTTAAGAGATTTATTATAATCTCACTTGCAAATGCTTTTTTGGGTATGTGATAAAAAATTCTGGTGGACGGAGCTGCAGCCAAGCATACTCGCTCATGCATCCATCTTGCAAAATTTAGGGTTTACTACAATGACAATGATCAATGTGACTGACAACCGCAACTCTGCACATGTCATACATTTAATGTTATTTTTCTGGACGATTGGTTCAAATTAAATAGCTATCTATCCCTGAGAAATGTAGTTGGAGTAGGTTCTCTTAGACGACCTTCATCAATCTCGCTGTTGAAGTCGCAATTTTTTTACTAATCCACTATGAAAAATATGTTTCCTGAAATGTCCAAGCTTCCTTCTAGTTGTCAACTGTATGAAGAGGTGCTTCCAATTACCTTGACGCTTCTGATAATCTCATGGTTTAGATGTCACAAAAAATTTAACCGTCTTATTCTTGGATTCTCTGGTCATTAAAGATTGACGTGCTACTTCCTGGTTGACTGAATTGCACATTTTTTGCTAGGCAGATTTAATACATTCAACTAAAATTGTTTAGCTTTATGTACTTGGTAGTGGAGTAGGGAAACATGTATTTCAGATTAAGCAGAAGGTTAAATCTTTTTGTTTTTACTCTGTACAGTTCTGGATACGGCAGCAGGAGTATGGTGTGACACTAAGTCTGTCGTTACTAGTCCAAGGACAGGTAGATATAGTGCTGATGCAGCCGGTGGAGATGCCGCAGTTGAATTGACAAGGCGCTGTAGGCATGCAGCTGCGGCTGTGGGCGATTTGATTTATATCTATGGTGGTCTACGTGGAGGTAAGCTGGCTAATTGCAGTGGGGAATCTTGTTAGTCTGATTTTTTAAGTTGAAATATGCTGCTCATATTGAATCCTTTTATACTGAAGTAGGCAGCAGTGAAGTTTAAATCAAGCTGACTATTTAATAACTATACATTAAATCTATTTGGTTGTAATTGGGGCCTCCACATCCTATTTTTCTTCCAGTGGCTATACTTAATTGATACTGCTGTGTAAAGCCTTGGAATTAGTATACTTGTTGAGGCGTTGATCGCTTGGCCCTTCCCATATCCTGACTTCAGCTATATTTTATTCCGCCGTTATCTAGTGTTTGTTGCTAGTTCCTGCTAAAAGTGTCTTACTTGTGCTCACTACTGAACATTCTTTAAGTAATCTTTATCTGAAAGTCATCCTCTGATTTTGGGCAGAAACATCTTGGCTTGCTGAGATGTTCTTTTGTCTAGAACCCGCTTGCTGAAACAAGTCTAATTCTGCTTTTTGTAATTTCATTCTAGGATGCCGTTATACTTGGATAATCCTGCAAGACAACATTAGTGTAATACAAAGCAGCAGACTATTCTAATAGATAACAAGAATTTTAACTTGCTGTTATGTCATCACCAGAACTCATAGGGTTTCACTTTTATACAAAGGCTAAAGGGAAATAAAACATAACTAATAGGCTTTACTATGTCTAAGATGATTTCTCCTTATTGCTGTGTATGTAGCTACATTGCTTTCTTTCATTTCATTTTGCTGGTTTTTTGAACTTCTTTTCTTTTCTTTCTTCATCTTCATCTTCATGGCTTCCTTAATTTTGCTTTGTAAATAATTTTTCTGAATGAACTAAATGATCTTTTGGTGGCATATATGCGAGTGTCATGTAAGCCATCTTTATCCTTAGGTGCAGAAAGCTGATGTTTTTGTTTGCTGGTTTTTGCTGTTTTTCATATATTTGATTATATAATTATGCATAGTCCGTAGATGTCATGCATCAACAACTATAGTGTTACTGCCAAATTTTGGTCTAAGCTTCAATTCTTCATAGTTTCGATCCTAAGCTTCAGTTGTTTTTTCTTTTAGTTTGAATATGACTCAAAATGCAAGTATCTGACTGTACTTTCTCATCCTAGCGCAATGGAAATCACGTTTTAATGCAAAACTAGAAAGAAACTTCCGTGTGCAATTCTCTTAGGAATATTTTCAGAATCTGTCCATCCCCCCCCCCCACCCCCACCACAGTTCTCTGACAGGCTTTGTTTTATAATTTGGGTTACAAACTCTCTCCAGAATATGTTGGCAAATATTTTCCTGGTTTT
The DNA here is from genome assembly GCA_030848705.1 of Heracleum sosnowskyi. Lineage (NCBI taxonomy): Eukaryota > Viridiplantae > Streptophyta > Magnoliopsida > Apiales > Apiaceae > Heracleum > Heracleum sosnowskyi. The sequence continues at coordinate 8,186,457 of CM061245.1, forward strand.
CCAACCTTGGGTTTTTGTATTATTTAGGATCACTAGTGAATGTTGGCATGTTAATGCTGCTAGATGGCATTTGTTTACACTACTAAATTTTTTTATATGAATTTGTCTTTTCCCGTAGGCGTATTGCTTGATGACCTACTAGTTGCTGAAGATCTGGCCGCAGCTGAAACCACAAGTGCAGCCTCGCATGCAGCAGCAGCAGCTGCATCAAATGTACAGCCCGGGAGGTTGGGAGGAAGGTATGGGTTTGTAGATGAAAGAACGGCACAATCAAATTCTGAAGAAGGTTCTGATGGTGCTGTGGTGCTTGGGAATCCTGTTGCCCCTCCTGCCAATGGGGATATGTATACTGATATTAGCACCGAAAATGCCATGCTACAAAGGTACGCAGTTCATACTTTGAAGTCCCATTCCTCTGTTGTGACACATTTCTTTTACTTATTGTTTTAATTCTCATTACAATCTATTAAATTTCACATACTTGTTGCTCCCTTATCGCCGTCCTATTTATATTGTCCAGAGAATGTTTCACATTTTATTCAATCATATTAAATGAACTAATTATTACCAAAGGTTTGTATTGTTTTTATATGAAGTTCCAAAATTGACCCATGATTTACCATATTAACTGAATGTGGACAACTTTTGGGAAAAAAAATTGGAAATGGTCATTAGAACTGGTATGGAGGGTGCATTATGTTGTATTGAGTATACGCAGTGAATGCTTCTGGATAACTTAATGTGGTTTCTTGTTCAGGAGACTGAGCAAGGGTGTTGATTACTTGGTTGAGGCATCAGCAGCAGAAGCGGAGGCTATTACTGCAACCTTAGCTGCCGCGAAAGCGCGGCAAGTTAATGGGGAAGTTGAACTGCCAGACAGGGACAGGGGATCAGAGGCTACTCCTAGTGGAAAACAGATATCTACCCTTATCAAGCCCGAGTCTGCAGTAAATAATTCTACTCCAGCCGGTGTTAGGCTGCATCACAGAGCTGTTAGTCCCAAGATCAGGACAATTTATTTTTTTTGTTATATTTTTTGTCGGAATTTTTTGTTGATTATTCTCTGTATGCACCTGTAGGTAGTTGTAGCTGCAGAGACTGGTGGAGCTTTAGGTGGTATGGTAAGACAACTCTCAATCGATCAATTTGAAAATGAAGGCAGACGAGTAAGCTATGGTACACCAGAAAATGCTACAGCAGCAAGGAAACTTTTAGACCGGCAGATGTCTATAAACAGTGTGCCCAAAAAGGTAGATAAGTTAATATCTGCTGTGACGATATGCATGGAACTGCGTGATATAGCCACACAAAGAAGTATATTATACTGTTATGCATCTTCACAGTGTTCCATGCTAGTATTTGTTGGGTAGGAAGCATTAATTTTTCCATTGAACTCTGCATGGTTTTATCTTACCCTTACTTGTGAGATGGTCCTTACAAGAATACAAGTCTCTCGAGTCCTAACCTGTTTGGGATGGATGATCTAAACTATGACCCCATTTAATGGACTCATTTTCCACCAAAAATTTATGCCATTCTTCTGGATGTAAGTTGCAAATTTAGATTTTATTTAGTTTAGAACTGCAACTTGCATGGTTTTTTTTTTATTTCCTTGGTAGGTCGGGCATCCCACCTGTGAGTACGCCGCAGGGGGGGGGGGGGGTATCTGTAATAAATATAATGAAAGAAAGATATATAATTAGAAATTGAGAATATATACAAGCCATATCTACTATAATTTTTGATGTTAATAGACCTGTTTGGTTTAAAGTTGAAGAAGGATCAAATCAATATCCAAGCGTACTATATTAATTTGTTCAGAATCTGGGTTTTTTTTTGTCAAAAATTTTGCTTGTCTGCTATTGTGATGTAGAGCATGCATCATTGTTATCCTTAATTTTAAAATTTAACAATCCCCCCTTATGCATTTGTTAAGTGCTGCTTTCTGAAAGTATTAAGCTGTCAGGTAATTGCTCATCTTTTGAAACCTCGTGGTTGGAAGCCTCCTGTTCGTCGGCAATTCTTCCTGGACTGCAATGAAATTGCTGATCTCTGTGATAGTGCTGAAAGAATATTTTCAAGTGAACCTAGTGTACTACAACTTAAGGCTCCTATCAAAATATTTGGTGATCTACATGGGCAGTTTGGAGACCTTATGCGGCTCTTTGATGAATATGGCTCACCATCTACTGCTGGAGACATAGCGTATGTGTGTTCTATGTATTTTTTTCGTATTTTAGTTCTAGTAGTGTTTTTAACTGTCAATATATATATAAACCTAACATATTCCACCAGAATATTTCATTGCTTAAAGAAAAATGTGTAGCCTTAAGCAGGCAACATCATATTTTAGAATATTAGCATCTAATTTGTAATAAACGAGCACTAATATGTGATATATTGTTTTTGCTATGTTCGTTATATTTTAAATTTTTAAAGGAATCACATTAAGTGTGATTACACATGTAACTTGTTAATTCACTATACCAATTATTATTGTGCCTCATAGATTTGATGTCCCAATATTTCAAACCATCGTAGTAATTTTTTGGCGATATCAAATCAGAACTGTAACTTTATGGAATTGGAGCTTAACATTCCCATCATTCCCCCACCCAAACATGTAGATAAAAGCTTAGGAATAGTATATTATAACAAGACTGAAGGATTAAAGTTCAAACCGATACCCACAATCAGTGAATAAACATCTGTCTTCTGGCCTGTAAAAATAGTTAACAGAAGCCTTCTTTTACATTGTTACTGTAACACCTGGACTTGTTATAGTCTTATTAGATGAACGCTCTAAGCATAGTATCCTGATAATGTTGTTTGTGATTGTTCACGCCAGCATCTAAAAGTTCATAAGCACTGTTTTTCTGTTTGGCATGCCTCTTGTGCGTACTTTAATATTAATGTTGAAGAATGAAGAGTTATTTTTAGGTTGTATGGTACGTGTATCAACATCCTTTTTGCTCAGCTAAAAATACAGGACCTTTATTTTGTCTTAATTGATTTTATCTTCTGTGATTCTAATTGTATAATTGATTATCAGATATATCGATTATCTCTTCTTAGGAGATTATGTTGATCGAGGCCAGCACAGCTTGGAAACTATTTCTCTTCTGCTTGCTTTGAAGGTATTGCCTTATTTTTGTCTAAATCTGTGCATAGTTATTCCAGTGTTGTGCTCTTGCTGACTTGCCCTTCTTTTTTTCCCCAAATGATATGTTATTGATTGTTGACAGGTTGAGTATCCTCTAAATGTACATTTAATTCGTGGAAATCATGAAGCTGCAGACATCAACGCCCTTTTTGGCTTTCGGATAGAATGTATTGAGCGCATGGTATGCATAATATCCGGTGTTATAATATGCTGGTATATGTGTCACTAATTGTCAGTTTCTTTGATATATTATTTTCCATTCCACACGTAAATGACCATACTAACGTATATGCAAAATAGGGCGAGAGAGATGGGATTTGGGCATGGCATAGGATAAACCGATTGTTCAACTGGCTTCCGTTGGCAGCTCTTATTGAGAAAAAAATTTTATGCATGCATGGTGGCATAGGAAGGTCAATAAATCATGTTGAACAGGTTGAAAACCTTCAGCGTCCAATCACAATGGAAGCAGGTTCCATTGTTCTCATGGATCTTTTATGGTTGGTATATTTCATTTTCTATTGGTATGATTATTGCGTAAATAAGTTCAATTTATTCTTCAGGTATACTTATTTTATAAGTTTGTGCTTGTAGGTCTGATCCCACTGAAAATGATAGTGTGGAAGGCTTAAGACCAAATGCAAGAGGTCCTGGGTTGGTTACTTTTGGGGTTCGTATTGTTTTACTTATTTGATTCTTTTTACTTCATTTCCTTTGCAATCTGATAATTGGGAAATATATGTTTATCTGACAATTTTTTTTTTGCTAAATATGTTCATCTGACAATTAATATACTTGTTATAGTTACTTAATATTTGCTTTTGGCTCATCGTTTAATGGTTCCTTGTTTCAGCCGGATCGTGTGATGGAATTTTGCAACAACAATGATCTTCAGTTGATTGTGCGAGCTCATGAATGTGTTATGGATGGCTTTGAACGTTTTGCCCAGGGACATTTAATTACCCTTTTCTCAGCCACCAATTACTGTGGTATGTTTTTGCCTCGGTATTTGTGGAGATTTAACATGTCGAACCTTTGTTTATGTTTTTGCTGTTAATATAGGTACTGCAAATAATGCTGGTGCCATTTTAGTCCTTGGTAGAGATCTGGTAGTTGTACCAAAACTCATTCATCCATTGCCGCCAGCACTTACATCACCAGAATCATCACCTGAACGTCACACGGAGGATACATGGATGCAGGTATTACAGTTTTAGTGATTTGTTATATTTGTGACATTGTTTTTTGATTTCTACAGTAATGCACCTGATTTTTCATTAACCCGGTGTCCATTTATTATATGATGGCATTAGGAGCTTAATGCTAATCGACCGCCAACGCCCACAAGGGGTCGTCCTCAAGTTGCCAACGATAGAGGTTCGCTTGCTTGGATTTAGAGGCTTGGTTTCCAGGTTGCTCCCTTATACCATCCTGTATAATGTTGCCATCTCAGAATATCTGGTTTTCTGTATATAGCATGAGAGGCATATGGAGGGGTTTTCCGCGAATTTTTCAAGCTTGTAATCGGTTCCTGTTAGAGGTCTGAAGGTTTTCATCAGGTGGTTGTGTCCATTCTCGCATCTTGCAGACCTTCAAACCATTGTAGACATTAATTAAGAACCCATGTTGCTGTTCGCGGATAGGGTTCTCCAAGTCGACCATTGTACATTTGAGCTCCAGTCAGGTAGAAGTTGAAGTCTTGCTTGTTACTTGGGAAAGGTGGGGGGTGTAGTTGTATTTTTCTATAGTTTATATGGTGGTTTTCATTGTTTTAGATAGTGCTTTTTTTATGATTTTTTTCCCAGATAGGATGTGAGGGGTCCCCATATAATTGGTGAGTTATAATATTAAAATCAATTTTCTTGGGAGTTGTCATATAGGCGTCCGAGCATGTAATCTGTAATTTATTTTGTAAAATTAGTTGTGTGAAGATAAGATTCCTACATGTATGAGCATATGATATAAAAGGTTTGGTATCCTCTTCTTAGTTTCCCTGTACATCTTTGTGCTATTGATCATAGCAATTGACATTTGTCCTGGTTTTGAAGAAATTGAATTGTTGTTTTTGTCATTGTTTTATGACCGCAGTAGTTTGTATTAATTTTTTTATTTTACTCTCAATTCAGTCCATATTTGAGACTCATTCTAATTCATTTCCGGTCTTTGGAGTGAGGTAAAGTAACTCTTTTTTTTTTGTAGCATCGGATGCTGCCTAGAATCAATAAAATATAGATGACATTAATTTGATATAGATTAACAGGAGGATTACAAGGTCTTAAGTTATGCTTGACTTTTAAAGGTGCACAGAACACAATTATATTAGTTGCATGTTTCATTTATGTAACTTGTTCACATTGTAGGATTCAAAGCATTAGAGAGGTGCCTTAAATATTTTGTGATAAAGGTTGCTTTGTAAATGAAAATATGTATCTTTTTATAATGTATATGTTTATTGAGTGAGGTTCTGTGTATTGAATAGGTGGTGTAATGTTCTCAACTGAAATGTTATCCTGTGTACATGGCTTGCAAGTAATCTCCATTTTTTGAATGAGACTTGCCCAAACTTTTGAATTGATACTTTCATGTTTCGAAATTTTTTTAGTGAATGTCGAATTGATAGTTAGAGTCTCAACGAGGCTGTAATACAATGGGTCGACCCTTTGGAGTTCCAAAGATAAGTCACAAAAGAGAGATACTTAGTAAACTTACAAATCGACCTTAGATTTACTTTAAGAAGTTGGTTTGATGGGATCCCCTAAAGAATATCCAGTGTTGAATGCTACAGTATTATAATAGGCGAGCTTAGTAATTTTGTATTAACATTTACTAACATAGATAATTAGCCTTGACCACATACAATTCTAGCTAATTTGAAAAATACACACAAAATATAAATTGAAGAAAACAAAAGATTGACACATTTTTTTTTGAGAAAGTCAAATGAGTAGAAGAAGAATGATTCTATTATCTGCTTGGCACTACTATTTGAAAACACATGTACATGCATGTAATATTAGAAAATGTTAAGCCTCGGAAGCAGTAGTTGTCGGCATTGCCACCATGTTTTTATTTTTATTGAAGTTTTTTGAAGAAATAATATTCTATTTTAATATAAATATTTATATATTAATGACATTCATGTGTGCAATACTGAATATTCTATATTCTTGTATGCGTTGTACCAAGTGAAAGTCAAATGGGTAACATGTCGATGGCTCCTATATGTGCTCCGGAAGGTGCGACTTTGGAATAGTAAAATTAACACCATGTTTAATTATATTAATACTGTTTAAATGCCGAAGACTTGAAACGTTAGCATTTGTCAATAAAAGCTTAAGGTCCTGTTTGGCATTGCTGTTCCAGACCGTAATAACAATTTTTTTCTGAAATGCAGGTAAAATACTGTTTAGTAAATATCAAAAACAGCTTTTCTGAAAAACGCTTTTGGCTGAAAAGCTGCTTTTAGAGAAAGCATGACCCCACATACTTTTAAAAAAAACTGATTTTCAACTGTTGCGGGAAGCAGCTACTGATTTCAACATCAAACCTTACCAACGACATTATTTTTTTATATTATACCTCAAAACATGTACATATAAAAAATATTATCAAACAGTTATTTGATTTTCGTAACCGCACTTATTTTAACAGCACAATAATTTTTAACAGCAATCCCAAACAGAGCCTAAATAGGTGATTTTAAAATATTTTGTTATTTTAAAATTTTGGATTATATTACACTTCTCAACTATAAGAGTTTCTAGGGCTGTAATTCGAGTCTAATTCGAGTCGGGTAGCTCGCGAGCTCGTCCGGTTCGAACTCGTTTAACAGGACTCGGCTCGGCTTGAACTCGTTAACGAGCCGAGCTTGAACACAAGACCGAGCTTGTTTAACTAAATGAGCCGACTCGACTCAACTCATGAAATTAAACGAGCCGAGTTCGGACAGAAGATTAAACTCGTTTAAATGTAATTTTACACGAGTCGACTCGTTTAACTAAACGAGCAGGCTCGAGTCGACTCGTGAAATTAACTGAGTCGAGTTCGCGTAGAAGATTAGGCTCATTTAGTTAAACGAGCCGGCTCGGCTCGTGAAAAAAAACTCGGCTCGAATTAATACCCGGCTCGACTCGAAGTTTCTATCCAATTAAATACTTAAAGTATAATCAATATAAATATATATATCATTATTCTAAGAGAACCATCTTATATAGAGACTCATAACACACAATTGATTCTATTATAAATTATTATTATTATTATTATTATTATTATTATTATTATTATTATTAATCATAAAATATAGATTTTAATTCTCATATAGAATATTATTATTATTATTTCACAAAATATAGATTTTAATTCTCTGGTATATATATTTTATATAAAATATAACACTTAAAACTTGAGCAAAAAGTTTAATTTTAAATTTAGTTCTAAAATAGAAGCATTTTGAATGATTTTGATTTTGTTGTAGAATCGTGCTAGAATATTTCATAATTTTTAATGACATTTAAAAGAATTTTTTTGTAAAATTTTGTTTTTAACTTACTAAATTAAAATTTATAATTATATTTAATTAAAAATATAATAAATAAATATATTTTTATAATGATGTGTTACATGACTTTCTATCTCTATATAAGATATAAGATGGTGTGTTTTAAAATGCTACTCATGTAACCTATTTAGATGCGTCAGTATTGAAAATCATATATGATCTTAAATATGTGAGTTTGGTCGTCTGAGATTAATCTAGATCGACATACGGACTTAATCTAGATCGACTATGTTAAATTTGTTTATGTGCCAACTTTAATTGTTCTTATAAATGTCAACTAGTTTCTTCATTGATCAATGAATACTTCTCCTTAGCCCTGCTAGCTGACTACATAAATTACTTCAACCCATAAAGGCTCCTCCATCTCTCATTCACTATTTGGTATCCGCTGACTTTCTCTCCTTGTCAATATTAAACAACACATCTTGCCCTCTTCTTCTCCACAAACTTCTTCAATCTCTCCCAAGTACTACAAATCTCTCCCAGTTCTCTGTACTTTCCTTCAAAAAAAAAAGTCAAAACTCTTCATCTCTTATATATATTCACTTTCAAGAAGAGTTTTCTATAAACTCTACTCTTTCTTTCTTTTTCGAAAGACTTATTTTGCTCTTGTTGTGTACATTTTCGAAAACTCGAAACTATGGCGCAAGAAATCGAAGTTCCTTCTCATTTTACATGTCCAATCTCCATGCAACTCATGAAAGATCCAGTTATAGTATCCACGGGCATTACTTATGATCGTGAACACATTGAGAAATGGCTATTGACATGCAAGAATAAGTTTTGTCCGGTTACTAAACAAGTCTTGTCCGACGACACAGATCCAACTCCGAACCACACTCTTCGTCGGTTGATTCAATCTTGGTGTATTCTCAACAACTTTGATCGTATTCCAACACCGAAACCACCTCTTGATAAATCCCAAATTCTTAAACTCCTTAAAGAAGCCAAGAAATCTCCGCAGAATCGTCTCGAATGTCTCAAGAATTTACGGTCCGTGTGTCAGGCAAGTCCCATGAGCGTCAAGTTTTTGGAACAAAATGGCGCGGTTGAGTTTCTAGCTTTACTTATTAACAACCGTGAATTCGTGGATGAAGCATTGGATCTTCTTTACAATTTCCAAGTCTCGGATACAAGCCTCAAGCAATTAGTAAACGACGAGTTTTTCGAGTCATTAGTATTCGTTTTAAAATCTACGAATTTCCAGTCTCGAGTTCATGCGATCATTTTACTAAAATCTCTACTCCATGTAGCTGATCCAGCTCTGTTAATCCGCATCCAACCTCAAGTTGTCATTGAAGTAGTCAACCTTTTAAAAGACAATGTATCACACCAAGCCTCAAAGTCAGCATTGAAATTACTAATAGAAATTTGTCGGTGGGGAAAAAACCGAATCAAAGCAGTTGAATCGGGTGCTGTATTTGTTCTCATTGAGCACCTACTTTTCGACAAATTCTCAACATCATCCGAAAGACGATCTTGCGAACTCGTGTTGGTATTACTAGATCAATTATGTGGTTGTGCAGAAGGAAGGGCGGAGTTATTGAAACACGGGGCTGGAGTTGCAATTGTGTCGAAAAAAGTACTTAGGGTTTCTCAAGTGGCAACATGTAGAGCTGTGAGAATACTAGCTTCAATAGCTAGGTTTTCGGCAACAACCAGGGTTTTACAGGAAATGTTACAAGTTGGAGTTGTTTCCAAGTTATGCCTAGTGGTTCAAGTAGATGGGAATGGCAAAACAAAGGAACGAGCTAAGGAGATATTGAGATTGCATTCTAGGGTTTGGAAGAAAGCTTCTTGTGTTCCTCCTTATTTGTTGTCTTCATATCCTTAATTATATTCTTGTGATTAATTTCTTAATTTTCGGGTCTCATTTTTTGTTTTTTAAGACCATACAAAAAGGTACTGGTTGGAGGAGATGTACAAGCAGACCATGCGACACAATGTTCAAAATTAACTCAGAAAGATACGAGATTTAAATTATTATTACCGTAACTGGTAGTTTTATTAAAAAATATCAGTTAATTGTTTAAAAAAAAAAAATCAGTTAATTGTTGGATATTATTACTCATTCTTTTGACTGTAACAAAAAATTATTCGAAAATGTACATAAATTTACTTTTAAATCTATGTTCAAATTTCCTAATTAAGATCAATTAAAATAATTAATTAGTTGGTAAAAGGTTTTGATCACAAAGCTGAATAATAATAGGCAGATACGACCGAGGTTTGATTAGATACGTCTCTAGATTTAATTAATTACAAGCAACATAGATAGATATAGGAAAATTAGACGTGAAAGCTAGATATTGTTTTGAAAATAATTAAGTTTAAATGTCTGAGAAATAAGCATTCGATAACAAATAAATGATAATGAGCGAGAATCAAATACAAAATCGGAGAGAACTAAAAATAAGGGATGTCATTTGAGTTATCTCATAAGATAATATAAATTGGTTCAACCAATACCTTCTTATGATAATATACAGATTACAAGACGTGATTAGGTGAAATGTAAGTGGTCATGATTAGGTGAATAAAAAAAAAATGGCAATGCAGCTTGACACTGGTAAGTGGTAACTAGAAGAATTCAATGTTGACCAAAGAAGTATCCAGAAACTTGTACTCCATCTTAGTATTTTAATTTTATAGACCATGCATGTACTTACCAGAGTATGTTAATTACAGGATGTTTGAATTCAAACGAGAGCTAATTAAAAAAATTTAAAATTTTGATATAAAAATTGTCTAAACGTTTTTAAATGAGAGAGCATACTCATGCAAGAACTCGTGTTTGTATATAAATGAATTCAAACAAGTTGATGGTTTCGTTGTTAAAATATACTCTGTCAAAGATTTTTGAAAAATAAATAATTGAGAAAAATATTCATAAAAAGAAAATGTTAAGAAATTAATGGGACAGAGAAAGTAATATAGAGGTTCTAATAATAATTTATGAGCTGTTTACTCAATATAATATATCGTTGAGAGAGTTTCAAAATAAAATTTTTACGGAATCTTATATTATAATATAACAATTGTACATAAAATATCCTGATAAGATTCAGATAGGATTTTACAGATGAACTGCGATATTGTAGCTTCATGAAAAAATTAATTTCATGATAAGATTAAAATTTTTACAGATGAACTGTAATACAGCAACATTCCATGAGCTAGGTATGCAGTAGCTTCATGAAGATATTAAATGCGTACACCGAGTGAATGCATCCCCAACTTTCTACAGATTAATTAAGATTCCAAGCAGACAAACACATCGACATATATAAAAGGATGTATGTGTCAGTTTCAAGACCTGCAGATATTCCTGGCTTTATAACCTCTTGTTTTTTTTCACATTCTGCATTTTATCTAACCAAGTCATGAGGTACGTTGGTTGACTTACAATTTATAAAAAGAGTGATTAGGGCTGAACAAAATTCCTCATAAATTCCAAACTGAATCCAAAATCGCTAGAAACCGCTAAAAATTGATTTAAAGTTGATGATAACGTTATATTAAAGGATTGTTTTGACTAGTGCGAGATTCACATTTTGAAATGTCCATATGTTTGGTGTGTTGTTTTTATTATAATTTAAGTTTCATTAAAGCCTTGATCCCGTCAAAGAGATATACACGATGGACGACCAATCTGTATCTGTCAAAAACTAACTCCTCTCCAAGAAATAAACTGAAAGATTGATGCGGTCCAAGGACCTCAGTCGCAGGCCCTGTGCATAGTGGCGGGTGGGTAAAATAGAGCAAACATGCACTTGGGCCACTTGGCCAATTTTCATACAACACACTACCAGGTTCATGAATCTTAATGTTAATCCATGGATTGGTGTGTTAAACTTGTTTTATTCACAAAGTCGGCAAGTCGACCATAATCAGTAATCGCTAGGAAAGGTATGAACAAAACGGATAGTATATCTCCGTAATTTTTGCAGGTATCAATATTAGATAGAGTAGTTCTAGACACCCCAAAAATTATTCTCAAAATATTAACAAAATGATGTGGATGACATATGATTTTTTTTAATTCGTGGACGCATATTAATCATTACAAGAAACAAGGGTCATAAACGACCGAAAAAAATAGTCACAAATGACCCCTGACAGTCGCAAATATATTCAAAACCGACTGAAGACCGACCAACTCATTTGGTCGTAAAAAGTCTGGTCGCTTTTGTGACCACAATCGCAAATGATGATCAAAATTACGACTATTATTGACAGTCGGCTATGAAATTCCAGTTTCGTGAGTGTTGGTCCCACATGCCAGTGTGGCAAGCCAAGTCAGCAGCATTTACGACTAACACTAAGTCACAAATAATTGGTCGCAAATGAAACTTGCATTTCCAACCAATATATAGTCGCAATTAAATAGTCGTAAATTAAAGTTGTATTTCCAACCAATATGTAGTTGCAATTAATTAGTCGTAAATATAAGTTATATTTCCAACCAAAACATAGTTGTAATTAATTAGTCGTAAATAGAAATTGTATTTCCAACCAATACATAGTTACAATTAATTAGTCGTAAATATATTTACATTTCCAACTAACTTTCAATTACAAATAATCAGTTGGTTATGTCAAAAACGACTAACTTTTGGTTGCTTATGCTAAAGCAGATGGTTGAAATTAACATGCATTCAGTCACTTATGTGATTAAGAAATGACAACAATTTGGTCGGTTTTGAAACTGCCCCCGGAAAAATCTGCACACTTTTTTTACCTACAACGCAAGCGCATACCAAATCTCTACTTACAAAAATCACACCAAATTAAATATAAATCCTAAAGCACAAATTATAAATTTACCAAAAGAAATATTTGTGGATTAATTAATGAAGTTAAACAAATCCTAGTATGACCTCACACTGGCCACCAACCAAAAGTACTAAATATTAGCTACGAGTTCACAAATCCACAAATCAATGACCTTAGTTAAATTCAGTTACAATATCACAAGTTAAGAGCTACTGTTAATAGTTACTTGAGATATAGTATAAAACTACATTTACCGATCACTAGCATAATCATTCCTTGCATTATCACCACCAATATCACCATTCTCCCCCATATCATCACTGCCATCATCATCCTCCCCTACCTCATCACGGCCATTTTCATCATCCCTTCTCCATCTCCTTCTCCATCAACTTCATCACTTTCCTCGTCCATAGTGTAATCTTTGTTAGCTTGATCGATCGCCTGAAATGAAATGAAATGAAAATTTCACAGAATATTGTTATACTTGGTCAGGAACTAAGGTTAACATATTGTTACACATATTAACTGTTAATGAATCTGAATAACATTATTAAGAGTAAAAAAAGTATCATAAAGAAAATACTTAGAGAAAAGGGAGAAAAGATTTCAGTGTTTTTTTTATCTGTCCTGATACTATTAGGATTTGGTGTCATCTTTGTCCCGATAAAATTCGATTTCATGGTCGTCCCAATAGCTAAGAACCTCTTACCAGAAAACAGAATAAGAATATTTAAAATTAAAAGGAAATTATACCATTATACCAGCCTAGGTAAATTTGGTTTACGTTTAATTTTGGAATGTTCCTTGTGTATTTTATGAATTTAATTAGATGTAGTTTTATATGTATGTAAATGAATGGTGTTATTTAGTTCCTGAATTCAAAGGTAGGATCAAGTTCTTATAATTTTGCTATTTTCTATTACAATCTGATTAGGACAGAAGTCCAATTTTTCCATGAATTGGATTTGTGAATCATTTTTTGTGTATCTTGTTTCTCTGTCAGTGAAAATTATTGCAGGGTCATCTACAATCTATATTTCTGTTCATCTCCGTCGCAAATCCTATTAATTTATATTAAAATCCTATTCAGTTCCTCTATTCAGTTTTTTGCAAAAGTTTTACAATTTGCTTATCTTGTTAACTTGTGCAGAGATGATATTATTTTAAATCTACTTTGTTTAAATTATATTATTTATTTTGTTTATTTTAAAGTTTTCACAAGAACAAAATCGTTATCATTTATGTTTCTCGTATAATGCTTATAGTTCATCAAATTCAGGCGCGATTTTCTTTTTGCAGATGTTATGCCCCTACCTCTTGGCTCTGCAATGACAAATCTACTATCTCTTTAATTTGAAAATTTTAATACATTATATCAATCCTCTTAGTAAGCTTATGCACTTTAAACAACATGTTCAATTTTAATTATCATCCACCTCACTTCCACACACATGCTTGATTGGAATAGATAATTAAGGAAAGCACCTCATAACATAGCAACTATCACATATATAAACACTTAATTTTAATTGACATAGATAGTTATTATCAACCACCACATAGTAACTGACCCATAAATTCTCAAGTCTTCGGAATATTTCCCATCGTTATAAATCGCTGACTTGAATTTTAAATCACTTTCAAGTGTATTATCTTCCGAACTAACTACAACTTATTTTGCATAGGGTACAACATGCAATACCTCTGAGGTTCTGCTGATGAGTATGAGTTTAATTTGTTGTACTAGTGTAGTATAATAATGAATAATGAGTAGTATTTATCTTGCTTGTTATAAAACCTGAATTATCATAATAGTGTGTTTTGGTCATTCTTAATCTAAGCAAAACTACATAATTAACTAAAGAAATCACAAAATTATTGGATTGAGTGCATTTACCGCTATTTTCATTGCGTGGGGACTGGTGAACACCAACAGTCTTGTTGCATCAGCTGCTCGCGCCCTCCTCGAGGCAGCAGTAGTGTGGGTTCGTTCCCACAATTTCAGAAGTGGTGGCTACAATCGTTTCCTTCAACATATCCCACATTCTTTGGATACACGTTTGCCTTTTCCATTGTCACGCACCATGTAGACTGTAAATACGAAATAATACCACTAAATCATGTCAAATAATAGCAGCCATAGAAAGAAGGTTAAGATACAACCGCCTCATGTTAATTACAGGTTGGTAACGAGGGATAGGGATAAAAGTAGAATAAACAAAGGTGGCCGTAAGCCAAAAAAAAGAAGATAACACTGGAATACAGATTGGCATGGGGGTGTGTTTTCGTATCTCCGTAAATCGAGTTAAAATCTCATGACACAAATACGCTCAAATGTACAACTATAATGAGGTATGCAACTTGCCTTAGAAAACAACTTCCCTTAGCAAACAATACACAGTCCGCAAAGAAACAGAGATGCAACGAAGCAAACAAGCAACACACAGTCCCCGCACACAATAAATAAAACGTAGAACAAAATGGCTAGTTTAATTAAGAAAATAATTAATTAAGGACCAGGGTGAGCTATTCATCTGCACCAGCTTAACTCAAAATTACACAAAATCAATTACTAATTTATATACAAAATCAATTCAATCCATTTACTAATTTGTAAACATATGAAATAAGCAAATAATCAAGTAGAATATATATACAAACATCTATTTCACACAAACTTAATATAATTCATATACATATATATACACAAACTTAATCTAGTTCATATACATACACACCCATAAATCGAGAAAGATACAGATAAGATACAATTACAAACAAGATCGAGATAAGATAGGGTCTAACCGAACGATACAGAGCATATGTGGCTAGTTTGAAGGTGAGATCGGCGTGATGTGGGTTTTGAAGGTGATGGCCTGCTGGGGTAGGTTTTGAAGGAAAGAGCCTAATTGTAAAACAATGAAGTGAAAAATAAAACTAAAAGAAATGTTTTTAATCAAAAATAAATATTTAATCTGACAAATCATTTAGGCGGTCAAATTTCATTATATTAGGCGGGTCATTTAAAATTTTGGCAAAAATTTAAATTCCTGGCAAATTTGAAAACAAGTGTAATTTGGTCCTTTACACTAAAAAAATATTTTAATGATTTTTTTACATTAATAACAAAATAAAATAATTTTCATACTTTTTAATATTATTAAAATTATAATTATGACAAACTTTGTTTTCAAATTCATTATTATGACTAACTATGAGACTAGAAGATTATTTATTTATATTTACAAAAATAATTTGGTCATAAATGAGTTCAAAACCGACCGATATAAAACCTTAGTTAATCCTTTATGTCCAATATAACATCATTATTTTATAAAATATAAATTATCAAATGTAAATCATTCTAATTTTTTCCATACAAGTCAAATTATTGATAATCTTAACATCTACAAGGGGGGATCATCAAAAAGCTTATTACTATTTTAAAAAATATTAACCCTATTTGAACCCCTAAATTTTATCCCTAAATTCAAACACTGTTCTCAAGTATTCATACATATCTTGCATCTATCACTAAAAATATTTAAGAAACTTTTCAATTTTTTTAGTTGTAGTTATCCTTGTTACCTCATTTAAGATTGTTATATGAAATATTTTGTTATTTGTATATTAATATAAAATTAATATATTAATTAAAATAAGTAAGTCGCAAATGTGATCAAAACCGACTGATATTAAACCCTAATAGTCGGCTATGTCCCATAAAAAATCGATTTTCATTATAAAATATAAATAACCAAACGTAGATTACTCTAATTTGTTTTTCATATATGCCGTTTTATCAACGATATTAGCACTCATGAAGTTGGATTGAAAGAAATAAATTCATATAAAGTTTTAATCATATTCAAATCAGAGTATATTTGTAAGATTTAGACCTTAGTCCAATCATGTTATTCACCTTTCACATGTGCCTTATATCTACCAATACAATTTCTTAATTATCGTTTGTAAAATCTTTTTCATCTTTTTCAAGACCATTGTATAAAAAAATATCATAATTAATTTTCTAATATAATTTTTAATTTAATCATTATTTAGTGATTAAGTTTTAAATTATGAAAATTTAAAAATTTTCACACATGAAGTTTCAATATATATATATATATATATATATATATATATTTGGGAGTTTAACACTCTCACAATATTTATTAGACTCATATTTATGAAATAAAAAAAAATCAACTCGGTCGCTTATAGACCGCATCAGCCAAAGCTCTTTTCATACACATCGAAGGTGGAATATTATAGACAACAATTACCACCGACCAAACCGTGTAAACTTTATTCCCGGAATTGCCAAAAGGATTAAAACCATCGTTCGAAAGTCCAAGTCGAACATTTCGAACCTCTTTAGCAAAAGATGGGTGTTGTCCATCAAAATTTTTCAATCATCCCCATCCGAAGGGTGGCTAAGTTGCCCCTCTTTTACTTCTCTATTCTTATTCCATGTTATATGTTTCGCGGTTTCCTCCGAGATAAATAACTTTTGTAGGCGAGTAATAAGAGGAAAGTGTCTCGAGATCTTCTTCGGAATATTTCTAGCACTTTTTTTCTTTGGAAAATCTTTGTAATGATCCTTTTGACAATGATCACATACAATTTTATCTTTGTCATCCCCGTAAAATAACATACAATCATTCTCACATACATCAATATTCTTGTATGATAACTTCAAATTTTTCACCATTTTTTTCACTTCGTAGTAAGTACTTGATAATGTATGTTTCGGTGGGAGCATATCACCAATAGTTTGAAGTAACAAATTGAATGTTTTTTCACTACAATGGGAGACACTCTTAAATGCAACAACTTCATAGAGATTGAAAGATTTGTACACTTTATGTTTCCGGGATAAATGGGGGAACTGGAGTTATTAACCTCCTCAAAAAACTTAGAAGCACTCTTATTAGGAGGTTCTTCTACTTTACCATCCACATTATCGGCAAAATTATTATTTTCAATCCCGACATCTCGTAACATTGCATTCAAATCTACTGGTGGTTCTTCCTCATTAAATACTCGTGGGGGTTTACATGATTATTGTGCTTGTTTTCTTTCTAATTTTTCACCATGGTAATACCAAACCTTATAATCCAAAGAAAAACCACTAGAAATCAAATGATACTTAATGTTGTTAAGAGTTTCCCAATTTGAGTTTATACAATTTTTACAAGGACACTTTATCAAATTTCCACGCATTCCATATTTTTTCGCACAATCTAAAAAACATTTGACGCCTTCTTTTTATATGTTTTTGGCTTGTACTTCACTATATATTTGACCCCTAAATTTAATGAGCTCAAAACCTTCTTTATATATGTTTTTGACTTGTACTTCTCTTCTTCTCTTTAAAATTTAAGTTTCATAAATGTTTGAACAACAAGATAATAAAGATGGGTGTATATCTTATTTATTACTAGGAGACAAAACCAACCGAATATCTCTAAAAAGCGACCAACTTCGGTTGCTTTTGTTACATCGTGTGCCAGCTCATACCAAGAACCAATCACATTGCGACACTACACTGAAATGTTGTTGAGTGCATTAAATGCACGTAGAAGGTATTTCCGACCAAACTTGGTTGGTATTTTTTGGTCGCTTTTGCTCGTGACGTGGCACACCACATGGCTCACTGTTTATAATACGGGGCCTATTATTGCATAACCAACCAAGGGTTGGTTGGTTTTGTTCTCATTTCTAACCAACTTGTTGGTCGCTTACATTCAGTTGGAAATTAGTCCTTAGTTGACTAATATGTGGTCGGTAGTTGGTCAGTTTTGCTCTATTTCCAACCAAAGCTGTTGGTTGGTTTTGTTCGGTTGGAAATGGCGAACATTTCCGACCAATCCCTAACGGTCCCTTTTACAATGGTCGCTTATGACCCCTATTTCTTGTAGTGAATGCACGCGGGATCCCAACAATTTTTGGGAATAGTTTTGGGAGTTTTAGCATTTTTCTATTAGATAACCCAATAATCTAAAATTTTAAGTTCCAGGGACAACCGGACAATAACTTGTCTTTATGTTCATATCTCTTCTATATATAATAGGAGAACAATAGGATAATTTAGGGGTATTTGAGCCAATAAACCCCCGTGAAATTACCATTTTACCCTTACATGTTACAAAATTACATGCCATGCCACTACTCTCTTATCTAAAGAAAAAATTTAAGTAAATAATGTTTTAGTCAGGGATCGAACCTCTGACATTCGCTAAAGAAGTCATCCTTATAACCATTGAGCTAGATGATTCTTTTTTATTTTGAGCTAAAAATTATATGACATTAACCTCACATCTTTCTTGTCCTGTATTTATTATTATTTAAATTTTTGAGTAAAAAT
Organism: Heracleum sosnowskyi; assembly: GCA_030848705.1. Classification (NCBI taxonomy): domain Eukaryota; kingdom Viridiplantae; phylum Streptophyta; class Magnoliopsida; order Apiales; family Apiaceae; genus Heracleum; species Heracleum sosnowskyi. The sequence continues at coordinate 8,205,330 of CM061245.1, forward strand.
TAAGGTGATTTATAATATTTATTAAACTTTATTTGTTAATACTTAAAATATCATACAGAATCATATATACTACCAGTCTTTTAAAATATTAATATTAAGTTTTAAAAACAATATTATATGTGGTTCTTTTTATCTTTCTTTTAACTAAACAAATATTTTGTATATGTATCGATAACTATAATATGTTCTATTTTCTTGCATCAGAGTCGAACCTTTTTTGTACTACGCAATATATTTGAATTATTCAAATATTTAATATATAAAATGTATTATTAAACATTGATATAACATAAATAACATATTACAAGTACTTTATTTACATATTTATGACTTATTTATTTTTAAATTAATGAAATTAGTGTTAAAACATGTGTAAAAAATAGACAATAATTTAGGTATGGGCGATCGGTCACTTCGGGGTCAGGGAGACTCCGAACATGAACTCATTCGTCGAACCCGCCTCAATCCTCGAACGAGGATTACTTTATTTATCGCACAATAATTATTGTTAAATAGCACATATTCATAACATGATATTTATAATTATTTGTTCTTATATATACTACAAGTATATAGTCAGTGTGATGCATACGACATTCATATTCTTCTTATTTTACATTTATATTTACTTTGTTTGAAGTTCATCTTAAATTTAAATAGTTTTATGTGATTGTTGAACTTAATGTTGAATTGACGTGTGTGTTTCTGTTTGAGCGTGATTAAATTGTGTTTTAAGAGTTTTGTGTTTAACAATATTTTAAAAATATATTTAATTAAAATGGTTATTTTTAATAAATTAAGGTCAAATTACAAAAGAAAAGGGACTAAAGTGCAAATATAAGAATATGAATGTCGTATTGACCGACCGACTACCAAACTATATTTTGAATAAAATTGTTGTTTTTAATAAATTAAATAAAGTAGTAAAAATAAAAGAACTAAAGTACAAATATCAAAATATGAGAACCGTACCGACCGACTATCAAACTTTCAATGTTTCGGTTATATATATATATATATTGACCAGATTTATAATTAGATTGGATGCATTATATATACAAGCCTATAACCCGTGCGATGTACGAATGAATTTTAATATTTTTAATTTATTAATTTATTATTTTTATATGATTTATTATTATTTTTTTATCTTATTTTATTATCATTTATTTGTATTTTGATCTTAAAAAATTTTAATATGTTGTCGACGGAATAATATATTGAACTTTTGAATATAGTTTAGAAAAATAGATGATATAAATATTTAATAATAATAATAATATGTTGTTGACGGGATTCGAATCTTGAACCCGTGGGAATATTTTAGATACCAAGAAAATAATATTCTTTTAATATTACATCAAACGGTTCTCTTTTATCTATATTTATATCTAACGGTTATTATTTAGAGACCAAACTACCAACCAACCAAATAAATGGTTGTTTGCTTATAATAATATTTTTTAATATGATTTTTAAGTATTTTTTATCTTATTTTGTAGCATTTATTTGTATTTTGATCTTAAATTTTTTTAATATGTTGTTGACGGGATTCGAACCTTGAACCCGTGGGAGCATCTTAGATATCTAAAAAAGAACATTATTTTAATATTACATCCAACGGTTCTCATTTACCTATATTTACATCTAACGATTATTATTTAGAGGACCAAACTAAATGACCAAACTACCAACCAAATAGAGGGTGGTTTGCTTATAATATTATAGTATAGATGACACATTTTTTGTTATTATCAAATGAATTTTAAATTAATTTTATGAAAGAAAATAATTAGTTATTTGGAATTGAATTAATACACACACAGATATATATATATTGTTGGTCCTCGTGTATTGCAGAAAGGGGGGGGGGATGAATGCAATACTGATAAAATTCAATCTCAGTTTCAACAACCAAAACTAAGATTTAATGTTATCAATAATATGTATGCATTCACAAACAGTATAATCGAGAAGACAGGATTCACAAAATAAATGTTTTATTTATTTTACAAAGTGTTGCTACAACCTCAAGAGAGAATTATTGAGCTTCGGTTTTTCTTCAAGACACTTGCTTGTCTTCGTTACTTTTCTAGAATGAATTGATAGTCTAAGTATAAGACTAATCCTATCACTATCAACACGGGTCTGTGAAGCTGCTGTCATTATCAAGTGGCAGCTTCTTACAAAGTGTCTACCCATGTGACTTTCCTAAATTGCTAACAATGTCAGATATACGTTACAAAGAAAGCAACCTAGATTCATTCTATTTCTAGCTAAAACAATTCAGCAAATAGAGACTTGACCTTGCTCTTGAATTGATTCACTTTTGTTTGCAGTGCTTGAAGCTTCTGTCGTAGTCTTGCAGACTTGGTGCAGCTTAGGGATACTGCAACACGCCTGTTTCTTGAACATTGAAACTGTCACGGGATTTGACTGAGAAAGATACCTAGAATAAGGATCTTTCTCGAAACAGTTACTTTTGCCGCAAAGCTTGCTGTCACAGGATTGTGCTTTTGGTGACAGTAGGAGTTCCCCGCATAGTGTGCTGTCGAGGTTTCCAAACTTGCTGTCGAGGGCTAAAGTTGCTGTCGCGTAGTCTTCCGCCAATGTTGATGTCAGAGTGAATATGCTGTCTTGACTTGCAACATTCTGTCTTCTTGTAATCTTACTGTCAATGCTTATGACAGTAACCTTTATTCATGCCGTCATCTAATATGCATTCTTTGAGGCTTGAACACAGAAAGTGAACTTCTTCCAAATTACACAATTAAAATAACATTGCATACTGATTACAAGAACATACTTTGGCTGTGACAGTATGTTCTACTTAATTAAAAAATTAAGTATATACAAAGTTAAGTTGTTCTTATGCTATCACCCATAAATCCCAACAATCTCCCCCAATTTGTTTTTATGGACAATAACAACAAATTTACAATATATGCTGACAACTTAACTAACAAGATCAGAATGGATTTAGAATGTTTACTTAGCTTGAGATTTCCTCTTCTGTCTTGTTACTTCCTCTCTTCTGAGAGCTTCTACCAAGCAGCCTCTTAGACCTTCTACAAGAGAGATTTCAGCAGGTGTGACTGCAGCATCTTCTATTTCTTCAATGATCTTCTTGATAGTAGGAGAAATAAGAGAACTAGCATCCCTGAGATTCAACCATTGCTCTTGATCAAATGGATAGCTTCTGAAGTGGAGTTCTTCATGAATGAGCTTAAATCTACTTCCACGATAAGCATTGAGAGTCATCCTCCTTTGCTTGTCCAGCTTTGAATCTTCTCCTTTTCTCCTTTCCAATAATTCCTCTATCTTATCAGAACAGATCTGCTCCAGGGGATGAATTGATCCAGCTACCATATACTGTAAATCCTTCAGAATAGTTGTTTTTAGCTTGTGCAAGCTGCAAACATAGATTTCTTCTTTTAGATGCTTGATTCTTAAGGGATTTTCCAGCATACATGTTTGATAATTTGGAGCTTCACTTTCTGCCTTGTTGGCAGTCTTGCATCTTTCCAGGAGTTCAGCTTCCTTCTTATCAAGTTTAGACTGATATTGATAGTATTGAGAAGAGTCAGGTCTTTTGCTTGGCTTGGGTTGCCCTTCCTCTGTGGGTTGGGTTTGCCTTTCTTCTGTGGGTGAATCATCAAACTCATAGTACCAGTGATATGGTATAGGAGAAACTGGTAGCACTACTAGAAAAAGTAGAATAGACATCACCGATTTAACATTGGTTAGAAAAGCCACCGATGTAAAATGATTTAATGACATCGTTCTTATAAAAAACGATGTCTTTTATTTGTTTAAATATCAGTTCATAGTACAACCGATGTGTTAGATACAATTTTAAAAAACAAATATCCGCGCGTTCCCAATTTCTTTTCCCCCTTTACAAAATTTATTTCCCCCGTTCACCAAATTTTGCTTTCCCTATTTCTTACATTCATAGTTAAACAAAAAAAAAAACTCATAAAATACACAAAACTAAAAACTCCTCTCTTTCTCTCTCTCTCTTTCTCTCTCTCTCTCTCTCTCTCTCTCTCTCTCCCTCTCTCTCCCTCTCTCTCTCTCTCTCTCTCTCTCTCTCTCTCTCTCTCTCTCTCTCTCTCTCTCTCTCTCTCTCTCTCTCTCTCTCTCTCTCTCTCTCTCTCTCTCTCTCTCGCTCTCTCTCTTTCTCAATCAAAAATCTCAACTCATCATCAACATCAGATCCATCACCGAAAAATGGCGATTTCTAGGGTTTTCACACTCCTCTTACTCCTCTTCACAGTTTTCAACTTCTCTCACTCTCTCCACGAAGATCAAGTCGGCCTCATGGACTGGTATACACTTACAACTTACAATCCATCTTGTATCAATCTCACACACTTTATTTAATTATTTGTAATTATGTAATTGAATTGTAATTTAGGCATCAACAGTATATTGGTAAAGTGAAGCAAGCGGTGTTCCAGACTCAAAAAGCGGGTCGAAAGCGGGTTATTGTGGCTACTGAAGAGAATGTTGTCGCTTCTCTTGATCTCCGTCGCGTCGAGATTTGTATTGATTTGTTTTAGCTGGTGGAATTGAGTATTTGTTTGAGTTTGTGGATATGATTGATTTGATTGAATTTTGTTGTGTTTCGTGTTTTTTTGTAGTTTAGATGAAGGTTTTGGGAGCGAAGGATGCGGTTGATGAGATTGCGTTGGCGCTCGGAAAATGTAATTATATTTAATTTGCTCTTGTGTTGATTATTTGTTGCGGAATTGTTAGGTAATTAGTGGTGATTGGTAATGGTTTATGTAGTTATGTTTAGTTTGTTTAGGAGGTTAGAAGTTAAGAACGGATGGATTAGGTTACTTTTTTGGTTTCAGAGTATTGGCAAATAATCAAAGAATTTGTGCAATCATAAGTTTGAATTTTCCAGATTTTCTTAGTTGCTAAGGCTTTTCATTTCCTATGTGTATATATACTAGATTTTCTTATCTAACAAATCTGCATTTTCTCCACTGTTTCAAGTTTCAACATCCAACTTCATAATATGGTGAGCTGATCACTGATTACATTCAAGATTCAGGATTACTTTTGCAGTTACATGTAAATGTATCACCTGCTAAGCATCACAGTATCTGATGAATTATAGTTAATTCTGGATGCTCCCAAAGTTAATGTAGATAAATTTATTCAAATGTATTTCCATTATTTTATATATAATTTGAATATTGGACAAGAAGCCTATCTTTTGGAATATAATTTTTTTTGTTATTCACCCATGACCTTAGGTTCTCATTTAATTCATGCTTTGCACAAAGTTGGTCAGGAGATAATGTCATCATAGGAGATGATATGCGGATAAAGGTATTGGCACTTATTAAACTATCCTATTTTGAGGGTCCTTGCATTGCAATTTCTAATGGATACATTACTAGTATAATATATATACACTTAAATGCATTTATATATTTGAACATCTATTGTGCCTTGAAATGATAATGGCAAGCAACCATTTTCTTAATACCTAAGTATTTGATTGGTTCCTGAGCAGGTAAAATATGTTGTTTTGGTCTATTTAGTTCGTTTCATATTTGGAGTAAAGGCAAGTGAAGATGCATCGTAGATTGAAAGATGAGGAAGAAGTGAAAGATGAGGAAGAAGTGAAGGCAGCTTCCATGAGTAAAATGTGAAGTACTACTTTCAGCTTTGTTTATTTTATTATGGGATGTATTTTGTGGCTATGGGACAGGGGATTTATCCATGTTTTCTAAAATATATATGAAAGGTTTTGTTGGTGTTTGTTTAGAATATGAGATCATTTTGGACTTGAGTAATGTACACAACGGTTTATTTTTACCTAATATGGTAGACAATTTGGTTTCATTAATTTGGAAAAGTTGATGTAATTTAATTTTTCTTATTCATGTAAGAATATTGGATTTGTGTTAATGACAAATTTAATTTTGGTTATTTTGGTGCATACTTGAAATCTAAAGCATATGTTCATCTGTTTGTAAAAGTAACAATTTAATGAAAGAAAAAAGTGTTTGTCACAACAAAAGACAATGCTTAATTGAAAGAAAAGTGATGTAGAAAAGAAAAAATTACATCAATCTTTTAAAACAAAACTGATGTTAAAGGTATATCAAGACAACAGTTACTGAAAATGAAATCGATGTCAAATGATGGTTCAAACAACAAATATATTGACAAAAATCGATGTCAATTGTTTGTTTAGACAACATATCTTAGAAAGAAACTGATGTTAAAAGGTTATTTAGACATCGGGAAAAAACCGATGTCTAAAAGGGGTACTTTTAACATCACCGACAAAGACATCGGTCGAAAAAGACGTAGACATCGGCCAGAAAACGATGTCTATTGCAGTTTTTCTAGTAGTGTAGATCAGTGAGAATATCAACATCATCAAAATCTGTAAAATTATAGCCAAATTTCTGATAGAATTCAGCATCCCTATCAGCTTGATATTTCAGAATATGTTCCATAACAGACTCTGGAACATTATCATAGCTCTCCAGCAACTCTACCATTCTTTCCAGGTAGAAGAAGTCAATTCCCCTTTTATCTAAGGTTGATATCCTACCAGTGGTTGATGTGGATACCAGATTGAAATCCTTATCAGCCTTGGTAGATCTTGATTCTTCCCACCACAGAATGTACTCAGTGACCTCTTGATTTGCATCCATCTTAACCTCAACACTCTTGATTTCTCTAGATTGCATATGTTGTATCTTAAGACTGTTGGGAGGTATTGATTGAATTGGCTTCTTAAGATTCCTGCCAAATCCAGTGGCCTTTTCCTTTCCTGAGTACTTGTGTTTTCCTTCAGGTTTCTGTCTAGACAACCAGGCTTTTGCTTTAGCTTTCAGTCTTTTGGGCTTGACAGTAGCTTTGGTTTCATCCCTGACAGAACCTTTCTTGACAATACCTTTGTCGACAGTATCTTCCATGACAACATCTTCTATGACAGTATCCTTGTCGACAATACCTTTGGTGACAGCATCTTTTTCTGCATTTATGCAATCAATAGCACATCTAAGAATGCTTGCCTCCAAAGCTTCCAGTATTCTTGGCTCCTCTTCATCTGTTGCATCAGCATTTTTCTTTTCTTGACTAGGGGTTTCTTCATTGCCTTCATTCTGAGATTGAATAACAGTATTCCCAGAATTACTTCCACCAGCATTTCCAGAAGCTTCACCACCTCCAACCTCATCATCATCATCATCATCATGAGGAGGAATGTCATAGAGACAGCTTCCACCTTGATCATTTCTTTTGGCATTGGCTCTAGAGATTAGTTCCTTCACTCTAGGTCCCAGTGCCTTGTCTCTCAACACCAGCATTTTGTAGATCTCTTGAACAACATGAAATCTTCCTGGATTGGCATTTGAACTGAGTATTCCATCTAACACTTTCAGAATTGACTTGGTTTCCATTCTGGATGGGCTAACCAAATTCATGAAGCTGTTCCTTCTTGTGCCATCCTTAGTTTTAGATCTGTAGAAAACACTTGGTGGATTTGTGTAGACTTCAGGTAGCTTTTGTGTGATCAGGTTATGGATTTGCATATCCAATATTTCATTGAATGGTGTTTGAGTTGCCCTGATCTTTCCCTTCAAAGCACACAACACCTTTGCTGGCAGACTCTGCAATAACTGCATTGTGATGAAATAAGATATGCCAGAAGTGAAATAGATACTTACATCCCATCTTTTCTCATCATTCACCATTACACTAACACTGGTGATTTGATCCTTTAACAGTTTTGTGGTGTTGGTTGGACGGTTGCTTGGAGCATTCATTGCTTCTTCCACCAAACTGCTAAATTCACTGTCATGGTTGTGTAATGTGCTCTCCCTGTAATCAACCATTAAAGTATTGACTTTTTCTTTATCATACTCAGTACCATTGGACCAAGTGTTTCCTTTATGGATGGATTCAGGCAGTTTCCCTTTACCTTTCCCAACCTTATTCTGTTCCTCCATTTCTTTCCATCTTCTTTGTAGAGCAGATTCTTGAGTTTCTGAAGTTGGCTCTCTAATTGTCACAGGAGGTAGAATTGGATGTCTAGATGCAGGTCTTCTTTGCATTGCATCTTGAGTTGCCTTAGACATCAACACCCTTTCTCCATCCAAGTCAACTTCAACAAGTTCTTCAGCTTTATCCTTTGGTTGTCCACTGCTTGGTTTGACTTGCTCCCCCTTAGACATTGCTTTCCCCTTAGCTCCCCCTTTGGTCTTCACAGTTACTGGCTCCCCCTGAGTTCCACCTGATTCCTGCATAGACAATGATTCTGATCTTGCTACCTTCTCCCCCTTAGTTGAGTTGGCAGCTACTAGGTCAGTAAGGAACTGGATAGAGAGCTGAGTAGCAGCAAAACCATCAACCACCAGTTGAGAGAGAGAGTCCATCTTGGAGTGCAAAGTAGCACACTGTCCTTCCAGAGCTGCAATCCTGTTACCAAAAGTAGCAGAGGGGCCACCATACCTGAACCTTCTTGGAGGGGAAGGAAAAGAAAGGGGCTTGGAGGCTATGGGGGTTCTCACACTCTCAGGGTGTTTTTGAGTGATCTCATCACTCCTCACAGATTGACCCTCAAGGCCTAATGCTTGAATAGTGTGGGCTCCCTCAAAGTCTCTCTGGACATGCTCAAGTCCCTCTCCTTTTGCCAGCTCATTTGGCTGCCTCTCATTTTTATGCTCACCTCTCTTTTCTTTTATCTCTCTGTTCTTTTGCACACCCTCACTCAACCTAGATGCATGGGTATGAGCAGTACTAACATGCATGGAAGGAGAAGATTTAGAATGTACCTTTAAGAGTTTGGCAAGAGGTAGATCATCATCAGAGGCATCCTCAATGATTACAGCATCAAAATCAGGCTGAGAGGACTGGACAGTATCTTTGGCAGGAATGTTACTGTCAGTTGGAGTCTAGACAGCAGGTTCTGGCATGACAACATCGTTGGGATGTGGAGTGACATTAGGTTCTGTAGTGACAGTATCTTTCTCTCCACCCATGACAGCAGCTGTGTCCAGGACAACAACATTGCCAGTGTCTTTGACAGCAACAGAGGTTGTGACAGCATCTTCCTGAAGGTAAGATGCTCCTTGGAGTTCAGACAAAGTGTTGGCTGTTTCATTTTCTGACAAACTACCACTTTGCCCTGGCTCAGTGTTTGGAGGAGTGGTGTCCATTTCACTTTGAGAAATGGGTTCTTGTGGACCACTAGATGGGGGCTCATCCATGATTGGAGATGGATGATCAAAACCTGAAGGGTTGGGACTGTCCCCTTCTCTAGGTTATGGAGAAGAAACAAAAGAATGGGTAAGGAAGGAAGAAGGTGAAAGTGTAGCAGAGAGTGGGAGCTGATTCACAGGAGAAACATGTGAATCATCAAAAGGAATAGAAAAATCCTCACTGTGCCCTAACTCACTGTGTGTTTCTTCAAGTGGAGGTTCCTCAGGTTGTGAACCATGAGTTTGTGCAGACTCTGTACAGGGTGCCTTGGGAGACATGCCAATTTCAATAGATGCACCTTGTTGAGAAGGCACATCTAGGGAGGTGTTTGAATCCCTTTCAGTAACAACAGTTTGTTGAGAAACTGCAGCTTGGCTAACAGTGGTTTTAGTCCTCCTAGCTCTCTTCTTCTTAGGCTCAGAGGGAACCACTAGGGGTTCTATTTGACTAGCCTCCTTATTTGCTGCACTAGGTGCAGTGTCTCCCTCTTGACTAACAGAGCTACCACCAACATCAGCTTCTAAGGGTCGTTTTCTGGATTCTTGCAAGGCTTCTCTTTGGGCTTTGAGAAGTTTAGAGGGCCTAGGCTGAGTGTATGGTGTTGAATGTAGGTTAACTGAATTTGGGTCTAATTCAGTTTCATTCTCAAGAGTGAAAGAGTCATAACCAGAGGGTAATGGTAAATCAGGGTTGGACACTTGATCGACCATGTGCTGAGTGAAACAAAGTGGAATATGTGCATTGAGACTCTGTGAGGATAATAGTGTGTGTGTGTGTTCTTTTTCAAAACTGAGCAAGCCTCTAAACGAGGGGCATCATTAGTAAAATCACAGAATGAATTAATGCACATCATAAGAAAGCGAGGGTAGATTGATACCTTCTTACCTATGGCAGCCCTGAGGTGTGCCATGAGGAGAGCTCCAACATTCACCTTGTATCCATGGACAAGAGAATGTGTCAGTTTCCTAATGTAAGAGGGTATTCCATTCCAGCATGTGGACTTGGTAGAGAACACATTGACCATCACATCAAGTATCATGCTCCACTCCTTTCGCAGATGCTTCCTATCCATTTCACCAGACGGATACCATTTGGTTGTGCCGTCTTCGAGAATAGGGCCAGCATACCCAATCTTCAAGAAGAGCTTCTTGAGAGTGTCATCATCAGCAAGTTCAGCAAAATTTCTGCCTTCTTGAAATGTAATTCCAAGAGCAGTGTTGATGACCTCAGTTGTAAGAATGTAGTGTTGCCCATTGATTGTGAATTGAATGGATGGGTTCTCACCCTCCGTTTGAGTAACAACAGTTTGCCAAAATGCCTCAATTCTGTCTAAGTCGAGAATGGGTGTTGAGGTAATGGCAGAACCAAGATAGGACTTGTTCAAGAAAAACACTAGTCCTTTGAAACCTTCACCAGCATCATTTGGGGAAAAGATGCCAGCAAAGTTTGTTTGAGAGAGAGTCTGTTTGGGTGCCATGGAGATTTCAAGAAAAGAAGAAAGTAAGAAAGTGGCTTTTTGCTTGAAGAAAAGTATTTTGCCTTGAGTTCGATGAGAGTGATATGTCTGAGTAATTGGGGAATAAATAGAGGTATCACAAACGTTGTGCACAAAAAGTGGAAATTAAAGAACGTGTCTTAACCCACTCTTATAACACGTCAGTTACTGCCCGTTATTCACTGACCAACGTGGGATAAATATCCAATTTCAACGGTCCACTATTGTTGACAGTAACCTGTGCGCTAGAAACAATCTGTCAGTAATAAGAGGTGGTGACAGTAGGTTTTGCGCGACAGCAACTATTGCACAAAAACTTGCTGTCACCGTTAAGCATATGAATGACAGTATCCTTTACAAGTCTTGACAGAAAGTCTTTCCCTGCTGTCAAGAAACACACGACAGTATCCTTCTTAATGACAGTAACTTCGATTGGAAATTGTTTCTGTCATGAACTTATTAGAATGCTTTATTCATAAACTTAACCTAAAATTGACAAATTATGGATTTAGCAATGTAATCTTTTGAACACAGATATTATGCAATTAACACAGACAAATCATAAACTCAATAACCACAAAAACAGGAAACTTTTATTTTTATTAATAAAATCACTTAAATAAAGCATTGAGTACATCATTTTATGATTTTATCAACTAGTTCTAAAAGCTCTTCCTTAACCACTTCTTCAGTGCGACCTTCTTCCTTGAGAAGTGCCTGAAGCTCCTCTCCTCTTCTTGCACCTTGGCCTCCTCCTCCTTTTTCTTTTCCTCGTCTATTTCATCGAGGGCATCCAACAGCACCTCGAAGAGCTCCTCAGCCTCTTCATCGTAGGGTTCACTATCGCACCGTTTTAGCCCGACTTCAATTCCTACTTTGTTTTCCATTATTTACTTTAAAACTGAGAGCAGACTGGTGAAACCTAAGGTTAATTTATAGGCAAAACCGTCTAAGGATTAAAGTCTAATGGTCAACAGTTAGAGTACCCATACAACTACCACAAAAGTAATTAATGGTCGTGTCCTCCTTTAATCCTACAGATTAATGCAAAACGGTGTGAAAGTCCAATGGAACAGATTTTTATCTCTCAAACTAAACAAGTAACCACATTAATGTCATACAGGGTCTAAAAGTATGAGACTGGCACAAAATACTGACATGAAAAGTCAAATCAACACATGCTGTCACATAACATACATAGACCAAGTAGACAGTAACTTCTCTTGACAGCAGGTTTGAAGTTGCTGTCATGAGCTTCAAAAGAGAATTTGGAAATATAGAAAACTGAGTAAATCAACATACCAGATTCAGCATTCCCAATTCACTTACCAACCTGTTGAAGGTTGCTTCATCCAATGGCTTAGTGAAGATGTCAGCAAGTTGCTTGTCAGTTGGGACATAGATCAGCTTCACCGTTCCTTGTTCAACATGCTCTCTGATAAAGTGATGTCTTATATCAATATGCTTTGTCCTAGAGTGTTGAACTGGATTATCTGAAATGGCTGTGGCACTAGTGTTGTCACAGTAGATAGGAATGTCTCTTAACACTAAACCATAATCCTGAAGTTGATTCTTCATCCATAGAATTTGTGCACAACAACTGCCTGCAGCAATATACTCAGCTTCTGCAGTTGAGATAGAAACTGAATGCTGCTTCTTGCTAAACCATGAGACCAATCTTCCACCAAGAAATTGACAGCTACCAGTAGTACTCTTTCTGTCAATCTTGCATCCAGCATAGTCTGAGTCTGAGTAACCAATTAGATCAAATCCAGTATTCTTAGGATACCAAAGGCCTAGATTAGGAGTGCCTTTTAAGTATCTAAAGATTCTCTTGATGGCTACTAAGTGTGACTACTTTGGATCACTTTGAAACCTTGCACAGAGACATGTAGCAAACATGATGTCAGGTCTGCTAGCAGTTAGATATAGGAGAGATCCTACCATGCCTCTATAGGTTCTTGAGTCAATTTTCTTTCCTTTAGGATCAAGGTCCAGACTAGTTGATGTGGACATTGGTGTCTTTGCAGGTGATGAATCTTCCAAGTTGAACTTTTTGAGAAGTTCCTTGATGTATTTAGCTTGACATATGAAGATTCCATCAGGTTGTTGAAGAATTTGTAATCCCAGAAAGAATGACAATTCTCCCATCATACTCATCTCATATTTGTTACTCATGAGAGAGGAAAACTTCTCACACAGCTTCTCATTTGTAGAACCAAAAATGATGTCATCCACATAGATTTGTACCAGAATGATGTCCTTGCCATGGTGTTTGTAGAAAAGTGTCTTGTCCACAACTCCTCTAGTAAACTAATTTTCCAAAAGAAAAGTGGAAAGTGTGTCATACCAAGCCCTGGGTGCTTGCTTTAGTCCATACAAAGCTTTGAAGAGTTTGTATACAAAATCATACATTTCAGCATCCTCAAACCCTAGTGGCTGTTCAACATACACTTCTTCTTCCAACTCTCCATTTAGGAAGGCACTTTTGACATCCATCTGAAATACTTTGAAGTTGCAGTGTGCAGCATAGGCTAGAAAGATTCTTATAGCTTCAAGTCTTGCAACAGGTGCAAATGTCTCATCATAATCTATTCCTTCCTGTTGACAGTAACCCTTAGCCACTAGCCTTGCTTTGTTTCTTGTCACTGATCCATTTTCATCAAGTTTGTTTCTGAAAACCCATTTGGTCTCAATGACTGACTTTCCCTTAGGTCTTGGAACCAGCTTCCATACATTGTTCCTTTCAAACTGATTTAGCTCTTCTTGCATGGCTATCACCCAATCAGAATCCAACAATGCTTCATCAGTTGTCTTGGGTTCCATTTGAGACAGGAAGCATGAAAACATGCTGTCAGCAGAGACTTTGTTCCTTGTACTCACTCCAGAAGTAGGGTCACCAATGATAAGGTCATTTGTGTGATCCTTGTTCCACTTGGTGATTCTGGGCAAGCTACTTGATTGTACAGGAAGAGTTGCTTCAGTTTGTTGAGTTGAATGCTCACCAATCCCATTGTCTTCACCATGTTCTTCATTGTCTCCAGAGTCACCACTGTTATGAATGTTAGAGGTTATGGTCTGTGAATGAGCTGGAGTTTGGTTGACAGTAGTGGTATTGACAGCATCTTTATCAACTTCAACACTTTGAGTGAAGCTAGGCTCTTCATTAACAATTTCCTCAGTTTCCAGGTATCCTTGATTCTCAAATCTGAAAGTCTGCATCTTTCCTTCTTCATGCAGTCCTGGAAACTTGGTTTCATCAAATGTGACATTTACACTTTCTTCAATAATCCTGTGTTCCATAACATAAACTCTGTAGGCAGTCTTTTCTGTGCTGTAACCCATGAATAGTCCTTCAAATGCCTTAGTGTCAAATTTTCCTTTCTTCTCATGGTTATCCTTCATCATAAAGCATTTGCTCCCAAACACATGAAAATATTTGACAGTAGGTTTCTTCCCAGTTAGCAGACAGTAAGGTGTACTTGCATGAGTTTTGTTGATCATGGTTCTGTTTTGAGTATAACAAGCTGTGTTGATAGCTTCAGCCCAGAAATATGTTGGCAGTTTGGCATCATGCAACATAGTTCTAGCTACTTCAATGAGAGTCCTGTTCTTTCTTTCTACAACTCCATTCTGCTGTGGAGTCCTTGCAGCAGAGAATTGTTGTACAATTCCTTCATCTTTACAGAAATTTCCAAGTGTGGAATTTCTGAATTATGTACCATTGTCACTCCTCAAGATTTGAACTTTTGAGTTTGGAGTTCTATCAAGAACTCTGACTTGATCAATAATCACTTGAGCAGCTTCATCTTTGGATTCAAGAAACTTCACCCAAGTGTACCTTGAGTAATCATCCACCATTACTAAGGCATATCTCTTTTTGGCCATAGATGGTACATTGACTGGTCCAAAAAGATCCATATGAATCAACTTGAGTGTTTCTATGTTGGTGTTCATTTGCTTGGACTTGTGCACAGCTCTCCTTAGTTTGCCCATTTGACAATCTCCACACAGTCCTTCTTGACAGAATTCCTGTTGGGGCAAACCTCTCACTAACTCCTTCTTTATCAAAATATTCATTGTTTTGAAGTTGAGATGTGAGAGCTTCCTATGCCAAAGCATACTGTCACCAACAGTTGCTTTACTGTAAAAACATTAAACTTTATCCTTCTTTGTTGAGTTTAAGTCAGCAACAAACAAGCTTCCTTTTCTAACCCCTTTTAGAGAGAGGCTACCATCCTTCTTGTGATAGATGTTACACAGCATCATATCAAAATCAACCTTGAATCCCCTGTCACTGAATTGGCTGACACTGAGTAGACTGTGCTTCAATCCATCCACAAGAGCAATATCTTCAATGACAACATTTCCAATTTCCAAACAGCCATATCCCACTGTGTAACCCTTGCTGTTGTCTCCAAAGGTTATGATTGGGCCAGCTTTCTCTACATAGTGTGATAGTAGGGCTTTATCACCTGTCATGTGTCTTGAGCAGCCACTGTCAATGATCCACATGACTTGATCTTTCTTCTTGCCCTGCAAAACAGAATGTATTTAAGATGCATATGGTACCCAATCCTTGTTGGGTCCTGCAGTTTTAGTGTCTCCTGAGTTTCTTCCAGTCATAAAATCACAAGCATCATCAATGATCTCCTGTTTGACTTTTCTTTTCACCCACTTAGGTTTAGAATTGGACTTGATCCTTTTCTTAGTGGATGAGGCCTTTTTGCTGTTGCCAGCAGGCTCAGAAGTCTCAACAGTGTGCATGTATGAACATTTTTCAGTAGTGAGAATAGGTAAGTTAAAGCATGTACTCATGGCAGTGATCTTGCATGGCATACATTCAGTGTTATTATAGACACTCATAGTTCTATGCATAAGTGGGGTTCTGTGTAAGTTTCCATTGAGTTCAGTAGCATTGATCTTATCCTCAATTGGGTTCTTACAAACGTGTGTTAAATGATGTGAAGATCCACAGTTATTGCATAGTTTCCTAGAAGCACCTCCAACATTAGTGTATCCATTTCCTTTATTGACACCTACCTTACCATTCCTATTCTTAGACTTGGGAGTTACTGGATTGACAGTGTGTTCAGAAGTTGCTGTCGAACTTTCCTTGCCAGTACCTTTTATTCCAACTGTCTTGACAGAAGGTTTGGAAGCTACTGTCTTGGAACCATTCTTGACAGCATCTTTGGAAGATACTGTCTTGCCAACTGTGACAACATCTTTTGAACTTACTGTCTGATTGCTTGGTAAGTTTACTGTCTTGGGGATTGTGACAGTATCCTTTCCATCCTTGAATGTGCTGTCAACACCTTCATCCTCATCAAGAATTTCTTGTTTGATGAGCATGGCTTCTTCATCAAACTCAATTTCTGCAGCTTTGAAAATAGGAGTTTTAACCTTCTTGAGAATGGTGGGTTTGACAGCAGCATTTCCAGGACAATCTTGAATCACAGTTTCCTTTCCAGGTCTTCTACCAAATGAAAAACCTATGCCAACAGTTTGATTTTCTGTATGCTTATCATTGTAATCCTGAACTATCTTAGATGAGTTTTTATAAGCCTTAATCTTGAATTCATTTTCAGCAATCTCATTCCTCAGGAATTCCTCAACTTATTTAGCACATTTTAATTCATTTTTAAATTTTGAATTCTCCTGAGCTAAAGAGTCTAGTGAACTGGTTTTGAGAACAAGAGATTCATTTTCAGACTTTAGTGTTTCATTTAGCTTACTCAGCCTAGTGATTTCCTCATTAGCAGCAGATAAGCTAGTATAGACATTGAACATTTCAGCACTTAAGTCTTTAATGGTTTTCTTATACTCATTAGTGGACATATCAAGTAAGACAAGTGAAGGTACCTGACTTGAAGATGTTGATGTTACTTCATCAGTGCTAGCCATGAGAGCTAGGTTGACATATTCTTCTTCATCTTCATCATCAGACTCATCCCAACACTTTCCTTCAGCCACATATGCTCTACCTTGATTCTTCTTAGGGTATCCACCAGTTCCTTTCTCAAATCTCTGAACCTGTTTGGGTCTTTTGCATTCAGTAGCAAAATGACCAGGTTCACCACAGTTGTAACACTTGAATTTAGATCTATCCACAAATCCAGTCTTGTATCCTCCTTTGGATGAGCTTCCCACAGCAGCCTTTGATGAGCTTCCCTTGGTGAACTTGGATGCTTGGCCTTGGGGCCTGAATGACCTATCCTTCTTGAACCTAAAGTTCTTGAACTTTTTAGCCATGTAGGCCATAGTAGGATTGTCCATGATTTCCAGTTCCTCCATTGTGTAGAAGTCTTCATCTTCCACATCCTTGAGCTGTAGTACTACTTTCTCATCATCTTCAACAACCTCTTCTATCTTCAAGGATTGTACAGGGGTTGGTTGTGTGATTTGTACTACTTCACTTGGTTGTGTGATCCTTGGCACTTGTGCTACTAGGGCACTTGACATATTGGCCATCTTGTTCTTTGTTCCACTCTGTATGGCTCTCTTTTGAAAGAGTTCGAGTTCATAGGATTTCAGAATGCCATAAAGTGTCTCAAAGGTTATATTGTTGAGATCTCTTCCTTCTCGTATGGCTGTTGTCTTGTGTTCAAGGTGATCAGGCAGTGTAAGCAAGAACTTGACATTTAATTCTTTTCAGTCATAGTACTTGCCATGTATCTGTAGTTCAGTTAAGAGCTTACCGAACCTTTCAAACATGGAAGTTAAGTCTTCACCAGGCTTGGCCATGAATGCCTCATATTGTGATATCAGTATTTGCCTTTGATTGCCCTTAACTTCTTCACTTCCTTCACATAGTAAAGCTAACCTGATCCACATCTCCTTGGCAGATGTGCAGCTTATCACACTTCCACATATGGCTTTATCCAACGTGAGAGAATCGAGCAAGATGAGTTGCAAGTGATCATCTAGCACCATTTTCTCCTTCTCAGGTTCCAAAAATTCAGAGGGATCTTTGGGAACCCAATGTGCAGGAATGACTTCACCATTTACTGTTGTGGCTTCAATTTCCTTCCTTGGAATGAAAGGACCATTCTCGAGAATACCTGGGTATAGTGGATTCGCAGCTTTGATAAACAACAAGATCTTTCTTTTCCAAATGCTGTAGTTCTCTTTATCAAAAGCTGGGATCTTGATACTGTTTGATTTCTGCATTGTCGTCGTGATCTCAGATATGTATGTTAATCTGTTCGCTCTGATACCAGTTGTTGGTCCTCGTGTATTGCAGAAGGGGGGGGGGGATGAATGCAATACTGATAAAATTCAATCTCAGTTTCAACAACCAAAACTAAGATTTAATGTTATCAATAATATGTATGCATTCACAAACAGTATAATCAAGAAGACAGGATTCACAAAATAAATGTTTTATTTATTTTGCAAAGTGTTGCTACAACCTCAAGAGAGAATTCTTGAGCTTCGGTTTTTCTTCAAGACACTTGCTTGTCTTCGTTACTTTTCTAGAATGAATTGATAGTCTAAGTATAAGACTAATCCTATCACTATCAACACGGGTCTGTGAAGCTGCTGTCATTATCAAGTGGCAGCTTCTTACAAAGTGTCTACCCATGTGACTTTCCTAAATTGCTAACAATGTCAGATATACGTTACAAAGAAAGCAACCTAGATTCATTCTATTTCTAGCTAAAACAATTCAGCAAATAGAGACTTGACCTTTCTCTTGAATTGATTCGCTTTTGTTTGCAGTGCTTGAAGCTTCTGTCGTAGTCTTGCAGACTTGGTGCAGCTTAGGGATACTGCAACACGCCTGTTTCTTGAACATTGAAACTGTCACGGGATTTGACTGAGAAAGATACCTAGAACAAGGATCTATCTCGAAACAGTTACTTTTTCCGCAAAGCTTGCTGTCACAGGAATGTGCTTTTGGTGACAGTAGGAGTTCCCCGCATAGTGTGCTGTCGAGGTTTCCAGACTTGCTGTCGAGGGCTAAAGTTGCTGTCGCGTAGTCTTCCGCCAATGTTGATGTCAGAGTGAATATGCTGTCTTGACTTGCAACATTCTGTCTTCTTGTAATCTTACTGTCAATGCTTATGACAGTAACCTTTATTCATGCCGTCATCTAATATGCATTCTTTGAGGCTTGAACACAGAAAGTGAACTTCTTCCAAATTACACAATTAAGTATATACAAAGTTAAGTTGTTCCTATGCTATCACCCATAAATCCTAACATATATATATATATATATAATATTGTAAAAGATGAGATAATAAAAATAAATAGATAGTACAACAAAACAATTAAATGAATTATATATTCTAAAATTTTGATAATGATTTGTGTAAACAATATATAAACAGATTAAAATATATAGTCCATAACAAATTTTAAAAAAAACATGATATTGCATATCATACATTATGATCAGATCAAATCACATTATACATCCCGGGTAATTTAAAATTATAGTCCCCGATCAATCAAATTATATATATAAATTAAAGTAAGTACATTGTAACAGACAAAAAAAAATGTGCAACCATACCTAGAAAAAAAAAATTAACCGCAAAGAATAAAAATTTATGTTAATTTCTAGAAAAATGACTCGTGTTTTAATTAGTAAAGATATTTCCCTGGATGAAGTTGTATTTTGAAAAAAAATAAAGGATGAATTCATTGTCAAAACACGGATAGAACTCAGAAGGCATATGAGCAATTTTAACTTACGATGATATAAACAAAAAATATTTATCCAGCAATAATTGATCAATTCTCAAGTTCAGAGTTAAAAAAAAAGTCTGTTTGTTTGGAAGAATTGAAACACATCGAAATGGTATCAAACGTACTTAATAATAGAATGGTTTGGCACAAGGTAGTTCCACTTAATTCAATTAGCTACATTGTCCTATGTTCTGAAAGTTAGATAGACATGGGAAGAGAAATAAAGGTAAAAAATGCTTAAAATCAAGAGTTCAGAAGAAAATACATAAAAGAGTTACAAAGAAAGTTTTAAGAACTAAAAACGCAAGGCCTAAGTAGCGTATTAGAAGATTTAGGAAGGCTTTCGAGTAAAATCAGTACTAAAACCTGCAATCTCATACTGCAGCATCTTGAAGGCTATTTAGTTTCTACCTTGAATATTGTCGAAGATGAACTAAATGAACGCATCATTTTTGAAGAACTGGAAAAATTTTAGGATTATAATTTTAAAAATGTTGTCTTAATTAGAAAACATCCATAGAACACTCTAATTCTATTCTATGATCCACAATAAAATTAAAAACAGACATGATTTATCAAAATTACTCGTGTTAGTTTTCAAATTATAAACTTCAACATATTTAAGCAAGTACAACATAGTCATAACATTAACAATAAAAACTCTATGAACATCAAAAATATACAATCATATATGTCAAATGACATTGATAATGCGTAGTTTAGTTTAAAATCACAATCTAAGCTAGCGGCCCGTGCCTTGCACAGGTTTTTATGCTAGTTAAAAAATAAAAAGAAACTAACTCATTTAAAATCTCGAGTTATTTGAAGAGGTTGTAAATTGTTATAATTTCCAGAGTACTCATATAGAATCGTTCCAATAGGCAGGGTCTCGTATTTGAATGCCAAACTATAGAAAGTTGGACGTTCGATTACCGAATCTATTGATAGCTGCATGTAAATTTGATACCCAATAAGACATGGGCGATTAGAGAAAAAGCAGTTTTATAACTTTTATTATAGACGAAAATAAACATAGTCTCGCCATTTACTTAACCTCGTCTTTTATAGTTGGGCATGATACAATGGGCTATTCAGCACTCTGTGCATTTAGGAGTAGTAACCGTTCACGGAGTCTCGCCTCTACCAGGAGCCTCGCCACTTTCAAGGACTTCGCCTCAGTGAAGAGCCTCGCCTCTACCTGGAGCCTCCTCATGCAGATATTTGGAGAAAACGTGGAAGATAACAGGACTACGCCCAAATCATCTATTATTTATATCAATTATTGCAATTATGGAAAGAGATTTAACCCCACACAGGCTAGGAGGCATCGCCCTCTTAGGGGGGTCAAAGAGCATCGCCCACATGTACCTCCTAGGTAGTTTCCATTAAATTGCTATCCTCAGCTTGTGGTCAAAGGAAGATGTTGACACCGATAATATCGGGTCAAGAACTTATCCACCACGTAAGGGGAAAGTAATTAGGGAAACATAAGCCTTGGAAGGATCCAGAAGGGCAGTAAATCTATGGCCCTTCCTTAACAAGGAAGTCTAGCCCATGTCGGTGACTTGTTCCCCAAGAATTACGTTTGGCTTGATCAGAATAACCCAGCTCCATGCCTTGGTGGAGATCCCCCTGTTTTGATGAGCAATACTGAACTCTTAAGTCAGATCGCACACATGGGAAACACGGTGAATCGGATGACAGAATGGATGGAGTCATTGGAAAGAGAGAGGAGGCTTCCAGATCGGGCTCACCGCAGTTCGGATAGGCGACACTTCTCAACTAGGGATAGGCGTTTCCCTGTTCTTGATAGCCGACGTCAATATGTCGCGGAAGGATCTCACTATCCCGGGAAGGAACCTGTTGCCAACCATAAGGAGACTTCAAGAAGGGATCTTCTCCCAAAAAGAGAGATTCACACGGTTGAAGAGACGAGGAATAATCAAAGGTTTTGGGTTGTAACCCCCAGAGCATTAACCTATGATGAACCATATGTGGAGTTTCCCCAAGATCGTCCAGGTCCCCCTCCAAGGGGCTCTACCCCGAGAAATCAAGGTTCAAGTGGAGTAAGGATTGAACCTTATGATCAAGGTGGACAACCCTCTAGGCCGATCACACCAGAAGACCAATCAATGAAGGTCCAAAAGAGGGGGACACTCTCCCCCCTGGAGGAGAACTGACAATAATGGAGGGAGATGCTCTAGGAATTCTCAATCTGATGATGATGTCGTAATAATAGACCCTACTCCTCTACAGACGGTCCGTGGCCATAATCATGTTAACCACGGGAGGGGAGTCTACAATTATGACGACACTAGGAGGCCACTCACTTATGACCAAAGACCCCCATATGGAGGAGCGAACGAAAATTATAATAGGGATATGGTTTTGTTTCAAATTAATGAAGGCGAAAACTATGGTCATTATGGTCCAGACCCTCGACAATTCGAGACCGTAAGTACAGGGGGACATCGACAAAGGGTACCTACTCCACAACAGAGGGAGCCCATTCCCCGTCAAAGAGAACCTATTCCTCAGCAGCAAGGACACACTCATCAACCGGATCCGATAGGAGGAACCCAAATTGTTCACGGATTTGGTGATATAAACATAGATGCTTTACGCAGGCTTATTGTTCAGTCTGAAGGCCAATGAGAAGCTATACCAAATGCAACACCTTCACCTTTTTCTGCTGCGGTTCGAGAGGCTCCTCTTCCACCGGCATTTAGAGGAACTGGGGATCTTCGATTTACTGGGATCTCGGATCCTGCATAATACATTGGAAGGTTTAATACTGAAATGGAAATGTATCAAGTGGAGGACTTAACAAAGTGTAGGCTTCTAGCTTTTACTTTGAGGGGGAATGCTCATCAATGGTTTCAGAAGTTGGGACCTACATCCATCACCTCATGGGAACAAATGCGTAAAATGTTTTTAATTCAATTTCAATCTTCCATTCATTATGCTCTGCATGTTACTCCTCTAGCTAACATCAAGTAGCGAAAAGGAGAGACTCTACAGGAATACTTTAAGCGATTTAATGCAGAGGTACCTACTGTCCGAGGAGCTTCAGATGAGACTATAAAAAATTTCTTGATTGCTGGTGTTCGTATGGGAACCGATTTCTGGAAAAATCTCCAAAGAAAAGAGCCACATACTCTGGCAGCACTTTACCTTCAAGCTGAACCATTTAAACGGAAAGAAGAGGCTTTGAAAAGGAATGATTATGGAGATATTCCCCGGAGGGGGAAGCGGAAAGAAAGATCCCCGAGTCCAAAAGGAGATAGGAAAAAGAATGATAGAGGAGAAGTCAATGTTGTGGAAACACGACAATTCACCCGCTCAAGAACTCCAAACCCAAGACGCGATAAACGTGATAGCACCAGATTTGCTCGATCAAAGTCTCATATCCCTCCTCGGTTCCCGCTTTCGCCTCTGTATCGACAAGCGAATAAGGCACTACCATATAATCAGTATACACCTCTGATAGCCTCCATTGAACATATTTATGAGGTAACTAAAGAGCAAGGTTTGTTTAAAAATTTAGCATCCCCTATATTCCGTCACGGGCCAACCGTTGTCTGATACACGCATCAGACGGTATCGTCATACTCAACGGAAATTTAGGATGTCAGATAACGGTGATAAACCGTTGTGTTATTCGATTTTCCTTATATTGCGAATTTATTAAGTTAATATATGTATGTGAAATACAGTAAAAATTTAAAATTCAAAGACATTGAATAAAATTTATTTCCAGTTATATATAAAATAAACGTACTAGCTAGGTTAGGATTAAGGTTTTAATTTAAGGCAGCTGAATGCCAAGTATGACCAATAAAGTCTACGTAAACATGAATAACGAAACAAGACTGGGTTCGTAACCAACAAATAAAAGACCTAGCTAGCTGGCCACTTATTTAAGCACGTGTTCTTTCTTTTTGACTTGTGCGCATTTGGTTGGCCCCTTTTTCTCTTACGTGAAAACTTTGAAATTTAAATTGCTTCACCATCCTCTGATTTGATACTAAAATATAAACAAAGTCTAACTCACGTGGATATCTCCTTTCTATATGTTTCACCAAAACTGTCGCTGACAAATTTTTCCCCAAATTTAGTTGTCGAAATTTATATGATTTTTGTCGAAGAAAAATGAGATTTCACTAGTAAATATATACGAAGAATTCAAAATTGAGATTTCACTGGAAAATATGAAGAATTCATGAACATTTTTGTACAAATAGCTAAGGAATTCGTTATTTGCAGAATAAATGTTGTTATTACTTTTTAAATTTTAATTTTAATTAATTTTAATTTTTAAAAAATGAGTAACTTTTTTTTACACGAATTTTATTACGATCGATTGAGTTATTTATAAATAATATTTTTTTAGTGTAAAAACGTTGATCCTATATTTTTATATAAAATAAAATTAAAAAAAAATATTATTTATAAATATTTCAATCGAGTATATTAAGATGCGTGAAAAAGTTACCAGATCACGTAAATTGAGATCGAGTTGTCTACATTAATAGCTAGCTAAAGACAAAAACTGTCCGCAAAATTCCATGAAAATTCCTATTCTAAGCTAATCATCACATTATCAATTTGTTTTCTTTGTCAAACACTAATAAATGGAGATCTACACGTAGTCAGTAATTACTCATTATGTTTAAAGTGAAGTTAAAAATTAGTAAAAGTATTTCAATCCCATAGGATTACAAGCCCACAGGATTACGATTACACCAACTGAAACGTTAGGTCGTCGGTTAACAAAAAAAAACGTTAGGTCGTCCCACTTCACATTATCGGTACTAGCACAGTTACTTAAATTTTATTTATAATTATTTTGTTTATAATTATATTTTTATTACGATGCAACACACGATTGTTTTTTTAATATTTATAATTTTATTTATTTATGAATATTTTAATATTTAAAATTTATTAGTTTACATGATTAAATTATTGTTAAAAAAGATTTAGCCAAAAAAATTATAGTTAAAAATTTGATATTTATTATTTTTTACACGCTCAATTTAATATTTGTTTATATTGAGTTATAAAAGTTAGATTTCACCAATTTTACGGTTCACATGAAATTCACAAAATAATCTTTAATTTAGTTGTGGTTTAATAGTTCTTTTTCAATTAAAAACTATTCTAAAACTAAAAAGAGAATAAAGTGATGAAATTTAATGTTAAAAATTCTATTCGATTTAGGAAATCTACCTAATTTATATATAGTTTAGATTATTAGAATAACCTTTATTAACCAAATACATGTTTTAATGTTAAATCTAACGGTTTTCACCTATTTATTTAAGATTAAACGATTTTTATTATTTTGGTTATAAATGGGTTTCCTTATTTAATTACAACTATTTTTATGTTTTAACTTTTTGGAAAATCCAATCCTAATATAATATTTTTTAACTTATATCATTTTTAGATAATGATTTCTTTTTATATGATATAATCTTGATCATCTATTTTTAAAAGTATTGGATCTAACGGTTGAGAATGTTTTGGCGGTATTTAGGACCAAACTACCAGGATAACATCATTAATTTTTCTTAATATTTATAATTTTTTTATTTTTTTATTTTTTTAAATATTTATTGCTAAAATATAATATACTTTTTTTTGTAATATGTTAATGATGCGGGAATTTTGAACTTTTGAGAAAATAAATTATCAATTAAAATATTTTTTTTGTAATAGTTCTTCTTTTAAAGTAATACACTGTGACAATCAAAATTCTGTATAAAATTCGTTTTTTTTATAGTATATCCCGTAAATATCTATGTTATTATATTAAAGACTAAATAATGAAAGTTTTCTTATAAGTGTGGTCGCTTTGTTTGATCACTCAATCCATAATCGTTGGATCTTTCAAATTAAATTGTTGAGAAACGTTACATATAACAGTAAAATTATCATGTAGAATGATCTAAGATTTGAATCTACCAACAACATATTAAAATTTATAGGTTTTTTTTTAAAAAAAAAGAATTTTTTTCATTTTTTTTCTTTCAGACATAGGTTATTTGATCATATTTTTTGTAAAGTACGATTTTTCATAAAAGTACTATACTAATTGATTAACAAACTTTTAAAGTTTCGAATTTAATAATTTAAAATGTATGTAGGTTAAAAAAGTTAGGTGTTGAGTCTACAATTTCAAAATACCATTTTTTTAATATGTGCTAACAATGAAATTAGGAAACAAAATCACCATTTGCGTATAATTTATTATTTAATAATAAATTATATTTGATTAGTTATGATCTACGACTTAATAAAATAGGATAAAAAAATATGCACAATTTTATAAAATTTTATCCTCGTATTATTATATTTTTTGTTGATTTGAATTTTCTTAGATTGATTTTAATTTTTGAACATAGATTTCTAAATTTCAAATAGTTAGAAAAAAGTAATTAAATTGGCGTTAAAATAATGATGACATAATAATCATTATTAGAATTTAAATACTCACTTTACTGATTTGGGCTTTATCTTGTGTTTTAAAAATCAGATTTTGACGATTTTACAGCCCATGTGAAGATAATTAAATTATTTTTAATTAAAAGATGGTTTAAAAAATTTTATCTAACTGGAATTGTCCATGGAAGAGAAAAGCAAGTCACGAATTTTTTACATGAAAAATTCTATTCAATATAGAAAACTTATTTATATTTGGTATATTTGGTTTAAATTATCAAAATACACTTTTTAGAATTTAAATAAAATCCTATTATAAATAAAATACAATTTTTAAATATTTGATCAAACGATTTTCATTTATCTAATTAAGATCTAATAGTCCTTATTAATTTGGTTGTCACGATCAAAATTTTGGATAAATCTCTATTATGCTTATTATATAAAAGAGTTTAATATAATAAGGATATTAATTACATACTGATATAAGTATGCTTTTACTTTTAATGTTTCGGTTTTATTTATAGTGTATATAAAATTTTAAAATACATTATTACTTTAAAATTATTAAACAGAATAAAAATTATGTTATGATTATATAAAATTTTATTCTCATATTATTATAGTCTTTATCGATTTGAATTTGTTCTTAATTTATTTTAATACTTTATTGATAGAAATATAAAATTTCTATATTTAAAAGAATTAGTGGAAAAATAAATAAATTTGTGCTACAATTATAAAAAAATATTTATTAAAATTTAGATACTCACTTTACTATTTGGGTTCTATCCTAAGTTTTAGAAATTGAATTTTGACGATTTTACAACCCATGTGAAACTAATGAAATTATCTTTAATTTAATGATGATTTAATAATTATTATCTAACTTGACCAGTTGACCTACATAAACCGAAAAGAAAATATGGTTAAGTATTATATTCAAAATTATTGTTTATGAATATGAAACCCTCAATATTTTAATAATATTTTGATATTATCATTTTATGTTTGTATATGTAAAATAATATAATTATAATTTGGATTAATCAAATTGATATATTCCTTCAGAAAAAAAATGTTTAAATTTATTCATGTACAGGAGTTCTCCTAAGTCTCTTATAACGCAAGGTCCACATGTATCATTGTTATATGATATACATGAACATTATATTGATAATTTTTAATATTGTAATCGATATGAATTGTTATCTGATATTTGGTTTAACAATTATTATCCAACTCGAACTATACATAAATTAAAGAGAAAAGATATTTAAGAATTTTTACATACAAAAATTTTAAATTATCAAAATACACTTTTTAGTATTTAAATATAATTATATTATTAATAAGATACACTTTTTAATATTAGATCTAACAAAATCTCATCGATCTATTTAAGATCTAACTGTAATAATTAATTTGGTTGTATAGTGGTCGTACACGGACCAGATCGATTTTAATTTTTTCTTAAATTGATTTTAATATTTTATTGAAATAAACATAGAATTTATAAATTTAAAAGAATTAGGAAAAAAAATTAAATTGGTTCTACAATAATAAAAAAAAAATTAAAATTTAGATAATCACTTTATTGTTTGGGCTCTATCTTGAGTTTTAGACAACGGATTTTAGCAATTTTACAGCCCACGCGAAGCTAACAAAATTATCTTTAATTGAATGATGGTTTAATAATTATTATCTAACTGGAACTATCTATAAACTAAAAAGGAAAGATAATTACGATTTTTTACATAAAAATTTCTATTCAATATAGAAAACCTATTTATAATTGGTTTAAATTAAAAAAAAATTATTAAAATTTAGATAATCACTTTATTGTTTGGGCTCTATCTCTAGTTTTAGACAACAGATTTTAACAATTTTACAGCCCACGCGAATCTAACAAAATTATCTTTAATTTAATGATGGTTTAATAATTATTATCTAACTGGAACTATCCATAAACTAAAGAGAAAAGATAATTACGATTTTTTAGATAAAAATTTCTATTCAATATAGAAAACCTATTTATAATTGGTTTAAATTATCAAAATACACCTTTTAGTATTTAAATACTATCCTATTATTAATCAAATACAATTTTTAATATTATATCCAACGGTCAGATCATATACTTTAGGTAGTACAGTGACCGACCAAAGTTTTGGATAAGATCTCCCTTACGCTTATTATATATAAGGAGTTAATTTAATACTCCCTCCGTTTTTTATATGACGTTTGACTCTTTTGCATATATTTTAAAACGCTTTGACCGGGTATTTAAAATTATTATTTTTAAAATTTTCTTTTTTTGAATTAAACTATCACTTAATTACTTTTATTCAAAAAATGAAAATATAAAAAATAATAAATTTAAGTACTCAGTCAAAGCACCTTAAAATATGTACAAAAAAGTCAAACGACATATAAAAAGAAACGGAAGGAGTAGTAAACAAGGCGAGGGGAAAAAATGTATTATATATTGTGACGAATGTTTGGGCGTGTGGGTTTGTGAGATCGATCCGTAAACATGCACTTCGGTTTATGAATCGTGCATGCATTCAACGCATTCTAAAATTAACATGATTAAAATACAAGAAGAATTTAATTAAATAATTCGAGTCGTGTATTTGATGTTATAATATGTAATGAGGACTTGTATACATGCAGAAAATTGAGGCATTAAGCACATTTTTTATTTTCATCAATTTGCAATAATTTTGTGTGTAATTAAGCTCTTTGAACATGCAATTTGACAACGGAAGGTATCATGGATTTTCTTAATGTTTACATAAAACTCAGAATTTGTACCAATAACCCCATCGTATCAATCTCGCAAAAAATTTAATCAATCTCGTTATCTGTACAAGAGGTTGAGACTTCAAATTTTGTTAATAACAAAAGTAGATGGGTGATTGGGCATGAGTGAATCAAATTAATTACCAGCAAACTTAGTAAAGAGATAGTCAGCAATACAAGGAGAATTACTCCAAGCATTATTATGCAATTTAAGAATCTCTCTTGCTTTCTTCTTTGAATTATCTTCAGAGTCAGCTTGAATCACCATACACAACTTAGCCACATCTCCGACATTCAACATCTCGACAAGAACTTCTTCGGTGGCAGAATGTCTCGCGATTGATGTCAGTAGATGAACTGCTCTATCATCTGTAACCGGTGAAACCCTAAGAATTTTCTTCGACACAATTGCAATACCAGCTGCATGATTCAGAAATTGAGCACATTTGACCACATTCAAAGTGTAAAACCGACCATCTCCGACCGTACACACACATAACCGACCACATTCAAAGTGTAAAACCGACCATCTCCTTACAGAGTGGTCGGTTATAAGGTGGTCGGTTTTGACAATTAACCAACGTACTGCTATAAAACCGTCCGATTGTGCACATTTGACCACGGTCGGTTATGTGTGTCAGTCAACATTTTACATTTTCATATAACCGACCGCCTACGGTCGGTTTTAGTTTACTGACGTGGTGCCACGTTGTGCCACGTGGTGACACGTGTTGTAAGTGGACCCACATATTAATTTGTAAAAACTCACATAACCGACCACTGCATACGGTCGGTTTTAGCCTTAAACCTGACCATGTTGACATAACCGACCAGGCTTTAACCGACCACTGCATACGGTCGGTTTTAGCCGTAAAACCGACCGTTTGTGGTTATAACCAACCATATGCAGTGGTCAGTTTTGTCCTGTTTCCTTGTAGTGAGCACAAGCACAGAGATCAGCTAGTAAACGAAATATTAGCTCGGTTACGTGTTTACCAGGGTGCCCTAATTCGAGCTCAATTAGCTCAAAAACAACATTTGCTTCTACAATTTTTATTCGGTTTCTTCCCCAAGGAACCACATTCAGTAAAACATGTACCACTGTTTTCGTAGCTTGCTCAAACATTGTGCAATAGTCTCTCAACATTTTTACAATAACATAAAAGAAATTATTTTGAAATCTTTCTAGTAAACTTGAACTCGCAACTTCAGTAATGGTCTTGAGGACTAAAATCGCAAAGTGTTTGACAACAACATAAGTATTATTAGCTTTATGATCCACTTGTAAAATCCATAATATGGACTCGATCAGTTCAAAATTTTCTTTGACCATCTCAATATTATCAAGCGAAGGTTTCCAAGTAAGATGAAGAACCCTAAACTCTTCCTCGATCCCTACATTTCGATTCCCCTTCCAACATTTCACAATTAACAAAACCATAGCCCTAGCCGAGCCAGCTTCTGCCATGCATGCATTTCCTATTCTTTTCGTTCTCGTTAACAAGAACATCCATCGTTTTCAAAGCATGCATATTTTAGAGAAACATGAAGTACATTGACAACAGATGGACTAGAAATGTATATACATGTATGTAACAAGTTACTAACAGAAAAGGAGGTTTTTACATTTAACAGAATTGAATTCTAGAGTATCTCTCTTGGCCTATTTATAGTGACATATACAGCTTAATGAAGTAACAAAATTTGTAAACATAATTTGTAACAAACTACACTATACAGCTGGACTACAGCTGGACTACAGCTGGACATGATGGATTGCTGCATATTGGATAATACTCCCCCCTCAGATGGAATGTGTGAAGGCTGTAAGACATTCAATCTGGAAAGAAGAAACCAGTGTGCACGCCTTGGCAATCCTTTTGTGAGAATATCTGCCAGTTGATGAACACTAGAGATATGAACTGGATCAATCAAACCGAGCTGGACCTGTTCACGAACAAAATGACAATCAATAGCAAAATGTTTAGTCTTAGGATGGAAGATGGAAAACAGGATCAGCAGTTATATCTAATGTAGCTTGATTATCACAGTGAATGACAGTAGGACGATCTTGTGGAACACTAAGTTCAGTCAAAAGTAGGTGCATCCAAGATAGTTCACATGTAGTGTCAGCAAGGGACCGAAGTTCAGACTCTGCAGTTGATCGAGAAACAACCTTTTGTTTCTTAGATTGCCAACTAACCAACGAAGAACCAAGTAATAAACAATACCCTGAAACCGATCGAGCTGTATCAACGAAAGTACCCCAATCGCTATCACAATAAGCTGTGAGCTTGAGTTCAGTAGTAGAGGAATAAAAAAACCCTGAGAAGAGGTCCCTTTGAGATAGCGTAAGATACGTTGAACAGCTAACAAGTGAGGGACTCGAGGGGACTGGAGAAACTGACTGAGATGATGAACAATGAAAGCTATGTCAGGACGAGACACTGACAAATAAAGCAGTTTACCAACAAACTTGCGATATAAGGAAGGATTATCTATGAGTTGTCCATCATGTTGAGACAATTTGACTGTGCTATCAACAGGCAAGGAAAGAGGCTTGGAATGCTCAAGACCTGCTTCTAAAAGCATATCAGTAACAACTTATGTTGATGAAGGAAAATGCCAGTTGACGTTCTGCTTACTTCCAAACCCAAATAGTACTTGGCTAAACCAAGATCTTTGATGGTAAACCTAGCATCCAACACAGGTTTGACATGCAGAATAGTAGGTAAATCATTACCAGTTAAGAGGATGTCGTCGACATACACAAGAGCAACTGTGAAATGGTCACCCGATGTTAAAGTAAACAAAGAATAATATGCCTTCGTTTGAAGAAAACCAAGATCGAATAAAACAGTGCCTAGCTTCTCAAACCACTGTCTAGAGGATTGGTGTAATCCATATATACTCTTGATGAGCTTGCAAACCATGTTAGGAATACCATAAAAAGGATGGCTTTTGGGAATAGCCATGTTGCCCAGTGAATAACAATTGTAGAAGGGGGGTTGAATACAATTGTATAAGATTCTCGACTTTATATAACACAAATATGAAAGATCATTAACAATAACAATAACAGCTTTATTAACTTTGATATAAAACTGTTACAAACTCTCTTAAGAAATTCTGATGTTCTTAAGAGCTGCTAGCTTACAAAAACTCTCTCAAGAAATTCTGTTCTTAAGAGCTTCTCTCCGATTATGTTCTCTCTCTCTGATGAGTACATAAATCGAAACCAAAACTGTGTTTATATAGTGCACACAGCTTCTCTATCAATAACAAGATAAGTCCTAATCATAATAAAGATAGAAACATATCTTTAATCGATAGCTGCATTCTACAAACCAGGAATAAACTTCCATGTTTATCTAGACTCCAAATATAACTCGAAGTAGGAATCCTGATCAGCTTCAAGTCCTGATGATCAAACCTGATCATAGTCTGAGTAGGAATCCTGATGATCAATAAGATACTGACGCTTGATCAAATACTGATGACCATGCAATACTGATGACGTCAGCAATCCTGATCAGTTGAGTCTAGCTTCTGACGATCATTGAATTCTGATCTAACAATCTCCCCCAATCTCATACTTTGTGAAATAAAGTATAGATTCCAAATATTCAATGATGTCAAAAAAACATGTATCAAAATGTACGAGTATCTTCAGAAACAACTTATCTGTTTAAGCTTTGTGATAGAACAGATTCATCTTCAAGAAGTTGGATAATAAACTTTCTTCTTTTTCTTCAAGAATTTGAATCAGTCTTTCCTTAAGATTTCTGAGTTCTTCATCTTCCTCATTAATCTGGTAGATAGCTGCTCTGAGATTCTGTATGGAGTTTCTCTGTAGACTGTGCTCTTCAAGCAAAAGATAAGCAATTTCCTTCCCATCAGGATTGAGAGAAAGATGAGTCATGCCAAAATTTACTTCTTTAACAGCAGTACCCCTTTGCATTTCCACATCCTGACCTCTTTGATTTAAGTACATGGGAGTATAATTACCATCGAAATTACTGTTTCCATCCAGTCTTCTTCTTATAGTTGACAAAATCATGTCACTCCATTCTTTGTACACTTGGTTCTTCCATCTTAACAGATAGTGAACATATTTCAGTTCCTGTGTAGTTTTCATCAGCAGATCTTGAATAGATAGAATCTTCACACTACCATCTTTCATGAAGTACAGAAGCTTTTCTTTCTTTTCAAAACCATCATGACAATCTATAACTATATCAACAGCTAATAAATTGTTCAGGTTTTCAGAAGTTAGAGTACCTCCAATTTCTGTCAAGGAGTAAGGATCAACATATGACATATTCAGATATTCACCATCTCTGTGTCCAATACCTCCTCTTGAATTACTTGACAATTGCTTCAGATTTGAAAACATCTTTAACCAAAGTGTTTTTGATCTAGCCATATCAGACAAATCAACAACACTTGAAGCGCTTGTAATAATTCCACCAGACTGAAAATTGATAGGTGTATCACAACTTAATGTGCTAATATGTTTCCACTTCTTGTCCTTTTCCTTTTCAAAAACATAGCTTCTTTCCAGCGAAGATTCTTGTCTGCTTGAGTTCCTCCACACTCTTCTGTTTGAGAGTTTAAGCCTTTGTACATAGAGATTGAAATCTCTATTTGTTCTTCTTGTAATATCTCTTCTTCTGGCTTCTTCTTCTTCATCTACTTCTTTGTTGTGACAATCAACAACAGTAGATAAGATTATCAAATCAACCTCTTGCAGAATTTCAGATTCGTCAGGATCTTGAATATTGTCAGGATTAGAATCTTCAATTTGATTTGTATTGCTGAGAGTTGATTTTCTTGATTTTCTTCTCAATTCAGGTTCTTCTTCAACAATTCCATCATCACCAAAAGTAGATCTGTCAGGAACTACTAGAGTTTGAATAGGTTCAGGAATTTCTTCAATTCTTAACCCTCTAGACCTTGTCTGTCTAGGTAATATTTGAGTTGAAGAACCTCTTTTACTTCTTCTAGCACCTCTCCTACCTCTGCTTCCTCTACCTCTAGCAGGAGCAGTATAGCTTTCCATTGTCTCTCTTTGTAGTCTCAAGAATTCTTCATGTGAGAGATCTGGATATTCTTCACTTGCTGTAGAGAGTGCTTTTCTTGCATATAATTGTTGAACTCTTTTATCAGTGTGATAAAGAGTAACAATTCTACCGTCTTTTGTAGAAAACTTCTGGAATAAATTTGATGCATCTTCAGGATTATCAATAATCACATCTTCATCACCTTCAGGAATTGTAGCAAGAATTTGTCCATGACCAGGTGTCAGGATTTGATCTTCCGTCAGGATCTGAGATTGCACCAATGTTCTTACTGTCTTAACTCCAGAATCAGAAACATGAGTTGACTGCGTTGTTTGACTTTGAGAAGTTTGGATTGTCTTCATAACAACAGCATCAGAGGTTTCTCCTTGTATCGCTTTGTCACCACCATCATCTCCAGTATCATCATCATTATTTCTTAATACTAGATCAGGTGTACATTTTGTCTGAATAACCTTCTCCCCCTTTTTGACATCAGGATTTGACAATAATTGCAAAATTAAGGAAAGAGAGGCTTGAATTTCAGTTACCTTAGTATCCAGAGAATCAATTCTTTGATTGATTGAGGTTTGTTCTGAAACAACAGATTTCACTTGGGATTCCACTACCCTTAGTTGAAAAGTAGTAGGCACCTTTGTAAAATTATTAAAGATATCAGTCCTCACTTTTTCAGTTGAACCCTTGATAGAATCAATCTCACTTTTCAGGCTTTTGGATAACAGAGTTGTAGCCTTCAGATGATTCTTCAAGTCTTGATTCTCTATAGACGTCACTGCATTATAGGCATGTTCAATAGCAGAAGAAAAACTGATAGATTCATCAGAATTGTGCCATGAATTGTTCCATTCATTCTGTCTAAATGCCTCTGCAGGATCAAAGAAAGGAGTAGAAAAATCTTGTCTCTGATCTTTCCCAGTGGAAGCTTTGCCAGCCATATATGTACTTGATGAACCAAAATTAGTTCCAAGACTAATCTTGAGTGCTGTAGCAAGCTGTTCCTTCTCTTTTCTATTCTCATTATCATCATCACTATCATCATCAGAATTATCATCATCAGAACCATGAGATATATCAGGATCAGGAATTGCAATACCTTTCAGTTTATCCTGAGATTCTGAGATAGGATGATCTATTGGTCTTGAACGAAGTGGCTGTATCAAAATAGGTTCATTATCAGGAGCACCACTAGCGTCAGGATGAACATCGTCAGGATTTGATATGCTTGCATCAGTATTTGCTACCAATGGTTCTTGTGGAGCTTGAGGTTCAGAAGCTTCTTCAACACTTTGAGCTAAAGGTTCTTGTGTGCTTCCCTCATTGACAATGTTCTCGACCAATCTTTCAACAGAAGCTGTAGCTTTGCCTGCATCTTCACTTTGAGAAGATGGTTCTTGTGTAGCTGGAATGTTGATGTCTTCATTCTCCCTTTGAGAAAATGGTTCTTGTGTGACCATTCCACTAGCTAAGCCTTCACCCAAACTTTGATTGAGTGGTTCTTGTGTGGCAGGATCAACAGTAGCTGCTGAATTACTCTGAAATTCAGGTTCTTGTGGGCTTGATCCTTTCAGCTTCTTTTGTCTCTAATAGACTAACTCTTCTGCATTCCTCTTTTTCTTTGATGTAGGTGTAAGACCAACCAAGGAAGCAGTTGTAGAAACCTTCTCCCAAGAATGTCCTCGAATCTGAGATGGAGAGGCTGGAGAGTCTGATAGAGAGACAACTTTTGTTGTTGCATCAGGAATACTAACATCAGGATTTGATGTCTGAATATCAGTATCCTTCATTTGCACTGTCAAAGGAATATGATACCTGCTCTTTGATAATTTCCTTGTCTTTTGTGGTTTTGATGAAGGTACCACAGCTTTAGTAGCAGTATCAGCAACTTCCTTGTTCACATTCATCACAGAAGATATAGGTAAGTCATCCTCTGAATCACTTTCATCAATCAACCTTAACTTCCTTTTCACAGGAACATTCTTAACAACCTTATCAGCTTTCTTGACCAGGACCCCTTGTACACCCCCTTGTATCTTCTTTTTAGTGAGTGGTGTAGAGGAAAAATCCTTTGAACCTGATTGCCTTCCAGACACATCAGTTCTAGCTGATTTCTTTGATTTTACAACTAAAGTCTTTTGAGAGACAGTAGAGGTGGTTGTTAACTGTTTAGACTGTTTAGGTTGCATGCTTGTGTCAGGAACAAGGTGGGTTGGTCCTTGTACCATAGCATTAGAAAGTAGTCCATAACGAGTAGGCATTTTCTGATGTAAGAAAAACCTAACCTCATTAGGAATAAAAGCATTTCCGCACAAAATATTTTGCCATATCAGGATTAAAAAATATTCAATAAGATTAAAATAAAATTTTATTTAAGAAAACAAAATTTATTTTAACAACCCTGAATAGCGTTTTGGTTTGAGAAAAATAACCAAATTAATGGTCATAGAATTAAAACACGCTTACCAGCAAACGAGGCAAAAATATTTATGGAAAACCAAACCGTCTCATCGAGATTGTAGAAATGACCTGCACCCTTAATACACATTCTCTATAAAAGAGAACTGTTAAGCATAATCATCATATATCTATTAAAACACAAACCCTCTCCAGAGAAAAACTTACGAAAACCTTTCACCTTCTTTGTTTTTCAATGGCTGCCAACAATCAAAACAACATACCTGATGAAGAACTTGATAGAATTTGGCAACAAATGGATGAGGCTTTAGCAGAGATTGCAGAGCAAGAGGAACCTCAGCCTATTCCTGATCCACAGGAGCATCATGCTTTTGTGAATGCAATGGCTGATGTGCTTCTTCATAACTTCCATCAGGAAAATCCTGATTGGAATCCTCTTGAAAATCTCATCGTTGTCAATGAAGAGGATGAAGACGATTGGGATGATGAAGAGGATGAGGATGAAGATGATGAAGAGCTCGTCCGAGAGCTTGAGAAACGTAAGAAGAGAGTCCGTGATGCTTGTATGTCATGCAAGTTGGAGGCACGGAGGCGTCCCGGTGGTCACGGAGACGATCCGCCTTCAAGTGCATCAGCTCCTCTTTTTGTCTCTTAAGAATGGAACAAGAGACCTTCCAGTTCTGATGAACTGTGAAGCTGCTCAGGAGCATTCATGCTAATTTGCAGGGCACGTGTTCATGCTTATCTGTAAAGCACGAGTTCCTGAGTAGAAAATAGACTAGGAAAACAAATATGTAATTTCCATATTTCATGTGTAATGTATCTTCAAGTATTAATGAAATTTGTCTATTTTCTCAATTGTTTGCTTCCTGTACTTGTCTGCAAAATTTGTTAGTAACACTCAAATTGATATAGAGATGATAAATAATAAACTCTGTTAATAATGAAATTGAAATTGATAATTAAGACTGAAAACTTAATCAAAGACTAAGTAATAATCTAATTGTCCAGAGTTTACCAGGAGTGTTGATGACAAATTAGCATAGAACCTCTGGTTTTCATACCAGCTTCAACCATCTGAGCATCAGGATTTGACCAGTGGACTTCCTGTCAGGATTGAGTCCTATCAGGATTTGATCAAAGAAAACATACCTTTCTGAATAACCATCAGGATTTGACAGTTATCAGGATTTCCTCTCTGTAGCTTTTCCTCAGAAATTCTCAAAATTCATCATTCCAAGTTCATTCACCAACTTATTGAAAGTAGCTTCAGGTAGTGGCTTGGTGAATATATCAGCTAGTTGTTGATCAGTAGGAACAAAGTGAAGTTCAATTGTTCCTTCCAGAACCTGTTCTCTTATAAAGTGATATCTGATACTTATGTGTTTAGTAAGAGAATGCTGAACTGGATTTCCTGTCATTGCAATAGCACTTTGGTTATCACAATAAATAGGGATTTTTGAGTATGACAGGCCATAATCTAACAACTGATTTCTCATCCACATTATCTGAGCACAACAACTTCCTGCAGCAATGTACTCAGCTTCTGCAGTTGAAGTGGAAATAGATTTCTGCTTTTTACTGAACCATGAAACTAGTCTTCCACCCAAAAACTGACAACTTCCTGAAGTACTTTTCCTGTCTATTTTGCATCCTGCAAAATCAGCATCTGAATAACCACACAACCCAAAATCTGATTCCCTTGCATACCAAAGGCCAAGTGAAGGAGTGCCTTTGAGATATCTGAAAATTCTTTTGACTGCAATCAGATGTGGTTCTCTAGGTTTTGCTTAAAATCTTGCACATAGACAGGTTGCAAACATGATATCTGGTCTACTGGCAGTGAGATACAATAAAGAGCCAATCATTCCTCTGTAGTGAGTTACATCTACCTCTTCACCTTGATCAGGATCAAGTTTGGTAGCTGTAGCTATGGGAGTTGAAGCAGGAGTACTGTCTTGCATGTTAAACCTTGTCAGTAAATTCCTTGTGTATTTAGACTGATTAATAAAAATCCTTTCATCAGTCTGTTTAACTTGAAGACCCAGAAAGTAACTCATTTCTCCCATCATGCTCATTTGATATCTTGACTGCATAAGCTTGGAAAACTTTTCACACAGCTTATTGTTTGTTGACCCAAAAATGATATCATCAACATAAATCTGAACTAACAGCAACTCCTTACCATGATTCAAATAAAATAGAGTTTTATCAATTGCACCTCTTTTGAATCCACTTTCCAGTAAGAATTGAGCTAAGGTTTCATACCATGCTCTTGGAGCTTGCTTTAGTCCATAAAGTGCCTTATCCAGTCTGTAGACATGATCTGGATATTTAGGATCAATGAAACCAGGAGGTTGTTCAACATAAACTTCTTCCTCCAGTTCACCATTTAAGAAAGCACTTTTAACATCCATCTGGAAAACCTTGAATTTCTTATGTGCTGCATAAGCAAGAAATATCCTGATGGCTTCTAGTCTTGCAACAGGAGCAAAAGTTTCATCATAATCAATTCCCTCTTGTTGGGAATACCCCTTTGCAACTAGTCTAGCTTTATTTCTGATAATGACTCCATCAGAATCAGTCTTGTTCTTGAAAATCCACTTTGTACCAACTATTGATCTATTCTTTGGTCTTGGTACCAGTTTCCAGACTTCATTCCTTTCAAATTCATTCAGTTCTTCTTGCATTGCAGTAACCCAATCAGCATCTTTAAGTGCATCTTCAACTTTCTTAGGCTCCTCCTTGGATAGAAAGTTATTATATAAACATTCATTCTGAGTTGCACTTCTTGTTTGAACACCTGCATCAGGATCTCCAATTATCAATTCAGGAGTATGATCTTTTGTCCATTTCCTTGCTGGTGTCAAATTGTTTCTTGAAGTAGATGCTCCCCCTGGATTGGTGTTATCTTGATTGAAAGAATTTGATTGATTTGAAGCTCTCCCTGAATTATTGCTATGCCCTCCTGATGTGTTATCAGGATCTTCACTTGAATCAGTATCTGAAGAATTCTGTCCTGATGATTGAGTTGACTCTGAACTTGTAGTTGAATGCCGTTGCTCCCCCTCAACATTAGCACTACTAGTTGTATCACTATTGTTTGTATCATCAGTATTAGCACCATCAGGATTTGGTGACCCATCAGGATCTGATGTATTGACAGGATCTGATTCACTTTCTTCAGGTTCCTTGGAAGCTTCATTTTCAAATAACAATCTATCATGCGAGTCTTCAATGATTCCAGTTATCTTCTTGTCATCAAAAGATACATGTATTGACTCCATGACAGTTCTTGTTCTCAAATTAAAAACTCTGAAGGCTCTTGATGTAGGATAACCTATGAATATTCCTTCATCAGCCTTTGTTTCAAATTTCCCTAGCTGTTCAGGATGAGTTCTGAGAACAAAACATTTACAGCCAAACACATGCAAATGCTTCAGACTTGGCTTCTTCTCTTTGAGAGACTGATAAGGAGTGACACCATGCCTGTTTATCAATGTAAGATTTTGTGTATAGCATGCTGTGTTGACTGCTTCTGCCCAGAAATATGTAGGTAATTTAGCTTCTTCCAACATAGTTCTGCCAGCTTCAATAAGAGTTCTATTCTTCCTTTCTACTACTCCATTTTGCTGAGGTGTGCCAGGAGCAGAGAATTGTTGAATGATTCCTTTGTATTTGCAGAACTCTTCCATCTTTGAATTCTTAAATTCAGTACCATTATCACTTCTCAGAATCTTGACTTTGTACTTTGTGGTTGTCTCAATCATCCTCACATGATCCAACAGAACTTCAGGAGTTTCATCTTTTCTATGCAGAAAATACACCCATGTGAATCTAGAATATTCATCAACAATTACAAGAGTGTACCTTTTCTTACTGATGGACATGATGTTGACTGGACCAAACAGATCAAGATGTAGCATGTGATATGGTTCTTCAATAGAGGATTCTGATTTACTCTGGAATGATGTCCTTCTTTGTTTTGCTTTTTGGCATGCATCACAGAGTCCATCAGGTGTATATAAAACATTAGGTAATCCTCTTACTAATTCTTTCTTAACCAACTCATTGATGTTGCTGAAGTTGAGATGAGAAAGCTTCTTGTGCCAATTCCAACTTTCATCTACTGAAGCTTTACTGATGAAACATGTAGGGGAGCCATCAGTATCTGAGAGAATGTTGGCTTCATATATGTTACCATGCCTGTAGCCAGTTAGTGCTATCTTCCCTGTTGCTTTACTGACTACTTCACAATGTGTGGAATAGAAATTGACATGATAACCTCTGTCAGTGATTTGACTAATACTCAACAAGTTGTGTTTTAGTCCCTTCACTAGAGCTACTTTTTCAATGATGACATTTCCAATGATTATATTGCCATATCCCAAGGTTTGTCCAATGTTGTCATCTCCATAAGACACAGTTGGGCCAGCTTTTTCCTCATATTCTGATAACAGGGCTTTGTTTCCAGTCATGTGCACAGAACATCCACTATCCATGACTAACACATTTTTCCTTTTACCCTGCATCAGAATAGTAAAACACTAGTCAGAATGTTTAGGAACCCACACTTGTTGGATTCCTTGTTCATGCATTTTATTAAATTTAACAGCAGAAGACTTTTTGACTTTAGCAGTCCTGACAGGATTTACTCCATCAGGATTTGCTTTGTCAGTATCAGTATTAACAAAAGCATGCTTCATTATGACATTTTCAGTTCTATCAGACTTTGTACTACTTTCAAACTTAGGCAATGGATCATAAAAGTTATAGTACAAATCATGATACTCTTTACATGTATAAATAGAATGCCATAGACTACCACAATGAAAACAGGACTTCTCCGGTTTATAGAGTACTGATCTATTCCTAACATCAGACTTAGGAATATCAGTAATCTTCTTCTTACTCTTCTTACAATCAATAGCAAGATGATTAGAGTTACCACAGTTAAAACAACATTTTCTAGGTGCATTTGGGATATACTTATAACCATTTTCTTTATTGATCCCAACTTTACCATTCCTGTTTCTCTTAACAGTAGCTTCCTTTTTCTTATCTGTAACATCACAGATTTTATCTTTAAGCTGTTTCTGAGACAATAGACCTAGATTCTTAGTGACTTTGTTCACGACAGGTTTAGACTTTATAATTTTAATTCCTTGAGTAGAAGAAGATCCCTTTTCAAAAGTAGAATTGGAATCCTTACCAAAAACAAAATTAACAGGAGTAATCTTAGATTTGGTTGAGTCTATAACATGTCTATAGGTCTTTGGACTGACTGTCTCATCAATGACAATTTTCTCTGCTAATTTCTTATCTTCATCTGACTTATATCCTAGACACTCTTTCCAATTCTTAGAGATATTAATCTCATGAAATTTCCTACCAGAGTCTGTCCAGGTTCTGATTTTCTCATTAGCATATTCAAGTTCTTTTTCAAGGGAAGTACATTTAGATGTCATCTCTAAGTGCATGTGCTTAACATTATCACATTCTTTTTGTACTTCTTGCATACGAGAAAATTCAGCTTCTAATATCTCATTCCTCTTTCTAAGGTCAGATATCTCAGATAAGATTCTAGTATTCTCAGCAGTTTGACTTCTAAAGCTAATATGTAATGACTTTAGAAAATGTCTTAACTCAGAAGCATTATCAGTATCAAAATCAAAGATAGTATTTAGTACCTTATCATCAGGAGCAGCAGTTACATCAGCATTGGCCATTAACGCATAGTTGACTACCTCAGTATCAGATTCTGAGGAAGAGTCCATCCAATCCTTGCTTGATGTGATGAGTGCCTTTGTCTTGTTGCATTCAGAAGCAAAGTGACCCATACCATTACACTTGTAGCATCTAACCTTTGACTTGTCAAATTTGCTACCCTTGCTGTCCTTCTTGATATACTTGTCTTTGTCTGCTTTGAAGGTCTTTTTCTGAAAGTTGCCTTGTCTTCTATTCTTCCTGAACTTCATCCTTCTGAAGTTTCTGACAATCATAGCAACCATCTCTTCCATGTCTGAGTCAGAAGAATCATCACCAGTATTGGCATCAGGATTGCCATCAGTATCTGATGAAGAGTCGTCAGGATCTGACTCAGCTACTCTTGCTTTCCTTCTAGAGACCTCCATAGCTTTCTCTTTTGATTTTGCTTCTACATTCAAAGCAATTGACTTTGCCTTGCTGCTTTTCTTGTTCTTTCTCTGTTGAACTTCAAGATCATGAGTTCTTAGCATCCCATAGATCTCATCAAGAGACACAATGTTCAGATCATACTGATGTCTAATGATTGAGGTCTGAGTATCCCATTCTTCAGGTAAAGCTCTAAGAAATTTGGTGTTTGAATCTTCAGTTTCATATACTTTGTCAACTAAGGATAAGCTGTTCAATAGTGTCAGGAATCTATCATATAGATCAGTCAGGCTCTCTTCAGGTCTTGCATCGAATTGTTCATATTCTTGAATCAATAGAGCCCTTCTGTTTTTCTTGACAGATGGAGATCCCTGGCACTGAGTTTCCAAAGTATCCCAGATTTCTTTTGAAGACTTGCATGCAATCACTCTGTTTGACATAACAGCATCAAGACCATTGTGCAAGATATTCTTTATCTTTGGTTCCCTGAGTACATGAGCTTTTTCTTCTGGAGTCCATTCAGATTTAGCTTTGACCACATAATGTTCTGGTACAGTATCTGTTCGTTCTACGAACTTTGTTGGTATATATGGTCCATCACGAATCCTGTCCAGATTGTCAGGATCCATAGCCTCCAGGTACATCAGCATCTTTACCCTCCATGTGGGATATTCTGATATCTTCAAGATGGGAATCTTCATGCTTTCATACTTGGTTGTCGACATCTTTAGATCGTATCTGATTCAGAATTAAATCAGTTTGCTCTGATACCAATTGTTGCCCAGTGAATAACAATTGTAGAAGGGGGGTTGAATACAATTGTATAAGATTCTCGACTTTATATAACACAAATATGAAAGATCATTAACAATAACAATAACAGCTTTATTAACTTTGATATAAAACTGTTACAAACTCTCTTAAGAAATTCTGATGTTCTTAAGAGCTGCTAGCTTACAAAAACTCTCTCAAGAAATTCTGTTCTTAAGAGCTTCTCTCCGATTATGTTCTCTCTCTCTGATGAGTACATAAATCGAAACCAAAACTGTGTTTATATAGTGCACACAGCTTCTCTATCAATAACAAGATAAGTCCTAATCATAATAAAGATAGAAACATATCTTTAATCGATAGCTGCATTCTACAAACCAGGAACAAACTTCCATGTTTATCTAGACTCCAAATATAACTCGAAGTAGGAATCCTGATCAGCTTCAAGTCCTGATGATCAAACCTGATCATAGTCTGAGTAGGAATCCTGATGATCAATAAGATACTGACGCTTGATCAAATACTGATGACCATGCAATACTGATGACGTCAGCAATCCTGATCAGTTGAGTCTAGCTTCTGACGATCATTGAATTCTGATCTAACAAGCCATGTATACATCCTCGTAAAGATCCCCATGTAAGAATGCGTTGTTGACGTCTAATTGATGAATATCCCATCCCTTAACTGAAACAATCGCTAGCAAAGTTCTGACAGTTACCATTTTAGCAACCGGAGCGAAAGTATTGTAGTAATCTTCCCCATGAGTTTGTGTGTACCCTTTTGCCACAAGACGGGCTTTGAACTTGTCAAGAGAACCATCAGCATGGTATTTTACTTTGTAAACCCATTTACATCCCACTATTTTCTTG
Organism: Heracleum sosnowskyi; assembly: GCA_030848705.1. Lineage (NCBI taxonomy): Eukaryota > Viridiplantae > Streptophyta > Magnoliopsida > Apiales > Apiaceae > Heracleum > Heracleum sosnowskyi. Next base: position 8,249,288 of record CM061245.1, read on the forward strand.
CCAGGAGGTAAAGGTAAAACAGACCAGGTGTGATTATTTTCTAATGCTTGCAATTCCTTTTGCATAGCATCAATCCACCTTTGATCAGTAATAACCTGATTATATGTAAAAGGTTCCTTATAATGTGTATCGGTCGACACAACACAAGAAAACACAGAAGATGGTAGAGTAGAAGTGTTGTAATTAAACTTAATAGGGTCAATCGGACAATCCAGAAGGACAACACTACTGACAGCAGGGGAAGAAAAACTAAAATGAGGTGAAGCAAAATTAGAAAGATGATAGTCTTTCATCCATGAAGGTTGTATCTTGTGACGAGTAGAAATTCTAGGTTGTAAAGGTTGTGTGGATATGACCTGTTCATCAGGGATAGAGGTAAAAGGATGTGGTTCCAGGACGGATTCAAAATCATCAGGTGGATCATCAGATGGTAAAAACAAATCAGAAGGATTGTCAATCAAATGATTTGTATCATATGGAGAGCTAGTAACAGTATCTTGTAAAGTGTCAAGTGGACTAAGAGAATCATTGTCAAACACTTCAGGAGTGAAAGGATAAGCAGCGGAAGCATCAAGGTTATCAGAAAACGGAAACACGTTTTCATGGAAAATAACGTGCCTGGATATAAAAAAAATTCTGGATAAAGGATCATACAATTTGTATCCCTTTTGATTAATCGGGTATCAAACAAAAACAGTAGGTAGGGCCCTAGAGTCGAATTTGTCTGAATTATGTTGGGACATGTATGTTAAACATCCAAAAATACGAAGATGTGAATAAGAAGGAGGACTGTGAAATAGCTTTTTATAAGGACTCACATTGCCCAAAACGGTCGTAGGAATCCTATTAATGAGATAGGTCGAAGTTAAAATGCATTCGCCCCAGAAAGAAATGGGTAGATGTGACTGAAATCTTAATGCTCGTGCCATTTCTAAGAGATTACGATGTCTCCTTTCCACTCTCCCATTCTGCTGGGGAGTGTAAGGACATGTTGTTTGATGAATGGCACCATTAGCTGTAAGAAATGTAGACAAATCATGGCTAATAAACTCCCCCCCCCCCCCCCCCCGTTATCAGTGCGTATGCACTTGATGAGAATGTTGAACTGTGTAAAAACATATGCATGAAAATCCTTCAAAGATTGACAAACATGTTGTTTGGTGGGGAGCAAAATCGTCCAGATGGCTCGAGTATGATCATCAAGAATGGTCAGAAAATATTTACAATCATTATGAGTAGGATATTGATACGGACCCCAAACATCGCAATGGATCAAATCGAAAGCATTGCTAGCATACGAAGTACTATTAGGAAAAGGCAACTTACACTGTTTGGCCTTAGGACAGATAGAGCAATGTGATGTGTTAACAGATGTTGTGATTTTTAAATCAGGAATACTAGTAAGAACATTTGAAGGAATGTGCCCTAAACGCTGATGCCATAAGGACTGAGAAATCTCATGAACAGCTAAAGAATGTGAAGAACTAGACACAAGCTGATATAAACCATCAATGAGGATACTAAGAACCAACTCAGTTTTATGATGTTGGTCCTGAAAAACACATTTAGTGGAAGTAAAAAATATATGAGCATTAAACTGAAGAGACAATTTACTAATGGAAAGTAAATTGAACTTGAAAGATGGGATCAAAAGAACATCAGTGACAACAAGGGACACTGAGGACAATTTAACTGACCCCATATGTGTGACTAAGGCTGTGTCCCCATTCGGGAATTTGACTGTTAAAGGAATGGTCAAGTATATAAGATCATGCATCAAATCCTGGTTGCAACACATATGGTTTGTTGCACCAGTATCTAAAACCCAGATTGTATGTGAATCACCAGTAATAGAAGCACAAGATAGAACAGTACCTGCAATATTGTTATTGCCAGTGGTGAACTGATTCTGATGTGCTGTAGCTGGATTTTTGTTGAAGCATTGCATAAGAGTATTCATTTGATTCTGAAGAGCCTCCATTTTGTGACTGAACAGAGTAGAAGTATCTGGATTATGTAGAGCACCAGAAACACCAATAGTAGAATCTGTAGCCTGAAAAGCATGACCAGACTGGGGAACTACAGATGTCAATGTTGAATTTACGGGCTTAGTAAATGGCCTTCGTTTGACTTTATTATTCGGATGGTAAGCATGATCAAGAGGATAACCAACAAGCTTGTAACATTTATCCTTAGTATGATTCTTGCCATGGCAATACGTACACTCTAGAACCTGTTTTTTAGAGGCCTTATAGGACTGAATAGGTTGTGAAGTACTGGATTTGGGCAAGTTCACCATCATCGCAATAGGACTATGCGATTGACTCTGATTTTGTCGTTGTCTTTCCTCTTGCTTTAGTAACATAAAAGCTTGATTAACCGTAGGCCACGGGTTCATCATCAGTAACTGGCCTCTTACAGCAGTATAACTATTGTGTAAACCCATAAGAAATTGTATCAATCTTGTCTTTTCAACCTGATTGTCCCACTCTTTAATAGCACCACAAGTACACTTGACCATTGGCTGTAGAGCCTTAATCTCATCCCAAAATCCTTTAAGCTTATGAAAGTACATTTCAACAGAATCATTTCCTTGTTCAAGTTTAAAGAGTTCCTTTTGTGTCTCATAGAACTTATGTCCACTTACAGCAGAACTTCAGATGTACGTACAAATTTTGCTTCTATGAATATAGATAGTAATACACATCCTTTGTATCTTCACAACAATGATCAACCTGGAATGATTTTGATTTCCAAAAAGCTGATTGGTTCAGAAAATTATGTCTCTTGGAAACGATCTATGCAAATAGCTTTATCTGCTAAGAACAAATTAGTTGTTGTTTCTGGTGATTTTCCTGCGCCTGATGACAAATCTGCCATGTATGCTCAATGGAAACGTGTAAACGATATGATAATTACCTGGATCTTAAATACTGTTTCGGAAGAGATTAGCAATAGCATGAATTACTTAGATAGTGCATCAGGAAAAGTATGAACATTACCAGAAGAATTCGTCATTGGACCTGTTTGTACAGCCGTTAGAACGTGTGCATAAGAACGATGATGATTTGTAAACATCTAGATTTCGCCACAAAACCTAGCTCTCAAGCTCGAATTGAAGCTTGATCAAGAAAAAAACGAAGAGGATCGAAGCTTGATTCGCCATTAAAGCTCTGATACCATTTAGAGAAACATGAAGTACATTGACAACAGATGGACTAGAAATGTATATACACGTATGTAACAAGCTACTAACAGAAAAGGAGGTTTTTACATTTAACAGAATTGAATTCTAGAATATCTCTCTTGGCCTATTTATAGTGACATATACAGCTTAATGAAGTAACAGAATTTGTAAACAGAATTTGTAACAAACTACACTATACAGCTGGACATGAGCTGGACTACAGCTGGACATGACAGCTGGACATGATGGATTGCTGCATATTGGATAATACATATACAATTAAGGACTATTGAGCTGTCGATGTAACTTAAGAACATGAGAAATACTTAAAATATATTTCGGAGTAGGAATTCGATCAATACCATGATCAGCATTGGCTGTGCACCATGCTTGAATAAGTCGACGCAGCGTGTGATTAGGTGTCAAATCGAAGTCTCTAGGCAATGGCTGTTTTGTAACCGGACACGAGGCATCATCAGCCGTAAGAAGCCAATGCTCATTGCTTTCGCGGTCGTATGTTATGCCGGTGATTGCGGTTACCGGATCTTTCACGATAAGAAGTGAAATAGGACATATGAAATACGCTGGTACATCTATATCTTCCATGTGAAGTAAATAAGAATTAAAAGCTAGCTAAGATTTAAAGGAAATTGATCAAACTTAAACAAAAAAAGAAGGACTTGAGAGTTGAGAGCCGTGAAAGTTGAAAGTATGGTCAATTTCTAGATTTATAATGCATGTATTTGACTTTCAAGGTTCGGCGGCGAAAGATGAGTATGCATTAAAAATTAATTAATATATGCATTAATATATGTATTTCTAACTTAAAAATTGCATTTCCATTATCATTTTGGTTGGAAAAACAAAAGTTATAAATTACGTTATGTTTTTAATGCATATATTAATCAAGATATTGTATCTAATATCTTACATTATCAGAAACTCTAACTTACATTATCACGATAATTTGGCACGATACGATATGTTATGTTATAGATCGAGACCTTACTCATGCTAGTAATTTTTTTTGTAATTTCAGATGCATGATTTGCATTTTATATATAGTCAACAAGATCTTATACATACAGAATATATATCAATGCTGGCATATTTTCTTCTTGGTTACTTAACATTAATACTCTCCTTTCTTCTTTGTATTTCTAAAAATATTTTTCTTCTTAGACGCCCAAACGAGAGCGGGATCGTAAAATGGGTTGATGGGTATGCATTTGACTTTCAAGGTTCGGCGGCGAAAGATAAAGGAGACAAAATGTTGCGACTCTATCGGAGAATGTTTCATTAGGGTTGAAAAACAATTCTTCAAAAACCAACTAGCATATATTAGAAATGGACTGAATGAAGCTCTGGTCCAGTGGTCTCATAAAGCAGGGATGACATTTAATTTCATTGGTTTAAAAAAGACCCTAATATCATGTTTTATTAATCTTAATCCTTAAGGGGTCATTTTCTACAATATTTGTACAAAACAATTCCTAAATCTATAAATATATACGTCTCGTGAGTCGTATCAAATAAATCTAGAGTAAATTGCAAAATGGTGGCTGGACTTTACCCGCGTTAGCATTTTGGTGGCCAGACTTTCAAATTTGCAATTTGGTGGCCATATATTACTTTTAGTCTTCAAAAAGGTGGCTAAGAGCCGCTTTTTGTAGAACTTGTTTTTCAAAAAGGTGGCCCTTAGCCACATTTTCGAAAAATAAAAGTAATGTCTGGCCACCATATTGCAAATTTGAAAGCTCGGGCACCAAAATGCAAAATGAGGTTAAATTCGGCCACAAATTTGCAATTTACTCATAAATGTATACATTTCGTATCAATACATTTGCTATAAAAAGCCCATGCATGCGTTTGAATTAGAGCACCTGATCCTAGAGCCGTTCACGAACCGAGCCGAGTCGAACTTTGAAATTAACGAGTCGAACTTCATTTTTTTTCTGACGAACCGAGCCGAGCCGAGCTTTCTTATCGCACAAAAATACGTGTTTTATATAAAATATAACACTTAAAACTTGAGCAAAAAGTTTGATTTTAAATTTGGTTCTACAATAGAAGCATTTTGGATGGTTTTGATTATGTTGTAGAATCGTGCTAAAATATTTCATAATTTATAATGACATTTAAAAGAAAATTTTTGTAAAATTTTGTTTTTAATTTACTAAAGACTAAATCGCACTTTGCACCCCTTATGTATATTCACTTTTTCACTTTGGTCCTAAATTATTAATTAGAACATAGTGCATCCCTTAGCTATTAATTTTAATTCACTTTGCACCCTTTTTTTTGCTAAGTAACACTTTGCACCCTTTTAACTTAGCACCGTTAAAACTTAACAGTCAAGGGTTAACTTTTCAAGGGTATAAACGAATTTTGAATTCTCTAACGGGTATAATCTAAGAAACAAACATATATATAAATACATCTTGTTCTCTCTCTTGTTCTTGTGTCATACACATCTCCTACCCTAATTTTGTTTTGAAAAAGTCAAGGTTGCAAAGTGTTACTGTGGTGCGTGGTCAATTCAACAAACCGCATGGACATCAGCAAATGTCGGGCGTCGTTTTCTGGCTTGCCCCTTTCGAAAATGCGGGTTTTTCAACTGGATTGACCCTCCTTTATGCGATAGAGCTCGAGCAATAATTCCCGATCTCATACGAAGGATGAATCGTCTTGAAGCAGAACTTAAAAATGCTCAACAAACACAAATGATTATCAGCACTGTTCTTGATGAAAGCACTATAATGGGTGAAAGCACTACTATGGATGAAAACATTTTGGTGGATGAAATTTAAAAAAAAAAGAGTTGTATCAAAGCCATGATTATGGTGTTGCTGACTTGGTTTTTCATTCTGTTTGCTTATGTGTTGTCTAAATGATCTAAAATCCTAATTGTATCAGTTATAATCGTTTTAATGAATATTATTGTAGTTGGTTGTTGAAGTAATGACAAATCCTAATTGTATCAGTTGTAATGGTTTTTGGTGGTTGTATGAATGTTATTGTAGTTGGTTGTTGAAGTAATGACAAAAAATGCAATAACTGATGAATTGCAGTACCAAAAGGAAGTAATGACAAAACATGTAATACCAGAAGGAAGTAAAACTAGAATTGTAGTACCAAAAGGCAATAACTGATGAATTCTTTTTTGGTGGAAAACATGTAATACCATCCCAACAAACTCAGAAAATCAAAAGCCAAACATAACATAAGTTATAAGGTCTAAAAACTGAGTAAAACAAGAGTTATCAGTCCTTTCTTTTGCCCATATTTTTCTGCATCATTGACCTAGTTGCTTGCAAATTCTTGAGAGATGTGAACTTCTGCCCCTCAACTGCTTCAACATCCATGCAATTTGGTCCCTTTTTTCTGAGTTGGTGGCTTGAAGGGCCTTATGATACCTTCATGAGTTGCAGTAGCAGAACTGGATCTCAAAATATGCTTAACTGGAATGCTCTTGACATTTGGTTGCTGGACTGGAGGTTTGACATTTGGTTTCTTCCCATTCTTCTTGTCACGTGTTGGTTTTTTTCCATTATTTGTGTCAACACTTTCATTTTTGCAGGTTCTCTTATTGTGTCCCACCTGCTTACATTTAGTGCAAGTCCTCACTTTAGAAGTTCTTTCATCTGGTTGTACTCCCTCCATTCTTAAGTCATCCTTCAGCAACCTGATAAACCACTCCTAACTGTCATTGTTTTCAGCCTCTACCTGTGCCCAAGCAATGTGATACATCCCATCATTGGGATCAGTTGCAACTGTTGTTAATAGAATACCACCTAGGGGACCCTTTAGATGGCATCCATCTAACCCTATTAAGGGTCTACAACCATCAACAAAGCCTTCTTTTAGTGGACCAAGGCAAATATAACATCTCTTAAATCTCATTGCGGTCATGCCTAGTCCAGCCTGCTCAGACGTTATCTTTATAGTTGAGGTAGGCATTTTCCTTTTAATTTCATTTGCATATGCAAACAGTTTTGCATACTCCATTTCATGTTTCCCAAAAATGTTTTTTTTTGCCTTCTTCAATGCTCTATAGATCATGAATAAGGAAATTTTGCACTTCAGGTCATTCACAACTCTAGAATGAAATGCTTGTGTTGGCCAGGTGGGATTCATTCTGATTTCATTTTCATATTGATTAGCTATCCATGTAGAATTCACACACTTCTGTTCCCATGTTGGATTGCAGGTGTGTTGCCTCTGATATGTCTTTATTTGAATTGACTCTGTTCTTTGTTGTTTTATGCCATAGCATTTTCATTCACAACCATCAGTGCATATCCATTTAATTTTGTCTGCCAAGTTTTTCTTTAATCTTATAGGCCTCTGATGCACAATAGCATGTTTTCTTACTGTAGTTCTAAATGCCTGACCACTGGTAAATAGCATGCCAAGTTCAAAATAAGGATCATCCATACCTGTCATTTCATTGAATTCAGGAAACTGGAACTCTTCTTCATCACATGAAGACATGGCCATACGTTCATCATCACTATTGTAGCCGTCTTCTGAACTAAAATCTTCAGTCTTTTGTACTATGTCCTCAAACAGGTCTTCTTGATGGTCTTCTTCATGTTCTGTATCTTCAACTGGATCAACTTGCACCTCTACTTGTTTTTCTTCATTTTCTCCATCACTTTCATGTGATCTTGAAGTACCACCCTTCTCATAATTCTTCTTAACTCTCTTTCTTGGCTTAATATTCTTAGGCTTCACCTACATTTTCCTTTGCCATCTACTTCTTCTTGGCTAGGCTGGCTTGCATTAGGACCAGTGTCATCTAACACAATAGGTGTATCTTCTGTATTTTTGAATAATCCCTATTATAACAATAGGTGAATTGTAAGGATATAGCATAACAAGTAAAAATAGAGTTAATAGTAGAAGAATGCTACAAAAACTGAAGTAACTTACCCTTAACATTGAATATCTTCCCCTTTTTCTGGTCCTATAAGGAGGATTTGGAGGAGGGATTCTTTTCTTCTTCTTTGGAAGTATGTCTACCTCACTATCATTGGAATCCATATTAGAACTGTCACCTTCAAAACTAAGTTTATCATCTTCTACCCCTTCATCTTCCTTAGGTAATTCCTCACCTTCATCTTCATATCCACGTTCTTCCCTAATCTGTTCTATCCTTTCAATTCTTTCATCCTCTTCGAATTGAGTGAAAGAAAAATAATTGAAATCACTCCCAAAATCAATCATAGAATCAGTGGTATACAAATTCAAACAACTAGAATAGCATACGAAGTCAGATAATGTTTCCACGTCTTCACTCTTAACAAGTGGGATTAATCCTTGAACTATCTCAGTATCCGGAATGCAAAACCACAAACAGAATTGCCCTAACTCCAGTCCTAACTCTGTCATCATCGATTCCATGTCATACATATTAAAATGCCATTGTGCACACATGTCAAAGTAGCTAATTTCACCACCATGGTAACCATTAAGATCATCATCAAAATCCCCACCATGATGCACTTTAATTGTAAAATATTTGGAGGATGCTGCAACATACATATACATACCCCTCAATACACTTATAGTAGGTAACAAATTTAAAGAAAAAACCAAGTAACATATTGACAGTAAATCTAGAGCATAATTGTTAAACGGAGACAGTGATAAACACAATAGGGACCACAGAGCACTACAACATTGTATATACATCACAAAACCATACAAACCTTAAACTAAGTACAAACATTAAAATAAGTACAAACTCATGCATGCACGATGAAAACAAAGTAGAGAAAGAGAAGTGTACCCCGCAATTAGGTATTTCAGTCCCAATTGGTAGAACTGGTTCGTCAATCACTGGAACTTCTTCATCTTCTCCAACACATTCGCCCAGTATTCTGAAGGAACTTCAGCCCAAGTCGTTTTTCCATCGACGACTACTCTTAATCGACCGCTCATTTAGTCGTTCAAGTTTTTAGGGTACTGAATCACCGGGTCTTTTAGGGTTCAATAGCATTGGGAAATTGGGGAAATGAATTGAGGACAAGGGCGGGGAGTCCGTATATACGAGATTATATTTTGTTTATACTTTACTTTTCATTTTATGAGCATATTACTTAATTAACCTTTGTCATTACCCTTGACGGTTAAATTTTAACGGTGCTAAGTCAAAAGGGTGAAAAGTGAATTAAAATTAATAGCTAAGGGATGCACTATGTTCTAATTAATAATTTAGGATCAAAGTGAAAAAGTGAATATACATAAGGGATGCAAAGTGCAATTTAGTCTTTACTAAATTAAAACTTATAATTATATTTAATTAAAAATATAATAAATATATATATTTTTATAATGGTGTGTCGAAGGACTCTCTATCTCTCTATATAAAAGAGTGTGTTTTAAAATGCTACTCATATAACATATTTAGATGCGTCAGTATTGAAAATCATATATGATCTTAAATATGTGAGTTTGGTCGTCTGAGATTAATCTAGATCGACATACGGACTTAATCTAGATCGGCTAAGTTAAATTTGTTTCTGTGCCAACTTTAATTGTTCTTATAAATGTCAACTAGTTTCTTCATTGATCAATGAATACTTCTCCTTAGCCCTGCTAGCTGACTACATAAATTACTTCAACCCATAAAGGCTCCTCCATCTCTCATTCACTCTTTGGTATCCGCTGACTTTATCTCCTTGTCAATATTAAACAACACATCTTGCCCTCTTCTTCTCCACAAACTTCTTCAATCTCTCCCAAGTACTACAAATCTCTCCCAGTTCTCTGCACTTTCCCTCAAAAAAAAAGTCAAAACTCTTCATATCTTATATATACTCACTTTCAAGAAGAGTTTTCTATAAACTCTACTCTTTCTTTCTTTTTCGAAAGACTTATTTTGCTCTTGTTGTGTACATTTTCGAAAACTCGAAACTATGCAAGAAATCGAAGTTCCTTCTCATTTTACATGTCCAATCTCCATGCAACTCATGAAAGATCCAGTTATAGTATCCACGGGCATTACTTATGATCGTGAACACATCGAGAAATGGCTACTGACATGCAAGAATAAGTTTTGTCCGGTTACTAAACAAGTCTTGTCCGACGACACAGATCCAACTCCGAACCACACTCTTCGTCGGTTGATTCAATCTTGGTGTATTCTCAACAACTTTGATCGTATTCCAACACCGAAACCACCTCTTGATAAATCCCAAATTCTTAAACTCCTTAAAGAAGCCAAGAAATCTCCGCAGAATCGTCTCGAATGTCTCAAGAATTTACGGTCCGTGTGTCAGGCAAGTCCCATGAGCGTCAAGTTTTTGGAACAAAATGGCGCGGTTGAGTTTCTAGCTTTACTTATTAACAACCGTGAATTCGTGGATGAAGCATTGGATCTTCTTTACAATTTCCAAGTCTCGGATACAAGCCTCAAGCAATTAGTAAACGACGAGTTTTTCGAGTCATTAGTATTCGTTTTAAAATCTACGAATTTCCAGTCTCGAGTTCATGCGATCATTTTACTAAAATCTCTACTCCATGTAGCTGATCCAGCTCTGTTAATCCGCATCCAACCTCAAGTTGTCATTGAAGTAGTCAACCTTTTAAAAGACAATGTATCACACCAAGCCTCAAAGTCAGCATTGAAATTACTAATAGAAATTTGTCGGTGGGGAAAAAACCGAATCAAAGCAGTTGAATCCGGTGCTGTATTTGTTCTCATTGAGCACCTACTTTTCGACAAATTCTCAACATCATCCGAAAGACGATCTTGCGAACTCGTGTTGGTATTACTAGATCAATTATGTGGTTGTGCAGAAGGAAGGGCGGAGTTATTGAAACACGGGGCTGGAGTTGCAATTGTGTCGAAAAAAGTACTTAGGGTTTCTCAAGTGGCAACATGTAGAGCTGTGAGAATACTAGCTTCAATAGCTAGGTTTTCGGCAACAACCAGGGTTTTACAGGAAATGTTACAAGTTGGAGTTGTTTCCAAGTTATGCCTAGTGGTTCAAGTAGATGGGAATGGCAAAACAAAGGAACGAGCTAAGGAGATATTGAGATTGCATTCTAGGGTTTGGAAGAAAGCTTCTTGTGTTCCTCCTTATTTGTTGTCTTCATATCCTTAATTATATTCTTGTGATTAATTTCTTAATTTTCGGGTCTCATTTTTTGTTTTTTAAGACCATACAAAAAGGTACCGGTTCGAGGAGATGTACAAGCAGACCATGCGATACAATGTTCAAAATTAACTCAGAATTAAAGATACGAGATTTAAATTATTATTACCGTAACTGGTAGTTTTATTAAAAAATATCAGTTAATTGTTTCAAAATATATATATATATATATATCAGTTAATTGTTGGATATTATTACTCATTCTTTTGACTGTAACAAAAATTTATTCGAAAATGTACATAAATTTACTTTTAAATCTATGTTCAAATTTCCTAAAGATCAAAATAATTAATTAGTTGGTAAAAGGTTTTGATCACAAAGCTGAATAATAATAGGCAGATACGACCGAGGTTTGATTAGATACGTCTCTAGATTTAATTTAATTACAAGCAACATAGATAGAAAATTAGACGTGAAAGATAGATATTGTTTTGAAAATAATTAAGTTTAAATGTCTGAGAAATAAGCATTCAATAACAAATAAATGACAATGAGCGAGAATCAAATACAAAGTCGTCGGGGATAACTAAAAATAGGGCCGTAAACGAACTGAACTGTTCGTTAAGTTCGTTCGTGTTTGTTCGAGTTCGTGTTCGATAAGCTCGTCCGAGTTCGTTACCGAACACGAGTTCGAACAACATTTTTTGTTCGATAACCTTAACGAACTGAACCGAACTTTTAAGGTGTTTGACTCAAGTTCGCTCGAGTTGCGTTCGAGTTCGACTTGTTCGTTAAGCTCGAGTTCGGTTCGGGAAAAAATATTATTTTTATAATATTATATACATATGTATTATTTATTATTTATAATTTATAATTTATAATTTAATTTTTTTTACAATGATTTAAAGTAAATATTATATATAAATATAAAATATTTAATTAACATTTGGACTAATTTTTTCATCAAATAAAGTTAAAAATTATATTATTTTTTTAAAAAAACATAAAATGTTAACGAACTGTTTGTGTTCGTCAGAGTTCGGTTCGGTTCGTTATGTTCATGAACTGTTTGTGTTCGGTTCGAGTATTACCGAACTCGAGTTCGGACAAGAAATTTTGTTCGATAAGATTACCGAACATTGTTCAGTTCGTTAAGATTTTGCTTGAGTTCGTTAAAAATTCGTTCAAGTTCGTCCGAGTTCGGTTCGTTTACAACTCTAACTAAAAATAAGGGATGTCATTTGAGTTCTCTCATAAGATAATATAAATTGGTTCAACCAATACCTTCTTATTACAATATGTGATTAGGTGAAATGTAAGTGGTCATGTATAAACTAGATCGAGAACATTGGCCCAACGTGAATTAAAAAATAATGGCAATGCTGGCTGCTTGACACTGGTAACTAGAAGAATTCAATGTTGACCAAAGAAGTATCCAGAAACTTGTACTCCATCTTAGTATTTTAATTTTATAGACCATGCATGCATGTACTTACCAGAGTATGTACGAGTTACAGGATGTTTGAATTCAAACGAGAGCTAATTAAAAAAAATTAAAATTTTGATATAAAAATTTTAAATGAGACCATACTTATGCAAGAACTCGTGTTTGTATATAAATGAATTCAAACAAGTTGATGGTTTTGTTGTTAAAATATACTCTGGCAAAGATTTTTGAAAAATAAATAATTGAGAAAAATATTCATAAAAAGAAAATATTAAGAAATTAATGGGACAGAGGATGTAATATAGGGTTTTAATAATAATTTATGAGTTGTTTACTTAATATAATATCTAGTTGAGGGAGTTTCAAAATAAGATTACGTAAGATCTCATCAATTGTTACAGGAAAATTTTACGGAATCTTATATTATAATGTAACAATTGTACATAAAATATCCTGATAAGATTCAGATGGGATTTTACAGATGAACTGCCATACAGCATTTCATGAGCTACGTATTGTAGCTTCATGAAAAAATTAATTTCATGATAAGATTAAAAGCTTTACAGATGAACTGTAATACAGCAACATTCCATGAATGAATCCCCAACTTTCTACAGATTAGATTCCAAGTAGACAAACACATCGACATATATAAAAGGATGTATGTGTCAGTTTCAAGACCTGCTGGCTTTATAACCACTTGTTTTTTCCACGTTCTGCATTTTATCTAACCAAGTCATGAGGTACGTTAATTGGTTGACTTACAATTTATAAAAAGAGTGATTAGGGCTCAACAAAATTCCTCATAAATTCCAAACTGAATCCAAAATCGCTAGAAACCGCTAAAAATTGATTTAAAGTTTGAAATGTCCATATGTATAATTTAAGTTTCATTAAAGCCTTGATCCCGTCAAAGAGCTATACAAGATGGACGACCAATCTGTATCTGTCAAAAACTAACTCCTCTCCAAGACAGGACCTCGCTGTCTCAGGCCCTGTGCATAGTGGCGTGTGGGTAAAAAAGAGCAAACATGCACTTGGGCCACTTGGCCAATTTTCATAAACATACAACACACTACCAGGTTCATGAATTTTAATGTTAATCCATGGACTTCAATAGATGCATCTGTTAAACTTGTTTTATTCACAAAGTCGGCAAGTCAACCATAATCAGTAATCGCTAGGAATAACCCATTCATCTAAAATTTTAAATTGATAGTGAAAGGAGAAATCAAGATATCTTATATTGTATTCTCACGTTCCTTCTCACTTTAGCACATTTTTGAGCAGCGGTGGAACCAAAAAACCAAAACAGCCGGGGTTAATAATTAAAAAAAAGTTAAAAATTAATATAAAAAATAATTTTTTAGAGAAATTTTATCCCTACACTATAATTATTACAGTATTATATAATGACAATAGATTTTAAAATATAATGAAGTTCATATATATAACAAAACAAAATTTGAATCATTAGAACTTTTTAAGATACTGAAAATTACATCTAAAATTTTTAAGTACAGTCTATTCAAATTTACATTTTAATAATTTTAAAATATGACTTAGCAAAAAAAATTAAATTAAAATATTATGATCATAATTTTGAAATATCTTGCATCAATATTAAAGTGATAAATAAGAAGATGAATTACTTTGACAAGACAAAAAGAACTATCTTACAAGACTAAACTTTTATTTACTAATAATTATAATTTATTATTTAAGTGAAAATTTATAAATTTATTTACGTCAATCTATACTATTATATTAAAGACGAAACATTGAAAGTTTTGTAGTCTGGTGATGAAAGTTTTTGTAGTCTGGTCACTCCATTTATAGCCGTTAGATATTTCTGATCAAATTGATGAGAACCGTTAGATAAAATATTAAAATTATTACATAGAATATCTTTTCTATTTTTCATCTCATTTTCCAAAAATATCGCAGACAGTTTCATTTAATAAAATAACATAATCGGGTTATAATTGCTAATAACTAACCCATTACCTTTTTTAGCCAAAATATATATTCTTTTTTATATTTTCTAACTAAAATTTCTACTTTTCTATTTTTCCTAAATAAACCTCTCATTTTCCAAAAATATCACGAAAGGTTCTATTTAATAAAATAAAATAAAAATATTATAATTATTAATGACTAACCGATTTGGTTTTTTTTCAAAACGTATATTATTTTTTATATTTTCTAACTAATATTTCTCCTAACTAAAACCTAAAAAATATCACGGGCTATTCCATTTAGTAGCATAAAATACTAATATTATAAATCTATATATATATATATTATATTATTAAAGACGAAATATTAAAAGTTTTGGTACCTGTCTTTTGGTACGGTACTTGCCTTAATTAATTATTATAAAAAAATTTATAATAAGTTACCCTTTAAGTTAAAATACATTACTATTTTTTTCTAAAAAAACACGGACAATTTTCTTTTCAGCTAAAACATGTTACTTTTTATATTTCCCTTACTAAAATTCCTCATTTTCTAAATATATGAGCAAACCCTTACTTATTTATTTTAAAACCTATTTTAATACTTTTAATTGGCAATTACATTTCCCCTCTTTTTCTAGAAAATTACGGAAAATTACAATTTTCAGCTAAAACATGTTATATTTTCTATTTTCCTTACTAAAATCCCTCAATTTCTAAATATATCAGTGATCGATATCCAAATTTCTGAACATTTAAAATCGAATATCGGATAGGAAATTAGGATTATCCGGTTTTTGGATTTTTATGCTCACCTCTATATATCACGGACAAACCCTTACTTATTTACTTTAAAATCTATTTTAATACTTTTCATTTACCTTTTTCAACTAAAAATGTCACATTTTCTATTTTTCTTACTAAAACTCCTCTTTCCCAAAAATATCACGGGCAAATCGTTACTTTTATATTTTAAAATTCAATTAAAACATGTTATTTTCTATTTTTCTTACTAAACCCCCTCTTTTTCCAAAATATCACGGGCAAACCGTTATTTATTTATTTTAAAATCTATTTTAATACTTTTAATTATTTTAAAAAGTTTAACACACCTACTTAATTTTTTTTAACAAATGCAATTAATAAAATATAAAATATAAATAATAAAATTAACAATTATTAAAAATAATCCATGCATCGCACGAGTTTTAAACTATATTATTAAAGACGAAACATTAAAAGTTTGGTAGTCGGACGGACTGTCGGTACTTAGTGATTTTACTCAGTTACCTTTACTTATTTTCTTAAAAAACTATCACTAAATAATAACATTATTTATAACCAATTACCTTTTCAGCTAAAATACATTACTTTTGTTTATTTTTTTCTAACAAAATCTTATCTTTTTTAACAAAAACATGTTACTCTTTCTATTTTTCCTTACTAAAACCCCTCATTTTCCAAAAATATCACGGGCAAACCTTTACTTATTTATTTGAAAATCTATTTTAATACTTTTAATTATGGGCACTTTTCAGTTGAAACGTGTTACTTTTTCTATTTTTTCATTTTCCAAAAAATTTATTATTAAATAATAACATTGTTTATAACCAACTACCTTTTCAGCTAAAATACATTACCTTTTCTATTTTTTTTAACAAAATCCTCTCTTTTTCTAAAAAAATCACCGGCAATTACCCTTTTCAACTAAAACATGTTACTCTCTCTATTTTTCCTTACTAAAACCGCTCATTTTCCAAAAAAATCCCGGAAAAATCCTTACTTATTTATTTTGAAATCTATTAAAATACTTTTAATTACGGCACTTACCTTTTCAGATAAAACATGTTACTTTTTCTATTTTTGTTTACTAAGACCCCTCCTTTTCCAAAAATATCACGGGCAAACAATTATTAATTTATTTTAAATTTTATTTTAATTCTTTTAATTATTTAAAAAAGTTTAACACGCCTACTTATTTTTTTTAGCAAATGCAAATTAATAGAATATTAAAACATAAATAATAAAAATAATTATTAATAACAATCCGTGCATCGCACGGGTTTTAAGCTAGTTAAATATAATAGCTAATACTATTAAATTTAATTTCTAGTATTTTAATGTGAGATTAAAAAATTTACAATTAAAATCGCGATTGAATACGAGATATATGTACATGTTAAAATAGAAAAAAAAATCAAGATATAAATATATGGTATGAAAATTTCAAAGAGTTTTTTTTTAATCTGAGATTAATTAAATTATAAAGAATTTTTTTTAATTTAAGGAGGATATATATTTCATATAAATTAAAAGATTAAAATATGTTCTGACAAAAAACATAAGAAGATTAAAATATGTAATTAGAAAAATTACAAATATCATATAAATTAATTATAAGAGATTACTTTTTTATTGTAGTGGAGGCTAATTAAAATTAACATTATAAATTATGAACTTATTATAGTGAGACTAATAAAAATTAACACTATAAATTATGAATTTACGGTAATTTTAATGAGGGTTATAATCTCCCGAAACTCTCTGTACAGCTCAGCCACTGTTTTTGGATCGGATCATGGATATCGAGAGACAATAACTTATTTTCATGTCCATATTTAAAGTTGAAAAGAAACCGACTTATTTCAAATCCCGAATTATTTGAAGAGGTTGTAAATTGTTATAATTTCCAGAGTACTCGTATGGAATCGTTCCAAGGCAGGGTCTCGTATTTGAATGCCTAACTATAGAAAGTTGGACGTTCGATTACCGAATCTATTGATAGCTGCACGTAAATTTGATACCCAATAAGACATGGGCGATCAGAGAAAAAGCAGTTTTATAACTTTAATTCATCACTTCAATACTGCTATGCTCCCGAGTTGAAATTTGGAGAGAAGAGAAAATAAAAGAGAATTTTGAAATTTTCTTTATTAACAGTGCTCCCGAATTTTTGAAGTAGAGCCCAATTTTTTTTCCCGAAAAATGAGATGATTGGGAGAGAAGATCTCACATTCATTTTCAAAATATTTACATCCATATTATTTTTTTCAAAATTTTCTCTTATTATCAACAAAAAACTTGGAAGCACATTAAAAAAAATTTGTTGCTTTTATTCTTTTGTCTTCCATTCTTTTTGCATCAAATAACTTGGAAGTACAACGTAAATTAGTGTTAACCAGCCTAGTAAAAAAAATAGTGTTAACAAGTTTAAAACTTGGACCAAAATTTTACAACAATAACAGTAAAAACATTTAATATGAAATTTCGAAACGTAGATAAGCTAACTTATGAAAATCATTCGATTTATTACGAAAATGTTCATTAAAAATTAGTCTCCCCTATCTTCCATCACGGACCGGATTTATTAAGTTAATATATCATATATGTATGGTAGCACCCAACAAAGAACTCCTTATAAGTTATAAGAGTCTGAGAGAATCATTACATAAATATTCATAATACATATTTCTATCATATTTTTTATTAGATATAATTATAAATTTTAATTATTAAATTAAAAAATGAAATTAAACTACTTTTCTAAAAAGATTAATTGAAAACTAATCAAATAGTCCAAAGTGATGATACAACAGAATCAAATTTATCCAAAATGATTCTGCAGCAGAATCAAATTTAAAATCAATATTTTTATTCAAATTTTAAATGTTAATTTTTTTATAAAGTTTTGTATATGCTAATATTCTACATTAGAATCAAATTATATATTTAATGGAAAAATATTTAAAAATATTTATGAGATTCTATAATAGAATATATGGTTCTTCCTGATTCTCTAAGATAATTTTACTGGAACAATGACCCATATATTTATACGAAATACAGTAAAAATATAAAATTCAAAGACACTGAATAAAATTAATTTCCAGTTATATATGAAATAAACATACTATCTAGGTTAGGATTAAGCTTTTAATTGGAGGCAGCTGAATTCCAAGTATGACCAATAAAGTCTACGTAAACATGAATAACGAAACAAGACTGGGTTCGTAACCACTTATTTAAGCACGTGTTCTTTCTTTTTGACTTGTGCGCATTTGGTCGGCCCCTTTCTCTTACGTGAAAACTTTGAAATTTAAATTTACGATTCCATCGGATTTATAAAGTAAGAGCAACACCATTTATAAAGTTAGTTTAATTCAACGACAATTTTAATTTGCTTACGAAATTGTAAGGATTGGAGATGTTCTACCCACTAGTAATACAGTAATTAATAGTAACAATTAGCTAAAAACAAAAGATGATCATCATTTTATCGATCTTTTTCTTTGTCAAACACATGCAATGCACCAATAAATGGAGATGTGCAGTTAGTCAGTAAATTACTAATTAGGCTTCGAAAAGTAAAGTTATACCAAGTGCATGAAACGTTAGGTCGCACTTCACATTATCCATATATAATATTGCTCTCGTTCTAGAACAGAGTTGTTATGCTAAGATTAATTAACATGATCGTAAATTTACAAGAAGATTTTAATTAAATATTTCAACTCGTGTATGTTACATGATCATATATAATGTTCGGAATTTGTACCAATACCTTTAATTTTTTCATCTAATTAACAGTATCATCCTCGGTTTTTTAGAGAATACTAAAGATTCGAATTTTATCAAGGACAAGGATTGATGGGTGGTGAGGGTGAATTAGTTCCCAGCAAACTTAGTAAAGAGATAGTCAGCAATACAAGGAGAATTACTCCAAGCATTATTATGCAATTTAAGAATCCCTCTAGCTTTCTTCTTCAAATTATCATCACAGTCAGCTTGAATCACCATACACAACTTAGCAACAGCTCCAACATTCAACATCTCGACAACAACTTCTTCAGTTGCAGAATGTCTTGCGATTGATGTCAGTATATGAACTGCTCTATCATCTGTCACCGGAGAAACCCTAAGAATCCTTTTCGACACAAATGCAATACCACCTGCATGCTTCAAAAATTGAGCCCTCCCATCAGCACAAGCACACAGACCAGCCAGTAAACAAATTATAAGCTCAGTTACGTGTTTTCCGGGGTGCCCTAATTCGAGCTCGATTAGCTCAAAAACAGCATTAGCTTCTACAATTTTGATTCGATTTCGTCCCCAAGGAACCACATTCAGTAAAACATGTACCACTGTTTTCGTAGCTTGCTCAAACATTGTGCAATAGTCTCTCAACATTTTTACTATAACATAAAAGAACTTATTTTCTAATCTTTCGAGTAAACTTGAACTCGCAACTTCAGTAATGGCCTTGAGGACAAAAATCGCAAAGTGTTTTACAACAACATAAGTATTATCAACTTTATGATCAGCTTGTAAAATCCATAATATGGACTCAATCAGATCAAAATTTTCTTTGACCATCTCAATATTATCAAGCGAAGGTTTCCAAGTAAGATGAAGAACCCTAAACGCTTCCTCGATCCCTACATTTCGATTCCCCTTCCAACATTTCACAATTAACAAAACCATAGCCCTAGCCGAGCCAGCTTCTGCCATGCATTTCCTATTCTTTTCGTTCTCGTTAACAAGAACATCCATAGTTTTCAAAGCATGCATATACAATTGAGGACTATTGAGCTGACGATGTAACTTAAGAACATCAGAAATACTTAAAATAGATTTCGGAGTAGGGATTCGATCAATACCAAGATCAGCATTGGCTGTACACCATGCTTGAATAAGTCGACGGAGCGTGTGATTAGGTGTCAAATCGGAGTCTCTAGGCAATGGCTGTTTTGTCACCGGACACGAGGCATCATCAGCCGTAAGAAGCCAATGCTCTATGCTTTCGCGGTCGTATGTTATGCCGGTGATTGCGGTCACCGGATCTTTCATGATAAGAAGTGAAATAGGACATATGAAGTACGCTGGTACATCTATATCTTCCATGTTAAGTAAATTAGAATTAGAAGGTAGCTAAGATTTAAAGGAAATTAATCAAACTTAAACAAAAAAAGAAGGACTTGAGAGTTGAGAGCCGTGAAAGTTGAAACTATGGTCAATTTCTTGATTTATATATCGTAATGCATATATGGTTGGTAAGCAAAAGACCGTGGGATGTATTGTATGCTTTTACCATGGGTTTGAATAAATTTATAATCAAAGGAATGGAACGACTATTTAAATAAATATTAATTAGGTTTGGTCTACAATAGTTATGAACCTTAATGATACACAAAAGAAAATTCAAAAACTCACCAAAATTTCGAAAAACTAAATATATACATTATGTTAAGT
This sequence comes from Heracleum sosnowskyi, assembly GCA_030848705.1. NCBI lineage: Eukaryota > Viridiplantae > Streptophyta > Magnoliopsida > Apiales > Apiaceae > Heracleum > Heracleum sosnowskyi. Next base: position 8,270,234 of record CM061245.1, read on the forward strand.
TGTTAATGCATATATTAATGTTGATCAGACACCTTAGATATTTTAAAAAAGTTAATTTTTATCGATAAGTGTCATGATAAGTAAATGAATTCTTATAAGTTATTTAGGTGTTTGGATAAATTTATTTATAAGTTATTGAAGTGTTTGTTAAATTAATTTTTTAAAAATAATTATTTAATACAATGATCTTAATATATACATTTTAGATTTAAAAAAAAATTAAAAACACTAATGTGAAAATATAAAATATTTAAAAAAAATAAAGAAATCAAATAATAAATCAATAATTAGAGAAAATATATATCATTACTAACATTACTTATCATCTTATAAATTATAAATTTATGTAATAAGTTGGATGATATCCCAAACAAGTCCATTATATTTAGCAAAAAAAAAAACTTTGGGTTCATTAATAAGATATATTTGACTAAAGCTAGTAACACATTTCTTACCAATGATAACCCGGACCTATTATATTCACTACAACAAAATAGAATATAATCAACCGCGCGTAATGATCGGTTATGAACTAAAATGGTCGGTTATACGACTAAAATCGATCATCTAGAGTGGTCGGTTTAAGTCTAGTCGGTTATGTCAAATTGATCAAGTTTAACCTTATAACCGACCACACTGGACGGTCGGTTATGGAACTTGACAGATCAATTTAATGTGGGTTCACTTACTACATGTGTCCATACATGACACTACGTCAGCAGACTAAAATCGACCATTATCGGTCGGTTATGTTGTTTACGTAAAATGTTGACTGATTCTAAAACTGACCATAGTCAAATTTGCATTATTGGTCGATTTTACAACAGAATGAGACGGTCGGTTTTGTAATTTGAATGTGGTCGATAATGAGTGTTTACGGTCGATTATGTGGGTAATGATGGAATGGTAAAAAACGGTCGATTATGCTATCGGTTGGTCGATTTTTTGTGTTCTTTTTCTTAAAAGAAATGCAGCAGCTGCTGCTGTATGCCCTGTACCATTCCAATACCAATACCAACATTTTACCATTCAATACAAACTATACCATTCAATCCTATTCCAATCATTACAATTAAATCAATCTAATTCCATGAAAATCAAGCACAAACGTAATTTATAACTTATAAATCACACAAAACCATTAAAACCAAATTCAAATCCGATAAACGGATAAACCATACAATGTTAAGTCTGATATCATCGGGCATCCAACAAATGTAACATCATTACAACCAACAAAGTCATATTTAAATTTCATAAAACATAAGACATAAATAATACTACTCCGACAAAGAAACCGGAGAGTAGTCGAATCCATCCTCATCTTGGTCATTGCCTCCACCGTCGTCATTCTCGTTGCCAACCTCCACATCCGTATAATCTTTTTCTTCCAAAGAAAGTTGCTCCCCTTCCTATACACATATAAATCGATTTAAAATGCAATACTATATTCTAAATGGACATAAATACAAAATGAGAGGTAATTATTATCATTTTGACACGCACTTCAGTTTTTTGGAGGATGTCTTCAATGAAAGTCCTGACAATATTTCAACCAAAGAGCCCCTAAAATGTGAAAAACAAACACATAAATAAGTACATAACAAGTTAATGAGTTTTCGACCAATACCTACATGCAAAAAAAAAAAAAAAAACCACAAGTTAATCGAAATTTTCTATATCTCTATATCACAAGTTCATGTTTTGTAAGCAAATGAATCATAAATATTACACATTATACAAATCGAATCCATAAATCCAATCCAAATACATTAAAGAGTCCCTAAAATTTATAAAACAAATACGTACATAATAACATATCAAATGTTAATAGAAACAAATAATCGAAGAAATTAAAGCAAATTAAATCCATCAATCCTATCCAATTACAAATCTTAAATCGAATTAAATAGAAACAAATATCTCTATATCAACATAGACAAATCGAATCCATAAATAAATAATTGAAACCATAAATCAAAACAAACTCACAAAACCAACAAAGACAAATCGAAGTCATAAACAAATAATCAAAACCATAAATCGAAACAAACTCACAAAACCAACAAATACAAGCAAATAACCGAAACAAAGATAAACAAAATAATCGAAATTAACCTTAAACCCAACAAAAAGTTACAGACAAATAATCGAATTGGAGCAAAAAATACAAACAAAAGTTGACCTTAAACACATATCATACATACACGAATTCATATATATAGGTTTAGAAACTTACATCAAGTTGAGAAAATTGAGAGAAGAGTAAGCACGAATTCGATTTGTATGGAGTTGATTTGCACGGATTAATTTTGCCATTTGAAAGTTTAGTGTGTTAGAAAAGGAAGAGATTTTAGAGTTTTGAAGAGGGTTTTTAGAGTTGTGATAAAAAAGAGAATGTAAGGAGTTTTCTTTTATTTATACCCACACTAAAACCAACCGACGTAGTGGTCGGTTATGTCATTGGGCACTGTAACACATGCAGAACGACGTCGTTTTGTTAAGGGCAGGATTTTAATTAATTTTTCGTGAAATTTTTTCCACCCAAAATACAACCGGTCAGTTTTAACAGAATCGATCGTTTTACTTAACCCTAGAAATCCTAATGGTCAGTTTTAGTGAACCCTAGAAATCGCTAAAATGAAATAAACCTTAAAAAAGATAATTAAAACTAATTATATAGTATAATCTTTCGTACATCGATCAATTATCATTTATTCTAAACATCGGTACGGTTGGATCATGTAGATCATGTAGTTTTTATTTTATTGTAATTATTTCTCAATTTTAGGTGATATGTTCATATATTTATTATAAAAACGCATTTTTTAATCATCAAAATAAGCTATTTTTTGTGTATAAATATTTGTTTTTGTGATGTTAACATCCGTATGGTTGGATCATTAAACTAATAATTTAGTTTTCTATGTCATGTTAATCGAAGGTTACATTCAATTGAAAGTGCATACCTAGCTAAGAAGTAAGATGTTCATTGAATAAGTATTGCTCAACACAATGTTATATTTATAATATTTTTATATTTTATTCAAATGATATAAATTTAATTTTCACAACATTCGTCTATGTTGATATTTTATAATATAATAAATTTTAATTTCAATCTAGTGCAAAACTAAATGTATTAATTTTACATTTTTAAATATAATTTAAATCATAATTCAAGCAATAAGATCAGATAAAATATTGATTTTATACTTTCTAGTACAATTATAATAATGAAAAACGAGTGTAATTTAATAATATGTTTTTAAAAAATAATTAGTAAATATATATATATATATATATATATATATATTGAAAACGTTGATTGAGTTGGGTAAAACCGACCACAATTAAACATGTAGATTCGGTCGGTTACGATTGTAGCTCAAAAAACGATGTCGTTTCGCCTTACAAAGTACAAAATAATTGACTGATAGTTTGTGGTCGATTTTAGTTGTATCACGTTAGCCAAAATGCCGTCGTTTTGTTCATATCTACAGTGATATCCGACCAATTGACAAGTGATCGATTTTTACCCCCGCTTTTTTTTGGTCGATTTTATGTTATCGATTTTAAATACTTTTGTTGTAGTGATTACATATACATTTCATGTATTTACACTAAAAACTCTATCTTACATCAATTATCACGATAATTTGACAAGCTACACATGTTACAATGATCACTTCACTTGCCTAGACCGAAAACCTATTTCTACTAGTAATTTTCTTTATACATTCTGAAGATTTGTAGTTAAACAAGATTTTAAACATGCATATATATGTAGAATATATCAATGTTGGTATTTTCTCTTCTTGTTTACTTAACAATATTCTCCTTTCTTCTTTGTATTTCTATAAATATTTTTCTTCTTAGATGCCCCATACGAAAGAGGGATCGTAAAATGGCCTGATGGGTATGCATTTGACTTTCAAGGTTGGACGGCGAAAGATAAAGGAGACAAAATGTTGCGACTCCATATATCGGAGAATGTTTCATTAGGGTTGAAAAACTATTCTTCAAAAAGCCACTAGCATATATTAGAAATGGACTGAATGAAGCTCTGGTCCAGTGGTCTGACGAAGCAGGGATGGCATTTCATTGGTTTAAAAAAGACCCTAATATCAGGTTTTATTAATCTTAATTTTTAAGGGGTCATTTTCTACAATATCTGTACGAAAACAATTCCTAAATCTAAAAATATATACGTCTCGTAAGTCGTATCGAATAAATGTATACATTTCGTATCAATACATTTGCTATAAAAAGCCCATGCATGCGTTTGAATTAGAGCACCTGATCCTATCCTATTATTCAATGTTGAAAACTAAGCACTTTATAGACAAGTGGTCCATTTAATATATTTTATCACTAACCAGTTCAATGGTCCATTTAGCGTGATTATGGAGGGGCTCTCCTCTATGAAAAACTGGGAAGTGGCCCAACAAGTGGCTTTATGATAACAACTTCGATTAGAAGAAATACGCAACCATGTCAAAAAAAGAAGAAAAATATTTTTTTTTTAAACGTAAACAAAATTTAATCATTTTTTCTCTTCATCTAAAAGTTTCGGAAATTGTCTCGTTTTCTTTTCTCTTCTTTTCTATCGGATGCTAACTCGGTAGCACCCAATTGGGAAAGATTTTAAACTAATGAACATATTTATGGTTAAAAAGTATACTATAATAATTAAAGTATTTTCTGAAACTAGATAACGGGCCTGTTTGGCTACCAAAATATAAGTCAACTTATGACTTATAAATTCATAATATTTTATGACGGGTGTTTGTCAACCCAATTTATAAATTAACTTATAACTTATATGTTCATAAGTTGAATGTTAATCATTACTAACATTTTCCTTAACTTATTGACTTATTGTTTGATTTCTTTGATTTTTAATACTTTCTATTTTTACATTTGTGTTTTTAAATATTTTTTTAATTTAAAATGCATGTATTTAGCTCATTATATTTAATAATTATTTTTTAAAATGTAAATTAGCAAACTTATAACTAACTTATTAGTAAATTTATTCAAACATCAATACAATTTATAAGAATTCATCCACTTATCACTTATATAATCATTACTCATTTTAAACTATAAGTCAAATGATACCTCAAACACGCACAACTTCACGACGGGGTCAATTTTTAGAGAGAATATATAAACTTCAACTATATTATGTCATTCAGAAATACTAGACGAAAAATAAAGACAAAGTCAATCGAGTTTATATACACCTGAATGCGGTACAGATTAGCCGTGCTTCGGATAGAATGGATAGATCTTTTACCCTCACAGAAATAAAATGGATATAATCTTGTGCCGTAATTAATTTGGGCCAGATCTATGGGCTGGTAAGTCATAAATCCATATAACCTATATATAACTTTGGGCTATCAAAGGGGACCCAGATTATCCAGGTCCTCCTCATGTATAGGTATCAGTCCACCCATGACGAATATGTAACAAGCAAAAAGAAATTAAAAAAATTGAGGCCCTAGAAAGCTATAACCCCGTTTACCATTATTAGACCGACAGATGATGAAAACAAACAATTCTCTTTCGTAACTCCTGAATCCGATCCGGTCATTTCTCGTCGTTCTCACGCCTGGTTGTGGTGCAACTGCTAGTGGGTTTTTGCAAAACAACACTGGAGGGGGGTTTTAACCCTGGAGGTGCCTCTGGCGTGAGAATAATATTGGCCTTTGAAAGAATAGATAAAACTGTAGAGAAATCTAAATATGAAGGGTAGGTGTATAGTGTGTAGGATAGAGAGTGACTAAGTAACCCCTAAACCTTTTCTCCTTGGGCTATTTATAGGTTAAGGATTAGGGTTTAGGGGGGTGTACCTGCAATCATGAGCGTTGAATCCTAGGTAGGTGTGACACCTGGATGATGTTGATAGGTCACACGTGTCCAGGTAATAATTGTGGTGTCGTGTGTCGGGCTTATGCCGATATGCGGTTTAGGTAGGACATAATTGTGTCAATAATTGGTCATTCAAATGTGTCATAGCCAGGTGAGACTCCATGTCATGACTTGTATTATCCACATATTAGTATAGCAATATTATCTTACGCCATCTGAGACCTTCATCATTGGACCAAGGATGTGTTTTGTTTAAGTAAGAAAAGGGGCCTTGGGACCTTGCCCGGACTATTCATCAAGGCTTGGTCCGGGTTGTAAGTAAGCCAGGATTATAAACAAGTCTAGTTCCAAATATGAGCCAGGATCAAAGTATGAGCCAGGCTCCAAACCTTAGTTCGATCAAAGTATGCCAAGTGTTGGGGACCTCAGAGTCGTCCATATGAGTGAGCTTGTAAATTCCATGGCGGAGTACTTCAGCTATCTTGTAAGGGCCTTCCCATTCTGGCATAAGCTTGCCAGTGTTGGTTGGGTCGAAAACCTCAGTATCTCTGAGCACTAAGTCTCAAACTTGAAAGTTCTTGACCCATGCTTTTTTCCCTAAGTACTATCTTGTTTTCTCCTTATACCTCTCCATATTCTCTATAGCTTGATCCCGGACTTCATCAATCAGGACAAGATTAGTGTTCAGTCCTTCTTCATTTGCAACTTCCTCAAAATTTATAGCTCTGTGGGAAGGGTTACCCGCTTCAATAGGTAGCAAGGCTTCAGTACCATAGGCGATCTTGAAAGGGGTTTCTCCAGTGCTAGTCCTTGGACTAGTCCTGTATGCCCACAACACATTGGGCAGCTCTTCGGGCCATTTATTCTTGTTTTCTTGTAGTCTCTTCTCAATTCCCCTTAGCAGAATGCGGTTTTTTACTTCAACCTGACCACTTCCTCTAGGATAGGCAACATATGACTTCTTATGCTTTATTCTTTTTTTTCAAATAGTTTTCGAACTCGGATCCCACGAATTGTGGCCCATTGTCAGAGACCAGAACCATGGGCAATCTGAACCTCATCAAAATGTTGTCCATAAACTTGATACAATCCTGTTGATTAATAGTCCTCATTACCTTGGCCTCAGCCCACTTAGTCATGTAATCTATTGCTACCAGTAAGTATCTCAAGTCACCCTTAGCCCGGGGAAAAGGACCCATGATATCGATTCTCTATATTGAAAAAGGTATTGGAGATAGGACTGAAGAAGACAGAACTGGGCTCTGTCTTGGGACATTGCTAAACATCTGACAATTCTTGCATTTCTTCACAAAGTCAATAGCATCATTGTGGATAGTTGGCCAATGATAGCATTTCCTGATGATCTTATGAGCCAGAGCTTTTACAGCTATATGGTCACCACAGATTCCTTCATGGACTTCTTGCAAACAGTAGGCAGCTTAAACTGGGCCTACACATTTTAAGATGGGAGCAGAATAGGTCCGACGGTAGAGTAGTCTTTCTTCCAAGAAGAACTTTGCTGCTTTAGCTTTCAATCTCTGAGTTTGGCTCTTGTTCGGAGGTAATTCTCTATTTTCCAAGTATAGACTGAGAGAAGTCATCCAGCTAGGCTGATCATCAATCTCCATTACCTCATGTTGTTCCACAGTTGGCTTGTCTAATTCTTCAAAGTAGACTGAGCTATCCAAGTCAGCCGAATTCTGGACTAGCTTTGACAAGATATCAGCCTCTGTGTTGTCCTCTTTGTTGATTTGGTTGATTTCATAGTATGGGATTTGAGCCAGATAACGTTGGACCAGGGCCTGGTACTTGGTCAGGACTGGGTCTTTGCAATGTATTCCCTGCTTGTTTGTTTTACTACGATCTAAGAATCACTGAATATGGAAAGCTTTTGCACCCTTAAGGTTCGAGCTAAGCGGAGTCCGGCCAGAAAAGCCTCATATTCAGCTTGGTTTTTTGTTGTTGCGAAACTGAAACCAATAGTTTGTTTTATCTTAAAACCCTCCAGGCTCTTCAGGATGAGACCTGCTCCAGACCTTTCATTTCTTGATGATCCATCTACATGCAAATTCCAAGTTTCGGGATCAGGGTGGGTTTCTCCCCGGGTTCCACCATCATAGAGGTGTTGACAGGTTTGGGAAATGAGCATTCCACAATGAAGTCTGCTAGGGCTTGAGATTTGATTGATGTCCTTGGGAAAATGGTTAGGGAGAACTGACTAAGCTCTATTGCCCAATTGACTAAGCGTCCAGACACGTCTGACTTGTGTATTATCTTTCTTAAAGGCTGATCAGTAATGACTTTGATTTCTCGCACTTGGAAATAATGCCTTAGCTTTCTTGATATAGTAACAAGAGCAAAAACGAATTTTTCCAAGTTAGGATAATGGGTTTCAGCATCTTTGAGCACTTGGTTCACATAGTAGACTGGTTTCTGTTGTCCGTCAAATTCTCGAATCAGGCCTGCCCCGACAGATAGGGGGTCGGCTGATAGGTAACGACTTAGCGGCTCGCCTGGTTCGGGTTTAGACAGGACCGAGGGAGTAGAAATGTACTTCTTGATTGAGTCAAGAGCTTGCTGGCACTTCGGGCTCCATGCTACCTCTTTTCTTTTTTGGGCTCCTTTAAGTAATTCAAAGAAAGGTAAGCAACGTTCATCAAGCTTAGAGATGAACCTTCTCAAAGCTGCTAAAGATCCGGCTAGCTTCTGGATATCTTTTTGAGTTTGGGGCACATGCATATCCATAATGGCTTTTACCTTCTCCGGGTTGGCTTTAATTCCCCTTTGGTTGATCATGAATCCCAAGAATTTCCCTGATCCAACTCCAAAAGTGCATTTATTCGGGTTATGTTTCATCTCATTCTTTCTTAGATTCTCAAAACATTTTTTCAAATCGGCAATATGATCCGGGACTGTTTTTGATTTAGCAATCATGTCATTGATATAGGACTCGAGGTTTCTTCTCAGCTGACCTTGAAAAATTTCAACCATGGCTCTTTGATAGGTGGATCCAGCATTCCTTAACCTGAAAGGCATGAGCTTGTAGGCATAGACAACTCGGTGAGTTATGAATGCAGTTTTGGCTATGTCAGTCAGGTTCATTTTGATTTGATTGTAGCCAGAGAAATGTCCATGAAACTAAGCATGACATGTCCAGCAGTGGAATCAATGAGTTGGTCTATGCTGGGTAAGGGGTATGGGTCTTTGGGATAAACAACATTCAAGTCAGTGTAATCAACACACATTCGCCACTTGTCATTGGGTTTTTTGACTAAGAAAACATTGGTCAGCCAATCCGGGTATTTGATCTCGCAGATTATATCGGCTTTGAGTAGCTTTTCCACTTCTTCATCAATAGCTTTCTGTCTTTCTAGTGCAAAGTTCCTTCTCTTTTGCTTAACTGGTTTTTTGTTGGGATCTACATCTAGCCTATGCATTGCTACAGACTCCGGGAGCCCGGGCATGTCATCCGGACTCCATGCAAACACATCAACATATTCCCGGAGCAATTAAGTAAGTTCCTTCTTCAAGACAGTATCCAATTCGGTTCTAATTTTAATTTTTTGATCAGGGTTGCCTTCCACCAATTCTCTGGTTTCAAGCTCCACGGCAGCTTCAACCTTGTCCATTTCTTTTCTGGAGACAAATTGTTCGACCCGGGCTTGCACGGCCTGGTCAAGGTAAGCTTGAGCTGAAGGATTCTCGATATTCTGGACTTCTTTATCGGGTTCCTTTTTTGGGTTGAATCTATGCTTCTTTCGACTTAGATTTTTCTGGTAGGAGTTGGCTTTCCTTTTATTTTCGAGATCAGTTTCGACCATGATTAGAGCTTGCCCATAACATCTATTGGCCATTTCATAATCTCTCCGGACTTCTCCAATTCCAAATGGTGTAGTAAATTTGAACTTCAGGTGTGGGGTTGAAGTTATAGCTTGAAGTTTGGTCAGGGCTGGTCTTCCCAGAATCACATTGTAAGAGGAAGGGGTGTTGATGACATAGAATTTGACTATGTTGGTGACCTGATTTGGATAGGTCCCAAACAGGACTGGTATATACAGGGTTCCTTGGATTGAGACTAAGTTGTTCCCAAATCCATAGAGGGGATCTTCTCTGCAATCATTTATCGTCACACTACCCAATTGCATTCGATCCACGGTATGTTTGAACATGATATTGACAGAAGAGCCATTGTCAATCAGGACTCTTTTAACTTCGGTATCATCTATGTCTAGACTGATAATCAGGGCTTCATTATGATTTGGATCAAGTCCTTCAAAATCTTCCTTGCTGAAACTGATTATTTGTTTTGGACAGGTCTGGACCATCATTATCTCATCTCCTGAATCCGGGCTTTGGGGTGGTGAGTCAGATCCACCCAAAACAACATTATTGTCCTTCCCGGATCCTTCTCCCCTATCTACAGTTCTCTAGGCTATCTTCTACAAAGAACTTTAGAGATAGGCAATTCTCGGTTGTATGTCCACGGGTTTCATGATAGTCACAATGCTTGTGGACAGATCGGGTTTCTGGTCCGGTGACCATGGGTTTTGGTGGATATTAAAAGGGTTTGTCATTCACCTCTTTCAAGATATCAACCCGGGGTCGGTTTAGGGGAGTCCAGGTTGGCTCCGGTCTGGGTTCAGGTTTGGGTTTAGTGGGTCCGGGCTCCCTCCTTGGATTAAAGTCCAGAGGTGGCGCTAGTAAGGCGAGCTGAGAACTCTGGATGTAGTTACTCTTCCTGTTGGGCTTGATTTTTTGTCTTGGTGGTAGTTGTTATTCTTGGGACGGTCATCGGTCTGGGTTGGTGATGTTCCTTGCCTGGTCATCCTCATAGCTTGAAGTATTTCAGTTTCCTTTATGAACGTAGCGACCATTGCATAGGTTGCCGCCAGGCTCTGGGGTTCCTTGTGGATGATATCAAAGACATATCTCTCATTGTTGTCCGAGTCCAAGTTTCTTCTGAAGATAGTTAAGGCTTCACGCTCATCCAGGTTGCTTACATTGTTTATAGCTTCCTAGAATCTTTTCATGTAAGTGGCTAAAGGTTCTCCCCGAGCTTTTCGAACAGTCTCAAGATGGCACATGTGCATTTCATGAGTTTTGTTAGCTCGGAAGCGCTTCAAGAAAGCTTCACAAACCTGCTTCCAGCTGTGAATGCTTCGAGATGGAATCCGGTTAAACCACCTATGGGCTCCAGACTTAAGAGTTGAGGCAAAGAACCTGCATTTGGTCAGGTCGTTGAAGTAGTAAATCATGGCAATTTGCTCGAAATAGTTAACATGCTCTTCTGGGTCACCCAGACCATTGAAGGAGTCGAAGTTGTATTGTTTGAGATTTTTCTGCCTTGGTGTTGCTTCCAAAGAGTAGCTAAATGGGATGAGAGTGTCCCCAATATTGATTCCCGAGTCCTAACCAACTTTTCTTTGGAGCTCGTGAATCAAATGAATCAAGTCTCCGGGCTCTTCATCATATGAGATTATGTCAAGGCTGGGAGCCCGAGTTCTTCTTCTATCATGAGTTTTGCCAAGAATCTGGAGCTCCTCCTCTTGAATTCTTTCCTGAATTCGGAGGTCCAACTTAGCTTGTTCTTTCTTCTGGATTTTTTCTCGCAACTCGACAAGCTTCTTGAGCTTGTCAGCTTCATCATTCTGATTTTTACTCTAAGTTCGGTGGTGGGTTCTCCTTTATGTCTCCTTTTGCTTGTCCTCAATTCGGTCAAAGATAGAAGGAGATCGATGAGATCCTCCAGGGTGATGATAATTCTCACACTGCTCCTGTTCTTTGTTCCTGGTTTGGTGATATAGCCGGATTGACTCAACGATCTGTTCACCAGTCAAATTCTTCATCTGTCCGGGTTCAAGGGCGAGATTTGTATCCGTGTACTTGTTCATCTCAATATCAACTCTAAGGTCATTTGGTCGAATTACTTGGGATGCTAGAGTCAGGACTGGGGGAACCTGGTTTCCCCCTGATTCGGGACCTGATTAGTCTGATCCGGTGTCGGGTTACTAGGTGTGAGTCTGTTCGTGCTCTTACTTCCACGAGCCATGTCTCAACAGAAGCAAAAGTAATATTCGCCAATAACAATTTTTGAGCAAAAGAACAATTTTTTACTAGATCTAGGTGTGTTTATGTAGGAATAACAATGTATGCATGCATTTCTGGGTTTATAGAATATCAAGGCAAGCAAAACTAGGTTTTCGAACAGATCTAACAAGGATCAATGTAGATCTAAGCTAGGACTAAAGCATTCAAACTAAAAACTGCAACTTTATCAAGAATATCAACAGATCTGGCCTAAACAAGGTTCATAAAGGCTAACAAACATGCATACATTGCAGAAATGGGTTAAAGAGTTCATTTTTATGGCAAAATCAAAGGTTTCCTGGTGTAGATCTTACTTTTTGATTATGACTCTTCCAAAAAAGATAGAGCTTGTTGATGACGACCAGTCTAGTGGCACCGAGACCAAAAGACAGAGTTCACCCCCTCCTTCTAGCGCCAAATGATAACTCTAGAACCTGATCCAGTCCTTCCTCGTCGTTCCCGCGCCTGGTTGTGGTGCAGCTGCTGGTGGGTTTCTGTAAAATAACACCGGAGGGGGGTTTTAACCCCGGAGGCGCCTCCAGCGTGAGAATATGACTAGGCTTTGGAAGAATAGATAAGACTGTAGAGAAATCTAAATGTGGAGGGTGTGTGTATACTGTGTAGGATAGAGAGCGAATAAGTAACCCCTAAACCTTTTCTCTCTGGGCTATTTATAGGCCAAGGATTAGGGTTTAGGGGGGTGTACCTGCAATCATGAGCGTTGAATTCTAGGCAGGTGGGACACCTGGGTGATGTTGACGGGTCACACATGTCCAGGTGATAATTGTGGTGTCGTGTGCTAGGCTCATGCCGTCATGCGGTTTAGGTAGGACATAATTGGTCATTCAAAGGTGTCATATCCAGGTGAGACTCCCTGTCATGACTTGTATTATCCACATATTAGTATAACAATATTATCTCACATCATCTGAGGCCTTCATCATTGGACCAAGGATGTGTTTTGTTTAAGTAAGAAAATGGGCCTTAGGACCTTGCCCGGACTATTCACGAAGGCTTGGTCCGGGTTGAATTGGGCTATGTAATTATCCAATAATATAATCAGAAACAAGAGCCCAATGATGTTTGAGAAAAAATGTTCAGAACTATTTATTATAATTTAAATAATTTTGCTCTTATAAAAATATTTATGTCAAGTAACTTAGCGAGTCTATGTTTAGGATTCAAAATTCCTTGATCAATTTAAGATATATTAATATAATCAGTACTTATCTCAATCCTCCTGACAAAAAAAAGGGATATTCCATTTGATATCATTGTACAATTGGCTTTTCCATTTGGTACCACACAAAATTTTTGACTTCCAAGTGACACTATCGTACTTTTGGCTTCATCTCCATAATATCACTCCGTTAATCAAACGTTAGTCGGCCGTTATAAAATTATGGGATTTTACATTTGGTACTACTTGAAATTTTTGACTTCCAAGTGGCACCATTCTACTTTCAGCTTCAATTCCAAAATACCACTTTTTAATGAATATGGTGAATTTGTTCAAAATTCTTGATTTTATGCCCCTCAAAAAAATTATTTGGCATCCCTTTGCCCACCAAAATCCAAGGAGTTTGAACAAAATGATCAGATTCATCGAATTTATTAACATAGTGGTATTTTGGAGTTGAAACACAAAGTAGAAGGGTACTACTTAGAAGTCGAAAACTTTGAGTTGTACCATATTGTCGTAATAGTCAACTAACGTTTGATTAACGGAGTGACATTATGTGGATGAAGCCAAAAGTATGATGGTTTCATTTGGAAGCCAAAAATTTCGAGTGGTACCAAATGAAAAAACCAATTGTATAATGGTACCAAATGGAATATCAAAAAAAAAATATTAATCTCAATCATTTAATGATCATCATTTTTAGCTAAGTTCTAATTATTTTAAATAAAAATTAAATAATATTATTATTAAAGTAAATTAAAAATTTTAAAATTTTATTATATGATCAAACTTCATATTAAATAACGTACAAAAAAGTTAAAAAAAAAAGATATATTCAAACGGACCAAACCCAATAGTCAGACAAGAAGCTCTGGACACTTGTGATGATAAGGGTGTTTTTATAGTCCTGTCTTGTCCAACTAATTGCCTGCCTCTATCCACCTGCATTTAATTAAGTTGCTGTCTAATTAGACTGCACCAATTATTTGTACGATGGATTTTATAGATCTTCTATTTCGAATTTAATATTTTTCAAAATTGAAATTAATCAATGTAATCAAACATTTGTTGTTTGAAGCAGAGGTAAGGATTTATACTCGATCTATTCCGAATCTAATTTTCGTTTGTTCTGATATCAGTAAAAAAATAATTTTATTTTTTAAACTTCAAAATTCAATATTTAGTTGGTATATTGTACTCCTTCTGTCCTATTCATTTTTTTACATTTTTCTTTTTGGGATGTCTCATCCAATTCTTTATATTTAAAAACTTCTATAAAATAGTAAAATTTTATAATATAAAAATCAACTATTTATGTTACTTTCATTCACTTTATTTACTTTATACTTTAAATATTGGCGGGTTCCATCACTTTACTCGTTTTTTTTACTCTTCTCCATTACTTTATCTATTTTTTCCTTAAACTCCGTGCTCAACTCAAATGATAATTATTGGGTGGGGACGGAGGGAGTATCATTTTTGAAGGGATGAAAATGTTAAGAAATTATGTGTTTTGTTTTAATATTTTGTTTACTTTACAAATTAATATATGTTCTTAGATATTTGGAATGCGCGAGAATTTAATACTGAGCCGACAAAAATAAGCTCTTAACATTTAAGTTATTTCATCACACTCCCTAAGAAATTATGTTAAATATTCTCATTTATGCTATTTTCTCCAAAAATATAAAATTTTAATCATGAAAATAGAGTAAAGTCAACTCGTTATTTTAGTTTAATTTCTTTTTCTTCAAAGAAATTGAACGACGGAGTTGGCATGAATCGTCAAGTAGCTATCGCAGTGGATAGATCTTCTTGGATGCTAAGGACAAAAAAGACAAAAGCCCTTTAATTACAAATGATCCCATGTAGGTCTGTCAACGGATCGGATTCGGATCGGATCAGCCTAAATCCATATCCATATCCATTTATTTTAGCGGATTCGGATTCGGATCGGATCATGACCGGATTTTTTATAGGCCGATCCATATCCGGATCCGTTCGGATCACGGATCGCGGATCGGATATCCGATCCATTTATATTTTTCCTTAAAAATTTTGATTTAAATTAAAATTTCACTTAATATTGAAATTTTTTACAATATCTTGTAATGGTAAACAAAATAATTAAATAATAACTCTAAAGTTTAAAATACGAACTCTAACATAATATTAGAAATTTAAAAACAAATAAAAATTAAATATTTAGAATAATATTGAGAAAAATACGATGATTCATAGGCCAAACGATGATATTATACTTCGGAAAAATCTTATCTCACATTTTAATTAGATTTTAATTAGTAGTGATTGTATAGACTACAAAGTATAGACTATTGAAAATTGCAAATAATTTTTTCATAATATATATTATACAATATATTTATATAAATATTATATATAATATATTTATATATATTATATTCGGATCGGATCGTTAACGGATCGAATCGACCTAAATCCATATCCGTTCCATTTATTATCGGATTTTTCTTATCGGATCGGATTTCGGATCGGATTTTTTTTTGCCAAATCCATATCCATTAAAACAGTCTCGGATCGGATCGGATCGGATCGGATCTCCGCTCCATTGACAGGCCTAATCCCATGTTATATCACGCCGTTGCCCCAAGACCCTACTAAATAATGTTTCCTTTATACTTCATTTTTTCCAAAACAAAAATATATTACTTCAAAGAAAAATCCTATCAATTATAAAAATATCGAAACGGCAAATTTATCCTAAATAAAAAAAAATTATATTTGACAAAATTTGAATTCTCGATATTTCCGATATTTCCGGTGAAGAATATTGAATGAAGGAGTAGAAGTTGATGAAACAAAACTTGTGAAAATCGAAACCCTACATGCCAACAATTATAGGGACCAAATCAGTGAAATAATCGGAAGGGAAATCTCTTTATAGATCAGGAAAGGACTAGTGAAAATGTGAATGATAATACCCTAGGTAACAGTGGTCTCACAAAAATCATACAAATATTGCAGCTTTTCTCGCACAATAAAAGTGCCCTACAAACGTATTTTTCAAGCATCGTCCCCTTGTTATTTTTTACTTTTTCAATTTTATAGTACATATTATTACAATTCATTAAGCTCTTTTTCTTGCACCCTGTCACTTTTTTAAAGATGTTGCTAATTTTGGCAGGGAACAAAAAACAATTATAAGTATGTATAAAATAATTAAGAACAATGCTAGAAAACCATAAAAAATCTCCATAAAAATCACCCCGAATGACATGATAATTGCGAGGTGACAAAATAAAATATTTTTATTAGAGCGATTCATATGAATGCATGCAGATCCCTCTAATTAATTATTATATTAACCAATAAAAAATGAACACATGACATTACAGACATTTTTTACGGTTACATAGTATTTCTCAATAATTAATGTCATATTGTCATGTGATTGAAACCAATCAAAACAATATTATGCGTTATATTATAATTATACATTTGAATAAACTTTTTATATTTTTTTAAGATTTATTACGTAATCGGTCATGGCAAAAATAAATTTACTAAAAGATGATCAATAACAATTAACAAGGTCAACAAAATTATTTTTACCTAATTTTCATAGCGTTCATCTCATATGTGAAGATGGGAGAGTTACGGGAATTAGATCCAAGTACTCGATAAACTTTGTAATTTGTATATTGACTATTGAATAATTGGGTAATCAGGGATGAATTCAGGACTTGGGTAGCATGGGATCAATTTATTTTCCCCCCCTTCATTTTTTGACAAATGAATCAATTTAAACTTAAACAAAAACATTAAAGTGAAAACATTATTAGTTGGGTTCTTCTATCGAAGATCAAAATTTTCTTTTGATCGAATTAAAATAATAAAAATATGATTTTTTTTGTAATTTGTTGATATTAAAAAATTATTTAATGATCTATCTAATTATAATATTTTAAATTAAAAATAATAATTTATTAACTCGAATTTTGTAAGCGTTTGCGATACTTTTATTATCAATATACTGTATTGTACATATATAAATATAATTTTTATGTATTTTATAGATGTTCAATAATACCTGATTGATGAATAAAAAATTTACTCATTATATGCTACTAAAAATACAAATATGCTATTATTATAAAATTAGAAATAGTAAAATTAAACAAAAATATTATGGATTAAACACGTTTAATATTAGATACATAAATATTACAAATAAAGTTATTTTTCTTATTCTTAATTTAAAAAATCAATTTTACATTGAATAGGGGCTAAAGATATAAAAACATGATAATATGTAGTAAAATAAAAAAAATATCCAAAAATATATTACATATATATGTTAATACTCCATCTATCTTTCTCATTTCTTTATAATTTTTTTATATTCCTTGTCACACATTTTAAGGCTCCTATAAAGTATAATTCTACAACTTATTTTCAAAATTTTCTTTTTCTAAATAAAAATTTATACATTATATTTTTATTTAAAAAAAAAATTTAAAATAATTTATGAAAATATATTTTATAAGAGCCTGCTGGTGTCGAGTACAAAGGGAGTATTATACCCTCGTTAGTGTGGGTAAGCGGTAACTATATAAGCAAAATTTTAACAGACTTGCATCGAGGGAAAACAGATAATTACTGTACGTCCCGAAACCCCAAGTCAAATTCGTAGAATATTGGGTAAGATCCTTCGATTAACGGATTTTTTAAACTTGAATTGACAACATTAATCCTACGTTGGACAATGATTGATGAGATTGGAACCGTGTAGCTCATATGGAGTTTCATTTTCACAAGATCCTGTCTTTAAAACAAGATATTGCTTAGATTCTAATGCATTTCAAATCTAAACTGATCATATTTTTGTTGGAAAATGTAAGATATCCCAATTTATTTGACAGAACGCTCCTAAATGTTGATGTGTAAATATATTATTGATAGTTTTATTAAAATTATATGAGTTCTGCATATATGTATGTATTTTTAAATGTAAATATATCGTAGAGTTTGGGGATCCTAAGGTTAATCTTAGGATATTTTTCTAAGATCATATAGAATTCATGTAATTGAACCCATCTAATAATTTATTATTGAATATTCACTTATCATTTATTTTATTTGTATATAAATTAGATAAGTAAATAATTAGATAGACTATATATTACAAAAGACAATCACTACTTGAGGAAAATCTACCTAAGGTCTCCCTCACGATCCTTTTTCTCATATACCGTATATTCACATCATTTGATACAAGTATTAGTCATGTTTGAAAGTTAGAGACTTGAGCTAAATTAGAGATTTGACCAAAGATTATTTGATAGTTAGCGGATTGAAATAACGGTTGATACTCAAAAAAATTAATTTTAAAAAGCTACTTGGAGGAGTTTTTTTTAATTAGATGACTATAGATGTGTGTAGTTAAAATACAAAAAATTAATTCAAATAGTTAATTACCAAATATTTTAATGTGAAACAACTAATTCAATTCGTTTGTCAAAATAACTGACTTAAATCTGCTAATACCACTAATTACCACGTGATCTTTAAATATTTTCTTGAAATAGCTGACGCTACCCATTTTTGTTTTCGGAAAAGAAATCATAATTGACAATCCCGAAAACACGTAATATACTTCCTTCGGTCCATAATGTAAGACACTAACACATTTCTTGATCTTAAATAAAAAGAGTTCAACCTAATATTTTTTTACAATTCTTTTTTTGAATAAAAGTAAAAATACTTTTATTCAAAAAAATCATAAAATATATTAAATACTCTTTTTACTTAGATGAGGAGAGAATTAAACAGAGTTTTACAGTGGTTGATGCCAACGCTATTCTGGCAACTAGGGTGCCAAATCATGATGCTGATGATAGAGTAGTGTGGTCAAGCTCCATAGATGGCAATTATACGGTGAAAGCTGGCTATAAATTTTGGCACGACAGAAACATTGGATACTCTGCAATTCCTCAGTCAAAGGGCTGGCATAGGATCTGGAAATTAACACTTCCACACAAATTTAAGATCTTCCTTTGGAGATTTTGTCGCAATAACCTTCCAGTGAGGGTGAGACTAAAAGGTAAAGGAGTTCCTGTCCCTTTAATGTGCCCTATGTGTAATGTCGAGATTGAGCATCTCAGACATGTGTTTTTTGAATGTGAGTTTGCCTTAAGCTGCTGGCATAGTGCTGAGTTGACACTCGACACAACCAACATGTATGAAGCTGATGTTTGGCTCTTAGAAAAATTAGAGACAACATCTCAGAGTGATATTACGAAGATGTGCACAGTGCTGTATGGTATCTGGTATGGGCGTAATAAACGAGTTTGGGAGAACAAAGTTATGTCAGGGGAGACAGTGATGAACATTTGTTCTAAGATGCTGCAGGATTGGAAGAATGCAAAAACCAAGAGGGTAGTAGAGGTCCCAGATCACAGCCAGGTTATGTTGGGTGTCTCAAGAAGATGGCAGGTACCTGAGAGTGGAGAATACAAATTAAATGTTGATGCTTCATGGACACTGGGGGCTGATATCTGCAGTGTGGGAATGGTGTTGCGAGACAGTAGAGGGCATTTCATCGAAGGGCGAACCATGTCGTTCACTCAAGTTGGGGATGGCTTGGAGGCCGAAGCTCTAGGGATAAGGGAGGCACTTTCTTGGGTAAAAAACATGGGAGAGTTGAAGGTAACAGTGGAGTCGGATTCATTAGTCGCAGTCAATGTCATCAATGGTAAGAACAACTATCTCTTGGAGGTTGGACACATCATTGACCATTGCAAATCAATGCTCCGGGTGTTGCCAAGTGTTAGATTAAATTTTATTCGTAAGCAAGCTAACGAGGTAGCTCATGGTCTAGCTAAAATGCCTTGTGATATTAATTGCTTAGTAACTTTCACGTCTCCTCCTACTCATTTGGACGAGATTTGTAATTTTGAGATGATTTGAATAAAATCCTTAGTTTCAAAAAAAAAAAAAATGTGTAAAGAACTTATACCGTGGACTAGAAGGAGTACGATACAAACTTGTTTGCGTTTGTCGTCACCTTTGAAGGAATTAAAATGTATCAAAATCTGATATTACCGTATTAACGTACCATCCTAATTGTAAAAATTGAAAATCAAAATTAATTGGTTAATCAATTGATTTAATTAATCAGGAATTAATTTGAGATTTTTTGATAAATCAGAAATTTTTAAATACTCATTAAAGTATTTTCAAAAGATTAATGGGGAATTTTTTGAAAGTCGGGTTTTTTTATTTAATAATTATTAATTTTTGGCCACCGCATTCACAAGAGTCTTTACGGATAAACGCAATGCATAGTTGTGAACTTTATTAAACACCGTTGAAATCTCGGACCTCAGTTTAGAAGCAGAAAAAAAGAAATATTTAATTATAAAAAAAAATTAAAAAAATATAGGAAAATAGAAAAGGATCGTACGTGTCATGAGAAGATGATAATGATCATAGTCATTTTGTGGTCCTAAAATCCTAAATCATCCGACACAACTGCAAAGAAAAGGAACCGCCACTCCCCCATAACAACCGGCCAAGTTCCGTCACTTTACTTCTCAAAGTCATATCTCACCTTCAATCGGTCAAGCCAAACTCACCATTCTTTTATTTTCAGGTTTGTATTTTCTCAAAACAACCGCGGTTATCGTCAAATTTTTGAGGTTAGTCGGGATTCAAAGTAAAACGTTTTCTAATTTTTATTAAAAATAATAGTTTTATAAAAAAATTATACTAAAGTTACCCGATTAAGATTAGCTCCCTTATTCCATCCTTACCTCTCATATCTCAACTTCAATCGGTCAAGCCAAACCCGCAAGATATATGTATATTGACGATACTTTCGATAATTTAAATATGGATTTTATATCTCATCTAGCTACCCAATTTTCATGAGACTCCTTTAAAGTACTCAAATCATTGTATATATCACTCCATAAAATTTAGAAAAAAATAGTAAAAGAAGACTTAACGAAATGCTAGTTATAGGATGAAATGTACCACGCATAGCTCATATAACAAAAATAAATCACGATTACATACGTAGAGGCATGTTAAAACATATATATGAACATAGATACATATGTTTTTCTTTTAATTTTCTCTTAACACTTTCAACCTTAATTTGTTCTTGTACTTGATTTATGATATATATAGTGATTTGAGTGTTTTAAATGAATTTCCATGAAAATCGAATAACTAGGTGAGATATTTTTACAGAATCGATGATTACTTTGATATAAAACTCAATTAAATATTGCATTGTGATAGGAACAAATATGAAAAATATCCCCACCAACTACTTTAAAATCGAATTGGATGAATAATCCTGTCCTGTCCTCGACTTAAATATCTGTATTCGAGTGAAAGGAAGTTGAAGTAATAATTATATTTAATTAAGTACAACTCTTATCAACTTAAAATTTTGGATTACCAAGAATTTAACTACGGACTATCTAATTCATTACATATTTAGTGTAATTCTTAAAATTGTAATTGCATTATAAATTATTAAATTTTACATTTTCGAAACCACATTAATTTAACGAGAGACTTTTTTTTTGCTAACCTACTCTAATGGGAGACGTTTAGATGTTAAAAATACATTGTGTTTGCATTCTTCAAAATTGTAAGCGTTCGGAAACAATTTGATCTGATTCGAGTTTTATTTAAGATGGAGTCGAATTTTGAACATTATATTTTTATTTTTTAAACTCATTTTAAAAGAGTAAATGTTTGTTTCAACAAAAAATATCATGATATATTTTTATCATATATATAAATAATATGTCCTCATGTATTTACATTAAAAAGTTCACCGTAAAAGTTCCGTGACAACTTTATGTGATATTATTTGTTATAAAAAATATTTGCTATAAACCGTCCCTTTGGAAAATTAGTGAAATTCTACTTCTTATCACAAAATTCGACAGAGGCAATTTACTTCCGAGACACAAGACAGAAGTCCCCCTCACAAGGATGACAAAATTATTCGATCAGATGGATATTTGATCCAAAATTCGAAATTTTTGATTTATCGAACCCGATTTTTTGGATTTAATTTTTAAACCTGAAAATATTTGGATTTGAATTTTAGATATATCGATCCGAAATCCAATCCGAAAACCGAAATCCGATCAAAACCCGATCTGAATCCGAAATCCGAATATATATAAGCTAGTGATTAAATAAAAACCAAAATTATAATATATTTTATACTATAAAGTATAATATATGTTTTACGTATTTATACAATACTATTATAAGCAAAACACAGAATTATTAGTCGGTTATTAATTTCGTATGCTATTGTTCTTTAATATAATTAATAAATTTATGAGATAAAAATAATTTAAACAATTACAGCCTATTGTCTTCTATACTTTGGAGAAGTTTTTCTCCTAATTCCTAATTCAAGTACAAACACATTTTATAGAAAATAATACTATAATTATCATATTTTGGATAGATATATAAATTCATGTATTTTTTAATTTACTATTTTTAAGCTATTCGATCCGAAACCCGAAAAAACCCGAAAAAACCCGATAGATTGAGTTTGAATTTATATTTGACATATCCAAAATCGAACCCGAACTGATTCAAAATATAACGTATTGGATTTGAATTTTACAAAAACCAAACCGATCCGACTCGATTGTCATCCTCTTGAATAAACCCTGAAAAAAAGCGGTCCGAATAAGTTACAATAAGCGACAAGAAGAAAAAAGAAACGGTGAAATGGTAAAATAAGCATAAAAACATGGGCATTTCTTGAACTTCACAAAGTCTTTTGGTGTGATTAACACTTTTGTGCAGAGTTGAGCAGAGAGTCCACATCTGAGTGTAATAAAAAAAAGAGAATCACCAGAGAGAGAGAGAGAGAGAGAGACTGAGAGAGATTGAAGTATTTATATAGTATACTAAACATATTATACTTACAAAGATGAAAGCTCTGCAACTGCAAGCCCACCTCAAAACTATTCACCAACCCACCCAACAACAAAACTCACCCCTCTCAACCAAAATTTCAACTCAAAATCTCATCTATAGCCTTCATTCTTGCTAAAGATCCAAACTTTAATCTTTTTTTACACTAATCTTGAAAAAAGATTCATACCCTTTTCTTGAAAACAAGTTTTTAAGCTAAAAATGGAGAGTTTAATGACTAACTATGAGCTTAGAGCATTTGGGTTTGTGTAGATTTTCTCACAGATACATACATTTTTATAAAGTTGGTATTTTTCTTTGTTGTATCTATCTTTAGAATGGCCTGCAGGAGGACTATTTCTGGTAATTTGGATCCAGAGAGGAAGAGTAGTGGTGGGTTAAGGACTAAACAAGCTGGAAGAGGTTCTTGCAGAGGTAGTTAGATTAGATTAGTGATTTTGAAGCAAGAAAATAAAAGTGAAAAAAGTGTTAGTTCAAGAATTTGAAGGTGTTTTTGTAGCATCAGTTCAAGAAATTGAAAATTTTAAGTCATAAGAGAAATGGGTTATTTGTTAAAAGAAGCCCTCAAGACTCTTTGTGGAGTTAACCAGTGGTCTTATGCTGTTTTTTGGAAGTTTGGTTGTCAAAACCCTAAGTAAGTTAACTCTATTTTTATGGTTTTTTTGTTATTTATGTGTGTATGTATTTCTGTAATGTTTTGTTTATTTTGTATGATGTTTGAATGATTTTTCAGAAAATTGTGAAGATAGATAGTTAAGTGTAATATATGGTTCTCTAATTTGTGTTGGAACATTTAGGAAAGTCTGTGTATTCTGTGGGTATTGAGGATGAACAGTGTTTTGATTGTTTGTGTTCTTTTTGCAGTTGTCTTGTATTTATCTCATTAATTTCTTTATAGAAACTTGTGCTGACCCATGTTTGTGTAAAAATGGAGGAGACAATGTTGACCTCACCTTCAGCTTTATGATGTCTATGTGAATCTCCTTTAGTTTTTACTGTATATATTTGTATTCTTCTTTACATTTGTTGGATTCATTTGATTTTATTCCAAATTTTCATTTTACTTTTGGCTGTGATGAAGTCTGTGTTTTTTGGACAAGTGAGAGAAAGGAGAAAGTAGCATAAGGTCATGTTGCTTACCATCCTTGCATTGTTATTTTGTCAGATTCATTTGTCTTCTTAAACATTAGTGCATGTATTTTGACTATTGAGTCGTACATTCAGACTCAGTATACATTTCTGTAGTTAATACTTAAAGCTTATAACCTATCTTATAATCTTTTAATCTTATATCTTTTACTTTCTAAAATTTATTATTTAACTGTTCTGCTCGAGTCGGATCTACTTTTTTGCACATTAGTGTGGTTTAAGTAGATTTCTTTTAGGGTGACAAATGAGTTCGACAACATGAATTTACCAGCCCTTCCAATTCCATTATGATATATTTTCCTTAATAATGTGGAATCTACGTAGTTTAGATAATTTCCTATATTTTCCTATTAACCAGTTGGTTTACAAGCATACAAATAAATAGTGGATAATTTGATTGTAGCTGCACCTCAGTTGTTATTTCGTTTTTCATTTCCAGGCTTTTAATTTGGGAAGAATGTTATTATGGTCCCATAACATATTCTGGTGCTCCACCCATGCCTGATCTTGTTTCTCCTGAAGCTTGCAACTCTCTTGGGTTTCAAGGCGGGGATAGAGTCCAATTACTTGTGAACAAGATGATGCTAGATAATTATGTTAATGTTGTTGGAGAAGGGTACGGTATTTTCATGTTAACCTTTTATTGTTTACTCTTTCATTTTATTTATGCTTTCATTTTGACAACTCAAATACTTAAAAGAGGTGTTGTTACACATATGCTTCTTCAGACTTGTCGGGCGAGCTGCATTTACTGGAAACTCTCATTGGATTCTTACCCAGAACTATACGAAAGAATTGTATCCACCAGAGGTACACATTATACTATATGCAATAATCTAATTGCAATATAAAATTTGAAATTACAAGGAGAAAAGGGTGATTAGTGATTTAAGTGTGATTCAATAGGTTCTGTTTTACTGTCCGGAACTAATTTGAATTTTCATTCGATAAACTTTTTTTATAAAGTAACCCAGTATTAGTCTTACTTATCTGTTTTATCTGGCCCTACTCCTACATACGGTTTGGTTTTGTGATTTCACTGTGACCATTTATCCTGTGACCGTTTATCCTTTATTCTTGTTTCTGGATGATGTTAGGTATTAAGTGAGGTGCATCAACAAATTTCAGCAGGAATGCAGGTTTGTGTGTGTCAGTAATCTCATAATAGCCTATCACTCCTTTAAATACTAATTATATTTTGTTCTTGATCGGCAGACAGTTGCAGTCATTCCTGTTCTTCCTCATGGTGTTGTTCAGCTTGGTTCATCATCATCTGTAAGGACTAGCTTCTCTAACCAATGAAATTTTAAATTCCATAACCGTTTACATGTATATTCTGGTATGAATATACTCTAGCATATGTGTCAGGGGTCTGTGCCTGTGATATTGCTAAATTCCACGTCATGAAGTCGAGCTTAGTAGTTAGCAGTCCATACTCTCTTCATTCTGTCAGTAGCAATATTCCATTAAATAAGCAATGGATGAATGACATAATATGAACTGAATGCAGCTATCTATGGCATTATATCAAATAATCTGAAAACTTGACATTATAGATCCTCCTTTATATTTTGTTTGGAGTTGATGTAGTTATTGTGTAACATTATATTATTCTTTTTGCTTGTGGTATTATAAATCAATATTACAATTGGGGTTGTGAAAATTCATTTGGATTATTTCAGCCACCTGCCTATTGTGAAAGCAAACGATAATTCTTAGTTTAGATGCAGGCCTTCATGCTACATCGCGATTTGATCATATTTATTTGGAATTTCTTTCCATTGATTTATTTACACAAGTAATGTTCTAAAGGCCATAGGTGTACGTTAATTCTTAGTGACTAATTAATAATGCCTTCCCCTGTGGAATACCCTTCTGGTCAATTGTATCTATAATTCTATATTCATAGACCTACATAAGAGACTGTAGTTGTAAATTCATCTGTAAATTTTGTTAGCTAGACACCAGAGGAAGACGAAGCACTGTATGTATCCATATTTATACCAACTTCTCTCTGTTTGAGTTTGCTAGTATTGCAGTTATATTGGTCCTTATTTCCATTTTTGTTGGCGTACTTCATTTTGTTAGATAGCTTCTAATTTCTATTAATTTATATGTGGGTTGGCATCCACACTGGCACAGATCATGGAGAACATGCAGTTTATGGATGACGTCAAAACTTTGATTCTGCAACTTGGATATGTTCCTGGGTCTCTATTTTCTGACAACTTTACAACAAAGGAACCTTCCTCGGAAATTGGAGCAATAGTTCTTGAAAACCCTGCTTCTACGAGTCCTTCTAGGAAATGTAAGGTTGCAAACTTGACTTCTTACGTTACTGACAACTACAACCAGCAAAATGACTCTCTAGCTCCGATGTTGGGTTGTCAGACCTCTAGTTTAGTTGGGCAAATTCATGATAATGTACAGTCTACTGGTCCAAAATTTCAGAACCACCAATTCTCGCTTCGCAATAATCATCCTCAAGCTCAAGTCATTCCAAATTTTAAGACTACAATTGATCAGAAGAGCCAACTAGAAAATGAAATCACAAAACCTGAAGTAATTACCCTGGATCCCAAATTGTGGCAGAATGAGAAGGCTTCTTTTTACATTCCAGGGTCCACAGATCAGCAACCCTCTCTGGGTTCAGCAGCTATTGTTCCTGGCAGTAGAATTTTAGAACAAAAGATGTTGGTAAATGCTGCTGTTGAAAATGGTGTCCTAAACAAATCCAATGCATCTCTTTCAAAATGGACAACACCAGGCTTAAACTCAAATCAAATAGGTTCTGACAGTTCCCCATCACCCAAACCGAGCATCCCACATAATGTTTTGGGTGGTCTACATGGATTGGTGAAAAGACATAACTTGCCTGTTCTTAGTGCCGAAAGTGAGTTTCAAGATGGTTCACAATATAGCACACAGTTGCCTACATTGAGTTTTGCTTCCAATGACTTGCCTGCAAGTATCTCTAATAAGAAAAATGAATTTCAAGATATTACATGTGCTCAGGTTCAACCTTACAGGGGTAAAGAAGATATAAAAAATGTTGAATTTCAGGGGAGTATTGCTCCATTTACTCCATCAGACAACCATACTGATCTGTCTGGCCATAGTTCTGGTTTCAGTCATGATGGTCTTAAGCAAAATTCTGGATATCAGAATATTGGGCATGCTCAATATGAAGATGCATATGGCCAGACACATTCCGGGAATGACTTGTTTGATGTTTTCGGTATGAATTTTAAAAATTCTCTCTTTGATGAAAGTTGGAACAGTTTTGTACATGATGGGCCAGGCTCAAACTCCAAATATCTGGACAAGAATTACCACACATCGTACAAGCTTCAGAATGCATGTTCTGAGATGCAAGTGATTAGTGAAGGAAACTCAGATAGTGATGTTCTATGTGGGACTAGCACAGACCATCTTCTAGAGGCTGTGGTATGCAGAGTTCAGGCTGCTACAAAGCAGACATCGGATGATAGTTTGTCTTGCAGGGATTCATTGGCAAAGATCAGCGGAACTTTTGCTCCTATTGCTTCTACCTCATCTAGGTTAGCCAATACTCCTAATCAATTGCAGGAAGCATGCATTAATCTTGCAAAGTCCCTACCAGAAGAACGAGCGTTGAAATCTTATTCATATAATTATAAGCCTTGTAAGGAAGAGTCAGGAAAAATTTCCCAAACAAAGTCCTTTCATGGATCCCAAGGTAGTTCTTGGGTTGAGCAAGGTCCTGAAATGAAGCAAAGTTCGAGCTCAACCACATTTTCAAAGAGGTCAGATGAAATCAGCAAATCAAATCGCAAAAGGCTTAAACCTGGAGAGAATCCTAGACCCAGGCCAAAAGACCGCCAGATGATTCAAGACCGTGTAAAAGAGTTGAGGGAAATTGTTCCAAATAGTGCAAAGGTACCACCGTCTTTGCAGTCCCCTTATTTTGTCCAACAGTTCCCATGTTCAGTTAATTTTTTCAGTTGCTGACATTTATAGCAAACTGTTTTCCTTAACAGTGTAGCATTGATGCATTACTGGAGCGGACGATCAAACATATGCTGTTCCTACAAAGTGTTACGAAGCATGCTGACAAACTAAAACAGACAGGGGAGTCCATGGTATATATACACTCTGTATTTAGATTGGGTGTTTACTTTTCATGGATGGTTCTCAGAAAGATGTGTTTTCTCGAAGGCCTAATAGAGTCGGAGTACAGTATGCTTTTTCGTACAAGTCTTACCTTGTATTGAATTGTGATGCTTGTGAATCTGCAGAAGTCGCCAATCATTAAGTTTGTCACATAGTTGCATTCAAAATATGCTTACATTTTCTTGTGTGAAACTCCAGATTCTTAACAAGGAAGGTGGATTACTACTGAAGGACAACTTTGAAGGGGGAGCAACCTGGGCATATGAAGTTGGTTCACAATCTATGGTCTGCCCTATCATAGTTGAGAATTTAAATCCACCACGTCAAATGCTTGTGGAGGTAGTAATTGGGAATTTTAGATCATTATGTTAATATTTTAGATATAAGGTGATAGAATGCACACACTAACATTACCATACTTTATGGTCAGACACTTAATTTTAAATTTGATGTCTCTCTTTCAAATGTAGATGCTGTGCGAAGAACGAGGTTTATTTTTGGAAATAGCTGATATAGTTAGAGGATTGGGATTAACCATTTTAAAGGGGATGATGGAAACTCGTAATGACAAGATATGGGCACGCTTTGCTGTAGAGGTAACTAATAAACATCAAAGAGAATTTTAGCAAGATATCTTCATATATGTTTCTGCCTTTCTGGGAGGACTTGATTGTTTTGTCGTGCACTGTGACTAAAATTATAACAGATACCTATCTGTGTCTAAGAATTGAAGTTTTAGATTTTGCTTCTTGTTGCCATACTTAACTTCTTTGTCTAATGACATCTTTTACACAATATAGGGAACGCCAAAATTGCATTTGTCAAAGCAAAAGAAGTAGAACTATAACACACCAACATGTATTTTAAGCTTGCGTATATAGAAGTTGATCCTATGTTAGGATCAAAGTTTCTCCACCAAAACAGTAGTATGATATATGGTTTGAAACCTTAAAGGCCTTCTTAATCATTCGTATTCTGCTCATTGTCATAACTAAAATACCTTGAAGTATCTCTGAATTAAGAAAATTCCTGGCTTCGGTACAAGGAATCCTCAGCTCCTTAAGTAGCTGCTGTATTTTGAGGATAATTATCTAACATGCGAAATAGTTGCATGTTTCTGTTTTATTTGCATTTAGAACTTGTACATATCTTTCTTATGTTAGTTCTGTGAACAGGCTAACAGGGATGTAACGAGGATGGAGATATTTCTCTCCCTTGTCCGCCTTTTAGAGCAATCAGTCGAAAGCAAAGCAGAGTCAGCCAATTGTGTTGGTATAGATGGTGCAATGTCTCACCCGCCTTTCCATTCAGGGGTTTCCATAGCTGCAACTGGTAGACCATGTAATTTTCAATGAATCACCTAATATATCAATTTTGGGTCTGGATATGCAGAGAGCAAGCACACCTTAGCTTTGCCATGACCAGCACTGATCTAAAATTGATCTATTTTCGGGTTCTGAATATAGCTGATGGCTTTGTCTTCTCTAGAGCAGTTGGTGATTTCAACTTAAAGCCACATTAATATGTTTAGTAATCACATACGCTTCTTATTTTGCTTCTGTAAAGGGATAGACGAGGTCCACGAGGATGTAACAGAAACATTGTAGTCACCGTCTTGTTTGTCCACTTAATGTATGGTTAATCGTGGTAGTGTGAGGAAGAAGGGAAACAAAATGGAATTCTATTGTTACTTGATGAATGCTTCTTCATTTTAGGAAAACCATAATATCATATTAAGTGCTGTGAATTGTGCATTCATCTTTTAGCTATTGTAAGAGTTACTTATTTATCCGGTGTGCAGGCATGGTACAAAACTGCTGTGTTCCTCCGCAGTTTCAGCTAACCATGATCCTACGTTTCTTAACTGCTCCAGGTATACATTTACCGAAAAATAGACTAAAACTTGCTTTCATGCTGACAGCCTCCGACTCTCACTAATTTCATCCAGCTACGTCAAATTTATTGATTATTGTCGCAAGGTTTTACGGGGAGGCTTTACGAGGATCATATATTATATTCTAAAGAATTACAACCTAAAATACTTCATATGGTTATCACCCACCATCATTTCTTCCCATTCCACTTTCCTACTGCCTCTCCCTCAGTCATGTCAGTTGGGCCAAAAATCATATCTTGAACTTGAAGGCCATCTCAGTTGCAAACTGACCATAGCGCATAATAACTAGCCAGACAAGTATCCATCAAGTACATAAATCTATACCGAATCTATGCCGGGGCTGGTTCTGATCACAAACGGGTGATGCTACCGGGGTATCATGAAAATTAAAATTTTAGTGGCACAAAATTTTATAATTTCAGGGGCACAAAATTTTATAATTATAGTGGCACAAATATTTTCTTTTTCTATATAAGAGAGAAAAAAAATTAAAAAATTTTAGAGGCACAAAAAAGAATAAAATTTTTTTAGAGACACAAAAAAATTAGGAGCAGAATTTTTATTAATAAAGAAGCACCTATGAAAGATTTAAGATACAAGAAGCATTAAAAGAAATTACTTAAGTACTTTTGAGTGATTTTGCTGACAAAACTGCTAGAAGAATTATTTTTCAAAAATAATAATTATATATATATATTTGATTTGTATTATTGAGGGGCACAACAAATTTATTCGCTTGGAGCTTGAAATTTTTTAGGGCTGGCCGTGTATGTATCTGTACTTTTGTATTAATCTAAATATTGAAAATTGGTCAGTTTGGTTTACGGTATTTAATTTAATAAATAATAAAATTAATATTAACTAGCAAATTATTTTTTACAATTAAAACACTTACTATTATTAACAAACCGATTGCCTTTTATAATTAAAATATATACGCACATTCGGGATACAAATCTGAGTCGGGCAGTTTTTGGAATATATATCGGGATTGGATAGTTGAACATCTCTATATATACATACACGATACACACCAAACATAACGAATCCTAAAACCCCTGTTCTATATATTCTAAACCCCTGACAACATTAGTTCAGACCGAATCAGTTGGGTTTGAATTGAAGTATAGTCTTGCTTACACGTGCGGAAGATACATTGATCAAGGTATAATTCTGTTTTTGTCTGCATGTATTATGCTGTAGTCTTGCTCTAGAGCTTCAGAGGGTTTTGCCATATTGTTAACAAATTAGGTGATTTTTGTTTGGTGTATTCACCGAGTTTTGTTGATATTAAACTAAGTACCAAAAAGTTAGAATGGGATCGTATAGATTGAAAGATATAATAAAATAGTATAGATTCAAAGATGTGTATTGATATCTTAATGTGTTTTTCAGTGAAGACTTGTAATCCTGACAGTGTATAGAGAAAATGTTGGACTTAAAACTCTTCCGGGACAACCCTGAAATTATTAAGGAATCGCAGCGTCGCAGGTTTAAAGATGTTGCGGTTGTTGATGAGGTCATTGCACTCGACCAAGAGGCCCGCTTGGGTAATTTCTTAGTAGTCTTGATTTTTAGCTTATCGTATCAATTGTTTGAATTATTGGTTTGGAATTCTTATCGGGTTTTCGTGCATGGGGGTGTTGACTTTTTTATATGGTTTTATTATGTGGATGTGTAGGTCAATATGAGCTGGATAATTTGCGCAAGGATTTCAACCAAATCAGCAAGAAATTTGTGGAGCTCAAAACTGTGAGTTTCTTTTTAATTGTGTTCAATATATAGAGATTGGCTATTTTTTTCTGTTATGTATGTAGTTTCTTTTAAACCTCGTTTTGTCAATTTTGCAATCTTTTTCTTGTGTTTGGATTATTTGGAATATATTAAAATTGTATATTACTTGGTTAAAGGCCGGTGAGGATGCAAGTGAAATGGCTAGAAGCGCGAAGGCAAACAAGGATGCAATTGCAATGAAAGAGGAAGAAGTTAAAGCTACCCGTAAAGCATTGTATTCAAAAAGGGAGACAATTGGTAACCTTGTGCATGAGACAGTCCCAATTAGCAACAATGAGGTCTGTAGATTTTTTGCACTCTGTAGTTAGGAAAATTCTATGCCATTTTCTCATAATTGTGCAATTTTATAGGATGATAATGCTGTAATCCGGTCGTGGGGTGAGAAGCGCTCAGAGCAAAATTTAAAAAGTCATGTTGACCTTGTTGAGCTTTTAGGAATCGCAGATTTGGAAAAAGGTATTGGGCTTGTTTATTTATTGTATCTATTTTAACTAGGGCTTATTGTGGTGCAAGTGTGCAACTACTACTTGATTTATTTCCATCCCATGAATGCTTTTAGATTCAAGTAGTGGCTTTAATACTATAACGAGGCTCCAAAATTAAATCTTTTTGAAATTGTCAGGGGAAAATGTAGCCGGAGGCAGAGGTTATTATCTGAAAGGAGATGGCGTACTCCTTAACCAAGCTCTGATTTGTTTTGCTCTTAATTTTATGGCGGGGAGGGATTATACTCCAGTGCAACCTCCTTTCTTCATGGAGAAACAAATCATGGCCAAGTGCGCTCAATTACCACAATTCGATGAAGAACTTTACAAGGTAAAAACTTATAAAATTGAAGTAGTACAAAAGGTATTAGCAGTTAGCACTGATGCACTATATGAAATATATATCGAAACACTGCAACAGAATATACCTGGGAAACAGTTGTCCACCATATTTATTAGGACAGAGAATTACTATAAAACATTATCCCCAGAGCTTCCTCTATGTTACATTACCATTGAAAATGTTTTAGTTAACAGTTGAAGGAAACGGGATGGGCATCTTCTTCAAATAGTCATGACTAAATACTAATTAGTAACTATTACTGCATAGGGAGTCTATTCTTTAAAAATGTACCAATGCTATTGGCATTTTTTTAATTCTTAATTTTCTATCCTTATGTCAAGATCAACTGTACAGTTCATTATACTTGCCTGTTTTTCTGTTTATAGGTTAGTGGTGAAGGAGACGATAAGTATCTGATTGCAACGGCTGAGCAGCCACTTTGTGCTTATCATAAAGACGACTGGATTCATCCATCTGAGCTGCCAATCAGGTAAAAATAGTCTGGAATAGCTTCTGTGGGCACAGATAATTTAACCTCTGCAACTGCCCATGCACCCTCTCCAGACACACACACACGCATACCATAGACATTCACGCATGCACACATACCCTTCTCGTTCCTTGCTGCAAGTTAGAAATTCGCAGTGCTTAAATTGTTCTTTTACTAATTTTGCTAGATATGCTGGATTTTCGACTTGCTTTCGTAAAGAAGCTGGTTCACATGGTCGTGACACTCGTGGTATTTTCCGGGTTCATCAGTTTGAGAAAGTGGAACAATTTTGCGTGACTAGTCCTGAAGGAACTGATTCCTCGGACATGTTTGAGGAAATGATTAAAAACTCTGAAGAGTTCTACCAGACGGTACATTTGTTTTCTATTCACATTTATAAAGTTGAAGCATCCTCTTGTTCTATCTCTATGTCATTTGTAAATTTTTTGGTTAGCTGTAAGTGCATTACTATCTAAATTATTTATATGTGACTTTATTTTTGTTTGTTTTCCCATTGAATTTGTCAATTGTATGAGAAAGTTACAAGAGTATTGTACTGATTATGGTAATGCTAAGTCCTGCTAATAGGGGGTTAAGATATTTTGTAATTGAGCTGTTACATATTATTATCTAATTAATATATTTCCAAAGAAACTCACTAAGTTTTTATTCACAGCTAAAAATTCCATACCGCGTAGTGGATATTGTCTCTGGTGCCTTAAACGATGCAGCGGCAAAAAAATATGATTTGGAGGCATGGTTCCCAGCATCCAAGACTTACAGGGAGCTTGTCTCGTGTTCAAATTGTACTGACTACCAATCCAGAAAATTAGAGATCCGATTTGGGCAAAAGAAGGTAGATTTTCTTTATCTTGTTTTCTATTGCAAGAATGAATTTTTATTTTATAGATACATGGGGAAAAGAACAAAAGTACACCCAAAGTGAACTTATTAGGGCTTACTACGAACCAAAAAAAATTCAGAATTTGATTTAAAGTTACATGTTTTATGTCATTCTACCGTGTTCTCTCTATATGCTGGCAAGTCAGATTCTGATGAAATAATAGCAGCAAGATTTATGTAGTTGACTGGTTTCCACGAAGTCTTTTATTTGTTGAAGTGGAGCATAATACTCCCTAGGTGCCAAGCGAGAAACGTCTCTTTTCCTTGATCTGAAACTTAGCACTTGTCTTCTTATTTATTCCAGGGGCGACATCTCTTGAATGTAGTAGTCTATCTGAAGTCAATGGCAGTACTTAGTTTGATTATTTAAAAATACATTTTCCTCGTCAAGCTTCTTAGATCACCTATACTGAGTATACAAAGACAAGTTAGTCTAATCTTACATTGGTCTGCAACATTTAAATTTAGAATTGCCCCAAGTATATATTTTTGGTAGGAAATTCATCAGTACTGTGCACAGAGTGAACGCAATTGGTTTATAACATTAGTTTGTGGATTGTTGTTGCTTATTGAACTTGTGGTTCATTTAGGAGTACTTTCTCAAGAAGTTTTACTTTTTTAATTTTCCGTTTCGTAATTGTTGGTGGTGAAACGTTAACTGTGCATATCTTAATACCTTTTAATTAGTGGATTGTAATTCTTTAAAATGCATTGTATGAGGTACAATGTATTTTAAAGAATTCTTTATATGCCTCGGTTCTGTTTTTTGGCTGTGGCTCTAACTAAAACACCACTTTTCCTTTTTCTGTAGAGCAATGATCAGACAAGACCATACGTTCATATGTTGAATTCCACCCTTACAGCAACTGAAAGGACAATGTGTTGCATTCTCGAGAACTACCAACGAGATGATGGAGTGGAAGTACCAGAGGTTTTGCGACCATATATGGGTGGCAAAACCTTCATTCCTTTCTTGACAAAGAAAGCGAAAGGGAAGAAATCAAAGGCTTAAGTTTATCTAATTATACCTCAAAGATTGTAAGGAAATATTGAAAGGGAATTATTATGGACACAATTTGGGTCTTAATTTTTGTTTGCTTAACTGAGATAAAGTAAAGTCTTCATTTTTCTGCTAAATTAGTTGTAGTTTTGTTATAATATGAAATTATCTATCTATCTACTTCTATTACTAAGCCCGTCTGGGGGCAAATTGTGACAAAAAAATGGCTGTGAAATGACCTATACACCCCTGAAAAACTCAGATTATCTGAAATGCCATCCTCAATTTGCAAAACACCCTGTTGTCGGATGTTACATGCAAGCTGTAACTGATCCCACCATTATAAGCTGTAACTGAAAGACAGGAATAGAGTAAATATCGAGGTTAAGGATTTTGCCTGCAATTGGGATACAGGTGATCTTATTGATGTTCTTAAATTCAAATCTCTTTTGTGCCTCACTTTTGCCCGCTACTATTTTTTTTTTTTTGTTCTTGATTTTGTTAAGGTTTTATGCCATGGTTAGGGACATCAACAGAGTTTGCTACTGGAGTTAGCATTGTGAAGGTGTTCATCTGATTAACAACTTTCCATTTTCGTTGTAAGTATTATCATTTGTTTATAGTTTATACATGTGTGAATATATTTTTCCCTTTTAGTATTTTGTGACAATTTCTGTTTAAGCATGTCGTGCAATAATTTTATTAATGTGGTGGCATTCAAAATTTAACTATTTCTTTTGTTAATTAGGTTGTCTTTGCTAATAATTTATAAAAGGTATAGTTGCCAAACGGTAAGGATCTTGCTGACAACATTACTACCTTATTGGCCTTTGCAGAGTTTTTATATGTCTTGAACAAATATTACATTTAAATCTCAATATAGTCGTCTATGTATATCACAGGTAATAATTGGGTTATGTGTTTAAATGTTACAGCCAGTGACCATTTTTTACCCGAATGAGATACAACTGAATTCATCAAAATAACTTGTCTTGAGCAGTAAATTTTCTGTTTATAAATTGCAGTGCTGGCTGTTTAACTTGAAATATCTTAAAATCAGCAGCATGACTTGCATTCATGTTGATGAACAGAGACCTTGCATAGAACTAATTTTCTTTCCCAGGCCAAGACAGAGTTAATCATGACGGTCAAATCCATTTCCGTTGCAAAATTGCACTGTACCTTTTTCCAGATGCTCAGTGTGATATTATACTTTTAAATAATTAGCTAAAATTTTATGCTATGTGCTTGACAGTGGTAACAGAAAAAGAAGTAAAAGAAAAAGAGGCGTCCAGAGGGGTGAATGGTTCAGGAGTGAGTGTGAGCATTAGCATAGTAGCACCTGTCAACGCCCCAAGCACCATCTCTTCTACGACTACCATGGACAAAGGGAATTTAGCAGCTGTAAATGAGAATATTCAAGGTAGAATTTAATTTCTATACAGTTACATATTTAAAACTAGGTTTATGCATGCTAATGGCACACGCTGCAACTACTGACATAATAACTTATAGTTTACAAGAGTTTTCTCTTTTATCCATCATCATCATCTTTGTCTTTCATGTCTTGCTCGGACCGGAAGATTGTAGAATTTTCTTTCATTGCTTAATCTGCTAAAAACTGGGGATTGATCACTATAGTTGGCTAAATTAAAAGCTACAGTTGCAAACAGACATATAAATGATTAACAAAATGTAACAACCTTTTTCCATATCGGCAGTCTGGAACTGTTTGCCTGGGCCAAAGCTTCTGTTTAACAATTTAAATTTAACGAATTGCAACTCCTTTGAAATAGTTCATCTCCTTGGTAAATATGGCTGCAAGTATTGAGATTTAGACAAATATGAATTGTTTTG
This sequence comes from Heracleum sosnowskyi, assembly GCA_030848705.1. Lineage (NCBI taxonomy): Eukaryota > Viridiplantae > Streptophyta > Magnoliopsida > Apiales > Apiaceae > Heracleum > Heracleum sosnowskyi. Next base: position 8,307,423 of record CM061245.1, read on the forward strand.
AAAATTTGAAAGGAACTTAATAATCGGGTAACAGATCTTTTTGAAGGCCAACCATGAAAACAAAGATGTCAATATATCTTAGTCCGTTTATTACCTCAATGACCATAATCTATATTTTAGTTCATTTTTTTACCTAATTGACCATCATTATGCGCATATTAAGATTTTCTTTAATTCCAGAACTAGGAGTAAAGTACATCTCAAAAAAAAAGAAGAGACAAACATATTCATTTTGGATGTATATCTTTAAAAGTTGGTCTAAATGGAATTTAGAATCTGGGTAAGTATGCTTATGTTACCACGCTTGATAGCCACAATATTAATATGAGATACATAATTTCTTGTATTGTATATAGCCTAATTTAAGCATTCACTACGTTAAAATTTGAAATAAATTAGATCCATTAATAACACATACGTGTATGAGTTTGGTCTGGAGGAAACAATGAAGAATGTGCCTTGCAGGAAAAGAGGTCCATTGGAGGTTGACCTCTGACATTATGCAGCCAGCAGGTACAAGCATTTTGTATAAAGCAGAAATAGAGATTTGTGAGATCAGGTATCTCTAACTGTTTTATCCTCTTTGCATTAGTATCTATTGCACCTGCAGTTAGGTCATATGTGAGAATATATATCTCATATTTACCAAAAGATAGATTGTCATATGAAACATTGTTTTCATGGCTTATACATCTCTGTGTATGGCTGATGCATCAAAGCATTGAACAGATCCTGCAAGCGTTTTTTATAAGTGTACTCGTGCCTCACTACTTCTATCACCTCATGCGAAATATAGTTTTGATATATTCTCTAAACTCGGATAATAGACGTTTAAGAAGAAGTTTACTCTCCTCTGCTTAATTAGCTCTATAAAAAATACAACTTGATGCAGCACCGATAGCATTCGATGCGATAGATATCATGTTAAGGGAAGCTCTGAAATTTCTGCAGCATTTTAGTCGATCATCCAAATCTTAAGGCTGACAGTTTCGATACTTATGCATACATTCAAATATGAGTATACGTAGAGAAATATATACAGTTGCACTTACTCCTATGAAAATGTATACTTGTATTGCTGGTTGAATTTTATAAGATACAATCACCGTTCTCTCTATTTTCTCTAATTGAAATGCTATTGATATTTTTTATACTACTATAACAAAAGAGTATTATGGTAATTGTTACTATTCATATAATAATAGTTCGATTAAATTCTCGTACTCTTCACAGATTATGTATCTATTTCTGCTTTAATTTTCCGTCTTGTGTGGGATTCTGATTATTTATATTCCCCCTGGTAATCAGATCATTTGTAGGTTCACTTCTTCGATTTTTCTCTTCCATGATTCAGTTAGTACTACATACCACTATATGCCACTTATCATTCTTCGGAACAAAGTATACACTGTTTGTATAACAGGTCTTTTACAACAGTTGTTTTAGTATGGATTTGATATCATGAGCAAGTAACTTTTTAATTTATTATGTTTTTGATCTGCCTTTTAAATGTTCTATAGTTAAGAAGTAAACCTGGACTATCTGGGCACAAGAGTTCAGTTCCTTGTGACCAATATTTTGCATAGTTTGCATTGTGAATAAACAGAGGGAGATATGATGATGTGAGCTTTTGTCAAGCCATTAGGAACTTGTGGTAGCTACAACGGCCCTTTGATTTTTCAGGGACTTGGTCGGTGCCATTGCAGCAATCTTTAGGTATCTCTTTATTCAACTTTTGAACGAATCAACATATTAATAATTAAATCCATGTTGGAGTGTGCAGTATGACCCACGGTGCTTTCTAGGTGATATTGATTAGTTTTTTTTTTGTTTTTTGTTTTAATGTAATTGGTTATATTAGAATTTAACTCCAAAGAAGCACATACCCAGAATAGTTGTTCTTTAGAAATTTATTTGGAATTTTAAGTTTAAAGGTTGGCTATTGTTGTGTGGGTAATGGGATATGATTTCCTGGCTTACAGGCTGCTTATGTGTGTAGAAAATCACATTGTAGAAATGCTACAAATGCACTTTTTAGCCTACGAAGTGTTGCTAATCTGATGATAAGACATGATGCAGGTGAAACTCTTGATATACATATAATTGTATTTTCAAAAGCAAGTGTTTTTTTCTTATGTTACATGAATGCAAGTGAGGCAATTAACCTGCTAATATTTACAAAAAAAGAAGATAAGAAACAAGGGCATGATATTAGCAACTACTTACCACGTATTAATCGCTTCCGTTTGTTTTTATTTTCTTACATGTAAAATTTTTATAAGTGTTTTGTGTATTCTAGAATCAAGTCTCACTTTATAAAAATATTTTCGCAATCAAGTCATTATCTTGGTGACATGATACCACAATATAATGGCACTTCTTCTTTTGTACAATGTCTCTTCATACATCGCAACCCTAATTTTTAATTGGGTTAATTTATTAGGCATTTTTAGCTTAATTTTACATAGGGGAGGAGTGGAGATGATGGCTGCTCTGATATATTGACATTAACAGGTATATATCACTTATGTAACTGTGGAGTCGAAGCATTTATCTTTCAAAAGGTATTGTATAAAGTCTTTTTAGACTTCAGCATTATGACTCAAGTCTTTTTTTGTTCTTCTAATAGAGGAAACCTTCGGCGACCATCAAACAACGTTTTTTTCGTCACAGTTGCTTTGTGAATTTTTTGGATTTTTTGTGTTTTTAATACAGAAAGATTTAGCCAACCAACAATTTGGATTTGATTTCAATGTTTAATTGGGTGTGTGCACATATAAGATAGTAACATAATTTGATGTACTACTTTCGCAAGAATATATTTGGATTCATTTGTTCGTTTTAATTTTCTATGCTTAATTCTAATAATACATGTTTGGTACTATTGAGTTGGTTTGGGAACTTTAAAATCCAAGTAGTTGTCGCTAAATCTCATTTGCGGGGTTAAATTCAGGTAAATTATTCTATGCAAATAATCTGATAGTGTTTTCTGTTAAGATATGATGTTATCAGTTGTATTATTGTATGGTTCCATTCATATGATTTAATCTATAGGTCGAGGACTTGGCGCAAGATAAATTTGACCATATTCTTCATTGTTAGAGTACCAGCTTCTCTAGCGGGTGTTCAAAATACATACAAATGATCTTGCACAAATGTGGCTACTTGAAAGTGTAAGCTTATCCTATATTGAACTGACCCTACATGATTGTCCCTGTTTGGAACCTCAAATGTGTCTACTTGGGAAAAGCTAAGAATCATTATCTAAATTGTAGCTTATCTAAATGTTTGGAACTTATTGAATAAGAAATGCCCCACAAACAAGCTTTGGCTGGTGGTTTTCCAAAATTTCCCTCTATTATTTATACATTCATTATGATGTTTTCCTTATTTATATTTCTGCTTATTTATTCTAAACTTTTGTAGGTGTCAGATATTTTTCAGCATGCTTAGTGATACTGGTAGGAAGGATGTGAAAGCAAAGTCCTTAACGCCTCAGCTACTTGACAATCCAGAATTGCAAGTTACTAAATTGCAGGTCCACTGCTATTTGATGAGGCCATATCATGCGAAGAACATATAGACCTTGACATGTTCGCAAGTTGTTCCAAAAGTAAATTGCCTAAATCTGAAACAACATTTGCAGATTCGGACTCAATTGAGAAAACTTAAGGTTTTTTTTTACTCTGTCGAGATTTATATTGATTACATTGATAATACAAAGACTCAAAGACTCAGAATATATGTTGGATGTGATAAGCTGAACATGATGCCAAATATGTGTGCTTGTGTAATAAACATGTTTGGCAGCAAAATGTTGAAGTTGATACATGCTTTAATACGGAGGCCCGTGCCTTGCACGGGCTTATACGCTAGTTATCATGGGCTACTAATGACATTAATTTTATGGTACGTTCTAATGTTCTCGTCATAAGATTTCCATCCACGAGCTTCTGTCAAATACCCACGTGGAGCTCCTCAGACCTGTGAGAGCTTCAGAAATGACTACCTGCATCAATGAATTGTACTCACTCTGCTGCAAGGATGGGGTTAGTAGGTTCAGTGAAGTCGGGCATTGATGAATGGTTCCAACAAGTGTTATTCAATATGATATCACAAGTAATAGCTAGGAAGCGGTATAGCAGTATTGGTAAAGATGCGTCTGATAAGGAATTAAGGTGTTTGAAGAGAGCATATGAAGATTTTTTTTGTCATGCTTGTAACTTTTCAAAAGTCTAAAGGGATACCATATAGGCATATACTAGATGGATGAATGTGCAATAAAATCAGGCCATGAAAAGGACAGAAAAGGAGATTGATTTTATACTGGGTTCTTGGAGAGACGATTATAAGCAGCGCTGGGAGTTGAAAGAGGATCCTGATTTCATTGACATCAAGATATCGTTGTATGAAGAATTCGATGGTTTTTATACATGGGCACAAGGCCAATGATGTTATCAAGGCAACTATAAATCTCGATAAGTTGCTTGTTTATTGCTTGGTGCCAGGTTGATTACTTTCCAATTTTTTTAGCGGAAAAGCTTTCTGTGCTGCTTAACTTTTTACCCAAGGTATTGTGAATTTCAAAAAATTAGTTACTCCTGCATCCATGTAGCTTAACTCGTCTAATTAACAATCAAAATATGCATTTCTATCTGTTTTTGCAGGGTATTATATTTGCAGGAACCGATGCTAATTATGCTACCATCACTTGGGCACTTGCATTAGTTTTAAAGCACAAGGAAGTGTTGCAAAGAGCCCAACAAGAGCTCGACCTCCATATTGGACAAGAACAATACCACTGGTATACCTCCAAGCTATTTTAAAAGAAACATTCTGACTGTACCCTGCTGGTCCCTTGTCAATTCTTCGTGAGGCCTTAGATGATACCACTGTAGCAGGTCATCATGCCCAAAAGGAACTCAGTTATTGGTGAATATATCTGGAAAGCGCACCAAGACCCTAGAACATGGACCGACCCGGATGAATTTCAACCAGAGAGATTTCTGACTACTCATGCAGGACTTGATGAGGTGTGTTTTAGCAAAACACCATGATCATACATTCTTAAACTGCTCCAGGAATCTATCGAAAAGTAGCCTAAAACTTGTTATCATGCTGATAGCCTCTTCTCTCTTACTTATCGCCTTCAACAGTCCAGTCATGACAATTGTCCGTTTGTTCATCAACCATATACCGACCTCCCATCCATTTGATGAAATAGGTCCATCACTAAATAATAGCTATTTGTTTTAATGTTCTTATCTCATTCCCATTTTTTTAAATGTTGAACATAAAACATTATTACAAATTCTTCTTACACACCATACTCTGCAGTCTGCAATACAATCTCTTCTGTTTGAAGGATTGTTTACAAATTCATTTAGATTAGTATTTCGTAAACTCACACTCAAACATTCACAAGGTGTGTAACACAAGCTCTGTAGCACAACACTCAGGAGTCAGGATGGATGCAATAGAACTCCTACTACCATGCATTATTGGTTTTGTTGCGTTACTTGTGTTACATAGCTTATGGTCATCAAGAACCAATAATCTTAGTCATAAGAAGGAGATACAAGCCCGTAAAGCAAACGGGGCTTGGCCAATCTTAAGCCACCTTCCACTTCTTGCAGGTCCAGATCCTTACAGGATTTTGGGGAATATTGCTGATAAATTTGGTCCCATATTTCGAATTCAGCTTGGCTTTAAACAGGCACTTGTCGTCAGTAGCAAGGAAGCAGTAATGCAGACTACTAATGACATCAATTTCATGAGCCGTCCTGATGTTGTCGCCTTGAAATACATGGGCTTTTATGGTGGATTTTATGCCTTAGCTCCTTACGGTCCTTTTTGGCAGGAGATGCGTAGGATTTCCATCCATGAGCTTCTGTCAAATACCCACGTGGAGCTTCTCAAACCTGTGAGAGCATCAGAAATTACTACATGCATCAATGAATTGTACTCACTTTGCTGCAAAAATGGGGTAGCAGGTTCATTCAAGTTAGACAATTGACAAATGGTTGCGACAGGTGTTATTCAACATAATGTTGCAAGGGACTGCTAGAAAGCGGTATAGCAGTATTGGTAAAGATGCTTCGGATGAGGAATTGATGTGTTTGAAAAGAGCATATGAAGATTTTTTTGTCATTCTCGTAACTTTTCAAAAGTCTAAAGGGATACCATTTACAAGATGGATGAAATTGCAAGAAAATTGGGCCATGAAAAGGACAGAAAAAGTGTATAATTTTGTTCTGAGTTCTTGGATAGACGATCATAAGCAGCGCAGGGGTAAACAAGGTCAGTTGAAAGAGGATGGTGATTTCATTGACGCCTTGATATCATCGTTTGAAGGATCTGATGGTTTCATTCATGGGCACAAGACTGATGATGTTATTAAGGCAACTATCTCAGTAAGTTACATACATTTGCTCGGTGCCAGTTTCATTACTTTCCAATTTTTTCAGCGAGAACTTTTGTGTTTTATGCTGTGTTCTTATTTTTTTTTCCTTTAAGAGTTATTTTCAGTTACATAACTTCAATTACCTTTTCTGGTAGTTATTTTTAATTATATAAATTTATATACTCACCCACACATGTTGCTTAACTTCTGTGCATCTAATCAATAATCGAAATTTGCATACTATGTGTTTTTGCAGGGTCTTTTATTCACTGGAACAGATACTAATCACACTACCATCACTTGGGCACTTGCATTAGTGTTAAGCATAAGGAAGTTTTGCAAAGAGCCCAAGAAGAGCTTGACTTCCATATTGGGCAGGAACGATGGGCAGAAGAATCGGATATTAAACAACTGATATACCTCCAAGCTATCTTAAAAGAAACATTCCGACTATACCCTGCTGGTCCCTTGTCAATTCTGCGGGAGGCCTTAGAAGATACCACTGTAGCAGGTTATTATGTCCCAAAAGGAACTCTTGAGTTAGTGGTGAATATCTGGAAACTGCATCGAGACACTGGAACGTGGTCTGGTTAATCACATATGCTTCTGTAAAGGGATTCACCAGGAACTTTAATATATGCTATAGAAATATTGCAGTTTCCGCCTTTCTCTGTCCACTTAATATGTGGTTTTAAGCTTTTGCAAAAATGAGACGGGGTCACGTTAAGTAACCGGTTCGTCTAAAACTTTAAGGTATTAGATGAAAAATTTATCGGCGACAAATGTCCGTTTGTTCATCAACCATCTGCCGACCACCCTCCAACCTCCCATCCACTTGTCGAAAGGTGCTCACTACATCTTGCCAAACTTTTGAACGCATTCCAATTTGATTTTTTCACGTTTTAATTGTAAGAGAATGTCAACTTCACTCACTCGTAATGTATATTTTTAAGGCAACTTTTTTTGTTGTGCACTTTGTCACCTCATCAATCAGCACAAATTCATTGAACCTGCGACATCATACACCGAATCCACACTGCTTCAGCTACACGAGTATCAAGATTTACTCGTTTGCAAAGTTGCTGGAGGTTGGGATCATAAATCTGTTTAACTAGTACTAGACCATGCAATCTTTAACTAATCCGTCTAATATATCAGTTTTGTGTCTGGATATGTAGAGAGCAGGCGCCAGGCAGGCACACCTTAGCTTTGCCATTACCAGCATTGATCTAAAAGTTGATCTATTTTCGGGTTCTTAAAGTTTTGATTTTATAATGGAATTCCATCTGTATAATTATACAAATTTGACTTGTTTGAGATGTAATTTCGACAGTATAACAGCACAAATCTCTAATTAGGAGCACTGCAACAGCACAAATCACTGAGGCCTAACAAGTTATATTCATCCGAGACAATCTGGGGTATCGAATCATTTAAAACATGTTTTCTCTCTCTCTCAACAATATAATATAACGTTTAAAACTTTCAACAAAATATATTTCAACAATCGACAATTTTAGAAGTGACTGATTTGATTTCACTTGCATATTTTTACCTTTTCTGTAGATGATTTATACCAAAAAGTCGTGGAGGGCGTTCCAACAATCTTAATATCCTTTATGTAATTCAATCATTTTCGTATTTCGTAGGCTCAGACTCATACATGCATACACAAGTTCAGTGACACAACACTCAGGATGGATGCCACAGTCCTCCTACTACAAGGCACTTTGAGTTTTGTTGCATTATTTTTGTTCTATAGCTTCTGGTCATCACGAACTATCAGTTCCGGTGATAAGAAGAAAATACAAGCCCCTAAACCAAATGGAGCCTGGCCAATCTTAGGCCACATTCCACTTTTTCGAGGTTCAGATCCTGCTTGCAGGATATTGGCAGACATGGCTGATAAATATGGTCCTGTACTTAGAATTCAGTTTGGTTTGCAACATGCACTGGTCGTGAGTGGCAAGGAAGCCGTAACAGAGATCTTCACTACTAATGACCTCAGTTTCATAAATCGTCCTAAAGCTTTTGCTAACAGTGCATTTTTTGCAATGACCCCTTGTGGCCCTTTCTGGCGAGAGATGCGCAAGACTGCTGTATTTGAGCTTCTATCAAATAGCCGTCTAGAGGTCCTGAAACCTATGATAGCTTCAGAGGTGACTACATGCATTAGGGAATTGTACTCTGTCTGCTGCAACAATGGGATAGTAGGTCGAGTCAAGTTCAACATTGGTAAATGGATTCAACAAGTGGCATTTAATGTGATGATGCAAATGATGGCTAGGAAGCGGTACAGCAGTATAGGAAAAGGTGCAACGGAGATGGAATCGAGGATTTTCATAAAAGCTAATGATGGTTTTTTTGTCAAGTATAACCCTTTTGAAATGTCAAATATGATACCATTTACTGAGTGGATGGATTTGAAAGGAAAACGGAGGGCCTTGAAAAGGACAGAAAAGGAGTTGAACCTCATTCTGAGTTCTTGGCTTGAAGAACATAAGCAGAGCATGGGAAATCAAGATCAGTTGAAAGAAACTCCTGATTTTATTCATGTCATGTTATCGCTGTTGGCAGAATCCGATGTTTTTCTTTATGGACACAAAGGTGAAGATGTCATCAAGGCAAATGTTTCCGTAAGTTATATATGTTACGTTTTAGCCAAATTTTTAGCCAGAAGCTTTCTGTTTCATGTGGCTTGACTATCTGTTTTCATTACTATCTGTTTCTGTAGGGTGGTATTTTCGCTGGAACAGATACGGTTTTTGTTACCTTGACTTGGGCTCTGGCATTACTTTTAAAGCACAAGGAAATGTTACAAAGAGCCCAACAAGAGCTTGATATCCATATTGGAAAAGAACGATGGGTAGAAGAATCAGATATCAAAAATTTGATATACACCCAAGCTATTATCAAAGAAACATTGCGATTATATCCTGCTGCTCCTTTATCAGTTCCGCGTCAGGCCTTAGAGGATTGTATTGTAGCAGGTTATTATATCCCGAAAGGAACTCCATTATTCGTGAATCTCTGGAAACTGCATCGAGATTCAGGAACATGGACTGACCCTTGTGAATTCCAACCAGAGAGATTTCTGACAAGTCATGCAGGACACGATCCAAGAGGTCAACAGTTTGGATTCATACCATTCACTTTAGGAAGGAGATCATGTCCTGGAACGACAGCCGGCATGCACATTATGCATCTAACTTTAGCTCGTTTGCTTCAAGGATTTGATTTGGCCACTCCCACGGATGAACCAATTAATATGACTGAAGCAGAAGGGTTAACTCTGCATAAGAAATACCCATTAGAGGTTATGCTTACTCCGCGTCTCCCAGACAAGCTTTACAAGTAGTAGATACACTCTGTGGCTGTCGTGTTGGTTATAAGTCATGGGTTAAACTCTGAGCGAAAGCCTGAGTGTATGAGCTTTTAAATTTCTTCAAATTTTTACTACCAAAATAAAGAGTATTTTATGCATTGTCCCCTTATGGTCCTTTGTGGCAGAAGATGAAAGGGTTAATATTCATTGTATTGGTTTGTAGTTTACTACCAAATATGGCTGTGGCTTGTAACAGTTAAAGGCATCTTAGCCGCGCTCCTAACTTTAAGTAATAAACTTATTTTTCCTTATTTTTACCTCTTTGAAAGTTGTAATTTCAAGAAGTAGACATCCTTTGGTCTTTGTTAGGAGAATCAAGTGTTAAATCTAGCATTCTGTGAGAATTTTGAAATTTGGATTCTTTATACTATCAATTCAATTTTTAATCTTTCATTATAATTGTGACGAATTCCATACATGCATTTACTTATCTAGCCGATAACAAGAGGGTGGGTTGGAGCATTTTGTGAAAATAAAAAGAGAGGTTTGTTCGAGCATTTTGTGAAGAATCGGATATCAAACAACTGGTAATACCTCCAAGCTATTTTAAGAGAAACATTCCGACTATACCATGCTGGTCCCTTGTCAATATTGCGCAAGGCCTTAGACGATGCCACTGTAGCAGGTTATTATAACCTAAAAGGAACTCAGTTATAAGTGAATATCTGGAAACTGCATCGAGGTCCTGGAACGTGGACTGACCCTAATGTATTCCAACCAGAGAGATTTCTGACTACTCAATACTCATGCAGGACTTGATCTAAAAAGTCAACAGTTTGAGTTAATTCCATTTAGCACAGGAAAGAGATCATGTTCTGGAATGGAAACCGGTATGCAGATTAATACGAGTGTGACTAATCATGTTACTACTAATGCTGCTGTGGCACGATTGGATAGTTCGAGTCAGCACAAAGCTACTATTCAGCATGCTTTGGTGTCTCAAGTCAATAGAGAGTTAGCTCATTGTATATGGAGTTAGCTGCTGAGCTGTCAATAGTTAGTTGTAACAAACTCTAGAGTCATTCTGTTTTTGTATAAGTAGACCTTTGTATGTCTTTCATTTCTTCTTCAAGTTAATCAATACAATCTCTATTCTTCTATCATTTCTCTGTACAATAAACAACAACACTTCTTATTCTATTATGGTATCTGAGCTATCATGACTGAATCGCCATGGATTTCGACCTTCGATACTGGTAATTTTGTCTGTTTTCGTCTTCGTTCAGCTTTGTTTAGCATCAATTAAGATTGCTTGCTACAATTTACGTGTTTTTCAATTGAGATTGGTTGTGAAAACCTAACATTTTGGGGATTTTTGGCGAAATCTTGTTAAAATCTCCTACAATTACTTTGAAGCTTGTTCATATTTTTCAGTCATGATGAAGAACAGTTTTGCTAATGTTGTTCAAGGTCGTAATGATGCGTCACCGAGTAACACAACTCCTTTTGATGTTGATAGTGATAATTTGTTGCATAAGGATAGAAATGTAGATCAAAATCCGAATCCTGTTGTTTACAGTACTAGTTTTGTTGACAACAATACACATCCATTGTTCCTTCATAATAACGATCATCCAGGACTGGTTTTAATTGCTAAAAAGTTGTTAGGACCTGATAATTTTGGTCCATGGAGTCGTTCGATGCAGATTGCGTTAAATGCTAGAAACAAATTCGGATTAGTGAATGGAAGTTTTCCTAAACTGGTTCTGTGACGTATGCTCAGTGGGAGCGTGTTAATGATTTGGTTATTACTTGGATCCTAAACTCTGTGGCGGATGACATAAGTGATGGCCTAAACTATGTTACTACTACAGCTGAAGTGTGGCGTGAGTTACATGAAAGGTTTTCTAGCACTAATGGCCATAGAGTTTATCAAATCATGAAGGAAATGCATGCTTTAGAACAAGGAAATCGTTCAGTTGAAGTGTATTTTCATAAACTCAAAAGTCTGTGGGATGAGTATATGGTTTTAGAACCTTTGGTTAATTGTAATTGTGGAGCTCACAAGTTACATATAGAAAGGGATCAGAAAAGAAAGTTATTACAGTTTCTGATGGGATTACATGATAGTAATGCAACTGTGAGAGGCCAGATTCTTATGATGGATCCTTTGCCGTCTATATCTCAGGCTTATGCTTTCATTAAACAGGATGAGAAGGCTAGACAAGGTGTTTCTCTCAATGTCCTTACTGATTCTGCTCTAAGTGCTAATTCCCTAGTGTTTAATATAGACAATTCTGTTGTCAAGAAATCGTATGCTAAAGGCACATCTACTTCTAAGTCACCTTTGAAATGTACCTATTGCAATTTTAATGGTCATACAAGGGAATTCTGTTATAAACTGATTGGTTATCCTGCTAATTGGAAGAAGAAAGAGAGGGTTCCTGCTCCAAGCACTGATGCTAATTTTAGACCTCTACCTAAAGCTAATCAAGCAGGAGTCACTTCTTCAGACAATGACAGTCAGTCTACTCAATTCACTTAGTTGCAGAACCAAATTAATCAACTTAGTCAAATGGTTAATATGTTTGTTGGATCTGGCATGTCTCTTAAAAGTCCAGAGGACCACATGGAAGGTATGGTTACCTCTTGTACTAATCTGATTCGTTCAAATACTTCCAAACATGTGTGTCTCATAGATACAAGAGCAACATACCACATGTGTTGCACTTTGAATAACATGTATAATCTGATCACTTTACCTGTTCCTATTCATATCTCTTTACCCAATGGATCTTCTATTGCTGTTAGCCAAGTTGGTTCTGTCACTATCAATGACAGTTTGGTTCTTGATCATGTCTTTTTTGTTCCACATTTCCATTATAATTTGTTTTCTGTTCCTAAATGGTCTAAAGCCACAGGACATTACGTTTCCTTTTTCCCAAAACATTGTATTTTCCATCATCATGATCAGAAAACTATTCTTGCCATTGGGACACTTGAGGCAGGTCTTTATCATTTGTCTGTTCATTCTTCAGAAAGGTCCACATCTATTTCTTCCAATGACATTTCTCATTTGAGTAATGCTGTTTTGACCAAAAGACAACTTAGTGCTCTTTGGCACATGCGGTTGGGTCATGTGTCACATCCTGTATTACACAAAATATCTCACTTGTCTGGTGTAGTTTCTGAGGAATGTAATAAGTCATGTCCTGTGTGCCCATTAGCTAAAAAAAGTGCCTTACCTTTTTCTTTGAGTTCTTCTCATTCTCATACAGCTTTTGAGCTAATACATGTAGACTTGTGGGGACCTTATGCTCATGAGACTAGTCAAGGTTGTAGATTTTTCCTAACCGTTGTTGATGATTTCTCAAGAGCTATTTGGACTTTTCTTTTAGCTTCTAAACAACATGTTTTTCAACAACTCGTTCATTTTTTTTCCTATGTCCAAACTCAGTTTAATACTTCTGTCAAGTCTTTTCGTAGTGATCATGGTACTGAGTTTTTCAATCACTCTTTGGTTTCTTACCTGTTAAAACATGGTATCACTCAACAAGCCTCTTGTGTTGCTACTCCTGCTCAAAATGGCAGAGTAGAAAGGAAACATAGACAGTTACTAGTTATTGCACGATCCTTACATTGTCAATCTGGCCTTCCCATAAAATTCCGGGGGAGTGTATTCTCACTGCCACTTATATCATCAATCGAGTTCCTACCCCTGTGTTGGATTATAGAACTCCTTTCGAATGTCTCTATAATGAGTTGCCAGATTATTCTATTTTTAAGGTTTTTGGATGCTTGTGTTATGCTTCCATTCATGAGTCCAACAAGTTTGCTCCTAGTGCAATTAGGCGTGTCTTTCTTGGCTATCCACATGGTCACAAAGGTTATAAACTCCTTGATTTGTCTAATCACAGTCAATTTGTTTCACGTCATGTTGTTTTTCATGAAACCGTGTTTCCCTACTTGGATCATTCTCATTCTAGTTCTGCTTCTGATCCTTACCTTTTACAACATTGGTTTCATTTTGATATTGACTCTTATGTTAAGGATATTGTTCGTAATGATACTTCTTTACAACCTTCACATTCTTCTCCTTTGAGTCATGATGATGGTCCTCCACCTATACAGTCACCACCTATACAGTCACCACATTTACAGTCACCTCTATAGTCATCCATACAGTCATCTGTTTCTTCTCCTGTGTTACAGTCTTCTACTTACGATGATTTTCTTGATCGTTTACCCCCTAATAGTGATGTTCTCTTTAATCTTCATGGAACTGAAGACGTTCTTCCTAGACTATCTACTAGGAGTAGAAACAGACCTTCTTGGTGGAAAGATTCTATTGTTCTATCTTCTGTTTCTAGTGTCTCTAAATATCCATTGTCTGATTACTTGTCTGTTCATTCTTTTTCTTCGTCTTGTCAACATTTTTTAGCTTCTATTTCTGTTCAGCAAGAACCTCGCTCTTTTGTTGAATCTATTTTGGATCCTAATTGGATCACAGCCATGAACAAAGAATTAGATGCTTTAGAAGCTAATTCTACATGAACTTTGGTTCCTTTGCCCTCTGGCAAACAAATTGTTGGGTGTCGTTGGGTTTACAAGATTAAATATCTTGCCAATGGTGAAATTGAACGGTACAAGGCTAGACTAGTGGCCAAGGGCTACACACAAGAACTCGGTGTTGATTTCCATGACACTTTTGCTCCAGTTGCTAAAGGGGTTACTGTTAAAACAGTTATTGCTCTTGCTGCTTCTAGGAATTAGCCTGTTTTTCAACTTGATATCAATAATGCGTTTTTGCATGGTTCGCTTGTTGAAGAAGTTTATATGGATTTGCCATTGGGTTATCAAGTGCCACATGGTCTTTCTTTTGTTTGTAAATTGTTAAAATCAATTTACGGTCTTCGTCAAGCTTCTAGATGTTGGTTTACAAAGCTTTCGGATTTTTTACTTGCCTATGGGTTTCTTCAGTCTTTGGCTGATTATTCATTGTTTGTCTACACTCATGGCTCCATTTTTGTTTGTGTTGTCGTTTATGTGGACGATATCTTGCTTACTGGCAGTAGCACATCTTTTATTCATGATTTGAAAGCTGCTCTTGATTCTACTTAGGATTGGAAATTTCTAGGAGTGCTAGTGGTATTACAATGAGTCGAAAGAAGTTTATTCTGGATATGTTAGGTGCTGCTGGTTTTCTAGATGCTAAACCGTTGTCTATCCCTCTTGATCAAAACGTTAAGTTGTTTGATAATGACAAGTCGAGCTCTTTGATTGACAATCCTTCTTTATATCGAAGTTTGGTTGGCAAACTTCTTTATCTTACTTTTACTAGACCAGATGTGAGTTTTTCAGTCCACTTGCTTAGTCAGTTTATGAAAGCTCCTAGGCAGAAGCATTTGGCTGTTGTTTATCGAGTGCTCAGATATTTGAAGTGTACCATGGGTCTTGGCCTTTTCTTTCCAGCCATTAATGATCTTGTTTTAAAGGGCTATTGTGATAGTGACTGGGGTGGCTGTACATTGTATGGCCGGTCTGTGACTGGTTATTGTCTTTTCCTTGGCAGTGCTGTTGTGTCTTGGCAGGCTAAGAAGCAAAGTGTGACTTCTTTAAGCACTGCTAAAGCTGAATATCGGGCTTTGGCTAATGTTACTTCTGAAATCATGTGGTTGAAGTATTTGTTGGCAGACTTACATATTCCTGTTACTAATGCAGTTTCTGTGTTTTGTGACAATCAGGCAGTCATTGATATTGCTTTAAATCCAGTCAACCATGCTCGCACCAAGCATATCGAATTGGACTGTAATTTTATTCGTGAGAAAGTTCAGAGTAATGTCATCTTGAATACCAAAATCTCTACCAAGTTTCAGCTTGCTGATATTCTTACTAAAGCTTTGGGTGGTTCTTCTCATTGGTTCATTTGCTCCAAGTTGGGTTTACACAATCCTTGTGTAACTCCAACTTGTGGGGGGAGTAATACGAGTGTGACTAATCCTGCTGTGGCACGATTGGATAGTTCGAGTCAGCACAAAGCTACTGTTCAGCATGCTTTGGTGTCTCAAGTCAATAAAGAGTTAGCTCATTGTATATGGAGTTAGCTGCTGAGCTGTCAATAGTTAGTTGTAACAAACTCTAGAGTCATTCTGTTTTTGTATAAGTAGACCTTTGTATGTCTTTCATTTCTTCTTCAAGTTAATCAATACAATCTCTATTCTTCTATCATTTCTCTGTACAATAAACAACAACACTTCTTATTCTATTACAGAAGATACTGCTAGCACTAACTCGTTTTCTTCATGGATTTAATTTGGTCACTCGCATGGATGAACCAATTAATATGACTGAAGCAGCAGGGATTACTATGCATATGAAATATCCTCTTGAAGTCCTGCTTACTCCATGCCTCCCAAATAAGCTTTACTACTAAGAATCAATCCAATCGATGCAATGATCATGCTTGTGATAAGAATAAAGTGTGGTGTCTAGTAAAAATAATCCATTACTGGAGTCCTGCAGAAAAAAGACAATCGTGAGATAGTCCTGGTTTGTATTGGTCTGTAGGACCGGAGGAGGGCAACCAGATCAACCACTCTGGGCCCAAATTTTTTGGGGACCCAAAATTTAAAAATCTAATGTTCCTATGCAGCTTTGTTTGGTTTTGTTTTTGTTTTCAAAGTTAGTGTTGCATTTGTGCAGCTTGTGAGACCCTATCTGATACCTGCAATCACTCTTGGGCTCAATTTGCTAATCACTAAATATAGCTCAACTATTTTCATTACGTTATTAGGCTCCGAAAAGGCTATTGCCCTTTTCTTTCTCAATTATATATGTGGGTAACAATTGAATTTGTAATTAATATGTCACATGTTGAACTATTTCATTTTGCATAAATATTTTATATATTATATACAATAAATTTGACCTATTTTTAGATTTTAATTTTAACTATCTTCATTTTGCAGTATTTATAGAATTACGAGAGATTTAGGGTTGGTGATCTTATTTTATTTTAAACCTTTTTTTGTGGTGATTTAATGTCTATCATTCTATTTTCATTAAGAGCATATCTAACCCATCACACTATTTTGGTGTGATTTCTACACCAAAAATAATATAAAAATTACCCGACTTTCAAATGCGACTCTGGGCCCTGGTTTAAGGCCCATTTTTTGAATTCTGCCCTGGGCCTGGTTTACTATAGAACGGCCCTGCTCACAAGCAAATCTAGTTAACGTGTCCCTTTCTAGGGTTCATCCTAATTTGAATTTATAAATTATATCTTCTTGTTTTTCAATAATGTTTTTATTCCTTGTATTCACCGTTTTTTGATAGTTGTGATCTGAAGAATTAAAATTAAACTGCAAGAGTATTTAAAACTTTCATTTCTATAATTATAACCTATTCAATACTTTTTCTTATTTCCGTGATTACAAGAGAAGGGTTCGAGCCAAAACTTTCATCTTTGTAGTTGTATAACCTATTCAATTCATTTACTTATCTTCATGATGACAAGAGATGGATTTGAGCCTAGTCGAAAGAATGATCATTTCAATTTCTACAAATCGTCACTATTAGAATGAAAAGTATTAAAGTTTTGTGCAACTGATCATTTCAACTGGTTACAGATTTATCTTATTAAAAAACGTAGTACTAGCGGACACACCGAACATGATTAGAACTTAGACAATAGCCATAGACAGCCTATGATATGAATGTGTGATTGTGTATGTTTATGATTTCATGTCAAATAACTGATGATATGAACTTAGACAATTGCATTAAGAATATCTGAAAGTGCAGGTATAAAGACAATAAAGCTCATACAGAATTAAGGTTAGCAAGCCAAACTGCAGAGAAGCCTAACAAACTTAACAGTGCACTACAAAAATTTCTGCTAAATTCGACCTTACAAAAACGGTCGAAATTAGCTTATTTCGACCGTAAACGATCGAATTTAGCTAATTTCGACCTAATAAAAAAAGGTCGTTTTTATCTTGATCGAAATTGCTTAGAACGGTCGAAATTAGCTTATTTCGATGGTTTATTTTCGATCGTGTAAATTCGGTCTACTAAATTTGATCCTATAAATTCGACCAAATGCAGTCATATTGCACATGCCCCAAATTTTCACTTGAAATTTGAAATTTTTTGTTGAAATTTGAAAATCCCGCCCAATGCCACTAAATTCGACCGTATTGAGTCATTTCTTAATTTTGACCTCAATCAGTTACAAATTTAATTTGACCGTTTTTGGTCATTTATTAATTTCGACCCCAAGTAGTTATAATGTACGTACAGCACTCGCGAGCTCTGAAGTTAAGGAGAACTTTGTAAAGAAGATAAAATAATTACTCAAAAAACAACTGCATTATTAACAAAAAAAATTAACTATATTCTTCGGATTTACAAAATCTCTAACATGATACTTTAAACAGTATCACTAAGTAAATAAAGATGATAAATCAATGCAATATCTATCTTGTTTATCCATAAAAGTATCAATATAACAGCATGTCTACCAAGATGAAGAAGAAGAAGAAGAAGACGACGATTATTACTCATTGAGCTTTTTCCCCGAAACCAACTCTGAATCAGCCAGGCCGCTCGTCATGGTATGATACTCTTGTGTATCATGATAGTGGTTCTGGTATCTGGTATCTCGTAATAGAAAGGGTCTTCCATTGACGATAAATTCGTGAAAGTTTCTTGTTCTTGTCCTTCCTGACGTGGTTTATCTATAAAAATATTAGAGATGGCCGCAAACATGATGCTTATTAACAAGATAATAACGAACACCATAACTATTAATGCTACCTACGTACAGCTCATGTTCTAAAACACTCCGAATCGCTAAATTCTCCTTTCGTCTGCGTTACCATATTTTCTTGTCTTATGATACAACTATTATGTGGAGAAATTTAGAATGTAAACAGGATTTGAATTTTTGGAGTGCCAGTCACCGTTATTAAATCAGGCAAGGTTACGAGTCCTTGGAATTACAATTTGGCCGGGCTAATTTGATTTTAAATTTAGAAATTGATGTGTTAAGTGCTTAGGCTAATCTCGTTAAGTACTGGCCTCACCTCACTGGACCTGATCCACTATGGTCTATATTTTTCTTTTTTAACCCATGTCTTGTCTCTGTTTTGGTTTGATAACTGGAGATTAAAATATTAAATTTATTAAATTATTTGAGAATAAATCTCACTAATAACTATAGTTACCGAAATATGAATTTGTAGAAATTGAATATAATGAAATTAGGATGAAAGTATATTATAAATAATTATTATTTAATTATATGGTTATAGAAATTCGAAATCGAGAAAGTAAATAAAATAAATAAATATTTAAATTATGTCGTTACAATACTCTAACCGGGAGTGAAATCAAAAAAATTAGATCAAATAAATAGATCCATCATGTTGTTGAAAATAATCTAACCCGACAAGTCTTATAAGAACTAATTTTTTCTTATTTGGTTGATAACCAAATTTTAACTAGTATTAATGGCGTTTGAAAAATTAAAAACTAAAATTTTATTGAAATATATTGGTATGTTATCTTTCAAATAATTTATATAAAATTATTTTCTGAATTTGAAACTTAATTTTGTTTTTCAATCATATTTTGTTTTTTATTATTTGAATTTTTGTTATTATTTTTTCTTATTGGTTGTAATCATTTTGTTTTGTGTTATATAATAAATGAATAATTAATCTATCTATATATATATATATCTATATTTATCTATACACTATAATATAATAGATCAAACATTAAAAATTTGGTTGGTAGGTCGGTGCTAAGTGATTTTATCTAATTACCCTTACTTAAAAAAATATTGTTAAATAATATTTATAACCAATTACCTTTTTCAGCTAAAATCCATTACTTTTTCTATTTTTTTCAATAAAACTTCCTCCTGTTAAATAAATATTACGGCTAATTACATTTTTTTAACTGAAACATGTTATTTTTTCTATTTTTCAAAATTAAACCCCTCTTTTTTCAAAAATATCACAACAAACCCTTACTATTTAAAACATATTTTAATACTTTTAATTATTAAATAATTACATTTTTTAAACTGAAACATGCTATTTTTTCTATTTTTATTACTAAAACCCCTCCCTTTTCAATAATATCAATATCACAGACAAATCCTTACTTATTTATTTTAAAACTCATTTTAATGCTTTTAATTATTAAAAAATAGTTACATATTTTAACCGACCTACTTATTTATTACTTTTTCTATTTTTCCAATAAAATTTTTTTCTTTTAAAAAAATATCACGGGTAATTACCTTTTTAATTTTATTTTTTCTAGTTTACTTAGTAGAACCCCTCCTTTTCCAAAAAAAACACATACAACTTACTTATTAATTTTAAAACCTATTTTAATAATTTTAACTATTTAAAAATATTTACATATTTTATCTATACTATATTATAATAGACGAAAGATTAAAAATTTGGTCGATCGGTACTTATTTATTTTACTTAATTATCCGTAATTATTTTTAAATAATAACATTATTTATAACCAATTACATTTTCAGCTAAAATATTTTACTTTTTCTATTTTTTCTTACCGAATCCCTCTTTTTCCAAAAATATCACGAGCTAACCCTTACGTATTTATTTTAAAACTTATTTTAATTGCAGGCAATTACCTTTTCTATATGATATTATAATAGATGAAAGATTAAAAGTTTTGTCGATCGGTACTTAGTGATTTTACTTAATTATCCTTACTTATTTTAAAAAAGATATTTTTAAATAATAAAATTATTTATAGCCAATTACGTTTTCAACTAAAACATATTACTTTCTTCTATTTTTCCGTACTAAAATCCCTCATTTTCAAAAAATATCACGAGCTAACATTACTTATTTAATTTAAAACCTATTTTTATTACAAGCAATTACCTTTTTCAACTTACTTTTTCTATTTTTCTTACTAAACCCCTCTTTTCCATAAATATCGCGGACAAACCGTTACTTATTTTTTTTAAAACCTATTTTTAAAACTTTTAATTATTTAAAAACGTTTAACACACCTACTTATTTTTTTAATAAATGCAATTAATAAAATAATAAAAGGTAAATATTATTATTATTATTATTATTATTAACTTATAACCCGTGCAATGCACAATTGTTTTTTTAAAATTTATAATTATATTAACTAACGAAATTATTTTTAATTTAATAATGATTGGCTTATTATTATTCAACAAAAATTACTCAGGATACGGAATAGAAGATAAAATTATGAATTTTTACTTTAACAAATCTATTCAACTTTGAAAACCTACTCATTTTTAGTTTATATTATTAAAATTCAGTTTTTAGTATTTGAATATAATTCTAATAACAATCAAAAACACAGATTTGATGATTTTTATTTATATATTTCAAATTCAATGACAAGGATACTGGATAAGGCTGGTGCTGAAGGTTTTTTACGATCTCTGATTTGTATAATATTGGACTATATAGCTTATCACCTCAATCCTCTAGTCAGCTCATCATTTAGTCATCCTACTAGTCCACTTGTCACAACAGAATTCTGTTATACAGCTAAGCGACAGCTAAGCAAATAGCTTAGTATATATAGATTAGTAATCTTTCTTCTCTGTACTTAACTCTTCTATTTGTCAAAACAAGAATGTAAAGCTCTCTTTCTCTGATGTAACAATGGAGTTGTGTATCAATGAAGTTTAGTGTGTTTGATCGATGTTCATGGATTTAAGATGGTATCAGAGCTATAAAAGTCTTCCGCAAATTCGCCTTGTTCGTCTTCTTCATCGTTATCAAGCATAGTCTTCAGTGATACATCTTCTTCATTGATATTTGAAGTTCATTCACAGATTCACCAGTTTTGTGAGTTGTCTCTTGATCTTAATGTTTTTTCTTTATCATCTTTCTGGAATTTTAGACGATGCATCTCTATTTTCTTGCAAATCTTGTTGTTTTCTGCAAATCCTGTTGTGTTGTTCATCAATTGGATCGTTTCTGATGCATCAATTGAATGTTATCTGATTCGTTTCATCATTTAGCTCCACGATCTTATATCAATGCCGTTTTAGGTAATTCACATACAACACATACAATGTCTAATCCTGTCAATACTCGTAACAACACTATAGATCCACATTCATCCTCATCGCCAAACAATAATACATCGTCTCAAAATCACTCTCAACCGTATTCTCAAACTATTGATAACAATTCTCATCCTCTTTACCTTCATAATAATGATCAGCCTGGAATGATTTTGATCTCAAAGAAACTAATCGGTTCTGAAAACTATACTTCCTGGAAACGTTCTTTACAAATTGCTCTTTCTGCTAAGAATAAGCTTGTCATTGTTACCGGTGATTTTGTTGCCCCTCCCGAGTCTTCACCTCTTTATGTTCACTGGAAACGAGTCAACGATATGGTTATTACCTGGATATTGAACACAGTTTCTGATGAAATAACTAACAACATGAATTTCATGGATAGTGCTTTTGCTGTTTGGCATGAACTCAACGAGCGCTTCTCTGCAGTAAGCGGTCATAAATTCTATGAAACTCAACGAGAATTATTCAAATTGGAGCAAGGCAATGATTCTATTGAAATTTACTTTCATAAGCTCAAAGGTTTCTGGGATGAAATTAAGGCATTAGAACCTCCTATCAAATGCACTTGTGGCGCAGATAAAGACTGGGAAATTCAGCTTGAAAAAACCAGGCTTATTCAATTTCTAATGGGATTACACCCTAGTTACACTGCTGCAAGGGGACAATTGCTGATGATGTCTTCCTGGCCTACAGTTAATCAGGCTTTCATGTGGTTGAAGCAAGAGGAGAAACAAAGACAATTCCAGACTTCTACTGTTAGTCCTGTTGCCTTAATGGTAAATGTTCCCAAACCGTCTACATCACCCTCTGGTTATATCCCCAACAAATTCAGTGAGCGATCCTCTCCACCTATCCAGGAATGTTCTCACTGTCATATTAAAGGTCATACAAAGGACAGATGCTACAAACTAGTTGGCTATCCTTTGGACCATCCTCATCATCCTAATAACAAAGGAAAGAAACGGGCTCCTACTAATTCCAGATTCTCAAAATCTGCTCAAGCTGTGCACGTTTCAAATCCTTCAACTGATTCAGATAATTCTGCTCTCTCTACTAAAATGGAAGAGTTGCAGACTCAACTCAATTCTCTCATGCAGAGCCTCAACAAATGCCCTGTTAATTCTGGTCCATCTACATAGTATAGCCTTACAACTCATTTAGCAGGTACTATCTACTCTATGTCTACTCACATATCCCATGACACTTGGATAATCGATACAGGCGCTACTAACCATATGTGCTGCTCTCCCAATTGCATGAAAGACGTTCGTTCCTTAGTTGACCCATTAACTGTCAACTTTCCAAATGGTGAAACAACAACAGTCACTCATATTGGATCTGTTTATCTCAAACCTTTGTCCTTATATTTACTCGATGTGCTTCTTATACCTTCTTTCACCTTTAATCTCCTTTCCGTAAGCAAATTCTCTTCACAATTAAACTCTACTGTTTCCTTTACTCCTACTAAATGTCTTGTGCAGGACCAATACCAGAAGAATGGATTGGTTCTTGGTAATCTAGTGGGAGGTCTCTATCAACTTTTCAACAATCCATCTCCTATTTCTACTCACACTGTTTCTCGCACTCCTTCAGACTATTCACTTTGGCATAGAAGATTAGGTCACGTCTCAGCCAAAGTCATTTCCAAGATTGATGCACTTCATCCTCTTTCTCCTGTCAGTAATAGTCATACACCTTGTTCTACTTGCCCTTTAGCAAAACAATGTAAGCTTCCGTTTTCTTCGAGTCAATCTCAAGCTCTTGCTGCTTTTGATCTTGTTCATTGTGACTTGTGGGGTCCTTATAGGACTCCCACCTATACTGGTTGTAAGTACTTTTTAACCATTGTGGACGATTTTACCAGAGGTGTATGGACCATTCTTTTGCCTACTAAGCAACATATTACTCAATGCTTGCAAGATTTTTTCTCTTACGTACATACCCAATTTTCTACTGTTGTTAAATGCATTCGTACTGATAACGGAGGTGAATTCCTCAACAAAGATTTAACTTCATTTTTACAGTCACAAGGTACCATTCATCACACCACTTGCCCATATACACCTCAGCAAAATGGCCGAGTTGAACGAAAACACAGAAATTTATTGGAAATGTCTAGAGCCCTTATGTTCCAAGCTCATCTTCCTTCAGTTTTTTGGGGTGATTGTATTCTCACTTCTACTTACCTCATTAATCGCATTCCTTCTTCTGTGTTAGGTTTCGTTTCTCCTTACCAAAAACTATACAATAAATCACCTTCTTATAGTCATTTAAAGGTTTTTGGATGCCAAGCTCACATGTCTATTCATGATTCTGATAAACTGGCACCTCGTGCAGTTAGTACAGTTTTCATTGGTTATTCTGTCACTCAAAAGGGTTATAAACTCTTTGATCCTTCAACTCATAAATTCTTTGTTTCTCGCCATGTGATCTTTACCGAATCATCTTTTCCTTTTGCCAATCTAACCTCATCCTTTAACTCTCCTTTATACACACCGCCTGGTCCAACTTATTCTGGTGATGTTGATTTTTCTTCAACACCCTTAGCTGACTATCATACTCTTGATATTGATGTTACTATGGATGATGTTACCCCTACTGATTCTACTCTATCACCTCAATCCTCTACTCCTGATAGTCCTGATTCTGTATTAGATAATTCCACTCATTCTGACCATAATGCATCTTCATCCCCTATACAACATAGTTCTCACTCTACTCCGCCTGTTCCACAACGTTTTTCTTTGCGACATAAAGTTCAGCCTGTCTGGATGAAGGATTACATTACCACTGCTAAAACTGATAAACCCTCGTGTTCTTCTTATTCGGTTTTGCTCGATTGTCCTATTGATGACACTAAGTACAATTTTTCGCACTATTCTTTGCCTACTTCCATTTATTCTTGCACTGTTCATTCTCCAAATGTTATTCCCGAACCTTTTACATACGCTCAAGCTGTTAAAGATCCTCGTTGGGTCGACGCTATGGACAAAGAACTCTCTGCTTTACAAACCAACAATACTTGGTCCATTGTTCAACTTCCTCCTGGAAAGAAAATAGTAGGCTGCAAGTGGGTTTTTCGAGTAAAATATCTGGCAGACGGTTCACTTGATAAATTTAAAGCCCGCCTGGTTGCCAAGGGTTATACCCAAATTGAAGGCCAGGATTATCACAACACGTTCTCTCCGGTTGCAAAAATGGCAACTGTCCGTACTCTTTTAGCCATTGTTGCTGTTAAAGGTTGGGATATTCACCAACTTGATATCAATAACGCCTTTTTACATGGTGAATTATCTGAGGAAGTTTATATGTCTATCCCTCAAGGACACCCTCTTTTTGGTAAAGATTTTGTCTGTAAGCTGATTAAGTCAATCTATGGCTTACGTCAAGCTTCTCGCGTCTGGTTTGAAAAATTAGCTTCTGTTCTTCTTGAACTTGGTTTCACCCAGAGCGTTGCTGATTACTCTTTGTTCATTTACAAGACTGATGACATCTTTGTTACTGCTTTAGTCTATGTCGACAACATTCTTTTAACTGGAACTAACACAGGTTTCATTACAAGAGTTAAAGCCGTTTTACACTCCATTTTTACAATAAAGGATTTGGGTTTGGCAAAATATTATCTTGGTTTGGAAATTCACAGGACGAATGCTGGTCTTTATCTACATCAGCATAAGTTTGTTCGTGATCTTCTCCTTGAGGCTGGCCTCGACAATTGCAAACCTCTTTCTCTACCTGTTGATAGCACTGTTAAACTATCTCCACATGATGGAATTCTTCTTGATGATCCCTCTGTCTATCGAAAGTTTGTTGGCAAATTATTATACTTGACTGTATCTCGGCCTGACATTGCTTTTATCGTGCATCACCTTAGTCAATTTCTGCAAGCACCTCGTGTTCCTCATATGCTAGCTGTTCAACGTGTGTTACGTTACTTAAAGTAAAGGGCACTCCTTTCCAAGGATTGTTTTACTCCGCTTCTTCGACCCTCAAACTTGAGGCATATTGTGATAGTGATTGGGGTTCGAATTTAGATTCTAATGGTATGCTTAAAAGCATTACTGGGATGTGTTTACTACTTGGTTCTTCTCTTGTTATCTGGCATTCAAGCAAACAAAAGGTCATCTCTCGTTCCACTGCTGAGGCAGAACTTCGTGCCATTGCCGACACTGCTTGTGAAGTATCTTGGTTAAATCTTCTGCTTGAAGAATTAAAGGTACCACAAGATTTACCTATTACCATTCATACTGACAATCAAGCTGCATTGGACATCGCTGCTGATCCAGTCTTTCATCCCAAAACAAAGCATTTTGCTCTCGACTGTCACTTCGTTCGGGAGCAAGTTCAATCTCTTTTAATACAGCCTTCCTATCTTCCCAGTTCACGTCAGTTGGCAGATGTTTTCACAAAGGGTCTTGGTCGACAAGCTCACTGGAATCTCCTGTCCAGACTGAATGTTAAGCAACCACATTCACTCTCAGGGGGGACTATTGGACTATATAGCTTATCACCTCAATCCTCTAGTCAGCTCATCATTTAGTCATCCCACTAGTCCACTTGTCACAACAGAATTCTGTTATACAGCTAAGCGACAGCTAAGCAAATAGCTTAGTATATATAGATTAGTAATCTTTCTTCTCTGTACTTAACTCTTCTATTTGTCAAAACAAGAATGTAAAGCTCTCTTTCTCTGATGTAACAATGGAGTTGTGTATCAATGAAGTTTAGTGTGTTTGATCGATGTTCATGGATTTAAGATATAATACTCGTTGGGATGCTCACTACTTATACATTGTTTTTTGATTTGGTTTCTTTATTTGATGATCGATAAATTTTGCTATGAATTAGAATTTAAGCCCTGTCGCTATCTAGATGTTTAGCCAGTTCATGTATATTCAATATTGAACAACCAGAGAGATTTCTGACTACTCATGCAGGACTTGACGTTAAAAGTCAACAGTTGGACCTAATTCCATTCAGCACTGAAAAGAGATCATGTCCCGGAATGGCAACCGGTACACAGATGATACTACTTGTTAGGGGCTTAATTCTGATGGCTACTGGGCCGATCGGAGCAGCCCATTTTTGATAGCCTGTATGAAGAGGCCCAATACCTTTGACGACCGAAGAGTCCGCTTTCACCCTTCTTCATAGATTGGGCCGATCCACAGCAGAAGGACCAGGTCGTGGGAAGACCCCGAGTTCCACGTTCGGAACGTGGGGATCGGAGCGAACTGGTAAAAGGGAACGATCAGGTTTATTCTAAGGGATATACACAATTCACAATACACACATATTCTCTGTACGTTCAATTTACCTATTTTGGACTACCAGTTACTGATTCTCACACCGGAGGTGAATCGGGGGGCCCAACCCTCGCATTCTTCTTCTTTGCAGGTCCGACCGGACGTTGTGGACGAAAACTGGTTCCAACATTTGGCGCCGTCTGTGGGAACGTATAGATTGATTGTGCGTTGTGATTTACTGAGATTATGTCTTCTGAACGACCGCCTGGATTTGATGGAACTCCGCATCTCGGAGGCTCGACCATCACGCCCTTGATAAATCGGCGATTGAGTTTTGAATCTGAGGAGGATGAGGGACCCCTACCGACCCCCGAAGAACAAAGGGAATTGCTCCTAAGATGGAGAGAGGAGCAGGCAGCTAAGAAAGGGAAACAAAAAGTAACTGATCAAGCTGACAAGGAATCCCAGATGCGGGCTAAGAAGAAAGAGGCGGATAGGCTCAAACTCCAGGCCATCAAGCTCCGTAGAGAAGAATTAGAGTTGGAAGAGAAGGCACTGAGGAGGTCTCTCGAAGAGGTCGAAGAAACACTTGTATCGTCGGAATACAGAAGGGATAAAAGGCCGCATGACGATGAAGACGGGTCTTCGGACTCCGAGTCGCATCCTAGACGAACACGCTCCAAAACTACGATAACGATGACTGATTCTGAGGAGGAAGATGACTCGCATGTGCGAGATCGTATAAGGCGAATGGAAAAAGCCATGTTTGGAGAACGGAAAGTCAGTCATGAACCTATTGTCTCTGAAGAAATTGAGCAGTATCGACCTCCGTCAGGGGGGCAATTTCCGAAAATGAACGAGTTTAATGGAAAAGGAGACCCAGAAGATCACTGCGAGAAATATGAGTCTTTAATGACGGGTATGGGACATTGTGACATCATGTTATGCAAGATGTTCAAAACTTACCTAAAGGGACCAGCAACGATGTGGTATCGTTCGCAAAGACCCCGATCGGTGCACTCGTATGAACAGTTGAAAAGAAGATTCCTGAGGCACTACTCCCACCTGTGCCGGAGGGAGAAAGACACTGAAGCACTGATTCATTGTCGTCAGAGACCGAACGAAGAGCTGGGAGATTACCTAGCCCGGTTTAAGGAAGAAGCAGGGATGGTCACTAACCTAGACAAAGTAAAGGCTGCAGGGTTTCTAGCTGCTGGATTGGACCCCGTAAAAGGTAAAAAACTTCGGTCCTCTCTCTATGATATTCCCCCTAAATCTTTAAATGATATATATGTAAGAGGAGAGGCTATCCGAAGAAAGCTGGAATCTATTGGGGGATATAAGGAGAGTCGCAGGAATGAAGGCTCTGGGAGAGACGACCGAAGGGGTCGAGGAGATATCAAAAGCAGATTGACAGATAACAGGCCCGACCGAGGGGCAGAAAGGAGGAGAGATAGAGATAGTACAGTGTTCACCCCGTTGAACGCACCTATCTCGAAGATTCTCCACGAGATAAAGGGGAAGCCGGGATTCGTCCGGCCAGCAAGAATGAAAACCCCAGATTACAAGAAGAACGGGGATAAGTATTGCGAATACCATAAGGATAAGGGGCATAACACAGATGAGTGCTACCATTTGAAGAAGCTTATTGAAAAAATGGTAAAGAAGGGAGATTTGGAACATTACAAAGGCGATCTGAGGGACAAGCTAGAACCCAAGGAACCTAGAAGAGAAAAAGGGCCTGAAAGGGAAGAAAAATACAGAGGTGAAGTTCGAACTATCTCAGGGGGCACGGTGTTAGAACGGTGCAGTAAGACCGCCCGAAAGAAATATGCCCGACAGGTCTACAATTTGTATCAGACCAATCCGGCCAGGCAGCCCCTGCCTATCACCTTCACAGAAGATGATTTTGAAGACGTGATATGGCCGCACGAAGATCCACTCATCATAAATCCCGTTATAGGGGAAAACAAAATCTGGAGAGTTCTAGTGGATGGTGGTAGTTCGGTCAATATCTTATATCACAGAACGTACTGCAAGATGAACTTAGGGGGCGAGCAGTTGGAGCCGTGTCATGAGGCACCCCTGTACAGCTTCGGGAATCAGCCCGTACCAATCGAAGGGACGATTACCCTACCCATCTTGTTGGGCAAAGCTCCTTACACCTTGGAAAAGGAGGCCAAGTTCTACGTGGTGAAAGTGGACAGTCCGTACAACGGAATCCTAGGAAGGCCGATACTCGGTGCTTTCCAGGCGGTAGCTTCTATCCCCCATCTGAAGTTGAAATTTCCAACAGAAAATGGTGTAGGAGAAATGAGAGGGGATCAGAAGGCTGCTCGAATCATCATGTTAGAGGATATAGAGAAGGATAAAGATGTCGAGATGACTGAAGGTGGGAAAAGAAAGAGAAACGAAGACGAAGGAAGCGGTCGTCAGATGATGAACATCGAATTAGAAAAATTCGGAGCTGATTTGTCAAACCCTATTGCTGAACCGGCAACAGAAACAGAGGAGGTAGAACTGTACGTCGGGCAATCGGGCAAAATGATCCAGATAGGCAAAAACATGGAGCCTGAATTAAAGAAAAGAGTGATTGAAGTGATCAGACAGTACCACGATGTGTTCGCATGGGGACCGGAGGACATGCCAGGTTTAGACCCTTCGGTGGCAAAACATTGCCTTAGCGTTAACCCCGATGCAAAGCCGGTTAAGCAGAAGAAGAGGAATTTCACCATGGAAAGGCAACAAGTAATCCAGGCCGAAGTAGAAAAATTGCTGGAAGCTAGATTCATTGAAGAAATTGAGTATCCAGACTGGTTGGCAAATGTGGTGGTAGTCAAGAAGTCGAACAACAAATGGAGAATGTGTGTCGACTATACCGACCTGAACAAGGCCTGTCCGAAGGATCACTATCCTCTACCTAATATTGATCAGTTGATAGATGCAACCTCAGGCCACCAGGTACTTAGCTTTTTAGATGCTTTTTCCGGGTATCACCAAATTGCAATGAATGCCGAGGATATTCCAAAGACAGCATTCATCACCCCCAAAGGTACATATGCATACATCAAGATGCCCTTCGGGCTGAAGAATGCAGGGGCAACCTTCCAGAAAATGATCAACAAAGTTTTCAAGCAGCAGATCGGTCGGAACATGGAATGCTATGTGGACGATATGATCGTGAAATCCATGTTTAAAGACCATGCAGAGGACCTGAAAGAGTGTTTTGAAACACTCAGGAGAAATAATATGAAAATTAATCCAAGCAAGTGCACGTTCGGGGTTGCCAGTGGCAAGTTTCTGGGGTACATGGTAAGTGCCAGAGGGATAGAAGCCAATCCCGAGAAGATCAAGGCAGTGATTGATATGGAGGCGCCGAAGACGATCAGGGACATTCAGAAACTAACTGGGCGATTGGCAGCCCTGAGAAGGTTCATTTCCCGATCGGCCGAGAAAGCCCTACCGTTCTTCGAAGTTCTCCGGGGGTCCAAAAATTTTGAATGGGGATCGGACTGTCAGAAGGCATTTGAAGAAGTTAAAGAATATCTGGTCAAGGCACCACTCCTAATGAGGCCCGACCCCAAAGAGACACTGCAACTCTACTTAGCAGTGAGTGACCGAACACTAGGGGCTGTGTTAGTCAAGGAATACGAAAAGAATCAACACCCAGTGTTCTATGTCTCACACATACTCAAGGACGCGGAAACAAGATACCCCAATGCCGAAAAGTTCGCCTTTGGATTGGTGGTAGCATCAAGGAAACTACGCCATTATTTTCAAGGAAGAACTATGCAAGTGGTTACCGATCAGCCCCTGAAAAAGATCCTTCAAAGACCGGAAGCTTCGGGCAGAGTTGTGGCTTGGTCAGTAGAGTTGGGAGAATATGACTTAGAATTTGTGCCCAGAACTGCGATCAAAGCTCAAGCGCTGGCCGAATTCTTGGTAGAATGTTCTTTCTCAGGACCGAAGGACTTGGCGCCTGAGGAACAGCTCATTCAGTCACCTGGGAAATGGAAGCTTTTTGTAGACGGTTCGGTCACAAAAACGAAGTTTGGGGCCGGTATGATCCTGATCAGCCCAGATGGTTTTGAGATTTGTCAGGCTATCAGGTTCACTTTCCCCTTGACTAACAATGAGGCTGAATATGAAGCATTACTAGCAGGGCTCTCCTTGGCACGGAGCCTAGAGGTAAAACATGTAAGGGTATTTAGTGATTCCATGTTAGTGGTGAAGCAATTCTCTGGGGAGTATGGCCAAAAAGATCCCCGAACGAAGGCATACACGGCCAAGGTACGTGAAAATTCACTTCATTTTGAGTCGTTTGAATTAAGCCAGGTAGCCAGAGAAAACAACAGCAGGGCGGATGCGTTGTCTAGGCTTGCCTCGGCAGAGACCCAGAACCTGATGGGGTCGATATATCTGACCGAAGTAAAGGTTCCCTCGATCGACAAAAAGCAATGCATGGAAATACATCAAGGAATCAATTGGATGACCCCCATCAGAGCCTTCCTGGAGAAAGGGATATTGCCATTAGAAAAAAAAGAAGCCCAAAAGGTGAAGTATCGTTCAGCTAGCTACGCCTTAGTAGGGGGACAATTGTTCAGACGATCGGCTACACAACCCCTCCTCAAATGTCTGGACCCCGAAGATCAAAAGTTAGCATTGGAAACAGTGCACGAAGGAATTTGTGGAGAGCATTTGGCGGGACGATCACTAGCCTTCAAAATTCTCAGGCAAGGATTCTTTTGGCCGACCGTAAGGGAAGACGCCAAGAACTACTCGAAGAAGTGCAAGCAATGCCAGCTGTTCAGTACTGTGCCGAAACAACCCCCAGAAGAGATGTCATCGGTCCTCAGTCCCATCCCCTTTGCCATGTGGGCTGTGGATATTGTGGGAATCCTACCCACCAGCACCAAGCAGGCCAAGTATTGTATCGTGGCCATTGACTACATGACCAAATGGGTAGAAGCCCGACCCTTGTCGACTATAACTGAAGAAGCAGCCAAAAAGTTCATGCTAGAACAAGTAATCCTAAGGTTCGGTATCCCGATGATCTGCGTATCAGATAATGGAACTCAATTCATCGGCAGTAAGTTCAGGAAGTTTCTGGCTAAATTTGGAATACAACAGAAGTTTAGTTCAGTCGGTCACCCACAGGGAAATGGAGCCATTGAAGCGGCAAACAAGATTATCTTTGATGGTATAAAGAAGCGGCTCGGAGATTCTAAAGGTATGTGGGCTGAAGAGTTACCTTATGTTCTTTGGGCTTACCGAACAACTCCCAGGTCCTCGACCGGGGAAACCCCATTTAGATTGGCTTTTGGGACAGATGCATTGATGCCAGCCGAAGTTGGAATGGAATCATACCGAACGCAGGTATTCAATGTGGAAAGCAATGAGTTCGGCCTGCGAGCTAATGTAGACATGGTAGTCGAAGAAAGAGAAGCAGCCCATCAGCGAAATGTCCGATACCAGCTTCAGGCAGCTCAGTACTACGATGCTGGTATAAAGAAAAGATCATTCCAAGTTGGAGATCTCGTCCTCAGAGAGCTAGCAACATCCATGCCGACCAAGCAAGGAAAGCTGATGCCCAATTGGGAAGGCCCCTACACAGTGGTTGAAGTGGTCCGACCAGGGACATACAAACTATCCACAATGGACGGCTCCAGCATAAAAAACACTTGGCATGCTTCACGCCTCCGTAGGTTCTACCAGTAAGCCTATCGAAAATCTTCGTTATTTTATGGTTTTGCTTTAAGACAACTTCGATTCAGCAGATTTTACTTCAGTATGAATAAAAACAGAAAGTTTATTTCCAACCTTGTTTACTCGAATTCCTTTATATCAACTTAAGCATATTTACTTCAGCATATTCATTTTAAACACAATGGATAGTAAAGGCAAAATTTGAATAGAATAAACGTAGGAGCTATGCTAGCACGAAAATTCCAAGCCCATACTTCAGGGCATTCGAAAGGAAATTATGAGCTTGCAATTTCCAGTTAATATCCTTAATATTTTAAGATATATGTTCACTTTCTCAAAATATCAAAGGGACAAGCTGGCCGAAGAGGTATGACGAATGGACGTTCATCCCAAAGGCAAACCTCAACAAAAAACACTAAGGCAAAACACAAAGCCGAAGAGGTGTTGCAAATAAAAAACACTAAGGCAAAGCATTAAGCCGAAGAGGTGTTACAAAGAAAAATACCAAGGCAAAACATTAAGCCGAAGAAGTATTGTAAAGAAAAGGCCAAGGCAATCAAATAAGACCTAGAGCAACTACGATCGAAAGCCGAATACAAAACGTGAATGAAAATTTACGTAAAGGCATGATAGATCACAAAAATTAAAATAAAGATAAGCCCGAAGGCAAAAGTTGAAACAGACCCGAAGGCCAAATGTTAAATTACAAGAATAATAAAGAAGAGGCTAAAGCTAATCGGACATCTCCGACTCAGGGTCCGAGCTAACGACGGGAGGGACGTCAGGCTCCTCAGGACGCCCGATGGGATCTTCCATACCCTCCTCCAAGAGAAGCTTATGGTCGAACCCAGCAGCGTGAGCCTTGCGGATCACCTCCTCGAAGCCGGCCATAAAACCCCTGTCTTCAGACAGCAGAACAAGCTTCTGGGCTTTCTTCTCGGCTTTCTTGGAGGCCCTCAAATTGGACTTGACCCGGTTGAGACGAACAAAGGCAGCATCAAGGTCGACCTTGACGCCATCTCGATCAGTCACCACCTGAGTTAGCCTCTGCTGCAAAGAGACCACCTCTTTCTGCAAAGAGTCAAGCTGTGCCTCAGCAGCCTCCGCTCTCTCCTCGGTCAGCTTTAGCCCGCGCAGCTGTCCGTCCAAGTCTTTCATTTTCTGCTCCACAGCAGCAGCCCAAGGAACAACCTGAAAGGAATAAAAGAATAAGAAAGAAACCAACTTATCAACGAAAACTGCTAAGTACAAGGTGGAGAACACTTACTGAAGCTACGTGCCCGATCAACTCTGAGCAGGCACCCAGGCCATCAGTGTTGTCATACACCGGACGATCCTGAGGAAGGATGAACGCCCGACACAGATCAACGCCAATCTCCTTGGCCGCAGTGGGAGCTGGAGTGCCAAAACTGTCCGTGGTCATGATAGACCATTCCGGTCGGTAGGTCAAAATAGCCTCCCCATCCGCGCTGCGAGGACGCTTCTGTGCAGAGGTCTGACCGATGTCGGATATGTTGAGGATCTCCACATCCCCAACAGTGGTATCAATGATGTTTTCCTCAGCCACGGCCACCCGAGACTGAGCTTGGTCATTAAGGGCCGGCCCGGTAGGAGAATCAGAGAGATTCTCGGCACTCTTCTTCTTGGCCAACTCAGCGAGCTTTAGGGCATTCTTAACTTGAGCCCTTTTAAGCATTTCCGATCGAGAAGACACTGCAACAAGAAAAATGTGTGTCAGTAAATAGCATAAATCAGCGATGCATAATCAAAAAGGACGAAGAAAGCAAATAGAAAGACAGTCTAATATGTTACCGGTACCCCATAGCGCACGAAGCCAAGTTTTGTCTCTGCTAACGGCTAACGAGATACGGTTTGGTTCCTGGGGACGGCAAAGCCGGGCATAATCTGCCCTATCCTCGTCATTCAGTTCAGGAGCCGTGATGAGGGCAGGATCGATTTCTCGCCATACCGAATACTTCCTCAACTTATGACCACTGATATAGAACCAATGGTCGTGGGTGCCCCTATTACTGGAATTGGTGACGCCCCATTCTGGTCGGCCAGTCCTACGAGATAGCTGGTAGAACCCAACGCTCTTCCCGTTCTTTCGGAAGTCGAAATGATGTAACAGAAGGGACAACCGAGGCCTTACTCCCGCCTTCAAACATCTGTCTTGGAAAGTGTTTATGTGAATGAAGGTGTTAGGGTCTAGCTGGCCTAAGGCTACGGAGGTGTCCCTTAAAAGCATCTTCAGAACGGGAAGGAGGGGTAGGCGGAGCCCGCAGAAAAATGCTCGTTCAGACACACCCAAAGCGACCCCCCCAAACACCTCGTCTACGGCCGGGGTGTGGTAAATCAGGTCGGTCTCATCTGCTGCCCATGTTCGGAAAAGAGAGCTTCCGATGTCGTATTTCTCCGCCATCTTGTGGACTTCGGCCTCCGTCATCACGGAATTGAGATTGGCCGAAGCGAACCGCGAAGCACCGAAGTGCGCCATAGCCGAATAGAATGGTCCGTATTCTACGGGTTGATCCATAACCTGCAGAGAATGCAAAGGAAGGAGGTTAGCCTTGTACTCGGGGGAAGTATAGGACAGAACGATCTAAGAGAAAAGATGAAGGAAAGACCGAGTACAGAGGGCCAAACTCGAAAGAAAGAAATTCAGAAGGGTACGAAAAGGAAAATCTTGAGTCCAGAAAAAAGTAAGAAGGGTGTTCTAGGAGTATGACGACTGACCGAAGGGTGTTCATGTTCAACGAAATACCCAGGTATACATCTACTGTTAAAAACACTCGCCACTCTCGGGTTTTCTTCTTAATCACAACATAAAGGGACAGCACACTAAAATAGTCACCGTAAAGCACTAAGGTGACTTAGGGAACGCTGGGGATATACTAAAGTCGCAATATATATGCAATATATGTACACGCATGCATAAAAGGCTATATTGCAAATAAGTAACCATCAAAAGAAAAGGGAAAGTTCTATGCAAATTACGAAAAGGAACAGTAAAGGAAGAAATTACTTACTGGTAATAAGTGTTGGAGAAATTGGTCGATTCCTGGGTATAGATACTTGCGCTCCTATGTTTTGCTCGCCGGAAATCGCAAAAATGAGAGTGTTTGAGAGAGAAAAGCTTTGGATTTTCTATTAGAAACGGTAAGAAGATACAGAAAAGGGCGGTTATATGTGTATATACAACGTCGTTTTGAAATGGATGGCCAGGATGAGAGCCATTGAAATTCACGGCTGAGATCCACCTGGAGAACCGTGTAACTCCCTTGTGTAATTATTACAACAGCTGTCTGTTGCTGACATGGAATGGACTTTTGACATATCCGGCTGACATTTTGATCGCTCTGACAGAGACCGGTCCTAGAAGTTATTCGAAGATGGAACGAATCTTTGGGCCTCCGACCGAATATTCTTCGCACGGAGTCCAGGGACATGTTAGGGGCTTAATTCTGATGGCTACTGGGCCGATCGGAGCAGCCCATTTTCGATAGCCTGTATGAAGAGGCCCAATACCTTTGACGACCGAAGAGTCCGCTTTCACCCTTCTTCATAGATTGGGCCGATCCACAGCAGAAGGACCAGGTCGTGGGAAGACCCCGAGTTCCACGTTCGGAACGTGGGGATCGGAGCGAACTGGTAAAAGGGAACGATCAGGTTTATTCTAAGGGATATACACAATTCACAATACACACATATTCTCTGTACGTTCAATTTATCTATTTTGGACTACCAGTTACTGATTCTCACACCGGAGGTGAATCGGGGGGCCTTCTTTGCAGGTCCGACCGGACGTTGTGGACGAAAACTGGTTCCAACACTACTAACACTAGCTTGTTTGCTTCAAGAATCAAGGATTTAATTTGGTCACTCCGAGGGATGAACCAATCAGTATGACACTGATTTTTTTTTTAAATAATGTAAAAACTTGCGTGCTAATTGCGGTAAAACGTTTTGGCCAAGCTGGTAAAATTTTGAAACAATATATTTTTGAGACTTCAGCACCTATTCCTGTAGCCAGTAGCCTAGTTTATACTCAAGTACTCTTGCTAATAAAAGGATGAAAGTTCGAATCTCATCATAAACGTATAGAATTGCATTAATAAGCAGAATCTGAAAGTGCAGTACAAGACAACAAAGCTCCAGAATTAACATTAACAAGCCAAGCTACAGAGGAGCCTAAAACTTGACAGTACAGCTCAACTGGTGAGCTATGAATTAAAGGAGAACGTTGTAAAGAAGACAAAATAATTACTCGAAAACAACTGCATTGTTAACAAAAAAGTTAACCATATATTCTTCTGTTTTACCAACTCTGAATCATCCATCCAGGCTGCTCGTCATTGTATGACATTCTTGTGCATTATGATAGTGGTTCACTAATATATCGTAATAGTAAGGGTCTACCAGTGACGATACATTCGTGAAATTTTCTTCTTCTTGTTCTTCTTGCCGTGGTTTATCTGTAAAAGTAATGATCACAGCAAGCATGATGGCGACTAAGAACATAATAAAGAGTAGAGGAGGCTCAGCTAGGAAATCGCAAAAAGCCATAACTATTGCTACCTACAGCTCCGGCCGGTTGTAAAACACTCTGAATCAATAAGTTCTCTTTTGGTCGTGTTACGATATTTTCTTGTGTTATGGAACTTGTGTAGCTTGTCTGAGGAGGGCCAAATATTCCTATTTATAGAACTATTATGTGGAGAAATTAATTAGAATGTAAATAAGATTTGAATATTTTCCAGACAAAAAAAATAAGATTTTAAGATTTGAATTTAAATCAATATCTTTATTATCTTCTTTATAGATAGAAAGGAATACGGAGGAGTTATCAAATTTTCTAGAGCTCCTCAACTTTAATTCAATAAAATTAAATTTTCTTATTTGTATTCAAATTTTTAGGAAGACATTCCTTATTTACACTCAACTTTTCAGCAAAGTCAATAAATAAATAAAAATCAATCCTATTTAAAATTTAATTAAACCTCAACTTTAATTCGATAAAATTAAATTTTCTTATTTACATTCGAATTTTTAGGGAAAACATTCCTTATTTACACTCAACTTTTCAGAAAAGTCAATAAATATATAAAAATCAATCTTATTTAAAATTTAATTAAAAAAATTAAATTTTCTTATTTACATTCGAATTTTTAGTGACATTCCTTATTTACACTCAACTTTTCAATATTTTCTGGTCGTGTTACGATATTTTCTTGTGTGGAACTTGTGTAGCTTGTCTGAGGAGGGCCAAATATTCCTATTTATAGAACTATTCTGTGGAGAAATTTAGAATGTAAATAGGATTTGAATATTTTTCAGACAAAAAAATAAGATTTTAAGATTTGAATTATTTTCTAATGCGTCCTTATTGCTAATTTGAATTTAAATCAATATCTTTATTATTATCTTTTATATATAAAGGAAATCCAGGAGCTATAGTTCCATTTATATTTATCTAATTTTCTAGATCTCCTCTATTTTAAATATGAAAAATTGAAAATTCCTTTTTTTAGCTCCTAAATTGTAGAAAAGGTAATACTCAAGTTGGCATAAAATTATAAATCTAATCACAATTAATTATTACTATATGTACGATCTTTCTTCTATTTTAAATATTAAAAATGGAAATTTCTCTTTTTTATCTCCTAAATTGTATAAAAGGTAATAATTATTGGAGGCAAGTTGACATAAAATTATAAACCTAATCAAATTTTATTATTATATATACAATCTTTCCTCTACTTTAAATATTAAAAATTAAAATTTTCTTTTTTAGCTCCTAAATTGTAGAAAGGATAATACTTATTAGAGACAAATTGACATAAAATTTTAAATCTAATCAAATTTTATTATTAGATACAATCTTTATTATATCTCTATCTTTATCCCGTGCAAGGCACGGGGTCTTAAAAAATAATAAACTAAAAAATTTAATGTGAACGGAAAATATTAAAATAAAAATAAAAATTAATATGATAAATTATAAAATGAGAAAATTAAATATTAATTGAAACATAAAAAAATATATAAAAAATACAGATGGGGCTGAGAAAGATAAATGAGGTATTATTAATATTATTTTATAATAAAATAATATTAATAATAAGGACATATAGAAAATCTAACATGTTTTAATTAAAAAAAGTAATTGCTCGTGATATTTTTAGAAGTGTTTTAATTATAATAATTGTATTTATTAAAAAAATATGTTGACATGTTAAAATAAGTAAGTTTTTTTAATAAGGACAAATAGAAAAGCTAACATGTTTTAATTAAAAAAAAAGTAACTGCCCGTAATATTTTTAGATGTGTTTTAATTATATTAATTGTATTTGTTAAAAAAATACGTTCACTTGTTAAAATAGGTAAGTTTTTTTTAAATAATTAAAAGTATTAAAATAGGTTTTAAAATATTTAATAAAGGTTGCACTTGATATTTTTGGAAAAGGAAAATTTGAGTGATAACAAATACAAAAGGTAATATATTTTAATTTAAAGGTAATTGTCCGTGATATTTTTGGAAAAGATGTAGATTTTGTTAGGAAAAAATGTTTTAACTATAAAGGGCAATCAGCTAGTTACTATTTTTATATTATTTTATTATTTATTAAATAGAGTATTAAAATAGGTTTTAAAATAAATAAGTAAGGATTGCACATCATATTTTTGGAAAACAGAGATTTTAGTGATAACAAATATAAAAGATAATATGTTTTAATTTAAAGATAATTGTCATTATATTTTTGGAAAAGTAGTAGCTTTTGTTAGGAAAAAAATATTTTAATTATAAAAAGCAATCATCTAGTTACCAATTTTCTATTTTTTTTTAATTATTTATTAAATAGAATAAAAGACCGAAACCGACCGAAAATCGAAAACCAAAACTTTAAATATTTCGGCCGTGCAAGGCACAGACCATCAAAAGAGATTAAAAATTGACAAACTAAAAAAATTAATATAAACGAAAAATATTAAATAAAGAATAAAAATCAATATAATAAATTATAAAATGAGAAACTTAAATATTAATTGGAACATAGAAAAAATAAATAAAGAATACAAAAGGTTTGGGAAGATAAATGAGACATTATTAAAATTATTTTAGTATTTATTAAAATAATCAATCAATACTATTATATAATAGACGAAACATTAAAAGTTTGGTCGGTCGTTGGTCGGTAGGGTAAGTTGTGATTTTACTTAATTGCCCTTAACTATATTTCATGTTTGTACTTAATTAAACTTACTTATTTATAGAAATATATTATTAAAT
This sequence comes from Heracleum sosnowskyi, assembly GCA_030848705.1. NCBI lineage: Eukaryota > Viridiplantae > Streptophyta > Magnoliopsida > Apiales > Apiaceae > Heracleum > Heracleum sosnowskyi. The sequence goes on from CM061245.1 coordinate 8,347,533, forward strand.
AATAATATTACCTATTTATAATCAATTACATTTCCCCCTAAAATACATTATTTTTTCTAATAAATTCCCCTACTTTTTCAATCATTTCACGGACAATTACCTTTTTAACTAAAACATGTTAGTTTTTCTATTTTTCCTTACTAAAACTCCTAATTTTCCAAAAGTATCACGGACAAACCTTTAGTTATTTATTTTTAAACCTATAATATTATAATTAATTTTTAAAAGTTTACCTATTTTAACATGTCTGCTTATTTTTCTTAACAAATGCAATCACTAAGAATATTAAAATATAAATTTAACTATTTGTATTATCACAAAAATTACAAATTTTTTAAATATTCTTAAACGTTATAATAAAACCTTTTAGCGCGTACATGTGCATCATTATAATATAAAAAGTTTACCATGGAAACATAATGGATTTTTATATATTCATCGTCTTTCCTGTGAATTTGAATATAAATAAGGGATTTCAATTTTAGTTTAGTTCTCTGCATTAACATAAATTTCACCAATTAAAATCTCTCAAACTGTCATGTCAGCCGTTCGGGGACTTAAAGGCTTAGAAAAATATGATCCAGTATAAATTAGAGGTCATAATTACCTTTTTTACAATGATTTCTTTTATTCAACTTAAAAAAAGGTTTTAACTTTCTTTTCTAAAAAATAGGAAATAAAGAAGGAAGTTTAATTTTTAGTATTTTAAAATGGGTTAATTATCTTGTGGGCCTAAAATATCAAGTTGGTCAACAAACTGAAAATTGTCTCAATCAATCAGGTCACTAAAGTCGGCTACATTGTACACTCCGCTAAATAAATAATTTTTTTTAGACGAAAAATGATGATGTATTAAAAGATAACATGTTTTATTGAAAAATACAATCGACCATTTACTGTTATTTATATTATCTTATTAATTAAATTAAAGAACCGAAAAGCTAAAACCAAAAATCAAAAAAATTGGAAACTTCAATATTTCGTAGCACAGATTGTATAAAAGATAATAAAAACTGTATATAATAGATCTTCTTTATAAAAAGGTTCAATTTCTAGAACATTCTCTATTTCATCCGTCCAGGTTACTCGTTTCTTTTTCTCCAAGACATTGCATACGTAAAAATGGGAAGGTCGATTTCTCCGCCACCGCTGTTTAGTATAAATACCTACCCCATAACCCCATTCTCTATTCACAACACTCATCTTCCCTATCAATCGATACATACAAACTATACATACTTTCATTCTCTCATAATCTAATGGGTAAATAAATCCCTGTCGTTTTCTTTTACTTTATTTTTTTTAACATCCGTGTCATACAAGGATTAATTTTGTTTCGTCTTTAAAGATATAGTAGACATATGTCTAAATGTTCTTATTACAAGATTATGTTTGAGTACTAGTTCAACTAACTAACTGTGTTTGGTTTTTTTGTTTTGTTTAGCATCCGACAAGAAGATTAAGATCGGAATCAACGGTAACTTTTTGTTTTTTTCCTGTTTTTTTTATTTGCATTGTTATTCAACAATTATTGTGAATATTTATTGTTGCTTTGGTTGTTGAAAATATAGGATTCGGAAGGATCGGTCGATTGGTAGCTAGAGTTGCTCTGCAGAGGGATGATGTTGAGCTCGTTGCTGTTAACGATCCTTTCATCACTACTGACTACATGGTATGTGTGCCATATTATTAAAATCGTAACGTTAAAAGTTTGGTAGTCTGTCGGTTTTGAATACTAATTTGAATGTGGTGGCAGACGTATATGTTTAAATATGACAGTGTTCACGGACCATGGAAGCATAATGCTCTTAAGGTTAAGGATGAGAAGACTCTTCTCTTTGGCGAGAAGCCAGTCAAGGTCTTTGGCATCAGGTATTCTACTCTATAGTTTTTCGTGTTTCGTTGTGTTATTTATTTTAATTTGAGCGATCAGATTTAACTATATTGGTAAGTTGTAGTTTTAAATTGTTTTGTGTTGTGTGATATTGTTTAGGAACCCGGAGGATATCCCATGGGGTGAAGCTGGAGCTGACTTTGTTGTCGAGTCCACTGGAGTTTTTACTGACAAGGACAAGGCTGCTGCTCACTTGAAGGTCTTTTACAATCTCTGATTTGTATAATACTAGTTGCAGATGCTCACTACTTATACATTGTTTTTTGATTTGGTTTCTTTATTTGATGATCGATAAATTTTGCTATGAATTATAATTTAAGCCCCGTCGCTATCTAGATGTTTAGCCAGTTCATGTATATTCAATATTGAATCTGAAAACTATCTGCTGATTTCATGTCAATTCGATATTGCAAGTATATAGGGACATATATTACTTATAGTTGCTGGTTATGATAGACTTGAATTTTTTGCTTTGGTTAGGGTGGTGCAAAGAAGGTTGTGATTTCTGCTCCTAGCAAAGATGCACCAATGTTTGTTGTTGGTGTTAATGAGCAAGAATACAAGCATGACCTTGACATTGTTTCCAATGCTAGTTGCACAACTAATTGTCTTGCTCCTTTGGCCAAGGTATGTATAATCACCCTGGATCTGACTATGCGAACTCTGTGCCCTGTTTTATAGACAGGTTCCTTTTAACTTATTGGTTTCCAAATATGCAGGTTATTAACGATAGGTTTGGCATTGTTGAGGGTCTTATGACTACTGTCCACTCTATCACTGGTGAGTCTCCTTTGCATCTTTTTAAAATATTGATGCTGATAATATGGTTCAGTGGGATATGATTTATTTTATGGAGTAATTACATTCTTCCCCTACTTTTTTGTATGAATTAGCCACACAGAAAACCGTGGATGGCCCATCAAGCAAGGACTGGAGAGGCGGAAGAGCTGCTTCTTTCAATATCATTCCCAGCAGCACTGGAGCTGCCAAGGTAATTATTTTGATCAAATGTCAGATGCACATTGAAATTTAAGCTAGACTTAAAACTGGTTTTTGATTCGATAGTCTACTGATTATTGCTACATTGTCATGACTCATGAAGAATGGCTTTGTTATATAGGCTGTTGGAAAGGTGCTTCCTGCACTCAATGGTAAATTGACTGGAATGTCCTTCCGAGTACCAACCGTCGATGTTTCTGTTGTGGACCTTACTGTAAGGCTTGAGAAGAAGGCTACATATGACCAAATTAAAGCTGCCATCAAGTAAGTGTTTATTCATTCTCACAATTAAAGTTGCCAACACTACTATGCTATGACAGCTGGTTCTAATCCTTTGATCTATACTCTGTTACTATCAGGGAGGAATCTGAGGGAAAGCTCAAGGGTATCTTGGGATTCACCGAAGATGATGTTGTTTCAACGGACTTTGTTGGTGAGAGCAGGTGAATAATAATGGTTTCTGGAGCAATTTTTTCAAAAATAGTAGTTAGATTAATTAAAAGTTAGCTCAATATTTGCATGAACCTTTGCAGATCAAGCATTTTTGATGCAAAAGCAGGGATTGCTTTAAACGAGAACTTTGTGAAGCTTGTCTCGTGGTACGACAACGAATGGGGTTACAGGTAATGCTTGTGATGTTGCAATCAAGTGATTTAATTAGACTCTAGCACCCTGAGGTGAAATTTATTCCAAGCGTTTCCATTGACACTGTTATTCTGTTTTCGCAGTTCTCGTGTTCTTGACTTGATCGTCCACATGGCATCTGTCCAAGCATAATGCTGATCCATTGATGATATGACAAGCTCCTTTTGTTCTACTGTAGACTTATAAAGTTTTTAGTATTTCTTGTTTATTAGCAGTATTTGAGTTTGAAATAACAAAGACTTCGTTTATCATTATTAATGAGAATCTGAAAGTTCAGTATAAGACAACAAAGCTCCAGAATTATATAACATTAACAAGCCAAGCTGCAGAGGAGCCTAAAACTTGACAGTACAGCTCAACTGGTGAGCTATGAATTAAAGGAGAACGTTGTAAAGAAGACAAAATAATTACTCGAAAACAACTGCATTGTTAACAACAAAGTTAACCATATATTCTTCTGTTTTACCAACTCTGAATCATCCATCCAGGCTGCTCGTCATTGTATGACATTCTTGTGCATTATGATAGTGGTTCACTAATATATCGTAATAGTAAGGGTCTACCAGTGACGATACATTCGTGAAATTTTCTTCTTCTTGTTCTTCTTGCCGTGGTTTATCTGTAAAAGTAATGATCACAGCAAGCATGATGGCGACTAAGAACATAATAAAGAGTAGAGGAGGCTCAGCTACGAAATCGCAAAAAGCCATAACTATTTGCTACCTACAGCTCTGGTTGTAAAACACTCTGAATCAATAAGTTCTCTTTTGGTCGTGTTACGATATTTTCTTGTGTTGTGGAACTTGTGTAGCTTGTCTGAGGAGGGCCAAATATTCCTATTTATAGAACTATTATGTGGAGAAATTTAGAATGTAAATAGGATTTGAATATTTTTCAGACAAAAAATTACGATTTTAAGATTTGAATTATTTTCTTATGCGACCTTATTGCTAATTTGAATTTAAATTGAGATTGATGTCTGAAGTGCCCTACGCTACTCTAACCTCGTTAATATTTTATGTTTTTTTTTTTGACAGAATTTGTGTATTATGTTAACTAGCCTAACAAAATAGAGCTTGAGAAAAAATATTGTGGTGTGTGTTATTGCTTCTTAATTTAAAAGATACATTTATACAATTGTTGAGCTATAATCAAGGCCTAAATCTGGGAGATTACAGAAACAAAGATCCCGTAACAACTGTGATATGTACAGTACATAACCTACAAATTATCTAGTCAATAACAGCTCATGCCAACAATCAACAAAATCCTTCATTCAGTTTGGATCGAGTAAACAGAAAGCTTTGACGCGATAAAGGTTTCGTAAGAGCATCAACCCACTGATCCTTTGTGTGCACATGATTGACTTTGAGAGATCCTTCAGACACACATTCTCGAACGAAATGGTAATCAAGGGAAATATGTTTCATGCGTGAATGAAAAACAGGATTGGAACTCAAATATATGGCTCCTGTGTTATCACAAAAAATTGTGGGTGTAGAGCTAAGGGGAATCTGAAGCTCTTTGAGTAAATTTTCAATCAACATTAGTTCAGCAGCTGCATTAGCAACAGCCTTGTACTCAGCTTCGGATGAAGATCGAGATACAGATTTTTGCTTGGACGATTTCCAGGAAATGGGATTTGAGCCAATGTAAAGACCATAGCCAGTGGTAGAACGACATGTATCTCGTTGGCCACCCCAGTCAGAGTCACTAAAAGCAGTAAGGGACAAACCTGAATTTTTGTTAAAATAAAGGCCATAATGCACAGTACCCTTTAAATACCTCAAGACTCGTTTAAGAGCAACCCAATTAGTTTCTGTAGGGGAGTGCATGAACTGTGATAGTCTGTTAACTGAGTAACAAATATCTGGACGAGTAATGGAGAGGTATTGAAGACCCCCCACAAGTTGGCGATATGGTGTAGAGTCTATATATCGTGTACCATCATTATGAACCAGTGAGGAAGATGAACACATTGGTGTAACAGTTTCCTTTGCTCCATCTAGGTGATGTTTTGATAATAAATCAATGATATGTCGTGCTTGGGAAAGAAACATACCAGACTTGGTTGGAATCACTTCAACACCAAGAAAGTTGTTTAAGGAGCCAAGATCTTTTAGTGAAAACACACTATCAAGTTTACTGGTGAAAGTCTGGAGAAATGACTCGTTATTACCTGTTATAATAATGTCATCAACATAGACAACAAAATACAGTGTGATGCCACAGAATTGTATATAAAAAGAGAAGTGTCCGCAGCTGAGTTTTTAAACCCAAAATCAAGCAAAAAATTTCTCAGTGCCTTGTACCAAGCTCGAGGGGCCTGTTTAAGGCCATATATAGCTTTACGAAGCTGACATATATAATTAAGATGACAAGAGTATGAGAAACCTGGAGGTTGTTCCATGTACACTTCATCTTCCAATGTGCCATTTAGAAAGGCATTATTGATGTCTAGTTGTCTTAAAGACCAGCCACGAGAAAGAGCAACACTGAGCATAATTCGGATTGTAGATGGCTTTGTTACAGGGCTGAATGTTTCTGAATAATCTATGCCAGGCCGTTGTTGAAAACCTCTCGCCACTAATCGTGCTTTATATTTGTTGATAGAGCCATCTGGATTTCGTTTTACACGAAAAACCCATTTACAAGAAATCACATTCTGATCCATACGCGAAACTAAATCCCAAGTTCCATTTTGAACAAGAGCATCAAATTCAGAAGACATGGCAGCCCTCCATTCCGAATTTTTTAGGGCCTGAGAGACAGAAGATGGTTCGAGTGCAACAGGCAAAGGATGAACAGTTGTATGATTTATGAAGGCATCATTGTAGTACCTCGAATTTAGATTTCGCCTTCTAGGAGGTAAAGTAGCATAGTGAGATGTACTAACTGATGGATCAGACATTGGAGATTCTATATCTAGAGGTGTTACAGAGGATTCCATGGAATGTGTTTCAGATGACATGTTATGTTCCTCCGAAGATCTCATTCTAGAAGCAGGAGAGGATGTTGAATGCGTTACGTTGTTATTTGTTGGTGAAGGAGCTGTAAAAACCACTGGAGCATGCAAGACAGAGTGTGGCAATGAGCTTGATGTCTGAGTAGTTGGCGTATGTAAAGGTCTAGGAGCCAGAGAGTCTCGACGGGGGAGAACATATGCATTAGAAGAACTTGATGATGTACTCATGGGAAATTGATTTTCGACAAAACGAACATGGCGTGAGAGATATAATCTGTTTGTAGATGGGTCAAGACATTTATAGGCTGATTTGCTAGAACAATAACCTAAAAATATACAAGGAGTGGATTTTGGTTTTATTTTAGAGGAACCATATGGACGTAGCCAAGGATAGCATAAGCACCCAAAATTTTTTAGACGGGTGTAATTTGGAGAGCGACCAAACAATAATTCAAACGTAGATTTATTTTGAAGTTTTCTTTAAGGCATTCGATTAATTAAATAAACCGCTGTTTGAAAAGCATAAGACCAGAATGTTAGAGGAAATGAGGATTGGTGCAGTAAGGTGAGACCTGTGGCAACAACATGACCATGACATCGTTCAACCTGACCATTGTGCTCAGGTGTGTGAGGTGGGGTAGTGTAATGTGATATACCAAAAGAATTCAGTAGGGGAATAAGGCCAACAAACTCACATCCATTTTCTGAATAAATGGATTTGAGTGGTAGCTAAAAGAATTTTTCAGTAATATTTTTAAATTGAAGAAAGATGTCTGTCAAAATCTTGCAAGTTGCCGACAATCTTTGGTAGTGTGACCTTGCCTTTGGCAAAAATTGCAATAAATGTTGTTCTGCGTTGAACGAGGCAGCTGAAAGCCAGATGAACGATGATTGTTCAATGAACCTCTGTTGTCATAGTTCTTGTTAAAGGAATATGCATTAAAGTTTTGACGAGAATTTGAACGATGAGGTGTAGTCATGCCTCGTTGATTAGCATTTGCACGATGAGTGTAGTTGGCAGTAATGACAGAAGGTTATGGAGCTTTGGATTTGAGACCACTGATGTGTAAAAATAATGTAAACTGCAAGCGCACAATGTTCAGTTGTAGCAATCACAGATCGATCCACAGAGACTATGAATTTTCGAAACCCTAACAATTAACTCAGGCGAACTAGACAAATAAGATTTGAGTTGAGATTTGTTTAACCTAATTAACAATTAAAATCAGATAAGGAAAACCTAGGAATCCGAATCCATTAATCAATCACAATTAATATTAACTCGCCCTAAAATCAATTCTCTTTCCTTCACAAATAAGATATATCAATTAACGAGACAAGCATATATTATGAAACTTGTTATCTAACAATAACCTATCAAAACTTCATGGAGCAAGCATAGGCTATGAAAAATAAATCTGGTAACAATAATATATCAAAATCACTTGGTCAATTGAACAATTAAGCACCAAGAAAAATTATGAGAACCAATTAATAGGAACGAGAAAATATCAAGAATAATTAAATTAACTTCATCTTCATCCTAGGGCAAGAGATTTAGCTACACATGATTATAAAATTAACAAAACAATTAGACATTAAAAACATGACATTAACGAATTAAACTAAACAAGATACGTGAACCAAAATAAAGTTGATAACTTAATTAAAAACCTAGTACTAAACAAATAAACCTAGGATGAAACAAACTAATTAATATAAAAGTAACAAAGATGATTTCCTGGACATTAACAACTGGCCGCACATAAAAATAAGCTGCTGCCGAAAACTTGATAACGAAACAAAAACCGTTGAATGGAAAAATTGTTTGAGCAAAATAAAACTTAATTGTATTGAAAAACAAGAATTAATCTACTCCTGCTCCAAATTATCGGATCATCTAAACTAAATTGATGTCTAAATTCTAGGTGTCCCAAATACAAGAGAGGAGATCTATATTTATAGGAAAAATAATGGGCTTGGGCTTTTTGACTACAAAGCGGATTCTGGAAATATTTCCTCAATTCCTTTTTCTTCTCCGATAAGTTTTCCAATTTTTCTCCAATTTCCTTTTGACTTCAAGTATTTCCATCTTCTTGCCTTTTTCACCTTTTTCTGCTTGAAATATGATTTTATTTATTTTCCTACAAAATAAAAGAAAACAAATTATTAAATAATAAAATTACGAAAACAAACATAAAATAGGTATTAAAAATGTATTAATTATGGACCTATCAAATGCCCCCATACCTATCTTTTGCTCGTCCTCGAGAAAAACTAATATAATATAAACTACTAACTAATAGATAATACCACTTCCGTAGGTGATCACGGTTGCATTTGGCATATGCAACAAGCCCTTTAAACCCCTAGGCAGCCCTAGTGGACGAGTAAGGTCTCGTGAGGGTTTATAGTGAATGTACCCACAAAATCCATCTAGCTCATGTAAAAGATCGCATGACAATGCAACGCCACACATACAAGTCCTCTCATGCTTCATCAACTTAAGAATCAAAAATGACTTTGCAATGTCTTGTCGTGGAATATGCAAGAATTCACATAGATTACTCAAAGAAATATGCAAAAGTGCTCAAAAGTCCATGTCAAGTGTAAGAATAAGTTGGTAACCATGCTAAGCCCACAAGAGTACAACTTTGAGTCAAAACTCGGGATCTCAAATGCAGAAATAAGCAATAACTCACCTTTCACTCACAAAAGAATATTCACTCAAGAACAAGGGTAAGTGTATCACTCTATTCCAACAAAATCATAAACATGCTTGACATTTGGTATCAATCTAACTTTAACACAACATACATCAATGATGATAATCAAAAGGTCTTTATTGGGATTGTAACGGGGCTAGGGACAAGGTATGTCAAGTAAGGCCAAACAAGGTGAAGTGTCAAAAGCTAGTAGGCACCATAATAAATCATACACATCACCAAACATCCTCCCCACACATGATTTTTCTAATTTTCTTCCAACAAAAGGCTTGATTAGTCGAATGAAGAAGGATCACAAAAACATAAGTATGCTCTCATAATATATATTTTTCTTTTTTTGCTTTTTTTTTTTTTTTTTATATATTCTCTTTTTTTTTTTTTCTTCTTTTTCTTTTTTTTTTCTCGATTTTTTTCATTTTTTTTTCCTTCGAGAGCTAAGAGATAGATATAAGCAACCACAATCCTCCTTCAAAAATTTATTGAACAACGACTAACAAGTATGCAACCAAACTCAATATTTCCTCAAAAGTAATGAACAAAAGTAAACCCATCTTACACACCTTATTACTCCCTCAAGTTCCTACTAGCCATTGACAATTTGGGATCAAGCATAAGTAAGGCTAAACAAGAAAAAGGTCCAGGCAAGTAACGTGGTATGTCACCGAAAAAATAGGATTAAGCTCAAGACGGTAACTAATTGATCATATATAAATGGTGTGGTAATTTGGAAAATATAGGTTATTCCTAAATGCCTTTATCATCTTATCATCAAATAATGTCATGCGTTTCAAGAAAGGTCTCAAACAAGTGCTAGCAATGCAAACAACATGTGGACACTCAAGCAAACGAATATAAAATGCAAAAGATATGCATATAGGCTCAAAAACTCACTTGGTGGTAAAACATAATCAATCCCAAGTAAAAATCTCTTCAGTGCACCAACTTGTACTCAAAGCATGAAAACCAAATCATTTTGCACATATTCATGTCCTTCTAATTACTTGCAATATTCAGTAAGTCTACTAGTTTCAACTTGCTAGTGTATGTGTGTGAACAAGAACTTATCAAATCACTTCTTAATCAAAAGTATCAGAAACACAAGATTACTATAGCATGTAAGGGTGCATAAAGCCAATAGAAATCATTTCACAAGGCTAGAATTCTACAATTTACAACACTAAACTTCTTTTTGGGATTTTTTCATTTTTCAATTTTTTTGGATTTTTGTTTTTTTTGTTTTAATAATACTACTAAACCCCTCCCCCATACCTAAATCATGCATTGTCCTCAATGTATGCAAATGAGAGAAAAATGACAAAGTAAAAGGACGAGAATACCTGATAAGACATGACAGAGGAGTAGAACTATCTACTATATACAACAAGGGAACTTACTTGGATCACGAATCAAGGAGGTGGATCACCTCCTCCTCAGAATCAACTGGCAGTTCTAAAAATGGTTTAAGCCTTTGACCATTAACCTTAAATGTTTCACCAGTTGTAGGATTTTCAATTTCAATAGCACCATGAGGAAAAACAACTTTAACAACAAATGGTCCCTCCCACCGAGATCTCAATTTTCCAGGAAACAAATGCAGCCTAGAGTTGTATAAAAGAACTTTTTGACCAGGAGAAAAAGATTTTCTCAAAATAGATTTATCATGCAAAAGTTTAGTTCTTTCCTTATAAATCTTAGCATTTTCATAGGCATCATTCCTAAGTTCTTCTAACTCAGATAGTTGTAACTTCCTATGGCTACCAGCAGTGGGTAAATCAAAATTCAATTCTTTAATAGCCCAAAACGCTCTATGTTCAAGTTCAACGGGGAGATGACATGCCTTACCAAACACAAGCCTATAAGGAGACATACCCAAAACAGTTTTAAATGCAGTGCGATAAGCCCAGAGTGCATCTATCAACTTAACAGACCAATCTTTCCTATTTGAATTGACAGTTTTCTCTAGAATTTGTTTAATCTGCCTATTAGAGACCTCAACTTGACCACTAGTTTGAGGATGATAAGGTGTAGCTAATTTGTGAGTGATGGAATACTTCTTCAAAAGAGACTCAAACTGATGGTTTTTGAAATGCTTACCCTGGTCACTAATTATAGCTCTAGGCGTACCAAATCTAGAAAAGATATTCTCTTTTAAGAACTTAAGAACTACCTTGTTATCATTAGACTTAGTTGGTATGGCTTCGACCCATTTAGACACGTAATCGACCGCTAAGAGAATGTAGAGGTTACCAAAAGAATTAGGAAAGGGACCCATAAAATCTATACCCCAAACATCAAAAATCTCAATAACTAAGATTGGATTCATTGGCATCATGTTTCTTCTAGTGATCTTTCCTAAATGTTGACACCTACTACAAGCGGCACAAAATTCTGCAGAATCTTTAAACAAATTGGGCCAATAGAAACCAGATTGAAGTATTTTAGCAGCAGTCTTTTTAGCACTAAAGTGACCTCCACAAGCCTGATCATGACAAAAAGAAAGTACACTTCTAAAATCATGGTTTGAAACACACCTCCTAATGATTTGGTCTGGACAATACTTAAAAAGATAGGGATCATCCCAAAAGAAGTACTTGACTTGTGAGAGAAATTTGGATTTTTCTTGCTTCGACCAATGAGAAGGAATTTCACCAGTGACAAGGTAGTTAACAATATCAGCAAACCAAGGAGTGGTAGAGATGGAAAGAAGGTGTTCATCAGGAAAAGACTCATTCAAAGGAATATCCATGGATGACTCCACTACTAATCGGGAAAGATGATCAGCAACAACATTTTCAGAACCCTTCTTATCCCTAATTTCTAAGTCAAACTCTTGGAGCAACAAGACCCACCTAATCAATCGGGCCTTTGAGTCTTTCTTAGAGAAGAGATATCTAAGAGCAGAGTGGTCTGTGTAAACAATGATTTTAGAACCTATAAGATATGACCGAAACTTTTCAAGAGCAAAAACTACAGCTAGAAGTTCTTTTTCTGTGGTGGAGTAGTTAAGTTGAGCATCATTTAGAGTCTTACTAGCATAGTATATGACATGAGGTATCTTATTGATTCTTTGTCCTAAGACTGCACCTACGGCATAATCAGATGCATCGCACATTAGCTCAAAAGGTTGATTCCAATAAGGGGATTGAATGATAGGGGCCGATGTCAACTCTTTCTTAAGATGTTCAAAAGATTGGAGACATTCACTAGAAAAATCAAATTTTATGTCCTTAGAAAGAAGATTAGTCAATGGTCTTGCCTTTTTGCTAAAATCTTTAATGAAACGCCTATAAAAACCAGCATGTCCTAAAAAGGAACGAATTTCTTTGACAGACTTTGGTGGAGATAAATTAGCAATGAGATCAATTTTAGCTTTATCAACTTCAATGCCCTTTGAAGATATTTTATGACCAAGAACAATTCCTTCTTTAACCATGAAATGACATTTTTCCCAATTAAGAACAAGATTTGTTTCTTTACATCGTTTTAAAACTAAGTCAAGATGGTGAAGACACTGATGAAAAGAAGAACCAAAGATGGAAAAGTCATCTATAAAGATTTCTAGGAAGTCTCCTACCATATCAGAAAAAATGCTCATCATGCATCTTTGGAAAGTGGCAGGGGCAGTGGTCAGACCGAAAGCTAAACGACGATAAGCAAAGGTTCCAAAAGGACATGTGAAAGTGGTCTTTTCTTGATCCTCGGGAGCAATGGGAATTTGGAAATAGCCAGAAAAACCATCTAGAAAACAATAGTATGAGTGACCTGCTAACCTTTCTAACATTTGATCAATGAAGGGTAGAGGAAAATGGTCTTTCCTAGTGGCAGCATTTAGTTTCCTATAATCAATACACATTCTCCAACCAGACTGAACACGAGTGGGAACTAATTCATCATCCTCATTAACAACTACAGTGATCCCTGACTTTTTAGGCACTACTTGAACAGGACTGACCCAAGAGCTATCAGATATAGGATAGATGATCCCATTATCTAGACATTTAAGGATTTCTTTCCTAACAACTTCCTTAAGAGTCGGGTTCAACCTCCTTTGCGGTTCTCTAACTGGTTTAGCATCATCAACTAAGTGAATCCTATGTTGGACAATGGCAGGGCTAATTCCCTTGATATCAGATATGCTCCACCCTATGGATTCCTTATTCTTTCTAAGTACAATTAAAAGTTCCTCCTCTTGAGAAGGTGTCAAATCAGATGCAATGATGACTGGAAAAGACTCAGAAGGACCTAGAAACATATACTTGAGAGTTTCGGGAAGAGGTTTAAGTTCTAATTCTGGTGGACTTGTCTCAACTGATTTATTAGCTTCATAAAGTGGCAAAGGAAAAGGTTCCGACTCTCGATTGGAACTAGGAATGGTGGACTCTAACATTTCATTAATCTCATTTTTATGACCAGTATCATCCCAATCTTGACCAAAATAATTTTGACAAAAGTTAAGAACATCATCAACATTCATGGTTTCATTATCAACTAACTCATCAATCATGTTAATTTCTATGGGTTGGTCAAAAAGCTCATTGGGTTGATTTCCTACATTGAAAATGTTGAGATCAATTTGCATGTTTCCAAATGTGAGTTTCATTAATCCATTCCTACAGTTGATCAAAGCATTAGACGTGGCAAGAAAAGGTCTTCCTAGAATGATGGAAATTTGATTTTTGAGATTTTGGACAGGCTCAGTTTCTAGAACAATGAAATCGACGGGGAAGACAAAATCACCAACCTTAATCAACACATCTTCCACCATACCCTTAGGAATTTTGACAGAACGGTCAGCTAACTGAAGAGTGATACTAGTTTCTTTAAGTTCACCTAAACCCAGGTCTTGATAGACAGATAATGGAAGAAGATTCACACTAGCTCCTAGATCGAGTAAAGCTTTATCAATGAAAGTATTACCAATGACACAAGAAATGGTAGGACAACCAGGATCCTTATACTTCAAAGGGATTTGATTTGACAAGATAGAGCTAACATTAGATGTTAGGAAAGCTTTCTTAGGAACATGAGTGGTTCTTTTATGAGTACACAAATCTTTTAGACACTTAGCATAAGAGGGAACTTGTTGAATTGCATCTAAAAGAGGAATGTTAATCTTGACTTGCTTGAAGACTTCCAAAATCTTATCTAATTGAGCAGATTGTTTGTTTGAAGTAAGTCTGTGAAGAAACGGAGCTTTTGGCTTAAAGACTTTTTCATTAGACACATCAGAGTGGGGTTTTGAAGGTGGTTCATCGGAGGGTGATGACTCATTAGATTCAACTTCTTCAGGACTCTTAGGATTGGAAGATTGTTTAAGACTAGGATTCAAGAGTAACGTATTTGGTTCAGATGTAAGCTTATCTTCTGCTTGAGTATTGACACCAGCATGATTATTAAATTGATTACCAGACCTTAGAGAGATAACAGAATTCACATTTTCATGAGACTTTTGATTTGGATGAAATTTAGGATTAATCTCGGGTTGACTAGGAAATCGATTTTTCTCTCTCTCACTGATGGTGTTTGCCAATTGACTAACTTGGACCTCTAGCTTAGATATGGCTTGAGCATTGGAATTTAGCAATTGCCTATCTTGGGTCATAGTGTTCATGAAATTTTGTTGAGATTTGATTAATGCCTCCATACTCTTTTCTAAAGAAGTAAATCTTTTATCAGATTCTGCAAAACCAGGAGGATTCAAAGGGACTGAATTTGGATATTGACCAAGATTTTGTGGAGGATATGAGTTAGGATTTTGAGTTGGGTATAGACCAGGATTGGGTTTTTGAAAAGCAGGTTGAGAATTTTGGTTATACTGATTGTATTGACCTTGGTTCCATGAGAAATTTGGATGATTTTTCCAACCAGGATTGTATGTGGATGAATAAGGATCATTCCTAACTCTAGATTGAAACATGGCATTGGCTTGTTCAAGTTCAGGACAATTTTCTATCAAATGATTAGGAGAATTACAATTTGCACACAGAAACACTTGTGAGGACACCTTGTTGGTTTCTAAGGCTTCTAGACGTCTAGTGAGTGTAGCTAACTTAGCTTCGGTTGCAATAGAATTACCAACTACGTGTACGCCCTTAGATTTTTCAGTTTCCTGACTGGGTTCCCTAGTTGACTCCCACAACATTGTTCTTTCAGCTAACTCTTCAAAAAATTGCCAAGCTTCTTCATCAGTTTTATCCATAAACTTACCATTACACATAGACTCTAACAAGGCAGTGGTTTGGCTATCTAAGGCTTCATAGAGAATTTTACAAAGTCTCCATTTTTCTATACCATGTTGAGGACACTTAGACAACAACTTTTGAAATCTATCAAAATATTTCCAAAAAGGCTCATTTCGATTTTGTTGAAATTGGTTGATTTCATTCCTAAGCCTGTTAGCCTTATGGTTGGGAAAATATTTTTTAAGAAATATAGCAACAAATCCCTCCCATATGGAAATAGAATTAACGGGTAGACTATACAACCACTGTTTAGCATCTTCTTTTAAAGCAAAGTTAATGAGTCTGAGCCTAATGGAATCCTCACTTAGTTGTTGAAGTTTTTGTAAGGCACACACTTCCTCAAATTCTCGAATAAAAAGATATGGATCCTCTCCCTCTACCCCAGCAAACCTAGGTAACATGCTAATGTTATGATGTTTGATTTCAAAATTGTTTGCGGTTACTGCTGGTAGCACTATGCATGAGGGTTGAGCGGTACGAGCGGGGTAACAACGTTCTTTAAGAGAGACAGCCATGACGGTTGTTGGAATTTCTACTTCTTTTGACTCAATTTTAGAGGGTGAAGAGAAATCGAGTTGTCTTGCTATTCCAGGTAATGAAAGGTCGGATTGTCTCACTAATCTAGATGTATTATCTCGAACCCAAATACTTTGCATACAAGAGAAACAATCAACTAAGCACGTAGCAGACAAGAGCTATAAGGTAAACACCCAAGAATATGCAAAATCAAAAAAAAAAATCTATCTTATCCTAAAAAAAATCTAGACCTTGCTCCTAACAATAAGATACTACTAAAAGTAACAGCTCAAAAAGCATTCGTCGTGACTGGCCAGGCAGGAGGAAGCATTGCCAAGAGGCTAACCACCATTCTAGGCACCAGTCTAAAGGCCAGGTAAGCTTTCGCTAGTCCTAGACACCACCGAAAAATACTTAGTGATTTGTTCCTCCTAGATTCTCTTCCTAGTTGAGCGCGATATCCTAGGGGCTAACGTCTAATTAATTTTATTAAGGAAAGGGAATGCAAGATGAACGAATTAGTGATTTGTGGGCCAAGGAAAGAGTGATAAAATCCCTCACCTTATCTTGAAATTGGGTGGCGCCCTTAAGATTGATTTAATGATGCAACACACAAAGAATGAAAAATAAACACTTATGGATGCAATACACTATGTGTTCTATTCTAAATTGTACGTACCTCTTTCCTCCAGCAATCACCACAATTGTATAAGATGGAAAGCGATAAAGACAATAAAGAAATCTAGATGATGTGATCCTACGTGAGAATGAATGATGCAACAAATTGGTTTTTAACAAATAACTAACTAATATTTTTGGATTTTTCAAATATTTAATTTTTTTTACAATAATGATGGAAAGAAAATAGAAAGGTGATACGGAATACCGAAAAGCGCTTCCAAAAATTTCACAAGAGACGACGAGGCCTTCTAGCAATCTTCTTGTCCAAGCTTTCCTCCGCTTCACTGTTCCCTAAAAGACAAACAATGCAGAACAAGAAACTAATCCGAAGAATTAAATATCAAGGAGTGAAAATTACCAATAGTCCCCGGCAGCGGCGCCAAAAACTTGATGTGTAAAAATAATGTAAACTGCAAGCGCACAGTGTTCAGTTGTAGCAATCACAGATCGATCCACAGAGACTATGAATTTTCGAAACCCTAACAATTAACTCAGGCGAACTAGACAAATAAGATTTGAGTTGAGATTTGTTTAACCTAATTAACAATTAAAATCAGATAAGGAAAACCTAGGAATCCGAATCCATTAATCAATCACAATTAATATTAACTCGCCCTAAAATCAATTCTCTTTCCTTCACAAATAAGATATATCAATTAACGAGACAAGCATATATTATGAAACTTGTTATCTAACAATAACCTATCAAAACTTCATGGAGCAAGCATAGGCTATGAAAAATAAATCTGGTAACAATAATATATCAAAATCACTTTGTCAATTGAACAATTAAGCACCAAGAAAAATTATGAGAACCAATTAATAGGAACGAGAAAATATCAAGAATAATTAAATTAACTTCATCTTCATCCTAGGGCAAGAGATTTAGCTACACATGATTATAAAATTAACAAAACAATTAGACATTAAAAACATGACATTAACGAATTAAACTAAACAAGATACGTGAACCAAAATAAAGTTGATAACTTAATTAAAAACCTAGTACTAAACAAATAAACCTAGGATGAAACAAACTAATTAATATAAAAGTAACAAAGATGATTTCCTGGACATTAACAACTGGCCGCACATAAAAATAAGCTGCTGCCGAAAACTTGATAACGAAACAAAAACCGTTGAATGGAAAAATTGTTTGAGCAAAATAAAACTTAATTGTATTGAAAAACAAGAATTAATCTACTCCTGCTCCAAATTATCGGATCATCTAAACTAAATTGATGTCTAAATTCTAGGTGTCCCAAATACAAGAGAGGAGATCTATATTTATAGGAAAAATAATGGGCTTGGGCTTTTTGACTACAAAGCGGATTCTGGAAATATTTTCCTCAATTCCTTTTTCTTCTCCGATAAGTTTTCCAATTTTTCTCCAATTTCCTTTTGACTTCAAGTATTTCCATCTTCTTGCCTTTTTCACCTTTTTCTGCTTGAAATATGATTTTATTTATTTTCCTACAAAATAAAAGAAAACAAATTATTAAATAATAAAATTACGAAAACAAACATAAAATAGGTATTAAAAATGTATTAATTATGGACCTATCAACCACGTTCACAATCTGTGAGCATATCATGTAACTCACCGAAGGAGATACATGATTCAAGAACTTTAAGAGCATCCCAGATGCTTTTGTAATCATCACCCAAACCAGTTAATATATGCAGGACCAGGTCATCATTAGAGACTGGGTGCCCAACGAGAGCCAATTCATCTGCGGTTGCACGAAAATCATGCAGATACTCTGCAATAGGACGAGAGTTACAAGGATTATTATGGAGGTGATTCTTCAAGGAGATGACTCGAGAGCGGGAAGAATTTGCATAGAGAGACATAAGTTTATTCCACATCTCCCTAGCAGTAGCTGCTGTAGAGACTAAAGGCTAAATTGTTTCATGACAGCTGCCGAGCATGGCACTTAGAATGATTTTGTCTTGACCATTCCAAATGGAGTACGCAGGGTTAGGAACATTATCTTTCAAGGTGATTTCTGGAATGACAATATTTCCATCAATATATGGTAAAAGTCCGAGGCCAATCAAGGTAGAATTGAGTTGAGTGCGCCAGACTAAAAAGTTTGATTGGGTCAATTTGGTTGGTAAATGAGTGGGTGCATTCATGTGAACAAGAGGAGTGTCATTGGAGACAGTGACAGATTTGTTAGCTGAAGCCATTAGGAGATTATTGATGGTAAAAAGTGAGGAAAAAAATTGGTGACTAGTTTGGATTAGTAGAGACTAGGAGAAGCTTTTAAGCTATAATAGCTCTGATACCATAACAAAATAGAGCTTGAGAAAAAATATTCTGGTGTGTGTTATTTCTTCTTAATGTAAAAGATACATTTATACAATTGTTGAGCTATAATCAAGGCCTAAATCTGGGAGATTACAGAAACAAAGATCTCGTAACAACTGTGATATGTACAGTACATAACCTACAAATTATCTAGTCAATAATAGCTCATGCCAACAATCAACAAAACCCTTCATTCAGTTTCCTATTAGTTTGTTGAATACTAAGAGTGAGTAGTGGTATGTCTGTCATAGCCGATAACCCGTGCGAAGCACGGATCAAAAATAAAATTTTAATTATTAAAAAAGAAATTTAAAATATTGAGAATAAAAATAATTAATGTTTTATTTAAATATGTACTTGCAGAGAATTTAACATGAAATTAATATGAAAGCCTATAATAAATAAATATTATTTAATTATGTAGATAGAAAGAATCAAATATTTGGTAAAATCAATGAATTGAAATCAAACAAATAACTAACTTAAATAATTATGTAGTTGCACTGAATCGAACACGAGTTTGGAATGAAACCAATTAATTTAAATATATCGTACTAACCAAAATTTGACTTTGTACTATTGTGTTGCAACGAAAAAGAGTTTTCCCTATCAATAAAGTCTCTGATCCCCGATTAATTTTATTATAATTCTCTATATTCCCGCCACCAATCCCCGAGTTGTTTTTATACTTTTCTATGTTCATGTCCTGAACACGAATAACTTCTCAAATTCCCGTCCCGAATGGGGCGAAGAACATAGCAAGATCGACGAGACGGATAAAATACTCATGTGTAGTTGTTAGAAGTAAGAGAGATAACTAAATTTGATTTTGTACTATTGTGTTCCAACAAAAAAGAGTTTTCCTTATCAATAAAGTCCTCAATCCCTGAATTATTTTTATATACTTAACTCCGTTCCCGCCACCAATCCTCGAGTTGTTTGAGCACCCTATCCGGCATCTGGTACTCAATAAATTCAAAAGACACCATCGGTATACGCCCAAGAGCCATATGACGGGCCATATACATAGACCTAGCAAATCAGTCATTTCGTGTCGTGTAATTTCGTGTTTCGTGTACTTTTTGGCTATACACGAAAATGACACGAATTCAAATCGTGTACCTGAAACTGTTACACGAACACGACACGAGTGATACACGACTTGACACGACACGACACGAGATACCTGAATTTTTTCGTGTACCATTCGTGTACAAGAAACTAAACGAAACGAAATAGACACGAATAGCAACGAAAACACGAATGTTTACACGAAATTTCTTAAAGTTCACATTACTTTCGTGTAATATCAATTAATATTTATACTATATATATAATATATATTTTTAATTATTTATATATTTATTTATGTCGTGTACTTCGTGTCGTGTCGTGTACTTGAAGGGTAAATCCAAAAACGACACTAAATCGGGGTCGTGTACTTTCGTGTTCGTGTATTTTCGTGTCGTGTACTTAAAATGCAAACACAAACACTAAATTTTCGTGTCGTTTCGTGTCGTGTAAGTCGTGTCGTGTATAAAATTGTCGGGTCTACATATACATGTCAGCATCCCTCCTCTTGTAAAATCTGTTAGAGTATTGCACATAAGATTAAAATGCAATGGCTGATACTAAAATTTTTGTATTAAACATGTGCAAACTAAAATACAATCACTAATACCAAAGTATTAAGAATTAATGCAATCACTGATACTAAAGTATTAAGAATTAACATGGCGTATGGTTGCCATGTGACCCAGTGCGGTTGAAATCTATCAAAATCCCCTCGATAACCACCAGTATGGTGGTGGGGGTTAACCCTCCTCCGCATCACCGGCTCAGCCCAAGCTAATGCTCTCGGCCACCGAAGCTGCTGGAGTGGTGCAATCTCTGGACGCCCAGGATTCAATCTCTCCCACACCCATAATTGAAGAAGCATACTACACCCGTTGAACGTGTTGCACGACTTCTTCACAGATTTAGACAGGGCTCTATACAAATGTGCCAAAACTGCAGCACCCCAAGCATAACTAATAATCTCATCCGTCTGCTACTAAAGCTGTAGATATCGGGGATGCACAACATCCCGGGAGGATGAAGGAAAGAGTATAGCCTTAACAATATATAGCACATATGCCCTGCTATACACCACAGGATCTTGAGCAGGTAAATCTGGACGCTTCGATCTTTCACTTCTTTTTGCATATCTATCCCGCAATGAACACAGTTTTACCCCGCTGCTTTTGACTGAATACATTTCCTTGCGTTTTTTTTATGTAAGCGCAGATCCTCCCAGTTCTTCATCCAGTAGCGACTCAGATTATCAAGCTCAATATGGGTTAAAACACGTCCACCGATCGGTAAACCCATAATCATGTACACATCTTCAAGTGTAATCGGCATCTCACCAAAAGGGAAGTGAAACGAGTTAGTCTCCGGTCTCCACCGCTCCATCAATGCTTTAATCAGGGTAATGTCACTCTGAGGTACTGAGCGGGGCTTAACAAACACCCCAAAACCCCAAGTACGCAAAAAGGAACGTTGGTCTACCTGTAAGTTGTAACTCTCAATCACTCTGCTTCGTAGTTTGCTGCCTCACATCCAACTTCTTCCTATCACCTCCCTCCTATATCAGAGTGCTAATATGATCGTCCTGCTGAACCAGGAGCGATCGATCAAGAGGACCATATTGCATATCCATAATATCTCCAATGATTCAAAATAACAAAGACTTCGTTTATCATTATTAATGAGAAGATGAGTTTCTGAAAAAATATTTTAATGATTTACAGATTTTGATTTAAACTGGATTTGCTTAAAGATGGTTACTAGAATTAAAATAATATGAATTCGGTAAAATTTATGCAAAGTTTATACAAACTTATATATATATATACACACATGAATATAAGGGAGGAAGAGGGGATGAATACCCAACGAAAGTACTGAAATACCCTTGCCCAAACTGATGGAATTAGAGAGATTTAACGAAAACACGCATTTTACAAGTTTCTTGAATATGTTGTATTGCAAATGAGAGTTTTTGAATATAAGTATTTCAAGTGGTCTGATATCGAAAGTGTAGGTACACGAAGTGTAGTTTACTCTTATGTTAAATCATATTAATATCATCAATTTTGGGTCTAGACTCTACGTGGAGCGTGCACATCTTAGCTTAGCCGTCCGTGACCAGTCGTTACTTTAAACTGTGAAAACAAAAATTGATTATTAACTAGGTTATTTCCGGTGCTTCAAAATATTATTTAATAAAAAATAATTTATATATAATATAATGATAAATAAAATAAATTAAAAAATTTATTATTTAAGATTTAATAATAAAATTTTGAAAAAACTAATATTGATATAACTAAAATATTATTTTCAATAATGTAAATATATAATAAGTATATTTAGATTTCCATTTATTATATATATTATGCAATGATATGGATTGATGAGATTACCAAAATTAAAAGATTAATATAGATTTCTATTAATGAGTTTAACAAAAATAATAAATACATTAATAACATTAAAAATTGTTATATAAATTTTTTATTTACATAATTGAACATGGGTCAAATATCAATATGGATCTTACACAAAGCTAAAATGGGTACCAAATCTAAAAAATAGATAGTCCATGGATCAAAATAAAATTAAAAATTTCATCTTAACCAAAATATGGATAGCAAACCTCGGGATGGGTTATGCAAAAATTTATAATCATAGGTTATAACCCGTGCGAAACACAGGCTTTAATTTAATATAATCTAATATTTTTTATAATAAAAATATTTTTTATAATAAAAATATTTTTTATATAATTTTATTTTGTAATTGTTATTTATTAACTTTACTTAAATTTGTTGTTGACTTATTATTTTCATTTATTAAAAAATTAATTAGGCATGTTAAAATAGGTAAACTTTTTTAAATAATTAAAAGCATTAAAATAGATTTTAAAATAAATAAGTAAGGGTTTGCTCGTGATATTTTTGGAAAAGAGTAACAAGTCCTAGTTGAAAAAGAGGGGTTTTAATAAGAAAAATATAAAAAGAAATAAGTATGCATGTTAATATAGGTAAACATTTTTAAATAATTAAAATTAAGTAGATTTTTTAATTAGAATAAAATAACCAAAAACCAAAAACCAAAATTTTCAATGTTTCGGGTATTATATAATACTATAGATTTTTTAAATAATTAAAAGTATTAAAGTAGATTTTAAAATAAATAAACAATGATTTGCTCGTGATATTTTTGTAAAAAGAGGGGTTTCATTAAGGAAAAATAAAAAAAGTAACATGTTTTAGTTTAAAAAAGTAATTGCTTGTCATTAAAAAGGTCCCCTGCTATTTTTGGAAAATGAGGGATTTTAGTAAGGAAATATTAAAAAAGTAACATGTTTTAGTTGAAAAAGGTAATTGCACGTGATTTTTTTAGAAAAAAAAAAGAGATTTTGTTAGAAAAAATAGAAAAAGTAATGTATCCTAGTTGAAAAGGTGATTGGTTATAAATAATGTTATTATTTAATAATTGTTTTTTTTAAAATAAGTAAGGGTAATTAGTAAAATTACAAAGTAAAAGTATAAGTAATAAGTAAATACATAGAAGTTCAAAATATAAAACACGTTACCATAATAAAAATAATAAGTGAGGCCAGTACCGTACCAAAAAATAGCTACCAAAATTTTTAATATTTCGTCTTTAATAATACTAGCTTAAAACCCGTGCGATGCACAGATTATTTTAATAATTTTTATTTTATTATTTACGTTTTAATATTTTATTAATTTCATTTGTTAAAACAAATAGGCATGTTAAAATATGTAAACTTTTTTAAATAACTGAAAATATTAAAATAAATAAGTAAGTTTTTTCCCGTGATATTTTTGAAAAAGGAGGGTTTTAGTATGAAAAATATAGAAAAAATAACATTTTTTGTTGAAAAGGGTAATTGTCCTTGATATTTTTGCAAAAGGAGGGGATTTTATTAGAAAAAATAGAAATTACATTTTAATATTTGTGTTTTAACTGAAAAAGGTAAAATAATAATGGAATTATTTACCTATATAATAATTGGTGGTATAAATAAGTAATGATATTATTTAATAATATTTTTTTATAGATAAGTAAGGGTAGTTAAGTAAAATCACCTAGTATCAACAAGCACTTATTACCAACCAAACTTTTAATATTTCGTCTATTATATTATACTAGCTTAAAACTCGTACGATGCACAGATTGTTAATTGTTTTTTTTTAATTGTATTTGTTACAGAAATAAGTAAGCATGTAAAAATAGCTAAACACTTTTAATTAATTAAAAGTATTAAAGCAGATTTTAAAATAAATAAGTAAGGGTTTGCTCGTTATATTTTTGGGAAAAGAGGGGTTTTAGTATGAAAAAAATAAAAAATGTAACATATATATAGTTTAAAAAGGTAAATGTCCGTGATATTTTTAGAAAATGAGATTTTAAAATTTAAGAATTTAAATTATTTAAATACGTTTTAAAATAAATAAGTAAAGGGTTTGTCCGTGATATTTTTAGAAAAAGAATGGATTTTAGTGAGAAAAATAGAAAAAAGTAAATTAAAAAATGCAATTTCCCGTGATATATTTAGAAAATGAGGGACTTTGTTAGAAAAAATCTATAATGTGTTTTAGCTGAAAAAGTAATTGGTTATAAATAGGTATTTGATTATTTATATTTTAATATTCTTAGTGATTGCATTTGTTAAGAAAAATAAGTAGACATGTTAAAATAGGTAAACTTTTAAAAAATAATTATAATATTATATGTTTAAAAATAAATAACTAAAGGTTTGTCCGTGATATTTTTGGAAAATGAGGGGTTTTACTAAGAAAAAATAGAAAAACTAACATGTTTTAGTTAAAAAAGGTAATTGCCATGTTTGAAAAAGTAGGGGAATTTGTTAGAAAAAATAATGTATTTTAGGAAAAAAAAGGTAATTGGTTATAAATAGGTAATATTATTATTTAATAATTTATTTTTATAAATAAGGTTAATTAAGTAAAAACACGAAATACAGTTAAGGGCAATTAAGTAAAATCACAACGTACCATACCGACCAACCAAACTTTTCATACCGACCAACCAAACTTTTAATGTTTCGTCTATTATATAATAGTATTGATAGTATAGTATAGATAGTATGAGTCCCCTTCTAGAGAGTGTTGGGTTTGACCGGATGTTCAACCCAATATGGTAATATGGGTTTGGGTGATTAAGACTGTTTTGGTAATAATTGTATGTGTAGACAATTATTATATATGGTAATAATTGTATGTGTATATGTTAATCCCAAATGACCTAACAGAATTGTAGAAGGGGGGGGGGGGGGGTTGAATACAATTCTTGATATTTCTTTAACTTAAAACACTTTATAAAATTAAACTGAACTGAATAAATAAAAACACAAGATATAAATAATTCAGTTGGATTGTTTGATGATCCAACTGAAGTGTTTTTATTGCGGAAATAATCTGTGATACAAATGTACACAGCTGCTCAGTTACAAGGTTGTTGGGAAGAAAAATGCTCTCAAAGATAGCTAATACAAACTCTTTGTTTTTCTTCACTTTTTAAAGTAACTGCTACACTTGGTTATATAAACCCAAGTTTACAACCCTATTTTTGGCTACACTAAAAGTACAATGAGTAACCGCCAATAGTTTGCTTTTTTGATCCCTTTATCCAGTGGTCCTTGGAGATCCTTGCTTTTGTCTTCATGCTTATTATGATCACTCCCAAGAGCCCAATTGGAAACTGGGATGTTTCCTTATTCCCCATGTCCATTTTAATGGTTTCCAATGCAAAGTACACTTTCACATCTCCTTTTTGATCTGTCAGGAACCTGTCACTATCACTTTGTCAATTATATAGAAAAGCAATAATGATTCGTTGATGGCATGGAGATGTGTTTCGTTGATAGCTTTATTCTTCATTTCGTTGATGGAGTTTCCCTTGTTTCGTTGATGGGTAAACTCCATACCGTTGACAGAGTAATCTTCATACCGTTGACATGTCTTCACTTAGGCAAAATTACAAGGCATAATATATGTACAATTAACCAACCTATTTTGCCTATCTAGTACTTAGTCAACATGACTTAGAAAACCTATCTGATACATACAACAAAATGCCTATCATACTGTGAAGTATTGTACAATGCAATTGCTACAACACTCATTTCGTTGATGAGCTTCCTGTCAACGAAACACTGCAAAGCATGCTATTTCGTTGACAGTTACAAAATAACTTAATACAAAATCTACTAAGTGTTTTTATAATTATCATCAAGAACAACATATTCCTAACAATCTCCCCCAATTTATGACTGATAGAATAACAGCCATAAATCAAGAGCCTTGATGATAACAAAAACACTCAGGCATATTACACATGATAAAAGTAAAAATTGTATTGAGCTTCATAAAGTTTTAGAAATAATGCAAGACTTACAAGACTAATGCCCAAATGTGCTCCTCTAGTCTGAGCAAATAATTCATCTTTGTCTTCTTTGGGGCATAGTCTTCTTCCCTCTCCTAGAGTTGTTCTCCTCAATCTGGACCTGTAGCCTTCTGTAAAAGATCTTCTCTTCTTCATCTTGATCACCAAGCTTGGATTGCATAAACCTTAGAGTTTGATTAGATGCCTTGTCCAGCTGGTCTTCCATCCTGAAGAACCTTCTGCAGTTGTCCTTGTCCTTGAATTCCATCATCCAGAAAGGTTGAAGATGGATCTTCTTTCCTGTTGAGGGCACTCTTAGCATCCTGGGAAGAGCCTCAGGCTTGTTCCAGCTAGCCTTTATTTGACATATTTTGGAGACCACCTCAGACTTGGCTGTTTTGGTGAAGCCAAAGTCTTTCTTCAAGCATCTAAACACTGTGAGTAGTGTTTGGTAGTCTTCTCCTAGAATTCTGTAGAGAGGCCAAATTTGTTCTCTACCACCCTTGTATGTGAAAACCAATCTTTCAGGTAGCTTCTGAGAAGCTGCAATGCCCCTTACTTCCACCAGGTTGTCTAAATCAAGATGCAAACTGGATTCTTCCCTGATGTCAGCAATGTACATGCAGTCCTCTGGATTTGAAGGGGGTTTTTGAGGTTGTGGCTTTCTCACAAATACTGGCTTTGCCTTGACAGCCCTTTGCTTCAATTTCTTCTTTGGATCCATCTCAAAAAGGAATTTAGGAAAGTTAGCCTCATCAAACTCAATTGGCTCTTCCTTTGGCTCAATTGGCTGATCATGATAATTAACAAGATGTTTGGGATCACAGGCTATCTTTAAAGATGGATCAGGAATTGTTGGAGGTACAGAAGAGTCTGATGCAATACTCTGAGAGTCATCATTTTCAAAGGTTATGTTTCTTCTAGCCCTTGCCTTTGGTTGCCTTGTACTCTTCTTTTCACTCCTTTCCTCTTGGGCTTTTTCTTCTTGCTGTCTTTCTTCTTCATCAAGAGATTGAGCAACTGCAAGTGCTTGCATTGCTGCTCTTTCTGATTCTTCAGCTTTAGCTTCAGCAAAGTTTGGGTGACCAGCCCAAACACAAATTTCTTGTCCATTCCTGTAGACAATTGCCCTTTGTTTCCTTATCTCATAATCATTGCTTTCCTTGCTTTTTGTGATGAGAAGTCCAAGTAGCTTGAGCTCATCTGGATAAGGTGCAGGATAGAAAGTTCTTGCTATGTTTTTGCCTTTTGGTTTAGCAGGAGACTTGGGAGATAAGCTTCTTTGTAATGTAGCTTCTTCCACATCCCTAATGCATGAAGTTTGTCCTTTCTCCTTTCTTGGTCCTTGAATGACTCCATGTAGAAGGGGCTCTATAGCATAAGAGCTCTTGAACTGTGGCTCCACTTGTGCAGTCACCATTGCATTTGTTGATGGCTGATCTGTCTTTGAAGATTCAGTAATTTTCTTGAACCTTGCTTCTATGTTGGACCAATGATCTTTGATCTGTGCTGCAAGTTGTATCCTCATAGAAGCTTCCTGGATCAAGTCAATGCTATCCTTATTCTTCTTTCCAAACTCCCCCATTGCTAGTGGCTCCTGTGGCAATGTGATGGCTGGGACCAGCACCTTTGTGATTTGAATGGTTAGCTCCTGAGATTTCTCCCCCTTTTTGTTATCATCAAGAGAGACAACTGGGAGTCCTTGAGCTGCCACTAGCTGGGCCAAAAGTTGAGTCTGCTTCTCCTGTTCCTTTTGCATTTGAGATAAAGTAGCTTCCACCTTGTCCACTCTAGAAGAGAGAGTCTTCAAGGAGGTAGCCACTTCAGGTTCCTTAGAGAAAAACCTGTTCATTTTGGACATAGTGAGAAGAGGGAGCTTTTCATCCATCATCCTGTAGTTAGCATCCCTGAAATTGCTAATAGAGTCCTTGATTTCTGTAGCCTCAATCCTTGTCTGCATCATTTGTAGCCTTTGAATTTCCAGAGAATCCATGATGGCCTTGTAGAATTTCTTGTCCCTTGCATTTGCAGACTCATGAGCTAAGTAGGCTTCATTGTACTGCCTGGAGATAGCAGCATCTAGAGTGGCTCTACCATGCATACCTTGAGAAAGCCAGCCTGGTGTAGGAGGCACCACAGAAGTCCCAGTCTGTGAAGTGGTGGCCACCTGTAGATTATCACCATAGCTGTCCTCATCATCAGAAAACTCAAATTCTCCACTTGCTGCAGCTCCTGAAGGTAGATTGGTCAGGGCATCCTTTGCTCTTTGCATTGATGCAGTTGTATGAATTAGATTTAGTGACCTTTCTGCCTCCACATTGCCCTGCTGAGCCATAATTTGATAGGCTGGCACAGGATGAGTAAAGGTCTCAGGATCCAGGGAAATACTATCCAGAGTTTGTTGATAATGCTCTTGGAAAGTAAGTTCCCTTTCTCCCTCACTGACCTCCATTAACTCATTAGCAATGGCTGCTTCCACCCTTATTTCTCCTGTAGTCCCTTCTCTCTCTC
Source organism: Heracleum sosnowskyi (assembly GCA_030848705.1). Classification (NCBI taxonomy): domain Eukaryota; kingdom Viridiplantae; phylum Streptophyta; class Magnoliopsida; order Apiales; family Apiaceae; genus Heracleum; species Heracleum sosnowskyi. The sequence continues at coordinate 8,376,508 of CM061245.1, forward strand.
CACTCTGTTCTTGCATCATGGGCTCCCCATGGCTCACACCTCTCACACCCTCACCTTCACCTTCTAAGGTGGAACTCTCAATCTCTCCTTTTGCCTGGCTGGAAGAAATAGCCAGCCTCTCACTCACATTCTCTCCTTTTGCCTGGCTGCAAGCCAGCCTCTCAGTTTCACTCCCTCTCAGTCCTAGAAGTGTCTCAACTACCACTAGATCATCTGCACTAGTTGTGGGAACAACTTGATTTTCAATTAAAGGTGCAGAGTGAACTATCAACGGAATGGTAGTTTGAACTGTCAACGGTATGGATACCGTTGATGGAGAAACACTTATCAACGAAATAGACTGTTTCGTTGATGAAGTCAAGAAAGCACTTTGAGAATGAGAAATTACAGTAGAGTCTGTGGTGATTGATTTTAAAAAATGGTCCACAGATCCCCGTGCAACTTCAGGAAAAATTGGTTGATGGCCCAACAAATCACTTAACAAGTGATGGCCACCAGCTTCAGAGTGGGGCTTCTCCAAGATTAGAGTTGGAGAATCAGGAATAGATGTATGGATCATGTCCACATCTAAAGATTGAGTTGGTGAATTTGATGGAGATAATTCAAGATTGATGTTTAGAGAATGGGACTGTAACCCCAGAGTAATGATAGGGGTTACATCAAACTGAATTTGAGAAACTGGAAGTGTTGCTTCCAGTGTGTGTGCACCCTGTGTACCCTTAGACTTTTGCTTCACTCTCCTTTGGTATTGGGAAAATGTAGACTTTGGGCTTGAAGTGTCCCTTACCCTCTTGGACTGTGCTCTTGGTGGAGAGCTTGTTTCAATAATCACATCCTTTTGGGAGGATGCAATTAGACTTGTGTTTAAATCCATTTTACTCATTGTGCCTTGTTGGGAAGACACAATGGGGCTTGGCTGGTACACACTAACCTGTCCTTCCTTATCCTTGGGGTTTCTTTGATGTTCACCCCTTCCCTCACCTCTTACAACTCCAGACTCACTCCCCTTAGGTTGTGTGGTAGTTTTTACAACAGGTGCCTTTTGAGAAGCACCTGAGGTTGGCTTGGAGGATTTCTTTGATTTGGATTTAGTTGCTGGGGCAGGAGCCTGTTGGGTCACAGCTACAGACTCCATAGCAACAAGGTTGGAGGAGACAGTAGAAGTAACAGCTACACTAACAGGGATAGTAGTAGTTACCTCAATGATTGGCAGATACACCACTGGAACATCACCATTGTGGTTCAGCCTGAGTATGTCTGTCAATACTCTCTTTTCTTGCACAAAGCACTCGAACCTGGCATTAGGGTTAGAGATAACTAATGGTGCTGGACTAACATGGTTAGCCAACATCATCAGAAACCTAGCATAATAGATATTTTTCTTCCTATTTGCTTTGTCACCCAACTTAGCACCAATTTCATACATAAGTTGGGTGCTAAAGTTGTGATATCTATCATTTAGAAGCATGGTTAGGAGAATTAACATAGAGTTAGTTAATGCATCAAAATTACTAATCTTTCCAGAAAAGACCTTAATGAATGCATCAGCTAAATAACTGTATTCTCTAACCAAACCTCTCCTAATTATTCTACCCAGATTATCAGTAGGCAAAGAGTAGTTTATAGAATTTAACATGGTAGTTATTTCAGTGTTAGTAGGCAAAGCATCACAGTTATTATCAGGAATATGTAAACATGCTTGCAAAACATCAGAATTAACTATGTACTCATTACCTTGAAGAGTGAATTTTAGTGTGCAGTGTGTTCCACTATACTCACATGAGGTCCAAATTTCCTCGATTATCTCATTGTAGAGTGGTGTAGAGTGAAACATTGCATAGCTCAACTTGCAATTCTTCATGAAATCCATCATTTTGAAGAACAGACTGTTCGGGTTTTCCTTGACAACAAAAGGGATGGAGTTGTTCTTCTCATAGATGAACCCTCCAGCAGACATAAGCTTGACTATAGGTGCCATTGTTGATTAAAGGAAAGCTTCGAACTGAATTGATTGATAGAGAGAAGAAGAGAGAAAAAGCCTTTGGAATTTTTGAGAACAGGTAAAAAGAAATAAGAAAAATAAAATTTCTTAAATACTCCCCCAAAAATTCTCAGAAAATGAATCCAATAATAAATGTAAATTACTGGATTGGCTTAAAAATATAACCGTTACTCTTAAAGTATTACCATGATTTATACTTACAGGGATGTATGCATAGATCGTGGTAAAGACGTGTCACATTTCAACGGTTCAGATAAAAAGCGCTAAATCAACGAATCAGGATTGGGCGGTTAAAGTCCCGTCTTATTTCGTTGATAAAGCTGCGTTTCGTTGATATAAAAGAGCTATCAACGAAACACCCAGAAAACTGCTAAGACTGTCAACGAAATGGTGCATTCCGTTGGCATAGTAATTTTGACTTAGACAAAATTTTACCTTTTCCTGAGAAAATTTATTCACAGAAAAACATAGCAAATTTCTGGCTGCATTATGACTTGCAAATATCTCAAAAATAATTAAGAGAAATTTAGCATACCTAGCTCACTTACTAATCTTGAGAATGTTGATTCATCAAGTGGCTTGGTAAAGATGTCTGCAAGTTGTTGTTCACTTGGAACAAAATGTAACTCCACAGTACCATTCATAACATGTTCTCTAATGAAATGGTACTTGATGTCAATATGCTTGGTTCTTGAATGCTGCACTGGATTCTCAGTAATGGCAATGGCACTAGTGTTGTCACAGAAAATAGGAATTTTCTCAACTCTTGATCCATAATCAAGTAGTTGATTTTTCATCCATAAAATCTGTGCACAACAACTTCCAGCTGCAATATACTCAGCCTCAGCTGTGGAGGTGGAAACTGAGTTTTGTTTCTTGCTGAACCATGACACAAGCTTGTTTCCTAAGAATTGACAGGTGCCTGTTGTGCTTTTCCTGTCAATTTTACATCCTGCATAATCTGCATCTGAATAACCAATTAGTTCAAAACCAGATTCTCTAGGGTACCAAATGCCAAGGTTTGGTGTTCCCTTGAGATATCTGAAAATTCTTTTAATAGCAACTAAATGGGATTCCCTAGGATCAGCCTGAAATCTAGCACATAGACATGTAGCAAACATAATATCAGGTCTACTAGCTGTTAAATATAAAAGTGAGCCTACCATGCCTCTGTAACTTGAAATGTCCACAGATTTTTCCTTAGTATTCAATTCAAGTTTGGTGGCAGTGGGCATGGGAGTTTTGGCAGGAGAGCATTCCATTAAGTTAAATTTCTTTAATAAATCATGAATGTATTTTGTTTGACTAATGAAAATGCCTTCATTAACTTGCTTCACTTGAAGACCAAGAAAGTAAGTTAATTCTCCCATCATGCTCATTTCATATTTACTTTGCATAAGCTTGGCAAACTTTTGACAAAGCTTCACATCTGTAGACCCAAAGATTATGTCATCTACATAAATTTGAACAAGTATAGTAGAGCCATTCACAATCCTATGAAAAAGAGTTTTATCTACAGTACCTCTAGTGAAGTGATTCTCAAGAAGAAACTGTGAGAGTGTGTCATACCAGGCTCTAGGTGCTTGTTTCAAACCATAGAGTGCTTTGAGGAGGAAGTATACATATTCAGGAAAATCATCATCTTCAAAACCAGGAGGTTGACTCACATAGACCTCCTCTTCCAATTCCCCATTCAGAAAAGCACTTTTCACATCCATTTGATAGACTTTGAAATTGGCATGGGCTGCATAGGCTAGGAAAATCCTTATTGCTTCTAGTCTTGCAACAGGAGCAAATGTTTCATCAAAATCAATTCCTTCTTCCTGTGAGTAGCCTTTTGCAACCAGTCTTGCTTTATTCCTTGTGACTATGCCATTTTCATCCATCTTGTTTCTGAACACCCATTTTGTGCCTATGACACTCCTGTCTTTAGGCTTGGGCACCAGCTTCCAAACATTGTTCCTTTCAAATTGGTTTAGCTCTTCTTGCATAGCCAAAACCCAATCTGGATCTAGAAGTGCATCCTCAACTTTCTTTGGCTCATCTTGAGACAGAAAGCTGCTATATAGACATTCTTCTTGAGTTGCTCTTCTAGTTTGGACTTTTGAAGAAACATCACCTATAATGAGTTCAAAGGGATGATCTTTAGTCCATTTTCTTGAGGGAGGTAGATTTGCTCTAGACGAGGTAGCTTCATGATCATGATTGCCTTGATTGGACATTTGTCCTTGAGAAACTCCCCCTGAGTTTGTTGTCCCTAAATGATCACTTCTAGAACCATTTCTATGACTGTCAACGGTATGACCATTTTGGTTGTCAACGAAACGCTCATTTTGACTGTCAACGAAACCACCATCATGACTGTCAACGAAATGATCATTTGGTCTGCTAGCAGCTATTCTTTTCAATCTTAATGCAGCAACTTCATCTTCACTGCTGCTTTCATCTGTGCTAGTCACAACAACTTTAGGCTGTTTCTCAGTAGCCTTATCATGATTCACTTGTTCTCCTTCCTCATTCTCAAAAGAGAGACTTTCATGGAAACCTTCATCACAGAGACCTTGTATTTTGAGATCATCAAAAACAACATGTACAGATTCCATAACAATGTTGATTCTGAGATTAAAGACTCTGTAAGCTTTCCCTGCTGCATATCCCACAAATATTGCTTCATCTGCCTTTGCTTCAAATTTCCCCAAATGCTCAGCTTGATTTCTCAGAACAAAGCACTTGCATCCAAAGACATGAAGAAAATCTAATAGTGGCTTCTTTCTTTTGAGTAACTGATAAGGGGTCATTCCTTTGGCCTGATTAATCAAAGAAATATTTTGAGTAAAGCAAGCTGTGTTAACTGCCTCAGCCCAAAAATATGTAGGTAACTTTGATTCATCTAGCATTGTCCTTGCAGCTTCAATAAGTGTTCTATTTTTCCTTTCAACTACACCATTTTGCTGTGGTGTTCTTGCTGCTGAAAACTCATGCAAAATACCATTTTCTTCACAGAACGCCTTTATGCTTGAATTCTTGAATTCTGTCCCATTGTCACTCCTGATCCTTCTTACTTTCAAGTCAGGATGATTGTTTACCATCTTGATGTGATTGATAATGATTTCACTTGCCTCATCCTTAGAATGTAAAAAGAAGGTCCAAGTAAATCTAGAAAAATCATCAACAATCACAAGACAATATTTCTTCTTTGAAATAGACATGACATTTACAGGGCCAAACAAATCCATATGAAGTAACTCAAGCTGATGGACAATTGATGACACTGTCTTACTTTTGAATGATGCCTTCTTCTGTTTTCCCTTTTGACAGGCATCACACAAACCATCCTTGGAGAACTCCACCTGTGGAATTCCTCTAGCAAGATCTTTCCTCACCAAATCATTCATAACTTTGAAATTCAGATGGGATAACTTCTTGTGCCATAACCAACTTTCATCCTTGCTTGCCTTGCTGAAAAGACAAGTGATGGTGTCTGAACTTGTGCTACTAAAGTCAGCAATGTACACATTCCCTCTTCTGAATCCAGTCATTACCACATTGTTGTTTCCTCCTTTAGAAACAACACAGGCTTCTTTTGAAAAAGTAACTAAAAATCCTTTGTCACAAAGTTGGCTGATACTAAGCAAGTTGTGCTTAAGACCATCCACCAATGCAACCTCATCTATGATGACATTCTCTTTTGAAATCAAGCCATATCCCTTTGTGTAGCCTTTGCTGTCATCTCCAAAAGCAATACAAGGGCCAGCTCTTTCCTGAAACTCTGTGAGCAGGGTAGAATCACCAGTCATGTGTCTTGAACAACCACTATCCAAGTACCAAAGATTCCTTTTGTCTCCCTGCACACAATAAAACCAAATCAAGTTGATTTTGGTACCCAAGTTTCCTTGGGTCCTGTTTTGTTAGCCTTTGCTTTTCCTTTTGATTCATTTTTCACTTTGGACTCAGATTGATTCAAATCAATCTTTAACCTTGGTGTTGATTTCTGAGGGTTGCTCATATTTTCATTCATAGCATGCACAGTTGGAGGAACAATCATGTTATTCATGTTCCATGGTATTTGTGGCATGTTAAACATATTCATGTAAGGATTAGACACAAATGGCATGCTAGCATATGGATTCTGAAATTGTGCATATGGAGCAAACATGTTAGGCATAACAGGCATTGTAGGCATAGGACTATTCCTTGCAGGCTTGGGAATTTTCACATTAGCAGTTTTCTTAACAGATTTGCAGTTAGTAGACAAGTGACTAACACTTCCACAATTAACACATGTCTTTCTAGGAGCATATTTATCAGGTGTGTAATTGTTGTGTTTGTTAATTCCTACTTTGCCATTCCTGTTATTCTTTTTATTTCCCTTAGCCTCATTTTGAACTTTTTCTACCTTGTCTTTCAATTGCTTGTTAGACAAGTGACCTACATTAGCTCTCTCAACAGGCTTCTCAACTTTCTTTGAATTACTAGACTCACCTTGAACAAAGTTCTTGGTAACAGGACCATACTTGTCATTAAGTCTAGTGAGTTTCTCTTTTCTTTTGTCTGTCAACGAAACAGCCTGATCGGTTGATGGTTCATGTGTCAACGAAACATTGCATTTCGTTGACATATCAACCTCCAACAAATGATCATTGTTGTTTGTTGACTCTGTTTCTGATTCTAAGGTTTCACCAACACACCCTAGCTTCTCTTTGTTCTTTTTCCATGATTGCTCACAGAAAGATTCCATACCTTGAACATTAATGATGTTGGTAGCAACATTCCTGGCATCTTTCCATTTTGCAATCACACCTTGTTCTATTTCAAGTTGTGTTTTAAGAATTTCTTCCCTTTGTAACACGTTCTCAAGTTCCTTCTTAGCATCCCTACTAACACATCTCATTTTCTCAAATTCAATGAGCTGTGCTTCTAACATTGCATTCCTATCACTTAAGAACAAATTAGTCTCTTTTATTCTTGAATTCTCCTTGGTAAGTGATTTAAGAGTAACACGCAAATTATATAGTACAGTAGACATTTCATTTACTGCACTATCGCATTCCTCTTTAGAAAGCTCAGAAAGATTAGTAATTGTTACCTGGTTGCTTGAGGAACTTGCTTCCTGCTCATGATTGTCAGCCATAAGAGCCAAGTTGACATACTCAACATCATCATCAGAGTCTTCACCATTACCAGCCCAGTCATACTCCTGAGACATGAAAGCCTTTTCTTTTTCCTTGAGAAGTTCAAAGTATTTCTTTTTATAATCAACAGGCTCAAATTTCCTGTTGCCCTTCTCAACCTTGGGCTTTCTGCAGTCTCCAGCAAAGTGACCAAGCATTCCACAATTGAAACATTTTGACTTAGACTTTTCAATCCAGTTTGTTTTGCTAGGTTGAAAGTCTCTTCTTGGTGGCCTTGCCTCTGAGTTTCTTTTGAACTTGAACTTAGAGAATTTCCTAGACAGAAAAGCAATGTGCTCATCAATCTCATCTAAGTCATTCAAGTTGGCTGGTTCTGATTCTTCTTCTTCTTCTGTCATCTTGTCTTTACCCTTGCTAACATCACTCCTACAACTAGGTCGACTAGTTGTGGCCTTTGCAGTTTCTTTACTGTCATCTTCCAGTTGGTTCACAGATGCAATCAATGCAATAGATCCACCCTTCTTCTGTACCTTTTCAATTTCCTCATCTTGCTCCATTTCCAGCTCATAAGTCTTCAAGGTTCCATAAAGCCTTTCAAGAGTGTAGTCTTTGTACTCTTGAGTGTTTCTAAGAGAAACAGTCATAGGCTTCCATTCTTTTGGAAGAGCTCTGAGAAATTTAAGGTTTGAATCCTTAGTTTGATAGATCCTCCCATACAGCTTTAATCCATTCAAAAGCTTCTGAAACCTACTAAACGTGTCATTTAGGGTTTCACCAGCCTTAAAATGAAAATGCTCATATTGTTGTATAAGGAGTTGCATTTTATTTTCCCTGACTTGCTCAGTTCCTTCACAGAGAGTTCTAACAGTATCCCATACTTCCTTAGAGGTTGTACAGTTGATAACATTGTCAAACATCTCTTGCTCCAAACCATTAAACAGAATGTTCATGGTTCTTTTGTCTTTATGGACTTCTGCAACATCTTCAACAGTCCATTCTGAGACAAGTTTTGGAATCTCTACATCAGGAGCATCATCTGGCAGTCCAACTCTCGAATCAAGCTTCATGGGAACGTGTGGACCTTTCTCAATGCAGTCTACATACCTCTCATCCATAGACATGAGGTGTAAATGCATCTTTACTTTCCAGTGAAAGTAATTGTCCTTATCAAGAACTGGTATCTTCACACCTGCATCCTTCTTCACCATGGTTTCTGTTTTTGGTCTTGATCTTTAAACTTCTTGTATGTTAGAAGCTCGCTCTGATACCAATTGTTAATCCCAAATGACCTAACAGAATTGTAGAAGGGGGGGGGGGGTTGAATACAATTCTTGATATTTCTTTAACTTAAAACACTTTATAAAATTAAACTGAACTGAATAAATAAAAACACAAGATATAAATAATTCAGTTGGATTGTTTGATGATCCAACTGAAGTGTTTTTATTGCGAAAATAATCTGTGATACAAATGTACACAGCTGCTCAGTTACAAGGTTGTTGGGAAGAAAAATGCTCTCAAAGATAGCTAATACAAACTCTTTGTTTTTCTTCACTTTTTAAAGTAACTGCTACACTTGGTTATATAAACCCAAGTTTACAACCCTATTTTTGGCTACACTAAAAGTACAATGAGTAACCGCCAATAGTTTGCTTTTCATCCCTTTATCCAGTGGTCCTTGGAGATCCTTGCTTTTGTCTTCATGCTTATTATGATCACTCCCAAGAGCCCAATTGGAAACTGGGATGTTTCCTTATTCCCCATGTCCATTTTAATGGTTTCCAATGCAAAGTACACTTTCACATCTCCTTTTTGATCTGTCAGGAACCTGTCACTATCACTTTGTCAATTATATAGAAAAGCAATAATGATTCGTTGATGGCATGGAGATGTGTTTCGTTGATAGCTTTATTCTTCATTTCGTTGATGGAGTTTCCCTTGTTTCGTTGATGGGTAAACTCCATACCGTTGACAAAGTAATCTTCATACCGTTGACATGTCTTCACTTAGGCAAAATTACAAGGCATAATATATGTACAATTAACCAACCTATTTTGCCTATCTAGTACTTAGTCAACATGACTTAGAAAACCTATCTGATACATACAACAAAATGCCTATCATACTGTGAAGTATTGTACAATGCAATTGCTACAACACTCATTTCGTTGATGAGCTTCCTGTCAACGAAACACTGCAAAGCATGCTATTTCGTTGACAGTTACAAAATAACTTAATACAAAATCTACTAAGTGTTTTTATAATTATCATCAAGAACAACATATTCCTAACAGTATACAATTATTATATATGGTATGTCTTGGTCATGATTAAATTAGGGAATTAGGTATCAAGAATAAAAAGTCTTGTATAACAAGTATGGTAAGTCTTGTAAAACAAGTATGACAAGTCTTGGTGGCTAAGTTTTGGGTGACTATATAAACATAGTCATATTGTGTTAGAAATGAATACCACTAGAAACTAGACAGAGGGGGGGTGAATGGATAGTTTGATATATTTTTCGATTCTTGAAAACTAAGTAAACAACTGTATGTGATTATGATATGTAATATGCAGAAAGTAAATAACACACACAATCACTTTAATCTACTTTGTATAAGCAAATTAAATACTACAGCTTTCCAGGAAATTCACAATCGAATTTCTGGCTTCTAAACAAGAACAGTTTGAACTTGCTTGCTTACAGAGAAAAGAGCTTAGCAAATAACTATGTGTATCTCTCTTACGGCTTACTGTTGTGTGTGCACGATATATATTCACCTATACAAACTAGGCACACACAATATTACACAGCTACCCCTTCTGAAAGTCCAACTTGTCCTGCCATAAGAAGTTCACTGTGTCAGGAAGGACCACCTGCTTTTCGGAGTCTTTCCCGTTTCTGTAGCTGCCTGTCTCTTATCTTTCTCTCCAAGTTTAGCTGTAGATTTGCCATCTGTTCTTTGGACCACCTTGCCAGAACAAATGCTTCAGTATTTGTCTCCTTTGATTCTTGGTTCTGTACCTTGATTTGTCTTGTTATAAACGGCTAAGTGTTGATATCGTGAACTCCACTTTATCCCTGACTTCGCGATCTCCCTTGTGAGGACTACGCGATATAGCCTTTGAAGACTTTGCGACATAGGTCATTTGATGACTATGCGACATAGGTCATTTGATGACTATGCGACATAGGTCATTTGATGACTATGCGACATAGGGCTTCTGAGGACTTCACGATCTAGGCTCTTTTGACTTTGCTGACTTCAACACTTCACGACATGTGTCTTGAGGACTTCTCGACATAGTACAAAGTGGACTATGCGATATAGTACTTCACGACATGGATATTGGTGACTTCACGACATAGCTTTCTTTTGACTTTGCTATATAATGCCTTAGACAAATTCCTGCAACTTATTTCTTCATAGCCTTATTCAACTCTATCCTGCTGCATGAACACTTCTGAACTTCTACCAGGATAATTATTCAATGGCCTATATACAATCTAGATGCAAGAAACTTTACTAAGCTCATTATAAATTTGAGCATACATGATCAAGCTAATGTTCATGAGAACAAGACAAGTACATTTAGAGACCTATACTATATCCCAGTGATAGAAATCACTAGGTCATGTAATGTGACATAGTCACATAGTGTAGGCTTGTTAATAGTGGTATTCAGACATGTCTTGAGCCTAACAATCTCCCCCAAATTGTGAGTAAGACCCTTAGGCACAATTTCATGTCTGATAACAAGCCTAACTAACATAAAAAGAACAGATATAAGGAAGATACAGTTAAGCACAGATTTTGATAACAACTTGGAAATTTAAGCTTACAGAATTCTTCCTTGAGCTACATAGCTTCTGTTTCCAATTGTTTCTCTAAGAAGTCATCATAGATCTTCTTCTTCCTCATTTCTTCATTCTTCTTTATCTCAGAGATTGCCATTAGAATATCATCTCTAGCAGTCATTTCTTCAATGAGAGGAGAGTCCTTTAGATCTTCAGCTGCTGTTCTGAGGGCACTCTCCACATATGAGTGTATAAACTCCATCCTTATCTTGCTTTTTCCTCCATAATGATTTTTGTACTCCACAGTATAAGGATTTTGTTTTACCCTGCACAACCCTTTCTTTCTTAGCTCCCTTGCTCTTTCTTCTATCTCGGCCAACTCCTTCTCTTTCTTATATCTCCTTTCTTCATTCTCTCTCCTCAGGTCTTCTTCATGATCAGCATGCATTTTCAAGAACCTGGCAATATCTATCTTCCATGTCCTTTCTTCCTTTTCTTCAAAGTTCAGCAAGGCATTTATCCTTTCAAGCTCATATTTATAGAAATGTTGCCAGCCTCCTTGCTTCATTATCTTCTCTCTTCCATCAGTGTACTTAATCTCTAGATGATCTAGCTTCAGTTTGACTTCAAAGATCCTTTGAGCTCTCAAAAATGCTAGGGCATCTTCATCATAGTCTTCATCAAGTGGAAACACATGGATGCCAACAACATTTGTGAGTTTTCCAGTTTTCTTTGTTATCCTTATTCTTTTGGGTACACTCTTGATCTTCATATGCCTCACAAGAGGTACCTTTCTGGAACAAGGTGACTTTGTCTTTACTGCCACATCATTTGGAAGTAGCTTCATTCCTTTGCCCTTAATCCACTGCAACACTCCACTGGCTGTGACCTTGTGGAGGTGTTTTCTTGATTTTTCTTTTGTGGCTTCACCCTTCTTCTGTGGCAACTCAGGTTCAGAAGTCTTAGATACTGATTTTGGAGGATCATTACTAACAGTACTCACCCTAGACTCAGAGTCTTGTGTTTTGGTTAAAGTACTGCCAGCAATGTCCTTGACTTGCTGAGTTCCACTCCTAGTTCTCTTCACTGTCTCCTTTGCCCCCTTTGTGTCATGAGATCTCCTCCTGTGGGATTTCTCCTCATCATCATCCTCTCCATCCTTCTTCTTGTTCTTTTCTTTGACAGATTCTGGCAAAACACCATGAATCAGAAAAGATTGTAGAATGTTAATCATCTCTAATTCCTCTGCTGTCTTGACTCCTTTCTTTGCTCTCAGCATTTGCAGCACCTGATTGATCTTTGTATTATTCTTCATTTGCAGATCTTTGGGAATGACTAGTTGGTCAATACTTCTGACTTTGGATAGACTTTGAAAAATTACTGTCCTTGGCTTGGGTATGACCTCAGGCAGTCTTTGATTTTGGTCCATCTCCAAGTCATTATAAAGACTTTCATTGTTAGCCCCACTCTTTTCAATCAACTCCAGAATTATTGACACTTCAGTAAACCTCAGTTTCTCTAGAGTTTGAAATGCTAAGTGCCACAAGCAGTTGTCCTTGCACACCATGATTATTTCTCTCAGATAAACATCCCTGATTTTCTTTACTGCAACTGTGAAGTACTTGATACTTTCCCTGAGCTTCTTTCTGTACACTTGTGCATCTCCTTGAGCATTCTTGTAGGTGGCTTTCAGAAACTCCAGGAATGCCTCATCATGATAGATGTTAGAGTTGGCAACTTCCTGTAGCTTGGCCTCAGTGATAAGTGTAGCTTGGGTAGGTTTAGCAATTGGAGTAGGTGTAGCAGGTTGAGGGGTTGAGATGTCTTTAGGCATTGTGGATGGATAGAATGTTGTGGTGACTGTGCTTTTCTGACCTTGTGCATTGATGACCTCTACAGGGGGAAGATTGATTGGCTTTATTGTCTCTTCAATGAGCTTGCCCTTAAGTTTTGACTGCTTGGCAGGTGCTCCCCCTTGCTTTTTCACATTGACCTCCTTTCCTTTCTTCCCCTTAGGCTTGGGATCAGACAAAATGTCTTGAGCTTCCCCAGGAATAGGCAGGTTCATGGATCTCATCATTGAAGTCATCATTTGTTGCTGCACCAGCAAAATGTTTGTTGTGTTGGAGCCTTGATCATCTAGTTTGGCATTGAGTTGGCTTAGAGATGTAGATAGCATTCTGTTTTCATCCTTGAGAGAGGCCACTTCTCTTTCTAAGCCATCCACCTTGGAGAATAATTGGTGAGACTTGAAGGAGTTTAGAGATTGATCTTTGACCCTGGCAAAGTCATATTTGGAGATGTCTGACAGAGGGACTTCATCCACCAACTTATCACCATACTGATTTTTCCACATGACATTCAACATAGCATTGGTGGTGATGGTAGTTTTTGCTTGATTTTCCAGTGTAGAAGCCAGTTTCTTGATGTTGTCTGTGACCATGGCAAGAGTCACATCCATCATGGACACATTTGTGGAGGTTTTCTGGACTTCTTTGAGGATACCATCCACCTTGGGAAAATCAGAGAGATAAGAGTTTCTGAGCTTTGTGAGGGATCTGTCTGTCTCCTCCTGAATTGAAGAAATCTCTGATTGAAGCCCTTTCCCAAGATAATGCAGAGCCTTCAACTGGTTCTTGTACACATCATTTACAGCCTCATAGATGGCAACAGGAGAAAGATCCTTAGCATTGGAGCCCAGAGAAGTGAGGTATTCTTCTCTCACAAAAGCTAGGGCATCCTTGAGATTTACAGTCCTCTTAGAATCCAACCAGGCATCCACATTTCCCTCTGGTTCAGCTTCATTCACAATCTTCTCCTGTTGAGCTTCAACGTCCTCCTTATGGCATAGCAGGATAGCTTCATAATCAGCATTTGGAAGGTTGGAGGTGAGGAGATGTTGAGCTATCTTTGAGAACTCATCAATCTGTGCCACATTAAGATTTTGAATGGCTTCCTCTGTCAGGTGTGAGGGCACAGATGATGATCCTGAAGGCCTGTCATGGTGCACAGGCTTCAGCCATTCTGACATTGTGGCCTGAGCCAAGTGAGAGCTAGTGCTAGGCACTTCATGAGATGTGTGAGTTTGAGTCTCCTCCAGCCTTGGAATGGCTGTAGGGTCTGATGTTGTCTCCATTGAAATGGGATGTGTTACAACATCAGCCCTATATGTCTGTGAAGACATTTCCACATCCCTAAGGATGGGAGAATTTGGCACAGAGTCTCCAGTGAAAACTGGTGAATCCTCCATGTTTGTGTTGGTGTCATTAGGATATGCCTCAGCATGCATTCCCTGACCAACTGAATGTGGGTCCTGAGTGGTGAGCACAGTGTCAAGCACCATGTCACTTGAAGTTGGCTCAATCACAGGGCTGGATTGTGATTGATCAAGGGCAAGATTGTCATGAGAATGACTCTCTTGTTCAGAAGAAATTTTAGTGAAAGAATCTGAGAGAGAAGTGGGGTTCAGATTAGATTTTGGCAACTCCCCCTGAGAAATAGGAGGAGTTTCAACATTGATGTGCTCTCCACTTAGTGTTTGATCACCCTTATCACTCCTAGGGTCAAGAGTGAGGTCTTGACCCTGTGCAGACTCGTTACAACTTGCAGTGGGGAGACTGCTCTTTTCAATGCCCATGACCTGTTGAGAGGTCATAGACAGTAGCAGGTGTACCCCTTTTTCCACATCTGAATCCTGTTGGGAGGATCCAGTGGTAGGTATAGATTTTGATTTCTTCTTTGGTCTGGTGAGAGGTGACTCAGGAATCTCACTTGCTAGCTCTACAGATTCATGGATAATAGCTAGGGTTCTCTTCTTCTTCTTTTTAGTAACATCAACCTTTTGAGAGATTGATGCACTTGGCTGACTAGCCTCTACAGTGGTGTTTACAGTGGGGTTGCTGGATGGGATAGGGAGGCTTGGGTTAGACTGTGATGCTCCTTCAGTCTCAGCCTCCCCTGTCCAGGAAAGAGCATGGTATATGGGCTTATCAAGTGGATAAGATGCGAATGTGTCCTGCATATGCGGGGTCACACTCAAGATCACATCCACTTGATTCCTTGTGTCCAATGAACCAAACAGAATCTTGGACATGGACTTGGAATAAGCCATCTTTGATTTATCAATACCCTCCAAGTCATGGACATTAGCATCAAGATAATTTAAAATAACTTGAAGAAAGCGAGGGTAAAAGATGTCATTACCTCTTCCACGGACTGTCCTCCCTAGCCTTTGAGCCAATTCCTTGAGGATTATTGCTCCAACATTGATTTCCTGATTGTAGGCTAGGGAATAGGCCAGCTTCACAGCAAAGTGACTGATATGGTCCCATCCTGTCTTTCTGCAAAGGAACACCTTCTGGAGTGCATCAAATAGAAATGACCACTCCCTTCTTACAAACTTCTTATTCAGCTTTCCAGTATCTATCTCATCAGCATACTGAATGAAGGTCATGAAGTCTACTATTTGAGCATCAGTAGCTTCGTGGTCATGACCCTCCACCTTGAACCCTAATGCTTCATTTATCTCCTTCTCCCCAAACTGGAAGTGTTTGCCTCCAATTGAACAAGCTATCTCCTGGAACGAAGTTCCATCTTCCCTGGCCATTGTAGAAACCAACGCCGTTCGCCAAAATCCTTCCAATACATCAACATACAACGTGGGGTTCAAGGTTAGGGCTTGGCTGAGGTAGGAATCGTTCAGGAACCGTACAAAACACTTGTACCTGGGTTTAGCCTCAGCCTCAGAGGGAATGGTGAGAAGATTTGTTTCTTTGGGGATGGTTAAAGGAATAGAGGATGATACTGTTTGAGATTTGGGTGCCATTTCAAGAGAGAGAGAGTAAGAAAGAGAGTAGAGAATTTGTGCTTAGGTTAGAAAGTTTGAGAGCAATAGACAAGATGAAAAGTTGCAAACGGTTAGAAAAAGGTATTTATATGATAGAGACACTGCGATATGGAGTTATGAATGTGTACAGTCTATCTGTATGTCGCGAAGTCAAAAGTGGCCTGTACCGCAAAGTCTTGCAAAGTATATCGCATAGTCTCAACAATGAACTATGTCGCAAAGTCTTCAAAATGAAAGGATCGGGGAGACTTTGCGATATAGTAGAAATACCCTGTCTAAAGCTCTCTTTTAGGAATTTTAAGCAATTTGTCAGACTTTTATCAAATTTTGAAATAAAATTAATTTAAATCAAAATTCTGTCAACTATGGAGACTTGTCGATATAGTTATTCTAAGTCGCGAAGTCATAAAATTAACTATGTCGCAAACTCATGAAATGAACTATGTCGCGAAGTCTCTCAATCTCAACAGTTTGCGATATAAGTCTGTTTAATTTGAACTATGTCGTGAACTCTGAAAATCATCTATATCGAGATGTCTCAAAAGCTCACAACTCCACTAACAAATATGATTTTGAAAAATATGCAGTAAAATACTGAAATATTTATAAATCATATCTCAGCTAATTTTCACTCCAAACAAATAGAGCATTTAAATACAGTGAAAATTTACTGCTGCAACTATTAACCAGCATATTTACTTAGAACAACTGAATGAAGGATTGAGCACTCCAATTTCACTCACAAGTCTGTTGAAGACTGCTTCATTCAGAGGTTTAGTAAATATGTCAGCTAATTGTTTCTCAGTTGGAACATAAGAGACTTCTATGGTACCATTTGCAGCATGTTCCCTAATGAAATGGTACCTGATCTCAATGTGCTTTGTAGTAGAATGATTAACAGGATTAGCTACAATGGATATTGCACTAGTATTATCACACATCAGAGGAATGTGTTCTAACACTAGTCCATAATCCATGAGTTGATTTCTAATCCAAAGCAATTGAGCACAGCAACTTCCAGCAGCAATATATTCAGCCTCAGCTGTGGATGTTGCTGTGGACTGTTGTTTCTTACTAAACCAGGACACTAACCTTTGACCTAGGAATTGACAGCTTCCTGAGGTGCTCTTCCTGTCAATCCTGCATCCAGCATAATCAGAATCTGTGTAACCAACCAGGTTGAACCCAGTGCCCTTTGGATACCATAGCCCAAGATTAGGAGTCCCCTTCAGATATTTGAAAATTCTTTTGATGGCCATCATGTGAGATTCCTTGGGATCAGACTGGAACCTTGCACAAAGACATGTGGCAAACATGATGTCTGGCCTGCTAGCTGTGAGATAAAGTAGGGATCCAACCATTCCTCTATAGACCTTGATATCAACTCTCTTGCCTTTCTTGTCTTCATCCAGCTTGATTGCAGTAGACATAGGAGTTTTAGCTGGGGATGACTCTTCTAAACCATATTTCTTTAAAAGATCCTTGACATACTTGGATTGGTTTATAAAGATGCCATCCTCCCTTTGATGTACTTGCAGGCCTAGGAAGTAGGTTAACTCTCCCATCATACTCATCTCATATTTACTTTGCATCAACTTAGAGAACCTTTCACAGAGTTTTTCATTTGAAGAGCCAAAGATGATATCATCCACATAGATTTGAACAAGAATGATATCATTTCCATGCTTCTTGAAGAATAGGGTTTTGTCAATTGTACCCCTGGTAAATTGATGCTCAAGAAGGAATTGAGATAGAGTTTCATACCAGGCTCTTGGTGCCTGTTTGAGTCCATAGAGCGCCTTGAGCAGTCTATACACAAAGTTTGGGAAGTCTTCACTTTCAAAGCCAGGTGGTTGAGACACATAGACTTCTTCAGCAAGATCACCATTGAGAAATGCACTTTTCACATCCATTTGATACACCTTAAAATCTGAGTGAGCTGCAAAAGCCAAGAAGATTCTTATGGCTTCCAGTCTAGCTACAGGTGCAAATGTCTCATCATAGTCAATGCCTTCTTGCTGACTATATCCTTTGGCAACCAGCCTTGCTTTGTTTCTTACTACCACTCCTTCTTCATCCATCTTGTTTCTGAACACCCATTTGGTGTCAATAACATTCTTTCCTTTTGGAGGTGGCACTAGTTCCCATACTTTGTTTTTCTCAAATTGATTCAACTCTTCTTGCATGGCAACAATCCAATCAGAATTCTTCAAAGCTTCTTCAATTAATTTAGGTTCCTCTTGTGACAGAAAGCAGCTATACAGACATGTATTTAATGTTGCCCTTCTTGTTCTAACTCCCTCACTAGGATCTCCAATGATTTGATCCCTTGTGTGGGCTCTGTCCCATTTCCTTGTGTGCCCCTGTTCATTTCCTTGATCTGTTCCAATCTCATTTTGGTTGACAGTTGCATTCTCTTCTTCTCCCCCTGTGTTTGTGAATCCTTGCACAGGTGTTTGAAGAAGATTGTCAACTTCAAGAAATTCATTTTCTAGAACAGTTTGAACAGGGGGTTCATCTTCACTTTCAGAATCCTCAAGATAACCTTGATTCTCAAATCTCAATAGCACACTGTCTTGATCACTTGTTTTCAGTCCTGGAGTTTTCTTGTCATCAAAGGTAACATCCATGCTTTCCATGACTTTGTGTTGCTCAGGTACAAACACTCTGTATGCTGTCCTTTCCAGAGAGTATCCAATGAAGATACCTTCAAATGCCTTAGCATCAAATTTTCCAACATGCTCAGAGGTATCTTTCATCACAAAGCACTTGCTTCCAAACACATGCAGGTGCTTGAAGGATGCTCTTTTTCCAGTCATTAATGAGTAAGGAGTTTTGCCAGACTTCTTATTGATTAATGTTCTATTTTGCACATAGCATGCTGTGTTAACAGCATCAGCCCAAAAGCTAGTGGGTAGCTTTGCATCCAGCAGCATTGTCCTTGCAGCTTCAATGAGAGTTCTATTCTTTCTCTCAACTACTCCATTTTGTTGAGGTGTTCTAGGAGCTGAGAATTGTTGAGAAATTCCTTTATCTTTGCAAAACTCATACAATGTTGAATTTCTGAACTCAGTCCCATTATCACTTCTCAAAGCAACTACAGAGGAACCAGTGCTTTGTGCTTCTTTATCAACTCTCTTGATATGCTCTATTATGACTTGGGGTGCTTCATCCTTGGAGAATAGGAATTCCACCCAAGTATATCTTGAATAGTCATCTACCATCACTAGAGCATATTTCTTTTTGGAGAGGGACATTACATTCACAGGGCCAAATAAGTCCATGTGAATTAGTTGCAGAGGTTTTGAGTTTGTATTGAGCAACTTGTTCTTGTGACTTGATTTTTTAATCTTCCCTTTCTGACAAGCTTCACATGCTCCATCTTGCACAAACTCCAAGGCAGGCAAATCCCTGATGAGTTCTCTCTTGGTTAGAGAGTTCATTGCCTGAACATTCAAGTGAGACAGTTTCTTGTGCCACAGCCAGAATTCCTCATTTGTGGCTTTTGTGTAGAAACAACAAATTTCTCCCTTATCTGCAGCCTTAAGATTAGCTACAAACAAGCTTCCTTTCTTCACACCAGTTAGAACAACTTCACCACTTTCCCTTTTTGAGATTGAACAAAGGTCTTCATCAAATTCCACTTTGAAGCCTCTGTTGGTAAACTGTCCAATACTCAAGAGATTATGCTTCAGTCCTTCAACAAATGCTACATCTTCAATAATGACATTTCCAGATTTAACACTGCCATATCCCATTGTATAACCAACGTTGTCATTTCCAAAGGTTACTGATGGGCCAGCCTTTTCCTCAAAATGTGATAGCAGGGCCATATCACCAGTCATGTGACTTGAGCATCCACTGTCCAAGATCCATATGACTCTTTTATTCCTGTTGCCCTGCATTCACAAAGTGACTAAGTTGCTTTTGGTACCCACACTTGGTAGGGTCCAGATGATTTAGAAACATTTTGATTAATAATTCTTCTGTCATAAATTGTATTTCTCATAGTAGGAGACTTCACTTTTTCTGTGGCTTTGGAGTTTACACTCTTAGGCACACATGAAGTTTTCACCCTCTCAATCCTGATTGGGGACCCTGTCCTATGAGAATGTATGTGTGTGTGTGATTCACCAGATTGTGCAGAGTCAAGTTTATGTTTAAGAGATAAACAGTTAGCAATCACAGTCACATAGCATGTCATGCAGTTTGGCTTAGCACAGAAAGAATCATGACTAGAATTTATGCTTGCAGAAAGGTTACTTAGGTTATCAACTTCAACAATTTCAGGCTTACTACACTTATGAGTCAAATGATTAACAGATAGGTATTTTTGACATTGTTTCCTGGGAGCATTTGGCACATAAGCATAGTTGTTTCCTTTGTTAACACCAACTTTACCATTTCTGTTTTGTTTCCTTTTCTTAACAACTTCTTTCTTTGCTTTAGGACTCTTGACAAGATTGTTTTTGGTCTCTTTCTGATTGACAAGTTCAGGAGAGGAAGAAGTGTTCTTAGCAGCCTCATCTTCTTCAAGTAGTTGTTGCTTGATGATCAGTAGTTCCTCATCAAACTCAACAACACTCTTTCTGAAGATGGGCTGTTCAACACTTGACAGTATGGTTGGGGCATTTTTGTTTGTAAAAGTTTCCTTTCCTTTGCCCTTGACTTTCTTCCTTCCCTTGTCATTATCATAGTCAAAACCAACTCCAACCTTGCAGTCTTCAGTGTGTTCCTTGTGGTAGGTTTGAATAAGTTCAGAGGAGTTTTTGAAGCTTCTTAGTTTCAATTCAGTTTCAGCAATTTGTTCTCTAAGGGCATTCTCTATCTGCTCAGCACAAATCACTTTGTTTTTAAGATACTCAACCTCCTTTTTCAAACCATCCAGGTTCACAACCATTAACTCAAGTTGCTCATTCTTTTCTGTAAGCTCAACATTCTTAGCAGTTAGTCTGTCAATTTCTTCATTAGCTACTAACATGCTAGTATTAATATTAAACATCTCAGTGCTCATATCTTCAACAGTTTGCTTATATTGAAGGGGAGTCATATCAAGAGAAGTAAGAATAGGTACCTGACTTGAATCACCTTCATCAGAGAATGCCATCAAGGCATAGTTTGAGTACTCTTGTTCTTCTTCTTCATCAGAGTCATCCCAGCATTTTCCCTCAGCAATAAAAGCTTTGCCCTGTTGTTTCTTGAGTAGAGCCTCATACTTAGCTTCAAGCTCTAAGTATGCTTTGTCCTTCTTGACTTGTTTAGGCTTTTTGCACTCAGTGGCAAAATGCCCAAGTTCATTGCAGTTATAGCACCTTATTTTGGTCCTATCCACACTTCCTGTCTTGTATCCTCCTTTAGCAGCACCAGCAATCCCTTTTCCTTTATTGAAGGTGTTTGAGCCACTAGATCCACCAGTGTTTCCATTATTGAACTTGGACCTAAATGGCTGCTTTCTTTTAAACCTTATGTTAGGATACCTCCTAGCCATATAAGCAAAAGATTTGTTTTCCATTTTGTCCAGCTCATCTATACTGTAGAACTCATCCTCTTCAGGTAAATCATACACAACCTGAGTTTCATCACCAGTGTCTTCAACTTCCAGTTCCTCAATCTTGACCTGACTGATTTTGAGAGAGTCCATTCTTTGACTTAGGTTGTCTGCAATAAGTGCACATGAGGTATTAGCCACTAATCCTTGCTTTGCTTGAATAGATCTCTTTTGAAACAGCTCTAACTCATATGTCTTTAAAACACCATACAACACATCAAAACCAATCTTTGTCAGATCTCTTTCTTTAAGGGAAGAGATTCTTGGTTCCAAGTGATCTGGCAGAGTTAGTAGAAACTTCATATTGAGCTCTTCTGTTTCATAGTGTTTGTCATAGAGTTTGAGCTCGTTTATCAGCTTGTTGAATCTTTCAAACACTTCTGTGATTCCCTCTTTTGGCTGAGCCATGAAGGCTTCATATTGTGAAACAAGAATCTGCTTCTTGTTCTTTCTTACTTCAGTAGTTCCTTCACAGAGCACCTCTATAAGATCCCACATCTTCTTGGCACTAGTACAATGAGCAACAGTGCCATACATGTTGAAGTCCATAGATTCACAAATGATAAGTTGAAGATGTCCATCCAATGCTACTTTTTCCTTTTCAGGATCAGTGTATTTTAAGGGATCTTTGGGCACATGTTTTGCTGGTACAATCTCAGTGCCAATGGTTGTTTCACCAATCTCGATCATTGGAACGAAGGGACCATGCTTTAGAATATCTAAATACATGGGGTTAGAAGCTTTGATGAAAAGCAACATCTTCTTCTTCCATAAACTGTAGTGCTCCTTGTTAAAGGGAGGAATCTTGATACTGCTTAGTTTCTGTGAACTCATTCTTGATCTTTTCCTGTTTGTACGTTAACAGCCTACGCTTTGATACCACTTGTTAGAAATGAATACCACTAGAAACTAGACAGAGGGGGGGTGAATGGATAGTTTGATATATTTTTCGATTCTTGAAAACTAAGTAAACAACTGTATGTGATTATGATATGTAATATGCAGAAAGTAAATAACACACACAATCACTTTAATCTACTTTGTATAAGCAAATTAAATACTACAGCTTTCCAGGAAATTCACAATCGAATTTCTGGCTTCTAAACAAGAACAGTTTGAACTTGCTTGCTTACAGAGAAAAGAGCTTAGCAAATAACTATGTGTATCTCTCTTACGGCTTACTGTTGTGTGTGCACGATATATATTCACCTATACAAACTAGGCACACACAATATTACACAGCTACCCCTTC
Source organism: Heracleum sosnowskyi (assembly GCA_030848705.1). Lineage (NCBI taxonomy): Eukaryota > Viridiplantae > Streptophyta > Magnoliopsida > Apiales > Apiaceae > Heracleum > Heracleum sosnowskyi. The sequence goes on from CM061245.1 coordinate 8,399,087, forward strand.
TGAAAGTCCAACTTGTCCTGCCATAAGAAGTTCACTGTGTCAGGAAGGACCACCTGCTTTTCGGAGTCTTTCCCGTTTCTGTAGCTGCCTGTCTCTTATCTTTCTCTCCAAGTTTAGCTGTAGATTTGCCATCTGTTCTTTGGACCACCTTGCCAGAACAAATGCTTCAGTATTTGTCTCCTTTGATTCTTGGTTCTGTACCTTGATTTGTCTTGTTATAAACGGCTAAGTGTTGATATCGTGAACTCCACTTTATCCCTGACTTCGCGATCTCCCTTGTGAGGACTACGCGATATAGCCTTTGAAGACTTTGCGACATAGGTCATTTGATGACTATGCAACATAGGTCATTTGATGACTATGCGACATAGGTCATTTGATGACTATGCGACATAGGGCTTCTGAGGACTTCACGATCTAGGCTCTTTTGACTTTGCTGACTTCAACACTTCACGACATGTGTCTTGAGGACTTCTCGACATAGTACAAAGTGGACTATGCGATATAGTACTTCACGACATGGATATTGGTGACTTCACGACATAGCTTTCTTTTGACTTTGCTATATAATGCCTTAGACAAATTCCTGCAACTTATTTCTTCATAGCCTTATTCAACTCTATCCTGCTGCATGAACACTTCTGAACTTCTACCAGGATAATTATTCAATGGCCTATATACAATCTAGATGCAAGAAACTTTACTAAGCTCATTATAAATTTGAGCATACATGATCAAGCTAATGTTCATGAGAACAAGACAAGTACATTTAGAGACCTATATTATATCCCAGTGATAGAAATCACTAGGTCATGTAATGTGACATAGTCACATAGTGTAGGCTTGTTAATAGTGGTATTCAGACATGTCTTGAGCCTAACATATTGTATTTGTTTGATATGAGTGCTTAAGAGATGTAATCGTCTTAGGTATTGTTTGGGAGATGCTTGAGCATTGTTTGGCTCAAGTATCAGGTTGGGACACCATTGAGGTGTTATTGTTTTGATTGTATTATTTATAACTGTTTTGATTAATAATACAAGTTGAGACGTGGGTGTTTCCACGTCATATATGTTTTGTGTGTGTTACTTGTCAACTAATCGATTGATTGTGTGTGTGCTCTGCATTGGTATGTTGTGAATCTCGAATTGGTGGTTAGCCCCTTAACCTAACAGAGAGACCATATTAGAGGGAGAATAGAAGAGAACCACCATCTAACTCGTCCAATTTCTAAACGGCCAAGATTTTAAAGGGCATTTTGGTAATTAATTAAATAAAATTAACTATTTTAAATAAAATGCAAGCACGCATCTCACTCCCCATCTATCGGTTGTACGGCGCTTATACACACAAATATACACACAACGCAGCACCGAGAGAGAGTGTATACACACAAATATACACACAACGCAGCAGAGAGAGGGGGGAGAGAGAGAAAGATTTAAGAAATCGAGCTTCAAATCCGCGATTATAGCTTCAGATTCGAAGATTTAAGCGCAAATGGTTAATAATCTTTGCTATTATATGAAATTTGATGTTATTGCTATTTAATCCTTATATTTATGGTTTGTCCTTTTGATTTTATAGATATTAAGATTTTTATTCATTTTTAATCTTGAATTCGTTTTTTTAGGTTAATTTTAGGTTGAAATTGATATTTCGCAATGTTCTTCGAATAGGTAAGCAATATTTTTGTGTTTTATAGTATATTTAAAGATTCTATAGTTGATTGTAAATTTTATACTCACTATATCTCGTTTGTGCTTGTTTATAGCTTCTACGTTTGAAGTATGTAAATTATTTACATAATTTTACATGCATGTACATTCGATTGTATATTTCTATGTAGAGATATTGATTCTATAGTAGAATTGAAGTATATTTATATTTTGTTGTTGTTGTGTGTCTTTCGATTCTACTGTAGAATTATATTTGTAGTGTTTATAGTTTTAAATTGTATTATAGAAGAATTTTTGTATTTTTAGTTGTATATAGTTTCTATATTATAATCATATTTATGCTCTTTTTTGTGGATTATGTGCTATATATTAGAAACATAATTTATAAGTCATTGTTTGGATTTTTTGTGTACTGAAATAGTTCTATCGTAGAATAAAAATGATTTCGTCTATTTCATGTATGTATTTTGTGTTCCCTGAGACTTAAAGACTTAATTAAGTGATAAGGTTTTCGCAGTAGAATCAGTTGTAATATTCTATATTAGTTAACTGGGAGGTTTAATTATTAATTAACTTAGTGCTATCTTATATTAGTTATTAGTGCTTTAAATTTGCTTGGATTTTGGAGTATGTTACGGAGCAGGCGTTCCTAATTGTATGTCTGCTTTATTATCCAATTCATGCTTGAAATTTTAGATTTTGGGAGGTTTGTGGGATTGGAACATGAATTTGATAAGTATTAATTTGATTCTACAGTAGAATGTGATTCTACTATACAAGCATACTTTTTTACTTTATGTACGTAGAAGAACTTTTTGTATATTTTATTATTGTAGTATATTTTTATTTTAGTTTTTCTATTCTATTATAGAAACATATGTGTATTTGTATTTGTATTTGTTGGTTTTTTAGCATTTTTAAATATAATTATGACTCTAGAGAACCATTTAAAATTCTATAATAGAATCTCATAATTTTAATGTGTTACAAACATAATTTTATGTGTTTAGTCTTTGCTTCTACAATAGAATCCCAATTTGTATTTTTTATTGTGTGTAGATTGTGATTTTATTGTAGAAGCATAATTTCATGTGTGTAATTTTACATATTATTTTAAAAGCATATTTGTATTCATCTTGTTGTGTGTAGATTTTGATATTACCTTTTTATTCTACTTTAGAAAACGTCAAGTTTTGTCTTTCTCTAATGTTGCAAAGCTACCAGAGTGGTCAAGTGGTAGAGTTTGACATAACGAAGTTGCAGAGAATCACCTTAAAAAATTTCACAATTTTAAGAAATAACGTTGTTTGGCTAGATATTGGCAGATTGAATCTCCACTACAGAGATATTAAGTATAATGTGATTGGATTGGTGCATTTTTTTTTTTTTTTATCAAAAATAGCATTTATCGTGGTGTGATTGTTGTAGGGTCCGTGATTGACTTTGATCTACTGAGGCATATACAAGTTTGTACAGTTAGTCTTGTGAGATGTACATGGTTTCAGCTATGCAAGTCTCATTTAGCAACTTTGCTATCAATTTTTTGGAACCTGAGAGATATGCTATAATTCCAGAAGTACAGATGTAGCAGCTGAATTTTATTTTGTTATAGATTATTTGGTGTTCGATAGGTCATTGTGTTGAGTCACTGATTTAGTTGTTTTTCCCTTGGTTATACTTTTTTCTGGTTTTATTAGGTTTTTTGGTAAGTCAGAGAACTTTGATGGGATTTATATTGTGTGATTTTTTTTGTACCTTTTCTCTTAAAAGCTTATTCCACGATTTTTATTTCTTTCAGATTCCAACTTGTCTATATATTAAGATTTTTCTTTTTAATATATTTTAACGGGATATCTTCCCCATTTACCCCAAAAAGAAATAAATCACAACATTAGTTCTTTGAGTTGTTCTGAGCTCAAAAACAGCCAAGAAATAAGTCACGATTTTTCAAGTAAATGGACCTTAGTGCAAACACCGAAAGTTACTTCTCTTGTACTTTTATATAATGCAACTTTTATGAAATAAAAATGTACTACATAGACTATACTCCACAACTAGTAGTTTAAAAGACAAAATAACATAACTTCTAAAAGAAAGTACTTATATATATGTTGTACTCATTTAGTATCAAGGACTGAAGGTATGAAATATATTAGCGATTGCCATTACTAGAATCTTTTCATCGATTTTTTTTCTGTAAAACAAAATGATCCTTTATTTGAAAGAAACATATGACAAGTTAAAGTAATAAGAACAAATATAACAATGAGACATCCTCTTGTACCAATAATAATACAAAACAATGGTATTACAAATAATCTAGTGGATCAATATAATGTGGGCGTTTGGGGTATCAAGCAAAAGTTGACTTATAGCTTAAAATGAGTAAGTGCTTTATAAGTGATAAGTTGATGGATTGTTATAAGTGTTTGGGAGAACTAAAAAAAGTGAACTTATGTATTATAATGAGTAAGTGCTTTATAAGTGATAAGTTGATGCAAACTTATAAGTTACGTAAGTGTTTGGATAAATTTACTTATAAGTTAATAATTTTTTTGTTAAATTAAATTGAAAAAATAATTAATTAATATAATGATCTCGATAAATACATTTTAGATTAAAAAACATTTAAAAGTATAAATATAAAAATATAAACTACTAAATTGAAAAAATAATTAATTAATATAATGATCTCGATAAATACATTTTAGATTAAAAAACATTTAAAAGTATAAATATAAAAATATAAACTACTAAATAGATAAAGAAATCATGAAAAATGAAATAAGTTGAGCAAAATGTTAGTATTTTCTAACATTCAACTTATCAATTTATAAGTTATAAGTTAGATTATAAGTTGGGTAGACAAACACCCCCCATAATTCATAAGCTAAAAAAATAAGTTATAATTTATAAGTTAATGAAATAAGTTGAGTACACAAACACCCTCCATAAGTCAAAATTGATTTATAAGCCATAAGCTTATAAAATAAGCTGTTGCCAAACAGGCCTGTTTGGCTGCAACTTAAAGTTGCAGCTTATGACTTATAAACCCAAAAATGCTTATTGGGGGTGTTTGCCAAAATAAGTGAAACCAACTTATGGCTACTTAAAATGGATAAGTTGAATGTTAAGAATCCTTAACATTCAACTTATAACTTATAACTTATTCTCGATACACGCAATATATAATATCCTTCAAATCTTCAAAACCATATATCTTTTGATCCGTTCATTAAAAAATTGATATGTATATATCAAATTTCTCTACTCATCGAGATCTATCCATTGATATCCATTTATATATATTAAAAAATAAATATTTTAAAAATAATAAAAAAAGTTAACTTATAAGTTCTGATTTACCCAAACACTCTACTGCTTATAAGTTCTGATTTACCAAACACTCTAGGACGTATAAGCTCAGCTCTACTTATCACTTATAAAGCACTTACTCATTTTAAGCTATAAGTCAACTTTTGCTTGATACCCCAAACGCCCACTAATCTCAAATATTGAAGACCAATACTATGATAAGTCTCACTGCAAACTTCGCCAAATGCATCAGTGTCAGACAAAACTCATCGATTCACCTTTGAGTCTTTCGACATAGGTGTAGGTTCAAGGTCTTCGTACATGGTGTACTTCATGTATTTTTTTTCCCATGACCCATACAGAAGATGGTGTGTGGTATTTCATTGTGAAGTTTTTGAAGGTATTGGGATCTGTAGTATAAGATATTAAAAGATCAATTCATCGGGTCCAAACACTGATAAAATGCATCAAGATCCACAAGGTAATATAACCACTCGATGATAAATCACAATAAAAGATTTTTTTTTTTTGTGCACATGCCTACATTTATCCACGATATAAATGCTTTCATGTTAATTCTAATATATATGATAGACCTGGCAAATCAGTCGTGTCGTGTCGTTTCGTGTCGTGTAATTTCGTGTTTCGTGTACTTTTTGGTTATACACGAAAACGACACGAATTCAAATCGTGTACCTGAAACTATAACACGAACACGACACGAGTGATACACGACTTGACACGACACGACACGAGATACCTGAATTTTTTCGTGTACCATTCGTGTACACGAAACTAAACGAAACGAAATAGACACGAATAGCAACGAAAAAACGAATGTTTACACGAAATTTCTTAAAGTTCGCATTACTTTCATGTAATATCAATTAATATTTATACTATATATATATAATATATATTTTTAATTATTTATATATTTATTTATGTCGTGTACTTCGTGTCGTGTCGTGTACTTGAAGGGTAAATCCAAAAACGACACTAAATCGGGGTCGTGTACTTTCGTGTTCGTGTATTTTCGTGTCGTGTACTTAAAATGCAAACACAAACACTAAATTTTCGTGTTGTTTCGTGTCGTGTATAAAATTGCCGGGTCTAATATATGATACTATCCAAAACACAAAGAAGTATACATCCACACGGGTTTCAGTTTCATTCCACCACAACTAGAGTTTAAGATTAACTTCATTGCTGAATGGGGTAAATTTATTTCCAAACATATGTTTTTGGTCTTAAAATTCTTATAAAATGCCATTTGTGACCTTAACAAATTTACAACTATGCACTGCCATTTTGTATTAAAGCAAAAAAAACAATCAAACAAAAATTCAAAGTAGGCACCAAGTGTTCCTCTATATTAATCCATCATCACTTGCGTCTTATTTAGACCATCAACCTTCCCATGGCCTTCAAACATGATCAACTTATTTTTATAATAAAATAAATATGCATTATAATCTAGACAAAAACTTAAGCATTCTTGATACAAATTAAAAAAATAGACCACTAGAACAACTATCCCCATTTAAAACTAGCACTCACATAAACAAGAGATCTTTTTCAAAAATATACACGAATAAGTCCCGTAAGTTTTCATCCCCAACATGGCGTCCAATTGTCCATTTTTAGCTACAATAGCATGACATTGACAATGTAAACAAGTTCGTAGGACATACTGAAACACTTTAAAATTTGCATGTCTTTCTTAAATTAGAACTTAATGCATACCACTCGGACAGTTTGTTTTCCAAAATATTCGCTTGAATAACTACTAGTTCCAATAACAAACATAAACTACAAAAAAACATATAACTTATTTAATCAACACTAAATTTGATAGTACATAGGTGACTTCAAAACTAACAATTAACTTAAATTTTGATTCCATATTGGAATATTATATAAAATTACCATAAACTCGTAATTTTAATTTTAATTCAGAATAAAAAATAAACATGATCACAAATCTGATTCTACTATATTTAACTTAAAATTTTATTCTATTCTAGAACAAACAAATACACATGATCAGATGTTAGATTTGTTAAATACACTACACAACTTTTATTTGATTCTATAATACAACATAAAAATACAAATGATTAAGAATAAAATCTACTAAAAAACACATCTTTATAGAAATTTTGAATTCTACTGTAGAACACAAAAGTACACATCTTTAATATTTATATGTACTAGATATATGTACTTAAATTCTATAGCAGAATCAGAAATAAAGATTTAAAAAATTAATCATACTAGTAAGGTTTAACAATAGAATCAAAATTGTAGGATAAAATTTTGTAATTCAACTATTTATTCTGCTATAGAATCAAAAGATATATTTAAAAGTTAACAACATAAACAATGACAAACCAAAATAAAATAAAAATGTGAATTTCAAATTAAAGTGATTAAAGTCAAGACAAATAGATTATGACATTTCTACAATAGAATTAACTGATTCAACTATTTTTTTATTTAATTTATTATTTGATTCTATATAAGAATCGAAAATGCAGATTAAAAAAATGTAGTATAAAGGTTCTATAGTAAAATCAAAAATGTATTATTAGACTTTTATTTTGATTCCATTGTAGAATCAAAAAGGTCCATATAAGTGTCAACGGTAAAATTAAAAAAAAAAAAAACCCCATTAAAAACCATTAATTGTTAATCCGGTTCTATATTAGAATTAGAAAACCCTACCTAGGGCTGATCATTCGGTTAATTCGGTTAAAAACAGAACTGAATTAGAAAAACCGAAAATCCGAAATGTCAATTTTGTGAAACCGAACTGAATCGAAGTTTTACTAAAACCGAATCGAAATAATTCGGTTTTTCGGTTCGGTTTTTAAAAAACCGAAATTTCAAAATAATTTTTAAAAAAATTATTAATTATTATTAAATAATAACATTATTTATAATCAATTACCTTTTCAGCTAAAATACATGGTTTTTTCTAACAAAATTCCTGCTTTTTCTAAAAAAATCACAGAGAATTACCCTTTTTCAACTAAAACATGTTACTTTTTCTATTTTTCCTTACTAAAATACTTTATTTTTCAAAAATATCACGAACAAATCCTTACTTATTTATTTTAATACCTATTAAAACATAAAAGTAACAATTACAAACAATTCGTACATCGCACGAGTTTTAAGCTTATATATATATATATATATATATATATATATATATATATATATAATTTTAAAAAACATATAAAAATATTTCGGTTTTTTGGTTTTTAACCGAACCAATATTTTGAAAACCGAACCGAACCGATTTTATTTTGGTTTAATCCGAAAAACTGAAATAACCGAAATATTGGAAAAAACTCAATCCAAACCGAACCGAAATATTTCGGTTTGGATCGGTTTTTCAGTTTCGGTTCGGTTTTGCTCAGCCCTAACCCTACCTAATATTTCAAGCATAAGATTTACTTCTTATGAACATCAAAAACATAATTAAAAGGAAGCATATATAAGTTAAAAACAAACAAAACTAGGAGCTAAAACAAGTCATCTACATTCAAATCTAGCTAAAAATGCTAAATTTACACATATGAAACTCGTATAAAAAATAAACACAGAAGATTAATATGAATAAGTATTAATTGATAGTTTAATTCATTGAATCGAACTCAAATAATAATCATTGGCAATAAAGAGATGAATAAAAAAAACCTGATGAAGATTGAATGTCAATAATCGAATCCTGAGATTGATTCAAAGAAGAGACCATATTTTTGTTGAATTTGCAGAGAGAGAAAGAAAGTTTGATGGAGCTAGAAAGATCGTCGAAGACAGATAAGTGACCGTGTCTATATGTCACATATACTTACAAGGTTGTTTTGTTTAATTTTCTAATTTTAATTGTTAAATTATAATAACCATTAGATGTGTTTTGACTCTATATAACTTCGTTCTACCTAGAAAAATGGCCTAGATAGTATAGATATAGATTTGAAAATTTAAAAATTTTGCATTTATTTTCAAATTAGGGGTTAAGTAAGATTACAATCCAGCAATTTACTCTTCTTATATTTATGACTTAATTGCACTTAAATGGCCTGAACTATAATGTTTTTGCAGAAAAATGACTCAATTATAAAACTTTCCAGATGAATAGCCGAACTTTTATTTTTTTTAACAAAAAAATGCTTTCCGTCAAATAAACTAGACGGTGTTTAATTGTCCAGGGGTATTTATGTCTAAACTTATTCCAACCACCAAAAAACCAATTATAAACATCCTAAAATACGTTTTTATATTTGTAATAAAGTAGTATATATTTCCTAATAACAAATATTAGTGCAGAGGTTACAGTGAACAGTGAAGTGATGGCATCATCAGCAGCTACAAAAAAGGCAACGCCGCTCGTTGTCGTCGGCGCGGATACGATCGCCGACGATCAGATCCAGCTCAGCACTAGAGCTTCATTGGCTTCTGCTTTGATTCGTCCTGTTGATTCCATCTCTCAACCTTCCTCTACTTCTACTTCCACCAAAGGTACTGATATATCCTCTCCCCCCCCCCCCCCCTCTCTCTCCTCTCTCTCTATCTCTCTCTCTCTCCTCTCTCTCTCTCGTAAAATCAGCTGATCTTATCCTAGTTCAGTGGTTCAATATTGCGTTTTTGTCTAGTTATTTTCGTAAGGTGACATTGTTGTATGATAAGTAGCAGCACTTGGGCTTGACTAGTATTGGATTTATCGTGTACCTGACTAGCTAATATATTTAAGTAGTTCGGTTATCTCGGTAAACTAACAATGTTTATGATAGTAATTAGCAATGTTAGACTTTGCTAGTATTGGACTATTGGTGATTTGGTACACTAAATTTGGTTTCTGCTTGCTCCAGGAATTCCAAGCTTGTTTAGGGCTCAAATGCGCCACCCGTTAGAGCCTTTAGCAGCTGCTGAGATATAAGTGGTTGTGGCAACTGTCAGGGCTGCTGGAGCAACTCCAGAGGTTTGCTGCATATGCTTACATTTCATGATTTCTTATTGATGTATATTAAAATTTGGTTTCGTAATAAAAACATTATGGTGTTTAGGTGAGAGATAGTATGCGGTTTGTTGAGGTGGCCCTTGTTGAGCCTGATAAACATGTGGTTGCACTAGCAGATGCTTATTTTTTCCCTCCTTTCCAACCATCATTGTTTTCACTTATTTTGATAGACCCATAAAGATTGTATGTATAGATTGTTTTCTTGATAGTTCTTGATAGAATGAGGGACTTTCCATCTTGTTTTGGTTCCGTGTTTGTTTCGAAGAGGGAACATCACCTTGCAATTAAATGTGAGACGGTTGGAGTCAATGACCTGCGTCTTGTTGTTCGTTTAGACAGCAAGATAGTGATGTAGGTAAAGCATCTACGATGGACGTTTCGTGGGAACCATACCATTTTGGTTGATGGGCTTCTTCTAGAAGTTTTTTGGAATGTTTATAATTGCTTTTTTGGTGGTTGGAATATGTTTAGACAGAAATATTGGACAATTAAATATCGTCTAGCTTATTTGACGGAAAGCATTTTTTTGTTAAAAAAATAAAAGTTCCGCTATTCATTTGGCATGTTTTATAATTGAGTCATTTTTCTGCCAAAACATTATAGTTCAGGCCATTTAAGTGCAATTAAGTCTATATTTATATATGTTAATTTATCGAAAGAACCGATATACAGAATATATTCTTCAACTAAAACATGTTACATTTTCTATTTTTTCTTACTAAAACGTCTCCTTTTCCAAAAATATCATGGGCAACCCGGTACTTATTTATTTTAAAATTTATTTTAATACTTTTAATTATTTACGAAAAAATTGTCAAGAGAAAAGTTTAATGCACCTAATTTTTTTAAACAAATGAAATTAATAAAATATGAAAACGTAAATAATAAAAAATATAATTATTAAAAACAATCTATACATAACACATATTTTAAGCTAGGTAATATAAAAATTTATTCCACGTGGCCTTAGAACTTGAACATGCGGTCAAATACTAACGTATTTGCATTTTAAAAATGAAAGATACTGTCAAATTGTTTGTATTAGCACATGAAAAAAGCGGTGGGTCAAGTCAAGTGAATGGAATTCCTAAACTTCTAATTTTAATTGTTAATTGAATTTTTTATTTATTCAGGAGTTGATATAATAATTTAGAACTACAATTTTGTTGAAAATATATTAATTACAATAATAATGCTTTTTATTAAAATAAAAATAGAAACCGGGGAGGTTGAAAATAATATGGGCAGTTGGATTTGGATGTGCTTAACTATTAAAAATAAAAATGCATTACAAATATTTTAATTCTAAACGCTTATTCTCTTTGGGTGCTTAATTAACTGCTAACTCACCCCATAATGAGAATGATCTCAAAAATATAAAATATGATATTTCTATTGTGAGACTCATACTAATACACAAAAATTAATAAATTGTAACAATTAAGCATTTGGAAAAATTTGGAAACATTTTTCGAAGTTTAGAAAATTGAAAAAATAGAACCTTATAAAGAATATTTTAGTAACAATCTGTTGAAATTAAATCGAATCAAACAAATATGAAGCACCCTTAAATTTTAGCATATTTTTGAAGCTCAATTTCTCAAATAAACTCTTGGTTCGGAGTTTCGGACTGCTGGACTGGCGTGCTACTAGTCTCCAATTTTTGTGATCCTGCGGGAATATTTGGGGGATGGTATGAAATATGTATTGTCCCTGTGTCCTCCATTATTAATCTTCACCCATTTTTTATAACTATCAAGCACATGCAGGTCATATATGCAACATGTGTTTATTTCACCCGAACTAGCACCTGCTATATATAGGGAACAGATTGTTGGATCCCTGATATATCTTAAATTTACACAAAACTCATTATGGATGCAGTACTCCTACTACAAGCCACTGCAAGTTTTGTTGCATTGGTTTTATTCTATAGCTTATGGTCATCAAGAACCAACAATCAAGGTGATAAGAAGAAAACACAAGCCCCTAAAGCAAATGGAGCCTGGCCAATCTTAGGCCACCTTCCACTTCTTGGAGCTACAGGTTCTGCTTACAGGACCTTGGCAGACATGGCTGATAAATACGGTCCCGTATTCAGGATTCAGCTTGGTCTGCAACATGCACTAGTGGTGAGTAGCAAAGAAGCAGTAATGCAGATCTTCTCTACTAACGATGTCAATTTCATTACTCGTCCTGAAGCTCTCGCTAGCAGTGCATTTTATGCATTAGCCCCTTATGGTCCTTTTTGGAGGGAGATGCGCAAGGTTTCTATGTTTGAGCTTTTATCAAATAGCCGTCAGGAGCTTCTCAAACCTGTGAGAGCTTCAGAGATGACTACATGCATCAGGGAATTGTACTCACTCTGCTGCAAGAATGGGATAGTAGGTTCAATTAAGTTGGACATTGGTGAGTGGTTAGAACAAGTGGCAATTAATATGATATTGCAAATGATTGCTAGGAAGCGGTTTAGCAGTATTGGTGAAGGTGAAAATGAAACGGAATCGAGGATTTTTAAAAAAGCGTATGAAGATTTTTTTGTCTCGCTGAGATTTTTTGAAATGTCAAAGATGATACCATTTAGCGAATGGATGGATTTGAAAAGAAGCCAGAGGGCCAGGGAAAGGAATGCAAAGGAGTTTGATTTCATTTTGAGTTCTTGGATTGATGAACATAAGCAGAGCACGGGAAAACAAGGTCAGTTAAAACAGGATCCTGATTTCATTGATGTCATGTTATCGCTGTTTGCAGAATCCGATGGTTTTGTATCTGGACACAAACACAATAGTGATGATGTTATCAAGGCAACTATTTCTGTAAGTTACATATGTTATGTTTTTGTAGAATATCGGTGCTTCATGTTGTCTAACTTGTCAATAATAGAAATTTTAATTACTATTTGTTTCTGTAGGGTATTATTATTGCAGGAGCTGATGCTGCTTTTGCGACCTTGATTTGGGCTCTGGCATTACTTTTAAAGCATAAGGAAATGTTACTAAGAGCCCAACAAGAGCTAGACATCCATATTGGAAAAGAACGATGGGTAGAAGAATCAGATGTCAAAAATTTGATATACATCCAAGCTATTATCAAAGAAACGTTACGATTATATCCTGCTGCTCCCTTATCAGTTCCCCGCGAGGCCTTGGAGGATTGCATTGTAGAAGGTTATTATGTCCCAAAAGGAACTGCATTATATGTGAATATCTGGAAACTCCATCGAGATTCAGGATCATGGACTGACCCATGTGAATTCCAACCAGCGAGATTTCTGACTACTCATGCAGGACTTGATGTAAGAAGCCAACAATTTGAGTTCATTCCATTTAGCTCAGGAAGAAGATCATGTCCTGGAATGGCAGCCGGTATGCACATAATGCAACTAACTTTAGCTCGTTTGCTTCAAGGTTTTGATTTGGTTACTCCTACCGATGAACCGATTGACATGACTGAAGAAGCTGAAGGAATAACCCTGCTTAAGAAGTACCCATTAGAAGTTGTGCTTACTCCACGCCTCCCGGAGAAGCTTTACCAGTAGCAGATACCCTCTATGGACCACTCTTGGTTATAAGAGTGATGAACTAGCTAGGGATTAAAGTCTGAGTGAAGTCAGAGGTGCAGGAGTGAAGGTTCCAGTCTTGCTTATAGCCTGATTGTGTGAGCAACTAAATTTGTTTACTACTAAAATAAAGAGTATTTGATGTTTTTTTTTTGCAAATGACTGTTTTTGAAAAATATAATGAAATATAATTGCATGTTTCGGATCTATTAAGATTAAGATTACTGGTTATGTGGTCCTCAATCCTCACAAAGACGTTAAAAGGCTTATTAGTGATCTCACCGAAGGGGATTTCTTTGGTATCTCGTCGTAGAGGTACAAAATAGTGTTAGGCGGGTAATAGATCCAATGAGGTCCAGTAGTCTAGTCTCTTCATAGTGGCGTTCGAAAGGGGAGAAATCTCGCTTGCTTATCAACTCAGCAAAAAAAAAAAAAAATTACGGGTTATCAACGTGCATAAAAAATTAACAATCACTAATGTGCATAAAAGATTAGCGGTCACTTTGATTTTTTGCAAGTATGTTAATGTGCATAAAAAGATAGTTTCACATACTATTTTCTGGATTTATTTCATACTAGCTTATAGCATGCACGACTACTTACATTTTACTTATAATTATTTTGTTTATAATTATATTTTTATTACGATGCAACACACGATTGTTTTTTTAATTTTTATAATTATATTTATTTATGAATATTTTAATATTTAAAAGTTATTAGTTTACATGATTAAATTATTGTTAAAAAAGATTTAGCCAAAAAAATTAAAGTTAAAAATTTGATATTTATTATATTTTACACGCTCAATTTAATATTTGTTTATATTGAGTTATAAAAGTTAGATTTGGCCAATTTTACGGTTCACATGAAATTCAAAAAATAATCTTTAATTTAGTTGTGGTTTAATAGTTCTTTTTCAATTAAAAACTATTCTAAAACTAAAAAGAGAATAAAGTGACGAAATTTAATGTTGAGAATTCTATTCGATTTAGGAAATCTACCTAACTTATATTTAGATTATTAGAATAACCTTTATTAACCAAATACAGGTTTTAATGTTAAATCTAACGGTTTTCACCTATCTATTTAAGATTAAACGATTTTTATTATTTTTGTTATAAATGGGTTTCCTTATTTAATTACAACTATTTTGATGTTTTAACTTTTTGGAAAATCCGTGGTTGGGTCACTATAGATTATAAGTCGATAAGAGCTTACGAAGGGTGTTTGTGTACTTAGCTTATTTGATAACTTATAACTTATAAATTGATAAGTTAAATGTTAGAAATCACCAAAATTTTACTTAACTTATCAACTTATTCTTTGATTTCTTTATTTTTCTAATATTTTATATTTTTACATTTGTGTTTTTAAATATTTTTTAATTTAAAATACAAGTGTTGAAATCATTGTATTTAAAAATTATTTTTTCAAATTTAATTTAGCAAATTCTTCACTAACTTATAAGTAAATTTATCCAAACACTCGTATAACTTATAAGAATTCATCAACTTATCACTTATATGACACTTACTCATTCAACTTTTTTGTGATATCCCAAACACGCACATAATATCTTTTAACTTATATCATTTTTAGATAATAATTTCTTTTTATATGATATAATCTTGATCATCTATTTTTAAAAGTATAGGATCTAACGGTTGAGAATGTTTTGGCGGTATTTAGGACCAAACTACCAGGATAACATCATTAATTTTTCTTAATATTTATAATTTTTTTATTTTTAAATTTTTTAAATATTTATTGCTAAAATATAATATACTCTTTTTAATAATATGTTAATGATGCGGGAAATTTGAACTTTTGAGAAAATAAATTATCAATTAAATTATTATTTTTTTGTAATAGTTCTTCTTTTAAAGTAGTACAATGTGACGATCAAAATTCTGTATAAAAATCATTTTTTTTATAGTATATCCCGTAAAGATCTATGTTATTATATTAAAGACTAAATAATGAAAGCTTTCTTATAAGTGTGGTCGCTTCCATAATCGTTGGATCTTTCAAATTAAATTGTTGAGAAACGTTACATATAACAGTAAAATTATCATGTAGAATGATGTAAGATTTGAATCTACCAACAACATATTAAAATTTACAGGTTTTTTTTGGAAAAAAATAATTTTTTCATTTTTTTTCTTTCAGACATAGTAACTTGATAATATTTTTTGTAAAGTACGATTTTTCAGAAAAGTAATATACTAATTGATTAACAAACTTTTAAAGTTTCGAATTTAATAATTTACAATGTATATAGGTTAAAAAAGTTAGGTTTGTTCTGTAGCTGAGTCTACAATTTCAAAATACGGTTTTTTTTAATATGAATATAGTTCTGCTAACAATGAAATTAGGTTTCTACGAGTGCTTATAAAACAAAATCACCATTTACGTATAATTTATTATTTAATAATAAATTATATTTGATTAGTTATGATCTATAACTTAATAAAATAGGATAAAAAATATGCACAATTTTATAAAATTTTATCCTCGTATTATTATATTCTTTGTTGATTTGAATTTTCTTAGATTGATTTTAATTTTTGAACATAGATTTCTAAATTTAAAATATTTAGAAAAAAGTAATTAAATTGGCGTTAAAATAATGATGACATAATAATCATTATTAGAATTTAAATACTCACTTTACTGGGCTTTATCTTGTGTTTTAAAAATCAGATTTTGACGATTTTACACCCCACGTGAAGATAATTAAATTATTTTTAACTAAAAGATGGTTTAACAATTTTTATCTAACTGGAATTGTCCTGGAAGAGAAAAGAAAGTCACGAATTTTTTACATGGAGAATTCTATTCAATATAGAAAACTTATTTATATTTGGTATATTTGGTTTAAATTATCAAAATACACTTTTTAGAATTTAAATATAATCCTATTATAAATAAAATACACTTTTTTAATATTTGATCAAACGATTTTCATTTATCTAGTTAAGATCTAATAGTCCTTATTAATTTGGTTGTCACGATCAAAATTTTGGATAAATCCCTATTATGCTTATTATATAAAAGAGGTTAATATAATAAGGATATTAAGTACATAATGATATAAGTATCTTACTAACTGCTTTTACTTTTAATGTTTCGGTTTTATTTATAGTGTATATAAAATTTTAAAATACATCATTACTTTAAAATTATTAAACAGAATAAAAATTATGTTATGATTATATAAAATTTTATTCTCATATTATTATAGTCTTTATCGATTTGAATTTGTTCTTAATTTATTTTAATACTTTATTGAAAGAAAGATAAAATTTCTATATTTAAAAGAATTAGTGGAAAAATAAATAAATTGGTGCTACAATTATAAAAAAATATTTATTAAAATTTAGATACTCACTTTACTATTTGGATTATATCCTGAGTTTTAGAAATTGAATTTTGACGATTTTACAACCCATGTGAAACTAACGAAATTATCTTTAATTTAATGATGATTTAATAATTATTATCTAACTTGACGAGTTGACCTACCCATAAACCGAAAAGAAAAGATGGTTAAGTATTATATTCAAAATTATTGTTTATGAATATGAAACCCTCAATATTTTAATAATATTTTGATATTATCATTTTATGTTTGTTATATGTAAAATAATATAATTATAGTTTGGATTAATCAAATTGTTATGTTCCTTCAGAAAAAAAATGTTTAAATTTATTAATGTACAGGAGTTCTCCTAAGTCTCTTATAACACAGGATCCACATGTATCATTGTTATATGATATATATGAGCATTATATTGATAATTTTTAATATTGTAATCGATATGAATTGTTATCTGATATTTGGTTTAACAATTATTATCTAACTCGAACTATACATAAATTAAAGAGAAAAGATATTTAAGAATTTGTATATAGAAAAATTTTAAATTATCAAAATACACTTTTTAGTATTTAAATATAATTCTATTATTAATCAGATACACTTTTTAATATTAGATCTAACAATTCTCATCGATCTATTTAAGATCTAACTGTAATAATTAATTTGGTCGTATAATGATCGTACACGGACCAGATCGATTTTAATTTTTTCTTAAATTGATTTTAATATTTTATTGAAATAAACATAGAATTTATAAATTTAAAAGAATTAGGAAAAAAATTAAATTGGTGCTACAATAATAAAAGAAAATTTATTAAAATTTAGATAATCACTTTACTGTTTGGGTTCTATCTTGAATTTTAGACAACAGATTTTAACAATTTTACAGCCCACGCGAAGCTAACAAAATTATTTTTAATTTAATGATGGTTTAATAATTACTAGGTTATTAAGCCGCGCTCCGCAACGGCATTATAATATATTTGTTGAGAAAAAGAATATTATAATAAAAATTGTGAAATTAATATCTACAAAATTATTTAAATTATCAAATAAAATATATTCTATAAAATCAGCGGCATTAGAATATATTTGTTAAAAAAAAGAATATTAGAATAAAAATTGTGAAATAAATATCTACAAAATTATTTAAATTATCAAATAAAATATATTCTATAAAATTTGTATTTGGGTAGGTAATATTATAAAGTATTTACATATTCCTTTTGTTTATATAGTTTGATTTTTTATTTTCTTGGACCGATACCATTGCCATATATATATAAAAGGAAATTTATATTGATAAAAAAATACTAAATTACTAAATTTATAAAATACTAAATTTATATTGATTTATATTTCTGGGTAGATATGACAATTATTATATAGGGTCCACCATCCTCCTTGTATAAATTTGTATCAACCATCTCGGCCAACTTTTTCCACAAAGTTATGGTACTGGTGATGGAGTTGTTTAAGAAAAAAATTAGAACAAATTAAATAAGTAAAACAAATAAATTGGGGTAACCAAAGAAGTAATATAAAATTACAAGAACATAAAAAACAATTAACAGTTATATTAAAATTAATATAATGCATAACTTACTAATTTGTGACAATTTTGAGATCTCTTTTTTTCCAACCGTCTTTGACAACTTCAATGCCACCCAAGTAGGTCAAGCAGCCCACAACATCTAAATCAACATAGAAAAAATAATATTAGAACATGATAGTTTGAATTATAACTTATATAATAGTATTACTTATATATTACTCTAATATATTACTGCATCAAAAACCTGAGAGTATGTTGGTGTCATTAATACGTGCATCAATCATATCCGGACATATGAACTGAAATCCATGCAATGATATGTTGACGATGTCTTCTTCCAATCTCTTAGGCAACGTTATGCGTATGAAGAGCAATTTAGACCCATGTGATAGTGGTCTATATTTCTCTGTACTTGAAACAACTTTCAGATTTTTGATGCTGTACACGGAGCCTTCCTCTAAAAGATTTTTGAACCGAGAGACCAGAATCTTCGGGATCGTAACATGGATCAAATTTTCCTGTCATACAACATATCTTAGCAAAGTTAATAACATCATACAATTTGATAAATTAATAAGTTATAAGTATATTGATTTATTAACCTTTTCATCGATCAAAATCATATCAAGACTGATCAGTTCTTCAGTATTTGGATTGACAGATTCCCACATTCAACACACTCGTACTCTTATCATCCACCTCACCGCCCCCGTCTTCTCCTTTTAACATAAGATCGTAAAAATTCGAAAATAATAAGAAAGTTGTAATTTTCTAAATCAAAAAAAGTTCTATCAAGTTTGAAAATAATAAAAGAAAGTTATATCAAAGATTGAAAATAATAAAAAAGAAAATTGCAATTATTAACATAAGAGCCTACAAATTCGAAAATAATAAGGAAGTTATAATTTTCTAAATCAAAGAAAATTCTATAAAGTCCTACAAATTCGAAAATAATAAAGAAGTTGTAATTTTTTAAATCAAAGAAAGTTCTATCAAGTTGTAATTATAATTATAAGTTCAAAAATGCGTATATAATTATAAGTTGTTAAAATCTTATAATGAAGCAGTAATAAATGTTAAATAATGAATAAAAATCTGTTTTACGCTTATTATAGATAATGATATAATTGAAAAGGAGTAAATATGTTGATAGTTTTAAATTTTAAAATAAATATTAAAACAGAATATAATAGTTGATATTGGCTATAGATGTCAACATTTGTCACACTATGACCTAGGTCATGGTTCAATTCCTATTAATTTTTTTTTTATCATCAATATACAATTTGGAGGAGTAATTTAGTAATCTAATATCATCAATATAATATTGAAAGGGTAATTTAGTAATCTAATATATATATATATATATATATATATATATATATATATATATATAATTTGTAATCTAACTGTATATATAATATGAGCCATTATGTACTTCATGCAAATAAACATGCAATATACAAATATTAATATAATTCTTTTTTAATGGATCAAATCCAATTTTATAACATTTTGTATATCTATTTTTGCGTGAGTTTTTCCCTGAAATATAATTTTGAGACACTTGTGAAAATAAATTATCTACCTTTCCAAGTAGATTACAAGAAGAGACCAAAATAGAAGATAACATATTGAGTATTTGCGGGTATTAATAAAGAGTTTCATATTTTATGGATTAATTACAGTTTATAACATTTTGTATATTTATTTTGCGCAAGTTTTTCTCTAACATGGTCAGATATATGATTTTAAGACACTTGTCAAAATAAATTATCTACCTTACCAAGTAGATTACAAGAAGAGACTGAATATAACATATTGAGTATTTATGCTTATTATAAAAGAGTTTCATAATACAATGAAAATAGAAGTCTAGCATAGTGGTAAGGAATGTCACTTCTAATTTAGAGGTCAAGGGTTCAATTCCCATTAGAAACAATTTTTTTGTCATCCTAATATATGAGAGGGGTAATTTAGTAATTTCACATCGATTAAATTGTCTCAAGAACCCCCTAGTTGCTCTATTATATATATAACTAGCGTAAAAGCCCGTGCGAGGCACGGGCCTGTTTATACACTCGAATAATTTCTCACACCAACATATATATATATTGAAATAATTTTTATAATTAGAAATGTGGTAAAAGATAATATTTCGAATTTACCTTATATTTGTTTAGTATTTTTTAAATATTTTTTAATTTCATAAAGTTTGAATTAATTTCTATAAGATAAAGATGAAATGATTATTTTTAATTACCAAAATATATATTTAGTTTTAAATGATGTAAAATGAATTTTATCAAATTCAACAATTGAATATAATAAAAATAATTAAACAATATTTTTAATCCATACTCAATTATATTTTTATGTATAATTTATGTTCTAAAAGTTGGTGTTTAATAATCCCGATAATCGTTAGACGGTAACTAATCGCTTTGATTATGTTAAAATCGGTTTTGATAAAAGTTGGTGAATGGGTTATAAAATCCAGTCTAATCCTTCCAATATTGATCTGATTTGTAAATTTTAGGAAATTTATAGGTAAAAGTTCCAAAATTAAAAGGTTGAAATTTGAATAAAATATAATTTGAATAAAAAATAATAACAACATTTTTTTGTATACGTAGTTCTTATTTTAGACGGTCAAAATCACGAATTCTCTTAATTTTATCTCACAACTTGATCACTAATCCAAAATTTAAATCTATAAATTTAATTTTTTTCAATCATAATATGTTTTTAAATAAATTTAAATTATGTGATAATATACATATAATTAAAATTATTACACAATATATATATATATATAATATTAAATTGATCCACACTAATCATTCTAATAATCTTTAATTATCTGATTTAATCCATATGTAATACATCAACGGATTACTCCAATTATGATTTTTCATGATTTACCAACCTGATTGTTATGGATTAAAAAATGTGCTTGTGAATTTAATGCTAAGGTTTAATGAGCTTCGAGCTTTAATGGCTGCACTCGTGTATCCGGACTAAATCGGTCCTCACAAGATGCCTACGTATCTCAAATCGTTATTGAGAATCAAGCCAAAGACGTAGTTCTGATTGTAGGATCAGGGACCTTATATAGGCGTCTGGAGCCTAGTATTTATGGTATGTTTGGGAGACTTAACGGATAAGTCTTCTTTTTGATTTTGGATAAGTATTGTATTTCTTGCTGAAGAATTCGTTTCCTTGTTGATAAAGGTTATGACTCATTGATTGCCTCTAATTGGGATTCCAGATCCTTCTTTGGCTAATTTTCCATAATCAAGGCTCTTTTCATGAGCTGTATATTTTCCCTACTCATTAATTACGAAATTAATGAATAATTAGGGTGTCGGTCCTTAAATATCGACCTTTTATTTGACCAGTCAATTATATTTCTATAATTACTTTTCTGACCATATCATTTGCCCCCCAACTTATGGGAAAATCTCCCTGGGGTTTTCGTAGAAGTTACAGCGTATTTTTCCTAAAATTTTCCATTTTTTCAGGGCATTTTTGACCTTAATTTAGGTCACTTTCGACCAGGAATTCGACCTGGATTTCGACCAGGATTTCAGTGTAAATTCGACCTGGATTTCGACCAGGATCTTTCGACCTCAGCCAGCCTTCCTTCGACCTCGTTTTTGTCCCCAGGTCGATGGGCTCGACCTCGAATCGTAGGTCTTTTTCGACCTCGATGTGTCGACCTCAGCCAGCCTGCCTTCGACCTCGTTTTTGTCCCCAGGTCGATGGGCTCGACCTCGAATCGTAGGTCTTTTTCGACCTCGATGTGTCGACCTCGGTTTCATGTTTGTTCGACCAGGAATCCTTAAGTCATTTTCGACTTGAATTCCATGTTTTTTCTAGCTTTATTTTAGAGCGAAGTCGAACAATACGACCTCAATTCCCCATGTATTTTCGATCTCACATGTTCGACCTCATTCTCATGTGTTTTCGACCAGGAATTCCAAGGTTAAAATAGAATTAATTTCTGGGCCATTCTCGACCTCCTTCTTCCTGTTTTCGACCTCGTTTCAGTATGAGGTCGAGTGATACGAACTCGATTAATAGTATATTTTCGATCTCATTCGTTCGATCTCGACCCAGGGTCTTTTCGACCTCATTTTGCCAACTTTTTGACTTGTTTTTTGGTGCGAAGTCGATGGACACGACCTCAGTTTCGTTTGTATTTTCGACTTGGGTCATACGACCTCGATTTAGGGTCTTTTCGACCTCAAACCTTTAATTGTTTCGCTTTATTTTGGAAGTGAGGTCGTTTGATGCGACCTCGTTTTCTCGTAATCTTTCGACCAGGTTCGTACGATCTTGATTTTTAATTTTCTGCCTTGGTTATATTCCAAGGTTTTGTTTTTGGTTTTTCATTCTTTTCTTGGGCCTCAACCAAACCAATTTTTGATTGGATTTAAGTTTTTTCTGCCTTGGGCCTAATTTGTTTGGGCTTCGAATTTGCCTGAGTTTTAATTTATTTGGGCCTTTGCCTTTGTAATCCATAAATGGATTTATGGGCCTTACTGGCTATAGGCGGTTGCTCTTCCTCAGCCGGTTGATCTTCCAGTCATTCTCACTATAAAAGAGTGAGATTTCTCATTTCACTCTCACTTCTCACTTTTCACTTTCCAAAATTTCTCTCTAGTTATCTTAGTTTTTTCTCTCTTTTATTCCGTGGAGAGGCGATTTCCGGCGAGCTTTTTACGGTGGTGTTCTTGTTTTTCTGGGATTGATCTTCATCCCTTGAAGATTTCTGGGTTTTACTTGAAGATTTCTGGGTTTTTCTGAGAATTTTCCTTGAAGTTTTGAAGATTTGAAGTTTCTTTGAAGATTTTTCTGGGAATTTTCTAGAACGTTTGAAGATGTCTGACAAAGCTGCTCAACGCCTTCAAAGAATGAACAAAGCTTCTAAGAGAGGTATTATCATCCGTTCTTCTCATATGTCACTTCAAGATATGATCTTAGAGCGTAGTGATGAGTATCCCTCTGTGTCTCACTTAGATTCTTTCGACTGTAGTAATAAGTTCCATGAAATCGACTTAATTAGGGACTATAATAAAATGTATAGGATTAGGTCTCCCTATAGATTAGTCCCAGCTGGCCCAGGGGACCGTTCTTGCCATTGGCGTCCTGATGCACTCTGCATTTACAAGGATGCCATTGTCGCAGGACTCAGGTTTCCCTTTCATGAGTTCATTCCCAGGCTTTTGGCTGATGTTGGGATTAATCCTTGCCAACTTCCTCCAAACGCCTGGAGAATCATTCTGTGTTTCATTGTTCTTTGTTTGAAGAACAATTTCCCTTTATCTGTAGCTTTGTTTAGGAGAATTTTTCAATTTAAGAATAGTTCATCCACTTCTTTGGGTTGGGTTTATATCAACCACCGTCCTTCCACTCCCCCCATATTTCACCCTAAATCCATTCCAGACAATAACCTCAAATGGAAGGAAGAGTTCATGTACTTGATTTGGGAAGGAGGGGATTGGGGCACCCTTTTTCGTAGTTCCTTTAGTAGGGTTTCGGATGGTAGCCCTAGTGATATCATCCTAACTGATGAAGAGGCCCATGCATATGCTGAGCTCACAAAGGATAATTATGCCACAATGGCTTGGGTGCTCCTGGATGAGTTTCAGCTTAGGTCCTTGGGACTTTCCAACGTTTCTGATAAGGGTAATCCTCACCTCATATCTTTCTTTATTTATTTAAGATTAACTTATACCAACTGTTTCTTTCTTTATATCTTTTGCAGCTGCGGTCTTTATCAATAAGACCAACGAGCCTGAAGAGGGGGAAACAGCCAGGATGAAGAGGGCACGTTTGGCAGGGAAAGACCCTCGTGCTTCTAGTATTCCAGCTTTCATAAGGCCACATGTGGACCTTACTGAGGATGCTGAAGGCCCTCCCTCGGGCAAGAGTGCAGTTTGGCGCCCCAACTGGGGTCTTAGGAAGAAGGACACTGTAGTGGGAGTGTCCAAACATGCTGTGGAGTGGTCTTATCACTCTCTGACTCCTTGTGACTACAAGGATTTTGTTTCTAACTCCACCATCGAGGGGGTGGAGCATGCTGGATCTCAGGCCATGGCTGCTGTAAGTATTTCTCTCCTTTTTTTTTTTTTGTAGTCTTTGATTTATTTCAAGTTTAAGTATTTAACCTATAACTTGTTTGCAGATGAATGCCAACTACCAAGGGGCTCTCTTTCAAGCTAAGTCTTGGCGCTCATCTTCTGAGGCCAACCAAGGCAAGTTTGAGAAGTCCCAGGAGGAAATGGCTTCAGTGAAGGCCACCCTGGCTAGGAAGGAGAAGGAGTTGGCTGACTCCCAGGCTGAACTGGTATCTTTGAGGAAGGCCAAAGATGATTTTATTGACGAGTACCTTGACTCTGAGGAGTACGGGGACTTGATTGATAAGCATGATGGGCTCCTCTTCCCTGTTCAGTACACTAAGGGATGGGATGACGCTCTTGCTGCTGTCTTGGAGAGGATGCCTGGATCCCTCACTATTTCCGATTTCCCAAGCCCTCACCTTCCTACTTCTTTGGAGATGGCTTTGGCTGGAGAGGACGAGATGGAGGAGGATGATAGGATCTTAGACCTGGATCACACTTCCCCACCTGGTCAGACTGCCGGAGCTGATGATGCTGTCTTTTCCTCTAGAGAGGAAGAGGAGGAGGACGTAGACAAAGAAGATTAGGTGTAGTTTCACTTTTGGCCATCATGGCTTGTACTTTTATTTATGTATTTTTGGCCTACGGGCTTAACTTAACTCTTGTTTAAGTTTTTATTTATGTCTGGTGGCCGTTCATGGCTTGTGTTGCTTTTCTTGCTTTTTGAATGTTCATGAAGACTCATAATAGATAAGCTTTAAAACATGAAAATGTCGAATTCATTTATAATTTGAAGATGGGATCAACCCTTACATAATATCCCAGTTTAAAACTTGGGTTGGTTTCATCGAACCTTATTTATAGTAGTGAGTCCACTTGGGAGACACCTTAAACATAATAAACTTTCAAATTGGAGGCATGCCAAGTCCTTGGCACCTCATGCCCTTCAAGGGTTTCTAGTTTGTATGAGCCTCGGCCAAATACATTCTTGACGCGATATGGTCCTTCCCAATTTGGGGCTAACTTCCCTTTTTGTCCAACTCCGGATGCTTCAATCTTTCTGAGAACCAAGTCTCCTTGACGAAAGAACCTTTCTTTAACCCTTAGGTTGTAGTAGAAGGATGCTTTCTTTTGATGTTCAACTATCTTGGCGTTTGCTTCATCTCTAACTTCATCAATTAGATCCAAAGCTAGTCTCAAGCCTTCTTCATTTTCTTCTGGTTCATAAGCCTCAACTCTTGGGGAGGTGTGAGTAATTTCCACCGGGACCACTGCCTCTGCTCCATAAGCCAATAGAAATGGAGTTGCTCCAGTGGTGACCTTGCAAGTAGTACGATATGCCCAAAGTATAGGAAGTAATTCGTCTACCCAAGTGTTTCTGGAGCGTTCAACTCTTTTCTTTAGTCCATCAAGGATGATTCGATTTGCAACCTCAGCTTGCCCATTTGCTTGAGGATGGGCGACAGAAGTGAAGCGCAACTTGATATCGTTTTCATCACAATACTTCTTGAACTCATCGTTGTTAAACTGAGTTCCATTGTTCGTGACCAGGACTCGTGGAATTCCATATCTGCATATCACATTTTCCCAGAAGAATTGCATCACTTGCTTGGTGGTTATCTTGGCTAATGGCTTAGCCTCAATCCACTTGGTGAAATAATCAATTGCTACTATCAAGAACTTTCTTTGAGCACTTGCCATAGGAAATGGCCCGAGTATATCCATTCCCCACATAGCAAAGGGGATAGGTGAGTTAATGGATGTCATCATCTTTGGTGGTTGCCTAACCACTGGTGCATGTTTCTGGCACCGTTCACATTTCTTGACGTAGCTTTTAGCATCAGCAAGTATGCTTGGCCAATAGAAACCTAGACGAGTGACTTTATGAGCCAGGGCTCTGCCCCCAAGTGTTGCCCACAAATCCCTTCATGCACTTCCTTTAGGGCCAATTCTGCCTCTTGAGGTCTCAAGCACTTTAAGTATGGAATAACAAAAGATTTCTTGTATATGATTCCCTCAATTAGGGCATACCTTAGTGCTCTGACGTAAAGCTTTCGTGCTTCTGAAGTGTCGTTGGGCAGCCACCCAGTTTCCAGATGAGCTTTGATGGGATCAATCCAACAACTGGTGATACCAATGGGGGCTACTAACTTTCCATTGATGCTTGGGGTCTTCAAGACTTGGAAGTATACACTCCCGACATAGTTTTCAATTTCAGAAGAGGCAAATTTAGACAAGGCATCAGCCTTCGTATTTTCCTCCCTCGGAATGTGCTCCACATAGCATTCATCGAACTGAGTCATAATGGCCTTGACAAGTTTTAAGTACTTGGCCATGACTTCATCTCTGGCCTCAAACTCCCCATTTGCTTGGGAAACCACTAGCCTCGAGTCTCCACAGACTTTCAGAGTTTTGACTCTCAAGGCTCCAGCCAGCCCTAAGCCAGCTATCAGAGCTTCATACTCAGCCTCATTGTTTGTCGTCGGGAAGTCAAGTTTTAGTGCATACTCTATTAGGAATCCGTCAGGACTTTGTAGCACTAAACCAGCTCCACTTGATTTTGTTTTTGATGCTCCATCAAAATAGAGCACCCAACATTCTTTGAAGTTCATTTCCTCATCTTTCTTATCTTCCATAGTCACTTCCTGCCCCCCGACTTCTTGGTTGTCAATGGTGCATTCAACCATGAAGTCAGCAAGTGCTTGAGCTTTTATGGCCGTTCGAGGCTTATACTTGATATCAAATTCTCCCAATTCAATGGCCCATTTGATCAATCTTCCACTAACTTGAGGGCTATGCAAGATGTTTCTTAGAGGTTGATCAGTCAAGACCTCTATCTTGTGTGCCTGGAAGTAGGGGCGTAGCTTTCTTGAGGCCATTATCAAGGCTAAGGCAAACTTCTCAACCATTGAGTAGTTTATTTCTGCCCCATGTAGGATCTTGCTCACATAATAGATGGGCTTCTGAACCTTCACTTCTTCCTTCACCAAAACAGCTCCAAGGGCTGTGTTAGAAACCGCCAAGTATAAATAGAGAATTTCTCCTGGCTTGGGTTTTGCCAACAGTGGTGCTTCAGCCATATATTTCTTCAGGGCCTCAAAGGCCTCTTGACTTTCAGTTGTCCATTCAAAATTCTTCACTTTTTTGAGTGCTTTGAAGAAGGGTAAACACTTCTCTCCAGACTTGGAGATGAATCTTCCCAAAGCAGCCACTCTTCCCGTTAGTTTCTGGACATCCTTGACAGTCTTTGGTGGTTCCATGTCTAGAATCGCTTTGATTTTGTCGGGATTAGCCTCGATTCCTCTCTTGGAAACCATCAGGCCTAAAAACTTTCCCGAGCCTACACCAAAGGCACACTTAGCTGGATTCAGCATCATTTTGTGGTGTCTTAGCACTTCAAAAGCCTCTCGGAGGTGCTCAATGTGATCGGCCTTATCAAGGCTCTTGACTAACATGTCATCTACGTAGACCTCCATGGTTTTTCCAATCAGATGCTCAAAGATTTTGTTCACCAACCTTTGATAGGTTGCTCCAGCATTCTTAAGCCCAAAAGCCATGACTAAGAAACAGAAGACACCAAAGTCAGTGATGAACGACACTTTGGCAATGTCATCTTTGTGCATCTTAATTTGATTATATCCGCTGAAGCCATCCATGAAACTTAGCATCTCATGCCCAGCAGTGGCATCTATCAAGGCATCAATCCTAGGTAAGGGGAAACAATCCTTAGGACATGCATCATTCAAGTCGGTGAAGTTGACGCACATTCTCCACTTCCCGTTAGCTTTTTTGACCATCACCGGGTTAGCTAACCATTCTGGGAATTGGATTTCCTCGATGAATCCAGCTTCCAAAAGCTTATTCACTTCTTGTTTAATGGCTTCAAGCCTCTCTGGAGCAAAATTTCTTTTCTTTTGTTTCACTGTCTTTCTTTCTGGATCCACATTCAATTTGTGAGATATCAATTGGGGATCAATCCCTGGCATATCGGCCGCTGTCCAAGCAAAAACGTCATTGTTTTCTTGAAGAAAAGACGTGAGTTTGCTCTTCAATGGTTCGGGCAGTAGTGCCCCAACATAAGTCACCTTTTCTGGTTCATCCGGGACTAAGAGAATTGGGATTAAATCCTCAGCTGGTTTCCCTCTTCGGTCCTCATTGTCACTAGTGTCCATATCTTCAATGGGGAGAACCTGCCCCCCAACTCCATCAGGCCTCAACGCGGCTACATAACAGCTTCTAGCCATCTTTTGGTCTCCCCGTTCTTCACCAATCCCATTCCGAGTGGGGAATTTGAGTTTCAGGTGGTAAGATGAGGCAACAGCCTTAAACGCATGAAGACCCGTCCTTCCCAGGATTGCATTGTAGGTTGAAGTCGCCTTTATAACTATGAAGTTCAACATCTGAGTAGACGTATTCGTTCCTTGCCCCATGGTCATTGGGAGTTGGATAGTGCCTTCCACCTTTGATTCCACTCCATTGAACCCATATATGGGCATATTAGAGGGTGTCAACTGAGAATCAGTGTAACCCATCTTGATGAAAGCATCGTGGAACAAGATGTCCACTGAGGCTCCGTTGTCGACTAGGACTCTCTTTGTTTCGGAGTTGCCTATCACAGGTACTATGACAAGAGGATCATCGTGGGGGAACTTCACCCCTTCCAAGTCTGAATCATCAAAACCTATTGACACTTCTGTTCGTGCACGCTTCGGTGCTTCTCCAACGACGGTCAGTACCTCTCGGGCATAAGCTTTTCTTGAGTTTCGGGAGGACCCAGCAGCAGTTGGTCCTCCAAATATCATGTTGATCACGGGCCCTCGGGGCTTGGGATTTCGATCTTGATCGTTGTCCCTTCTATCATAATCCTTTCTTTCATAGTTCCCCCTTTGGCTCCCTTGGCTTCCATCCTTAGTGAACTTGCCGAGTTTTCCTCTTCGTATTAGAAACTCGATCTCATCTTTCAGTTGCCTACAATCGTCGGTATCATGACCAACTTCTTTGTGGAACCGACAAAACTGATTTTGGTTCCGTTTGGACAAATCAGCCCTCATTGGCTTTGGTCATTTGATATCTTCTTCCTTGGCTATCTCCATCAGAATTTGACTCCTGGGAGTGTTCAATCTTGCATACTCCGTGAACTTAGGCCCAAAGTTATTTCTCTTGGGTGGAGAGTCAGAATTCTTTGATGTTCGGGGAAACTTTTCCTTGACGTCGTACTCCTGAGTTTCTTTTCTTTTCTTTGAGTTTCCACCGTCGCCAGCGGTGGGTTCATACTTTCTCATGCTTTCCTCAGCCTTGATGTACTTTCCAGCTCTATCTTGGAGCTTCAACATGCTCTCTGGTGGATGTTTAGCCAACGATCTCCTGAAGTGATCATCAGTGGTTCCTTGTTGCAGGGCTATCATAGCCACTTTATCGTCTAAGTCCGGGACTTTCAAAGCCTCTCGAGTGAATCGATTGATGTAGTCCCTTAGGGCTTCATTCTTTCCTTGACGTATTGCCATGAGTGATGCAGAACTTTTCTCATGCACCCTTCCACTAATGAACTGATTGATGAAAGCCTTGCTTAGCTCCTTAAAGGACCCAATAGAGTTGGGAGGTAGACGGCTGTACCAACGTTGAGCCATACCTGCAAGAGTTTGGGGAAACGCCCTACACTTGACTACATCATTGGCGGGCTGCAACAGCAGTGCATTGGAGAATGTCCTTACATGATTTGCGGGATCTCCCGTTCCATCATAGGCTTTGATCGAAGGCATCTTGAACTTTCTGGATATAGCCGTTTTCATGATGTCTTGAGTAAACGGTGGTGTAGGATCATCAGGATCTCCTAGGGGCAACAGATTACTAGGATCACCCCTGGGGGCTTCAGCCCTCTTTGTCCTTCTTGGTGGATCCAAGTTGATTATCGGGATTCCTTCAGTCGTTCGGCCCCGAGTTTGAGCGGCCTCTTCTTCAGCAAGGAGTTTTTTGAGCCTTGCAGTCTCTGCCTCATGGGCTGCAAGCTTCTCCCTAGTAGTTTGAGGTGGCTCCCGATTTGTCTGTGAAGAACGTCTCCTCCTTGGGGCGACATCCTCCCCAGTTGTATAATCCTCATCCTCAGTGTATGGGCCAGAGTAATCTTGAATGAGAGGGGTCTGACGAGTTTGTTGATTTTGGGGTCCCAGACCTTGAATATAAGGGGGCACATATGCCTCATGGTAGATTGGATTAGTTCCACTACCGCCCGCCATGGGTCGAGGGGGCATGCCATAGCTTGGCATCCCTAAGGTCTGATTCGCGTATTGAGGGAGATCAGTAGTATGGAGTTGAAGGCTCCTTGGTGCACTCATGAGCAGCGGGGAGGTCGTGATTGGTTGCTGGTGAACGGTCTCTTGTGGATTAGATCCATGAATGACCATCTGCAGCGGATTCGTCCCTTCAACCGAAATCGGGATTTCCGGTCCTTGAGTGTTAGTGGGGATATTCGTCCCTTGTGTGCCAGTAGTTGGTGGTGGCTGATCAGCCTCAGAGGTGATAGGGCGTTCATCGGGAGTTTGAGTATCCCGAGCTGTTCTTCGTGTGTTTGCCATGGTTGATGTTGTTTTCCCACAGACGGCGCCAAATGTTATGGATTAAAAAACGTGCTTGTGAATTTAATGCTAAGGTTTAATGAGCTTCGAGCTTTAATGGCTGCACTCGTGTATCCGGACTAAATCGGTCCTCACAAGATGCCTACGTATCTCAAATCGTTATTGAGAATCAAGCCAAAGACGTAGTTCTGATTGTAGGATCAGGGACCTTATATAGGCGTCTGGAGCCTAGTATTTATGGTATGTTTGGGAGACTTAACGGATAAGTCTTCTTTTTGATTTTGGATAAGTATTGTATTTCTTGCTGAAGAATTCGTTTCCTTGTTGATAAAGGTTATGACTCATTGATTGCCTCTAATTGGGATTCCAGATCCTTCTTTGACTAATTTTCCATAATCAAGGCTCTTTTCATGAGCTGTATATTTTCCCTACTCATTAATTACGAAATTAATGAATAATTAGGGTGTCGGTCCTTAAATATCGACCTTTTATTTGACCAGTCAATTATATTTCTATAATTACTTTTCTGACCATATCACTGATCAAACTGAACTAACCCTCGCTCTCTTTTCGGTCGACCAAGCCAAGTCTACCCAACCAATTTAAATAGGTTGGGTATGAGTTTTATATTTTTTTCGGCCGACCCTACCCAACCCAATTTAAGTTACAAATTTTGTTCAATAATATTTATATACACACGCGCGCGCGCGCGCGCACACACACACACACACACACACACACACATATATATATATATATATATATATATATATATATATATATATATATATATATATATATATATATATATATATATATATACATACATACAAATTATATACTACCATACATTATATGATATATCGTACTTTTCAATTATAGATGTGCTTACATTTTATGCATATGCACACGATTTACAACATAATTTACATTACTAAAATTATAATGTTAATCAAACTAAAACATTAGTACTAAAATCCCAAATTATACGTATTTTACAATGTTCTTAAATATGGAAATCGACATTAGTCGGTAAAGTTACCTTGTAGTGATTACTCGGATAATAGGTGATTAATCAGATTTATTAAACATTTATCCTTCGTCAAATATTTTAATATTTAAGTGTTAATATTTACATAAAAGAACCGCATATCATTACTCCATATATATATATATATATATATATATATATATATATATATCGAGTTTAAAAGCAGCTTTTTAATTTTCGAAAGATATTACATAACATATATATATATATATATAATTTAAGCCAATTAAACCGACCCAACCTGACCCAAATCGATGTACGATTAAGAGTTGGGTCACAAATTAATATTTTGTGTGATGGGATGAAATTTTTTCAAACCGATTTAATTGGGTCGGATTGCAAAAATGTTTTCAACTCGGCAAATACAACTCATAAACACCCCTAACTCTAATTCACACTTTTTACGATACTAATTTTAAATATATTCTAAATTATATTATATTTGTGTATCAATACCTAAATAACCTATATAAAGTATAAATCATATAAAAATTTACAGTATAAATAATATATAATTCAAAAATACAAGTGAAATAAGAATTTATAAATATAATTGAATACATAATTATATGTAGAATAACGAAAATTTGAAAAATAGAGCTATATAATAATATGAACTAAAATTTAATTTACTGAGAATGTAAAATTAAAAAAATTGAATAAACATGTTTTTATAAATAATATAAAACAACATGTTATTTGCTCAAAAATTAAATATATATATATATATATGATGATAATGTAGTTTATATAATAATATTTTTATAATAAACACAAACTCAATGTTACGTACTTGGGTATTAGATGAAATTATATGAGAAAGTTTGGAATACGATTATCAATATTCACACAAATCTAATCTACTTTAGCTTAAATAATAAAGGGTTGACAATTCTGTAATTTTTAAAAATATAAGAGTATAATAGTAAATTTATTGTCATTTTCTTACTTTTTTGTCCTAGGTTGGCTTTTAATATATACAAAATAGATAAAATATAATTATACATTAAGATTTTGAAACTAAAAAAATCAAGTTATATAAATAATATAACCCAACATTTTACTTAAACAAAAAAATAGGACAAAAAGATATGATGTGGCTTATCTAATAAGATTTTTAAGTTTAACCAATAAGTAAGTGTAGCACTATGGTTATAACATGAGTTTTTCAGGAGGAGGTCGGAGGTTAGATTCCTAAGAGCAACAAAAATCTTTTATTTTTACATAAATGATAGAGGGATGGCAAGTTTGTAATTTTTCAACAAATAAGGGCAAACTTGTCATTACACAGCCATTTTATTGGCTCAAATTGCCCCTAGACGGGCTTTAATATATACTAGCTTAAAACCCGTGCGATGCACGGATTGTTAATTGTTATTTTATTATTATTTTTTTAATTGTATTTGTTAAAAAAAATAAGTAGACATGTTAAAATAGCTAAACACTCTTAATTAATTAAAAACATTAAAACAAATTTTAAAATAAATAAGTAAGGGTTTGTTCGTTATATTTTTGGAAAATGGGGGTTTTAGTATGGAAAAATAAAAAATGTAACATATATTTAGTTTAAAAAGGTAAATGCCCGTGATATTTTTGGAAAATGAGATTTTAAAATTTAATAATTTAAATTATTTAAATACGTTTTAAAATAAATAAGTAAAGGGTTTGTCCGTGATATTTTTAGAAAAATAATGGATTTTAGTGAGAAAAATGAAAAAAGCAATTTCCCGTGATATATTTAGAAAATAAGGAACTTTGTTAGAAAAAATCTATAATGTGTTTTAGCTTTTCAGCTAATTGGTTATAAATACGTATTTGATTATTTATATTTTAATATTTTTAGTAATTGCATTTGTTAAGAAAAATAAGTAGATATGTTAAAATATGTAAACTTTTAAAAAAATAATTATAATATTAGGTTTAAAAATAAATAACTAAAGGTTTGTCCGTGATTTTTTTGGAAAATGAAGGGTTTTAGTAAGGAAAAATAGAAAAACTAACATGTTTTAGTTAAAAAAGATAATTGCCCGTGATATATTTGAAAAAAGTAGGGCAATTTGTTAGAAAAATAATGTATTTTAGGTAAAAAAAGGTAATTGGTTATAAATAGGTAATATTATTATTTAATAATATATTTCAATAAATAAGTAAGTTTAATTAAGTAAAAACACGAATTTAAGAAAGGGCAATTAAGTAAAATCACAACGTATCATACCGACCGACCAAACTTTTAATGTTTCGTCTATTATATAATAGTATTGATAAGTAGATAATAGATTTGTAATTAGTAACTCTAATTAAAGTCTAGTTAATAAATATATAACATAAATTAAATTAGTTACATCCATAAATAATTCTAAATCTAAAAGGTCACATGACCTTAAATTCAAGTAAAATAAATTGTATTTATCATGATTAAATTAGTAGCTAATAAATATATGTCTAATGTATAATTTTTTGTTAATACGATATAATTCATGATATTGTTATAAATATAAAAATTATATGTGTAATTTAAATATAAGCATTATCTTTGAACTATCTCAAACAATATTATACTAAATATTCTAGATTGTTTCTATTCATTGATGATTATATTTCAAATATTTATTTTATTTTATTATCATACATTTCTAAATGAAATTTTAATTATTAATATTAATCATAAATTAACAATAATATTGTATTAACTTAAAAAGTTGAGGTACACATTTTGCATTACTAAACTTTAGGTATACACTATGCATCAAATGAGAAAGTTAAGGTACACACTTTACATTAATTAAATTATAGATACACACTTTGCACGAGTAATCTATAGATACACATATTGCATTTAACTCATAAACTTTATTTCAGAAAGTTTATAACTCACTCGGAATCTATCTCGAGTTACAACTCACTGAGTTTCCACTGAGTTAACGGCTCGTGTCTTTCGACTCGGTCAGCTCCTTCACAGGCTGAATTATCTGATTCTGATTCGGGAACACAGCTTTCCCTGGAACGGCCTTAAGATCATAATCCGAATCATCGAAAATAATGTTACTCCCGGACGCTAAATGATGAGGTTGTGGGTTGAGTTCAGCAATCATAGACTCAAGCCAAGACGACAGATCTGAAGGATTGTAATGAACCGTATCAGACCCGAGCTGCGAAATCCCCTGTTGTTGAGCTTGTCCCATAGCCATATCAGATGACTTGACTTTGTACCCAACAACTGTCAAGAGCTCATCAACCCCGACATCTTGTTCGCAATCGGAGAAGCTGGGTTGGTTGGGTTGAGGATGGGGATGAGGATGGTCTCTTTTCATGGTTGGTTTGTGAGTTTTTTCGGGTTGGGAGAGATTTAGAAGAAGAGTAGTGAGTGGGGAAAGAATCTGAGCATTGGAGATTGGATGAGATTGTTTGATGCTATATGTATATGTGATGTGTATGTATAGTTTGTAAATGGTGGGGTTGAGAGATAAAGGAATTTGAACTTTGTTGTTGCCAATATCATAGTGTCACTTTTGAAAATTCTTTCGACAACTCGATCGCATTTACGTCTCTGAAACAGCGTGGCCGAAGATTGTTACACGTCCCAGTCCTCAGAGTTGTTAAAGTTATAAGATTCTCATACGACACCCCTCTACCAGCTTAAAGTTTTAGATGAGTTCGTTACTTAACAGATTTATCAAACCATATTCACTCCCACCATGTTTGTCGGCTAAAATGAATAAATCGAGTAATCGACACAAATTTCTTGAAAATGGTGTATACAGAAGTCACATTGCAGCTATACATGTATCATAACATAATGTTTTACTCATTTGCATTCTTTAAAGACCAGAAATCGGATCAGCCTGACCAAAACAAAGTGCCCACTGAACTTTAACGAGATGAACGTCAAGATGACTAATCGCACCCACAACTTTAGAAGTGAATGATATGATTTCACAAGCACATTATTACCATTTCTGTAGATGATATTTACCAAAAAGTAGTTCAGAAAAGTCCTAGAGGGCGTTCCAATTTTATTTTATTTTATTTTTATTTTTATTTTTGAAATCAAAAAAACGAAGCTTCATTAATAACTCAAATCTTTATCAAGTGGCGTTCCAAATTTATTTATTCTAAATTTATTTGTTTTATCACTCGACAGGATAATATTATGTTTGCAAATTTCACCAAAAAATAATCCATTAATAGACAACTTTAAACGTGAAGGATATGATTTCACATGCATACACTTTTCTATTTCTGTAACTGATCCATACCAAAGAAAATTACTTGTTATGGTCTCAAAATTAAAAAGTAGTTCAAATTAATTGAAGTCGTGGAAGGAGTTCTAAAAATCATCTATATAGTTCGTTCAATTTAGTACTTGGTAGACTCACAGTGGCACACATACACAAGTTTTGTAGCGCAACACTTAGGATGAATATGCAACAGTCCTACTACAAGCCACTTTGAGTTTTGTTGCATTAGTTTTGTTCTATGGCTTCTGCTCATCACGAACCAATAATCGCGGTGAGAACAAGAAGATACAAGCCCCTAAACCAAATGGGGCCTGGCCAATCTTAGGTCACCTTCCGCTTTTTAGAGGTACAGATCCTGCTTGCAGGATCTTGGCAGAAATGGCTGATGAATACGGTCCTGTACTTAGAATTCAGCTTGGTTCGCAACATGCACTGGTCGTGAGTGGCAAGGAAGCCGTAAGACAGATCTTCACTACTAATGACCTCAGTTTCATGAATCGTCCTAAAGCTTTTGCCAGCACTGCATTTTTTGCATTGACCCCTTATGGCCCTTACTGGCGAGAGATGCGTAAGACTGCTGTATCCGAGCTTCTATCAAATAGCCGTCTGGAGCTCATCAAACCTGTGAGAGCTTCGGAGATGACTACATGCATTAGGGAATTGTACTCAATCTGCTGCAAGAATGGAATAGTAGGTCCGGTCAAGTTCAACCTTGGTAAATGGCTTCAACAAGTGGTAATGAATATGATAATGCAAATGATGGCTAGCAAGCGGTATAGCAGTATTGGCAAAGGTGCAAAGGAGATGGAATCGAGGATCTTCAAAAAAGCGTATGACGGTTTTTTTCCCACGCTTAACCCTTTTGAACTGTCAAATATGATACCATTTACTGAGTGGATGGATTTAAAGGGAAACCAGAGGGCCATGAAACAGACAGCAAAGGAGTTGGACTTCATTCTGAGTTCTTGGCTTGAAGAACATAAGCAGAGCATGGGAAATCATGGTCAGTTGAAAGAAACTCCTGATTTCATTGATGTCGTGTTATCGCTATTGGCAGACTCCGATGGTTTTCTATATGGACACAAAGGTGAAGATGTCATCAAGGAAAATGTTTCCGTAAGTCATATATGTTATGTTTTGGTCACAGCCTCTTTCATTAATTTCCAAATTTTTAGCCAAAAGCTTTATGTTTGATTACTATCTGTTTCTGTAGGGTGCTATTTTCGCAGGATCAGATGCCGTTTATGCTACCTTGACTTGGGCATTGACATTACTTTTAAAGAATGAGGAAATTTTACAAAGAGCCAAACAAGAGCTCGATATCCATATTGGAAAAGAACGTTGGGTCGAAGAATCAGATTTCAAACATTTGACATACATCCAAGCTATAATAAAAGAAACGTTACGATTATATCCTGCTGCTCCCTTATCAGTTCCTCGTCAGGCCTTAGAGGATTGCATTGTAGCAGGTTATTATGTCCCGAAAGGAACTCCATTATTCGTAAATCTCTGGAAACTGCATCGAGATTCAGGAACATGGACCGACCCTTGTGAATTCCAACCGGAGAGATTTCTGACAAGTCATGCAGGACTTGATTCAAGAGGTCAACAGTTTGGGTTCATACCATTCACTTCAGGAAGGAGATCATGTCCTGGAATGACAGCCGCTATGAACATAATGCAACTAACTTTAGCTCGTTTGCTTCAAGGTTTTGATTTGGTTACTCCTACGAATGAACCGATTAATATGAGTGAAGCAGTAGGGATTACTCTGCATAAGAAATATCCGTTAAAAGTTATGCTTACTCCACGCCTCCCAGACAAGCTTTACAAGTAGCAGATACCCTCGATGGATCTACTCTTGGTTATAAGAGTGATGGACAGAGGTGCAGGAGTGAAGGTTCCAGCCTCACTTATAGCCTGATTGTGTGAGCAATTACATTTGTTTACTACGAAAATAAAGAGTATTTGATGTTTTTTTTTGCAATTTACTATTTCCTAAAGATATAATGAAATGTAAATGCATGTTTCTGCTCAATTGTGATTACTGGTTAGTATTTGTTAGTGAATTCTCAAATTTATGTATTTGAATCCCCAGTCTTTTGTTATATTCCTCTTGGTAAGTGGTAATTACAAAGGGTCTCAGATATTGTCGAAATTGCTTGGAGTTGTTATTATTCGAAAAATATATACATTTTCGTATAGGGTTAAATAGCAAAGTGCTCACTGAAGTGGGGGCTGGTTTCAAATCGCTCACTCTAGTTATCGGCGTCTCATGTGTACCATTCTAGTAGCCAGTGAGGACATCGACGTTAACTCTGAATAGTTGACCTAGCGGATCCGTCTTGACTTTAACGTCAAAATTACGTGGAGACAGGTGGAGCCAATCACTATTTGTTTAACTTTGAATTTTCAGGCTACCATTCCCCCAAGCACTCAGAAAATGAGATTTCTGACGAGGAAACCGAAACGAAGAATGATTTTAGCAATTTCTTCCAGGACATCAAAGCAGGACTACAAGAGATGATGAACAGCTTATCTGGTTTCTTTCAGAATCTTTTTGCTGGTCTAGGTGCAGTTGATGGAAGTGCTAAAGCAACCTCCGGGGACAAGGTTGTGGGTGCTTCAATGATGGGATTAGCCATCATGGTTATCATTGTAGCTATCCTTAGGCGTGGTTAAACTGCTAACATTAGTATTTTTGCTATCATCAGCTGTTCAAGGTATTAAATGGTGAATTAGAGGGTAATCTATAGGGGCTCTCCCCACGTCCTCCTGCATTGTACTTTTGTACCAAAGAAATTTCTATTGCGAGTCTAGGAGCTGATACAAAAACAACAAATCTCTGAATTAAGCACCAGGCATTGGATTGCATATATTTGCGAAAACCAAGAAATGTGAGCGACAAACTATATCAAAATTCGAGTTTTGAGATTTACTCTGGTCCTTGTTCCCGTCACCCAGAGCGCCAAGTCTCCTCATAAGTTCAATGTAATCAGGCTTCTTCATGTACTCGTCAACAAATACATGGTTATTTTTAACAAACACCAGTTCCAGATCATACTGCACATTCAAACAAAAGAGCAGGAAAGAAGAATGTCATCACACATGCAGAAAGTAACGCAAGGCATATATGTATATGAAAAACCTCTTGCTCAAGCAGTTTGCCATCACCCCCGTACGGGAGGTTGAGGGTTCAATCCGGCAACCCGGCAACGGCAAAGTAGGTGTTAACAATGGGGAGAGTACTAGTGTTAAATAGCAAAGAGTTGTATGTCATGTGTGTCCACGTGTGTATACACGTATTGGGTGACATTGCAGTCAACCCGGTTCCGTTAGGTCAAACAATAGATTTAACGTCGATGTCCTCACTGGCTACTAGAATGGTACACATGAGACGCCGATAACTAGAGTGAGCGATTTGAAACCAGCCCCCCACTTCAGTGAGCACTTTGCTATTTAACCCTTTTCGTATATGCAGTAGCACAGACACCAAATCTGACTACACCAGATTTTGTTATTTACAATTTTTATAAATAAAAAAATCCAATTTTTCTTAGTATAATCAACTAAAATATTTTTTGTCCAAGCCCAACTCAATTCCCCAATCAATTCTCATTAAATCTAAAATACACGTACTATAAATTGCAATTTTAATTTAAAATGTTAAAAAATACAATAAATATTATAAAAATATACCGAATATATTTCATTTTTTCGAGTTTTATCGAGCCGAACGATCTCGAGTTGAGTTCGAGCCGAGCTCGAGTCGAGCTCACTAATAGCTCGGCTCGAGCTCGTTTTCTTAATGAATATTTTTATTGTGTTCGAGCTCAAGTTCGAGTTTTAAGCGAACCGAACCGAATCGAGGCCTTAACAAGCTGAGCTCGAGCTTGTTCGCGAACAATCATGTTTGTGAACAGCCCTAGCGATTAGACCTGGCAATTTGGTACACGACACGTGAACACGCCACGGATAATTAGTGTTTGGGTGCAAAAATTTGGTACACGAACACGAAAAAACACGAATATAATTAGTGTCGGGTTTGGGCTTTCACAATAGATACACGACACGAAACGAAAGTACACGAATTAATGAAGTAAATAAATAATTTTAAAAAATATATATTATTTATAGTATTGCATATTTAGAAAATATATAAGCAATTACATATGAACAATAAATAAAAGTTTCACGACTAATTGGAAGTAAGTTATACATTTATATATATATAAGTTATATTTACAAATTTTTGTAAAATTGTATGTAATACATATTTAATACACATTTCATAAAAATTTACATAATTAAAATAGTTTTATAATATATAAATTTTAATTAAATTAAATTTATATTTTTGTTTAATGTACATGAATACGACATGTAAAGTACACGACACGTTTTGAATTGGATATGTGTTTCAAATTTAGTACACGGATTCAAAACGGATCGGATATGAGTTTTACATTCAAGTACACGAAAACACGAAAGTACACGACACGGTCCATTACCAGGTCTACTAGCGATAAGTAGTCGTGAATTAGTTATTACAAGGAAAGGGTTAGACATAATTGATTCTTAACATGCCCATGCTGAGACTGGATTGTGCTCATGTGAGAACCCCATTAATTATGAGAACTGAGATCTAATCTCATTCACACATTTTTTATATCTAAATCAAATCCTAGCCACACAATTAATATTTTTATTTTTATTTTTTTAATCTTTAATCTTTAATCTCTATCATCTAACCTCATTCTCTCACCACCCACACCACCACCATCACCTGCCTCCACCACCACCACCACCCTCCGCCCACCACCATCACCCTCCGCCCCTGCGCTACCACCCGCGCCGCCACCACCATCACCCACCGCCGCCCCCCTATCTCTCTTTCTTCTCCCTCTCCTTCTTCACCACCATCTCCGACGCCGACCTTTTCAGATCTGAAACTAGTAATTTGATTCATTTTTTCTTGAATTTTCGTTTAATTTTTGGTAATTTTTTGCAATTTGGTAATTCCATTGTGGTGGCTGTGTGGTGATTACTGGAAACGACGGTGGTGATTACTGGTGGTAACGGTGGTGATTACTGATGAAAACAGAGGTGATTAGTAGCTGCTGTTTAAAAAATGTGATTATTTTATGTTAAATATTGGTGTTTGGAGATAGTGGTGGAGTGATTATTTGTAGGCAGTAGCCGTAAGTGGTGGTTAGAGTTAGTGGTGACCGAAAGTGATGGTGGGAGATGGTTGAAATTTGAAGGAGATGATGGTGATTTTTTG
Source organism: Heracleum sosnowskyi (assembly GCA_030848705.1). Taxonomy (NCBI): domain Eukaryota; kingdom Viridiplantae; phylum Streptophyta; class Magnoliopsida; order Apiales; family Apiaceae; genus Heracleum; species Heracleum sosnowskyi. The sequence goes on from CM061245.1 coordinate 8,440,885, forward strand.
TTTGATGGTGGTGATTTTATTCTAAACTGTGGTGATTTTAGTTATGATGTTGGTGATTATTACTGGTCGCCGGAGGTGGTGGTCGCCGAAAATGGTGGTCACTGGTGGCAGGAGATGTTAAATGGGTGAAGGTGGTGAAATAATAAAATGTTAATAAAATTAATGAGTGGTGAATATAAATAAAAAGTATATCATTGAATGGCTAAGATTAGATCTCATATCTCACAATAATAGGTTCTCAATGGAACGCGACTCTAGAACATATATGATCAAATACACAATTTTGTTAATTCTGTTTTTTGAAGGGTCATTATTTTTAAATTTGGTTTTTATTATAACAAATTCCTGTCACAAATTTTTTTAATTATAAACATTATTTTCATTATTTTATTAATGATAGATAACAGCAATAATTGTTAACTTTCTTTCTATTTTAGGAAAGAAATAAATTAAAATAACATGGGTCATGCTATTATCTTACTGGCAATTAAAATCTTGCAAAATATAGCAAACATACCATTTTTATATCGTACTCATTTGGTATTTTGGCTGATAATAATTTGTTATTATTGGTCACAATTAAAATAATTATTGTACGTCGCAAATTATTTAACATAAAAAAAATGCAAAATATTTATTCTGGCTAAAATTACGTTCATATACTGCTAAACTTTCGTGCATTACCTACTTTAGAAAAAGCGTGTCATAAATTTCTCTTGTTATCATATACAACTGTAATAAACAGGGTTTTGATACAACCATAAGCCTCCATAAAAACCCAAAATTTCAAGAATTCTGCTCTCTTTTTCTTGAATATCCAGCCTCTTTCACATTCTCCTCTTGATTCTGTTGTTGAAAGATTAATTTTTTCTGCCACCTTAAGGTTTGTTTGATCACAACTTTATTCATGTTTTATTATTTGAGTAAATTTTCTTGATTGTGATCATATATTTATCTTGTTAAATTCAAGAATTTGGGCTGTGAATTTTGATATTTTACATGTAAATTTTATTGAATCAGGACATGGGTTGTGATCAAATTCAAATTTACATAACTATATTGCTGTGGTTATGCATTAGTTCAGTTGCTTATAGTGTTACACACCCTGGTGACTTTGCAATCCTGAATGATTTTAGAAGTGGTTTGGAAAATCCTGAACTTTTAGAGTGGCCTGATAAGGGTGATGATCCTTGTGGCCCTCCTTCATGGCCTCATGTGTTATGTTCTGATGGTAGAGTGACACAAATTCAGGTTCAGAATATGGGCTTAAAAGGACCTTTACCTAAGAACTTTAATCAGCTCGTAAAGTTGCAAAATTTGGGTATGCAGAGGAATAAATTTAATGGTACATTGCCTAGTTTTAGTGGATTGTCGGAATTGAATTTTGCGTTTTTGGATTTTAATGAGTTTGATGGGATTCCTTCGGATTTTTTTCATGGTCTTAGTAGTGTAAGGGTTCTTGCTTTAGATGAAAATCCATTTAATGCAAGTAGTGGATGGTCTATTTCTGATGAGCTGCAGCAGTCGGCTCAATTGGTGAATTTTTCTTGCTCTGGTTGTAATGTGGTTGGACCTTTGCCGGATTTTTTTGGAAAAATGCCATCACTCTCTTTGCTGAGCTTGGCGTATAACAGATTATCTGGAAGTATACCGGAGAGCTTTCGTGATTCTATGTTGCAGATTTTGTGGTTGAATAATCAAGGTGATGGGGGAATGACTGGCACGATTGATGTCATTGGTACGATGACAGGATTGACTGAGGTATGGCTTCATGGTAATCAGTTTTCTGGGACTATTCCTGATAGTATCGGGGATCTAACATCTTTGCAAGAACTTAATCTTAATGGAAACAAATTGGTTGGTTTGATTCCACCAGGTTTAGCCAATTTAAGTCTACGTTCATTGGTTTTAGACAACAATATGCTGATGGGTCCGATCCCAAAATTTGAAGCTGCTAATGTTACCTTTTCTTCAAATTCATTCTGTCAGTCGGATCCTGGTGAGCAATGTTCCCCAACCGTTAATGCATTGATAGATTTTATAGGTGCTTTTGGCTTCCCACAAAATCTGGTTTCTCAATGGACTGGTAATGATCCATGTCAACGGCCATGGGTGGGGATCATGTGCAGCTCGGATTCCCAAGTTTCTGTTATAAATTTGCGAGGCCTCAATCTTAATGGCTCACTAAGTCCCTCACTTGCAAACCTCGATTCTCTTCTTGAAATCCATCTAGATAGGAACAATCTTACTGGAGTAGTACCTATGAGTTTAACTGAGTTAAAATCTCTGCGGTTGTTGGATATAAAAGAAAACAATTTTGCACCTCCATTACCAAAGTTTCGTGATGCTGTGAAGATCATAATTGATGGTAATCCTCAATTGGTAGCTCAAATGGGTGGACCTCCACTCGAAATTACTGCTCCAGTTGCGCCATCCACTAATTCCTCGACAGGTAATTTACCTGTACCAGACATCCCACCTTCCTCATCCAAAGGTTCAATTTTTGACTCACCTAAATCTTACAATGGGCAGACAGAAGCAAAAAAGGGCAAGAGTCTCAAGCCAATTATTGTTTTTCTTATAACTGTATCTTCCGTAACTCTAGTTGTTCTTACAGCTCTTTTATATGTATACTGTTACAAGAAAAAGAAAGACTCCAAGAAAGCTCCACTTGCATATGTTGTCCACCCCAAAGATACATTTGGCCCTGATGATATGGTAAAGATTACAGTTGCTAGTGACATGAATGGATACAATCAAATCAGGACTGGTCCTGAGCATAGTCTAAATGGAACACAAAATACCCATGTGATTCAGGATGGAAATGCAATCATCTCAGTTCAGGTTCTTCGCAAGGCTACCGAGGATTTTGCACCGAAAAACGAAATTGGGCGTGGAGGTTTTGGAGCAGTTTATAAAGGTGAACTAGAAGATGGAACCAAATTGGCAGTTAAAAGAATGGAAGCTGGGGTAGTCAGTAACAAAGCGGTGGATGAATTTCAGGCTGAAATTGGGGTTCTCTCTAAGGTTCGACATCGGCATCTAGTTTCGCTTTTTGGGTACTCTATTGAAGGCAATGAGAGACTTTTGGTCTATGAATATATGCCTCAAGGGGCTCTAAGTAGGCATCTCTTTCGTTGGAAGAACTTAAACCTCAAACCTCTATCTTGGGCAAGAAGACTTACTATTGCTTTAGATGTTGCAAGAGGGATGGAGTATCTCCATAATTTGGCACGTCAGAGCTTTATACACCGAGATCTTAAATCTTCAAATATTCTTCTAGGGGATGACTTTAGAGCAAAAGTTTCTGATTTTGGGTTGGTGAAACTTGCTCCTGATCGAGAGAGGTCTATTGCAACCAGGCTTGCTGGGACGTTTGGATATCTTGCACCGGAATATGCTGGTAAGAGAATATTTTATTGTCATCTTGTTTTGTAGTGTTGTTCTTTGTAAAGAAAATATGTACATGTTTATTTTTATATGCATAAATTTGTTTTATGCACTTCTTGAACTTCATGTAGTTATATAGAAGAATAGAATGACTTACAGGCTTAGGGTTCCTAGGTAATTCTTGAACTTCATGTAGTTGTATAGAAGAAAAGAATGACTTACAGGCTTAGAATTCCTAGGAGATCAACTCATTATTTTAGTGAAGATTTATTGTAGATAATCATTTATGAGAGCACAGATGTTTGTTTAGAATGAGTAGAGTGGAATAAGGCCACTATCTATAACTGAACATAGAACTGGTTACCTCTGTGATACTAGGTTACTGAAAGAGTCACCATACATACACAAATTCAACCTCAAGTACCTAAATGAGTTGGCTAGCCGGAATTTATTTGATCAACATATCTCAGACTGGAAGACTCGACAGGAACCAACGTGATAAGTGAACATATTCTGCAAACCATAAAAATATGAGTGTCTTATATTCGCCAAATTTTATACTACTGTATATAATAAATATGGGTTTTCTTAGATTTTTTCGATGCATAGTCTTTATGATTTTTGAAGCTACGGTCTAGTGATTAGTGGCACCACTAATTGTCTATTATTCCACTATACCATATAGTCCTTTTAATGCTAATCGTTCTTTACCAATTCTGTTTCTTGTGGCTTATAGTGACAGGGAAAATCACAACCAAAGCCGACGTTTTTAGTTTTGGAGTTGTGTTAATGGAGCTTTTGACTGGATTAATGGCACTTGACGAACACCGTTCTGCGGAAACCAGGTATCTTGCTGAGTGGTTTACGCAGATAAAATCGGACAAGAAGAAGATAAATGATGCTGTTGACCCAACTATAGATGCGAAGGAAGAGAATTTCGATAGCATTTCCATTGTAGCTGATCTAGCTGGACACTGCACGGCCAGGGATCCAAATCATCGGCCTGATATGGGACATGTTGTTAGTGTGCTGGGCCAATTGGTTGAAAAGTGGGTACCTTTTGATAGTGAAACAGAGGACCTTTCTGGCATAGATTATAATCTACCTCTCACTCAAATGTTGAAAGACTGGAAGGTATCAGACCCCGCGAATAACACAAACTCTAATCTACTGGATAGCACTGAAAGTATTCCAAATAGGCCAACTGGATTTGCAGATTCCTTTACTTCTGCCGATGCCAGATAATGATTTTGTGTGAAGGAATGCTTTCCTGATTATTAATTTTTTCCGAAAAACTTTTCGGAGTCATTGGTACAAAGTTTTTGTTTTCTGCTGATAGATTTACACAGTTGCACACTACTTGCATTTACAAGACTCTTACTCTCTTACATTGCAACTAGTTGAAAAAACCGCGCTTCGCGGCGGCGTAATAATTTTTAAAAAAAACTCTATCAAATAAATTACGAAAATTACTCGATCCTCGCTAATAAGCCGTCCTCCCGTGAAACACAATTTTCTTTTTAATATCAAAATCTCAAATTTATTATATTGAATATATACTTGTCTTATATATTAATTTTTATGTTACCATACTCTTTTCTAATGAGACACTCTTTCGTTGAAAAAACACTTATATAACTTTACATATTCTATTTCAAATAGAACTTTTAGTTATGTATTACAAACGCTTATTCTACTTCCAATAGAACTTTTAATTGCAAGTACTTCTTTTATATCCGAACTCTTCTCCTCTATAAATCGAAACACCTATTCTACTTCAAATAGAACTTTGCAAGTACTTCTTTTATATTTGAACTATTCTCCTCTACAAATTCAAACACCTATTCTACATCAAATAGAACTTTTAATTATATGTCTTCGCTATAAATTCGAAATCTTCTCCTCAATAAATTCGAACATCTATTCTACTTCTAATATGTTAAAGAATATTTTTTTATTTATCAGTATTTAAAATTCTAAAATTCTAGAAAATTAGAAAAATAGATTGAGACGATCTTAGGGGCGCCACCTAACCTCCCGTGTATCCTCCTTTATATATATATATTGATGTATTGTGTTACTACCTACCTGTTAGAATTGAACGTCTTCAGATGCCTATCTTGTAGACAACTAAGTTGTTACATAATACAATTTGAGTCTCTCTTTCAGCTTAAATACATTTTTTTTTTAATTTTACACATGATTTCTGATTTTGAAATGTTTTATATCGAGCTTGTTTCTCTTTTCTTTATTAATTCAAATCTGTAAATAGAGCATGAAATGATCTTATTCGGTCGTGAAATTATACTCCCTCAGTTTCTTTTTATATGTCGGGTACTTCAAATTATTATTTTAAAAAAAAAAATTTTGAATTAAAATATATAAAGGATAGTTTAATTCAAAAAAAGAAAATTTAAAAAAAAAATAATTTTAAGTACCCAATCAAAACGCTTTGAAATGTGTGCAAAAAGTCAAGTGTCGTATAAAAAGAAACGGAGGGAGTATTATATATGCGGATACTTATCATTAGATTAAGGATTGAACTCATTATATTGAAAAAAAAAGTGAGATTATACAAAAACAATACATATAAAATTTAATTAATCATAGGGCAACATAAAATAAGAGAATTGATAAATAAGCTCCAACTTTTACTATTTCAGCTCCAAATTTTTGTGTTACAATTAACCTTACTTTTTATGCAATTTTTTGTCACATATTATGAATAATGATGTAATTTACTTATCTTAAATTTTGGAGCTTATTTAATTCCCTATAATAATTATTCTATTATAACTTTTTTAAAATACATTTCTTCCTTTCTCAAAATTTTAATAATTTAAAAACAATAAATTTGACTTTTGTACGAACGATGAATTAAATTTATAATTTTTACGAACACGGCCCGAAACTCGAAATTTAAGACAAGAAATTATAAGTATGTGGGAATGCTTTCAAAAATCAGTTTCTCTCAACTGTAATATGAAAAATGAGTTTTCCCGCCTCTCTAACAATCCCTTCTCAACCACCATTTTCTCCACACCAAAATCAAAATCAACCCTCTTCGCAACACTCAATTCTCATTAAAAACTACAAGCCACACGATATCGATCTCACGGCCTCATGGACTTCATCGATATCTCACCATTGTCGTGCCAATCGCTTATCAGAGGCTGCATCAGAGTTTACGGCAATGAGAGTAGCTGGGGTTGAGCCTAATGAGATTACTTTCGTTACGCTTCTTTCGGGTTGTGCTAATGTGGGTTTAGGATCACTGCATTTTGGGATTTGTGTTCATGGGTTGGCTCGAAAACTTGGGTTTGATGTTGGGAATGTTAAGGTGGGGACGGCGATTGTGAATTTTTATGCGAAATGTGGGAGAGTGGATCTTGCTAGAGTGAGTTTTGATGAAATGGGTGTCAAGAATAAGGTGTCTTGGAATAGTATGATTGATGGGTATATGAGAAATGGCGAGTTTGAGGAAGCGGTTAAGGTGTTTGATGAAATGCCTGAGAGGGATGTGATTTCGTATACGGTTATGATTGATGGGTTTGTTAAAAAAGGTTTTTTTGAGCAGGGGTTGAAGTGGTTTCAAGAAATGCAGATGGATGGCGTTGAGGCTGATTATGTTACGATTAGTTGTGTTTTATCGGCTTGTGCTAATTTGGGAGCATTAGGTTTAGGTTTGTGGATTCATCGGTTTGTTATAAAGAAGGTTTTTAGAGATAATATTCGGGTTAATAATTCGTTGATTGATATGTATGCGAGATGTGGGTCTATTGAATTTGCTCGTCAAATTTTTAAGAGCATGCCTAAGCGAAGTGTGGTTACTTGGAATTCTATCATTGTTGGTTTTGCACTAAACGGAAATCCAGAGGAGGCTCTTGAATATTTTAGTTTAATGCGGAAGGATGGAATTGAGCCAGATGGAGTGAGTTTTACTGGTGCTCTTACAGCGTGTAGCCACACCGGTTTAGTTGATGAAGGGGTTGAATTATTTGAAACTATGAAGAGGGTTTACAGGATTATTCCAAGAATTGAGCATTATGGTTGCTTAGTCGATCTATACAGTCGTGCAGGGCGGTTAGAAGAAGCATTGCATGTCATAGAAAACATGCCTATGAAACCAAATGACATTATATTAGGGTCTCTTCTAGCTGCATGTAGGACTCGAGGAGATATTACCTTAGCTGAAAGGCTGATAAATCACCTTACGGAGTCGGGCTCGAGGACTGATTCGAATTATGTCCTTGTGTCAAATATATATGCTGCAGTTGGGAGCTGGCAAAGTGCAAGCAATGTCAGAAGGAAAATGAAGGCTCGTGGAATACAGAAAAAGCCTGGAGTTAGTTCAATTGAAATCGATTGCACAGTACATAAATTCATGGCTGGTGACAAATCACACACAGATGCAAAGAATGTATACAGAATGCTAGAGTTTCTGTCTTTTGAGCTTAATATGTTAGGCTACGTTCCTGAAACTTCTTTGAATGAACAATATGAACATGATTAGATGTTGTATGAACTGAGGTTAATTGAGTCCTGTAAACAAATTATAATATTAAAATTTCCCACTATATTACCAGCAAAATTAGTGTTGTAGACCTGAAGTATTACAAGCATACATAGGCTTAGAAGTAGCATCTTCTATCGGATGGAGACGAGTTGTTTGGTTTCGTAGGCCTAATGTATTACAAATACACATAAGCTTAGAAGTAGCGTCTTCTATCGGATGCAGTCGAGTTTCTTAAGTTCATCCCAAAGATATAAAAATCTACCAAAACAGCTCAGGTATGTGTAACTGATCGAAAATATATTGATAGTAACTAAAAAACAATTCGAATTTGTTAAAAAAACAGGCAGAACTAATCTGGTAACACTATGCAGATATAAATGTACAGAGTTTCTTAGATATAGACAGCAGAGTAAAGATCAGCTAAACCACAATCTTGAACCTTTTCGATTGTAATTGCAAAACCAGTAGTTACTTTGACTCTTTCAATTGTACATTAGCCTATCAAAATCATAACTAGTCGCAACTCATAGAGATTATGTAATTAACCTCCTTGAATACAACTTCTCAGCCACCCTTTCAGCAACTTCCACCCTCCCATGCATCTTACAAGCTCCCAACAAAGCACGCAACAAACCCGTATCAGGCTCCACCTCTCCGATATCCTCAAACAACCTCTCCGCTTCCTCCAATCTCCCTGCCCTCCCCAACAAATCCACCATACAAGTATAATGCTCCAAAGTAGGCCTCACCCCAAACCTCCTCTTCATCATCTCAAAATACTCCACCCCTTTATCCACAAACCCACCATGACTACACCCCGATAAAACCGTCGTAAACGTCACCCCATCAGGCACCACTCCACACCCCACCATCCTCTCAAACAACCCAAAAACCTCCCTAAAATCCCCATTCATCCCATACCCACCCATCATCGCGGACCACGTAATCAAATTTCTCTCAGACATTCCATCAAACACCTTACGTGCACTCACCAAATCACCACACTTCCCATACATTGTCACTAACCCATTCAAATTTGCCAAATCTAACACAAACCCATTTAACACAACAAAACCATGAACAATCTTCCCAAATCTCAGCCCAGATAGCCCACCACAAGCTTTAAGCACACCAGGCAAAGTGTTCTTGTCAATTTGTTTTTTCACACTAACCATATAAGCAAACACTTTAACAGACTCACTATAATGTTGAATAGAATTGTACCCTTTAATTAAAGAATTAAAAAGAAAAGTGGGTTTTTTATTTCTTTGATTTGTTGTTGAGAAAATGTAAGAAGCTTGGTCCATTTGTTGACAAGATGAGTAAGAAGAAATAAGCTTAACTCTGATGAAATCATTGTCTGAAATTGACAAAATTATGGTTTTAGCATGTATTAGTTTGAGTTTGGTTAAGTTCTTGGTTGATGAACATATGTCTAGGAGTGATGCAAACAAGGGTATGATTTCTTGAGGTTTGCGCATCATTACAATGTAGTTCAATGGAGGCTGTAAGAAGGGATTTAGTTTACCATGCAACAGCGTAAGCATAAACCTTACATGAAGTCTGTTTATTTTTAAAATTTCGAAATTTTATTTAAAAATTTTCGGATTTGTATTTAAATTTTTCGGTCAGTGACTTAATTCGGATTAAATTATTAAATTTATTTTTTCGGAACCAAACAAATGTTTCTATAGCAAAATTTGTTAACATTCGACAATATAAATAACGTCAAATTTAATGAATTCAAGATAGTTCAATGACTCCTCTTAAGTCCACGAAAAATAACATCAATTAGCATTTGGAATATAAGGCAAACAAGTTAACGATCCGTAAATCTAGTACAAAACCTGCATTTAGCATCATATATTCATATCCATATGAACAAGCACTTACATTCATATAATATAATGTCAACAAAAACAAGGTCATGGCTAGCTAGATTAGAGCTTTTTTCCTTGTAGCTAGATAAAAACACACACACATAGTAGCAGGTTGTAATTTTGAAGTCATGGACGAAGCTAGTGACGGGTGGGTGGAGAAGTGAAAGTAGGGTTCTTAGGGTGAGCAGCATTGTGATGAATAGGATCAGGACCAGATGGAGCTTTCCTTAGTTCCCAGTTGACTCCCAACCCAATCTTCTCTTCATCTACTTCTTTCTTCTTCAAATGTATACCCCTTAGCTCCTGCACAAATATTCACATTTTAATTTGTATGCATATGTCATAACTCATAAGGTGAGCTTGCATGAACACATTACTAACCCTTCTGGTTTGAAATCCACTCGCAGTCGAGTCGCCATACGAGCTCTGATGCCCTGCAATGCAGCCTGCCCAAACACAATGAGAAGTGAATAAGTATTTAAAAACTAACTAGTAGTGACTAAACAAAGGAATAATACGCAACAAAAAAAGAGGGTGAGATGGAAAGATATAAACCAGAAGCTAGTAGTAGCACAAAGAAGCACAACAAGGCCATTAAAACCAGGAACATAGTCTTGAAAGAGAAGCCCATATTTTATATCTTAGGAAACTAGTTGAATACTAGTGCTCTGCAATGGACCATATTTATAGTAGAGGAGAGGAGAGTAAAGAGGCTTGTAAATTGAATTGTTTGAAGAAAAGCCAATGAAGAAAATGATTACTTGCGCAGCCATATTTCGGGTACATGGTATCTAACTATTTAAGACCCTGTCCTGCATGACTGCTGACAGTAATCATATACTCCATATAAACATCAATATCTCTGTGAGGAGAGTAACAAGTACTATTCAGGTGTTTGGAATTTTGTTTAACCAAAAACTTCAATACCACAGAGGCCAAACTAGCTAGATATATGTATCCAACAAAACTCGAAACTACAATGAATGAATGTATTTTTCTGTATTCTTATAAAAAAAATGTTACACATCTCTCACAATGCTAAAGCATATGTAACACCATTTAAATTCGAACCCTTTTTTAATTACTACGAATTGTAAAAGCATTAATATGCCATTGACATATATATACGCATGCATATCTGTTTGTATAAAAAAAATGATTTATTAAATTAACCTCTTATAATATGATTAAAAGATTGAGATCATAAAGACATTTTCTTTACGTTTTGTTTTAGATTTAGTGATTTGATTAATGTACAAATATATGCAGCAAAGATATCTTCAGGTCATACAAAGGTCCTTCTCTGGATGATGTATAAATAAAAATATATGTAGAAGGAGATAATGCCAAATTAAATGCATTAGTACAGGTGCAGTAGAAATTAAGTTTGTAACTAGAAAAGTAATGACGAGTTGTGAACGGAGGCAAGCATCAGTGACTCTGACCTAGATCAAATCTAATCAACTGATGGCAGGTCCAGCTTCCAGCTAAGAAAAACCGAGGGCTATCGTCATCTTTATTAATGAAAAAGGTGAAACATCAGTACTACTACCACTTATTAAAGGGTTTACAACTTGGAGTTTCCGTTATACTGCTAAGCCTACGTACTAGATTCTGTGTACTAGTTCTGGCTAGTATATATATCTCTGTTTGTTTTCACATATCTCCCTTTTAGCTGTCAACCTTCCTTAGATTTTTGCCTTAATTAGTTTTATGGTCACCTCTCTCTCTCTCTCATTATCCCCGTCTCCAAAATTTTCTAGAATCTCTCTCTATCCCCCCTCCCTCTCTCTCCCTCTCTCTCTCCCTCTCTCTCGTCCCTCACACACTTCTCTCTCGTCCCTCACACACTTCTCTCTCTCTCTCTCGTACACGCATATTTATACATATTCGTTTTACATCTAATCAATGAAGCTAATTACCTCTAGAATATAATCAATGTGGTGCTGATAGTGTATGTCACAGAGAGATGTGAAATGATCATCAGTACGTAGCTGTAAAAATCTTCTTAAAGAGAGGATAGATATGGGAGTAATTGGCGATTTGATGGTGTACGTCTAATGCTGATGCAACACCAACACCAACACTCTCATTAAGATTTATCATGTCGACAGTTGTTCAATCTTGATATATACATATAAGTTAGGTTTATATTTCTTTTCACTATTATAAAAAACATTGGTGTACATATTATGTTTTTCGAGCTTTTCGTTTTGTATAAGAGTTTGAACATCTATTTTTATACCAAAATATTAGAAAAAGAGAAAATAAAGATTACAAATATATTTTTTATAAGCATCGAAATGTGTAATGTTTTTTTTTTTGTAAAACATTGTAAATTTATAGATAATAAAAATAAACGGGAATCCATGGCAAATTTGACCAATCTAAAAATGACCTTCCTATTTTCGGTCGAAATTAGCTAATTTCGACTTTCGGCGGTCGAAATCAGCTTATTTCGACTATTTTTTTTTTGGGTCGAAATTAGCCGAATGTTTTGTGGTGTAGAAATCCGGCTCAAGAAGAGCAAATTCACGCTTGTAGGCCAAGCAAAGTTCACCACCAAAGTAAAATATTACATCATTTCAACAAAACCATTCGAAATAAATAAATAATTAACCATCGAAATCAGGTACAATAGCTTCATCACCGGGCATTCAAGCATTAGCAGCTTTAAGACCTCCACTCCTGTGAGCAGTAACCACTGCCTCAGAACTACCCATTGTAAGTTTTCCCTGCGGAGTTGTGCCAGCAACAGCAACAGCATCCACAACAACATCAATTATAGCAGGAATGTCTCTTGTTGCCCTCCCTATTATCCTCCCTAGCCAGCCAGCGCCAATACTACCATCAGCAGAATCATCATTCGGGACATAGCCATCATCATTCCCAGAGTCATTCAACAGAAGTTGGTCCTTCTTTCTCTTATGGTCAGAATGTGGATCACTTTGTCAAGTAGTGTCAACTCCCATTACGTTACCTTGAGTTAGCTCCATAGTTTCTTCCTCTCTTCCTAGGAACGAACAGGCTGGAGATGGCTTCTCTTGCGGGAAGCAACTTGCCCATGAACCGCCTCCCCTACATGGCGACCCAAAATAATATCCTGCCTTAGAGGCATCTTAACATCTTTGTCCATTCTCTCAGGCCCAGATTGGCTAGCATTCACCTCCTATACCTGCATTGACATCACAACGGGAGCAAAAGAATCCACCTAGTTAACATGAGTAGTGTCAATATTCATATCCATATTCATCTCTTCACTTGTAGTCCAATGCTCCAAGAAACCAGACTCAAGTTCACTATCGAATTCAACATTTTCAAGTCTAGGACTTTCAGCATTACTGTTAGAAGAGTGGACATAGTCACGATATGCACTATCACCAAAATCATTTAAAAATAGCTCGAAGTCATGGGGCTCCTCACCCATATCTATAAAACACTTCTGAAGAAGATCACAATGAGCAGTATGCTTCTCACAAAAATACCCACAAACAGAAGCAACCTAATAAGTTAACAACACCTTGTATTTTCTATTAACAACATAAGCATCCACTAAGATAAAATGATGTACAAGGTCGAGAACACCTATCTCAATGAACAATCTAGCTTCACTATTTGTTTATTTCTAGTTGCAGCGCTATGAGTACTATTGTCCATACCAATCGACTTACCCATAGCTAAGCCCAACATCCACAAACCCTTAATTGTCCAATAAAGAAAAGGAACACGAGCAAACCTAACCCATATCCTAGATTTACTGTTCTCCAAATTCTCCAAGTTATCCGGAAAAAATTCACGCCAAGATTTCATTTTAAAAACACATTTATCAATAACCACAGGGCTATTACGCAGAAAGTGAGTAACACCAATTGCATCTATAAATCGGAATACTAAAAAAAACCCAAAGTGACGGAACACATTAATCAAGCCTAAAAACCCAAACTTAGATAAAGCAGTCTCTTTAATCACTTCAAATACAAAGCAGTCAACAGAAGCAAGAATAGCTTAGCAATAATTCATCCAATTCAAGTCCGATTCATGCAAAGAAAAATTCACTTGGTTCCACGGAAATGATCCCATTTCTCTTTGTGATAGTATTCTCAACATTAGAACTATATAACACATTAGTGAGGTCAACTAGATCAGAGAGAACCTATTTTTTTTTCAATCATTGGTTGATTTAGGAGAGGAAGTCGGGAGTTCGATTCTCACTGAGTACATAAATTCATTCATTTTAATCATATATTATAGAGGGTGACATTTTAACAAATACGGATAAAACTATAATTTCACAACCATTTAATTGGCTCAATTTACCCTTGACGCCATTTAATATATAGAAGTAGATTTTTTCATGGTCTGAAGTTCTGAACTAATGTTCGAGCTCCTCCGTAATCCCTAGTTATCAACTTGTCTTCAAACTCCACTTGTATGCCCCTAAAACCAAACCGAGCTCCATCTTCTCAATAGTAAGAAAAAATTGTTTATATTTATACTTATTGTTTATGGTACCAGGGGTAATAGAAAGTATCCGAAATCTGGAGCCATGGTCGTAATAATATTATTTAAAAATAATTATTTTCAGCCTTCGCTGGGTTTAAAAATAAAATATAAAAGTATATGTATGTACTATTATAAGATATGATTGTCAATGAGTTCACAAAGTAGCACATATACCCACACGCGGACAACGATGACCAGGAGAAGTTTGTAGTACCAATACACGGAGCTAGCTCAGATGTAATAAATATGAGGCATGTGTTCATACATAGATAGCTAAGAAGAATTTCACTATAAATAGAACTTGATACAACAATGTAAAGTGATCCATCGTAGTAGAGTTATAAAATTTCCTTTATCTACATAATATTAGTATCGATTATAAGTTAGAATTTATAACACGTTATCAGTACAAGTCTCTGGCCGAGCTTTATTTGATGAAAAAGGTGCAATTTAATTTCTTCTATTTTAGTTGAGTCTCTGCCCGAGTTTTATTCAATCAATAAGGTACGCTCGAACTCTGTCTATTTTAATTTTATAAATGTTGATATAATCATGCCCGTTATTTATAAATATATTGATATTATTTTAAATTAAAAGTTAGCTATGTTATGTGATGTTAATTTTTACATTATGTCATTTATCATTTTATGCTACAAATCTTATTATGTGATACATGATTAATTGTTTACATTTTAATGTGTGATATTGTTATATCATGTCTTAAATATTATTTTATATTCAGAATGGCGAATCTTGCAAAATTAGATTTTGTTGCATTGGATGTGTCTGGGGATAATTATTTGTCTTGGGTGCTCGATGCGGAATTACACCTTAGTGCTAATGGCTTAAAAGATACCATCGAATCTGAAAAAACACCAACTATTGAACAAAATGTCAAAGCTATTATTTTTCTCAGGCACCATATTCATGAAAATTTAAAATCTGAATACCTGACCGTCAAAACCCACTCACCCTCTGGACCAACCTCAAAGATAGATTTGATCACCAGAAACTTGTCAATTTGCCACATGCCCGTTATGAGTGGATTAATATAAGGTTGCAAGATTTTAAATCTGTTGCTGAATACAATTCTGCCTTGTTCAAAATAAGCTCAAAATTGATTTTATGTGGTGAGAATATTACTGATGCTGACATGATTGAAAAGTCCCTCTCATCCTTTCACCCCAACACTATGATTCTGGCGCAACAATACAAGGAGCGCAATTTTCAGAAATATAGCGAGTTGATATCTCTCCTTCTTGTAGCTGAAAAGAATAATGAGTTGTTGCTGAAAAATCATCAGATACGTCCCACATGCTCTGCCCAGTTACCTGAAGTACATAACACATCATTCCGGAAGAATGAACGTGGGAAAGGGTATAGAGGATGACGAGGTTACGGACGACACCGTGGGCGTGGAAATTTTTGTGGTCGGTTTCGAAATTCTGGCCACCAGAAGTGGCAGCATGATGGCCACAACAACTTGGATCACCAGAAGTGGCAGCGTGATGGCTACAACAACTCAGGCCACCAGAAGTGGTAGCGTGATAGCTACAATAACTCTGGCCATCAGAAGTGGCAAAGTGAGGGGCCAAATAAAAGGAAGGCACCACAAGAAGAAGATACTAGAGATATGTGTTTTAGATGTGGGGCTCGTGGACTTTGGACTCGTACTTGTCACGCACCAAAACATCTTGTAGATCTTTACGAGGCATCTAAAAGACAGAATGAACAAATGATAGAAACAAACTTGGCTAGTTTTAATACTGAACCAATAAGTAAGATTTCAAATAAACTTGACACTGGTGCTAATCTTTATTACGGATTAGATGACTAGTTTCTATATGTATTTCTTTCATGTCATGTACTTGTTTTAATTTTCTGCTTCTATGTACTTGTTTTATGTTCTGGTTTTATGTACTTTGTTTGTCTTAATAAAATTGTTGTTCATTTATGAATGTACATAACATAAATATGGAAGATATATGCATTGCTGACTGCGCCACCACTCACACAATTTTGCAAAATCAGAAATATTTCTCACAGTTGACTAAAACCAGTTCACATGTCTGGACGATTTCGGGCACATCAAATATAAAAGAAGGTTTTGGGAAAGCTAATTTTATCCTACCAAATGAGACACAAATTCACATTCCCAATGCTTTATATTCTAGTAAATCCACTAGGAATCTTCTGAGTTTTAAAGACATTCGTCTTAATGGCTTCCACGTAGAAACTACTAGTGAGAATGAAAAATAATATCTCATTATCACTTCAACTACATCAGGCCATAAGAAGATCTTAGAAAAATTACAATCAATCTCTTCTGAATTATATGCTACCCAAATTAGAGTCATCGAATCTCACACTATCATCATTCCCAAAGTCATAAACCTAAAATCACTCACCCTTTGGCATGAAAGACTTGGTCATCCAGGAGTATCAATGATGCGTCGTATAATAGAAAATTCTACAGGACATCTTCTTAAAAATCAAAAGGTTATACCACGTGATGAACTTCCTTGCTCAGCATGTTCTTTAGGAAAACTCATTGTCCGACCGTCTCCAGTTAAACTTCAAACCGAGTCTCCAAATTTCTTAGAAAGAATTCAGGGTGACATTTGTGGTCCTATCCATCCACCATCTGGTCCATTTAGATATTTCATGGTTCTAATCGATGCTTCAACTAGATGGTCTCATGTATGTCTACTCTCTACACGAAATACAGCCTTTGCCAAGCTACTTGCTCAAATAATCAAATTGCGAGCCCAATTTCCTGACCATCCCATTAAATCAATTCGACTAGATAATGCTGCTGAATTTACATATGTAACTTTCAATGATTATTGTATGTCAGTAGGGATCTCAGTCGAACACCATGTAGCTCACGTGCACACACAAAATGGTTTAGCAGAGTCCTTAATTAAAAGACTTCAACTAATTGCACGTCCCTTACTTCTAAGGGCAAAATTACCTACATCTGTTTGGGGTCACGCAATTTTTCATGCTGCAAATATAATTAGGATAAGGCCATCTTCTTACCACAAACAATCCCCTCAACAATTAGTTCTTGGTCAAATTCCTGATATCTCACACTTTAAGATTTTTGGTAGTGCTGTATATGTTCCTATTGCACCTCCATAGAGATCTAAAATGGGACCGCAAAGAAGAATAGGCATATGTTGGTTTTGACTCACCATCTATCGTTAGATATCTTGAACCATTAACTGGTGATGTTTTTACTGCTCGATATGCTGATTGTCATTTTGATGAGTCTGTGTTCCCTCTATTATGGGGGAGATAATGTTTTGCATAAATTAAATACTGAACTATCATGGAATACATTAGGATTAAATGCTATTGATCCACGTACTAAACAATGTGAATCTGAGGTTCTAAGATTTATTCATATGCAAAATATTGTTAATCAAATGCTAGATGCTTTTAATGATTCTAGACATATTGTAAAATCGCATATACCTGTTGTTAACGCTCCGGCAAGGGTTGAAATCCTTGTTCATAAATCAATTCCTGAAGAATTGGTTGGTAATTCAAAACCACGCCAAAAGCGTGGAAGACCTGTTGGTGCAAAAGATGTTGTACCACGAAAACGGAAATTGATTGGACCTGCCCCTGGTGTGGCAATTGTTCCAGAAAATACCCCACAAGTGGTATTACCTCCTGAAGAGGCTCGAGCCCCTGAAGTGGCTATATCAAATACCCCAAAAGCGGTATCACCTTCGGAAGAGGTTCTAGCCCCGGAAGTGGTCGTGACAAAACCACCGGAAGTGGTATTGCCTCTAGAAGAGGATATTGCCCCTGAAGTGGCACATGCTTCCGTAGAAGCAAAGGTACCTGATAATTATGAGATCTAAATGAGTTATGTACATAGCGAAAAATTATTGGATCGTGGGAGTACTGATATTGATGACGTATATGCTTTTTCCGTGACATGTGATGTTATTATGAACTCTGATCCTGAACCACAAAGTGTGGAAGAATGTGGACAAATAGATGATTGGTCAAAATGGAAAATTACAATCCAGGAAGAATTGCAATCCTTGCGCAAGAGAAATGTATTTGGACCTGCAGTCTGAACACCAGCTGGTGTAGTCCCCGTCGGGAATAGATGGGTATTTGTACGAAAATGAAATGAAAAAAAATGAAATTGTGAGATATAAGGCCCGACTGGTAGCCCAGGGATTCTCTCAAAGGCCTGGATTTGATTACCAGGAAACTTATTTTCCTGTGATGAATGGAGTCACTTTTCGTTTTCTGATGGGTATGGTTTGTTTGGAAAGATTGGAAACACGCCTTATGGACGTTGTGACAACCTACCTTTACGGATCACTTGATAGTGATATTTATATGAAAATCCCTGAAGGATTAAAGTTAGAGGAAACTAAGCCACGACATTTATACTTAGTTAAATTACAACGATCATTATATGGTTTGAAACAATCTAGTCATATGTGGTACAACAGGCTTAATGAGTATTTATTGAATGATTGATATGTAAATGATCAAGTGTGTCCATGTGTGTTTATTAAAAGGTCGCAAACTGGTTTTGTTATTATTGCTGTATATGTGGATGATTTGAATATTGTAGGTATTTCTGAAGATATTACTAATGTTGTTAATTATTTGAAAAATGAGTTTGAAATGAAAGATCTTGGAAAGACACGATTTTGTTTAGGTATACAGGTGGATCACTTATCTACAGGAATATTTATTCATCAGTCAACCTACACGGAAAAGGTTCTTGATCGGTTCTACATGGACAAAGCTCATCAACTAACTACGCCAATGGTTGTTCGGTCACTCGAAGTTGAAAAAGATTCTTTCCGTCCTAGAAAAGAAGATGAAGAGGCACTTGGACCTGAAGTTCCATATCTTAGTACAATTGGAGCTCTTATGTATCTCTCAAATAATACACGACCCGATATTGCGTTTGATGTAAACTTGTTGGCAAGATCCAGTTCTGACCCTACTAAAAGGCATTGGGATGGAATTAAACATATATTCAGATATCTTCGTGGAACAATTGATCTTGGGTTATTCTTTCCGAATGATTCAAAATCGCAGCTGGTTGGATATGCGGATGCAGGGTATATGTCAGACCCTCATTTTGGACGATCTCAAACAGGTTATCTATTCACATATTGTGGTACTGCTATCTCTTGGAAATCTACAAAACAGACTATGGCGGCAACTTCATCTAATCACGCAGAGTTACTTGCAATCCATGAAGCAAGCAGAGAATGTATTTGGTTACGATCTGTCATTCAACATATACGAGAATCATGTGGTTTATCAAGTATCTCAAATTGCCCCATGGTTATGTTTGAGGATAACTCAGCATGTATTAAGCAGGTAAAGGAAGGATATATCAAAGGGGATCGAACAAAACATATATTGCCAAAATTCTTCTACACTCATGAACTACAAGAAAAAGGTGACATTGATGTACAACAAATTCGCTCGTGTGATAATCTGGCAGATTTACTTACAAAGTCATTACCTACATCAACTTTTGAGAAGCTGCGAAATAATATTGGCATGCGAAGATTGAAGAATTTGCAACATCAAGATGTCAAATTGTGAGATGTTTTATTCAGGGGATGCTATACTCTTTTTCCTTCGTCAAGGTTTTTATCCCACTGGGTTTTTCCTTGCAAGGTTTTAACGAGGCAGTCAATTTTTGTAATAACTCACATTTGACAATAAAGGGGGAGTGTTATAAGATATGATTGTCCATGAGTTCACAAAGCAGCAAATATACCCACACGCAGACAACGATGACCGGGAGAAGTTTGTAGTACAAATACACGGAGCTAGCTCAGATGTAATATGAGGCATGTGTTCATACATAGATAGCTAAAAAGAATTTCACTATAAATAGAACTTGATACAACAATGTAAAGTGATCCATCGCAGTAGAGTTATAAAATTTCCTTTATAAAATTCTTGTTCTCTCCCTTTATCTGCATAATATTAGTATAGATTATAAGTTAGAACTAGCGTAACAGCCCGTGCAAGGCACGGGCCTGCATAGAGATGTCAATAATTTTTATCGTGAAAAAGTTGGTCGTGATCGATTTATTAGATTAAGGATTGTGTAGTCTTAAGTTTGAGAGCGTAAAATGAGAAGTATGGTTCATGCATAGTGAGGAGTAAAGAATTTTTTTGGCGAATAGTGTAATTACTTTGAATCACAAACGTAACTATGCCAAGGCTCTAAGACTTGTTTATAGTGACTATTATTGATTTTGAGACCAGATTGAAATAATGTAGAATTTGAAGCACGAATGTACTATTGTTCTTCTTGTGATTATAAGCAGGTTTACCTTTGTTTTGTGTGTCAGAGAAAGGATAGTTTGTAGATTGGTAATTTGCGTTAGAGAGCGGTTGTTATATGTTTTTCGGGAATTGATTGGTTTTTTTTTTTTTTTGCAATCTAGGTTATGAATAGGTTATATGCATGCAATGTTTTTGTAATATAATCGAACATGCATGAATGAGATAGAGGATTTTAAAAAGAAGCTGAAGGCCGACGCATCTTTGCACACCCTCACATCACCCAAGTTTGTGATAAACACCTTGGGAGATGAATAACTATTACAGTTTGGAGTATTCATGTCACCTATTTATTTTTGGTTTTTTACTTGGGAACTGATTCTGCACTCCTCTCATGTGTTCATCTTTATATTAAATTATATTAACACACTTAGTAAATGCATTAAGAATGTGTTTGGAATATCGTTTTACAGTTACACATTTTAATCCAATTTATTACTATATATTAAACCTCAACACAAGGGCAAAAAATTCCAATTAAATGGTCGTCACAAAAATGTCACTCATATATTATTATGCAAAAATATATTAATAGTTGTTAGTACAAAGAAACAAACCCCCAACCTCCTTCTAAGATGTTCATGGGTTTAACCACTATTCTACATGCCTGTTTGAGTTTACTTCAAAATATTTATTAGATAATCCACGTCTTTCTTCTCTTATCTTATATTATTTTTACTTTGATGTTTAAATAAATAAAATATTGGTTTGTATTATTTATATAAATCAGTTTTTCTTTTCATCTTTTCGTAATTTTGGTCAAATTTTTTATTTTCCGGACACCCCAACCGGTATCACGCCAGAACCTAGAGTGCAGGAAGAATTCCCCACGCTCCCATGAATCAAATCTTGAATGCTTTGGTCAATAACCAGTGCTCTCACCAACTCATCTACAGGCCCGGGGGCTTATTTTTGTAATTTTATATACCTATATATTCAATCACTGAATTTTATTACAGTTGTATGTTTTCGATTAAATATATATTAATTATGTTGTTTAAAATTCATACTTTTATATTATATATCTTTATTATACTTTATTTGAATTAAATTAATTATTCATACATAAAATATACTATTGAAATTCGACCTAATATAAGAAATATTGTATATGTTGTAGAGGATGTCGGCAAGGACCCACAAACCCTATTTAGAATTTCATTTTATCAAAATGATTATATGACATTACGAATCAATTTAATGTATTCTATAAAGTTCTATTATTATTATGAAAGATTATACTTTTTTTTAACATCGTACAATAATTTTTGGAATACAATTTGAAATTCTATTTTCAAAACTTGTAATTTTCAATTTTCCCAAACTTTATCGTCTACTAACAGTTTGACTGATCATTATGTAATTATATACTATGTAATATCCTATATTTTAAAAACTCACCCCGATTTTTAACACGAACGTCATTGGGGTTGAAGGTGAGGGGGTTAGAAAGGTGAAAACAAAATATAGATAAGTTAATAAAGAATGACATGTTACTTTAGAAAATGTTAACAAATGAACAATGCATTCTGGAAAAGAAAATTGTAAAGAAATGGATGCGACGAACAGAGTAGGTAGACGAATTTTTTGTATAATTTGAATGATAATGTTCTTAATTTAAAAATTATAGAAATAACTAATAATGAGATATATAATGTGTATAATATTTCTTATATTAGATCGAATTTTAATAGTATATTTTATGCATGAATAATTAATTTAATTCAAATAAAGTATAATATAAATTATGAATTATAATCAACATAATTAATATATATTAAATTGAAAACATACAATTGCAATAATATATAGTGATGGAATATATAGATATATAAAATTACGAAAAGGAAAAAAGAAAAACAAATTTATATAAATAATTCAAACCAACATTTTATTTATTTAAACATCAAAGCAAAAAAAAATATAAAAGATAAAAGACATGGGTTATCTAATAAGTTTTTTGAAATAAACTCAAAAAGGCATGTAGCATAGTGGTTAAGCCCATGGATATCTTGGAAGGATGTTGGATGTTCGAATCTTTGTAGTAACACATCTATTAAAAAAAATTTGTATAAAAATATACGAGTGACATGAAAAGGAAAACAGAAAAACAAATTTATATAAATAATTCAAACCAACATTTTATTTATTCAAACATCAAAGTAAAAAAAATACATGAGATAAAAGACGTGGGTTATCTAATAAGTTTTTTGAAATAAACTCAAAAAGGCATGTAGCATAGTGGTTAAGCCCATGGATATCTTGGAAGGAGGTTGGAGGTTCGAATCTCTGTAGTAACACATCTATTAAATTTTTTTTGTATAATAATATACGAGTGACATTTTTGTTATTTTCAAAAGAAAAGGATAAAACGGTAATTTCGCGGCCATTTAATTGGCAACTTTTGCCCTTGTGTTGGCCTATTATATATAGTAATAGATTTATAACATAATACAGTGTATGCTACTAAGACCAAAGTTTCATTTCAGGCCCAAAGGGCTGGTATGACCCAATTCAATGTGTCGGACTAGGCTAGCCTATTCACTAGTAGCTTTTAATAAGAAAAAGGAAAAGCCTTTTCCAAAAGTATTTTGAGGCATGATAAGAAAAGAAATACACTTTTGTCAAAAAAAGAAAAAAAAAAGAAAAAGAAATACACTGCTTCTTATCCAACATGAAAGAAAGTGATATGCCGGCTAACACAAAGTCAACAAGACTGACTCGTTGAAAGAAAGTATTAGTAAGCAACATATAGCAAAATGATCTCACTCTACGTCATTTACAGCCCATCGAGTTTTGTTATTATTTTCTCGATTTTTCATTTTGTTCACGTCACCACAAAAATTCCAATTATTTCCATCATTACTTCTCTATAAAATTCTGATTTCAAAACAAAATGACAATTGCAGTGCTCATACAAAAATATTAAATTTAAAATTTTACAAAAAAAATATTTAATTTGGCTCCGCTACATTTTGGGTTGACTTTATTATAATTTTTTTTTACTTTTTTTTGAAAGTGACTTTATTATAAATTTTTGGTAGACTATAAAGCATTGTAATCACTTCACTAACAAGTAAAATTGCAGGAAAAACTTAAAAAGCTTTTTTCTCTCTCCGTTATTCGCCTTTGTTCTTCCCTCTTTCGCGCTGACTTCTTCACATCGGTCGAAGGTCTTCTTTCTTTCTTTCTTATATTTTGTTTTTCATTTAATATTATTCATCTTTGGTATCCAATTTTTTGGATTATTTTGTGTTGGTTGTTTCGTTCAGAATAAATAATATGGTGTATTGGGCATTCGAAATGCTGGAACGATGATGAAAATTGCAAGAGCTCATCTTTCACAACATAAGATTGTTCATACAATTGATGCATTTGCACATCCGATCTCAGTTAGTGCAACTGAAATATATGAATATTGGATTACATCTAGATTTAATTATGTGAAAGTCAATTATGATGCTACTGTTTTCAGGAAGTCATCGGAAATTCAGTATCGGCTAGATTGCTCGGATCATGAAATTCATTTTTAGCTTCAAGAATATTTATATTCAGTATATATGTTAAGCGACCTGAAAGCAAAACGGCTAATTGTTTAGCTAGTTTATTTTGTTTTTCAACTTCATTGCATAATCAGTTGGAAATTTGTCCCAGATAAGTTTTTTCAAGTAAATGAAATTTGCTTTAAAATTGTCAAAAAAAAAAAAACAAGTAAAATTGTGGAAATTGTATATCAGTGCTATTTTTGTTTTGGGAGACTAGGGAGCAGAATCAGAATTACGATATATGGTTGATCCATCCGAACTATTTCATAGTTTAAAGACTTTACATCAAAATTTTTATGGATTAAAATCGTAGATAGGGACCGGAACTCATTCCGGTGCTTCGTCACGGAGAAGATCATAAAATGAAAACACATGGAATCGATCTGGTATATAAATATGGAAGGGCATGTGAAATTTAATTAGATCACGTTCACTTGATATCCCACCAAATCCTCAACACTCCTTCGTTGTAACAAGTTAACCGCACGGCAGTGGTGACCACTTTTCTTAGGTCTGTTGTAGGTTTCTACTTCCAAATTACAATACACCCACAATTATTTAATTCTTAATAAATAAATGAACATTTTCAGCTGGATACAGCAAGAATTTGTACCTTTAATAAATCCATGCACATAATTACGTATTATTAGACACCTAATGGTTGTATTTTTTAATGTTCATGCACATTATTACGTATTAAGATACATTTAATTTGCATAAATCCAAAATCGAATATGCCGTCGAATTAAGGCAAAAGTTAGGTGTTTTTTTTATAACTATACATATGGAGCCGAAACAAAACTTTAAGATAATAAATTTGACCATCATTTGATTCTCCTTAGTGGTCTCTAATCTACTCGAGTGATAAGTTTCTGAATTTGTTGTTTATTTTAAGTCCGACCAAATTATAGTTTACAACTTGTCCGGTCCTTGTTTGTATACTTAAAATGTTTTATAGAAATTGTGGTAGGGATGCCTTTCTTTTAAGAATAAAATTCAATTATGAAATTTATGGAGAGAAATTAGTATGATTAAATGAATAAATATATTGCTGAGAGAAATTATCATTAATGAACTTTTACGTGTCACATATATTTGTAGTCAATTATTCGATTGATATTTTTGTAGAAAAAAGAGACGTCTAGATTAATGTTTTGACACGTATACTTGAACAGATATGTATGTTGCTGAGCGAAGTATTAACAAGCGTAAACGACACGTTATTTATATAATTCACGTGAACGCTGACGATAGTGTCATAAATGAACAATTACGTGTCACACATATTTGTACTTATTCCGATATATCAACATTTTTGTAAAAGAAAAAAGATGTCATAAACTTGTATATTGATCCTTACTTGACTGTCTAGAAATTATTTTCGAATTTTATATGTTTGTGGAGGTTAAAAATGGACTAAATACTTACTATGATTTCTTTAAATAAAACAAGTTATCAGAAAGATATTAGAGCCATCCTAGTATCCTACCATGCACTGTATACGCATGAATTAATCATTGGAGCAGTGAATAAATATTCCAAAGCATTTTACCAAAATATTCTGAAAAATCATTTGCAGTTTCTGCTGGCTTATATCCAAATCCAATATTAGGCTGCCTGGCAGTAGGCCCAATTACCCCAGCTGCAGTTGTCGGCATAGAACCAAACACACCCATAAGTCCCATTTTCCCTCTATGTAAAATGAGCCATAAGTCTTCAATTATGCATCACATTCACCATTACTATTTGCTACCTATGTATCCATATAAATACGCATTTAAATAAAAAATAAGCATGCACTTATAAATTAATTAAGTAGTAGTTTAAAGAATAATATTTCACTTTGATTAATGAGGATGAAAATAAAAAATAAGATGAAAATATAATTAAACTTGACTTCTATTCTTGTTAAAGGGATTGAATCAGAATTCAAACACTTCCTTACTATCAACAATATTTTATTTTTAGAATTATAGAACTAAAATCCTGTGCGATGTATATTTTACTTTTGATATTTTTTAAATATCTAATTGTAATTGTAATAAATTATTGATGTTTAAAATAAATAATTCTTTAATATATGTTTAAGTTAAAATAGCTATATGTGTTAGGACCTATTAATATATATTTTTAATAATTAAAACTTAAAATAAATAGCCTAGACATGTGTAAAATAATTAAATAAGGATTATTAAGTAAGAGTATGGGGATGGTTAACCTTATGATATTTTTCCAAGATCATATAGAATACATATAAATGAACACATCTAATTATTTATTATTGAATATTCACTTACCATATACCATATATTTTACTTGTATATAAATTAGATAAGTAAATAATTAGTTAATGTATATAATACACTAAGACAATCACTACCTCAGGAAAATCTCTCTAAGGTTCATCTCAGAGTCCTTTTTTCTCATCAAGTAAAACAACCGTGTATAACCAACACCAGAAATTGCTCCTGCGATGCTAGCAGCAAAAAGACGAGATTAACAAAAAAATAAAATAAAGGTTTCAATAAAAACAATTTCCTTAAATATTTAATAAACTATGTAACGCACTAGTATATTTTAAGTCGAGATTAGTAAACTCCGATACCATGTTTGTGTATATTTCTGAAAAATATTATTTCGAGAACTGAACTATTTATAACATATTTCTCCTGCATTTATAATTTGTAACATATTGATATGGACAGAAAAGTAATTATAGAAATATAATTGATGATTCAATTAAAAGGCCGGTATTTAAGGACCGACACCCTAATTATTCATTAATTTCGTAATTAATGAATAGGGAAAATATACAGCTCATAAAAAGAGTCCAAAATATGGTAAATTCATCAAAGAAGGATCCGGAATCCCAATTAAAGGCAATTAATGAGTCATAGCCTTTATCAACAAGGAAACGAATTCTCCAGCAAGAAATACAATGTTTATCCAATAACAAAAAGGAGACTTATTCGCTAAGACTCCTAAACATACCATAAATACTATGCTCTAGACGCCTATATAAGGACCCTGATCCTACAATCAGAACTACGTTTTGGGCACAGCTCCATACGTCATCTACTACGTTTTGGGCACAGCTCCATACGTCATCTACTACGTTTTGGCACAGCTCCATACGTCACAACGCCTCGAAGGCGCAACAAGCCATGAAGGCACCCCTAGAACTACGTTTTAGACTTCATCCTCGAATAAGGACATACAAGTCACTACGTCCTTGGTGTGCCCCTGCCACCATAGCCCCGAGGGCAACACCAAGAACTACGTCTTTGGCTTGATTCTCAATAACGATTTGAGATACGTAGGCATCTTGTGAGGACCAATTAAGTCCGGAAACACGAGTGCAGCCATTAAAGCTCGAAGCTCATTAATCCTAGCATTAAATTCACAAAGCACGTTTTTTAATCCATAACATTTGGCGCCGTCTGTGGGAAAACAACATCAACCATGGCAAACACACGAAGAACAGCTCGGGATACTCAAACTCCCGATGATCGCCCCATCACCTCTGAGGCTGATCAGCCACCGCCGACTACCGGCACACAAGGGGCGAATATCCCCACCAACACTCAAGGACCGGAAATCCCGATTTCTGTTGAAGGGACGAATCCCCTGCAGATTGTCATTCATGGATCTAATCCACGAGAGACCGTTCACCAGCAACCAATCACGACATCCCCGCTGCTCATGAGTGCACCAAGGAGCCTTCAACTCCATACTAATGATCTCCCTCAATACGCGAATCAAACTTTGGGGATGCCAAGCTACGGCATGCCCCCTCGACCCATGGCGGGCGGTAGTGGAACTAATCCAATCTACCATGAGGCATATGTGCCCCCTTATATTCAAGGTCTGGGACCCCAACAACAACAAACTCGTCAGACCCCTCTCATTCAAGATTACTCTGGCCCATATACCGAGGATGAGGGTTATACAACTGGGGAGGATGTCGCCCCAAGAAGGAGACGTTCTTCCCAGACAAATCGGGAGCAACCCCAAACTACTAGGGAGAAACTTGCAGCCCATGAGGCAGAGACTGCAAGGCTCAAAAAACTCCTTGCTGAAGAAGAGGCCGCTCAATCTCGGGGCCGAACGACTGAAGGAATCCCGATAATCAACTTGGATCCACCAAGAAGGACCAAGAGGGCTGAAGCCCCAAGGGGTGATCCTAGTATTTTGTTGCCCCTAGGAGATCCTGATGATCCTACACCACCGTTTACTCAAGACATCATGAAAACGGCTATATCCAGAAAGTTTAAGATGCCTTCGATCAAAGCCTATGATGGAACAGGAGATCCCGCAAATCATGTAAGGACCTTCTCCAATGCACTGCTGTTGCAGCCAACCAACGATGCGGTCAAGTGTAGGGCGTTTTCACAAACCTTGGCAGGCATGGCCCAACGTTGGTATAGCCGTCTACCTCCCAACTCTATTGGGTCATTCAAGGAACTAAGCAAGGCTTTCATCAATCAGTTCATTAGTGGAAGGGTGCATGAGAAAAGTTCTGCATCACTCATGGCAATCCGGCAAGGACAAAATGAGGCCCTAAGGGACTACATCAATCGATTCACTCGAGAGGCTTTAAAAGTCCCGGACTTAGAGGACAGAGTGGCTATGATAGCCCTGCAACACGGAACCACTGATGACCACTTCAAACGGTCGTTAGCTAAACATCCCCCCGAGAGCATGCTGAAGCTCCAAGATAGGGCCGGAAAGTATATCAAGGCTGAAGAAAGCATGAGAAAATATGAACCCACTACTAGCGGTAGTGGAAACTCAAAGAAAAGAAAAGAAACTCAGGAGTACGACGTCAAGGAAAAGTTCCCCAGAACATTAAAGAACTCCGATTCTCCCCCTAAGAGAAGCAATTTTGGACCAAAATTCACAGAATATGCAAGATTGGATACTCCCAGGAGTCAAATTCTGATGGAGATAGCCAAGGAAGAAGATATCAAATGGCCAAAGCCAATGAGGGCTGATTTGTCCAAACGGAACCAAAGTCAGTTTTGTCGGTTCCACAAAGAAGTCGGTCATGACACCGATGATTGTAGGCAATTGAAAGATGAGATTGAGTTCCTGATACGGAGAGGAAAACTCAGCAAATTCACCAAGGATGGAAATCAAGGGAGTCAAAGAGGAAACTATGAAAGGAAGGATTACGACAGAAGGGACAACGACCAAGATCGTAACCCCAAGCCCCGAGGGCCAGTTATCAACATGAAATTCGGAGGACCAACCGTTGTTGGGTCCTCCCGAAACTCAAGAAAGGCTTATGCCCGAGAGGTCATGACTGTGGTTGGAGAAGCACCGAAGCGTGCCAGAACAGAAGTATCAATAGGTTTTGACGATTCAGACTTGGAAGGGGTAAAGTTCCCCCATGATGATCCTCTTGTCATAATACATGTGATAGGTAACTCTGAAACAAAGAGAGTCCTGGTCGACAATGGAGCTTCAGTGGATATCTTGTTCCACGATGCTTTTATCAAGATGGGTTACACTGATTCTCAGCTAACACCCTCAAATATGCCTGTATACGGATTCAACGGGGTGGAATCAAAAGTGGAAGGCACTATCCAACTCCCAATGACCATGGGGCAAGGGATGAATACGTCTACTCAGATGTTGGACTTCATAGTTATAAAAGCGACTTCAACCTACAATGCAATCCTGGGAAGGACTGGTCTTCATGCGTTCAAGGCTGTTGCCTCATCTTATCATCTAAAAATCAAGTTCCCAACGAGGAATGGGATTGGTGAAGAACGAGGAGACCAAAAGATGGCTAGAAGTTGTTATGTAGCCGCGTTAAGGCCTGATGGAACCGGGGGGCAAGTTCTCCCAATTGAAGATATGAATATCAGCGACAACGAGGACAGAAGGGGGAAATCGGCTGAGGACTTGGTCCCAATTCCCCTAGTCCCAGGAGAACCAGAGAAGGTGACTTATATTGGGGCACTACTGCCCGAACCATTGAAGAGCAAACTCACGTCTTTTCTTCAAGAAAACAATGACGTTTTTTCTTGGATAGCGGCCGACATGCCAGGGATTGATCCCCAATTGATATCTCACAAATTGAATGTGGATCCAGAAAGGAAGACAGTAAAACAAAAGAAAAGAAATTTTGCTCCAGAGAGACTTGAAGCCATTAAGCAAGAAGTGAATAAGCTTTTGGAAGCCGGGTTCATTGAGGAAATTCAATTCCCAGAATGGTTAGCTAACCCCGTGATGGTCAAAAAAGCTAACGGGAAGTGGAGGATGTGCGTCAACTTCACCGACTTGAATGATGCATGTCCTAAGGATTGTTTTCCCTTACCAAGGATTGATGCTCTAATAGATGCCACTGCTGGGCATGAGATGCTAAGTTTCATGGATGGCTTCAGTGGATATAATCAAATCAAGATGCACAAAGATGACATCGCCAAGGTATCATTCATCACTGACTTTGGTGTCTTCTGTTTCTTAGTCATGGCTTTTGGGCTTAAGAATGCAGGAGCGACCTATCAAAGGTTGGTAAAAAAAATCTTTGAGCACCTAATTGGAAAAACCATGGAGGTCTACGTGGATGACATGTTAGTCAAAAGCCTCGATAAGGCCGATCACATTAAGCACCTCCGAGAGGCATTCGAAGTGCTAAGGCACCACAAGATGATGTTGAATCCAGCTAAGTGTGCCTTTGGTGTAGGCTCGGGAAAGTTTTTAGGCCTAATGGTTTCCAAGAGAGGAATCGAGGCCAATCCCGACAAAATCAAAGCAATTCTAGACATAAAGCCACCACGGACTGTCAAAGATGTCCAGAAATTAACGGGAAGAGTGGCAGCGTTGGGGAGATTCATCTCCAAGTAAGGAGAGAAGTGTTTACCCTTCTTCAAAGCACTCAAAAAAGTGAAAATTTTGAATGGACAACTGAAAGCCAAGAGGCCTTTGAGGCCCTAAAGAAATACATGGTTGAAGCACCACTATTGGCAAAACCCAAGCCAGGGGAAACTCTCTACTTGTACTTGGCAGTTTCTAACACAACCCTTGGAGCTGTACTGATAAAGGAAGAATTGAAAGTGCAGAAGCCCGTCTACTATGTGAGTAAGATTCTTCATGGGGCAGAAATAAACTACTCAACGATTGAGAAGTTTGCCTTAGCCTTGATAATGGCCTCAAGAAAGCTACGCCCGTACTTCCAGGCACACAAGATAGAGGTTTTGACTGATCAACCTCTAAGAAACATCTTGCATTGCCCTCAAGTTAGTCGAAGATTGATCAAATGGGCCATTGAATTGGACGAATTCGACATCAAGTATAAGCCTCGAACGGCCATAAAAGCTCAAGCACTCGCTGACTTCATGGTTGAATGTACCATTGACAACCAAGAAGTCGGGGGGCAGGAAGTAATAATGGAAGACAAGGAAACTGAAGACATAATCTCCAAAGAATGTTGGGTGAAGTAATAATGGAAGACAAGGAAACTGAAGACATAATCTCCAAAGAATGTTGGGTGCTCTATTTTGATGGAGCATCAAAATAGAGATCAAGTAGAGCCGGTTTAGTGCTACAAAGTCCTGATGGATTCCTCATAGAGTATGCACTGAAACTTGACTTCCCAACGACAAACAATGAGGCTGAGTATGAAGCTCTGATAGCTGTCTTAGGGCTGGCTGGAGCCTTGAGGGTCAAAACTCTGAAAGTATGTGGAGATTCGAGGCTAGTGGTTTCCCAAGTGAATGGGGAATTTGAGGCCAGAGATGAAGTCATGGCCAAGTACTTGAAACTTGTCAAGGCCATCATGACTCAGTTCGACGAATGCTATGTAGAGCACATCCCAAGGGAAGAAAACTTGAAGGCTGATGCCTTGTCTAAGTTTGCTTCTTCTGAAATTGAAAACTATGCAGGGAGTGTATACTTCCAAGTCCTGAGGACCCCAAGCATCAACGGAAAGTTGGTAGCACCCATTGATGTTGCTAGTTGTTGGATAGATCCCATCAAGGCTCATCTGGAAACTGGGTGGTTACCCAATGACACTTCAGAAGCACGAAAGCTATACGTCAGAGCACTAAGGTATACCCTGATTGAGGGAATCCTATATAAGAAGTCTTTCATCATTCCATATCTGAAATGTTTAAGACCTCAAGAGGCAGAATTAGCCCTGAAGGAAGTACATGAAGGAATTTATGGGCAGCACTTGGGGGGCAGAGCCCTTGCCCATAAAATCACTCGTCTAGGTTTCTATTGGCCAAGCATACTTGCTGATGCTAAAAGCTATGTAAAGAAATGTGAACGGTGCCAGAAACATGCACCAGTGGTTAGGCAACCACCAGAGATGATGACATCCATTAACTCACCTATTCCCTTTGCTATGTGGGGAATAGATATACTCGGGCCATTTCCAATGGCAAATGCTCAACGAAAGTTCTTGATAGTAGCAATCGACTACTTCACCAAGTGGATTGACGCTAAACCTTTAGCCAAGATAACCACCAAGCAAGTAATGCATTTCTTCTGGGAAAATGTGGTATGCAGGTACGGAATTCCGCGAGTCCTGGTTACGGACAATGGAACTCAGTTTAACAATGATGAGTTCAAGAAATATTGTGATGAGAATGATATCAAGTTGCGCTTCACTTCTGTTGCCCATCCTCAAGCAAATGGGCAAGCTGAGGTTGCAAATCGAATTATCCTGGATGGACTAAAGAAAAGAGTTGAACGCTCCAGAAACACTTGGGTAGACGAATTACTCCCCATACTTTGGGCATATCGTACTACTTGTAAAGTCACCACCGGGGCAACTCCGTTTCTATTGGCTTATGGAGTAGAGGCAGTAGTCCCGGTGGAGATTACTCACACCTCCCCAAGAGTTGAGGCTTATGAACCGGAAGAAAATGAAGAAGGCTTGAGGCTAGCTTTGGATCTAATTGATGAAGTTAGGGATGAAGCAAACGCCAAGATAGTTGAACATCAAAAGAAAGCCTCTTTCTACTACAACCTAAGGGTTAAAGAAAGGTTTTTTCGTCAAGGAGACTTGGTTCTCAAGAAAATTGAAGCATCCAGAGTTCGACAAAAGGGCAAGCTGGCCCCAAATTGGGAAGGACCATATCGCGTCAAGAACGTGTTTGGTCGAGGCTCGTACAAACTAGAAACCCTTTAAGGGCATGAGGTGCCAAGGACTTGGCATGCCTCCAATTTGAAAGTCTATTATGTTCAAAGTGTGTCCTGATTGGACTCACTACTAGGACAAATAGAAATAAGGTTCGATGAAATCATGAGCTTCCTAGAAAGCAAATGAAGGGTTGAAACCCCAGAAACCTAAAATATTCAGTCCAAACCCCATCATTTGATATGCTCAATGAAAGGCTTGAAGCCAAAACAAGACGGTATAAGACATAAAAGGCTTATGCAAGTGTCAAGTTAGCCTCGAATAAGGCAAAATCATCATAAATGTGTAGGTCACTCCACACTTTACACCAAGACGATACTCGTGAAACACTAGTGTATATTAAAATCCTCAAAAAAGGGTAGTAAGTCCCAGGTAAGGGATAAAAAGACCCCAAGTCTCGAAAAAGACCGGTATAACTCCTGTGAAATCCTAGTGCATTATCATAGACGTTGGGAAGCGTGATCAGCCATTTTAAACTTCAAAGAAGAATCCTAGAAAATCTTCAAATCCTCAACAACAAGCCATGAAGGGCCAAGGGATACAAATAAAACTAAACTTGTTAAAAGTTTAAGTTAAGCCCGAAGGCTGGAAATACATAAAGAAAGTACAAGCCATGAATGGCCACAAATAAAAAACTAACTAAGCATCTTCCCCCTTGCCACCAGATTCTGCCTCCTCCTCTGAGCTAGAGCCAGAGGAATGCTCATCAGCATCTTGGTCATCGGCAGAAGTGTCGCCAAGGGGGACGAATGCACAGGATCTAAAATCCCAGAAATCTTCAAGTCTTCAAAGCAAAATCCCAGAAATCTTCAAAGAAAACTCAGAATCTTCAAAGAAAACCCAGAATCTTCAAAGATTTCTTCAAATCTTCAAGCAAGAAACCCAGAAAAACGGTGAGATTCAACGGAAAATCTCGCTGGGAATCACTTTGTGACAGAACCCTAGCAGAGCAATTTAGAGAAGATTTTGGAGAAAATTTAGCAGAGTAACTTTGAGAAATAGAAAGTGAGGAATGAATGGAAACAACTGAGAGTTCACCCTTTTATAGGGATGACAGCCGGTCAATGGGCCGGTTGAAGGAAGGACAACCAGCATTAGCCGGTATAGTCATAAAGGCTAAAGGCCCAATAAAGGCTAAAGGCCCAATAAAAGGCTAAAGGCCCAATAAAAAAGGCTAAAGGCCCAATAAAGGCTAAAAGCCCAATAAAGGCTAAAGGCCCAATAAAAAGGCTAAAATCCCAATAAAGGCTAGAGGCCCAATAAAAAAGCTAAAGGCCCAATTGCTAAATAAAGGCCTTAGACCCAAATTGAGCCCAATATATGCGGGCCTTAAAAGCTCGAAATGAACCAAATATTCGACCAGAATCCTGGTCGAATGAGTTCGAACGGGGCTCAAAATGGAGCACATCTTCGACTAAAATCCTGGTCGAAAGTATTCGACCAGGGCCTGAAACAACGCCAGAATTCGACTAGCAACCTGGTCGAAATCATTCGACCAGGAGGTAAAATCAAGTCAAGATTCGACCAGAAACCTGGTCGAAACCATTCGACCAGGAGGAAAAAGCCAGCCAAAATTCGACCAGAATCCTGGTCGAAGGTGTTCGACCAGGACCCAAAAGTGAGGTCGAATTCGACCAGGATCCTGGTCGAAAATAAACTGAAAAATCAAAAAATTGATTTGTCTTCTATGGAATTGATGAAAAATCCCGATTCCTGTTTTGGGAAAAATACAAAATGGATTTAGAACTATATGTTCGTCAAACCAAGCCACAATACGGAAGAAAAATTTCGTAACTCCCGAATAAGCTAACTTCTACGATAATCTAAAAGAGATTTTCCTAGAAGTTGGGGGGCAAATGATATGGACAGAAAAGTAATTATAGAAATATAATTGATGATTCAATTAAAAGGCCGGTATTTAAGGACCGACACCCTAATTATTCATTAATTTCGTAATTAATGAATAGGGAAAATATACAGCTCATAAAAAGAGTCCAAAATATGGTAAATTCATCAAAGAAGGATCCGGAATCCCAATTAAAGGCAATTAATGAGTCATAGCCTTTATCAACAAGGAAACGAATTCTCCAGCAAGAAATACAATGTTTATCCAATAACAAAAAGGAGACTTATTCGCTAAGACTCCTAAACATACCATAAATACTATGCTCTAGACGCCTATATAAGGACCCTGATCCTACAATCAGAACTACGTTTTGGGCACAGCTCCATACGTCATCTACTACGTTTTGGGCACAGCTCCATACGTCATCTACTACGTTTTGGCACAGCTCCATACGTCACAACGCCTCGAAGGCGCAACAAGCCATGAAGGCACCCCTAGAACTACGTTTTAGACTTCATCCTCGAATAAGGACATACAAGTCACTACGTCCTTGGTGTGCCCCTGCCACCATAGCCCCGAGGGCAACACCAAGAACTACGTCTTTGGCTTGATTCTCAATAACGATTTGAGATACGTAGGCATCTTGTGAGGACCAATTAAGTCCGGAAACACGAGTGCAGCCATTAAAGCTCGAAGCTCATTAATCCTAGCATTAAATTCACAAAGCACGTTTTTTAATCCATAACACATATCTATCTATACTCTATATTAAAAGCAGAAACCCCTTCTTAATGGTATGTCATGTATACCGCGGTATACATATAATTATTAATTTAATTAGTTTAATATAATTGATTTAATTTCATAGTTTAATATAATTGATTTAATTTCAAATTAACTATTATTAAATTAAAAATCAATCTCTTTACTAAAACTAGAAACCTCTGGTGTGGTATGTCATGTAGATATACATATAATTATTAGCTTAATTAGAGCATATAATTATTAATTTAATTAGTTTAATATAATTAATTTAATTATTAACTATTATTAAATTAAAAAATTAATCTCTTTACTAAAACTAGAAACCCCCTATTAATGGCGTGGTAAGTCATGTAGATATACATATAATTATTAGCTTAATTAGTTTTAAAAATATTGTTAATATAAAAACTAATCTATACTTTTTAAAAGCATACTCCCTCTTAAATGTATGATATGTCATGCATACTACGATATACACATATAATTATTAGTTTAATATGTATTTAGTTTAATTCAAAATTAATATAATTATTACTATTAAATTAAATTAATTGACAACAATAATCAAGTTACATACTAGAAATCTACGAGCAACGTGTTTGAATTGATATCGGATGGTAAATCCTCAAGTATCATACTTATGTACTAAAAATAAACTCTATCAAAAATACTACATTGTTTCCATAAAAGGCATTTTTAATACGCATAATGGTAAGTTGGTAACTCATAAACTTAAGAAATCTATATTTTATATATTAAAAATAGAAACCCCCTCTTAATGGTATGGTATGCCATGTATACCGCAATTTACATATAATTATTAGTTTAATTAGCTTAATATAGTTGATTTAATTTCATATTAATTATTATTTAATTAAAAATTAATCTCGAATTTAAAGCAGAAACCCCCTCTTAATAGTATGATATGTCATATATACCGCGATATACACATAATTATTAACTTAATTAGTTTTAAAAATATTGTTAGCTTAATTCCAAATTTATTTAATTATTATTATTAAAATATAAACTAATCTATACTTTTTAAAAACATAACCCCCTCTTAACGCATCTTAAAGGTATGATATGTTATGTATACCACGGTATACACATATAATTATTAGTTTAATTAGTTTAATGCGTAATTAGTTCAATTCAAAATAAATATAATTATCACTATAAGATTAAATTAATTGCCAACAATAACCAAGTTGTATACTAGAAATCTACAAACAATTTAGTGTTTGAACTGATATCGGGAGGATTGTTTGAACTGATATCGGGGAGGGGTAAATATCATAGTTAAACACTTAAAACATTATGTACTAAAAGTAAACTCATCACAAACATTACATTGTTCTCATACAATGTTTTTTTGCTACTAAAAAGTTTTAATACGCATAATGGTAAGTTGGTAACCGATAAACTTAAGAATTTTTTTACGTGAGTAAATAAAAATATCATCCATTAACATTACATATAAACTAGACACAAGAGGTCTTGCTTGAACAACCACCAGCACACAAGAAGTATTTCTTTATTAGTAAAATAATAATTATTTTAATAAGAATAATTTATTTATATTTTCAAATTTGTAAAAAAATGCATAATAAAAATTTATAATACAATTAATAAAAAAATTGATTAATACAATTAATATAAAATTGCATAATAATACCATTAATATATATGCTATATTTATAACTATTACCTTTTATACTATAAGTTATACAAAAACTCTGTATTAATATACTCCCTCCGTCCCATAATAAACGTCAGTAATTATTATCTATCTTACTATTACGAATGTGTATTTCATGTACTCGATCTCGATATGTTCACCACCACAATCAGGTCGGGAATTTAGGGAATTGTTCGGGTTCGAGCGGGAATGCCCACATATATAGAAATAATTTGAAAACTTTTTTTCATTGAAACACAATAGTACTATAACTCAGGTTGGATTTGTTGTTGCTACTACATAATTATACAAAAAATTTAACTTCTTTGATTTCACCGGGATTCGATTATCATAACTATTTAATTAAATAGTCTTTATTTATTATAGACTTTCATTTAAATTTCACATTGAATTCTACAAATCAACATATTTAAATTAATATTTATTAATTATCTTTATACTCAATATTCAAATTTTATTTTAATAATTTAATTTTTATTCTCGATCCGTGCTTCACACGGGTTATAGGCTAGTTCTTTATAATACGTTATTAAATAATCCTGAAAATAACATTTCTCATATTTTTTTCAAAATTAGATCATCGTTGTATTTAAAACAAATGTACACACATGACAGGAGTATACAGTATACAACAGTATACTATTTCATGTATGACTAACCACAGACTGTACTAGACATTAAGTACTAACAACTAACTGATACACATAAAGTACATATAAATCTCTATATTTCCAAGAAATGTGCAGGCAGGACTGGTAGAGAAGATGGGAAACTTTTATTTTAAAATTTCAACTTAAAAAACCCATCTTTTTGTAGTTAAACTACTAAACCCACCATCATTTCTTTAAACTATTATTTTTACTCTACCTCTCTGAACCTTGATCCCATCACACCATTACTGTCCCTTCATCCTTGTTTTTCTGAAGTGAGAAAATTAATGTAGATTTAGAGAGAGAGAGAGAGAGAGACGAGAGAGAGAGAGAGAGATTGTACTAAAAGGGTATTTTGAAAAAAATCAAGATTTTTACTTTTTTGTCTGATCAATGTTGTACTTTTGTGTTGGGGTTTTATAAAGGTGTAATCTTTATGTGTTTCTTGAAGTGGGGTTGTTGATTTTGTAGTAAAGGTGGAATCTTTTGTGTTTGTATGTCTGTTTGTGTGTATATGTTTGGTTCTTGGGGTTTGATCTGATAATGGGTTGGAGGTGTTTTTGTGTGGTTTGGTGATTTGGGTATGAAAATTGAGTGTTGATTTGATTGATTTTAGGGTGTTTTGAGGTTAAATTTGGTGGTAGTTGTGAATTTAGTTGAAATGGATCAATATGAGATTATGGAGCAGATTGGAAGAGGGGCATTTGGGGCTGCTATTCTTGTTAATCATAGGGTGGAAAAGAAGAAGTAAAGTTTCGATTTTTAGTTTTTTCTTGAATGTTTTTGGTTAAGTACATTATTTACAATGCAAGTATTGAATTTGTTGGAATTGTTGTTTTTGTGATGATTAGGTATGTGCTTAAGAAGATTCGTCTTGCTCGACAGACTGAACGGTGCAGGAGATCTGCTCATCAGGAGGTACTTTTCAGTTCGATACTTTTGTGGATAAGTTTTTGAATTTAGATTTAGTTTGATCAAACATAATGTGGATAAGTTTTTGAATTTAGATTTAGTTTGTTCAAACATAATATTGTAGAGGTGCTAGTTGCTCAATGAGTATGAGTTGATCATTTACTTGAATTTGCCATATATCTATGAATGATGTTATAGGTAGGAATGCTTCTCTGGCCGAAATGTGGATTTTACCTGCTTGTAGATGTTTTATAGACATATGACCATATCTTCGCTTATCTTTGTTTATATTGCGCCTTTGTGATTGAATTTTTTGGTTTTGCAGATGGCTTTAATTGCAAGGATTCAACATCCGTACATTGTTGAGTTTAAGGAGGCATGGGTGGAAAAGGTGTGAGGCTAGTGTTTTTCTGCAAAAATTGAATTGATGTTCCTTAGAATTTTTTTGTTTTGTTTTTCATTCTGGTCCTGAGTTGGTATATGTGCAACGTGATGCAGGGATGCTATGTCTGCATTGTAACTGGTTATTGTGAAGGCGGAGACATGTAAGTTAATGTTTGGAACAGTAAATTATTTTGTAATCTCTGCTTAAGTTTCTAATGTGTAAAACTTTTGAACAGTGCTGAATTGATGAAAAAAATGAATGGGCAATACTTTCCAGAAGAGGTATGCTTCCAGTCCGTGAGAGCTTCAAACTAATCATGAATGCACATGTTGTTAGTGTGTGATAATGAAAGCTCTAACGATTCGACTGCAATTATAAAAATTCATTATAGAAAAGATTCCAATTGTTATATCATTATTGTATTCCAATTGTTGCACCTTTATCCTGATTGTTTCACTTGCCAATAAATATTGGCAATAAACAGGTAATCTGCAAGTGGTTTACTCAGATACTGCTGGCAGTCGAATATC
The DNA here is from genome assembly GCA_030848705.1 of Heracleum sosnowskyi. Classification (NCBI taxonomy): domain Eukaryota; kingdom Viridiplantae; phylum Streptophyta; class Magnoliopsida; order Apiales; family Apiaceae; genus Heracleum; species Heracleum sosnowskyi. The sequence goes on from CM061245.1 coordinate 8,481,020, forward strand.
TGCATTCGAAATATGTACTTCACCGTGACCTAAAGGTATGTTTAGAATATCTTTCAAATGTCTGTGTTTAGCTCTTTTAATACAAAATGATATGAACTAACTTCTTTAGGACTTTATATCCAGTGTTCCAATATATTTCTCACCAAAGACAAAGATGTTCGCCTTGGTGAGTTTGCCACTTTTTTGTTTTGTTTACATTGAGAATAATTCTGTCCTAACTTGCCTTTATTTATATTAATCTGGTATGTGTCCAGGGGATTTTGGACTTGCTAAGACTTTGAAAGCAGATGACTTGACTTCTTCGGTATGTGCATTATTTATCTGCCACTTTTTATCATATTATTGAATTAACAATAACAATAAATTTTAGGGAATGATTTTATATTATTCTAGTAAAGGCAAGAGTTCTCTTTGTTTATTCCATAGTGAATCAACCATGCAGTATTTTATTTGTATGCAACCATCGTGGCAAAGAAAGTCTAACTATCATGTAGGCAAATATGCAGTAAGCTTTAGAATAGTACATTATCCTTTTATAGCCTTCTAGATATGTTTTCATTATCTTATGGCCTAAGTGGGCATCTAGGCTTTTGAGATTCTTGCCTTTAGTACCTTGGCAACTATATATCAAATTTCACTCGCCAACAAATGACAGCTAATAAATTGTATTTAAGTACCTATGATATCAATGTAGAAATCGTAGTTTTAGTTGGAGAGCTTGTTGTTGGGGTTTGGGGGGGGGGGGGGAGGGGAGGTTCCAAGTCGTTGATGTTATAAGTCATATATTTTATTTATGTTTCTTTTTCCTTTTCTGTAGTATTTGATGCATATTACTCTGTACCACCAATTTATTACAAAATGTTCACATGGTGGGGAGTACGTACTGCGTTTTTATCAACGATCTAATAGTCTGTGCTTTGGGTGATATCAGGTTGTTGGAACTCCAAATTACATGTGTCCAGAACTTCTCGCAGACATTCCTTATGGTTTTAAATCTGATATCTGGTCTCTAGGTATGTATATGTTCAATATATTGTATGTAATGGTTGTAGATGGAAGTTTGAAATCATAGGAAAGTACTGCTGTAAATGTTGAGCCATAATTTATTTTTTTATCCTGGAAATTGGCTTGGATTGTTATGGTTTGTCTTTTGACATTTTTATTTCTTTTCCATGATGCCATTATCATTTGGGGATTATTTGGTTTTGAGATTTCTGGGGTTATATGGGGATATTGAGGCTTTACACTTATATTCATCATTTGACCTGCTTAATTTTTTCTGCATTCTTGTAACTTCTTGTGTTCATCTGCCTGGGTCTTCTTCTTCTTCTTTGTCTGTCTAATCATTTCCGTCATAATTAATTGTTTTTCTCTGTTTATCAGGTTGCTGTATGTATGAGATGGCTGCTCATCGCCCTGCTTTCAAAGCTTTCGTAAGATTTTCCATGCTGCTCTGTATCTGATACAGTGTTTGCAAGTATTTATAGGATCCTGTTTTAGTCTCCTGTGCATCCAAATCGACAATTTAAAGTATCCTTGTATTACTTTTTTATCAAGTACCGTGAACTTTATGAAAATTTGAATGATAACCTACTTGTTAAATTTGTAGCAAGTAATATCTGAGTCTTGTTGGAATAAAGATATAACATTAAAAAAATTTGTTTGTAATTTCTATAATTGAACAATTTTAAGGAAGCATATCTGCATTTTGAAATGGTTGGTTTGTTATATAAATATTATTGAAAAATGAAGGTGTCATACACCAATCTACAATATTTTTTCTGTATGCTTTAGCTCTGAATATATAAATATTTGTTGTCATGTAAATATAGCATTATAGCTCCATGCTTGGGTACAATTTTTAGAAAAGGCCAACTGTTAGTCAAAGTCTATTTAATTTTCTTGTTCTTGTGAGCTCTGAAATGAAGCGTAGGAACAATTCATTGTATATCTTCCTACTATATAGGTGTGTGGTATTTTGAGGGAGGGGGGAGGAGAAGGCATACATTTTTCACAGTATACAATTTACAATTAGTAGGGTTGGGTTATATATCAGTTTTTTATATAATGGTTTGAAAATTTTCAAACTGGGTTGGGTCACTTATAATACCCTCAACCCGACCAACCAGACCCATGTGCACCACTTCATGTGTGTGTTAAACACATTGGACAAGTATGCATCACTACCAGATAGCAAATCAATATTTACTTTAGATACTTTAAACTAATGGTCTAGCTCGAAATCTGTTGCCCTTTTTAATCCTTTCTGATTATGTTCTTGCCACTGCCAAGATTAGGTACCCCTAGCCCTTCGGTACACAGTAACTGATCTTATTAATTTTGGACAATCCTTTGTTTAGACATTAGCTTCGACAGTATGAAAGCATTCTGTGTTTTGGTGTATTTTTGTACAACATATTAGCTAAATTTGTGGATACAGCTGTTGCAGGTTCTACCACTGTTTTTTATTTCTAGTCTGATGCTGAAATGTACACTGATCTTTGTTTTTGACTAATCGGGTCATGCCCGTTTAGAAAATTGCTTCTGTGGTGTCTGGTTTATATTTAGTCAATCACATTCATGCGACCTCAAGTAGTTCTTGACATTGTGTCTGTACACTTGTTTCAGGACATGGCAGGACTCATAAGTAAGATAAATCGATCCTCCATTGGTCCTCTGCCTCCTTGTTACTCCCCATCTTTGTAAGTCGAATAATGCTTGCACGGGCATTCTAAAAGTTTAAACTGTTACGGTCTAAGTATATGCGGATGTTTTCTTGGATTTTGTATTTTTGAACCTTCACCTTACTGACTGCCAAGCTATCACAATCACTTACCCTACTGGTCCTGGAGGTGCTTGCATCTGGGCCTAGGTGAGTGATGGTGGTGAAGCTATGTATATGTATTGGTTGGGCTTATTATATCATTCAGCAATATAAGTTACATAGTTTTAAAGGTACACTTATATTCATGTCTTAATCGTATTGGTAGTGGTACCACCTTAGTTTAAAAAGTCTACTACATAGATTCATAGCTTCCCAAATGTTCAGCTTCACGATTTATATTCATGTTTATCTTGTTATCTGCTCATTGTGCTCTCACTACCTATAAAAAGCATTCTTTAGTTCTGTTAATTCTTCTTTTCTCTTAAAAATTTAAATACCATATGTTTGGCCTGTTAGTTGATTTTGTTGACGACCACAGAAACGTTATGGCCAGGAAATGCATATGTATTTTTGCGTTTACTAGTTATTAGTCTTACTTGGACCAAGCCGTCAATCATATGATTCTGTGTTAATTACCATTAGAACTTACTCTCGTTCTTTCGGCAACAACATGTGTGTAAGGTCTCAGATCTGAGAATTAGAGTTGATTAATTAACATAGGTTGTCTTGGACATTCAGATTAAGTTGTCTGAACTGTCCCTCAATCTTGTGAAAAAGAGTCTAGAATCTCATCATAGCCTGTTATATTTCTTTGAGTATAAATTTTAAACTATTCCCTTCTTACACAGCAATCTATTCAGAATGGATGATTCCTAGGCATTGTAAAAGCAGAGGGTTAAATCATCTACTCTGTAATTTAGAGTTTAATTGAGGTGCTTTTTGGCAGCTGGTGGATTAATTCTATAGTACAAAGTTTTTTTTTTTTCTCTGTCTGCTGGAAGTGGAATCTCTTAGAGATTCATTTGATTGTAAAATTTTTCTTACATTGCAGCTTTTCATTGCCAACTTACTTTTTTCCTTTCCCCCATACCATCAGAATGTATTTAACCCTAATCGACCCTACTTGCAGGAAAACTCTTATTAAAAGCATGCTGAGAAAAAATCCTGAACATCGGCCTAATGTAAGGATTCACCAAACAATGAATATTTCACCAATTAATTTTTTTTCCCTTTGGTAATCCATTTTAAATGTTTTGAATCAAATCTGACCAGGCATCAGAAATCCTGAAGCACGCATACCTGCAGCCGTATGTTGAACAGTACCGTCAATCTCCCATTTCTCCTAGAAAATCTCTTACTCCTGCTCGTGATGTCAGAAAGAATATGGCTGAAAGCCAAAGTAGTAACAGTTCTTGCAGTGATAGGGATAGTTTAGTGTCAAGTGAGAAAATTATGCGACCCATGGTTTGCAGTTGTGACAAAAAAACCAGTGACGTAGATTTGGCTTCTGTCGAAGAGGGTGTTGGCTCTCAGCAGCTAACAGTAACTGATGAACATACAAGTGACCCGTGCGTTGTGAGATTGGATGTTCAGCAAGTGAAGAAACCCATCAAAGATGAACATAGATCAAATATTGAAACAAAGCAACCAAAAACCATAAAAAATATTATGACGGCTTTGAAAGAAGGAAAAGTCCGAGAAAATAGTTCACCTATGAGAAATCGTAGCCAGAGAACTAAGATGGATGATTTACCTAGAGTTGCCAAACTAGCAGCTGCTACTCCTAGTTCAAAGATTATTGCAATTGCACCACCATCGGCACCAGCAAAAACCAGCTCTGATTCAATGAAGCCGATACAGGGAGTAAATCCTTTGAAGCATCAGGTACTGCTGCTTAATATTCTATGTACTGCTTTATCTATGTGCTGTAGCGTTTCCCGATATTAATGAACTATATTCACAGTTACCAGCTTCTGATTCCACTCCGAAGACTAAACCTAAATTTGAGGGAATTACTCCGTCTGGTCCTCCAAGATTAAAAACCCCTCCTAGTCTTGCACGGCAATCATCATTTATGGGTCGGATGAGACAATTAGGTGTTGGTACTCCAGTTTTAGCGAATAACAATGTGAAGCACGGACCAAGCGAGACAACAACTCAGAATCATGAAAGCGTGACTCCTGATAATGCGTCTAGTGCGCACCTTTCACGTGCATCAAGGGAGATTATCTGCAACTCCCAAACACCTGTGCTGGAACCATCCATAGGAATGAAGACAGAGAGTAGCAATTCTATCTCATCTTCAGCGTCGGTTCAAGGTTTTGATATCTGTGATGATGCGACAAATCCTGTCAACAATTCAACAGAGCTAATTCTTCCTAATTTTGAGCAAGTGTCCCAGGCTGAAACTTCTGAGTCATTTCAACCCAGTGTCTCAGCAGGTTCATCCTTACATTCTGAGGTGGCTGGAGTTAAGTCTAGGGAAACAAATGGATTTGCTGATAGATCTTCGGCGTGTTCAGGCAGCACCGATGAGTTGCACTTTGAGTTTGAAAGTGCGAGTTATGTTCCTTTTAATGAAAATTTGGGCACAAGTTCTGCTTTGCAGGTCCAGTTTCCAAGATCTGCAGAAATACATGCGAAGAGGGATGGCGCCTTGACAAGTAAGGCTAGTACTTCAAGTGATCAAGTGCTCCAATCGCAACAAACTTATACAATAGATGGTGATGATAAGTTCACAGTTAAAGAACACGTGGCATCAGCAGCAGATACAACCTCTATTAGTAACCCCTCTGTTACAACTAGCCCAAATAGTCATAATGTTGAGAAGGGAATCATTTTGAGGAATCCAACAATTGAGAAGCACACAACTTCACAGTTTCCACCAGCTTTTGATGATATCATTCATGTTATAAGACATAGTAGTTATCGCGTAGGGAGTGATCAAGCTGTGATGGAAACTGTTGAGAGAAATGTAGACTCTGGGAAACAGATAAATATAGCAAGGGATGAGGCAGAAACAAGAAACCCCCCCACTCCAGTTGCAAAATCATGTAATAGCTCTGAGATTATGACACCCAAGTCGGACCTTTCTGATGATTCCACTCTTAAGGAAGCAGATTCGAGGATTACCACCTCAAATGTACAAATATTAGACTCTTCAGAGCCAGAAAAAACCAACACCCCCACAAGTGTAGCTCGGGCAGAGACACCTGGAAAGGAGATATTAGATGTCAATTCTTCTAGCCAGAGAGCAGAGGCACTTGAAGGATTACTGGAGTTATCGGCTGACTTGCTTCAACAAAACAGGTTGGAAGAGCTTGCTATTGTTCTAAAACCCTTTGGAAAAGTTAAGGCTGATCCGAGGGAAACAGCCATCTGGCTAGCAAGAAGTTTGAAAGGGATGATGCTTCAAGATTTGGGAGGGAATTCATGAATCACCATCAAGCTGGTAAGCATGATATATTTTATTTTTTTTGAGTTAATTGATGGTGCCCTAATATTTCCAACATCTTTTTTCTCATACGTATGAGCTACACTTGAAATTAAGCAACTGTAAAGGGCCCTTCAATTTTCAGATTTCAAACTGGTTAATCTTTGTTCTGTAACACTTCAGGTGCACGGTGCTGTGTATAGTGACCATACAAATGCGAAAAAACGAAAAATAGGAATTGTGTTGCAAATAAATGTATGGATAATTCCTAGTACATTCTGATCTTAATTGAAAACAAACTATTATACTCAACTTTCCCCACATCCCCCTCACAGGGTATAAGAGAGATCATGGCTGCTCCCTTTGAGGGCATCATGCTCATGCTGTTAGTACTTATTATGATCACATCACTTTGTTGATTCATTTGCATCTAAACACTAGAACTAGATTATTGTTTTCTTGTAGTTCGATCAAGTTATAATATTCTTTGTGGTTATCAATGTAAATTCTTAGGGGGTAACATGCACCCCACTTAACCAACATCTCTTGGTGTAACGGTATCTCTCTCGTTCTTTTTGCAACATATCAAGGGTTTGACAGCAAAAAAAGTGTGCCTGTGTTTAAATAGGGGAAAAAAGTCGTGTACCACATATTGCTCATGCATATTTATGTCTGAAGGAGTATGATTAAAAGTATTTGAATGCCCGCTCTGTTTGAGAACAAAAACTTAGGCGGGGACGAGAATATTTCTGTTTTACCTCAATTGTAAAAATTATTTCAGCAAAAATTGCCACCTCGAATAATAGAAAACAGAAGGAATAAAAAACAATCCCTGAAATCCTAGAACTAGTCTCCCCTTCCAACAAAAAATTCGATTACTGTAATCTGAATAATAAAAAATTCTATGCAAGGCCATGTCGATCTAAATCTCTAGTCTACACTCAAATTATAAACTAAAGAATATTAAAAATTTTATATATCCAAATTATTTAGTCGTTAATCTCATGATCAAAAGAAAATCATTCATATAGCCCTTTTGAGTAGGGCTGAGCATTCGGTCGGGTCGGTTCAGAACTGGACCGAACCGAATAAATCGAAAACCGAATTATTATTCTTTTCGGACCGAACCGAAATTGTATTTGGACCGGAACCGAACCGAAATAATGCTATTTGGTTCTTTCCCTCAAGAACCGAAATTTTTTCAAAAAAAAAATTGTATTTCAAAAAAAATAAAAAAAGTATGATTTTCCTAAAAATAAAAATATTAGCTAATGAAATACAAGTCTGAGATGTAAATATAATAGTTAAAACTGAAATTAACTAAGCACAATATATGAAAGAGTCTGTCTCAATTGACAAAGGGTCTGCCTCTTTGTTAAATGGGACTGTCTCAATAGGTTAAATATAAAACAAATACTGAATAAAATTATTCTGCAGAAATATAAATAACACCAAAACTTTTCTCTTGGTTCGGCCCCTACCAGTGTCTATGGCCTACGTCCAAGTCCCTATGCCAACTAGCACAGAGAATATATTATTATCAATTAATAATACACTTACAGTTTATCCCGATTACAAAATGATAACCTCTTGGAAGAACCCTTCCCTTGACACAACTGTCCACTAGCAACAGATAACCTATCTCGCTAGCACCTTAGGTTGAATTTTGTAATCCTATCTATTTGCCACAACCCGGCACAAGTATAGATAAAGTAAATTAATACAACTCAACAATAATGAATCTTCTGAAACAAAACTGATTTGATCTCGAAAGCTTAGTAGAAGAATGTAAATTGATTGCTCGAAGTTGTTCTTTTGTCACACCACCTGAATGAATATATATCTTCCTGAAAATAGCTGTTTGAAGAATTTGAATTGCAACGGCCAGGAAACAGAAGATAAGTATAAGCATAATCTGTTAGAAAAGATAAGGCAATAAATACAAACAGATTTGAATAAGTCTTGATTGATTTAATATCGTTAGGATAATCATCAATAACAATATTAGATTTGAACAAGTCAAATCTCCTGGAATCGAGTAAGATCAAATCAATTATTTTCAAAACATTCATTTTTCTGATTAAGTTATATCAATTACTAAGATAAACTTTCAGACATTTATCATCATTAAAATCCGAACAATCTCCCCCTTTTTTATGATGATGAACCATATCTGAAAAAAAACATTGAAGCTCCCCCTATCGCAATGAACTTATAAAACATAAAACCATAAATCATCTAAAGTTCATGCAAGATCACATAATACTTAATCAGAAATAATACCACATATGCATTTCATAATCATCACATATTAACCTGTTTTAAACTATAGATCAATTCATGAAACCAATAACTTAAGTCTTACAAGTTATAATAATATCAAATGTCAAAGACTTCAAAAAAGTTCAGATTTCTCCCCCGTTCAAAATCATAAAAAAAACTTAATCATCAACATCAACTGGAGACTGCTTGGCTTTGCCTTTGCGAGAAGCAGCTGGAGGAACAACTGGTGGCTGGCCATACTCAGAAAACATAGTTGAATAAAAGTTTGACGAAGGCGACTTCCCATCCCTAGCAGACAGCCACTCAAAAATCTTCTCACGATATTCTGCGGCAGTAAATCCAAGAGCTTCCGGTGGAGGAATAGCAGGTAATGGAAGAGGTGTAGTGATCTCCGCAAGAGTGCTGTCGTCCATCCAGTCACGAGAATGCCACTGGAGATCCTTCTTATGCACCAGTGATGAGACCTGCTTGGACACGAACTTGGTTTCGGAACTAAGAATATAAAATAATTTCACAAACTCCTTATCCCAAGCCTTGGCAGCATGAGTTAAACCATCTTGCACATTGCCGAACTCAAAATTCATGGATGAAAAAAGTTTAGAATAAAGAGATTTTAAAAAGATCAGTTGAGTGTCAACAGATTCAAAGTGAGAAGTTGTGGACTGAAATAAGGATAGAACAGAATCAAGCTTTGAATTGACAGATTGTAGCAAAGATGTGTTGTCAGCAACTTTCTTTGACAACTCAGCAAAGTGAGGATTTGTCTCAATCGAGACAGAAGAAGTACCAACAAAAGCAGGAGGAACAGTTTTAACAACAGGATTAAAAACTAATCTGTTATTAATCAGTTGAAGTTTGTTTGCAGTTAATACCTTTAAATCAAAAGTATCAACAATAGACTCGGAAATATCAGAATCAGAGATAATATCAAAATAGCGAAACAATTTGGTTAACAAAGCTGGGTAAGGCAAATGCATAGAATCATGGTTAACACAATGTATCATTTGTTTGATGAGAAAAGAGGAAACATCAAACGGAAAACCCGAAACAAAAAGAGCCAATAAAATCGAATCCTGATGAGTGAGACAATCCCGACCACTACTACGGGGACAAACATTTGTATGTATTAAACGAAACAAACACAAAGCTGGAGGAGTAAGTAATGAAACTGAAGGTTTAGAAGTATACTCATCAGATAGAATCAAAGCTAGTTGTTGTTCATAAGAGAAGCCCTCAATGTCTGACACTGGTTGATGAGAAGTTGAAAAAGGACACGGACCTTTGTCAGAAACAGCAACAATGGAGGAAAGCAACTCAGGTTTGAACACAATCGGAATATCTTTAACTAGAGAATGAACCCAATCACCATGAATAGAAAGATGTGCATAGAACTCACGTACCAAGTCGGGGTAAATTAGTATTTCCGGTGATAAAAGAGAAGTACAACCAACCGAATCAAACAACTTCACAATACCAGCATCTTGTAATAATGGGAGATCAACCAGACGTTCTTTGATAATCGAGCGTTGCATAGACTTCGCCAAAGTGGGTCTTGTACTTCTGGACGAATTGAGAGATGAATCAGAGGATACCGTAGACGGGGCAATTCTTTGTCGTTTGGATGGTGTTTGAGATGTAGTGGGGCGTTTAGAGATTTTCTTTGTTTTTGCCATTGAGAGAGAAAAGGAAGATAGAAGAGAGACAGGTGAATGAAGAAGAAAGAGAAAGTAAAAAAAAATAGAAAACAAAGAAAAGAGGGGTTTTAAGAGAAGAGAAGGTGAAGAGTTTGGCAATCAAAAGACATTGCATGGGGATATGTGAATACAAGCGTGTAGCAGTAGGAAAGTGGAATAGACAGAGGTGTGTCTAATCAACAGAGAAAAACAATAAATGTGAAACACAGAAACCCGAGGCATAGAAATAGAAAAGATTAATTAAAAGTACACATGCCTAACTCACGTCTTAACATGCAAAACCGAGATGCAAATAGATAGGATTACAAAATTCAACCTAAGGTGCTAGCGAGATAGGTTATCTGTTGCTAGTGGACAGTTGTGTCAAGGGAAGGGTTCTTCCAAGAGGTTATCATTTTGTAATCGGGATAAACTGTAAGTGTATTATTAATTGATAATAATATATTCTCTGTGCTAGTTGGCATAGGGACTTGGACGTAGGCCATAGACACTGGTAGGGGCCGAACCAAGAGAAAAGTTTTGGTGTTATTTATATTTCTGCAGAATAATTTTATTCAGTATTTGTTTTATATTTAACCTATTGAGACAGTCCCATTTAACAAAGAGGCAGACCCTTTGTCAATTGAGACAGACTCTTTCATATATTGTGCTTAGTTAATTTCAATTGGTATCAGAGCAGGTGCATTTGACATTTGTTTTAAGTGTTTATTTTGCTAGCGATCAATGGCACAATCTAATTGGCAAGAACGTCACTCAAACAACATTCCTCCTCTTCTTCTTGGAGCTGAAAATTATAATGATTGGAAGTTTCGAATGAAAATTTTTCTCCAAAAGGATGCCTATGAATGGGATGCTGTTGAAAATGGGATCATCATTCCTATGAAAGATGGAAAGCCTAAACCAGTCAAGGAACTTACTGCTGATGAAGTCAATTCTCTGAACTACAATGCTCGAGCAATGAATTCTCTTCTAAATGGTTTAAGTTCTACTGAACTAAGAAAAGTTTCGGCATGCACTTCTGCTAAACAAGTCTGGGATACTATCAAAGTCAGTCATGAAGGGACATCTAAAGTTCGTGAAGTGAAGCTGGATCTATTACTAAGTGACTATGAAAGTTTCAGACTCGAAAAAGATGAAAGTATTAAAGAAGCTCAGGGACGATTTCTTATACTGATGAACTCTATTGCTCTACTCGAAAGACATATTCCACAAGCTGAAATCAATAGAAAGATTCTTCGATCACTGCCTAAGAAATTTGCACCTAAAGTTACCACTCTTCAAGATTCTACTTTAATTTCTACTATGGAAACACTAACTCTTTTTAGTGAATTGGAAGAATTTGAAAATCAATTACGCAGGTACGACGAAGAAGATGAAATTCCTAGAAAGAAGACACTTGCTCTTCGTGCTGATGAGTCTGATGAAGATTCTGATGAAGACATTGCACTTCTTACAAAGAAATTTCAGAAATTTTTGGCCAAGAAGAAATCTGCAAGTCGATTCACTAAATTCAACTCTCCGAAGAAAGACGACAAGAATAGCTATAAAGATGACGCATGTTTTGAATGTGGAAAGAAAGGTCATTACAAGAAGAACTGTTTCAAGCTTAAGGCAAAACAGAAAGCTTCTGGATCTCAAGACAAAAGAAAGAATAAAGCTTTTCTTACTTGGAGTGATGATGAATCAGAAGCTGAAATAGATTCTGATGATGAAGTAGCTCAATTATGTCTGGCTGGCATTGAAAGCAATCCTTCTGATGATGAAGAGGTAAATACTATTTCTAATTCTTCAAATTATGATATTACAAGAAATATTGCATTGTTGCAGGGACAAAACAAGAAATTACGAGAGAAAAATGCTTATCTAAAACAAACTCTCAACGAAGTTCTAAATGAGATGGACGACTCCATGAAAGATGAAATGCTTACAGAAGAAATCAGAGTTCTATCTGAAAAGGTGTCAAAACTTTCAGAAGAAAATGATTACTTGAGGAACGAAATAGAAATGAAGGATGCTTGTCTGATCACTCTGAAACAGCAAACATTTGCTGAAAGCAAGAAAGCAAATACAGATTGTTAGGAATATGTTGTTCTTGATGATAAGCATAAAACACTTAGTAGAATTTGTGTAAAGTCAATTTTGTAGCTGTCAACGAAATAGCATGCTTAGCAGTGTTTCGTTGACAGGAAGCTCATCAACGAAATGAGTGTTGTAGCAATTGCATTGTACAATACTTCACAGTATGATAGGCATTCTATTATATGTTTTAGATAGGTTTTCTAAGTCATGTTGACTATGTACTAGATAGGCAAAATAGGTTGGTTAATTGTAAATATGTAATGCCTTGTAATTCTGCCTAAGTGAAGACATGTCAACGGTATGAAGATTACTCTGTCAACGGTATGGAGTTTACCCATCAACGAAACGAGGGAAACACCATCAACGAAATGAAGAATGAAGCTATCAACGAAACACATCTCCTTGCTATCAACGAATCAATGTTGCTTTTTGAACAGTTGACAAAGTGATAGTGACAGTTTACTGAACAGATCTAAAAGGAGATATGGAAGTGTACTTTGCATTGGAAACCATCAAAGTGGATACTGGAAATAAGGAAACATTCCAATTTCCAATAAGGCTCTTGGGAATGATTATAATGAGCATGAAGACAAAAGCTAAGATCTCCAAGGACCATTGGACAAAAAGAATGAAAAGCAAGCTACTGATGGTTACTACTATTATTCTTTAGTTTAACCAAACGTAGAATTGTAAACTTGGGATATATAACCAAGTGTAGCAGTTACTTTAGAAAAGAGAGAGAAGAAACACAAATAGATTGTATTAGCTATTTTGAGAGCAATTCTTCTCTACAACCTTGTAACTGAGCAGCTGTGTACTTTTGTATCACAGATTATTTCCGCAATAAAAACACTTCAGTTGGATCATCAAACAATCCAACTGAATTATTTATATCTTGTGTTTTTATTTATTCAGTTCAGTTTTATTTTATAAAGTGTTTTTAGTTTCAAGGAAATATCAAGAATTGTATTCAACCCCCCCTTCTACAATTCTGTTAGGTCATTTGGGAATAACAATTGGTATCAGAGCGAGCTTCTAACATACAAGAAGTTTAAAGATCAAGACCAAAAACAGAAACCATGGTGAAGAAGGATGCAGGTGTGAAGATACCAGTTCTTGATAAAGACAACTACTTTCACTGGAAAGTAAAGATGCATTTACATCTCATGTCTATGGATGAGAGGTATGTAGACTGCATTGAGAAAGGTCCACACGTTCCCATGAAGCTTGAATCTAGAGTTGGACTGCCAGATGATGCACCTGATGTAGAGATTCCAAAAACTGTCTCAGAATGGACTGTTGAAGATATTGCAGAAGTTCATAAAGACAAAAGGACCATGAACATTCTGTTTAATGGTTTGGAGCAAGAGATGTTTGACAATGTTATCAACTGTACAACCTCTAAGGAAGTATGGGATACTGTTAGAACTCTCTGTAAAGGAACTGAGCAAGTCAGGGAAAATAAAATGCAACTCCTTATACAACAATATGAGCATTTTCATTTTAAAGCTGGTGAAACCCTAAATGACACGTTTAGTAGGTTTCAAAAGCTTTTGAATGGATTAAAGTTGTATGGGAGGATCTATCAAACCAAGGATTCAAACCTTAAATTTCTTAGAGCTCTTCCAAAAGAATGGAAGCCTATGACCGTTTCTCTCAGAAACACTCAAGAGTACAAAGACTACACTCTTGAAAGGCTTTATGGAACCTTGAAGACTTATGAGCTGGAAATGGAGCAAGATGAGGAAATTGAAAAGGTACAGAAGAAGGGTGGATCTATTGCATTAATTGCATCAGTGAACCAACTTGAAGATGACAGTAAAGAAGCTGCAAAGGCCACAACTAGTCGATCTAGTTGTAGGAGTGATGTTAGCAAGGGTAAAGACAAGATGACAGAAGAAGAAGAATCAGAACCAGCCAACTTGGAGGACTTAGATGAGATTGATGAACACATTGCCTTTCTGTCTAGAAAATTCTCTAAGTTCAAGTTCAAAAGAAACTCAGAAGCAAGGCCACCAAGAAGAGACTTTCAACCTAGCAAAACAAACTGGATTGAAAAGTCTAAGTCAAAATGTTTCAATTGTGGAATGATTGGTCACTTTGCTGGAGACTGCAGAAAGCCCAAGGTTGAGAAGGGCAACAGGAAATTTGAGCCTGTTGATTATAAAAAGAAATACTTTGAACTTCTCAAACAAAAAGAAAAGGCTTTCATGTCTCAGGAGTATGATTGGGCTGGTAATGGTGAAGATTCTGATGATGATGTTGAGTATGTCAACTTGGCTCTTATGGCTGACAATCATGAGCAGGAAGCAAGTTCCTCAAGCAACCAGGTAACAATTACTAATCTTTCTGAGCTTTCTAAAGAGGAATGCGATAGTGCAGTAAATGAAATGTCTACTGTAGTATATAATTTGCGTGTTACTCTTAAATCACTTACTAAAGAGAATTCAAGAATAAAAGAGACCAATCTGCTCTTAAGTGATAGGAATGCAATGTTAGAAGCACAGCTCATTGAATTTGAGAAAATGAGATGTGTTAGTAGGGATGCTAAGAAGGAACTTGAGAACGTGTTACAAAGGGAAGAAATTCTTAAAACACAACTTGAGATAGAACAAGGTGTGATTGCAAAATGGAAGGATGCCAGGAATGTTGCTGCCAACATAATTAATGTTCAAGGCGTGGAATCCTTCTGTGAGCAATCATGGAAAAGGAACAAAGAGAAGCTAGGGTATGTTGGTGAAACCTTAGAATCAGAAACAGAGTCAACAAACAACAATGATCATTTGTTGAAGGTTGATATGTCAACGGAATGCAATGTTTCGTTGACACATGAACCATCAACCGATCAGGCTGTTTCGTTGACAGACAAAGAAAAAAATAAACTCACTAGACTTAATGACAAGTATGGTCCTGTCGCCAAGAACTTTGTTCAAGGTGAGTCTAGTAAATCAAAGAAAATTGAGAAGCCTGTTGAGAGAGCTAATATAGGTCACTTGTCTAACAAGCAATTGAAAGACAAGGTAGAGAAAGTTCATAATGAGGCTAAGGGAAATAAAAAGAATAACAGGAATGGCAAAGTAGGAATTAACAAACACAACAATTACACACCTGATAAATATGCTCCTAGAAAGACATGTGTTAATTGTGGAAGTGTTAGTCATTTGTCTACTAACTGCAAATCTGTTAAGAAATCTGCCAATGTGAAAATGCCCAAGCCTGCAATGAACAGTTCCATGCCTACAATGCCTGTTATGTCTAACATGTTTGCTCCATATGCACAATTTCAGAATCCATATGCTAGCATGCCATTTGTGTCTAATCCTTACATGAATATGTTTAACATGCCACAAATGCCATGGAACATGAATAACATGATTGTTCCTCCAACTATGCATGCTATGAATGAAAATATGAGCAACCCTCAGAAATCAACACCAAGGGTAAAGATTGATTTGAATCAATCTGAGCCCAAAGTGAAAAATGGTACAAAAGGGAATGCAAAGGCTAACAAGACAGGACCCAAGGAAACTTGGGTACCAAAATCAACTTGATTTGGTTTTATTGTGTGCAGGGAGACAAAAGGAATCTTTGGTACTTGGATAGTGGTTGTTCAAGACACATGACTGGTGATTCTACCCTGCTCACAGAGTTTCAGGAAAGAGCTGGCCCTTGTATTGCTTTTGGAGATGACAGCAAAGGCTACACAAAGGGATATGGCTTGATTTCAAAAGAGAATGTCATCATAGATGAGGTTGCATTGGTGGATGGTCTTAAGCACAACTTGCTTAGTATCAGCCAACTTTGTGACAAAGGATTTTTAGTTACTTTTTCAAAAGAAGCCTGTGTTGTTTCTAAAGGAGGAAACAACAATGTGGTAATGACTGGATTCAGAAGAGGGAATGTGTACATTGCTGACTTTAGTAGCACAAGTTCAGACACCATCACTTGTCTTTTCAGCAAGGCAAGCAAGGATGAAAGTTGGTTATGGCACAAGAAGTTATCCCATCTGAATTTCAAAGTTATGAATGATTTGGTGAGGAAAGATCTTGCTAGAGGAATTCCACAGGTGGAGTTCTCCAAGGATGGTTTGTGTGATGCCTGTCAAAAGGGAAAACAGAAGAAGGCATCATTCAAAAGTAAGACAGTGTCATCAATTGTCCAGCAGCTTGAATTGCTTCATATGGACCTATTTGGCCCTGTAAATGTTATGTCCATCTCAAAGAAGAAATACTGTCTTGTGATTGTTGATGATTTTTCTAGATTTACATGGACTTTCTTTTTGCACTCTAAAGATGAGGCAAGTGAAATCATTATCAATCACATCAAGATGGTAAGCAATCATCCTGATTTCAAAGTAAGAAGGATTAGGAGTGACAATGGGACAGAATTCAAGAATTCAAGCATGAAGGTGTTCTGTGAAGAAAATGGTATTTTGCATGAGTTTTCAGCAGCAAGAACACCACAGCAAAATGGTGTAGTTGAAAGGAAAAACAGAACACTTATTGAAGCTGCAAGGACAATGCTAGATGAATCAAAGTTACCTACATATTTTTGGGCTGAGGCAGTTAACACAGCTTGCTTTACTCAAAATATTTCTTTGATTAATCAGGCCAAAGGAATGACCCCTTATCAGTTACTCAAAAGAAAGAAGCCACTATTAGATTTTCTTCATGTCTTTGGATGCAAGTGCTTTGTTCTGAGAAATCAAGCTGAGCATTTGGGGAAATTTGAAGCAAAGGCAGATGAAGCAATATTTGTGGGATATGCAGCAGGGAAAGCTTACAGAGTCTTTAATCTCAGAATCAACATTGTTATGGAATCTGTACATGTTGTTTTTGATGATCTCAAAATACAAGGTCTCTGTGATGAAGGTTTCCATGAAAGTCTCTCTTTTGAGAATGAGGAAGGAGAACAAGTGAATCATGATAAGGCTACTGAGAAACAGCCTAAAGTTGTTGTATCTAGCACAGATGAAAGCAGCAGTGAAGATGAAATTGCTGCATTAAGGTTAAAAAGGATAGCAGCTAGCCGACCAAATGGTCATTTCGTTGACAGTCATGGTGGTGAATTCGTTGACAGTCAGAATGAGGGTTTTGTTGACAGCCAAAATGGTCATACCGTTGATAGTCATAGGAATGCTTCTAGAAGTGATCAATTAGGGACAACAAACTCAGGGGGAGTTTCTCAAGGACAAATATCCAATCAAGGCAATCATGATCATGAAGCTACGTCTTCAAGAGCAAATCTACCTCCCTCAAGGAAATGGACTAAAGATCATCCCTTTGAACTTATTATAGGTGATGTCTCTTCAAAAGTCCAAACTAGAAGAGCAACTCAAGAAGAATGTCTATATAGTAGCTTTCTGTCTCAAGATGAGCCAAAGAAAGTTGAGGATGCACTTCTAGATCCAGATTGGGTATTAGCCATGCAAGAAGAGCTAAACCAATTTGAGAGAAACAATGTTTGGAAGCTGGTGCCCAGGCCTAATGACAGGAGTGTTATAGGTACAAAGTGGGTGTTCAGAAACAAGATGGATGAAAATGGCATAGTCACAAGGAACAAAGCTAGATTGGTTGCAAAAGGCTATTCACAGGAAGAAGGAATTGATTTTGATGAAACCTTTGCTCCTGTTGCAAGACTAGAAGCAATAAGGATTTTCCTAGCCTATGCAGCCCATGCCAATTTCAAGGTCTATCAAATGGATGTGAAGAGTGCTTTTCTGAATGGGGAATTGGAAGAGGAGGTGTATGTAAGTCAACCTCCTGGTTTTGAAGATGATGATTTTCCAGACTATGTGTACTTCCTTCTCAAAGCACTCTATGGTTTGAAACAAGCACCTAGAGCCTGGTATGACACTCTCTCACAGTTCCTCCTTGAGAATCATTTCACTAGAGGTACTGTAGATAAAACTCTTTTTCACAGGGTTGTAAATGGCTCTACTTTACTTGTTCAAATTTATGTAGATGATATAATCTTTGGGTCTACAGATGTGAAACTTTGTCAAAAGTTTGCCAAGCTTATGCAAAGTAAGTATGAAATGAGCATGATGGGAGAATTAACTTACTTTCTTGGTCTACAAGTAAAGCAAGTTAATGAAGGCATTTTCATTAGTCAAACAAAATACATTCATGATTTATTAAAGAAGTTTAACCTAATGGAATGCTCTCCTGCCAAAACTCCCATGCCTACTGCCACCAAACTTGAATTGAATACTAAGGAAAAATCTGTGGACATTTCAAGTTACAGAGGCATGGTAGGCTCACTTTTATATTTAACAGCTAGTAGACCTGATATTATGTTTGCTACATGTCTATGTGCTAGATTTCAGGCTGATCCTAGAGAATCCCATTTAGTTGCTATTAAAAGAATTTTCAGATATCTCAAAGGAACACCAAACCTTGGCATTTGGTATCCTAGAGAATCTGGTTTTGAACTAATTGGTTATTCAGATGCAGATTTTGCAGGATGTAAAATTGACAGGAAAAGTACAACTGGGACCTGTCAATTCCTAGGAAACAAGCTTGTGTCATGGTTCAGCAAGAAACAAAACTCAGTTTCTACCTCCACAGCTGAGGCTGAGTATATTGCAGCTGGAAGTTGTTGTGCACAGATTTTATGGATGAAAAACCAACTACTTGATTATGGATTAAGAGTTGAGAAAATTCCTATCTTCTGTGACAACACTAGTGCCATTGCCATTACTGAGAATCCAGTGTAGCATTCAAGGACCAAGCACATTGACATCAAGTACCATTTCATTAGAGAACATGTTATGAATGGTACTGTGGAGTTACATTTTGTTCCAAGTGAACAACAACTTGCAGACATCTTTACCAAGCCACTTGATGAATCAACATTCTCAAGATTAGTAAGTGAGCTAGGTATGCTAAATTTCTCTTAATTATTTTTGAGATATTTGCAAGTTAAAATGCAGCCAGAAATTTGCTATGTTTTTCTGTGAATGAATTTTCTCAGGAAAAGGTAAAATTTTGTTTAAGTCAAAATTACTATGCCAACGGAATGCACCATTTCGTTGACAGTCTTAGCAGTTTTCTGGGTGTTTCGTTGATAGCTCTTTTATATCAACGAAACGCAGCTTTATCAACGAAATAAGACGGGACTTTAACCGCCCAATCCTGATTCGTTGATTTAGCGCTTTTTATCTGAACCGTTGAAATTTGACACGTCTTTTACCACGATCTATGCATACACCCCTGTAAGTATAAATCATGGTAATACTTTAAGAGTAACGGTTATATTTTTAAGCCAATCCAGTAATTTACATTTATTATTGGATTCATTTTCTGAGAATTTTTGGGGGAGTATTTAAGAAATTTTAGTTTTATTATTTCTTTTTACCTGTTCTCAAAAATTCCAAAGGCTTTTTCTCTCTTCTTCTCTCTAACAAGCAATTCAGTTCGAAGCTTTCCTTTAATCAACAATGGCACCTATAGTCAAGCTTATGTCTGCTGGAGGGTTCATCTATGAGAAGAACAACTCCATCCCTTTTGTTGTCAAGGAAAATCCGAACAGTCTGTTCTTCAAAATGATGGATTTCATGAAGAATTGCAAGTTGAGCTATGCAATGTTTCACTCTACACCACTCTACAATGAGATAATCGAGGAAATTTGGACCTCATGTGAGTATAGTGGAACACACTGCACACTAAAATTCACTCTTCAAGGTAATGAGTACATAGTTAATTCTGATGTTTTGCAAGCATGTTTACATATTCCTGATAATAACTGTGATGCTTTGCCTACTAACACTGAAATAACTACCATGTTAAATTCTATAAACTACTCTTTGCCTACTGATAATCTGGGTAGAATAATTAGGAGAGGTTTGGTTAGAGAATACAGTTATTTAGCTGATGCATTCATTAAGGTCTTTTCTGGAAAGATTAGTAATTTTGATGCATTAACTAACTCTATGTTAATTCTCCTAACCATGCTTCTAAATGATAGATATCACAACTTTAGCACCCAACTTATGTATGAAATTGGTGCTAAGTTGGGTGACAAAGCAAATAGGAAGAAAAATATCTATTATGCTAGGTTTCTGATGATGTTGGCTAACCATGTTAGTCCAGCACCATTAGTTATCTCTAACCCTAATGCCAGGTTCGAGTGCTTTGTGCAAGAAAAGAGAGTATTGACAGACATACTCAGGCTGAACCACAATGGTGATGTTCCAGTGGTGTATCTGCCAATCATTGAGGTAACTACTACTATCCCTGTTAGTGTAGCTAACACCTCTACTGTTTTACCTTCCACTGTTGCTATGGAGTCTGTAGCTGTGACCCAACAGGCTCCTACCCTAGCAACAAAACCAAAATCAAAGAAATCCTCCAAGCCAACCTCAGGTGCTTCTCAAAAGGCACCTGTTGTAAAAACTACCACACAACCTAAGGGGAGTGAGTCTGGAGTTGTGAGAGGTGAGGGAAGGGGTGAACATCAAAGAAACCCCAAGGATAAGGAAGGACAGGTTAGTGTGTACCAGCCAAGCCCCATTGTGTCTTCCCAACAAGGCACAATGAGTAACATGGATTTAAGCACAAGTCTAATTGCATCCTCCCAAAAGGATGTGATTATTGAAACAAGCTCTCCTCCTAGAGCACAGTCCAAAAGGGTAAGGGACACTTCTAGCCCAAAGTCTACATTTTCCCAATACCAAAGGAGAGTGAAGCAAAAGTCCAAGGGTACACAGGGTGCACACACACTGGAAGCAACACTTCCAGTTTCTCAAATTCAGTTTGATGTAACCCCTATCATTACTCTGGGGTTACAGTCCCATTCTCTAAACATCAATCTTGAATTATCTCCATCAAATTCACCAACTCAATCTTTAGATGTGGACATGATCCATACATCTATTCCTGATTCTCCAACTCTAATCTTGGAGAAGCCCCACTCTGAAGCTGGTGGCCATCACTTGTTAAGTGATTTGTTGGGCCATCAACCAATTTTTCCTGAAGTTGCAAGGGGATCTGTGGATCATTCTTTAAAATCAATCACCACAGACTCTACTGTAATTTCTCATTCTCAAAATGCTTTCTTGACTTCATCAACGAAACAGTCTATTTCGTTGACAAGTGTTTCTCCATCAACGGTATCCATACCGTTGACAGTTCAAACTACCATTCCGTTGATAGTTCACTCTGCACCTTTAATTGAAAATCAAGTTGTTCCCACAACTAGTGCAGATGATCTAGTGGTAGTTGAGACACTTCTAGGACTGAGAGGGAGTGAAACTGAGAGGCTGGCTTGCAGCCAGGCAAAAGGAGAGAATGTGAGTGAGAGGCTGGCTATTTCTTCCAGCCAGGCAAAAGGAGAGATTGAGAGTTCCACCTTAGAAGGTGAAGGTGAGGGTGTGAGAGGTGTGAGCCATGGGGAGCCCATGATGCAAGAACAGAGTGGAGAGAGAGAAGGGACTACAGGAGATATAAGGATGGAAGCAGCCATTGCTAATGAGTTAATGGAGGTCAGTGAGGGAGAAAGGGAACTTACTTTCCAAGAGGTTTATCAGCAAACTCTGGATAGTATTTCCCTGGATCCTGAGACCTTTACTCATCCTGTGTCAGCCTATCAAATTTTGGCTCAACAGGGCAATGTGGAGGCAGAGAGGTCACTACAACTAATTCACACAACTGCATCAATGCAAAGAGCAAAGGATGCCTTGACCAATCTACCTCCAGGAGCTGAAGCAAGTGGAGACTTTGATTTCTCTGATGATGAGGACAGCTATGGTGATAATCTACAGGTGGACACTACTGCACAGACTGGGACTTCTGTGGTGCCTCCTACACCAAACTGGCTTTCTCAAGATATGCATGGTAGAAGCAATTTGGATGCTGCTATCACAAGGCAGTACAAAGAAGCATATCTAGCTCATGAGTCTGCAGGACCAAGAGACAAGAAATTCTACAAAGCCATAATGGATTCTCTGGAAATTCAAAGGCTACAAATGTTGCAGACAAGGATTGAGGCTACAGAGATCAAGGATTCAATCAGCAACCTCAGGGCTGCTAATGATAGGAGGCTAGATGAAAAGCTTCCTCCTCTCACTGTGTCCAGGATGAACAGGTTTTTCACTAAAGAACCTGAAGTGGAGTCCTCCTTGAAGACTCTCTCTTCTAGAGTGGACAAGGTGGAAGCCACTCTATCACAGATGCAAAAGGAATAGGAGAAACAAACACAACTATTGGCCCAGCTAGTGGCAGCTCAAGGACTCCCAGCCATCTCTTTTGATGATAACAAAAAGGGGGAGAAATCTAAGGAGCTAGACATTCAAATTACCAAGGTTATGGTTCCAGCCATTTCCCTACCAAAGGAGCCATTAGCAATGGGGGAGCTTGGCAAGCAGCAAAAGGATGGTATTGACCTTATACAAGAAGCTTCTATGAGGATGAGACTTGCAGAACAAATCAAAGAACATTGGTCCAACATAGAAGCAAAGTTCAAGAAGATTACTGAAGATAAGGACTCAAATCCATCAACGGAACAGCCATCAACGAATGCCATGGCAATAGCATCAACGGAATGGGAGCCACAGACAAATTCTTTCTATCAACAAGAGCCCCTTCTACATGGAGTCACTCAAGGACCAAGGAAGGAAAAAGGACAAACTTCATGCATTAGGGATGTGGAACAAGCTACAATTCAAAGAAGCCTATCTCCCAAGTCCCCTGCTAAACCAAAGGGCAAAAACATAGCAAGGACTTTCTATCCTGCACCTTATCCAGATGAGCACAAGCTTCTTGGTCTACTCATCACAAAAAGCAAGGAAAGTAATAATTATGAGATAAGGAAGCAAAGGGCAATTGTCTACAGGAATGGACAGCAAATCTGTGTTTGGGCTGGTCATCCAAACTTTGCTGAAGCCAAGGCTGAGGAATCAGAAAGAGCAGCTATGCAAGCTCTTGCAGTAGCTCAAGCTCTAGATGAAGAAGAAAGGAAGCAAGAGGAGAGCACTAGAGAGGAAAGGAGTTCAAAGAAGAGCACAAGGCAACCCAAAGAGAGAGCTAGGAGAAACATAGACTTTGAGAGTGCTGATTCTCAGGGTACTGCATCAGACTCTTCTTTACCTATTGCACCTCCAACAATTGCTAATCCAGTTTTTGAGGGAAAGTTGGCCTGTGATCCTGCACATCCTGTCAATTTTCATGATCAACCAATCATGCCAAAAGAGGAACCAATTGATTTTGATGAGGCATACTTTCCAAAGTTCCTGTTAGAAAAGGATCAACCAATGAAGACAAAGAAGAGGCCTGTCAAAGCAAAGCCTGCTTTTGTGAGAAAGCCACAATCTCAAAAACCCCCTTCAAACCCAGAGGACTGCATGTACATTGCTGACATCAGGGAAGAATCCAGTCTACATCTTGACTTAGACAACCTGGTGGAAGTAAGGGGAATTGCAGCTTCTCAAAAGTTGCCTGAAAGACTAGTGTTCACATTCAAGGGTGGTAGAGAACAAGTGTGGCCTCTATACAGAATTTTAGGAGAAGACTATCAAACACTACTCTCAGTGTTTAGATGCTTGAAAAAGGACTTCGGTTTCACCAAAACAGCCAAGTCTGAGGTGGTCTCCAAAATCTGTCAGTTAAAGGCTAGCTGGAACAAGCCTGAGGCTCTTCCAAGGATACTTAGAGTTCCCTCAACAGGAAAGAAAATCCATCTTCAACCTTATTGGATGATGGAGTTTAAGGACAAGGACAATTGCAGAAGATTCTTCAGAATGGAAGACCAGCTGGAGAAGGCATCTAATCAAACTCTAAAGCTGATGCAATCCAAGCTTGGTGATCAAGATGAAGAGGAGAAAATCTTCTACAGAAGGCTACAGGTCCAGATTGAGGAAAACAACTCCAAGAGAGGGAAGAAGACTATGCCACAAAGAAGTCACAGATGAAACATTTGCTCAGACTAGAGGAGCATTTGTGGGCATTAGTCTTGTAAGTCTTATATTTTGTCTATAAAGTTTTGAAGCTTAATACATTTTCTACTTTTGTAATTTATGATGTATCTGAGTGTTTTTGTTATCATCAAGTCTCTTGATTTATGGCTGTTATTCTATCAGTCATAAATTGGGGGAGATTGTTAGGAATATGTTGTTCTTGATGATAAGCATAAAACACTTAGTAGAATTTGTGTAAAGTCAATTTTGTAGCTGTCAACGAAATAGCATGCTTAGCAGTGTTTCGTTGACAGGAAGCTCATCAACGAAATGAGTGTTGTAGCAATTGCATTGTACAATACTTCACAGTATGATAGGCATTCTATTATATGTTTTAGATAGGTTTTCTAAGTCATGTTGACTATGTACTAGATAGGCAAAATAGGTTGGTTAATTGTAAATATGTAATGCCTTGTAATTCTGCCTAAGTGAAGACATGTCAACGGTATGAAGATTACTCTGTCAACGGTATGGAGTTTACCCATCAACGAAACGAGGGAAACACCATCAACGAAATGAAGAATGAAGCTATCAACGAAACACATCTCCTTGCTATCAACGAATCAATGTTGCTTTTTGAACAGTTGACAAAGTGATAGTGACAGTTTACTGAACAGATCTAAAAGGAGATATGGAAGTGTACTTTGCATTGGAAACCATCAAAGTGGATACTGGAAATAAGGAAACATTCCAATTTCCAATAAGGCTCTTGGGAATGATTATAATGAGCATGAAGACAAAAGCTAAGATCTCCAAGGACCATTGGACAAAAGGAATGAAAAGCAAGCTACTGATGGTTACTACTATTATTCTTTAGTTTAACCAAACGTAGAATTGTAAACTTGGGATATATAACCAAGTGTAGCAGTTACTTTAGAAAAGAGAGAGAAGAAACACAAATAGATTGTATTAGCTATTTTGAGAGCAATTCTTCTCTACAACCTTGTAACTGAGCAGCTGTGTACTTTTGTATCACAGATTATTTCCGCAATAAAAACACTTCAGTTGGATCATCAAACAATCCAACTGAATTATTTATATCTTGTGTTTTTATTTATTCAGTTCAGTTTTATTTTATAAAGTGTTTTTAGTTTCAAGGAAATATCAAGAATTGTATTCAACCCCCCCTTCTACAATTCTGTTAGGTCATTTGGGAATAACACAGATCAACAGTTTTCTGATCTTCAGAATAAGATTGTTCTCCTAAAGCAAGATCTATCCAAATTTGTTCATGGTGAAGGTACTCTTGATGCACTTCTAGCAGAACAGAAATCATCCTTGGATAAAGAAGGCTTAGGCTATAGCTCAGTCAGAAAATCTGTCTTTCAACGAGGAAATAAGAGAACAGTTTTGAAATACTCCATGCCTTATGAAAAATGCAAAGACTGTGGAAAGATAGGGCATATATCTGCTCAATCCAATCTTTGTGGTATCAAGGACCACACTTCTAACTCTTACTCTACATGTAATATTGTTCAAATATGGATTAGAAAAGCTGATCGTCATTTATATAACATTGTAGACACTAACAAATCAGGACCCAAAATGAGATGGGTACCTAAATTTAAAATATGACTGTTTTGCAGATTTGTTTGAAAGCTCATATTCCCAGAAACAAATGGATCATAGACAGCGGTTGTTCTCGTCACATGACAGGAGACAAATCAAAATTTATCTCTATAGATGCTAAAGATGGAGGTCTAGTTACTCTTGGAGATTCAACTATTGTTCGCATTATAGGTAAAGGTACTATAGGTAATGACAAGTTCTCCATTAATAATGTCAGGTTAGTTGATGGTTTAAAGTATAATCTTATCAGTGTTAGTCAGCTAACAGATACAGGTCATGATGTCAAGTTTGGTAAGAACATGTGTTTAATTACTACTACTTCAAATCATAATCCTTTAATAGCCAAGCGACAAGGCAATATCTTTGTATTAGATTTTGATGAACAGGATGAAGAAGTTTGCTTAGCTTCAATTCAAGATCAACAGAACTTGTGGCATAGACGCCTAGGTCACGTTCATATGGATCTCATCAACAAAATCTCTTCTCATTCCTTGGTCAGAGGTTTACCTAATCTCAAATATAAAAAGACAGAACCTTGCACAGCTTGTCAGATAGGTAAACAGGTTCGTACCTCTTTTAAAGTTAAGAAGCAGATATCAACAACTGTTCCATTGCAAATGTTACATCTTGATTTATTTGGTCCAGAAAGGTATGTTAGCTTAAGTGGAAAGAAATATGCTTTTGTAATTGTTGATGATTTTTCTCGTTTTACATGGGTACTATTTTTGAGAACTAAAGATGAAGCCTTTGTAGAATTTCAAGATCTTATTTCTAACCTTGAAACCAAGTTTTCTGTTAAGCTTCAAACTATCAGGAGTGATCATGGAGGTGAATTTGAAAAGGAGTTTGTCACATATTGCAAATCCAGAGGCATTACGCATGAATTTTCTGCTCCTCGTACTCCACAACAAAATGGAGTAGTCGAACGTAAGAATAGAACTCTTCAAGAAACTGCTCGCACATTACTGCATGAGAGTAAGTTACCTCGAAAATTCTGGGCTGAAGCGGTAAATACTTCTTGTTATGTTCTTAATAGAGTATTAATTCGTCCTATATTATTGAAAACTCCATATGAATTATTGAAACAGAAAACTCCTAACATAGGTTATTTTAGAGTTTTTGGATCTAAATGCTTTATTCTAGATACCCATCCCAACAAAGGTAAATTTGATGCTAGAGCTACAGAAGGTATTTTTCTTGGATATGCTACTAATAGTAAAGCTTATCGAGTATTTAATACTGTTAAAGATAAAGTGGAAGAGTCTATTAATATTACTTTTAATGAGACTCACAATGATCTGGTCAGAGACGAGGATGATTTTGCAGATATTCCTTCTCAGACTCAAATGAGACAGCCTCATTCTCCAACAAGACAGTCTCATTCTCCTCAACATAGTTCTCCTTCTACTTCTGGATCACCTTCATCGACCTCTTTCGCTCAAGATGCTTCTAGTAGATTTGCTTCTCCAGTCCCAATGCAGGCAGATCAATTTCAAACGGATAATTCTAATATTGAGGAAATGCATTCTATTCATCTGCCAAAGTCATCTAGAACGGTGAAGAATCACCCACATGACAATTTACTTTCTGATCTTGATCAAGGAATCACAACTCGCAGTAGGTTACATAATCTCTGTGCTTTCTCCGCTTTTGTTGTCGATTTTGAACCTAAAAATGCTCAAGAAGCTGTTCAGAATGAACAATGGTCTATGGCAATGCAAGAGGAATTAAATCAGTTCGAACGCTGTGATGTCTGGGAATTAGTTTCTCCACCTCCGGATGCTTCTATCATTGGCACTAGATGGGTTTTTAAAAAACAAGAAGGATGAATCAGGTAATATTATTCGAAATAAAGCTCGTTTAGTTGCACAAGGTTATAATCAACAGGAGGGCATCGATTACGATGAAACTTATGCTCCAGTCGCTCGACTGGAATCTATTCGCATTCTCATGGCCTATGCTGCCCACATGCAATTCAAACTTTACCAAATGGACGTCAAAAGCGCTTTCCTCAACGGTTTCTTGCAAGAAGAGGTTTATGTCAAGCAGCCCCCAGGTTTCGTTCATGAAAAATATCCTAATTTTGTATACAAGCTCAAGAAATCTGTCTATGGACTCCGACAGTCACCTCGATGTTGGTATGATCGTCTCAGTGATTTTCTTGTGAATTCTGGCTTTACTCGTGGTACACTCGATCCTACTCTATTTATTTTTCATAAAAATAATGCTATCTTACTTGTTCAAGTATACGTTGATGATATAGTCTTTGGGTCAACAAATGAATCATTGTGTAATTGGTTCTCTGATTGTATGCATAAAGAGTTTGATATGAGTCTTATGGGCGAACTTCAGTTTTTTCTTGGATTGCAAATTAATCAAACTGCTGCAGGTATTTTTATTCATCAAAGCAAGTACATTCGTGATTTGCTTAAACGGTTTGATTTAGACAGTATCTCTTCTAAAACTACTCCAATGAGTGTTTCTGTCAAACTCACTGCGGACAAGGAAGGTAAATCTCAATAGGTTAAATATAAAACAAATACTGAATAAAATTATTCTGCAGAAATATAAATAACACCAAAACTTTTCTCTTGGTTCGGCCCCTACCAGTGTCTATGGCCTACGTCCAAGTCCCTATGCCAACTAGCACAGAGAATATATTATTATCAATTAATAATACACTTACAGTTTATCCCGATTACAAAATGATAACCTCTTGGAAGAATCCTTCCCTTGACACAACTGTCCACTAGCAACAGATAACCTATCTCGCTAGCACCTTAGGTTGAATTTTGTAATCCTATCTATTTGCCACAACCCGGCACACGTATAGATAAAGTAAATTAATACAACTCAACAATAATGAATCTTCTGAAACAAAACTGATTTGATCTCGAAAGCTTAGTAGAAGAATGTAAATTGATTGCTCGAAGTTGTTCTTTTGTCACACCACCTGAATGAATATATATCTTCCTGAAAATAGCTGTTTGAAGAATTTGAATTGCAACGGCCAGGAAACAGAAGATAAGTATAAGCATAATCTGTTAGAAAAGATAAGGCAATAAATACAAACAGATTTGAATAAGTCTTGATTGATTTAATATCGTTAGGATAATCATCAATAACAATATTAGATTTGAACAAGTCAAATCTCCTGGAATCGATTAAGATCAAATCAATGATTTTCAAAACATTCATTTTTCTGATTAAGTTATATCAATTACTAAGATAAACTTTCAGACATTTATCATCATTAAAATCCGGGTATTAACAAAAACTTCAAATCTCGAAACGAAAATAAGTTATGCAAAAGTTTGAATATACATACATATAAAATTAATATATAAAAATTATATAAATAAAAAATAAAAAATATTTCGGTTTATTCGGTTCTGACCAAATTTTTTTTGAAAAAACCAAACCAAACCAAACCGATATTTATTTCAGTCTATTCCGTCCGAACCGAAAATACCGAATTTTCAGAAAATTAGAAACGAACCAAACCAAAATTACACTTTCGATTCGATTTTTCGATTATGATTCGGGTTCGGTTTTGCTCGGCCCTATTTCGCGTACATAGTGATTATGTGTACTTTAAAGGCCACTTAGCGTTCAAATATGCATGTCACTGAAAAAATCTAGAGCAATGATCTTTTTCAAATAGGTGTCCAGGTCTAAAATGAGCCAAAATTTTGAAACATAATATCTTGGGCAAATGTAAAGTAGAAAAAGAAAAGGCCTTGAACCCATAAAGTCAGACTCCATTATCATTATCTTGTCTGTCAATATTTGAACTTGTTTAACTTATTTGAAAATCTCTAAAAAATCCAATTTCCAGAAAAACGGAAAAAGATAATAGAGTACAATCTCAGTAATATTTTTGGGACCAGAATAAAAATATTATTATAAAAAAATTATTCTTTAATATATGTAAGTTTTAAACTAATGATATAAAATTCAGGTCGTAATTTTTTATTATTATAAAGAAATTATTCCTGTTTAAAATATTTTTATAGAAAAGATTATATTGTAGGAGTAGCATGTAGCATTGTTAAATTTATACGTAGATTTGGAATTTATAGTCGAATATACGGTCACGTGCATATCCTACGTTGAATTTGGAGGAACAGAAACCAAAGTATGATTCTTGTAGAACACGATCCTAAATGTATGCTATGATTTATAGAGCCCTTTTAAGTGCAGTAAAGTCTTTCAAATTAAATACTCATTTTCTGTGAGGACTAACTTTATTTTTACTTCTTTCCTGAGCTTAAGGTGCGACGTATAACTAATAAACAAATATAAATTTTACTACAAATTTCTACCATGTATAGTTATTCATCGCAAATATGGCAGCTTCACTTCGAGCGTGAGCGGCTCTAGAAAATTAAGAAGGAAGAAGAATTTTATTAAAGTTTTGTATTCTGTTCCGCAACAATCAGCTCCTTAAATAGGTGTTTAAGGTTACAAATCAGAACTAATCTAACATATTTCCTAAATAAACTCTTAATTATTGGAAATAGATCAATTGTAATCTGCACTAAGAACAGAAAGAAATCAAGAAAAAGATACTAGAGAATGTAATCTTCCATCCAGTTTGGTTTAGAAATGATTCTCTTGGCATGTGAATCTTGTATGAACCTGTTACTTGTATCAGAAAATGTCTATGATAATTGTTGAGTAAAAAATATCATTTTTTTATTGAAAGGGTCAATAGAAAATACTTTTATATATTGTAAATGTCGCTTGCTCGGTTCTATTCTCGTCAATTTTATACTGGCATTTGCCGGTATGGACCATGTCATACTTATGCGCATTTTCTTCTAAATGATATCATAATTTTGAATATTTTAACTCTTATTTAATAAGTTTCCTAAAATTACTATACTTCTCTTTGAATTTTGTTTTTGATGTTTAAGTTAATAATGTATTTCCAGAATTATAAGACTATAACATGATTGTAAAAATTGGAAATCTATAACTTTTATTAATAAGCGAAACTTCTTTTTTAATGGCACCATGGTTCCATCTTCTTTTTTTATTTCACCCATAAAGTAATATCTCAGATGGAACTAAAGTTCTATCTCCTAAAATTCTATCTCACATAAAGTCAAATCTCACATAAAATTTAATATTATTTTTTAATCTAAAATATATTACCAGTCCTTCGAATAAAATTCAAGTGACTTCGGTAGTTAATTATTTTGCATATTTCTTTGTTTTATACCGGTCTTTCGGTACTTCGAATAAAATTCAGGTTACTTCGGTAATTAATTATTTTAAATTTTTCTTTGTTTTATCTCACATAGAATTTTTATCTAAAATATATTATAAGTCCTTCGATACTTTGAAGTATCAAATTTGATTTCATCTTTTTTTGATTTCACCTAAAAAAATATTAATTAATTTAAAAAACTTATAAAAAATATTAATTAATTTTATAAATTATCTCGAGCCGTGGTTCACACGGGTTATCATCTAGTTAAGAATAATTGATTGGGTTACTAAATAGGAATTAATCAATAAGTCAAGATAATTGATCGGAACAAAAATTGAATATATTTTAATATTCCAATAATTCATAACGAGAAGTTGAATTCAAAATTTCAATTGATCAATTATATTTTAAAATTTAATCAAGAATTAATAAGAATTTTTTCTAAAAATCAATGATTTTTAAAACACCGGAAGGATAATTAGGTTAAAAGTTTCAAATTCAAAACTTTAAAGGCCACTCCTTTTTATTAGAATAAATTTACATTTTTATGTAAAATCGTACACTACAACAAATCTGGCCAATTATGACGGAAAAATTATGACGGAACCGCTGAGCGCGCCAAACTTATGACGGAATTACAAATCTGTCGTAGGCAAGTGATCACCTCCGAAGAAATTAGAAAATAATCACCTGAAAAATACTTACGTAAAAGATGAGTCACTATTAATCAAGAACGAGCAACTCAAGAAGAACATGAAGAAAACAAAAGAGGAAAAAGAGTTTAATTAATTAAGTACTACCAACACAAGTAATTAATCGCCATGCTAATCCTCCATTAAACATCCACATTACATTTTTGCAGCAACTGATATTTAACAGCATTTCCAACGCTTAAATAACCGTTACTCTTCCCTCCGAATGGTATATAAGCCGGACAATTAGCTTTCAAATGATACCACTTTGTAGTCATAC
Organism: Heracleum sosnowskyi; assembly: GCA_030848705.1. Taxonomy (NCBI): domain Eukaryota; kingdom Viridiplantae; phylum Streptophyta; class Magnoliopsida; order Apiales; family Apiaceae; genus Heracleum; species Heracleum sosnowskyi. The sequence continues at coordinate 8,512,886 of CM061245.1, forward strand.
TACCAACCTTCCATTTTACTTTTCCAAACACTTTTAGGTTTATCAACACCGTTCCAGCCATCTGATCTTGAGCTAATGACGTGGCAAGATACGGCGCCACGGGGACCGCGGTGCCGTACAAGAAAGGTGACCACACAGTTGCATCTTTGTGACCAGTGTAAGTGTTAGGTAATTGAGTAGCTAGTGTGATTTGTTGGTTCTTGTAAACCCCGAAAATTTCAAGGTTTTCGAAGAAGATTCCGGATTTGCCATTAGGGTTTGAGGAGGAGAGAGTGATTTGGAAGTTGGTTGTGAGGAGGTTTGATGCGGTTGTGATGTTGAAAGCGTAGAGTGTGGCGTCTTGGAGGGTGAAATGTGGGTTTTTGGGACGTAGGATGATCCATGATATGAGAATGATGAAGATGATGAGGATTATTAGGGTTAAGAAAGCGGCGAATAGGCGGCGGTAATATTTTCTACGGTTGCTGTGGTGGCAGCAGTGCTCTTCGTCTACTTTTTCTGTCATGGTGTATAATGTGTGGTGGAGTGTGAGCGTAGGTAGTGCTGTTGATTTATAAAGATGGATGTTCTTAAAAAGTTAGCAATTGTAGCTAAGGGTGGGAGATGTCCATCCCGATTTATTTACTGTATTATCGAATGATTTGAATCATCAATAAAATTTGAATCTTTTATGGCAAAAAAAAAAAAAAGTTAGCAGTATTGTGTTGATATTGATTTCTGTTTACATGTGGGACTTGCGGGTCACCGCGGTTTGAAATCACCGACAAAATTGCTCCGGTTTAGTGTTAGAGGCACAAAAAATTGTTACTACAATCAATTAAAATCTATCATATATATTTTGTAACTTTTTTGTACTTAATTAGCTAGTATCACTTGGATTCATATGTTTAATTACCTTGTTAATGGATTCAATGCTATCAATGATGATTAATTATTACAAAAGATTTAATGTAGCTTGTGATTAAACCTCAAAAGTTTAATTATAAAGGTAGTAATATTCGGGTAGTGCATATATATATGTGCAACGCACATGCGCATTACATAAATGAGATTAAATGAGTACAGATGCAACTTATGCAGAGATCTAGCGAGTTGAGTCAATTAAGCAACACATGATCACGTTTTTAAGTTAATAATCAATAGGTTTAAATTTATAATTCGAATGCATTGACCTGCGTAGTCATCTAGCATTGCAATTTATGACTTGATCAAGTAACCCTGTATGGAAGATCAAATTTATTAACTTAATTAAATACGATTCCTTGTCCTGCAATCATATATTTCATGAACTTTGAGGACAAGGTTCATTTGCAAGACCCTAATCCGCTAAGGAAAGGAAAAAAAGAAAGGTTTATCAAAATATTTTATGCTTTATCTTAGCCTTAATAAAATTATTTTCATAACTCTGAGATACGATAATTCACACAAGATCATTTGAGACACACTATTTAAGTTTGTCATTTTAATGGCTGTGAAGTTACGATTTTACCCTTATATTTTCTAAAATTACAAAAATACCATTCTTTAATGAAAATGTAAAAATTGTGAAATTATGTTAATGATGGGAATCGAACCCTTAACATATCCATGTCAAACTCATGTCATAACCAACTGTGCTACACTTTGTTTTGAGCTTATATTCAAACTCTTATTAGATAAACCACCTCTTCTTCCAATTTTTTTATTTTTTGAGTTAATAAACATTGATTTATATTATTTTTAGAATATTGCACAATACATAGTTATAATAAATATTTTTAGCAATTGAACATAATCTACAATTCTGTTTTATCAATTTAAATGATTGATATATGTCATTTTAATACCTTGAATTTATGATTTTGCCCCTACATGTTAAAAAATTACAAAAACGTCAACTCTTTTATATTTATGCAAATAGTAGATAAAATTATGTTAGTGTAGTAAATTGAACCATTAATCTTCTCTAATCAAGCTCATGCATAAGTAGCATAGTACATTTTGTTTTAAGTTTTCTTTAAAATCTTATTAATGTTAATTTCTCTTCTTCTCTCATCTTCTTTTTTATAATTTTTTATTTTTAAATAAATAAAATGTTGGTTTATATTATTTATAAAATTTTGCATTGTATATAATTACCAAAAATATTTTAATGGATTGAGCATACTCTACGATTCTCTTTCTTTTATTTTAAATGATTGATATAAAAAATAAAATTTTAAAAGAGTATAAGATTATAGATAACGTATAATTTCTACATAATAATAAGATTATAGATAACATATAAGATTAGAGTATAAATTTTTTATAAAATTTTAAAAGTAAAAAAATTGAGTGAGACGCCGCATGGATGACTTTTAAATAATATTAATAGATTTTGTAATAAGTCTCAGCCCTACGTTTATATCTGACAATGTTAAGACTGCATCGCCTATGTTATATACCGACAATTTTGTAATTTACACCGCAAGATAGTCTCGTGAGAGTGTGCAAAGATGCACCAACCTTCAGCTTCTTTTTAAAATCCTCTATCTCATTCACATGTGTTCGATTATATTACAACAACATTGTGTGCATTTAACGATTTATATTCTAGACTGCAAAAAAATAAAAAAACCCAAATCAATTGATCGCTGAAAAACAAACAACAACTACTAAGGCAAAATACCTATTTACAAATTATACTTTCTCCAACATAGAAAACTCCGGTAAACCTGATTATAATTGCAACAAGAACAATAGTTCGACCGTGTTTCAAATTTTACATTGTTTCTATTTGTTCTTAATATCAATAATACTCACTATGAACAAGTCCCAAAGCCTTGGGTTTGGCACAGTTACGTTATCATATTAATTTACATACACTAATGTTATATACGGATTTTAGATTAAAATATTTTAAGATGTGATCACGGTGTGTAGTCTTACGTACGTGACCAACTTTATATTTTATTTACAAGTATATTGTCATTTCGTTAAAAACACATTAGTTTAGATACATCCATATCATAAACAACTATACTAAAATAATCATTTAGATTATATTTAATTGTTGAATTTGATAAAATGCATTTCACGATATTTAAAACTAAATTAATATTTTGTCAAATGAAAATAATAATTTGATCTTTATTTTATATATTTTTTTTCCAAATTTTGTGAAATCTTATTAAATATTAAAAAAATTAAATTTTTTTATACAAATATAAGATAAATTCAAAATTAATTTTAATTACAAAATTGTTTCGATATATATACATTTTCGTGCGAAAAATTATTTCAGTAAATAAGCAGGCCCGTGCTTCGCACGGGTTTTTAGGCTAGTTTATAGTGTAATAATCCTTCTTATCTATCCATTTTCAATCTATAACGGAAGTTCAGCTTTTCAGTACATTCATTTAATTTTCTCCGTTATCTCATAACTAATTAAATCGTATTTGTGACATTCAGCAAAAGCTAGCCTTGCATATACATACAAATGATATAAATCAAAGAAATTGAGTTACATATAGATAAACCACATGTCCTTGGCGTTCTCTCAAAAGACTTTTTATACGTTTTGTATGATTGTAGGATTCATTTAATTGTAAACGATGAAAATCTAATCATGTAATTTCATCATTTTACTAAATATAAGTCATGTTTATTATAATTGTTCATGCAATTAAGTTATATGCACTCTGCTCTCAGGTCATTAAAAACCAAGGAAAGAGCTGTGTACTATAAGGTTCGTGAGAGTACGATAACATATTATTACCAGCTATTAACAAGAGAGTAATATTGTTTATGATTAGGAACAAAATTTGATTTTTTTTTAGAGAAAATCATGTTTTGCATATTTTTTAGTTATGTATATTATTAAATGTGTTGCATTTATAGATCTAGGAGTACTATATATATATATAGCTAGTTTCGAGGATATGTACAAATATGTATAAATTTGAAAATGACACACAGCCAAACTCAATTGAAGATACCAATTTACAACCAAACTCAATTATATATAACAATTATAAGAATAATGTTGGGTCGTTAACAAAATGCCTCATACTAATGGAGTTAATTGGTTGTTCTATGTACAAGAGAACTTTCTCTTGTCTGATCGATGTGGTACTTGGGTTGACACCACCCAACAATTCTCCCCTCAAACCAAGAACCACAAATCCCGTGGTCTTACACCAGCGATTAATTTATCCACCACTTGCACCACCACGATTGACCTCGCGGAACCCGCCGCCTGAACACCATCAAGAAGACTTTCGAAACAAGGCACCTCGACAAATCTCTAATAGCCACCGAAGGGAACCTCCCACATCAAACAGCCGCGACCCTTTACCCCAGGATCGAACTCTGAACCATGGGCTCTGATACCACTTGTTGGACCGCTAGCAAGCCTTAACTCCACATTGGTATGATATTGTCCGCTCTGGACCGAACCCACACGGATTTGTTTTTGGGTCACTTCCAAAAGGCCTCATACTAATGGAGTTGTTGGTTTTTAATTTAAACTAGTATATTTTCTCTTGGCTTTATTTATTTGTTATTTTGTATTCAGTTGTTTTAGTTTGAATTGGTCATGCACGTAGCTGAGAGTTTGTAGGAGTGGTGCAAAATAAACATTAGGAAGTGGAGTCTGTTAAGGAAGTCTGGTGCTATTTTTTAGCTATTTTTTAGCTATGACTTTGTTCTATTTATTTGTATTGCTGTTCATTGAAATAAAGATTAGAACGTTCAGAGTATCTTTGTTTTACTTATTTTAAACACCTATCTATATGTATATGTGATCAGGTACTGGGATTTTAGCAACATTTTGGTATCAGAGCAGGTTAAAACGGTGAATGCCAAAGTATATGCCTAAGTCTGTTACAATGAAAAATAGAAAAACAAAGGAAGGAACGTTTGGTTTGAGTTACCCCATGTTAAACAGAGGAAACTATACTACATGGGCACTTAAAATGAAAGTCTATATGCAAGCACACAGTGTGTGGAGTGTTGTAGAGAGTGATGACCCAAAGGTGGTGGTCGAAGAAAGAACAGACAAGATAGCTCTTGCTGCAATCTACCAGGGGATTCCAGAGGATATCTTGTTATCCGTGGCTGAGAAGAAGACCGCGAAGGAGACTTGGGCAGCCATTAAGACCATGTGTTTGGGAGCTGATCGTGTGAAATCGGCAAGAATTCAGACTCTCAAGGCAGAGTTCGAGGCACTAAGTATGAAAGAATCGGAAGCCCTCGATGAGTTTTGTATGAAACTAAATGGTTTAGTGACAAACATAAGGGTTCTTGGTGGGGAGATGAAAGAGGCATATGTCGTGAAAAAACTACTACGTGCAGTCCCTAGTAAGTTTTTGCAGATAGCCTCTAGCATTGAACAATTCAAAACCAGTCGAAACCAGTGGTGACCAACTGTTGTTGACTGAGGAGGAATGGTCAAAGAGGGAGAAAGACGAAGGAAAACTTCTATTAACAAGAGAAGAGTGGCTGAAACGCACAACCAAAGGAGGGACATACGTGTTGGTTGGACAAAGATCTCGAAACAACAGAGATTTTGGACGTGGAGGACGTGACAAATTTGACAAAACTAAGGTAAAGTGTTTCAATTGTCAAGGCTACAGACATTATGCTGCAGAGTGCAAGAAACCAAGGCATGAAAGAGAACACAAAGAGGAAGTGAATATAGCCCAGATGCAGGATGATGAACCGACCCTGTTATTGACAGAACAAACAGTGGAAGATGATAAAGTTATGTTAATCAACGAAGAGAAAGTGTTGCCAAAGTTGAATCAAAGTGGTGCACAAGTAAGCTCAAATCTGTGGTATTTAGATAATGGGGCCAGTAACCATATGACGGGGCAATTGTCTAAATTCAAAGAACTAGATGAAGGCGTGAAAGGTAAAGTGAAGTTTGAAGATGGTTCTACCGTACTCATAAATGGCAAGGGAGCAATTGTTTTGAAGTGCAAAAATGGAGAAGAAAGGTTGTTGAAAGATGTGTATTATATTCCCATGCTCTGCAACAACATCATCAGCCTCGGGCAGCTATCTGAATAGGGGAACAAAGTCATCTTAAATGGTTCATATCTATGGGTCTACGGCAAAGACAAGAAGTTGATCATGAAGGTAAAAAGATCCATGAACTGTTTATATAAAATTCTTATTGAAAGTGATAGTTCAGAATGTTTATTGTCCAAATATGATGAAACTGCTTGGCTGTGGCATGCTCGCCTTGGGCATGTCAATTTTAATGCTATGAATTTGATGTGTACTACCAAAATGGTGCATGGCTTACTGGAGATCAAAGTGCAGAATGAAGTGTGCACGGGTTGTTTGATGTCAAAGCAAACTAGGAAATCTTTTCCCGGTCAGGCGACATATGCTGCAAAAGGAGTATTGGAAATTATACACGGTGACTTATGTGGGCCGATCTCACCTGCTACCGCAGCCGGGAATAAGTACTTCTTGTTACTAGTGGACGACTACAGTCATGTAATGTGGGGATACATGTTGAAAAACAAGGATGAAGCCTTTGAGGCATTCAAACGATTTCGAGAACAGGTGGAAAATGGAAAAGATAGAAAGCTAAAGACTTTCAGAACCGACAGAGGTGGTGAATTCTCTTCAAAACAATTCAACTCCTATTGTGAAGAGACAAGCATTACAAGACAATTTACAGAACCGTATTCGCCCCAACAAAACGGGGTAGTAGAAAGGAGAAATAGAACTGTGGTGGAGATGGCGAGGTGTTTTTTGAAGGAGAAACAGTTGCCATTAACACTTTGGGGAGAGGCCATTCGTCATTCAATATATGTGCTAAATCGTTTTCCTACTCGAGCTGTATCTGGCATGACACCGTACAAGGCATGGTCTGGCAGAAAACCAAATATTGGGAACATTAGAATTTTCGGGTGTTTAGCACATATGAAGCTTCCATCTATTCATACGACAAAGCTAGATGATCGAAGCAAACTGGTGATTAATCTTGGTAAAGAACCGGGAACGAAAGCTTACAGGTTATACGATCCGGATAGTAAGTCTGTTCATATTAATCGTGACATGGTGTTTGAGGAAAATAAATCATGGCTATGGAAACTTGACAAGGAATCAAAGGGAGAGCATCATGGGACGTTTACTGTTTTTGGTACAATTATAGGGGAGACAGATGATAATATTGAGGAGTCGTACAACTCTCCAAATGAGAGTTCCCAGTTTGAAGAATCAAGCTCAGATAGGGATGCCTCAGTAACTGCTCATACTGCACAATCATCTTCAGCAAATTCAGATGCTGAAACAGATGGTGAGCCCATACGCCTTAGATCGCTGAATGAGATTTACGATGAGACTCAAGAAAGAGTGTTGGAAGATGATGAATTGTTAGTTGCCATTGTGGAGGAGCCTACCAGTTATGATAAGGCTGCAACAGAACATAACTGGAGACAAGCCATGAAGTCTGAGATTGAAGCAGTTGAGAGAAATAATACTTGGAAATTGACTGAGCTTCCTCCTGGACAAAGAGCTATTGGTTTGAAATGGGTTTTTAAGCTAAAGAAGGACACAAGTGGGAAGATCATTAAACATAAGGCGAGAATTGTTGCAAAAGGCTATGTGCAAAGACAGGGGAGAGATTTCGAGGAGATTTTTGCACCAGTTGCGCGCCTTGAAACTGTTCGGATTTTACTTGCTCTCGCTGCCAAACATGACTGGGAAGTACATCATTTGGACGTTAAATCAGCGTTTCTAAATGGGGAAATTCAAGAGGAAGTCTATGTAACTCAACCTGAAGGGTTTGTTAAAAGGGGACAGGAACATCTCGTGTATAAGCTCATTAAAGCACTGTATGGTTTACGGCAAGCGCCTCGTGCTTGGTACACCAAATTAAGCAAATATCTTGAACAACTCGGTTTTGTGAGATGCCCCTATGAACATGCAGTATATACAAAGAAGGTGGGCAGCGAGGTACTAATAATTGGTGTTTATGTCGACGACCTCCTGGTGACAGGTACAAAGACCTCAGTTATAGAGGAGTTTAAGGTTCAAATGAATAAAAAGTTTGAAATGAGTGATTTGGGAACATTGTCTTACTACTTGGGCTTAAAGGTCAGGCAAGGAATGGATAAAATCGAGTTGAATCAAGCTGCTTATGCAAAGAAAATTTTGGAGAAGGCTGGAATGTGGGAGTGTAATCCAACTAAGTTTCCTATGGATCCTAAGGAGTGCATATGCAAAGACGAAGGAGGAAAGCTAGTAGATGCTACGAACTTCAAAAGTATGATCGGAGGGTTGCGTTATTTAGTTCACACTAGACCCGATATAGCCTACTCAGTTGGAATTGTGAGTAGGTATATGGAGAAACCCACGATGATGCATCAACTAGCTGCAAAACGTATTTTACGTTATGTTAAAGGAACTCTAAATTTTGGGTTAGTCTATACGAAAGGCAGTGGTAGTGATTTGCTGACAGGCTACACGGATAGTGATCTGGAAGGTCATGTTGATGATCGAAGAAGTACAGGAGGAATGGTATTCTATCTAACTAAAGGGTTGGTGACATGGGCTTCACAGAAACAAAGGTGTGTGGCCCTTTCTTCTTGCGAAGCAGAGTTTATGGCAGCAATTGCAGCTGCGTGCCAAGCTATTTGGTTGAGGGAAATGGTGGGTCAAATAACTGGTAATTATATTGAACCAGTAGTGCTGTACATAGACAACAGGTCTGCTATTGATTTGGCCAAAACCCGGTATTTCATGGACGGAGCAAACACATTGATATTCAGTATCACTTTATTAGATAGTGCGTGGAGAATGGTGAAATTATAGTTAAGCATATCAGTACGGATCTTCAACGAGCAGATGTTTTAACAAAGGCTTTTCCAGCTGCTAGGTTTGAGAAGATGAGGTCGCTATTGGGTGTGAAAGATCTCCAGACACTGGTTTAGATTAAAGGGGAGAATGTTGGTTTTTAATTTAAACCAGTATATTTTCTCTTGGTTTTATTTATTTGTTATTTTGTATTCAGTTGTTTTAGTTTGAATTGGTCATGCACGTAGTTGAGAGTTTGTAGGAGTGGTGCAAAATAAACGTTAGGAAGTGGAGTCTGTTAAGGAAGTTTGGTGCTATTTTTTAGCCATGAATTTGTTCTATTTATTTGTATTGCTGTTCATTGAAATAAAGATTAGAACGTTCAGAGTATCTTGGTTTTACTTATTTTAAACACCTATCTATATGTATATGTGATCAGGTACCTGGGATTTTAGCAACAGGAGTTAATTGGCTGCTCTATATACAAGAGAACTTTCTCTTTTTTCATCGATGTGGTACTTGGGTTGACATCACCCAACAATACTTGTTGTGCCGCGAGCAAGCCGTAACTCTACATTAGAATGATATTATCCGCTCTGGGCCGAGCCCGCACGATTTTGTTATTGGGCATATCCCAAAAGTCCTTATACTAATGGAGTTAACTGGTTACTTATATACTAGCAATCTGCCCTTCCATCAAACGATGTGTGACAACTCTCAACAGTATCAAAATGCATTTTAAAATTATTCCAAATTATTTATAGTGCCATTTAATACAAGCCGGTTCATATTTTTGGTAAGAAAGTGACATGTTATTTGAATAAATTTGACCGTTCTAGCATTTCTCAAATTATATAAAAGACATATCTCACCTATTTTGCAAGGATATTGATCAAACATTTTTCTTCGTTAGCGATCTCGATTATGACATATTTTGTTGGAGGAATTTGGTAACAACATGATTCAGAGGTGTGCTGAAATAATAGAGCGTAATTTGTATGTATGTGCCTGTTTTAAGGGTTTAAGGTAATGAAAAATAGAGGGGTTGGACTTGGGAGGTGTCTCGATTTGTTTCGTGTATCAGATGCCTTTTGCCAAGATGCTCGCGTACCAATTTATATTGGATCAAGCCCACACAGTTATGTAAAATTGCGTCTAAATATACAATTATAATATTATTGTCTTTAAAATCTTTATTAATGGAGGAAACTAAATATACAATTCTAATATTCTTGCCTTTAAAATCTTTACTAATGAAAGAAACTAAATTTATAATTTTAATAGTCTCCTAAATTTTTTTATTAGAAAATATCTTAATTGCCTTTTAAATTTTTACTAATGCAGGAAAGTAAATATACAATTTTAATATTCTTGTCTTTATAATATTAGATACATTCTCAATTTTTTTCTTAGTATTTCCTAACGGAGAAAACTAAATATAGTATGTTAATATTCTCCTAAACGCCCTCTACTGATCCAATTTATTTACTAATTTTTTTATTAATGCGATAATTATCAAAATCATCACTCATTTGGTTCAAATGTATCAAATTAGTCACTCATTTCAAAAATGACTTAATTTAGTCATTAATTTGAAATTTAGTATCAAGGAGACCATCTGCCAGTGACTAAATTGATATAAAATTTAACTCTTTTAATGACTAAATTGATACAAGTTTTCAAATTAATTACCAAATTGAGTTATAAGTTTTGAAATGGGTGACTAATTTGATACATTTGAACTAAATGAGTGATGATCGACTTTGATAATTATCCCTATGTTTAATACTATCTTTCAAGGAAGGAAGTTAAATATGTTATGTTAATATTTTACTAAACTTTCAAGTCCATTTTATTTACTAATTTTTTTCTACTATCTTCAAATGGAGGAAACTAAGTATACTATATTATTATTCTCCTAAACTTACTCCACGAGTCCAATTTATTTACTAAGTTTTATTTAATATATTTTAATCGAGAAAAATAATAAATAAGACGATTTGAGTAGAAAATATCTAAATTAGCTTTTAAATCTTTAGTAATGAAAATATTAATTACCTTATATTCTGCTAAACTTTCTTCTTAAGTCAAATTACTATCTTAATATTGTCCTAAAATTTATCTTCAAGTCAAATTACCATGTTGATATTTTCTTAAACTTTCTTTTGAATTTAAAATTACCATTTAATATTATCATATATTTTTTTTGAAGTTCTAAAATTTATCTTGAAATCAGATTATCATCTTTACATTCTCCTAAAAAAATTATTATAAATTATGTTCTCATAATATTTTTGTAAAAAACCCACGTTTAATTTATCTATATGTTTTACATATATATTAAAAATCATTTTATTAAATTTTTATCTTTTAATTCATGTTATAATTATAATTTTGTTTAAAAACATTTTTTGTAGAATAATTTTTACAAAAATTTGGAGAAATTATTATAAAATCACTGCGAAACGCGGCTTAGTAAACTAGTTGTAGGACTTGTTAACCAAGAAAAAAAAACATTTTTTAGAACAACTTTCCTTACAAAGTCACTATTCTCGCAAGTAACCTACTTTAGATCTTTATATTTTAATGAAATAATTAACCCTCGTGTCATTATATTCTGATCTCAAATTTGCAAGTGTATCTCAAAAACAATTACTAGATAGTATGTCAATAGTCTGATTTCTCAGTGATTAATTTTTTTTATTACTATTGAATAATGTATCATAAAAAATGACAAAAAATTGTTAGGCCGTATCTCAATGTTCCGGTTTCTCAGTGCTTAATTTTTTTGTTATTACCATTGAATAATGTATTCTAAAGAATGGTGAACCCAATAGGAGAAATTGAGCAAAAATCAGTGAACCTTAATGCTACAATATCTCTTCCTAAGAAAGAAGCACACATGTATTGAAAAAATTTGGTACGTATACATTTTGTTATCGCCAATACCTCAACAAAAATTCATATATATCATCAATATTCAAAGTAGTGGTGAAACTTACCCCTTATCATTAGAAATATCAAGTAACTATCATATATAGATACATGGCATGTAACCAGTGTTGTTCTAGAAAAACTCATATTCATTTACATTTATGCATCGACATGAATTTTATATGTTACAAGGAACATCCTTAATTAGTTATTTTATTTTCGAATTCGGAAAATAATTTTGATAATTATATTTTTTGAAATCATATCTAAAAATATAGAAATGTGCAAAACATTTGAGTGATTAATTTGTATCAAACATGTTTCTCGAATTACTGTTTATTGATAGAAATATTAGTATTTATAATTATCACGATGATCAGTCTACCTTGATTAATCTTTCAAAGGCGTTCTATGCTTCAATTAATTTTCTGGAGTTAATTAATCCAGCTAATTTCTGGAGTCACATGAGTTCATATGCTGCTGCAGTAGTTGGGAAGAAGAAACAAGGTAGAAATAGGAAAAGGTAAAGAGCGTTTGAAAAAAGAAGAAAGAGCGTTTGAGAAAAATGAATGAGACCGGTAGGTTTTTTGACAGAAACGTATAACCCGTCAAAATTTACATTAATACGTATGGAGATCACTTTTTTGTGAAGACGAAGACCACCTACGTTCTCTGCGATTTGAATTTAGAAAAATATAATATTTTATAAATTATGTTCTATGAAAATAACAATTTTCATTTAAAATCTTTAAAATTATATATGTTTTGAAAGTTGTTGTGGATTAAAAAACGTACTTATATATTAATTGCTAAGGTTTAATGAGCTTCGAGCTTTAATGGCTGCACTTGTGTTTCGAGACTAAATCGGTCCTCACAAGATGCCTACGTATCTCAAATCGTTATTGAGAATCAAGCCAAAGACGTAGTTCTGATTGTAGGATCAGGGACCTTATATAGGCGTCTGGAGCCTAGTATTTATGGTATGTTTAGGAGTCTTAGCGAATAAGTCTCCTTTTTGATATTGGATAAACATTGTATTTCTTGCAGGATAAGTCTTTTCCTTGTTGATAAAGGTTATGACTCATTAATTGGGATTCTGGATCCTTCTTTGACTAATTTACCATATTTTGGACTCTTTTCACGAGCTGTATATTTTCCTTATTCATTAATTACGAAATTAATGAATAATTATGGTGTCGGGCCTTAAATATCGGCCTTTCCATTGATTTGTCAATTATATTTCTATAATTACTTTTCTGTCCATATCATTTGCCCCCCAACTTCTAAAAAAATCTTTCTTGGATTATCGTAGAAGTTATTTTATTCGGGAGTTACGAAATTTTCTTCCGTATTGTGACTTAGTTTGACGAACATATAGTTCTAAACCAATTTTATAATTTCCCAAAACAGGAATCGGGATTTTTCATCAATTCTCTGGGAGATAAATTAATTTTTGAATTTTTCAGTTCATTTTCGACCAGGATCCTGGTCGAATTCGACCTCGACTTTAGCTCCTGGTCGAACTCCTTCGACCAGGATTCTGGTCGAATTTTGCCTTACTTTTGCCTCCTGGTCGAATGATTTCGACCAGGTTTCTGGTCGAATCTTGGCTCAGCTTTACCCCCTGGTCGAATGATTTCGACCAGGTTTCTAGTCGAATCAGGGCCTCATTTCTCCTCCTTGTCGAATGATTTCGACCAGGTTTCTAGTCGAACCAGGGCCTCATTTCTCCTCCTGGTCGAATGATTTCGACCAGGTTTCTAGTCGAATTAGGGCCTCATTTCCCCTCATGGTCGAATGATTTCGACCAGGATTGTAGTCGAACTTTAGGCGTTATTTCAGGCCCTGGTTGAACAATTTCGACCAGGATTCTAATCGAAGATTTGCTCCATTTTGGGCCCTGTTCGAACTCCTTCGACCAGGATTCTGGTCGAATACTTGGTTCAATTTAGGTTATCTTAGAATTCATTCGACCAGGTTTCTGATCGAAGATAAGTGCCATTTTGGGCCTTGATCGAACACATTCGACTAGGCTTCTTCAAGTTGTACCTCTTGTGTTCTTTAAGGCCTACCTACGTTGGGCTCAATTTGGGCCCAAGGCCTTTAACTATTCCAATTTATTAATTGGGCCTGTAGCTTTTTATTTAGCAATTGGGCCTTCAGCTTTTTATTGGGCCGTACCGGCTAATGCTCGCTGCCCTTCCTTCAACCGGCCCATTGACCGGCTATCATCCCTATATAAGGGTGAACTTTCCCTTGTTTCCATTCATTCCTCACATTCTATTTTCTCAAAGATATTCTGCTGAATTTTCTCCAAAGTTTTCTCTAAATTGCTCTGCTAGGGTTCCATCACAAGGCGATTCCCGGCGAGATTTTCCGTTGAATCTCACCGTTATCTGGGTTTTTCACTTGAAGATTTGAAGATTTCTTTGAAGATTTCTGGGTTTTCTTTGAAGATTTCTTTGAATATTTCTGGGTTTTCTTTGAAGATTTGAAGATTTCTGGGCATTCGTTTGAAGATTTGAAAATTTCTGGGTTTAGAAATGGCTGATCGAGCTTCCCAACGTCTTCAAAAGATGAACTCCGCATCAAAAAGCGGTACCCCCATTCCTATTCGTTCAAAATACATGTCTTTGCATGATATGATTAATGAACGTGGGGATGAATACCCGTCAGTATCTGCTTTAGATTCGTATGATTGTAGTAATAGGTTTCACGAAGTAGATATGATTAAAGATTATAATAAGATGTATAGGGTAAAGGCCCCTTTAAGACTAATTCCTGCTGGTGCCGGTGACCGTTCATGTCACTGGAGGCCAAATGCTTTGTGTATTTATAAGGATGCCATAGTTGCCGGCCTTAGGTTCCCATTCCATGAGTTCATCCCTAGGCTCTTGGCAGATGTCCAAATTAACCCTTTTCAATTACCTCCCAATGCCTGGAGGATAATTAACTGCTTCATGGTTTTGTGTCTTCGAAAAAACTTTCCTTTGTATGTTCCTTTGTTCAGGAAGATTTTTCAGTTTAAAAATAGCTCTGCCAACAACTTGGGTTGGGTATATATTAGCCATAGGGTAGGCTTCCCTTTCATTTTTCACCCAAAATCTATCCCAGACAATAACCCCAAGTGGAAAAACGAGTTTATGTATCTTGTCTGGGAAGGTGGGGACTGGGGAACCCTGTTCCGTACATCTTTTGGGAGAGTTTCTGATGTTAGTCCCAATAACATTGTCTTGAATGAGGAGGAATCGCATGCCTACTCAGAGCTTATCAAGGATAATGGGACTACCGTGGCTTGGGAGCTACTGGATGAGTTTGTCCTCAAGTCTGTCGGGCTCTCCACTGTTCATGATAAGGGTATTTTACTTATCCCTTTTCTTTATGTCTATTTTTCTTTCCTTTGTGATTTTCTGCTAACCATTTTTTGGTTTTTCTTGCAGCTGCGGCCTTTATTAATAAGACCAATGAGCCCAAGGATGTGGAGACATCCAGGATGAAGAGGGCTAGGCTTGGAGATGATCCAAGGGGGAAGCCTAGTGTCCCCAGGTTTCTGATCCCTTCTGAGATCCCTGGAGACGAGGCTGACATTCCTGTGTCGTTCAAGTCTTCAGTGTGGCGCCCCAACTGGGGTATTAGGAAGAAGGACACCATTACTGGGGTGTCCAAACATGCTGTGGATTAGTCATACCATTCCCTTACTCCTTGTGACTACAAGGATTTCGTTGCAGATTCCACCCTCGAGGGTGTTGAGCACTTAGGAGCTCAAGCTATTGATGCGGTAATTTTCTTTACCTTAGCTATTCTTTTTCTTTGAAGTATTTGCTTTATTTTTCTAACTTTTATTCTTTGGCAGACCAATGCCAACTTCCAGGGGGCATTGTTCTAAGCCAAGGCTTGGCGTACCTCTTCTGAGGCCAACGTGGTCAAGTTGGAGAGGTCCGAGGAGGAGGTAAAGTCTCTTAAAGAGACTCTTTCTAGGTGGGAGAAGGAGCTTGCTGATGCTCAGGCTGATATTGTTGAGATGAGGAAGAGCAAGGATGATTGCATCGACGAGTACCTTGACTCTCAGGAGTACAAGGACTTGATCGAGAAGCATGACGAGATTCTTTTCCCAGTCCAGCATACATCAGGATGGAAGGATGCTGTTCAGGCTATCTTGGCCAAGCATCCCCGGGTTTTTGACTCTGCTGACTTTCCAGCTCCTCACCCTCCTACTCCATTGGAGCGTATCTTGGCTGGAATTGATGACATGGAGGAGGATGCTAGGATTTTAGATCCAGGGCATTCATCACCCCTTGATGACACTTTTGCTGATGATGCTGATGAGCATTCTTCTGGCTCTAGCTCAGGGGAGGAGACAGATGCTGGTGTCAAGGAGGGTGAAGCCTAGTCTGTAGTTTGTTTGTGGCCATTCACGGCTTGTATTTCCTTCTTATGTATTTCCAGCCTTCGGGCTTAACTTAAACTCTTTGTAAGTTTAGTTTTTATTTGTATTTGGTGGCCATTCATGGCTTGTATTGTTTTCTTGATTCTTGACTTTGCATGCTTAGTTAACATGTCTATCAGAATGCAATTCACATATAATGAAAACATAAGAATATGGAATTCATAACTTTGAGAATGGGTTCAACCCTTACATAATACTCAAGTTTAAAAACTTGGGTTGGTTTTATCAACCTTATTTCTAGTAGTGAGTCCGCTTAGGAAACACCTTAAACATAATAAACTTTCAAGTTAGAGGCATGCCAAGTCCTTGGCACCTCATGCCCTTCAAGGGTTTCTAGTTTGTAGGAGCCTCGACCAAACACGTTCTTGACGCGATATGGTCCTTCCCAATTTGGGGCCAACTTGCCTTTTTGTCCTACCCCGGATGCCTCAATCTTTCGAAGAACCAAGTCTCCTTGTCGAAAAAACCTTTCTTTCACCCTTAGGTTGTAATAGAAAGATGCTCGTTTATGATGTTGAACTATCTTAGCATTTGCCTCATCTCTGAATTCATCAATCAAATCTAAGGCCAGCCTCAAGCCTTCCTCATTTGTTTCTGGCTCATAAGCCTCGACTCTTGGAGACGTGTGAGTAATCTCAACTAGAACCACTGCCTCTGTCCCATATGCCAACAGAAAGGGGGTAGCTCAAGTGGTGAATTTGCAGGTAGTACGATATGCCCAAAGTATGGGGAGCAATTCGTCTACCCAAGTGTTTCTGGAGCGTTCAACTCTTTTCTTCAGTCCATCTAGGATAATTCGATTTGCAACCTCAGCTTGCCCATTTGCTTGAGGATGGGCGACAGAAGTGAAGCGCAACTTCATATCATTCTCATCACAATATTTCTTAAACTCGTCGTTTTTAAACTGAGTTCCATTGTCTATGACTAAGATACGTGGAATCCCGTATTTGCATATCACATTTTCCCAGAAGAAATGCATCACTTGCTTGGTGGTTATCTTGGCTAATGGCTTAGCCTCAATCCACTTGGTGAAGTAGTTGATTGCTACTATCAAGAACTTTCTTTGAGCACTTGCCATTGGAAATGGCCCGAGTATATCCATTCCCCACATGGCAAAGGGGATTGGTGAGTTTATGGATGTCAACATCTCTTGTGGTTGCCTAACCACTGGTGCATGCTTCTGGCACCTTTCACATTTCTTTACGTAGCTTTTAGCATCTGCTAGTATGCTTGACCAGTAGAAACCTAGACGAGTGATTTTATGGGCGAGGGCTCTGCCCCCCAAGTGCTGCCCACAAATTCCTTCATGTACTTCCTTCAAGGCCAATTCTGCCTCTTGAGGTCTTAAACATTTCAGATATGGAATGATGAAAGACTTCTTGTATAGGATTCCCTCAATCAGGGTATACCTTAGTGCTCTGACGTATAGCTTTCGTGCTTCTGAAGTGTCGTTGGGTAACCACCCAGTTTCTAGATGAGATTTGATGGGATACATCCAACAACTGCTAACATCAATGGGTGCTACCAACTTTCCGTTGATGCTTGGGGTCCTCAAGACTTGGAAGTAGACACTCCCTGCATAGTTTTCAATTTCGGAAGAAGCAAATTTAGACAAGGCATCAGCCTTCACGTTTTCTTCCCTTGGAATGTGCTCTACATAGCATTCGTCGAACTGAGTCATGATGGCCTTGACAAGTTTCAAGTACTTGGCCATGACTTCATCTCTGGCCTCAAATTCCCCATTTACTTGGGAAATCACTAGCCTCGAATCTCCACATACTTTCAGAGTTTTGACCCTCAAGGCTCCAGCTAGCCCTAAACCAGCTGTCAGAGCTTCATACTCAGCCTCATTGTTTGTCGTTGGGAAGTTAAGTTTTAGTGCATACTCTATGAGGAATCCATCAGGACTTTGTAGCACTAAACCGGCTCCACTTGCTTTTGTTTTTGATGCTCCATCAAAATAGAGCATCCAATACTCTTTGAAATCCATCTCTTGATCTTTCTCATCCTCCACTATTACTTCCTGCCCCCCGACTTCTTGGTTGTCAATGGTACATTCAACCATGAAGTCAGCAAGTGCTTGAGCTTTTATGGCCGTTCAAGACTTATACTTGATGTCGAATTCGCCTAATTCAATGGCCCATTTGATCAATCTTGCACTGACTTGAGGGCTATGTAAGATGTTTCTCAGAGGTTGATCAGTCAAGACCTCTATCTTGTGAGCCTGGAAGTACGGGCGTAGCTTTCTTGAGGCCATTATCAAGGCTAAGGCAAACTTCTCAATTGTTGAGTAGTTTATTTCTGCCCCTTGTAGAATCTTACTCACATAGTAGATGGGTTTCTAAACCTTCAATTCTTCTTTTACCAAAACGGCTCCAAGGGCTGTGCTAGAAACCGCCAAGTACAAATAGAGAATTTCCCCTGGCTTGGGCTTTGCCAACAGTGGTGCCTCAGCCATGTATTTCTTCAGGGCCTCAAAGGCCTCTTGGCTTTCAGTTGTCCATTCAAAGTTTTTCACATTCTTGAGTGCTTTGAAGAAAGATAAGCACTTCTCTCCTGATTTGGAGATAAATGTTCCCAATGCTGCCACTCTTCCCGTTAGTTTTTGGACATCCTTGACAGTCTTTGGTGGTTCCATGTCTAGAATTGCTTTGATTTTGTCGGGATTGGCCTCGATTCCTCTCTTGGAAACCATTAGGCCTAAAAACTTTCCCGAGCCCACACCAAAGGCATACTTAGCTAGATTCAACATCATCTTGTGGTGCCTTAGCACTTCAAATGCCTCTCGGAGGTGCTCAATGTGATCGGCCTTATCGAGGCTCTTGACTAACATGTCATCTATGTATACCTCCATGGTTTTTCCAATTAGGTGTCCGAAAATTTTGTTCACCAATCTTTGGTATGTTGCCCCTGCATTCTTAAGTCCAAATGCCATGACTAGATAACAGAAAACACCAAAGTCAATGATGAATGATACCTTGGAGATGTCATCCTTGTGCATTTTGATTTGGTTGTATCCACTGAAGTCATCCATGAAGCTGAGCATTTCGTGTCCAGCTGTAGCATCTATTAATGCATCAATCCTTGGTAAGGGAAAACAATCTTTAGGACATGCATCATTCAAGTCAGTGAAGTTCACACACATCCTCCATTTTCCATTGGCCTTTTTGACCATTACGGGGTTAGCCAACCATTCTGGGAATTGGATTTCCTCAACGAACCCGGCTTCCAAAAGCTTCTCTACTTATTGTTTAATGGCTTCGAGCCTTTCTGAAGTAAAACTTCTCTTTTTCTGTTTCACTGTCTTCCTTTCAGGATCCACATTCAATTTATGAGTTATCAATTGGGGATCAATCCCTGGCATGTCAGCCGCCGTCCAAGAAAAAACGTCATTATTCTCTTGAAGAAAAGATATGAGCTTGCTTTTCAATGGCTCAGGTAGTAGTTCTCCAACATATGTCACCTTCTCCGGTTCACCAGGGACTAAGGGAATGGGGATTAAATCCTCAGCTGGTTTCCCTCTTCGGTCCTCATTGTCACTAGTATCCATGTCTTCAATTGGGAGAACTTGCCCCCCGATTCCATCAGGCCTTAACGCGGCTACATAACAACTTCTAGCCATTTTTTGGTCTCCTCATTCTTCACCAATCCCATTCCTCGTTGGGAACTTGATTTTTAGATGATAAGATGAGGCAACGACCTTGAACGCATGAAGACCAGTCCTTCACAGGATTGCATTGTAGGTTGAAGTTGCCTTTATAACTATAAAGTTCAACATTTGAGTAGAAGTATTCATCCCTTGCCTCATGGTCATTGGGAGTTGGATAGTGCCTTCCACTTTTGATTCCACTCCATTGAATCCATATATGGGCATATTCGAGGGTGTCAACTGAGAGTTAGTGTAGCCCATCTTGATAAAAGCATCATGGAACAAGATGTCCACTGAGGCTCCATTGTCAACCAGGACTCTCTTTGTTTCGGAGTTGCCTATCACAGGTACTATGACAAGAGGATCATCATGGGGGAACTTCACCCCTTCCAAGTCAGAATCATCAAAACCTATTGACACTTCTGTTCTGGCACGCTTCGGTGCTTCTCCAACCACAATCATTACCTCTCGAGCATAAGCTTTTCTTGAATTTTGGGAGGACCCAGCAGCAGTTGGCCCTCCGAATATCATGTTGATAACTGGCCCTCGGGGCTTAGGGTTACGATCTTTGTCGTTGTCCCTTCTGTGGTAATCCTTCCTTTCGTAATTTCCTCTATGACTTCATTGATTCCCATCCTTGGTGAATTTGCTAAGTTTTCCTCTTCGTATCAGAAACTCAATTTCATCTTTCAATTGCCTACAATCGTCGGTGTCGTGACTGACTTCTTTGTGGAACCGACAGAACTGATTTTGGTTCCGTTTGGACATGTCAGCCCTCATTGGCTTCGGCCATTTGAGATCTCCTTCCTTAGCTATCTCCATCAGAATTTGACTCCTGGGAGTGTTCAATCTTGCATACTCCGTAAACTTTGGCCCAAAATTGTTTCTATTGGGTGGAGAATCAGAGTCCTTTGACGTTCTGGGAAACTTTTCCTTGACGTCGTACTCCTGAACATCCTTTCTTTTCTTTGAGTTTCCACTACCACTAGCAGTGGGTTCATACTTTCTCATGCTTTCTTCAGCCTTAATATACTTTCTGGCTCTATCTTGGAGCTTCAGCATGTCTCGGGTGGATGTTTAGCTAACGACCTTTTGAAGTGGTCATCAATAGTTCCTTGTTGCAGGGCTATCATAACCACTCTGTCCTCCAAGTCCGGGACTTTCAAAGCCTCCCGAGTGAATCTATTGATGTAGTCCCTTAGGGCTTCATTCTTTCCTTGCTGGATTGCCATGAGTGATGCAGAGCTTTTCTCATGCACCCTTCCACTAATGAACTGATTGATAAAATTTTTGCTTAGTTCCTTGAAAGACCCAATTGAGTTGGGAGGAAGACGGCTATACCAGCGTTGGGCCATGTCTGCCAAGGTTTGTGGAAACGCCCTACACTTGACCGCATCATTGGTTGGCTGCAACAACAGTGCATTGGAGAAGGTCCTTACATGATTTGCGGGATCTCCCGTTCCATCATAGGCTTTGATCGAAGGTATCTTGAATTTTCTGGATATAGTCGTTTTCATGATGTCTTGAGTAAACGGTGGTGTAGGATCATCGGGATCTCCTAGGGGCAACAAAATACTAGGATCACCCCTTGGGGATTCGGCCCTCTTGGTTTTTCTTGCCGGTGGATCCAAGTTGATTATCAGGATCCCTTCAGTCGTTCGGCCTTGAGATTAAGCGGCCTCCTCCTCAGCAAGGAGTTTCTTGAGTCTTGCAGTCTCTGCCTCATGGGCTGCAATTTTCTCCTTAGTAGTTTGGGGTTGATCCCGATTTGTCTGGGAAGAACGTCTCCTTCTTGGGGCGACATCCTCCCCAGTTGTATAACCCTCATCCTCGGTGTATGGGCCCGAGTAATCTTGAACGAAAGGGATCTAGCGAGTTTGTTGGTTTTGGGGTCCCAGACCTTGAATGTAATGGGGCACATAAGCCTCATGGTAGATTGGATTAGTTCCACTACCGCCCGCCATGGGTCGAGGGGGCATGCCATAGCTTGGCATCCCCAAAGTCTGATTCGCGTATTGAGGGAGATCAGTAGTATGGAGTTGAAGGCTTCTCGGTGCAATCATGATGAGTGGAGAAGTCGAGATTGGTTGCTGGTGAACGGTCTCTTGTGGATTAGATCCATGAATGACCATCTGCAGGGGATTCGTCCCTTCAACCGAAATTGGGATTTACGGTCCTTGAGTGTTGGTGGGGATATTCACCCCTTGAGTGCCAATAGTCGACGGTGGCTGATTTCCGTGAGTATCAGCCTTAGAGGTGATAGAGCGATCCTCGGGAGTTTGAGTATCCCGAGCTGTTCTTCGTGTGTTTGCCATGGTTGATGTTGTCTTCCCACAGACGGCGCCAAATGTTGTGGATTAAAAAACGTACTTATATATTAATTGCTAAGGTTTAATGAGCTTCGAGCTTTAATGGCTGCACTTGTGTTTCGAGACTAAATCGGTCCTCACAAGATGCCTACGTATCTCAAATCGTTATTGAGAATCAAGCCAAAGACGTAGTTCTGATTGTAGGATCAGGGACCTTATATAGGCGTCTGGAGCCTAGTATTTATGGTATGTTTAGGAGTCTTAGCGAATAAGTCTCCTTTTTGATATTGGATAAACATTGTATTTCTTGCAGGATAAGTCTTTTCCTTGTTGATAAAGGTTATGACTCATTAATTGGGATTCTGGATCCTTCTTTGACTAATTTACCATATTTTGGACTCTTTTCACGAGCTGTATATTTTCCTTATTCATTAATTACGAAATTAATGAATAATTATGGTGTCGGGCCTTAAATATCGGCCTTTCCATTGATTTGTCAATTATATTTCTATAATTACTTTTCTGTCCATATCAAAAGTAAAACATAACAAAACATATTGTTCTGCAAAACATATTCGGTTTGCAGAACATTCATGTTTAGTTTGCCGAACTTACATGATTTTCAAGATTTTCAATGAAATAGTGATTTTCATAAAATATACTTTGCAAAACAGTACGTTTTGCAAATTTTTAATTACAAAATATGATCTATTTTGCCAAATTTAGATTGCAGAACATATGTGGTCTTCAGGTCTCCACAAAAAAGGTGGTCTCCATATAGGTCATTGTTATATAGAGAATCAGGAAACCATATATTCTATTATAGAATCTCATAAATAATTTTAATTTTTTTTACATAAAATATATAATCTGATTCTAACTTAGCATATTAGCATATACAAACTTTATAAAAAATTTAACATTTAAATTTAAATAAAAACATTGATTTTAAATTTGACTAGTTTACTAAGCCGCACTTCGCAGCGGCCTTATAATAATTTCTCTAAATTTTAGAAAAAACATTCTACAAAAAATGTTATTTAAAATGAAATAAATAATTATATTTCTAACATAAGGTTTCTTTTGTAATTTCTTTGTCGTCTTAATCATTCACAAAAATTCTGAATAAATATAAAAAAAACAATTGTTTAATATATATATATATTATTTTAGTATTACGTTGAATATTTGTTTTTTAATTAAAACAGGTTAACTTTTCTATTTATCCTTTTTATTTGCCTTTTATAATAAAAAAAACTTTTTTTTAACAAAATCTACTATTTTTTCCAAAAATATCACGGACAATTAACTTTTATATTTGTTCTCACTAAAATCTCTCTTTTCCAAAAATTAAAACATATTACCTTTTATATTTGTTCTCACTAAAATCTCTATTTTCCAAAAATATCACGTGTAACCCTTACTTTTTTTATTTTAAAACATATTTTAATACTTTTAATTATTTAAAAAAACTTACCTATTTTAACATGTCAACGTATTTTTTTAACAAATACAATTAATATAATTAAAACGCTTCTAAAAATATCACTAGGAGTTACTTTATTTAATTAAAACATGTTAGCTTTTCTATTTGTCCTTATTATTAATATTATTTTAATGATTAATAAAATAATATTAATAATGTCCTATTTATCTTTCTCAGCCTCATTTGTATTCTTAATTTTTTTTAGGATATTTATCAAAAATACCACTTTTTTAAAGTTTTTTTTGCGATTTTACCATATTCTCAAAATATTTACAAATACCTTATTTTTAAAAATAATTTGCGAAAATACCATTTTTTAAAAAGATTTTTGCAAAAATACGTTCTGCAACTAAATACAACCTACGTAGGTTGCATCCGGTTGCACGTGTTATTGCAACTGGATGCAACTTTCCAAATACAACCTACGTAGTTTGCATCCAGTTGCATATGTGGTTGAAACTAGATGCAACAAGATACAACTTTTTAAAAAATAATTGAAAAAACAGCTAAGAATTCAAAAAAAATTATTAATAAAAGGGGTAAACTTGTGGTCTTGGTTTACCCTGGGGTTCAATAGTTAACTTTTGGGGTTTAATGTTTCTATTTTGGATTTTAGAAATATTAAGAATGACGAATAATTCGTATACGGACTTAGGGTTCTACACTCTAAACCTTAACCTACCCTGGGTTGTTTATAACCCTAAAATCAGGACGCCGGAAAAACACCATTATTAACAAGTTGCATCTGTGGTTGATTTTGGTTGCAGTTTGCAGAAGGTATTTTTGTAAATAAGATGGTATTTTCGCAAAATATTTTTTTTTGAAAAGATATTTTTGCAAAAATATTTCTGGAATGGGATATTTATGAAAAAAGCCCTTTTTTTATATGTTTCAATTAATATTTAAGTTTCTCATTTTATCATTTATCAATTATCATATTTATTTTTATTCTTTATTTAATATTTTAATTCCCATTAATTTTTTTAATTTGTCATTTTTTAATCTCATTTGATAGCCTGTGTGCCTTGCACGGTAATATAAAAATAGTAAGTAGCTGACTGCCTTTTATAATTAAAACACTTTTTTCTAACAAAATCTACTCCTTTTTCAAATTTATCACGGGCAATTACCTTTAAATTAAAACATATTACCTTTTATATTTGTTATCACTAAAATCTATCTTTTTCAAAAATATCAGTGCAACCCTTACTTATTTATTTTAAAACCTATTTTAATATTTTTAATTATTTAAAAAAAACTTATCTATTTTAACATGACAGCGTATTTTTTTAAGAAATATAATTAAAAGACTTCTAAAAATATTATTGACAGTTAATTTTTTAATTAAAACATGTTAACTTTTCTATTTGTCCTTATTAAAAAAACTTACTTATTTTAACACGTCAACGTATTTTTTTAACAAATACAATTAATATGATTAAAACACGTCTAAAATATCACGGACAATTACTTTTTTTTTAATTAAAACATGTTAGCTTTTTTATTTGTCTTTATTAATATAACGGACAGTTAATTTTTTTTAATTAAAACATGTTAGTTTTTCTATTTGTCCTTATTAAAAAAACTTACCTATTTTTTTTAACAAATATAATTAAAACACTTCTAAAAATAATCACGGATAATTTTTTTTAATTGAAACATGTTAGTTTTTCTATTTGTTCTTATTAAAAAAACTTACCTATTTTAATATGTTAATATATTTTTTTAACATATAAAATTAATATAATTAAAACACTTCTAAAAATATTACGGACAATTACTTTTTTTAATTGAAACATGTTAGCTTTTCTATTTGTCCTTATTGTTAATATTATTCTAATAAATAATAAAATGATATTAATAATACCCCATTTATCTTACTCAACCCCATTTGTATTATTTATTTATTTTTTCTACGTTCCAATTAATATTTAAGTTTCTCAATTTATAATTTATCATATTAATTTTTATTTTTTTCTTTAATATTTTCCGTTCCCATTAATTTTTTTTAATTTATTATCTTTTAAGGCATATGCCTTGCACGGGTTATAGGCTAGTATATGTAATAAAGATTTATAAAGAAGCTAGATTGAATATATGGTTATATATAAAGATTTGATAACTGAAAAAATGAAGTTTTTTTTTGACAGACTGAAAAAATGAAGTTATGTAAATGTATTAAATCAACATTTTACTTTACTCAAAAGTTAAAATAAAATAAATTAGGACAACAGAAGAATATGTGGCTTATCTAATAAATTTTTTAAAATGAACTCAAGGAGTAATGTAGTACAATGGTTGAAACAATGAGTTTGTTGGAGGAGATTACAAGTTCGAGTTCAAAAATTTACATGTTTTTAGTATAATTTATAAAGGAGTGACATTTTTGTAATTTTTTAACATACGAGGGTAAAATTGTACCTTCACAACTCATTTTGCCCCTAGACGGCATATAATATATAGAAGTAGATTTGATTTTGAGATATAGTCAAAATATGTTAAAGGAATATGTTTAATCCAAATACAAAACAATATCAAGTTAATGAGTATAGGTCATTTTTAGATTAAAAACTAAAAAAATTAACCCGAAAATAATACAGAAGTTCGATTCGGTGATGACAAAAAATTGGTCAAATCCAAATAGAAGATTGTACGAATCATATTGTAATAGCCCGATTTTTCGGATTATTAATTCTAATTCGAAACTTAAATAAAATAAAAATTGTTTATTCAATACATTGAAAATTAACGAAAGTTAAAGCAACGATTCACAAGATAAACTTAAATCATTCAATTAGAGGCGCAACTCCACAAATTCGATAATGATAATCTTGAACATAACAAAATTTATTCTTCTATTACGATAAATCTTATCCAAATAAATGCATCAAATCACGTAGCACAAAGTTCACAAGTTCACATCTTTATTCACAATCAACTTCCATACGTCAAAACCTCAAACATATTAAAACAATGAGCTGCAAATCCCAGCAAGTAACTATCGTCCAACGACTCAAAATTATATTTAAAACGGAATTTCTGAGCTTTTAATTAAACCATAAAATAATTTTAACAATAAAATCATATTTTATTCCCAAAGTTCTAAATTACGGTCACACTATGCCAGTGACACGGCTTCTATAGTTCGATGGGATGGGAGCTAGTTTACGTAATTCCTTAAGTCTTACTCAACAAGGTATCTATGTGTTCCGGAACGTGCGTATACTAGTTCTATGATTCGATATGTCACATTATCCAGTGACCGGATTCTATGATTCGATACACAACTAAAACCGGGGAGTTCTTATAAAAAATCTTTTCTATTTTCGATATCACAATTTTCGAAAATCAAATCAATTAAATATTTCTAATGCAGATAAAAACAGATTTGAAAATATTAGTGAGTAACAAAAAGTCACTTACTTCGATAGTGATGTCTTTCCCTAAAAATAATATCACAACAAATCCTCAATATTAATTCATAATCTATCAACAATCAAATAAATCAAACAAGCAAACACCTTAATAGAACTCATACGGTACTAACATATAACTTAGTCAAAGAAAACTCCAAAAATCACATACCAAAACATCTTAGAAAATAGATTATTGTTAACAAATTTGGTCCTGATCAGTTCTGTAAATTGACAAATTACTCTATGAAAATGATTTTATCTGAAAAAGTATAAAATACAAAAAACGTGAGCAATTTCGAGAACTTTCCATAATGGTAAGGCTCATTAAAAACGAACAAGTAACGAACATAGAAATCAAACAAATGTGGACTGCAAAACAATATCAGACCCTGATTTTTAGAGTATTTTGCTGTTTAAAAAATCAAAATCACATAACCGTACCGAGGAATGCAAACAGAACACGTAGAGTTCGAAAATACCTTTCCAGAATGATATTACTCATAATTTTTGGTTAAAAATTCAATTTAATATGAATTTTTGAAGTCAGTTTTTTCAGTTTATAAATATTTATATGAGGGTGAATTTGTAAATTCAAATTGAGTTTTTAACATTTATAATTAGAAAAATGTTAGAGGCTCCTAATACTCCAAAATTGTTTTCAAATCCTTGTATAATTGGTAACTTTCTTAAAATAATATACAATCCCACGTATAGATATATGCGCTTACAAATTAAATCTAACCACTTATCATTTATCAATGTCATGTTATTTGAAAAGAGTTTTGAGAATACTTTTGAAGTACATAGCATTACTCAATTAATTATTTATCTGTCATTAATTTGTATGAAAAGAAATTACAATGAGTAGAGTGTACAATATGCGCAACACAAAATTTTACAATTATCTTAATCAAATCTTCGACCTCAACTTCATATTTTATTTATTTAAAAGTCATAACTAAATCCTCAACCTTCATATTTTACTTATACAAAAGTCATAATCAAATCCTCAACCTTAACCTTTTCAAGTAACTTTCATCTATATATTTGTAGATTACGATTGTTTAACTTATCTAAATCACGTCCTAGCATGTGACATTGCGTAGAACTTAACAGTATTGTTATCAAATATTAATTGCAGAGTGAAATCATCAATAAATTACAATACATTTATTTTGTTTTCTCTAATATTTCCTTATAAATAATAATAATATATCTTAATAAATTCCGATATGTTAGACAAATAATAAACACATTAAAAACTTAGCTCGGACACAAATTACCTACATATGGTCAAATGTCATGCGTTATTGAACTCCTCAGACGGTCTAAATATTGTAGTAAGGTTTTAATTTGCTATGCAGTTATTCATGCCTCGAGCATGCATGCAAAATCATACGAGAAGAAAAAATGTCAAACTCCTGCCAGATTATATATGCATTTAAATTTCGATGTACTATAAGTCGACAAATTCGCAGATCAACTCGAACGAGATTTAATTTGACAGACCAAAATGGTTGGATCATGCTAGGAGATCACAGAAAGTTATGTTGAGAAATTGATTTCCGAATTAAATTTTTTGTTTTGTGGATGTGATGGTGGTTTAGTTTTGTGTTTTGTCAACATGATGATGACTACCGTAAAGTTCGATTTCCTCTGGTAGCTGCCATCTATATTCGAGTGTTTAAAGACCTCGGCTGATAATTAAGATCTTTAGTTATAAAGACAATAAAACGAATGACTAGAAAGAAAACTGAAGAAATTCATGTCCAATATAAAAAATTGAAGAAATTCGTATGCAACATTCAAACCCAAAATTCTAAAGGCAGACAGCTTAACAACAGAACGGAAGACTGTTAATACCCGGATTTTAATGATGATAAATGTCTGATAGTTTATCTCAGTAATTGATATAACTTAATCAGAAAAATGAATGTGTTAAAATAATTGATTTGATCTTACTTGATTCCAGGAGATTTGACTTGTTCAAATCTAATATTGTTATTGATATTTATCCTAAGATATTAAATCAATCAAGACTTATTCAAATCTGTTTATATCAATTGTCTTATCTTTACTAACAGATTTTGTTGATCTTTATCTTCTGTTTCCTAGCCGTTTCATCCTAGCCGTTTCAATTCAAATTCTACAAACAGCTATTTTCAGGAAGATATATATTCATTCAGGTGGTGTGACAACTACACAACTTTTCGAGCAATCAGATTACATTCTTCTACTAAGCTTTCGAGATCAAATCAGTTTTGTTTTAGAAGATTCATTATTGTTGAGTTGTATTAATTTACTTTATCTATACTTGTGCCGGGTTGTGGCAAATAGGTAGGATTACAAAATTCAACCTAAGGTACTAGCGAGCTAGGGTTTCTGCTGCTAGTGGACAGTGGTGTCAAGGGAAGGGTTCTTCCAAGAGGTTATCATTTTTGTAATCGGGATAAACTGTAAGTGTATTATTAATTGATAATAATATATTCTCTGTGCTAGTTGGCATAGGGACTTGGACGTAGGCCATAGATACTGATAGGGGCCGAACCAAGAGAAAAGTCTTGGTGTTATTTATAATTCTGCAGAATATTTTTATTCAGTATTTGTTTTATATTTAACCTATTGAGACAGTCCCATTTAACAAAGAGGCAGACCCTTTGTCAATTGAGACAGACTCTTTCGTATATTGTGCTTAGTTAATTTCAATTGGTATCAGAGCAGGTGCATTTAACATTTGTTTTTTAAGTGTTTATTTTGCTAGCGATCAATGGCACAATCTAATTGGCAAGAACGTCACTCAAACAACATTCCTCCTCTTCTTCTTGGAGCTGAAAACTATAATGATTGGAAGTTGCGAATGAAAATTTTTCTCCAAAAGGATGCCTATGAATGAGATGCTGTTGAAAATGGAATCATCATTCCTATGAAAGATGGAAAGCCTACACCAGTCAAGGAACTTACTGCTGACGAAGTCAATTCTCTAAACTACAATGCTCGAGCAATGAATTCTCTTCTAAATGGTTTAAGCTCTACTGAACTAAGAAAAGTCTCGGCATGCACGTCTGCTAAACAAGTCTGGGATACTATCAAAGTCAGTCATGAAGGGACATCCAAAGTTCGTGAAGTGAAGCTGGATCTATTACTAAGTGATTATGAAAGCTTCAAACTTGAAAAAGATGAAAGTATTAAAGAAGCTCAGGGACGCTTTCTTATATTGATGAACTCTATTGCTCTACTCGAAAGACATATTCCACAAGCTGAAATCAATAGAAAGATTCTTCGATCACTGCCTAAGAAATTTGCACCTAAAGTTACCACTCTTCAAGATTCTACTTTAATTTCTGCTATGGAGACACTAACTCTTTTTAGTGAATTGGAAGAATTTGAAAATCAATTACGCAGGTACGACGAAGAAGACGAAATTCCTAGAAAGAAGACACTTGCTCTTCGTGCTGATGATTCTGATGAAGATTCTGATGAAGACATTGCACTTCTCACAAAGAAATTTCAGAAATTTTTGGCCAAAAAGAAATCTGCAAGTCGATTCACTAAATTCAACTCTCCGAAGAAAGATGTCAAGAATAGCTCTAAAGATGACGCATGTTTTGAATGTGGCAAGAAAGGTCATTACAAGAAGGACTACTTCAAGCTTCAAGCAAAGCAGAAAGCTTCTGAATTTCAAGACAAAAGAAAGAATAAAGCTTTTCTTACCTGGAGTGATGATGAATCTGAGGCTGAAATAGATTCTGACGATGAAGTTGCTCAATTATGTCTGGCTGGCATTGAAAGCAATCTTTCTGATGATGAAGAGGTAAATACTATTTCGAAATCTTCAAACTATGATATTACAAGAAATATTGCATTGTTGCAGGGACAAAACAAGAAATTACGAGAGAAAAATGCTTATCTAAAACAAACTCTCAACGAAGTTCAAAATGAGATGGGTACCTAAATTTAAAATATAACTGTTTTGCAGATTTGTTTGAAGGCTCATATTCCAAGAAACAAATGGATCATAGACAGCGGTTGCTCTCGTCACATGACAGGAGACAAATCAAAATTTATCTCCATAAATGCTAAAGATGGAGGTCTAGTTACTCTTGGAGACTCGACTACTGTTCGTATTATAGGTAAAGGTACCATAGGTAATGATAAGTTTTCCATTAATAATGTCAGGTTAGTTGATGGTTTAAAGTATAATCTTATCAGTGTTAGTCAGCTAACAGATACAGGTCATGATGTCAAGTTTGGTAAGAACATGTGTTTAATTACTACTACTTCGAATCATAATCCTTTAATAGCCAAGCGGCAAGGCAATATCTTTGTATTAGATTTTGATGAACAGAATGAAGAAATCTGCTTAGCTTCAATTCAAGATCAACAGAACTTGTGGCATAGACGCCTAGGTCACGTTCATATGGATCTCATCAACAAAATCTCTTCTCATTCTTTGGTCAGAGGTTTACCCAATCTCAAATATAAAAAGACAGAACCTTGCACAGCTTGTCAGTTAGGTAAACAGGTTCGTACTTCTTTTAAAGTTAAGAAGCAGATATCAACAACTGTTCCATTGCAAATGTTACATCTTGATTTATTTGGTCCAGAAAGGTATGTTAGATTAAGTGGTAAGAAATATGCTTTTGTAATTGTTGATGATTTTTCTCGTTTTACATGGGTATTATTTTTTAGAACTAAAGATGAAGCCTTTGTAGAATTTCAAGATCTAATTTCTAACCTTGAAACCAAGTTTTCTGTTAAGCTTCAAACTATCAGGAGTGATCATGGGGGTGAATTTGAAAAGGAGTTTGTCACATACTGCAAATCCAGAGGAATTACGCATGAATTTTCTGCTCCTCGCACTCCACAACAAAATGGAGTAGTCGAACGTAAGAATAGAACTCTTCAAGAAACTGCTCGAACTCTACTGCATGAGAGTAAGTTACCTCGAAAATTCTGGGCTGAAGCGGTAAATACTTCTTGTTATGTTCTTAATAGAGTATTAATTCGTCCTATATTATTGAAAACTCCGTATGAATTATTGAAACAGAAAACTCCTAACATAAGTTATTTTAGAGTTTTTGGTTCCAAATGCTTTATTTTAGATACCCAGCCCAACAAAGGTAAATTTGATGCTAGAGCTACTGAAGGTATTTTTCTTGGGTATGCTGCTAATAGTAAAGCTTATCGAGTATTTAATACTGTTAAGGATAAAGTGGAAGAGTCTATTAATATCACTTTTAATGAGACTCACAATGATCTGGTCAGAGACGAGGATGATTTTGCAGATATTCCTTCTCAGACTCAAATGAGACAGCCTCATTCTCCAAAAGGACAGTCTCATTCTCCTCAACACAGTTCTCCTTCTACTTCTGGATCACCTTCATCGACTACTTTCGCTCAAAATTCTTCAAGTAGGTTTGCTTCTCCAGGACCAATGCAAGCAGATCAATTTCAAAGGGATAACTCTAATGTCGAGGAAATGCATTCTATTCATCTGCCAAAGTCATCAAGAACGGTGAAGAATCATCCACATGACAATTTACTTTCTGATCTTGATCAAGGAATCACAACTCGCAGTAGGTTGCATAATCTCTGTGCTTTCTCTGCTTTTGTTGCTGATTTTGAGCCTACAAATGTTCAAGAAGTTGTTCATAATGAACAATGGTCTATGGCAATGCAAGAAGAATTAAATCAGTTCGAACGCTGTGATGTCTGGGAATTAGTTTCTCCACCTCCGGATGCTTCTATCATTGGCACTAGATGGGTTTTTAAAAACAAGAAGGATGAATCAGGTAATATTATTCGAAATAAAGCTCGTTTAGTTGCACAAGGTTATAATCAACAGGAGGGCATCGATTACGATGAAACTTATGCTCCAGTCGCTCGACTGGAATCTATTCGCATTCTCATGGCCTATGCTGCTCACATGCAATTCAAGCTTTATCAAATGGACGTTAAAAGCGCTTTCTTAAACGGTTTCTTACAAGAAGAGGTTTATGTCAAGCAGCCCCCAGGTTTCGTTCACGAAAAATATCCTAATTTTGTATACAAGCTCAAGAAATCTGTATATGGACTCCGACAGTCACCTCGATGTTGGTATGATCGACTCAGTGATTTTCTTGTGAATACTGGCTTTACTCGTGGTACACTTGATCCTACTCTATTTATTTTTCATAAAAACAATGTTATCTTACTTGTTCAAGTATACGTTGATGATATAGTCTTTGGGTCAACAAATGAATCATTGTGTAATTGGTTCTCTGATTGTATGCATAAAGAGTTTGATATGAGTCTTATGGGCGAACTTCAGTTTTTTCTTGGATTGCAAATTAATCAAACTGATGCAGGAATCTTTATTCATCAAACCAAGTACATTCGGGATTTGCTTAAAAGGTTTGATTTAGAAAGTATTTCCTCTAAAACTACTTCAATGAGTGTTTCTGTCAAACTCACTGCGGACAAGGAAGGTAAGTCTGTCGATATCACTAAATATCGGGGTATGATTGGTTCTTTGTTATATCTTACTGCTTCTCGTCCCGATATAATGTTTAGTGTTTGCATGTGTGCTCGCTTTCAGGCTAACCCCAAAGAATCCCATTTGAATGCAGTTAAACGGATATTTAAGTATCTCAAGGGCACTAGTACTTTAGGCTTATTTTATCCCACTGCCTCTTCTTTTGATTTAACTGGTTTCTCAGATGCTGATTATGCAGGTTCTTTAGTTGATCGAAAGAGCACTAGTGGTGCATGTGAATTTTTAGGTGATTGTTTAGTAGCATGGCATAGCAAGAAACAAACTTCCATAGCATTATCCACAGCTGAAGGGGAATATATAGCCGCTGGTAGTTGCTGCACTCAAATATTATGGATGCAACAAACTCTCACTGATTACGGTATCAAATTTACAAATATTCCTATTTATTGTGATAATACTGCTGCTATTAATATTTCTAAAAACCCTGTCAAACATTCACACACTAAACACATTGATGTTCGACATCATTTTATTCGTGATCATGTTGCTAAAGGTAATATTCAATTGATTTTTATTTCGTCTGAAAATCAACGTGCTGATATTTTTACTAAACCTTTATCTGAATCTCGGTTTTGCATGTTAAGACGTGAGTTAGGCATGTGTACTTTTTAATTTTTTTTTTTTTTTTTGCTCTGGGTTTATGTGTTTTGCATTTATTGTTTTTTCTGTTGATTAGACACCCACCTCTGTCTATTCCACTTTCCTACTGATACACGCTTGTATTCACGTATCCCCATGCACTGTCTTTTGATTGCCAAACTCTTCAACTTCTCTTCTCTTAAAACCCCTCTTTTTCATTGTTTTCTATTTTTCTACTTTCTCTTTCTTCTTTATTCACCTGTCTTTCTTCTCTCATCTTTTTCTCTCTCAATGGCAAAAACAAAGAAAATCTCTAAACGCCCAACTGCATCACAAACACCATCCAAACGACAAAGACTTGCTCCGTCTATGGTATCCTCTGATACATCTCTCAATTCGTCCGGAAGTCCAAGCCCCTCTTTGGCAAAGTCTGTGCATCGCTCAATTATCAAAGAACGTTTGGTTGATCTACCATTGCTCCAGGATGCAGGTATTGTGAAGTTGTTTACTTCGGTTGGCTGTGCTTCTCTCTTATCACCGGAAACACTAATTTACCCCGACTTGGTACGTGAGTTCTATGCACACCTCTCTATTCGTGGTGATTGGGTTCACTCTCTAGTTAAAGAAATTCCGATTGTGTTCAAACCTCAATTGCTATCCTCCATTGTTGCTGTTTCTGACAAAGGTCCGTGTCCTTTTTCAACTTCTCATCAACCAGTGTCAGACATTGAGGGCTTCTCTTATGAACAACAACTAGCTTTGATTCTATCTGATGGGTATACTTCTAAACCTTCAGTTTCACTACTTACTCCTCAAGCTTTGTGTTTGTTTCGTTTAATACATACAAATGTTTGTCCCCGTAGTAGTGGTCGGGATCGCCTCACTCATCAGGATTCGATTTTATTGGCTCTTTTTGTTTCGGGTTTTCCGTTTGATGTTTCCTCTTTTCTAATCAAACAAATGATACATTGTGTTAACCATGATTCTATGAATTTGCCCTACCCAGCTTTGTTAACCAAATTGTTTCGTTATTTTGATCTTATCTCTGATTCTGATATTTCCGAGTCTATTGTTGATACTTTTGATTTAAAGGTATTAACTGCAAACAAACTTCAACTGGTTAATAACAGTTTAGTCTTTAATCCTGTTGTTAAAAATGTTCCTTCTGCTTTTGTTGGTACATCCTCTGTCTCGATTGAGACAAATCCTCATTTTGTTGCGTTGTCAAAGAAAGTTGATGACAACACAACTTTGCTACAATCAGTCAATTCAAAACTTGATTCTGTTTTATCTTTACTTCAGTCCACAACTTCTCATTTTGAATCTGTTGACACTCAGCTGATCTTTTTAAAATCTCTTTATTCTAAACTTTTTTCATCCATGAATTTTGAGTTCGGCAATGTGCAAGATGGTTTAACTCATGCTGCCAAGGCTTGGGAGAAGGAGTTTGTGAAATTATTTTATATTCTTAGTTCCGAAACCAAGTTCGTGTCCAAGCAGGTTTCGTCACTGGTGCATAAAAAGGATCTCCAATGGCATTCTCGTGAATGGATGGACGACAACACTCTTGCGGAGATATCTACACCTCTTCCATTACCTGCTATTCCTCCACCGGAAGCTCTTGGATTCACTGCAGAAGAATATCGTGAGAAGATTTTTGAATGGCTTTCTGCTAGGGATGGGAAGTCACCTCCATCAAACTTTTATTCAACTATGTTTACCGAGTATGGACAGCCCACAGTTGTTCCTCCAGCTGCTTCTCGCAAAGGCAAAGCCAAGCAGTCTCCAGTTGATGTTGATGATTAATTTTTTTTATGATTTTGAACGGGGGAGAAATCTGAAGTCTTTGACATTTATGATGTGTGTGTGTGTTTTCACAATTTGTTTTAAGACTTAAGTTATTGGTTTCATGAATTGATCTATGGTTTAAAACAGGTTAATATGTGATGATTATGAAATGCATATGTGGTATTATTTCTGATTAAGTATTATGTGATCTTGCATGAACTTTAGATGATTTATGGTTTTATATTTTATAAGTTCATTGCGATAGGGGGAGCTTCAATGTTTTCAGATATGGTTCATCATCATAAAAAAGGGGGAGATTGTTAATACCCGGATTTTAATGATGATAAATGTCTGATAGTTTATCTCAGTAATTGATATAACTTAATCAGAAAAATGAATGTGTTAAAATAATTGATTTGATCTTACTTGATTCCAGGAGATTTGACTTGTTCAAATCTAATATTGTTATTGATATTTATCCTAAGATATTAAATCAATCAAGACTTATTCAAATCTGTTTATATCAATTGTCTTATCTTTACTAACAGATTTTGTTGATCTTTATCTTCTGTTTCCTAGCCGTTTCATCCTAGCCGTTTCATCCTAGCCGTTTCAATTCAAATTCTACAAACAGCTATTTTCAGGAAGATATATATTCATTCAGGTGGTGTGACAACTACACAACTTTTCGAGCAATCAGATTACATTCTTCTACTAAGCTTTCGAGATCAAATCAGTTTTGTTTTAGAAGATTCATTATTGTTGAGTTGTATTAATTTACTTTATCTATACTTGTGCCGGGTTGTGGCAAATAGATAGGATTACAAAATTCAACCTAAGGTACTAGCGAGCTAGGGTTTCTGCTGCTAGTGGACAGTGGTGTCAAGGGAAGGGTTCTTCCAAGAGGTTATCATTTTTGTAATCGGGATAAACTGTAAGTGTATTATTAATTGATAATAATATATTCTCTGTGCTAGTTGGCATATGGTAGGCCATAGATACTGATAGGGGCCGAACCAAGAGAAAAGTCTTGGTGTTATTTATAATTCTGCAGAATATTTTTATTCAGTATTTGTTTTATATTTAACCTATTGAGACAGTCTCATTTAACAAAGAGGTAGACAGACTCTTTCGTATATTGTGCTTAGTTAATTTCAAAGACGTCGATCAATATATGACCAATACGGTGGTGGTTCTGGCTACAATATATTTTGAAAAAATGATTCTCGATATAAAATGTGTAATTATCTTTTTTCTTTGATTTCTATTCAATTTCAGTTAAACAACAATTACAAAATCATTATTATATTAAAATTTTATTTCATGAAATTTGTGTGAATCGTAAAATTGTTCAAATTTAATATTTATTTATATTAGCACCAATTTAATTATTCCTTTAATTCTTTCAAAATTAATAATATTTATTTCTCATATAAATATTAGAATTTATGAAAAAAATCAATGCAATACAAAATATAATTAAAAAATCAAAATCAAAAAAATTGTGTATTGATATTTAATACACTTAAGTTATTTATAAAAAAATTAACAAAATATTATAATTTATGTTATGAAGAAAAATAATTTAGGGGATTGTAAAATATTAAAAAAAATGGTGCAACAGATAAGTTAGTACATATAATAAGCAAGCAATTCGTCTAGTAATTTGACTAATATGTAATCATATAAGTTTATGCAATAAAATTGGCCGTGACACAAATAAATTTTCAGAAAAAAGAATTCTTTAATTTGAAAAGTAGCTTTAACTTGTGTGGTAATTCTTTTAACCAAACAACTTTAAATTTTTATTAAAATATCAGGAATCAACATTTTAATCAATTACGATTGTTAAGCTTTTCCTAGTACCAGAAACATTGTTTTGAACATAATTATATTGTTACGAATATTTAATTGAAGAGTAATATCACCGGTATATTATAATACATTCATTCTGTTTTCTCCGATATCTCCTTACAAATCATGTAGCATAAAGAAGTTCACTTAGATAAGACAGTTAATAAACAAATTAAGAACTTAGCTCGAACACAAAAATGAGTTTATATATATATATAAGGTCAAATGTCTTGCAATGTTTAACTACTCAGATCATGCAATCTCAATATTGTAGAAATATTTTAAGAGTAATGCTAGATGTCCCGAATTGATTTCTGAATATGTTCTCACATGACACTTGTCGTGTTTTTATTCGTTAAATTCATATTTATGCACGTGGATCGCTGTCATCTCTAAGAGAATATTCAATCATATGATGACACCTCATCATTCAGACCGTTTTGGGAACGGTTTTGGGGACTATAACATGCATGCATGCAGTTATTCGTGCCTCAAGCATGCATGTAAAACCATAAAAGAAACGGAAGAAAAAGGTCCAACTCCGGCCACATTTAAGTTTCGAAGTACTATCTCGACAAATTCGCAGATCAACTCGAAGGAGATTTAATTTGACAGATCAAAATTGTTGGATCATGGTAGGAGATTCTCTAATTTAGATTGTTATATATGAGCTTGGTAGAAATTTATATTGAGAAATCGATTTCCAAATATAGTTTTTTGTTTTGTGGACGTGATGGTGGTTTAGATTTGTGTTTTGTCAACATGATGACTTATTCCCGTAAAGTTCAATTTCGTCTAGTAGCTGCCATCTACATTCAAGTGTTTAAAGACCTTGCCTGATAAGATCTTTGGTTATCGGCCTTTATTTTAAAGACAAAAAAAAACGAACAAATGACTAAAAAGGAAACTAAAGAAATTCATGTCCAACATAGAAAACTGAAGAAATTTCAAATGCAACATACCCAAAATTCCAAACAACAGACATAGTTTAATAATAGAACGAAAGACCTCGATATATGACCCATACAGAGGAGGTTCTGACTACAATGTGCTTGTCTTGCACTCCAACAGGAACATTCAGCAGTTAAGCCATCAGTAGAAGTAGGTTCCCTCTGCAGGTTGGGCAAGCTTTCGGTTCTGAGAGGTGGTCATTTCTTTGCGCAGTTGAGTCAGTATATGTTCCATGGTGTATTCCCGTTGCCAATTGGCTAGCATCCCAAACTTCTTTGCGTCAACCTGTTGCCATAATAATTCTAGTTCAGACTTCAGTTATGATGAGTTTTAGGAAATAAAAAGATGTAGCAGATGTCCGTCATTATCTTTCTCGAAAGATTCTGAGATTCCTTGTTCAACAACAGATGGTTCTACTCTTAAACAAAGTACATGTAGAACACTCATGTGACACTGAGTTTGTGCCTATAGAGGTTAGTTCTATAGAGAGAGACGACCATCTTATATAATTTAAAAAAATGATTTTAAAGTCAAAAAATGCTATTCGAAATTTTGTAGCCATTGGCAGTCAAGTAGTCAACCAGAAGATTGAGTTTGATTCATAATCATAGCGCTAGATCACTGAATAAATGCAAACACTATCATTTAAGAAAATGATTAAGTTACTACTAATTTTCTCTCAATGCCTTGGATGCGTGCGTTATTTTATTGTGGAAGACAGCATACTGAATCACTAAATCACTTATGGACCATAGCAAATTATTACAAGCATGTCTATAAAGTGAAAAGAACAACATAGAGAGAACCTTACCAAGCCAGTATCATGATTCACACAAGTCATATTGATGCGAGAATGGAAACGAACAGTCGGAGGCTTGTCTGGATAATCTTTGTCGCAAAACAGCTTCAACGTATAAATGCGACCGTCATGTACAGTCTGAGACAGTATACACATGTATTAAATTACAAAATATAAGAAATTAAACTTTTAATGGATACTTTCATCAAGATGCATCAAAAACTGCCAAGATGATCACAACAGGGTTCTAAGCATCAAAAGGAAAGAGTATTAAGTGACTGGATTTCAAGAGCAAAAGAAAGTTCTTGTAATAAATGTCAGTGCA
This sequence comes from Heracleum sosnowskyi, assembly GCA_030848705.1. NCBI lineage: Eukaryota > Viridiplantae > Streptophyta > Magnoliopsida > Apiales > Apiaceae > Heracleum > Heracleum sosnowskyi. The sequence goes on from CM061245.1 coordinate 8,552,730, forward strand.
GAATCAACTTACATTATGAGGACCAATTATGGTGCCTGTCCACGAGCGCATGTATATGTCATCACCATCATCCATCCCGTAGCTGACAGAACCATCACCAATTCCTTTCTCTCCATGTTCAAGTTCTTCCAGCAATCTAAAGTTCCTCGGTACTGCAAATATAGATGAAAACACGAACAAGATTAATTACATTGATAGCAGAAGCATGTACAAACAATCATGTTACTTGTGGTCCATTCCGAATCAGATTCATTTGTAAATATAATACTATAAAAGAAAGTATATATTTCTGCATTACTTTGTAAAAGAATATACTACATCCTCCCTTCAACCCCTACTAAAAGAACAAACGCAAAGAAGTATATATCTTTGCGTTTTTTCAAAATTAGGAACTTCTGGTCTCAAGTACAGAAAATTAGAATCACAGTTTTTCTTCTCTAAATCTGTTTCAACATTCAATTTTATGAACATAAAAGTCATTGCATCAATATGTTAAATCATGATAAACATTTACCAAAACTAGTAACACGCATGTTCTAGGGTTGCAGCTATAAATTTGCAAGGGTTAGCTTAACTCATACTTAACTTGTACATACGAGATGACTAGTGAACTTCAATTAGTCTTCATATATGGAATAATATTCACAGTTTATTGTAAACCTAAGAAATTGCCATCCTCTGGTGTTACTAAAAGTAAATTGAAATCTGCTAACAAAGCACAGAAATATTATGAAATAATATGTGCGCACAACCACAACTGACTCAACCACCCAACAAATAGAGACCCTCCAGTTATAGTAAAACTAGAGATGAACTGCCTTAGGTTATGATGTTGAGAGGAACATATCAAATGGCCAACAACCACAATATGCGATATTGATTTAGTCTCTAATAATTATATTTTAGGCTTTCTATACTAGTTCCTCACCCACCATTGCCAATTCCCCATCAACAGACCTGAGTCTTGACAAATGGAATTTTCTACTTTCATGTATACAAAAACAACTTAGTGAAAAAACATATTACAAAAACAGAACAAGGCCTTTAGTTGAAATAATTTTCTTTAGCAAAGTAACATGTACAACGAAAACCAAAGTCGAAGATTCAGGCACTTCAATCCTACAGGTCCTAGATATAAACCATCATTACTATACAACAGGCAGGTACATCAATAATTATGTATGTTTACAAGGTGTTTGCATATGACATTACCAACACTTTACCAATTACATGTTTTTGCTTATTAATAGCTTGTCATTACTCTGTTTCAGTTTTCTAGTGTTGTACTCTAGCTTTAAAATTACTACTAAGATCCAGTTTAACATTGTCACCCAGAAAAACTGATAATTGTCATGTAAAAAACGGGATAGAAGTTCTAAATTTGAAGTTTTTTTTTTTTGCTACTTGTAATTTTAAAAATGAAGAGAGTTTTTTTTTTTTAATTTTGCCTTCTACAATCAAGTTAAGGGTTATTTTGTCTGACAAATAAATGTTTCGATCAAAAAACTTTTGGTATCAAAATTTGAATCAAGCACACTTCTTGACAATCGGAAAAGCTGCTTTCAAAGTCCGAAATGTCAAGCCATTTTGTCAAACATTTGCCATTTGGGAGAGGGAGAGCAAAATTCAGATGCCAGGGTACTTAATTCAACAAGATAATTCATGAATAAAGAACACGTAAAGATCAACATGCAATGACAATTAAATCTCAAGAAATCATCGAAAACAAAAGATTTGAGTTACAAAAAAAAAACCCAGAATTGACAAGCAAGAAAAAAATACATACATGCATAGATATGTATAAAAACTGTAAAGAAACATGAAAGAATTATGTATACCAACGATGCTTGATCCTCCTGAACCGATAGTCATCTCTGCAGCGCAAGCTTTCAATGTACACGCCCAGAATTGTGTGTGTGTGTGTGTGTTTTTTGATACAAGTCGTAAATGATTGTGTGTATATGATTGTTGTCCACCGGAATCTTTGTGTTGTTTAATTCTTTCTTTTTCAGAAACAGAGAGAATCTTGTATTCTTTTTATTTTCTGGGTAATCATTTTTTGGTAGACTTATCATTAGAGTACAACTTTCCTTTTTGTCCTTTTTTGTTTTTTCAAAAAGAATGATATTACATATATTTTTTTGGATATTTTGTATATCTGAGGGATCTTCACCAAAGAGATATTACAAATACTTTTTGAATATTTTGTATATCTAAGGGATATTGACCAAAATTATATTGCAAATTTCTGTTTGAACATTTTGATGTTAAGGCTGGTTTGTTAATTTTTCTATGGTGGGCCAAAATTTGAAATAGTATTAGGTTGTGTTACATTGAATTGGTTGGATTGGATCTGTTTGCGTGGGGTCCATAGATATTTATTTTTATTGTCAAATTTTACAATTTTGGCGACCAAGCTAGAAAAGAATTAATAATTTTAGGGTGCTCTTCAACAGTATCAACCACCTAAAACAATAAAATATAGTCACAGTAACTATGAATCATAGTGGCAGGTGGTTGGTATCCACTCGTTGTTGGAGACCAAATCCCGTAACTTTATTGGTCATGTCTTTTTTGTACAATAGAAAAGAAAAGAAAACTGAAGGGGAATGTGAAAGTCCTAATCCTTGTCATAGAAGATTGTTGTGTCTGAGGAAATGGATAGGTATAAAACAACATTAGTATATGCTGAGGTTCTTGCTCATGTATCTCTCTTGACTCATGCCATCCTCTCTCACTTTTATATCCTGCTCTGCTTTTGACAAGGTTAAAGGTTACCTTTGTGATTTCCGATTCTCTTCCCAGCTTCTTGTCAACTCTCCTGTTTCGCCTTCACGGTCTTTATCGAACTATTTCTAGCTCTCCTGCAGTAGCCTTGAGTGAATTCGGAATCCTGCTCTGCTCTTTTATTTTCCAAGATGACCTGTATTCTGCAAACTACTTCAAATGATAATCTATCGCAATATGATGGTTTCGGTTATCGGTTTATTTCTCAATCTTCACGTGAGCACAATGAAGCTTGGATTTAGTACATTGACGAGAGATATGCATGTTGGTTGCTGCTCTTCGAACTCTTGTATATGGTTCAATACTTTCCAGAAGCTTTTCGGAAGTGTTAAGGCCTTCTTAGATGTTTTTCAACCTTCATGGCAAAAGTGTCATTCATACGCTCTGAGCAGGGAGACTACTACAAAACTAAGTAGATTGCAAATTAACAACATTGCTGAACTACTGATATCTGACAAATTGGAAAGCAAAGTAACAACAGTGCTGAACTACTGATATCCGACAAATTGGAAATTATCAACCAAACTTTTCAAATATTAAGATACAGTTTACGTAACATAAATCACCACACTTAAAAGATTAATCCGGAAACCGCTCAGAAAGTTCTTCAAGAATCTGAAGTGATGGCAATGGAACATTGCACATTATTATTCGGATTTCCACGAGGACAAAGGAGGTGTCTCAGAGTTCAACCAGGTATAAATCATGTAAGCATGTCTGTCTCCCTTAACAACATCAGCACTTTATTTTACCTTCTTCAACTAGTTTTTTGAGTTCTCTCATCTTGCAGATTATGGAAGAAGGTATTAGAACAAAGCTTTAAAATGTAATGCACCCATGCAAACTCTGAAAGACAACAATCCCATCTTTTCATTCTTGTGAATTCTTGCTTTGTGTCGATAAATACACATGCTCGGTTAAATTATCCGAACCGGAGTTAATAAAAATAATCCGCTAATGTAAATTTGTATAAACGATATCTGGAGGGACATACCGTGGCTTCAATAGGAACACGAACGTCAACCCGATGGATATAATAAAGATCAATGCATTTAACTCCAAGTCGGCTCAAACTGGCTTCACAAGCTGCCCGGACATAATCCGGATCTCCACGAATCTCAATCTGTCCATCCTTTGTAGTTGCTCCAAATTTTGTAGCTAATTCCACTTTTCCTGTCAGTCCCAACTCTTTTAAAGCCTGTCAATATTTATATCATCAGCACGTTATTCATATCAATAAGACTATCATCAGCACGTTATTCATATCAATAAGACTATTATATAAAATTACTTTACAATAGACTGTAACTGATTATCTTTAACAATAACATGGATCATGGAGGGGGTGAAAACGAAGAAATGGATCTACAACGAATCTAGCTTCTCTGGACAATGTATAAGCTGTTAAATTCGCTGATCGTCTAATAAAATATACGGAATAGGATTCCAAGACTCAACAGCAGATGGACAGTCATGAATAATATAGTAACATAAAATAGAGACGTGGCGTTGCACTACAAGAATAATTGAATCAGACAAGGCTTTTTGCCCGTTGTCTGATGCCCTAGAAAACCGTGGTCTATTGAGATGCCGTCTGTTACGCAGCTCAGATTGTCTGATTCCCTACAGACAACGGTTTTGGTCTTAGAAAACGTTGTCTGAAACGCGTGAACAACAACGGTTGTTGTAGAAACCATTGTCTGACAAATAAATCAACAATTGTTTATTAACTAGAAAATGTTGTTATTTTAGTTTTCAGACAAGGCTTTATTTTCCAAAAGAGTGTTGTGTGATCTAAATATTTACGACGGTTTTAGTAGAACAACCCCATTGTCTTAATAGTTTAGCACAATGGTTTCCTTTCTAAAAACTGTTGTCTATTCTTGACTTGCACAATTGTTTTCTTTAAATACCTGTTGTCTGAAAGCTGTTAGGCAATGGTTTAAATACTTGTATTGAAGTAATGTATTTGGACAACGGTTTTTTTTAACAAGAAGTTGTTACCTAGCTTAATAGACAATGGTTTCATAGAAAATTCAACACATTGCCTAGTACAATGCTTGACAACAGTTTTCATTATAGTCCAATTACCTAAAATAACAAGAGACAATGGTTTTATATAACAAAATTAAAAAACCAAACTGGCAATATAAAGAAACCAAACTGGCAATATAAAGAAGCCAAACTAAAACCAAAACAAACAGCCATTCCATTCCATCGTGTTCAATAAACCATTACAACCAACACATCCAACCAAGTAAAATTCACGAACTAATTAAGTTAAACATGTTCAACAACATCAGATTTTCGGATGCACATACCCCAAAAGTAGAGACTGAAACCTTCACTTAAGTTAAATAGTTACGCCATTACATGTCCATAGCATATCAGTTAGTCGTTATATATACTGCGCAACTCCCAAAAATACATGTGCATCAGAAAATTTGCGGTGCGTGGTTACTAAATGTGCAAAGAACCTAAGAAGTCTCGTGCTTCATGAAGTACTTCGCCCACTCGATCCTGATTTCATTGAGATCATCGACTCCATAGGATAAGCTGCCCCTCCGTAGCCACTGAAAGATTAAACTATATTATCACCAGATTTCAACATAGAAAAGAAGAACACAAAAGATGACAAAATTAAAAAATTTATACCTTTGAAACAAATTTGAGCTCCTTATCAAGACATATTTCCTTCATATATCGCATGATAAACAGACCACAGTCCTTGGTCCCGGATTGGAGAGGAACACCCTGAAAAATATTTATATAAATATTAACTCATATATGAAGCAACAATTACAGATATCCATAGCCTCAGAAATCTGTATTTACTCGCAAGAAAAAAGGGAAAAAAAAGTAATTAACAAAAAATACTAATCCACTGTCCAATTTGATTAAAACCAGGTCATAACATGTTTCAGTAAATATTTATAATTTATAACAATTATACTTACATCTCAAGTAAATATTCAGAAAAGCCTTAGCAAAGATAAATATCTTAATTAAGTAGAAAAATATATTTATATATTGAAATATCAAGTAAAGACATGAATCATTCTGCCTTGTCAAACTCCAACCCAGGTACCATGGTACACAGGGAACTATATACATTATGTGTAGTAGCATCATGCATATGTCCTGCTCTAATAAAACACCAATTGCGGTCAATGAAAACAAATGTACAACTTTCATAGTTTCATCATTCAAGTGATTCAACCTAATTGCATACTGTAAAACATACCTTGTAATATTGTCATGACTAATAGGGAAGAAAGCAAAAGAAGGTTGCAGCTTCAGCTCCGTCGTTTTGTCTAAGGGACTCGCTTTGTTCAGGAAACTTTTACCAACTCTAGTCAGCAATTCAGCTCCATTCCACCTCACAAGGGTATCATCATATGTGGCATAGAACTCTGTTAAACAATCCCAAATAAAGGGACTGCAGAGAGATGTGAAGTAAGCATTAAATGATGGAACAAAGAACAAAAAAGATGCACACGTGTATTTACAACTTAAAAGAAAAACTTTATACTTTGTGTTCCAAATTCCAATTAAAGTACACCATTCATGATGATTAGAATTATGAAACTACAGTAGAACAAAACTGCACAAAGGAACACTAGGAGACCTGGTCATTATACCTAACAACTTCGAACTTGCAATGGAAGAATACTAAATACAGAACACTAGCATATAGAATAGGCCAACATGTTGATTCAAACTCTATGTTAAACCGTAAATAACAAAATGCAAGTTCATGTCACATGTTTCTATCATAGTCACATATGTAGTTGCATTACCTGTGTTTTCTAAATGCCATCACAGCACCATTCAGATTGCTTCCATTGTGCTCATTTTCTAGTCCAACAGTATTGTTCAGTGAAGATAATGGCTGTAAGACTACAATGTCCGAATCAAGATAGATTCCACCATATCTGTGTAGCCCAGGAAATAAATGCATAGATTCAGTGATCATAGTACACAGATAACAAATTTTAATTCCTTTAAAAAATTATAAGGCCTACTTGCTATTATAAAACATAGCAGAGCTTCAAAGCTTACCACTCAAGTTTATATCCCAAAAGGACGTTAGAAACCCAAAACTCAAAATAGACAATCCTGTAGGTATAAATATTAGTTATGTGCTACAGGTAAATCACTTACTTGTACAGTGAAGCGAGCCTAACAAGTTCACTAAAGTGAGTAGAGTAGAATTTAGTCTTTTTCCAATCCAACCAGACAGAAGCAAATATATGGGTTGGTGTATCCTTCAAAAGTTCATCGAGATTTGGCATGGCTACCGCAACCTTAAAACTGTGAAACATGTTTAGGACAAAATAAGTAAAGTAACCATTATTCTGCATACAATACAGAATCAATTTGCTCGTTTATTATTAATCCAAATTATTTGATCTTACCTTCATTGATATCCATATTAATTATGTAATAGTAGTAGATAAAAGTCTTTTCAGCCTACCTTTAAGTTGATAACTGCAAGAGGCTCCATCAGTTCGCCTTCTTGACTCACCATGTCCCATGTCATGGTTTTAAATCTGGGCAAAGTACCCTGTAAAAGAATCATGAATACAGAATATTCGAACTCATGGTATTGGGCCATATAGGCTTAAAAGCAATATTTCCATCATAAAGTAACTTACCCGTTCTTTCTGAATATCTTCCTGCCACTCGCTGTGGAACTTTTGCAAAAGAAGTGTCAATAGCCTCTGCATTTCAGGCGAGGCTTCAGCAGGAAATAACTTGTGAATCTCATCCTTATTGATATTCTCGTAAACACATCGCCTAATCAACATGCGCAAGCAAACTAAAAGCTGGAAACAAAGAAAGCCCAATTGAAAGCCCCAATCGTAACCTTGACTGAAACCCCCAATTAGACAATTGAAAGCCTCTGCTTTACTCCTTCTAATAGACAATGGTTTTAGAAACCGTTGTGGAAGTTCTTTCAGACAACAGACAGATTTTGCAAAAAAAAAAACCGTTGTGTGAAAATTTCAAACAATGCTTTTACTGCCGACCGTTGTCTGATAAGTGTTGTCTGTTTCAGTTTTTCTTGTAGTGTTGTTTCGAAAAATTTGGACAATGTTAAGAGAGTCTAACTCGATGAAAACATTTAAGATTACATATTAAATGTATACTTAGTTTGATTATAACATCAGTAAATAATTAACATATTTATACTATAGTAATAGAAAGGCACAATTTTACAATTGATTCATACACACCCCGCAACCAGTTGGCCTCTGAATTTAACAAACACACATGTATATGTACATGTATATGTAGGTATAGAGTCAGAGAGAAGAATTAATGGACCTTTCCAATCAAGATTTCGTTAGTGTGGGGGCCATAGAAATCGGAAGTATCTAAGAATGTGACACCGGAAGTGACGGCGTGGTGAATGAGTTGGATCATGTCGGACTCGGGTTTGGCTGAGCCATAAAAGGTTGACATGCCCATGCAACCCAAACCTTGAGCTGAAACCTCAAGACCCTGTGAGCCCAGCTTTATTCTTGGTACCAGTACCGCTGGTGTTGAAATCATTGACATGTTCTAGTAGATAGTGTGTGTGTGAGAGAGAGAGAGATTGTGTGTATCAATTTTCTTGGCATATCCATGCATATATATAGTACCCAACACCTACATGCAACAAGGCATGTACACAGGCGGCGTCCAAATCCGGAATAGAAATTATTAGGCATGTACACAGGCGGCGGCCAAATAAGAAACGAAAGGAGTAAAACCTTGATAAATTAATAGTTCTGGTAAATTTTATTAATTTATCAAGATAAAATATACACTAACTCTCAGGGACTGAAATTTTTTATTAATTTATCGAGGTTGTAGTATAATTACTGAGCTCTCAAATATTTAAGATGAACAATTTATCATAACAATAAAACAAAATTAAAAATACGCAATTAATAAATAATTGCTAATTGTAATACCGTTTTTTCTTTAAGATGTACAGAAAAGATAAATGAATTATGCAGTTTTATATAAACATATTTGTTCTCACCTAAATTTCTTGGCTCAAAGCCAACTTTAACATATTTTTTATACAAAATTAACAATAATATTCATTTTTAAAATTTTGGTCAACTTTGACCTATAGATACTCACTGTCAATGGAGTATCCATACCCAACTGTCAACGAAGATACCCAACTACTATCAGTATCTTATATAAATTGGGATACTCAACTATCAGTTGAGTATCAAAGTTGACCAATTTTTTCAAACTGATTTTTTTTTTATTATTAAAAAATGGTTATTTTGTAATTTTTTCAAACTTCTTTTTCTTACATGAACTTTTTATTTATATTCATGAAAGGGTTGTGAAAGAAAAAGAAGTTTGACTATTTTTTAATACTAATTTAATAAAAATCACAGTACTTGTTCAAAAGGTTAAGACATCTCAGGCACCCCCACCATCTTCCTCAGATTCTGCGCCGCAGGAGAGGATATAAGAGATCAGGATTCAAACCCTTGAGATCAGGATTCAAATTCAAACCCTTGAGGGGTTGGCCGAGTTTAAGACAGTTCAGCAGCCCTATCTAATTAAATCGGCTTAAAAAACAACCAATCCATAAAAAATGATTTGCAGCCCGTCTCTATTTATGATATGTCGATTTAAGTCGATTTGGGTCGGTTGAAAGTAAGTATCTAATTCGATTCGGGTTGTCCGTGAGTCGCTTGAACTCAAACTCGTTTATTAGAGGGGTTCGGCTTTACTTCATAAATAAGTCAAGGTCGAACACAAATTTTTAATAGCCTGAATAAACTTACATTCTCGATTATTAACACGTTCAAATTATGTTATAGAGCACGGTGTCCATATATATGCAAATACGGAAAGAATTAGTTAGCACCGTCATGTTATGCTCAAATATACCAAAACCTTTCTCTCTAAAAATTACTACTAATGAAATGTATTTACTAAATTATATCCTATATATAATTAGCCGAAGGGGGTTTAGATGGTATGGTCGTCAGGGACATATTTGTCTTTTCATAATATTATTAGTAATTATAATTTTTGTTAATATTAAATAAAAACTAAAAATTATATAGTTATCCTATATATAATTAGCATGGGGTTTAGACATTTTGGTCAAGGGAGTATTTGTCATTTTATAAGTATTATTGTAATCATAGTTTTGAAATTATGTGAAATAAAAATTAAAAATATTATTAGATTTTGAACAAATTGTGACCAAAATTTGTAAATGTTATTTTGATTTTTCTTTTAAAAAAAAATCAGAAATTAACTAAATATAGTAAAATAAAGTTATTGAATCTAAAAATATAAAAAATATGAAATTTAATAATTTTAAAATTAAATAAAACAAGGAATTTCATGAAAAGAAAAATAAAAAATGGAAATAATAAAGATTAATATTAATAAAATAATTATCATCCACTAAATATGATTTGCAAACATTAGTCTATAATTTTTCAAAAAAAATTAATAAAAATTAAAATATAAAATTTATAAATAATATTTATAAAGTATCACGTGCATTGCACGGTATAAAGCTAGTAAATATAAATGGTTTATAATGTTTCATGAAACGTTTCAGACAACTTCATTGACTGTAAATGCAATGCAATGCAATGAGTCTAGTCTGAAGATTGAAGAATAGAGCAACACATTGACAGTACAAAAAATAGACATGTGCAACGTATAGATTTACATAGTCATACTTAAAATTCGGGTTGATTTGACTAAAAAATTTAGAATCCCTACTCAATTTATTAATGTTGGAAAGTTGGGTTGGCGATTTTTGAAACCAATTAAATATTGGCTTCCAGCGATTCTGTTAAAAAGGCCTAAAATAAAATCGTTTGGGATCGATTTCTTCTAGGTGTACACCCCTATTAAGAGATCCTTGATATATGTTCTTTGAGGTAAGCAGTGACCTCATTCACTACACATTACTCTATGAGTCAGGTTAGAAAAATAAAAAACATTCTCAAAAGATAATTTAAATAATTAACGTGATTTGATATATGACTGATGGTCCGAAAAATATAATTCTACGGCTTAAGTAGCGAGTGAATATTCTCTTTATTATTATCAGAGAATAATCGTGCGAAGCACGGACCTAACTAATTTATTTAAAAAAAATATTTATTTAGATAAAATAAATTTATAATTTTTATTAATAAGCGAAATTCTTTTTTAACGATATTTTATAAAAATTGCACATATTTTAGTTTGATCAAATATGAAACTAAGTATTATACCCAGATATACGCGGAGAGTTGGGAGGAAAACGATACTTAGAATTTTGAGGGTGGGTAGATGCTTCGTACGAAGTAGATTAAGATAATTAATGAAAGAATATAACATAGAGATTTGTATCTTGATTCAACAACTAATTAATTATAATTGAGTCTGGTGGTTGATCTAATTGTGAGATGATGAGTATAATAATAATATAATATATTTGGTACAATAATAATACTATAATATATTTTAGATTAATAGTATTCAGTTGTATAAACTAGATTGAGATTAATATCTTGATTCAACATATGTAAGTGATAATAATTGAGTCCGGTGGGTGATGTGATGTGACGCTCATGAGTATAAAAATAATATAATATATTTTAGTACAATAATAATACTATTTTCTATTTTAGATTAATATTTTTTTTAAAACATAGAATTCTATGTGGGATACGATTTCAACATAAGACATAATTTTATTTTTCTTAAAAGACAACATAAAATTATACATAAAATAAGATTTTTACGTTAGATAGGATTTTAGGGGTGAAACCAAAAAAAAAGTACGAACTGAATTTGGTACAATAATATTAAAAATAGATTTTGCTTATTAATAAAGGTTATAGATACACTAAAATTATGTAAATATATAAGGGAAACACCTTTGTAAAAGATAGTAATTCTTTATTTGTGTACTTAAAATCCATGTAAGATAACACATAATAGTAAGCCCAATATATATTGTAAAGCCTTATCCAAATGCAAGATAAACATAGAAATCAAGTCGGAAGAAAAAGAGTAGTGCTGGCAACTATAGGTGGCCAAACGGGTGGCCCGGGCGAGCCATGCTGAGTTTGAGGAATGCCGGGTTGGTGGGAAATGGGTTAGGAGCGGCACGTTTTCGGTGGCGAGCCGTGCCGGGCCGGGCCGGTGTGTGGGGAAGGTAGGCTCGTGACGCCTGGGCGAGTTGGTGAGCCGGGTTGGGCGAGTTGGCGGGGTGGGTTGGCGGGCGCGGTTCATTTTTTTTTAATCTTTTAATTCGATTAAATATTATTTAAAATTCTATGAATTTTTTTTGGAATAAAAGAGGACGGTACCTCTATAAATTTTATTAATTAAAAAAATATTTTACAAATAATTTGAGAGAACTCCTCTCTTAAAAAATGGAACAAACCGTATTAACATATTAAAACAAATACAAACAAAACAAATTTTAAAAATACAGTAGAGGGAGTAGAGAGATAGAGCGAGAGAGAGAGTGTGTAGTAGTGTGGAGAGAATTAATGTGAGAATGTACATACAGATAACATAATGTAGCAGTGCTAGTAGTAAGAGCGAACATAATTACAGGTTTTGGATGGTTTCTACATGGCATCATTTGCCAACAGGCCCAAGAGAATTTATTTGTTGTACATAAATATGCATGGTATTTGTTTGACGTATTGGTAATTTGGTATATACAAGTTGCAGTGTTGCTTGCAACAAATATAAATATAAACGTACGTGTCGGGCCGTTCAAACTCGTGACGAGTCGACGAGCCGTGCCGGCCAGTTCGGTAGTGGCGAGCCGAGTCGTGTCGGTTTCGGTTCAAGAAAAAGAAACCCGTGAATGCCCCGTTTATTTCTATCGGTTTATGCCGATTCGACTCGCCCCGTTACGAGCCGAGTTAAACGATTTATTTCAGAGAGCCAGTTACGGGTTAGCCGGTCAAACCCGCCCGTTTGGCCACCTCTACTGGAAACGAAGCCACGGAGATTCTGAAGAAACGGCTACGTAAGAGCCCATGCAAGGAGAGGTGCCCAAGAGATTGAATAAAAGATGGAGAAACAGGAAAGAATGGGACGATCTATTTAGACACAGACAACAAAAAACAAAAACAGAAAAAAAAAACAAATCACGAGTCTTTCAATAATGGTTGTGAAAATTATACATAATCCTTACGACTACTTTCAAAAATTCTCGCGACCATCATTTGACGCGCCGCTGGGGATCGAGTACTTCCCTACATACGACGACATACCCATCCACATAAAAAGAGGTGTTGGGACTAGTCTTAGATTTAAGCCGGTTCTTTAATCGCTTATGCAATTCTTTTTTCATTTAATTCAATTTTGGCAAAACAATCAGAATTGATTGTTGTTGCGGTTGTTCTGGAATTGATATTGATGGAGAAAACTTGTATTCTGATTCTGGTTAAGAGCTCAGAAATTGAAAATTCAAATTATCCCTCTATGTATTCTTTTGTAACTTTGGTATGATTCCAACAAGGTGCTGGTTGTTGCTTAGTGGAATCAAGAGTTGGTTGTGATGTTCACGGAAGCAACGTTTCTTGGGCTTGGTCTGCTACATCAACTCGTTCTATTCCGTCATGGAATAGATTCTGATGAACTATGACACAACATGGGGAACTATCTGTGGTGCAATTCTCGTGTTTGGGATCTGACCGGAGCTTGAGAAGATTCAGAGCCAACATTTGGTGCTTGGAAATAGACCTTCTCGTCGAGATCAATCTTCAACTCAAGGTATGCTGCTCTAGATCACTTTATGTTGTTGTTCTTGATCCATAGCATAAGCAAACATGTCCAAATTGTAGAAAAAGAAGAAATATTTGAACAAGAATATGTACAAACTGAAAATACTTTAAGGACTACATTGTGTTGTTTGTTTTGTTTTATTCACTAATGAAAATTTACATCCAAATAAATAGACTAATAACACGTAAGGTGGTAGCAACAAAATAGGTGTCACTCCTATTTAACTCCACTTCTCACGTATTGCATGACCTCCTAATAAAACTCAACTAACTTTGACCTAGTCTAGGTGATCACTCTTTCAAACTAAATACAGTTAACTAAATTTATTTAAAACAAAACAAACAGAACAAATATTTAAACAATAAGTTTAAGATTAAATTCCAACAATCACCCCCTTAATCTTAAACTTGTCATCAACATCATTCCAACAGATCAATGACATTACCTTGTCCATCTGACAAAGATCATCTTCCCATCTTACAACTTCTTCATCAGCCCGTATGGCTTTCAAACTGAGCCCGTATGGCTTTTAAACTGAGCCCGTATGGCTATCAACTATCAACTGAGCCCGTATGGCTATCAACTGAGCCCGTATGGCTAAGCCCCTATGGCTTTCTTCCCGTTTAGAATTTGCTACTCGTATAGCAACACCATAAATAATACACACACAACTGCACCTGCACAAACACAAATTGAAACACCTCTCTATCTCTTTTCCATCTGTCTCGGTGGTCTCTCTGCACACACAAGAAAAGCCCACAAAAATAAATTAAACGGAACCACCAAGGCTCCGCCTCTTCCTTCACTGTGGCTGCTGTGCTGCTACCCTGCTGAAAAATTAACCCCCACCTTCTTGGAAACCATCTGTTATGCCTCCAAAGATCGTAAGCTCTGATACCAAGTGTAGAAAAAGAAGAAATATTTGAACAAGAATATGTACAAACTGAAAATACTTTAAGGACTACATTGTGTTGTTTGTTTTGTTTTATTCACTAATGAAAATTTACATCCAAATAAATAGACTAATAACACGTAAGGTGGTAGCAACAAAATAGGTGTCACTCCTATTTAACTCCACTTCTCACGTATTGCATGACCTCCTAATAAAACTCAACTAACTTTGACCTAGTCTAGGTGATCACTCTTTCAAACTAAATACAGTTAACTAAATTTATTTAAAACAAAACAAACAGAAAAAATATTTAAACAATAAGTTTAAGATTAAATTCCAACACAAATGATAGAATTATTAGAAACTTGAAGAATATGTGTGTAAAGAAGAAAAAACTACGCACATAAGTTATTTGATGAGATGTTTGCACCAAACTTGAGTGCTTATACTATTGATATAATGATTTTGTATGAAGACTTTTCATGAAACAAAACCATAAATACACTATGTATGAGAAAATTCTATTGGCTTGAGATAACAGTCGTGGTTGTCAAGTTTGGGGTAAAAAAAAGGAGAAGGAAACATCACATTAGATTTTCAGATAATGGCTATGAGTTAAGACTCATTACTCCTACAGATTGCAGCGAAGTTATTGAGACATTCAAATTTTAAGATGAGATCATAAAACTTAGGCGAGTGACATCTCGTGTTATCCTTACTGCGTGTAGCTATTGTGATTTGGTTGATGAGGTGCTGAGATGCATAATACAAGTATGAAAGTACCTAGAGCAGTGCCATTGTTCTTGCGTTCTTGCAAAACTAATATATGAATGATCTATAACAACAATTACAGATGGAATATATTAGCGGCAATATTTATAGTTATTAGAGTAACTACCTTAGTAGGGAAATTGATGTGTACAAGAAAGATGAAGAGCTGAAGTTACATATGGAAGCTATGGTTATATTGAAGGTATATATGGAAGCTATTGTTATGGACTATAATATTGTAAGGCGGGAAAAGTGAGATAATATTGTAAGACTAGAAAAGTAAAATTCTCGCGAAGTTGAAGCTTTTTTGCGTGCCGACGGAACTGACATCCAACACTTCGCATCACTTTTCTAGGTACTACTCTTTTCCATCCAAATAATTATACATTAGGTAGTATATATATTCTATTAATAAAATATGTTAAAAATAAGATCGGCTAGATAATTACAATGTTGGACCCAATATTTCCCTTACGAAAAGATTGTATATGGAAGCCTATTAGGTTCGGTTATATATATGCACATGCATGTTCTTTTTTCAATAGGTTTCAAGTCAAAGAGCCTCTCCATTAAAAAGCCAATAAATATAGCATACTTACAGCTATGGCATGGTATCGTTCAAATATTTATTACTAAGCCCTTTATATAAAGGTAGTGTCTTCTTTATATAAGAATCCCAGTAACCCCGTCATTCAAAAGCCCATAAATCTAGCCCAATGTTGCCTACGGGCATGGTCGGGTAGTCTTTGCATTCAATAGCCAATATATGTAGCAAGTAAGAAGCTACGACATGAATTGACTTCCAGTAAAACACCCGTTCATTCAAAAGCCAATATATGTAGTCCGTAAGAAGCTACAACATGAACCGGTTCCAGTTACCTGTTTAGACATGATACATTTATTAATAATTAAATTTTCAATCTTTGTATTCAAAATCGCCTGGTCCTAATTCTTAACTCACCGTTACTCCAGTTATACCTATAAGGAGTCCATCTCCAGTTATTCGACAAATGTTTAATGATTTGACTAAGATTAAGATCACAATAATTCATCTTATTTAGAAACCCTACGACTGCGATACGTACAGCGATCCAGTTGATACGACTCGAAGACATGAAATGCTCACATATTTTTCCTTGTACCTAAGCCTTTCTTTGCTGATGATAGTGGTTCTATTTCAAATTACAGTGTAGATATAAACTCGACCCTAGTTGCTGGTTCTATTACGTTTCCAGGTTCACCTACGGCTTCTCATGCAAGTTGGAACTGTTCTGCATATTGTTGATACTCTCACACAGGCTCCGCTCAATTGCTAATATGGACTCATATAGCTTAGTAAGCACTATAAACCACTAGAATGATTTATATTGTTTGAGTTATCAATTTCTTACGAGTCATATGATGCGCTGCTAATTTCATGTTATATATTTACACATCTTGCAGCAAACTAAAGATTGCACTTAACTTTAGGGGCAAATACCGCTATGATTTAAATAAAATATAATTGTAGCCAATGTCATTATATAGAAATTTAAATTTATAGCTCATAATAATATCATCATAGCCTTAAGACCTAAAGTTTTATGCGAACACTGCTAAGTCCTAACTCCTATGATTGCATAATCCTTCGGCTCTCAAGCTTATGGCTGCGTGAAAATTATATATAATCCCTACGGCTACTTTCAGAAATTCTCGCATCTATCATTTGGCTCCGTCGCTGGGATCGAGTACTTCCTTACATACAACGACATACCCATCCACGGGAAAAAAAAATCACGAATATTCCGATCAATAACACTTTTGATTTGAAACATACATGTGATTTTGTTTTTATTTGAAAAGTTATTTATTTAACAGATTACATATAAGTATTTAACTATCTTCAAATATTTTATTACATCAAATTTTTAAATCTGATTGCTTCCTCTATAAATTAATTTTGAATGATATATTTTTAAAAAAAAATTGATATATTAAATATTGTTATAATGATAAAATATATTTGATTATTGATCCAATTAATCATTTCGATTAATTTTCAATATACCGATTAATCAATATCTCAAATCATTATTTTCTATTTTCTATTTTTATAAACCATGGTCACACATTCAAATATATAAAAAGTTTCTTCATATTTTAATTTAATTATATAATTAATGTGTTAGGTAGGTTATCAGAACGAGAAAAGAAAGATACTCCCTCTGTCCCATCCATTTTTATACATTTTCTATTTTGGGATGTCCCTCTCATTTCTATACATTCCAAAAATAGTAACTTTTAATAATATAAAACACTATTACACCCACTACTTTTCTCCACTATCTCTGTTCTATAATAATATAAAACACTATTACACCCACTACTTTCCCCCACTATCTCAAATCTATTATCAAATATTGATATGTCCCACCACTTTACCCATTTTTCATCTAACTTTACTCATTTTTTTTTATTTTTTATTGATCTCTGTGTCCATCCCCAATGTATAGAATTCAACGGGACGGAGGGAGTAATGAATTAAAATAAAATTGCAGGTGCGCCAACTCAGTATTAAAAGAGATCCAGCAACATGCACATTTTATATTATTCATATGAATAACTAAATATTTGCAAGGCCCTGCGTGCCATAAATTATTGGATTATGTGTGTATTATCTTATATAGTTTTGTGTATATTGGTCAAACTATTGCAAACTATACCTTGTCAATAATTGATATTATCTTTTTATATTATTTTATTTATTTATTTAAATATAATAATATAAATTACTAAACGAGATCATGTTGAAAGATTCTATGGTACATGGTTACGAGCACCTACAAGGAGGAATATGTCAGAACCCACTTCTCGATGGTTACTCTCAGCTCTGCCAGTGTCAAGTCCAAGTAATGCAAATGCTTTAGGCAAAGAGAGTGAAGAGCATCTAACTGCGCATCTGATCAGTAGTCCACAAAAGTCACTTACAGGGAAACAGAACCTGCTACATGGTAATAATGTTGGACTTATAAGTACTGATGCTTTGGAATTAAATTCTGATGTTGGTGATATAAGAACCGATGATAAGGAATTGAATTCGAACATTGAGGGAATTACTGTTACTGAAACGAAAAGAAGACGCCAAGAAACATGGTCAAGGCATAATGGAGAAGGAAATGTGACCGAAGACAACACTGTGATGGAATGTTATGGGACTGCAGATACACATCCATTAACAGATCAAAAAAACTTGTTATTGGCGGGTACTGGTTTCCAGGCCCGCCGGGAGGAATGAGTAAGCTAAGTTGGAACTGCCGAGGTATGGGCAACACTCGGACAGTTCGTATGTTAACAGACCTAGTGTCTAAATTTAAGCCTGATTTTATTTTTTTAATGGAGGTAAAATGTGATCGTAATAAAGTTGATGATATAAAAAGAAAGCTTCATTACGATTGTTGTTTACATGTAGATTCTATTAACTATGAAGGGGGATTAGCGCTTTTGTGGAAAGATAATAATATTGCACATCTTCTAGGGTACTCACGCAATTTTATTGATATCAAAGTAAAAATTCAGGGGATCCAAGAATGGCGTTTAACTTGTTTTTATGGCTTCCCAGAGCGGAACTGTAACGCCCCAAATCCGGGGTCAAAGGATTTGGTCGTCACTCTGCATTCTCTAATAAAACAACCTGTTCAATATTAAACCAATACAATTATATCATCTGCAACCCCAACTCTACCAAGAATCTTTAAAGGTTATAGTGCTAGAAACAAGAATCCAAAATTCCATTACATAAAATTTTCTTCTTTACAACAATTCTCTTTTCATAAATCCTATAACACTAGTAAAACTTCGACAAGAAGTATACCAGGCGAATCTAATCTTATACCACATAGTATTTAATAAAAAATTCACTTTATACAATAACCTTACACTAGTTCCAAATACCCTATATCATAACGTCTTCATACTAACATCTTCTTCCTTCTCTGCCCAGCTACGCAGATAACTCCCGCCAATATGCCTTCTTACTGAAAGGCTGAAATATAAAGAAAGCAAGTATGAGCGAAAGAATTGCTCAGCAAGTGCATTATCAAATATAATAGAAAAGTTTCAAAATAAGCTTTGGATTTTCAAATCAACAAGCCTTTGGTTTAAACATTTGTAATCTCTAAAAATCTCAAATCAAGTTTGGTAATTTGCCACAATATCTCATTCAACTTCTAGTAACTGACTAGTTTAAAACACGAGGAAAGTTATATTGGTCGTCACGGTTACCCGAACCAAAATATCTACAATAGTATGTAGAAAATATGAAATAAATATAAACTTATCAAGGTAGATATCTCACAACTGCCAATGGAATCGAGGAAGTGGATTTTGACTAATTGAAATCCATTATACTACGAGTAATTGGTTTCAGCAAGCTTGAAACCCCTTCTTATTCATCAATGAACCAACAATTTTAAGCAAACGAATAAACCTGAATATCAGGTTATAACTCACCAGTACAGAACATATGAATGAAATCAATCTCAGATGTAAGAAGTGATATTAGAATTGGATTTTTATACTTTTATAAATCACAAAGGTTGAGCTGTTGATCAGTCACGCATCAACCCCGAACCCGCTTATAGCAAAGTCCTCCCCTAGGATCCTTGGCCATCTTGGCCTTAATTTATTCCGACCACGAATCTAGTCCGACCATTATTGGTCCATTTAAAAACATTCCAATTCTATTTTATATACGCCAGGTGTCAGTACAATTGACAACCTTACTACGACAGCCAGGTGTCGGAAGAATCGACAACCTTAATACAACAATCGCTGGAAAAATCACGTTTCAGGAAAACAACTCGACTATGAAGAATCCATCAAGGAATAACAATACAATCTAGTATCGACGAGATCGACACAATAATGGAAGGTGCACATGAAAAGTGACAGTATAATAAACATCGACGAGATCGATGCAACAACTGGGATGATAATGAAGAATAAACAATAACATTTTTACCCTCATCGGGTTCACAAGTTCCCACTCATCTAGGGTTGGCAACATTCCAACCTAATATTTTTAAATCAAGATTTTTGAAAGAAAGCCTTAGTATAAGGCCCATAACTATCTTTTAAATCGTTTCAATACAATAATTATATTTTTCCAATCAACATGGAAATATGAATCTAAACTCAAAAGGTATGAAAGAATACTCGTCAATTTACGAGATTAAATAAAATACTTGCAATTCAATGGAAAAGATTCATCATTTAAAATTTAGTGAAGAGTATGCCAATTGCATAATAATAATTCAAGAGAATATCACTCAAATAATAAGCAAGGGTATAAACACTTGCCTCTGGTCCTTAGCTATTTCGTAAGGCTGAGATAATACGATTCCCTCCTTATTCTGTCTTATAGCATGATTCTCTATTTCCGTCCTTCTTTGATTTAATGCTCTTGCGAATGCCACTAATCTGATCCTACCGTTTTGAATCCACGCGTCTGCATCTGTTGGAAGAAAATACTTGTAATGTCCCCTACGAGTGTTGACGTTCCCTTGGTGTTAAATCGCCTCACAATTAACCCAATCAGTCGTAAACAATACTTCATCCTTCTCCGACTTCTTCCGTTTAACATATTTCGATAATCTGACTCGTCTCGTCCAACAGCCTCGGTTACATAGATAACCATATTTCAATTGATAGAATAATCACGATTAACTAAATAAATAACTCATTTATCACGCTCGTCGAAAATCTCTATACTATAAAAGTCAACATCTAAGTCAACGGTCTCGTAAATCTCATTTTCTAACAATATTGACAAATTTCTATTCCAACTACCCCTCGTGATAATATTAGACACGGCCAAAATATTTAAACAAGTCTCAGCACAATTATTCGTATTTATGACTCAATAAATAAATAATTCACATATTTCACGTAACACACATTGTCATTTAATTGTGATAAATAAATCACATAAGTCTCGTAACATTCAAGAAATAATTTGTAACTCGCAAGAAAGGCCTAAAATGATTTTATAAATCATTCAGGAATTTTAAATAATTAATAAAACATTTTTAGGAATATTTTTCCTAATTTAAATCACTTTTAAATCATTTTCCAAAATAATTAAAGAATTTTGGAAATTAATTAATTACTTAAATAAATAAAAATTTCGAAATAATTCCTTAAATAATTAAGGAATAATTAAATAAAAATTCTCAGAATTTAAAAGAAATTCTTAAAATTTAAAAGTCATTTTTAAAACTATTTTTGAAAATTTAAATAAACAAAACAGATTTTTATAAATTAAAAATAAATAATTTAGAAAATAATTTTGGTCAGGGGACCAATTTGCAACTTTGTAAACCTTCAGGGACCAAACTTCATCATCTTCAAAACTTGAGGTACTAAACTGTAAAAAGCTCCGTTGTCAGCTTTAATGGCCAACCGGCCGCCGCCGGCGGTACAATTCCGGCCAAAATCCGGCAAAAATCCGTTCAACACCAAACCTTTACCAAACTCAATGTTCTATATACTAAAACAAAGCTTGAAACACGCACAATCTAACCCACATACCCACATACACAAACAATCAATAGATTTTACGAACTAATGGTTTGAAAATTCGAAAAAAAAACTAAGAAATCGAACTAGCTAATCTAGGAATAGAACGACTCAATTAAACATGTAAATCAATTATAAATGATCATATGAAGCTATAGGAACCATCAAAATCAACGGACAAACTCTAAATCAAAAAGCCCCAATTCGAGCTCAAGAACCCTAATTTTCGAATTGGCTAATCCGGGAATCAAACAATGAAATTGAACACATATTTGGACTCCTTACAACCATACGAAGCTATACATATCATCAAATCACATGAAAAAGCTCAGAATCAAAAATCCCCAAATCTTTACATAAACCCTAATTTTCCAGAATTAAAGAAAACTTCGTATATGGTTTAAAAATTACCCCACGCAAATTCTGATGGTAGATTATGAAACTAGATTCCAAGACCTTCGATTCGACTATAAGAGCGTTGAAATTGGACTCCGGTAACACCTTCAAATTTGTGTTTGATTCTCAAGAACACGAAGAACACGGTTCACAGATTTTAGATATTTAACGATAAATAAGCTTGATTATACGCAAAATAATGCACGATACGCCTTTTTATATTAAATGGAAAATAATACCTCAAACAACATTTTTGGATCGATATTGATCTATTGGATCGCTTTAAATCTTTAATAAAGTAAAATACACGTTTTACGAGGTGATAATCATCCACAATGACTGATAATTATCCAAATCAATACATATCATTTTTATAACGAATGCTCAAGAATACTAGGGCTATAACAGATGTATTATTGATACGAACGATATATCAATTTCCCGAATAATTAGGGAATGAACTAAATTTTCTCTTCGATAAATAAAATAAAACGAAATAAAAATAACATTCTCTTAAAAAGAATTTTCCAATCACCACAAATATTCACATAGCATCTCAAGGTCACATATTCAACCATTTAACGAATAACTTAACACATTTAAACAGATAAAACATTGAATAAATTTTGATATGAAAATAAAATTTCATTTCACATCAAATATTAACACGTAATTTTCCCGGATCTTACATCCTCCCCCCTTAAAAAGGATTCTGTCCTCAGAATCAGCTCGTGCAAGGAGAATACAGTAAAGGGATCAGGTGGAAAGCTTGGGACCGGTTATGTCGTCCAAAGTCTAATGGAGGAATGGGATTCAGAAAGCTCCATCATTTTAATATCTCTCTTTTGGCAAAACCAGGTTGGAGATTATTAACTTGTAATGATTATTCTAATGGTGGCTCGCGTGTATAAGGCTAGATATTATTCTCATTCTCATTTTCTTGAGGCAAAATTGAATAACAACCCTAGTTTTATCTGGCGTAGCATTTTGGCTGCACATGACTTGCTGAAATCTGGAACTCGTCGGTTGGTAGGTACTGGAGAATCTATAAACATCTGGGAAGAGCCTTGGCTTCCAGACACAGTTAATCCTTTTGTTGAATCTAACGCCGCAGAGGGGCTCGAGGCAGCAACTGTGGCCTCGTTAAAGGGTGAAGATGGTTCCACATGGGACAAAGATATTTTGTCGGATTTGTTCACGGTTAAAGATCAAGATCTTATCAAACAAATCACATTTAGTAGGAGAAGACTAGTGGAAGACCGATGGACATGGGCAGGAGATAGAACTGGCAAATACACAATAAAAAGTGGTTATAGGAGGCTGATGGAGTTGAACAGACCTTTCATGGACATTACTACTTGTCCCACTTGGAATAGAATTTGGAATTTAGTTGTTCCTCCAAAAGTAAAAAATTTGATGTGGCGATCTCTCAACCACTGCTTACCAACTCTAGCAACATTAAAACAGAGACATGTTCCAGTAAGTGTTTCATGTCCTTTTTGCTTATCTGAAGTTGAAAATGAATATCATATTCTAGTTAAGTGTATTGTGGCACGATCTTAATGGAGTATTTCAACTGTGGGGGATATTAGTAGCATGTTTGACAATTTGTCTGATTTTTGGAACTACGTTACTCCATACAAGAATCAGGTTGACATCAACATGGCTGCTATGTTATGTTGGACGCTATGGAATAATCGAAATACTAAAGTCTGGAATAATTCCTCGACTCCTACACCAGTGCTTCTTAATAGTGCCACTACATACCTTAATGAGTGGTGTCAAGCTCAGGTTCTATTTAATAATTCTCAAGATCCTAAAAGTGTTGTGAAATAAAAGTGGTCTCCACCAGAGAAAGGTAAATTAAAGTGTAATATAGATGCTGCAATTTTTCCAAACACCAACCAATTAGGCTATGGATTTGTGGTTCGTGATCATACTGGTTCAGTGGTTGTGGCAAAGAATGGTGTTTTAATATGTACTCAAGATGCTTTCATTGTTGAAGCGTTAAGCTGTAGAGAGGCACTTAGTTGGTTAAAGCAGAAGGGAGTTGCTGGTGTACATTTGGAATCAGATTCACAACTTCTTGTACATGATGTTCAAAGTCAAGATGAGTTAGATTCCATGTCTGGTTTAGTAATTAGTGATTGTAAGTTCCTTATCGAGGAACTAAGTGACTGTTATGTCAGTTTTGTTAGAAGGTCCGCGAATCAGGTTGCTCATGTATTAGCCAGAGCAGCTGCTTCAATGTCTGGCCAAGGAGAGTGGGGCAATGTCACTCCTCACTTTCTTTCTGATGTACTAAAAATGATGCTTAATAAAATTCCTTGTCGAAAAAAAAACAAGCAATAATTGACCGAAAGAAACTGTCACATCAATCATCAATCAATATATCAATACAAAGGAGGATACGCAAGAGGTTAAGTGGCGCCTCTAAGATCGTCCCAATCTATTTTTCTAATTTTTCTAGAGTTTTACAATTTTAAATACTAATAAAAAATTATTATTTAGCATATTAGAAGTAGAATAGGTGTTCGAATTTATAGACGAGAAAAATTCGGATTTATAGAGAAAACATATAAATAAAATTTCATTTGAAATAGAATATATGTTCGAATTTATAAAGACGAATATTTCGAATTTATAGATAAGCCATAGAATTAAAAGTTCTATTGAAAGTAGAATACATGTTCGAATTTATAGAGAAGAAGAGTTCGAATTTATAAAAAATACATACAATTAAAAGTTTTATTAGAATTAAAATAAGTGTTTGTGAGACATAATTAAAAGTTCTATTGAAAGTAGGATAGGTGTGCGAATTCATAGAGGATAAGAGTTCGAATTATAGAAAAGACGTATAATTAAAAGTTCTGTTGAAATTAAAATAAGATTGTGAATTTATATAGGTGTTTTTTCGACGAGAGAGTGACGCATTAGAAATGATTATATTAACATGAAAATTAATATATAACACAAGTATTCAATATATTAAATTTGGGATTTCGATTTTTACTAGGAAGGCGTGTTTCACGGGAGGACGGCTTATTAACGAGGAACGAAAATTGTTACAATTTAATTGATAAAGTTATTTTTAAAAAAATTATAACGCCGTCGTGAATTCTTATACATAACTCGTGTTTTGGGACGATATAATATATTTTTTTAATTATCTAGGAATTAGTTTTATAATTTAGACAAGAACTAGAAGATAACCCGTGTGAAGCACGAGCGAGTGATTATTTTTGGAAATTTATTTTATTTATAGTATTTTTTAATTAATATTATCAATTATGTTATTTTAAATTTTGACTTAAAATTGTTTACAATTACATTATTTTTTCATGAAATTAGTTACTGAATTTTAAAAATATTTTACTCATGAAAATATTATTATTATTCAGTTAATTGTAAAAATATTATATGCTATCTAAAACACCAACTTGTGTTTAGATCCAAAAGATTCTCGTCCAGATGAATTTTTTTATTTTCAGCAACAACTTTCTATTATATGGAAAACGTAAGAGATTAATATTTGTAATTTTTTAATTATATATATATATATAAGTAAGAGAAACTACGTCACCAATACCCGTGTCATATATCTTTTTCGACGTTTCTCATTACGTTTATTTCGCTGCTCATTAATTCAGAATATCTTGTTTAATGACATCTTTTTATTCCAGCAGATCTTTTAACTTCCAATTTTGAAAGCATAATTATAAGGGATAATTATATGGGTAATAACAAATTAGGCAAATATAGTATACACTATGTATGTATACACATAATTAAAATTTTGTTTATTCAACTTGGGATAAGATCTAGAAGATTTTCATCCAGTTGATTTTCTTTATTTCTAGAAATAGCTTTTTTATTATATAGAAAACGTAATTAAAATCAAATTAATTTTAAAATTGAAACATCAACTTGTATATAGATCCAAAAGATTCCGATTCAATTGAATTTTTTTCGATAAACAACTAACTTATATAATTCATCCAAACACTTAAGAATTCATCCACTTATCACTTATATGACAATTATTCATTTGAAGGTACAATAGTAATATAATTTAATAACAATATAATATATTCGTACAATAACAATATAATTTATTGTAGATTTAAATTATATTATTATTATTATTAAAAACAACATTGAATTTTACGTGAAATAAGAGTTTATGGTACAATAACAATATAATCTATTTTAGATTAGATAATTTTTTTTAATATATATATATAAGTAAGAGAAACTACGTCACCAATACCCATGTCATATATCTTTTTCGACGTTTCTCATTACGTTTATTTCGCTGCTCATTAATTCAGAATATCTTATTTAATGACATCTTTTTATTCCAACAGATCTTTTAACTTCCAATTTTGAAAGCATAGTTATAAGGGATAATTATATAGGTAATAACAAATTAGACAAATATAGTATACACTATGTATAATGTATGTATACACATAATTTTATGGCTTAACTATCTATGCGATCAGTGATAATATTGACATATGGATACCAGTGTTATGACAATGACAAAGAAATGACAAAGAAGAAAGGTAATCTTTTATAATGTAGACTTTTAATTGCTTGTATGTGCAAGACGAAAAGTCAAAAATAAAATATTATTTTTTGCAGGTCAAAAAATTCAAAATAATAATAGAATTGTTAGAAAATTGCTGAAAGTAGAGCATTGAACAAAACAAAATTAATTTAAAAATAACATAAAGTTCTACTACGTGAAATAGGAGTTTAGGATATAATAATTCTACTACGTGAAATAGGAGTTTAGGGTATAATATAATATATATTAAAATAGATAATTATTTATAAAAAAAATTAGGGGTAAAACAAAAAAAAAGATGGAACTAAAAAAAGTGCCAACCAAATTTGATAACATATGTTAAATGGGGGTTTCGGTTATTAATAAAGGTTATAGATTAAGGAATTACGGTACTATATGAATTAGTTAACAAAGAAAAATATAAAAGACCGATAATTTAACAATTTGTTATTATCATACATCACCATCATTTATTTGTTACCGTCTTGTTGCAGAGGAAAACCTGAGAATAGTAAATTTAGGGGAAGAATGAAACTTGTCTTCAACTGAAGCTCTAATTCCTAACAAATAGGAAGTTACAAAAACAAACTTTGAAATTATATCACATAACAAACATATAAATTTAACAAGCAAAACACTCTACTTAATAAATTAATCCTGAAAACATCATTCTCAAGTGTCTGAAGTAGTAGATTAATATCTGAACAAGGCACATTTTTTATCCAGATTTTCAAGAGGACAAAGGAGGTGTCTCGGAATTCAACCAAGTAAACGTCATGTTTGCATATCTGTCACCGCTGACAACATCAGCAGCACCAAAAGATTCCAGTTCAGCCATCTCTTCTTTTGTTAGTTTCACTGACAGAGCTCCCACATTTTGGTTGAAATTCTGTATCTTTGTGGTACCAGGTATTGGTGAAACATCATTCCCTTGATTTTGGACCCAGGCTAGTGCCAACTGTGAGGGACTACATCCTTTCCTTGAAGCCATTCCGCTCAACTGCTCATACACGCGTTTATTTTGCTCAAGATTTTCAGGTTTGAACCTCGGCATAGTCTGCAAATTTATCATCAAGACATAAGCATGCATGATATGTTAGCACAACTAAATGTTTAATGGGGAAACAACTTGTCAGGAAAATATTTTGCAAGAGTTAGAAAGATTTTCTGCACAAACCTTCCGAATGTCACCATCTGGCAAGTTCTGTATCAGCTCGGGGCCTGATGCAAAGAATCCCCTTGCAATAGGACTGAATGGGACAATTCCAATACCAAGCTCTCTAAACAAAAACAAAGATATAGTCAAGTGAATGGTTTGTTCTACTTCAAAATCTGGAAAAGAAATTGCGAAAAACATAGACATGCATGTCTATTCACCTGCAGCATGAAACAATTTCAACTTCCAAATCCCTAGACCACAATGACCACTCCATCTGTAAAGCTGTTATGGGATGAACAGCATGAGCCCTTCTAATTGTATTAGCAGAAGCCTCTGATAATCCTATGTACTTTATTTTACCTTCCTCAACTAGTTTTTTGAGTTCTCCCATCTTGCAGATTATGAGAAACAGTATTAGAAAAACTACTAAACTCTATTGTACCTAAACAATAACAGATAAAATCATTTAGCAAAAAGAAAAAACAGGACAACAATCCCATGTTTCATGATCTTAGCTATATCTTGCGAATTCTTAATCTCACCATGGTGTCCATAAATAAACTTGCTCTCTTAAATCGTCCAACCCGAAGTTAATAAAAATAATCTGCTAACGTAAATTTATATAAATGACATTAGGAGGGACATACCGTGACTTCAATAGGAACACGAATGTCAATCGGATGGATATAATAAAGATCAATACATTCAACTCCAAGTCGGCTCAAACTGGCTTCACAAGCTGCCCGAACATAATCCGGATCCCCGCAAATGTCAATTTTTCCGTCCTTCATGCTTAATCCAAATTTAGTAGCTAATTCCACTTTTCCTCTCAGTCCCAACTCTTTTAAAGCCTGTAAATATTTATATCATCATCACGCTATCCATATCTACAATGAATTAATAATTACTGTTCTATATAGAAATAGCTAACTACATAAAATTATCGTTCAAGGCTTCAAGCTATATTCATTATAATTACATTTTTCTGAAACCAAAACGAAAGAGACTTTTGTTGATTATATTTAGCAATAAAACTGACGAGGAAGGAGCTAGAATCACTTCCGAGAACTAGCTTCTGTAGCCTTATCTGAGCGGCTAAATTCGTTGATCGTTTAACAACATACGCAGTATATGATTTCAAGTCCAACAATCTGAATAATGGTACTGAATAAGATAGGTACATGGCGTTGTTTGGAATTAAAGCATGGACTACTTTAAGAGTGTCTGACTTGATGAAAACATCCGAGATTAGGTATAATATATAATAGACAAATCGAAACTGTACACGTTTTTTTTAAAATAATTTTGAGAAATTATATATATCAAGATACTAGTAGAAATTAAGAAACAATTCACAAATCAATAGAGAGAAGAACTAATGGACCTTTCCGATCAGGAGTTCATTAGTATGGGGGCCATAGAAATCGGAAGTATCTAAGAATGTGACACCGGTGGTGACGACGTGGTGAATGAGTTGGATCATGTCAGACTCGGGTTTGGCTGAGCCATAAAAGGCTGACATGCCCATGCAACCAAAACCTTGAGCAGAAACCTCAAGACCCTGTGAGCCCAGCTTTATTCTTGGCACCACTGCTGCTGTTGAAGCCATTGATATCTTTTACTTGCTAGATAGTGCGTGTGTGTGAGAGAGATCACAGAGAGATATCTGAGAGAGAGAGAGGATATGATTGTATCAGTTCTTCTTGCATATCCAAGTATATATAGTACTCCAGTACTGTGTTTCATGTGCCCTTTTTCAAAACCTTGAGAGATACTTGTACACTTTGAGGTAGGCAGTGACCTCATAGACTCTATCCAATAATTTACATGATTCTTAGGAAAAATTCAACTTGGATTTCCCAAGTTATTAGAAAAATCACCATCATAATTTTTTTTTCAATTCAACTGCTTCTTTAATAAAATATGTTTTTGGCATGATTTTACTTTTATCATATTAAAATTACAGAAAAAAGTCAGTAAGTCCGTAATACATTTTAATGACATAATTTTAATTATTTGGTCAAAATCTACGATTTAGGTGTTCATAAGTAAAATTCTTAATATCAACCTACTTAGAAGTATCAATTCCTTGAATTTATTCTGATTAGTAATTAATTAATTTAATTTAATTAATCACCACTTTTCAAAATACCATCGCCACTATATGAGGTGAAAAAAAGATACAATGTTTCTGGGAATGATCGTAGAGTATTAACATACACAAATACATACATTCATCCCAACAAATACATTAAAAACAACAGTACTAATTAGAATTCCATCTTATTTAGAAAAGTAATCTTCAGTCCTTCCCTTGAAGCCAATTTGTCCAAAAGTTAGGCAGATAAACAACCCCAAATGCCATGTAACCAACCACAACCTATGTTTACAAAAACATCAATTCATATAGTCAGAAAGGAGAAAAATAAATCTTGAAAAAATAAAAAACAAATGAGCGACAAATTTAAATTGTCTCCATTTATAAAATTGTATTCTTGAAACAATTCTTAAAGACCGAAAATCTATGCGTGAGTTTTTAAATTTAATTACTAAAATATAACGAAAACTGAATGCAACCACAAAGAAAAAATGTCTAAAGAAATCCTAAACAATTGTAGACAAAGCAGGCTATGACATACACTTAACTGGCATACAAATTGGTCCAAAAGTAATAGAATTCGGCCCAAATTGAGTAGGTAAATGATCTATAAAGGCTACTTACCCTTCTTATGGGCTGGGCCTTGACTAATAATGAAAAATGCAGGGTACACAAGTCCATGAATTTAAATACATTAACAAAGATTTATTTAAATTAAGGAAAGTGTTGGTGAATTACCAGAACTGAGATGTTAGAGCAGGAGGCGAGGGGAAGTGAGCAAGTTCAGTTCCAATGCTGCTAAAGAAAAGTCCTGTTAAACTATCGCCATTGATCACCGGAATGCTTGATGGTGCAAGCCATCCGATCAGTCCGAAACCGATCACATTCAAATCCCTACGTAGCCAGTTCTGCTCAAAACTGCCAAAAACAAATCTTCAAGGTTGAGGCTTCTAGTCCATGATTACGAACATGTCGAGTATTTAGAAGATCTTAAACTACAAACTTTACGAACATGTAAAAGTTTTACGAACAAAATGTACTAAATATATTTTTGCTATAATTTCACAAATGTAAAGCATTCCTTTATAACTTGATTAAACTAAAACAAAAGATATTACCATGTAAACCTCCCTCCTGAAGCTTGTGCAAGCCTCAATGGGTTTCTTGCTGCCACTGGGGATCTCAAGAAGCCTATTAAAACAAAAGAAAATTCATATTAAACCTCAACTTAAAAATAATTAAATATATTAACAAAAAAAAATAATAATTCAATATATACACCTGAAGTTAAGCAATTAGCTTGCTTAGCAGAGACAAGGTGAGTTGGAGAAGAGAGAGAGGAGGTTCCCAAGCCTACGATGGTGGATGTTGCTGCTGCCATTTTTACCTGTGTTGGTGATTTGCCACAGCTTGGATTGATTTATGATTGTTGAGATTTATTTTTTAGTTTTGATCCATTGGCATGTGTGGTGGATAGAAGGATTTTTGTTGGATTTAGATTGCTAGGATAATATGCCAGTCAATTGTAACATGCCACGTGGACTTGTATGGATAAAAATGGATTATTAGGGCCAGGATGGATTTTATACTTGCCACTTGTCTCTAAATCAGTGTTTGCTACCGTGTAATACTGTATCCGATACGATAATATATAGGGCCGAGTATTCGGTTAAAACCGAACCGAATCGAATTTTAATTCGGTTAACCGAAACCGAAAATGTGAAAAACTTCTTACCGAAAACCGAACCGAAGTAAATTCGGTTTTGAAACCAAACCGAATTTAAATATTTCGGTTAATACCGGAAACCGAAATAAAAAACCGAAATTTTAATTAAATTGCTAAAGTTGCATAAAACTTCTAGAAAAAGTTGCAGGCTTAGTTTACATCATCAATTTAAAAGTTACAAGTTAAAACCTTGTATCAGAAGTTCATAACAAGGCTTCTAAAACAAGAAAAAAAATCAAAACAATTTAAAAGAGACACATCTGTGAATCTGTGATCTGTCCATTGTCATGAGTCTGTCCAGTGTCCACTTCCAGTGTCCACAGTTCACTCACTACTGGTGTTGTCCACTGGACAGTGTCCACTCACCACTCTTGTTCCTGGGTTCTGTAGAATGGAAAGCAATCAAAGCATTAGTCAAAAATACTAGAGGCTATAGATATTTGTGCAATAATAATAGCTCTTGGTGGTGCTGCAGCCTGCAGCACTTGAAGTCCTTGCATAACCAATACACTGCTTTTAGACTTACTTGAGGTTATAAGGAAGGCAGCAAGTCGGTAACATACTAACATTTAAGAAACTGTTACACTTTAGAAACTGATAACAGAGTAGTGCAGTGGACAGTACACTGGACAGTGGACAGTAACTTACTGTGGTTGACTGGTTCCGGTGGTTGATGCCGCTGTGGAACTTGCGTCCACATTCATCTTCTCTAATGCTAAAAAAGACACGATAAACAAAAAAACCACAATTAGTTTCTAAAAATACATAATATACATTTGTAATTTAATAAACTATAACTCAAAGAAAATAATTTAAAGATAAGCATACCTTCATCAAGTTGTCTCATTTCTTCCGGATCCTCTTCAACATTAATAGCTTTTGCGGTGTTTCTCATCCAATCTTGAGCACATATAAGTGCTTCAACCATTTTAGGTCTTACGGAACTCCTAAAATCATTAAGAACCCTACCACCCGTGCTAAAAGCCGATTCCGAAGCTACCGTGGATATTGGAAAAGCTAAAATATCCCGAGCCATTTGGCCTAGAACGGGAAACCTCATCGAATTAACTTTCCACCACTCTAATATGTCAAAGCCATCGGAACTCCTAAATGTTTTTGGTTTTTCACTCAAATATTCTTCCAAGTCCGATGCACTACCATCACTAGAAATCATTCCAATATCTTTCTCAAATTTCATTCTCAACAATTGAGATGGATGCACTTGACCAAGATTTTCTTCCACTATATTTTCTCTAGCCTCATTTCTTTTCTTGTTCGATGCAAATTTAGATTTGTATTGTTCAAACATTTTATACAATGTTCCTTCCAAGGACTTTCCCATTACCCCCCCCCCCAACTTCTTCTCCATACATGTCCTTCAACATATAGACCACAAATTGTAGCTTGTTCCTTGGATCAAGTACAACCGTAATAAATAAAAGATTATTCATTTCGGTTGGATCTCCCCAATACTTTTCAAAATTGTCCAACATTTCCTTCCCAATGGCATACATACTAACATTACTACCATATGTCCATTCATTCAAGATAGAATGAACGGCGTATATCTCATGCAAGAAAATGTTAGAAGTAACATAAGAAGACCCCGAAAACTTCACGGTTAAATCATAAAAAACTTTCAAGAATGTTGCAAATTTCCTCACCGTAATCCAATCCTCACATGTAGGCCAACCCATCAACCCTAGTACCATCACCATTAACCACCTTTAGATATTTTTTATACCTAGGATCTTGTGAATCATACCTACTAAAAGCTTTCTCATACTTTTCCGCCACATCTAACATTTCGTAAGTTGAGTTCCATCTAGTATCCACATCAAGAATTAAAGATTGTTTAGTGTCTATTCTCTCATACTTTGCACATTCCATAAACAAATGCTCTCTTGCGGGTGATTGTCTTACATATTTAACGGCATTTCTCACCTTACTAATTGATGCGTTAAATATAGCCAACCCGTCTTTAACAATTAAATTTAAGATATGAGCAACACACCTTAAATGCAATTGTTCACCATTTAAGACACTATTTTCCCAATTACCAACTCTCTCTTGTAATTTCTTTAATGCAACATCATTTGAGGTAACATTATCTACCGTAATAGACAACACCCTAGTGATTCCCCACTCCACCAAACACTCCTCGAGTGCCAATGCAATTGACTAGCCAAATCTTTGTTAAAATTCCAAGAAGTCAATGATGAGTTTCCACTATCTTTATTAGGTTGAAAAGCTAGTTTTGTTTGACGACCTTCAACATTATATGACTTGCAAGTTTTCAAATGATTGCGTAAACTACCTGTACCATTTCTTGAAGTATTTGCACCCAACCCCTTAGAACAATACTTGCACTGTCCTTTGATAAGATTTCCATTTACATCTTTGATTTTGTTATAATATGTCCATACATCGCTTCTTGTATCCATTTGCTTTCTCTTTCTAGAATTCGAAGCCACGGTTTCACTTGGAATTTCGACTTCTTCTTGGTAATCATGCTCATCTTCCATATAAAATTACAACAAAAGGCAGAAAATATCAAAACATATCAAGTACATATTCTGCTCCAATTCTTAATCCATTTTTAATCCATTGATTAAGATTAAAACACAAAGACATGATCATCTGCATAAAACTTCCTGAGTTTTTTAAACTATCATGTCAAATTTGAATTAAAATGTGGAGTCGTGGACTGTGGAGCACTGAAGTATAAAGATATAAGTATAACAAGGATGAAACATGTAAAATTTTTATAGTAATGAAAAATAATAAATATCACTGGCACAAAGCATTAATTAATAAAGATTAAGATTTAAAACACAAAGAGATTAAGATTTAAGGCTACAAGCAGTCAAGCACAAAGAATCCCTAATTAATTAATAATCATTAATCAATAAACAATAATCAAAGATTTGAATCAAAGAAACTCGATGTATCATATAGATTCCCAAATTAAGAAACCCTAAATTCGA
The DNA here is from genome assembly GCA_030848705.1 of Heracleum sosnowskyi. Lineage (NCBI taxonomy): Eukaryota > Viridiplantae > Streptophyta > Magnoliopsida > Apiales > Apiaceae > Heracleum > Heracleum sosnowskyi. The sequence continues at coordinate 8,587,459 of CM061245.1, forward strand.
ATCAAAGATTCACCTTAATGAAGTTTGGAATCGAAGATACTGCTGCAGTGCTGCGAGTTCCCACCCAGTCGTTGTTCTTTGGCCGAATCTCCGAGTTCGACAGTGCCTTGGAATCTTGGATACTTAGATACTCGATAGTTGATACTTAGTCGATGTAGTATTAGTCGATAGATACACAAACACAAGTCAACTGCTGCTGAGTGCTGTGCTGTGAGCCTGTCACTAATAATATTTTAAATGTTTTATTTTTTTATGTATATAAAGATAAATTCGGTTATTTATTCGGTTATTCGGTTAACCGCGGTTAAAAACCGAATTACCGAAAAACCGAAATACTGATATTCTCTTACCGAAAACCGAACCAAAAATTGAATATCGGTTAACCGAACCGAAATTATTTCGGTTATTCGGTTCGGTTTTTGGTTAACCGAACCGAATGCACACCCCTAATAATATGACACAAATGGCAAGATAATATTGCTTGTATAATTTTTTGGTAGATAAATTTAGTGTCTATTTTGAATTATCTATAAATATACGACACAAAATGATAGTGCACAAAATAAATATATAATTAAGTAGAAATACATATTATCAATAACTATGTATATATATTATTTTACAAAAATAAAAGAGAAAGTAGTTTTAAATTTCAGTTTTAACATGATTTATTGATTTAAGACTCAACTAGTAGTTTAACATAAAAACATTTAGCTCCTATATAATGAAATTGTACAAATAACTATTAGAAAAGATAAAAATTATTTAATTTTGATACTTTGTGAGATTGAACAGCTAAATGAAGTATAGAGTACAAAGATTGAAAAGAAGATAAATAATTCAAACTGTCTCCAAAAGATTTCATAAAATCCCTCATACAATTCTGTCATTGTGCACATATATGCCAATGCATCGTACTATTGCTACTAACAGAAAGGTGCTCCTCTCTGATGGACAAGAATACCTTTATGTGGATTATTTGCACTACAAGACATGACACATGAAAATGTTCATTGAAATAAATTGAAAATGTAGAAAACACAATGTAACGGTTGATAGAGGTCCATGACTCTCTTTACTCCCCCTCAAGCTTGGTGTGGTGATCAGCAACAGTTCCAATCTTGTTCAATAAGTAGTAATGTTGCTTCGTGGAGAGAGCTTTAGTGAACATGTCTGCCACCTGTGAGTGAGTGGGAACATGCTTTGTTGCAATAGAGCTTGAGTTGATTTTGTCCCATTTGTAATGGCAGTCCACTTCTACGTGTGTGGTGCGCTCATGAAGTACTGGGTTAGCTACTAATGCTAGGGCAGCTCGATTATCACAGTGAAGTATGGCAGAAGGCAGATTCTGGAGACCCATGTCCTTAAGGAGAGCCGTTAGCCATGTAATTTCACACGAAGCTAGTGCCATAGCTCGATATTCCGCTTCGGCTGAGGAGCGTGCCAGTACTGCTTGCTTTTTTGTTTTCCACGAGATAGGAGAAGTGCCCAGTAACATAAAATAGCCAGTTGTCGAGCGTATTGACATTGGGCATGTGGCCCAATCACTGTCACAGTAGCCCTTGAGTTTAGAAGTTGAGGCAGATGCCAGTAGGATCCCTTGGCTGGGATTAGAGTTCAAATACCTTAACAGTTTGATTGCAGCCTTCATATGTGCTGTTGTGGGGTGTTGCATGAACTGAGTGAGGATATGCACTGAGAAAGTGATGTCGGGACGAGTGATGGTGAGATAAATCAGTTTGCCTAGTAGGCGTTGATACAGATGTGGATCTGTGAGGAACTCTCCAGAGTCTGCAGTAAGTCTCAAGTTAATATCCATGGGAAGTTTAAGTGGAGCGACATTTGTGAGTCCAAACTCGTCAACTAGATCCAGTGTGTATTTTTTCTGTGAGACGAAGAACCCTGCAAATGATCTGCTTATTTCCAGACCTAAGAAATAGTGCACATCTCCCAAGTCTTTCATTTTGAAGGTGTTGGACAACATCTGCTTCAGGTGGGTTAGATCCTTTTGGTCATTTCCAGCTAGTAACAGATCGTCCACATAGATTAGGACCAGAGTAATTGTAGTATCTTTGGTGAGAGTGAAAAGACTGTAATCAGACATCGACTGTTGAAACTTGAGGTCCTTCAATGTTGTTGACAGTTTACTAAACCAATTCCTTAGGGCTCGACGAAGTCCATACAAGGACTTTTTCAGTCGGCATACCAATGTGGACTTTGCACTGTTCATCTCCCCCAGATTGAGTATTATCCTACTGCCATAAGAACTGTAGCCCTGGGGTAACTTCATGTACACTGTTTCATAAAGATCCTCATGTAGGAATGCATTCGTCACGTCCATCTGCATCACCTCCCACTGCCATAGAGCAGCAACTGTTAACAATGCTCTCACGGTTGTCATTTTTGCAATCGGGGCAAATGTATGTTCATAGTCAACCCCATAAGTTTGTCTATAACCCAATATGACCAGTCTTGCCTTGTGGCGTTCTATTGTTCCATTTGGTCTAAACTTGGTCTTATATAACCACTTGCTTCCAATCATTTTCTTAGTGGGTGGCAGTTTAGTGATTTCCCACATATCATTATTTTTCAGTGCTTCCAGCTCGAGATTCATTGTATTCACCCAGTTGACATTTGTAACAGCTTGACTGAATTTCACTGTATCAGTATGACTTGTCAGTGATGAAAGAAAGCACCCAAAGTTTGGTTCAACATTTTGAGTGGTCACTGTCACCAAGTTTGCAGATGGTTGAGGGAAAGGTTTGGTGATGTACGACTCCATCCAGGTGGGTGTTTTGTGCAATCTCGAAGATCTTCGTGGAGCTGTTACAATTTGGTTTTGGAGGTGTGGGCTAGAGCTGATGTCACTGGTTGTATCTGATGGTGTTTGTGAAAGTTCAGTGGAGGTGGGAGATGTTTCTTCAGTATTAACAGTATTATCACTGGGTTCAGTTGTTACTATTGGCAGCATGAACTCATCATCAACATAGGTGTTTGAGTGTTGTGTGGGCATTTCAGTGGGCAGAGGTAAGAGATATGGTTTAGGCGTGGTGGTGTTGAAGGGAAATATGGTTTCATTGAAGGTCACATCTCTGGATGTGAAGATTTGCTTAGTCGTTAAATTGAGCAGTCTGTATCCCTTTTGTGTAGGTGGGTATCCAATGAAGGCACATGGCACTCCTCTAGGTGCCAACTTATCCGTAGAGTGTGTACTGTTAGCAGCGAATCCTAGACAGCCAAACGATTTCATGTCTGAGTAATCAACAGGTTTATTACATAACAACTCATAAGGACATTTGTTATTTAAAACGGAAGAGGATAACCTGTTTATTATGTATGCAGCAGTGAGTACAGCCTCCCCCCAGTAAGACACTTGTAATCCATACTGAAACATGAGTGCACGTGCAACTTCAAGCAGATGTCTATGCTTGCGCTCGACTCGAGCGTTTTGTTATGGTCGATACAGACATGATGTTTGATGCACAATGTCGTGTGTTTGAAAGAATGCTCTACACCCAACATCATTGAACTTCAAGGCATTGTCCGACCTTACTATTTGAATTGTGCCTCCAAACTGGTTCTTGACATAGTCGTAGAAAATCTCCAAAGTTTTCAAGTATTCAGACTTGTGTTGTATGAGATAGATCCACGTCATTCTCGTGCAGTCATCCACTATTGTGAGGAATAACTTGAACCTTTACCTTGTGTTTACTTTATAGGGACCCCATATGTCCGTATGAATAAGTTCAAATGCTTTAGATGTTTGTGACTCACTTGTTTGAAATGGCAGTTTTATGAATTTGGACACGGGGCATGTCAAGCAAACTTTATTATCCACATGTGTGCAGTGCTTGATACAGTCAATGAATTTCAATTTTGAAGCTGGAGCGTGACCCAACCTGTTATGCCACAGGGTGAACTGAGTTGCAAGTGATTGATTTGTCACAATCAGGCACAGTGGTCGAGATTTAAGAGTCCCATTTTTCATTGCAGAGTTTGACATGTAATACAAGCCATTGAGTATTGTGTCTTTGCCTCTTTCTTCATATGTTTGAGAGTCAACAATTGAGCAAGTAGTAGGTGAAAACACAGCAAATCAATTGTTGTCCTGAGATAATTTATGAATGGAGAGAAGGTTGTGTGTGAAGGCTGGTACATACAATACATTCATCAGCTTGAGACCATTTTGTAAGTTTACATCTCCAACATGAGATACAGTAGCACTTGCTCCAGTGGGTAGATTGACACTCATGTGTGATATGGTAGGTTTGACTTTAGTGAGTATACTGATGTCCGAAGTCATGTGGTCTGTGGCTCCTGTATCCACAATCCATGTGTGCGAATTTGTGTGAACAGTGTGACACGAAATCATGCCTGAGAATGGACTTTCAAGTATATCCTCATGTGTCTCATGAGATATTGACAAAGATTGTGTGGGTAAAAACTGAAGCAATTGTTGAAGTTGTTGAGGTGAAAAGGTTATTGGTTGGTTAGATGTATCTGAGTTGGAGGGCCTTGTAGTCACATGGGCAGCATAGTGATGTTTGGGTGAAAAAGAAGCTCTGGGATTAGACCAAAGGTTATTAGAATTATTATGTGGTCGAGGTGGGTGGTTGGTTGTAGGGGTTTTATACTTATAATGCCATTTTGGGTACCCAATTGTGTTCCAGCATTTGTCACTACTGTGACTTCTACCTCCACATGTGTTACACAATAACGGTTTTCCATGGTTCAAAGTGGTTTTCCTGAACATAGCTGACATGTCTGAGTTTAGGGAGAGGGGGTTTTCGAGGACATCTCGTTGAGATTTCTCTTGTTCGATCAGTTGAACAACTAATGGAGTTCACTCATGTGTCAGTAGTTGTTCATATAGTGATGGTTGTACAAGTGTCCTTTGACTTGAGATCATCATAGTCATCTTGTGTACACTGAACTATACTTTGGTTTAGCTCTTAGTCTCGAGGGACAATAATTAGTGCTCTTCTGGGTATAGGAATTTGTGCACGAAGATAGTGAATGATCAATAAAGGATCTGCCCCTTCCAGTGAAGGAAGAGAATGTCCTATGTTATTCCATTTATGCTAGTTCAGGAACCTCTGGCCAGAGTGAATGAAATTAGAAAGAAGTTTCTAATTTGCATTAATCGGAACTGGACATAGTGAATAGGAAAGCATATGATTAAATTAGATAGGCTTGACACGAGATCCATGCCTTGTATTTAATCGGGATATTGTAGGGTAGAAGGAATTGATTGTAATGTAACTAGTCACTGACAGGTTCTTGGTATTCTAAGCAGTGAATTCATATTATCCGGATAGTCGCGATATGTTGAGAAGCATCACTCACGATGTAGAATAAATATAATTAATCAGTTAATTATATTTAATAAATTATTAGAATTCATATAAATAATAAATAAAAGTTTATTATTATTTATTTCTACTACCGGCTTAATATTGAACCTACAGGGTCACACCATAAAAGATTAATTTATTGATGAAGGTATTTTGAGAGAGCAAGTTATTTTCTAAATAGTTTAAAAAAGGAAATAATGATTAAAATAGTTTTAATTATTATTAAAGCATTTTATAAGATAAAGTGTGGGGTTAATATATATATAAAGATATATTAAAAAACCCTAGGAGAGCCCTATAAATAGAATGAGATAGTTCATTCTAAATGACTAGAGTTTTTGTGAAAACCTAGTTGCCACCCTCTTCTTCTTCTTCATCTCTCTCTCTCTCTCAAAAGAAGAAAAACTCCATTTTTATAAAAGCTTAGTTTTATAAAAAGCTTCATCGAAGGATTATTCTTGGTGGATACCGGTAGAGTGCTTCACACTCTGAGGAGCAACTGCTAGAATCCATTTTATAAAACTTCGATTTTCAAGGTATGGTTACGATTCCCCTCGATCTACATTTTATATGTTTTTCTATATGTGCGATACATGGTTTTTACGGAATAATTGTTATATCACGCTTCCGCTCATCCGTAAATTCCTTCACAAGCCATTTCCACACTGGGTAGAGGTGTTAGCATCAAGAGTTGGCTACGGAGAGGGCTATATGATTCATCTAGTCCATTTAAAAACTGGAAAAGGCGTGACTCCTCCTTTTGTGTTTGAATGGCTTTTAACAGTGTTGTCACATCTTCACTGACAGTGCTTCTAGTCGGTAGGATATTCATAGAATCCATTTCAGCCCATAAACTACTCAAAGATGTATAATAGTCAACTATTTTAGCACCATTTTGTTTTAGACCAAACAGTTCTCTACTGAGTTTATATTTTCTAGACCCATGTGTTAACTGAAACCGCTTTTCAAGCTGTTTCCACACTTCTAACGCAGAGGTAATAAAAAGCACAGATTGTTTAATAGAGTCAGAAATATTATTGTGGATCCAAGAAGTTACCATGCTGTTGCAAGTGTCCCACTGAACTGCATCTGTGGCTTCTGTTAGGCTTCGAATTTCCGAGCCATCCACAAACCCCAACTTACGTTTGGAGGAGAGTTGTATCTCCATAGACCTCCTCCATGTGCGATAGTCACTCGCACCTTGAAGCTTTGTAACACTGATGGAGAGGGGATTGTCAGATGGGTGTAAGAATAAAGGATTCTGCATATATGAGAAAGGGAATTTGCTGCCACTGGCCATGACTTTGACTGGAAGAGAGCACTGCTCACACACTAGACAAGACATGTAAATGGATCTACTGGGCTTAAGCTAAGAGACTACTACAAGAAGAATTATTACTATATTCTCTACTTAATCCACTCTATAACAATTGCTTCATTAGCTGCTCTGATACCATGATACTTTGTGAGATTGAACAGCTAAATGAAGTGTAGAGTACAAAGATTGATGAAGAGAAGATAAATAATTCAAACCGTCTCCAAAAAATTTCATAAAAGCCCCCATATAATTCTGTCATTGTGCACATATATGCCAATGCATCGTACTACTGTTACTAACAGAAAGGTGCTCCTATCTGATGGACAAGAATACCTTTCTGTGGATTATTTGCACTATAAGACATGACACATGAAAATGTTCATTGAAATAAACTGAAAATGTAGAAAACACAATGTAATGGTTGACAGAGGTCCACGACTCTTTAAATTTCACTTATAAGCGATCTTATTGTGACATAATTTTCTTGTATATATTGTACCATACTCCGATTGAAATTTTCTTTTGTGCCCCCGCTGCTCAAATTGACAAGTAAGCAGAGTCGAGTCAAACCAGAAAGCTCAATGAATGTTCGATTCAAATTTTTAGGCTGTAAGCTTCAAACTTGAAACATGTTAATTATATATATATACATTCACGAATTAAAACATGTTAACTATGCACTTGAACCTTAACTCAACCATGTCACATTATTTAGAAAAAAAATTTAAAAGATTTTTTATATCCTCTATATTACTCTTCCTGAAAATACAAGAAATGTTTTCTAAAACTTAAAAGGGATATTATCGAAGACATTATAGTATTTTCTTCTACGAATAGTCTTTTTTTTTGTTTGTTTTGACAACTACACAGGCAAATATTTTTACGAAAAGAAGGCGAGGTTATTGGAATAGCTGTGGTGTGCCTAAATTGTTTTGTCCGACATATGCCATTCATAATTATTGGAAGCTTTACTTAAAAGGTTTAGCTTTTAAAAACTTTAAGAGGAAATGATAGAGAAGGATATGATATTTTATTTATACTTGCAATAAACATTTGTGGATAATTGAGAATCTAGTTGTCAGTTTGAAATTTTCTTACTTATCAAGTACTTTAGTTGTTATGGTCCCTTACTTGCTTGTTTATTTTATTATATATTATATATTTATTACTCTTTCTGTAAATATATTTTATACTGTGTTACTTCTTGTACATACTTTCTTATTAGTTTAATTAAATGGTCCTTTTCCTTCAATATTAGTTTTTCATTTTCCTCATAACATATAAATCATTTCTAACTAAATACAGTAACAAATTTCCCTGTTACCTATGTAGTCGTATCTTTTGTAAATATATTAAATCATTTCTTCAATAAATTTTGAAAATGAAAAAAATATATTATTATCCTTTTGAAATATTGTGTATTTTACTATTAAGTCCATATTTAATATGCATGGTGGTTGTCTTTCTACCAAACATTTTTCATGTTTAATGCATGGTGGTCGACGACTTGACCCCTCGGCCATGTCGAAATTTCCGAAAGTCCCCTGCACTATTGTATTTGTGCAATCAACTTGCCTGTTCACATCAAACAACTGGCCATAGAATAGAATTTAATTGACACTTTGTACCACATGTATTCAGCGGACTAAAAACAGTTCACATGCGTTTTCTATAAATTTATCTTATCTTTACTTAAGTTTTCCACACAAATTATCATTTTAAAGAAGTTCTCGAAATCGAATGGATTCGAAGTCTTGTGATCACGGCGGAGCAACTACAACAATCAGCGCAGTTCATACGGATGTGATAGAAAGTCACATATTGACTAAATGTGACGGCGCATCTTTGGCCTGCGCGGCGTCCACTTCTCACTTGTTACACAAACTCTGCAATAAAGAGAGCTTGTGGGAGGATACATGTAACTCAACTTGGAGCTCTATTAAAGACTCTCTTGTTCGAAAAACAATCTTGAATTTTCCCGGTGGCTACCGCGCTTTTTTCTCCGATGCATTTCCTGTAATCCGACAAAACCCTAGTCGGGTTAGGCACCGCTATGAAGGTAATATATCGGAACTAATCTCAGCTGTTGATATTAACTACGGGGATGAAAAGGTTTTTTCGAAAGTAATAGTGACCAAAACGGATGACAAGAGTTTTCTTCAGTTCTCGTTTTGGGTGGACTTACTTGAGACCAAAGAAACCGTGAAAATTCCGTTGAAATTCGAAGGAGATGAGAACAAGTGCATGCTAGAGCTTGAACAGAATTTAAAATTGAGTTGGATTGTTATCGATCCTAGTCGGAAACGTGCGGTCAACGTGTCGAGTTTGAGGCCAGTTTCTGTGAAGCCATCTTGCAATGGATATGATAACCAGGTAATATTTGCGACAATACTATCCGGTGATTACGATGACAACGATTTGTCGGATCTTGTCGAATGTAGGGTTGCAGCTACATTAGGTTGTAAAGAAGGAAAAAATGTAAAATTTAGGGAGCTAAATCTGTACTTGGAAGACATGCATATGAGGCGTTTGAGTGGAAAAAAGTCTTTGAGAATATTGGAGGAAGCAATGGAGAGTGGTGAAAGAAAAAAGGGAAATGGAGGAGAAATGAAAGAGATTTACGAAAAGTATTTGGAGTTGAAAGGAAAGAAAATGGAAGGAAAGAAAAGGAAGGAAAGGTGGTTGAATTTGGTGTATAGACTTTCATGGGTTGCTTATCTTATTGGTTTCGTTTTCTTGTGCATTAGCCTTAAAGTTTTTCCTAATTAGAGATGTAACGCTTGTTAATTATCCTAGTTTGTATCTGTTTAGAATAGAAATTAATATATGTATTTAATATATAATATGAATTAGATCATTTAATAGATGCCGGCTTATCTTGAAAGCTATAATATAAATTGTCATATTTTACCGTACAACAAAACAGATCATTTGTGACCGAATTTTTATGTTAAAATTGTTGCAATTGATTCAATTATGAAGAAAAAATACCATCATTTTTGGTTAAATCTCAAGTTCGGAGATTTCTAACCATTACAAATTCCGTCTTAAATTTTAACACGGAATACTCTATAATAAATAATAAACAAACTTACCATAAAATAAAAATTCGTAAATGCGAAAAGTATAATAGTAACAGTGATGTCGATGATATTGTGCGTGGTATGTTCACAACTTAAGACAATGTTTTTTGTCATAAGTTTATGGTTGGGATTCACCTGATATCGGAAGTCATCCAGAAATTGATACTTTTTATGATATGATAGCTAAATGAGAAGAAAGAGTAGAGAGTTTGCAGAGAACCAAAAAGTTTATTAAACTCATGAAAAGCTAGATTTGGAAAAGCTGCCGTAAAACATTCTCTTGCCTCAGCCTATTGTAGTGCTAAGACAATAACAGAAAGATTCTAAGCTGGGGTGCAAAGACTAAATTACCCTGCTACAATAGTGACTCACGACAAGACATATCACACATGAAAATGTTCAGTGACTTATTGAAAATAAACATAAACCACAGTTAGAGAGACTAAATTCTCATTACTCCCCTTCAAGCTCGGAGGGGAGTTCAGCTACAGCTTCAAGCTTGCCAAGAAGATAGTAATGCTTCTTTGTGGACAAGGCTTTGGTAAAGATGTCAGCCACCTGGGCATGAGATGGAACATGTTGAGTGACAATGGCGCCAGAATTGACTTTATCTCTGATGTAATGGCAGTCTACTTCAACATGTTTGGTTCGCTCGTGCAGTACTGGGTTTGCTGCCATGGCTAGAGCAGCCTGATTGTCACACTGCAACAGAGCTGGAGGTAGATTAGTGAGGCCCATGTCTTGGAGAAGAGCAGACAACCATGTTATTTCGCAAGAAGTAACAGCCATGGAACGGTATTCTGCTTCGGCAGTGGAACGGGAAACTATAGACTGTTTCTTAGTCTTCCAAGAGATAGGAGAAGAGCCCAGTAACACACAGAAACCAGTGGTGGAACGTCTCGACATGGGACATGTCGCCCAATCGCTATCCCAATAAGCATTAAGCTCAGCAGCAGAGGATGATGCAAGTAAAATACCTTGACCAGGGTTGAAGTTGAAGTAGCGAAGGAGTTTCACAGCAGCATCCATATGCGTAGAGGTTGGATGTTGCATGAACTGAGTCAATATGTGAACGGAGAATGCAATGTCTGGACGGGTTATAGTGATATAAATTAGCTTACCAAGCATATGCTGATAGGGATGAGGGTCTCTAAGAAATATGCCACTGTCAGCTTTGAGTCGAAGATGAATGTCCATAAGAATCTTCAGTGGTGTGATTGAGGTTAAACCAAAATCCTCAATGAGATCTGTAGCATACTTTTTCTGAGAAACGAAAAATCCAGCAGACGAACGAGTGATCTCTAACCCCAAAAAATAACTGACATCCCCCAAGTCGTTCATTTTAAACGATTTGGACAACATGGATTTGAGACAGTTAATTTCCTGCAAATTGTTTCCAGCAAGTAACAAGTCATCAACATAAACCAGAACAAGAGTAATTGAAGCATCCTTCGTGAGTGTGAATAAGCTATAATCTAACAAGGACTGCACATAGTTGAGATCTCGCAATGTGTTTGACAATCAGTTTCGTGGAGCTTGTCACAAGCCATACAAGGATTTCTTCAATTTGCATACCAAGTTAGACTTTGTGGCAGTAATCTCCCCCTGATTAAGTACAATTCTGCTTCCAATCCCACTATACCCTTGGGGCAACTTCATATAAACCGTTTCATGCAGATCACCATGAAGGAAGGCGTTTATCACATCTATTTGCATTACATACCAATTCTGCAAGGCTGCTAATGCTAGCAAGGCTTTGACCGTAGCCATTTTTGCAACATGAGCGAAAGTATGTTGATAATCCACACCATATGTTTGCCTACAACCCAAAATAACAAGCCTTGATTTGTACCTTTCATCTGTTCCTTCTGGTGTGAATTTTGTCTTGTATAGCCATTTGCACCCTATGGTTTTTTTGTTTGGATGCAAAACGGCGATGTCCCATGTATCATTAGCTTCAAGAGCATCAAGTTCAAGATTCATAGCTTTCACCCAATTGACATCTTGAACTGCATATTTGAACAGTACTGGATCTTTTTGCACAGTTAGGGCAATGAGAAAACACGAAAACTTGGGTGACATAGGTTGTGTGGTAACAGTAATACAGTTTGTTGAAGCATTGGGAAATGGTTTAGTAACATAGGATTCCATCCAAGATGGGGGTTTATGAATTCTAGAAGACCTCCTAGGTGGGGTCTGAGGAGGGGTAGGAGTAGAAGATGAGCTGGTAAGAGGGTCACGAGTCTCACTGGATTGTTCAAGTACTGTAGAAGCTTCTGATAAAGGACTAGGTATAGTGTCAGATATGGACATGTCATAGAACTCATCATCTAAATACAAGTTTGGTGGACTAGCAGGCATTTCAGTGGGCAATGGAAACATATAAGGGTTTGATGTGTTCACGTTTAGAGGAAAGATAGATTCATTAAAGGACACATCTCGAGACACAAAAAACTGCATGGTTTTAAGGTCAAGTAAGCGAAAACCTTTTTGAGTAAAGGGGTAGCCTACAAAGGCACACGGGATTCCTCCAGGAGCAAATTTGTCAGAAGTGTGTACTGGATTTATGGCAAAGGCTAAACAACTGAATGCTTTTAATTGACTATAATCAACAGGTTCAGCATATAACAGTTCATAAGGACATTTATTATGTAGAATGGGAGAGGGTAACCTGTTAATAATGTAGGCTGCAGTGAGAACTGACTCTCCCCAAAATGACAAAGGCAGGCCTGACTGGAACATTAGTGCACGAGCAACTTCAAGCACGTGTCTATGCTTTCGCTCCACACGAGCATTATGTTGAGGTCGATAATTGCAGGATGTTTGATTTAGGATGCCATGTGTTTGAAAAAAGATTCTGCAATTTAGATCATCAAACTCACGAGCATTGTTTGAACGCAGCACTTTAAGGGATGAACTGAACTGAGTTTGAATGAAACTGTTGAAAATTTTCAAGGTTTGCAGAAAATCAGACTTTTGATGCAACAAGTAAATCCATGTCATCCGTGAATAATCATCTACAATAGTCAAAAAATAATTGAATTTCTTTCTTGTACTCATCTTGTAGGGACCCCAAATATCTGTATGAACCAATTCAAATGCCTTTGTTGCACGTGACGTGCTTAGACTGAAAGGCAGTTTAGTAAACTTAGCCATGGGGCAAGTCAAGCATACTTGTTTGACAGAATTGATACAATACTTGATACAGTCAATAAATTTTAGCTTTGAGACAGGGGCATGACCTAGACGGTTATGCTACAAAGTGTATTCCTTGCTTAGAGACGGAGACAAAGCTACCAAACAGTGATTGTCAGACTTTGTGTCCTCAGTGTTGTATTGAGACATAGACAGGTGATATAAGCCATTAACCACTGTACCTTTGCTTCGAACTTTATGAGACTCAGTGTCCATAATTTTGCAATCAGTTGGAGAGAAGACCGCATAACAGCTATTGTCTTTTGACAACTTGTGAATGGATAGAAGATTGTGTGTAAACACGGGAACATATCACATTAAGAAGTTTGAGCCCATTAGGTAGACATACATCTCCAGTATGGGAAACCACTGCTTTGGCACCATTTGGAAGATTGACAGTCACATTGGAAGTGGCTTTTTGAACATTACTAAGAAGTGTGAAGTTGGGGGTCATATGATCTGTGGCACCCGTGTCCACAATCCAATCATTTGAGGTAGTTTGAACAGTATTACAAGTTATCATACCCGAAAAAGGACTATCCAACGAATCAGGAGTGAAAGTATGTGGCACAAGGCTATTTTGAGAAGGTATGAGTTGAAGCAACTGTTGTAGTTACTGTGGAGAAAGAACAATAGGTTGGGAAGGTGATTCTGGGCAAGTAGTCTCAACAGACACATTTGCTGCAGTATGTCTCTTGGGAGGAAAGTTGTTTCGTGATTGTGGCCACTTACCAGAAACAGGGGAGGACTTAGATTGATTTGGTTTGTATTTGTAGTTCCATTTCGGGTAACCTATGATATTCCAACACCTTTCACTAGAGTGTCCCTTTCCATCACACTCAGTACAAGCCACCGACTTATCTCCGCTCACAGAGTGCTTACTAAACATAGATGAGACATCATTATCATAGGAAAATGTAGGTTTGAGGACATCTCGTTGGGATTCCTCTTGCTGAATGGAGGCACACGCCATCTCAACACTAGGAAGGGGATTCAAAAGCAAGAGTTGACTACGTTGAGCAGCATATATATCATCTAAACCATTCAAAAATTGAAAAAGCCTAGCCTCCTCTTTATATGTGGTAATAGCCTGTAACAAAACAGTCACATCTGCACCAACTGTAGTAACACTAGGCAGCATATTCATAGATTCCAACTCTTCCCAAATACTACTTATAGATGTGAAATACTCAACAATCGAAGACCCATTTTGCCTCATGCCAAACAACTCTTTACTTAACTTATATTTACGAGACCCATTAGTGAGTTGGAAACGTTTTTGCAGTTGACACCAAACCTCAGATGTAGAAGCAATAAACAAAACAAATTTTTTTAATTGAATCAGAGATGTTATTATGAATCCAGGACATTACCATATTGTTGCAAGTGTCCCATTGAATAGCCTCCGTTGGATCGGTAATACTCCTCACCTCCGTTCCATCAACAAAACCAAGCTTTCGCTTTGACAAGAGTTGTATCTCCATCGAACGTTTCCACGATCTATAATCAGTAGCACCTTGTAGCTTGGTGACACTGATTGACAATGGGTTGTCGGAGGGATGCAGAAAGAGTGGATTTTGCATATCCTGAAACGAAAACTTATTGCCACTAGCCATTGTAATACACAAACACACTGATACACCAGAAAAAGAGCACTGCTCTTGAAACACACAAAAAGACTTTAAAGATTTGAGCTTTCAGACTAGGAGACACACTATTATGAATCGGACACCCACACTCTACAAAATCACTCTTTTAGAAGACACTTTTCCCATCAACAGCTCTGATACCATGATACTTTTTATGATATGATAGCTAAATGAGAAGAAAGAGCAGAGAGTTTGCAGAGAGCCAAAAAGTTTATTAAACTCATGAAAAGCTAGATCTGGAAAAGCTGCTGTAAAACATTCTCTTGCCTCAGCCTATTGTAGTGCTAAGACAATAACAGAAAGATTCTAAGCTGAGGTGCAAAGACTAAATTACCCTACTACAATAGTGACTCACTACAAGACATATCACACATGAAAATGTTCAGTGACTTATTGAAAATAAACATAAACCACAGGCTAGAGAGACTAAATTCTCATTAGAAATCCCGTTCTATGGTGAACTGCGAAAAGTAGCATTCCGTCTTCCTCGTTGTAACTTAGGTGCGCTTAACAGTTTCGTCGTAAACTTTATTTCGTAAATAATCTGATTTGATTAGCTTAATATTATTTAGTTGTTGAAAATATTTAAATAATTATTAATTAGTTTAGATTACATTAACTAATAATTACAATTACTTCCATAGAAATGCTATATGAAGGAAAATGCCAAAAAAAAAAAAACAATCAAATAGGTAAGAAACAACACTCTACATCTTCTTTTTTGCCTTTTCAGATCCACATGCTTTGCATATATATCTTTCTCCTCACCTGCATTTCTCTTCTTTCTTTTACCATTTTTCCCAGCCTCCACCAAAATTTCATATTTATATCAATCTAGTATAAAATATTAAATAATTTATGTTATTTTTCTAAAAAAGTATCATGTCCATTTTCCAAACCACCAACCGACCAACAAAAATATTTTAAATTTAGTTTTAATAATAGAATATAAATAAAGACTCCATTACATAAACAAATAAAGACTTCAAGGTCAGCCTACCTTAATTATACTTCAAAAGTTCAGTTACGAATATAATCGAGCTACAGTATTCAATTTTGAATGCTCTCCAGATGTTATGTAGCTGCTCTGCTACCTGTTGTTTCCAAATGTATGTTTCTGCAACTAATCTAATTATCTTTATATCTACTATGTGTGTTAATACACAATCGAACCTAGTTGTTTATTTCAGCTTCTAGAGAGTTGATCCAAACTTTTTTGCCTTTTAGCGAATGTGTGTATAAATACGTAAGATAGCGGGTACGTGAAAGAAACCATAATACAAATATCAGAAACAGTTGATTTTAAAGAGGCAAGTGATGAGTGTAATACTTGATATAATTCGGTTATTGAATGATCAATGAATAATGATACGAAATCAATATATTTAATAATAAGCTTTACATTCTTTTATAGGGTCTCTCTTTTATTTATTTTTCCAACCCTTTAAATGTGGATGGTTGGGGAATATTTATAATGAAAAATTACAAGTGAACCTATTACAAGTGGACATGTATACAAACTATTTAGTTGGTCTATTTATAAGTGGGCTTTGGCCCAACATTTGCCCCCCCCTACTTGAAGCTATATCTTTAGATTTTCTTTAAGCCTGAAAAACATAAGACAAGTCAGTGAAAGAATTAAATTAATTAATTTACTAAAAATAACAGGAAGCTCTAAGGTTAGCCATCAAGGAGGTCGGACTTGAAAAAATTGTTTGTTTCTGTTTCTGTTTTGTTTTATTTATTTATTTATTTGTATGTATATTGGGTGTGCGTGTATTGCAGTATTTGGCCGCGACGTGAGCATCCTGGTGAGATTCAATCATTCCCGAAGGATAGTCCTCGTCTGAGAAAGAAATTGTTGGATTAGGATTATGTTTTGGTCTTTTAGGAGCCTCTGGGTTAACAGAGAACACTTCACGAGCATACAAATTTTTAGAGTTGTTGGAGGTGCCTCCAGCGGAGTGGCCTCCAGCAACGACATCGATAACCCTGTCTTGATCGTGACTTCGTGAGGGGAGACGATATGTGTCCTCAACGAAGTGAATCAATTGTCCTCGGTGAATCTTGTTCTCTATGAACGAGTTGAGTTGAAAACAGGCGTCAGTTGTATGACCCGTGTCCTCATGATACTCACAATATCTAGAACTTGGAGGTCGTCCCGGCTTCATCGGCCTTGGAGGTCGATAGTCGGGTTCTTTTTGAGAACAACCAGTATGGTTGCCTTGTCAGTGTTAAGCTTAGTGAGTTCTTTCTCATTTCATTCGCGTGGTTTCCACTCTCTTTCCGTCTTCTCATTCCTCTCTGACCGTTCGGATAGGGAAGTCCGTCGATCATAGGAGCGAGAATATGTGTCATAACCTCGCCTTGTGTCACCCCGTGGAGATCGTCGACGAGGACTTCTGCTCCTTTCTCGTTTTTGAGGGAACCGTCTTGGAGATTGTATACTTCCGACTACTTCTTGCAACGTCATCCTATGTTCGACAATTTGGAAGGCGGATTGGAGAGTACTGGGATTCTTTTCAAAAAATTCCTCTAGAAGAAGCGCATGGCGATGCTTGTCGATTCCAGCTGCCGGATAATTGATTGCTAATTCCTCAATTAGATTTGGAATATCGGCGACCTCAACTCGGAAGCGAGCTAAAAAATCTCTCAGAGGCTCTGAATGTCATTGACGAATTGTCATCAGGGAGGCAGTTATCTTTCCACCATTGTAATTGCTGGAAAAACGATTTTGAAATTTACTTTTTAAAGTTTGCCATGAATCAATGGATCGCCGTGCCAGATTGCTATACCAACGTAACGTCGTGACTTTCAAGCATGTGGAGAAAAATTGACACCTAGAGACCTCAGAGTGTCCGAAAAATGTCATTCGCCCATCAAACGTGTTCAAGAATCCAATAGGATCAGATGACCCGTCGAAATGATCAAGGGCTGGAGTTTTCAAAGTCCTGTCAATTTTGGCGATTTCAATTGATCGTGATAAGGGGCTTTCAGTGGTGATGACTTGGCCTGATTAATTTTTGATATAATCTTGGCACATAGCAAGGTCGTTTTGCATCTTGATTATATCCTCTAGGCGAAAAGACTCACATGATTCACTTCGCAACGAGGCCTCACTCGCTGATGACGTGTTGCGTCGCTTCAGCGGTGGTCGAGAACATTGAGATTCAGTAGACACTTCGTCGTCTAATTTGTAGCCTTCCTCATACTCATCATCTAGATGCATTTGAGAATCTTTATTGTGGTGAGATATCGATGTCTGCTGTAACTCAAGCTGAAGACGACGAATTTCCTGGTGTTTTTCCAGACAAGCTTCCAGTAAGCGTTTTTGCTCTTCTAGATATACCAGTTCATCATCTGACCCCGCGAGGTCATCTAACCTTTGAACATGGAGTGATTTCTTCTTTTGCTTTTGGAGTTTGAGCAAGTGTAAGCGCATATCGCTTGACAAGACTTTCTTTCCCGTGGGCGTCATGATTCTCAATCGCTTATCAGGTTGGCCTTTACCTCACGCCTGTGGTTGTTTATCAGTGAGGGGTCTGGTGGATCCCTCAATTCTGTCATTCTCAGGGGGGAATAACTCCCTAGGCTGGAGGACCGGGGAGGACTACATCTCCTCTCGTCGAGGTACAGTCACAACCTTGATCGTATCACCAATCTTCGAAATAAGCGGCTCGTTTTCATCCATTTTGCATGGAATCAAAGATAAAAAAGCTCCTTCTAGCGCCAAATGATGAGTGTAATACTTGATATAATTCGGTTATTGAATGATCAATGAATAAGATACCAAATCAAAATATTTAATAATAAAATTTAAACTGTTTTAGAGGGTCTCTCTTTTATCTATTTTTCCAACCCTTTAAATGCGGGTGGTTGAGGAGTATTTATAGTGAAAGATTACAAGTGGACCTATTACAAATGGGGCTATATACAAACTATTTAGTTGGCCTATTTATAAGTGGGCTTTGGCCCAACAGTAAGAATGGGTGTAATTGAGAAGACAATGAGCAAGATACTGGTATTTGGCGGAACAAGCGTTGTAAATGCAAGCGTTTCAGCTGGTCATCACACATTTGTCTATATTCGCCCTACGAAACCTGGGGATCTTTCAAAGCTCGAACTCCTCAAAAAAATTCAAGCCATGGGAGTAACCATTTTTCAGGTACGTACATAATAGAGTAAATTGCAGAGTTGTGACCGAACTTAATCTACATAGAATTTTAGTGGCTGCAGTTTCTAATTTGCGGTATTCAAACATATATTTACGCAGGGAGAACTAGATGAACATGCAAAGCTTGTGGAGGTACTCCGTCAGGTAGATACTGTTATCGTAACATTGGGAGTACCATTATACATGGAACAACTCAAAATAATAGAAGCCATGAAGGAGGCTAGCAACATTAAGGCAATTAATTAAATACTAATTTCTGTTTAGCTAGGTTTTACCTATTTTGTTAAAATAATTTATGATATTAGTAATTGTTCACGTACGTGCTTCGCTGAGCTCTCTCTCTTTATATGTCTTTGAATTTTAACCAATACAATTCTCTCTTAATGTAGTTGCGTTTAATTACGAAAAAGATGTAGCTGAATATACCATGAAAGTCGCAACAGATCCACGAGCAGAAAATGGTTTAGTTATCTACAGGCTTCCCAAAAATGTGATCAGTCAATTAGAATTAATTTCATGCTGGGAGAAAAAAACTGGACGTACCATGGAAAGGACCTACATTTCTGAGGAAGAGATCGTCAAGCTCTCTCAATGTATGATACTACGACGTACTTGGTCACTTACTTTTCTTAAAACACCGTTGATCATTTAACTTTCGTCGATCAAAAATAATAAGAAGGCAAAATAAGGATAGAATTGCAATTAATGAAAATAATTATTTTGCAGCGCCATCAATCCAGGTTTCTGTGGCATACGGCATTATTCATAGTATCTTTGTAAAACATAAACTGTGACAATTCGGGTTAAATACCGAGTCTTTCTCAAAAATCAGGTTAAGTTTCGATTCCGAGTCTAAATAAGCTGATATTCACTGATCCAAATACATTCAATTTGGATAGTTCACAAGCTAACCACATGGCCCCAAAAAATCATGCTTAGTTGGTCTACTTATTTGTATTACTTTTACTTATATACTCAACAAAATGTCTCAATCTACTCAATGTGGGACGAGATGTTACATAAATAGAGAATGATAATAAAGAGTTTGAAGTTGATATATTAAATAATATAGTAAAATTTTTAAGAATGTAATCGTATATTGATATTTAAAAGATATTGCCTGTGTTTGCAGGTCAGTGTTTTAAGAAAGAGTCAGGGGATTGAACCAAATTAGAGTTTTGACACATTATTGATGTTTGGGAGTATCCGATTAAGATAATGATTTGAACCTAGCTAATTCGCTTATTTTAAAAAAGCTTTTTGAAGGAGTTTTTCGGTGAGAGAATTATTTTGTGTCTAGTTAAATACAAACGGCTAATTCTTTTAGGTACTTATCAAACACGGTTTGATTCAAAATAACTAATTCAAACACCTATTTAAAACACTTATTTAAAACAATTAAAACAATCAGATAATGCTGACAACTAATTGACAAACAGGGGTTTTTAAAATGTTATTAGATTACTATTAGTTAAAAGAGCAATATTTTCTCGCTAATTTATTCAACTTAAATCCGGAAATGCGGACTAAGAAACTTTGACCAAGTACTTAAAATCACAAAGCAACAAACGACTTGAAGAACACAGTTTAAGTAAAAATAACATGATATTCGAGTTCGATCAGCAGGTGGCTCTACGGTTCTACCTTCAAAAACATTGGTATAAATGTACAATCAAAGCCACGAGAAATATAGCTAATAGTAGGGCTACTATTTTATGTTGCCCTTCCTGTCTTCCCTCCCTTCTTTCCCCTTTCTTAATAACAAATGACTTGTATCTATCAATTACCTCATCCCTCCTAGCTTTTTTTCTTGTTCCACACTGAATGGCCTTTTGCAATATTCTCAAACTTTCTCCACCTTGCAAACAAATACCCTCCATGTCATGTACTTGCAGACTCACATTCCTTAACTTTAAGTGTGTCTTCTCTTCCCCCCACTCGAGCATTACTATTATTCTTATCTCCACCAACTCCGACGACATGCCTGCACTGCTATCACCAGGCATGACAATCACATATTTTACCTCTATATCTCCGTCAATCCAGTGGGGCCTTACTGTGACGGGCAGCTGACTAGATATGTTTGCTGCCCGTTTTTGAGTTGGATCGATGCTTATCCAACTTAACTTCAGATTTTCTTTTAGAGCTGACAAATGGATGTCTTCCTCCTCTTCACACTTTACCGGTAACCTAACAAATTCCTTTAGGTTAAGAGCCTCAACCTTGAAACTTGAACTTGCAAAAGATTTGGTGCTAGTGTTTATGACATCCACTTTCGAATATATATTTTTGTTTTTGTATTGTATGTCCACAGCTGATATCAGTAATTCTGGCCTCTGCAGTAGAGTAGTATCATGACCATTATACCAAGAACACTTGTTGCCAAACTCGAGAATGGGATACGAATCGTAGAAAAATGAGCGGTGACCACCGGGGAAGGAGGAGATGGCATTTTGCAGGAATAGATGTTTGGTTGATTGCCACTTGGAGTTGCATATACTAGTCCAGATACTTTCATGGTTGCACAATGCATGCACCTGTTTTGAAGCTAGGGCAAGTGAGCCTAAAGATGAGTGGTCGATTCGAGGTAAAATATGGGTGAATATGATCTCTGGATGGAGATCGGTAATCTTTGTGTTTTCAGAAAAAATGTTGGAAGAAGTAACCTCAGATGCCATATTTCGAGAGAGTATTTTTTGAAGGATTGTACTTACACATTTGAGATGAGCCTTTTTATATTAGCTTTTTACCATGTTTAATAGGCCACGGGTTTGCATGTGGCTAGATTAGTTGAGATTGTTTATGAAAAAATGATATTTTATTCTTTTTTGCATGTGTCAATAACGTATATTTTATTTGGGTCTAGAACTTCATGTTTATTGCTTTTAAAAATGATATGAATTTGGTTGCAAATGCAGTTTAAGTGTTTGCACAAATATTAAAGAAATGCCAAACGTATTAATTGGGACAGAAACGGCACTAATTATTTTCCAGTACGCTATGTGTTTTATTGTAATATTAAATTATATTTATGCACATTTACTATCGGACTCCAGGTAGGATTTAATAATATATGTACCTGTATCGGAGAATTGGCGATAGCATGGCTTAGACGTTGTCAGAGAACGCCGTTGCACCGACACAAACGGTGTCACATGCAAGCAGCACAGGGTTACTGGTTTACGTTTTCCCTAACAACTTGAAATTGTATATTACTCGGAGATTAATCCCGATTAATCGTCGACTGTTAGAACACTGATTCGCACAAATATTAAAGAAATGCCAAACGTATTAATTGGGACAGAAACGGCACAGGGTTACTGGTTTGTGTTTTCCCTAACAACTTGAAATTGTATATTACAATATTAGAAATAATTAGCTTTATAACGCGTGCGAGAACCGGTTATGATCTAAATTTATATTTTATTGAACGTTTTACACGTTTAAAAAATGAATTATTTGTCATTTTAGATTTTTTTTTTTTTTGCTTTCGATTTGTAATAGGACCTACCCTTGTTCATAAAAAAAATGTAAAATGGAAGAATTTTGCAGTAGTTGTGATTAATTATGGACGTTCATTGTTTTGGAAGAGATAGTTAATGGATTAAGAATAAATTGAGTTGATTTGCATCAGTTGCCTTAATTTTTTATGTTGCGTCTGTAATATACACGCTAGTAGCTGTTTTTTTCATTAATTTCATCAAATGCGTGAGAGTCAGCTACATTGTTCAGCATATGTTTTTTGGTTTTGACGTAAATAAGGTGTAACGAAGGACCAAAGTATATACACGACAAGTGTATATAGATGTTGGGCATGAACACAGGACCACACGCTTAATCCGATAATCATGGTTACGAACGATGAACCAAAGTTGTTAATTTAGACAATGTCTTAAAATTTTATTTTTGAGATCAATTTGGTAATTGTTGTCCATTGACTATATTGGTTGCGTGTTACTTTTAGTTTCAAAGGATTTATTGTTTTTTTCTCGAACCTGCCTCATCATTGGGGGCATGAACTAGTGCTGTAGATGTTGAGTTTATGTACATTACAGTGTATATGTCATGTCCATCTTGATTGTATGAGATCATTTATACTTCGAATAATTCTTGTGTACAATGTTGTTGACTATTTGAGTAATATCCTCGGTGATTTTTTCTTACGTGTGGACATGTGTTTATTAGTTTAATCATCATGTTCAAAATATTATTGTGTGTAGTATATTATTTCCCTTGAGTGTTAATGCAACTATATAATAGTAAGACGTGACCGACTTAAAATATGATTATTTCAATTGGGACACCTACAAATCGCTCAACTTTCTTCTTGAAAAGAGTGAAAGTTGTTATTTAAGCATTTTTCATGCATACAGTTGTCCTACTTAAAAGTACGTATGTAGTTCAGACAGTATGCCGAATATAATGTTTGTACTTTGTTCCATTTTCACTTAATTTTTGAATACCTAATTTATTTAGGTCATCCAACATGCACTCCAGCTGATATCTGAAGTGTCTTTTTCTTTCTTTTCACACAATAACATAATACTCTTTTTAGCATTAACTGATCAAAGTCCTCAACTTCATTTAGCTAATTAAAAAATTTGTTAATTTTAGTAACCAAAAACATGGACATAGTCTAAATTTGTAAATTTTATTAAGTTTTATGAATTTTTTATTGTTTTGCGTGTTAAAAGTGTGATAATGATTTATTCGAATGTTGATAAAAGTATTTATGTGTTATTTGTTGAAGTATTATAATTTAAGTAAATGTTTGTTTTTATCTATTTATGTGCAAATTTAAACCCATTTTTGGTATAAATGTAATATTAAAAGTTTGATAGACGATACATTCGAAAACTAAAAGTCCGACATGATTGATAATTTTTTAATATTTCTGAAATTAAATATAATTATAGATATTAATTATCTAATCATTTAAGTAGTAGTAGAAATATAATTGTAAATTCCTATATTTAATAACAATGGAGTAATAAATATAGATGTATTAATGATGATTAATGAATTAGATGTATTTAATATATGCATTAATTATAGAATTATTATTATTATATACTAAGTAGGGGTAATATAGTAATTTCACACCGATTTAAAACCTGAGTCCGTCTATAAACTGTGCTTTAATACCATATTAAATAACCCGGTCACTTTAAAATCTTAAAATATCAAAGACTTATACTCTTATATTATTACTAATAATATTCAACAAGTTATAAAGTACAATAGATTGATAAAGTGTCCAATTTATAATTTTTGTAAAGTTTATAAATGTTGGTCAAATATAGCCAATAAAAAACAAATTGACTAAATATTTGCCAAAAAGTAAAGTGTGATTTGGAAAGAAAAAAAATACATAATATGTAAAAACAAGTGTCATGTCATGCTCTAATTAGGGTTTTTTTTTTGTTATAACATATCTACTATTTCTGCATTAATGTGTATTATGATTAATATTTCCCAAAATTAATAATAGTGTTTGGCCACCAAAATTATGTTGATCATAACATATTTTTGTATAACTACGATTTTTATCAAATTGAATTTTCTGTAAATCATAGTATATATTATAATTGCAGAATAATATTTGGTAATACTTTTAGAACATCAATATCTTTATTATATATATAAAGCAAAACCTCCGGGAGCTCTCAGATTGTCCGAAAGCTATTTATCTATTTTTCTAGAGCTTCTGAATTTTAATTCAATAAAATTAAATTTCGCTATTAAAATTCGAATTTATAGGATAAAAAAAATAGTAATTGTCTTTTAAATTTTTATTTATAGAGAAAACTAAATATACAATTTTTATATTATTTCCTTTAAAATCTTTAATAATGAAGGAAAGTAAATATACTCCCTCTGTGCCTCTCATTTCTTTACAGATTTTTTATACTGCTTGGCACGCATTTTAAGGCTCCTATAAAGTATAGTTCTACAACTTATTTTTAAAACTTTCTTTTTCTAAATAAAAATTTAAACATTATATTTTTATCTTATCAATTTTTATCTTCTTTCTCCTTTTATTTATCTTCTTCTTTATCTTTTATATGTATAAAGGAAAACCCAGGAGCTCTAGAATCGCTCGATTCATATTTATCTAATTTTCTAGAGCTCCTCAATTTTAATTCAATAAAATTAAATTTGCTTATTTACATTCAAATTTTTAGGGAATACATTCCTTATTTACACTCGAATTTTCAGGAAAGACTATAAATATATAAAAGTCAATCCTATTTAAAATTTAATTAAACAAATATTACCTTTTTTCTCAACTAACTTAAATCATATTTAAGTTTTAATCTATTTTTCTTGAGTTTCAGTATTTTAATTCAATTCGAATTTTTAGGGAAGACGATAAATATATAAAAGTCAATCCTATTTAAAATTTATTAAACAAAATTAACTTCTTTTCTCAACTAAATTAAATCCTATTAAAGTTTAATATATTTTTCTAGAGTTTCTCTATTTTTATTCAATAAAAATTAAATTATCTTACTTAGATTCGAATTTATAGGGAAGACAATAAATATATAAAAATCAATATTGTTTACAATTAAATCTGTATTTTAACGTTATATTACAATCATATTTAGGATTTAATCTTTATAAATCTTTATATTATAATCCTATTTAGAATTTAATCTTTATATTATATCTTAAATATTCTATAAAAGTATGGCATACTAATTATTTCTCCTCACGTCAAAAATTTGAGGATTTTATGATATTTCGTGTGTATTAATAACATTGCATATTGATGATAAATGTTTGTATATTTTAATTTATTTTCTTCTTTCTAACATGAGGTTTTGCATGTTATATATGTGCATCTTAAAGACTATTGTTAATTAGGTTTTTGATTTGTGTAAAGAGAATCTACTTAGCACGGTATAAAAATTCTCTACGGCTTAAAATCATGTTTTTATCAATTTTTTCATAAATCTAACATACCGATGAAAATTTTATGCAAAAATAAGTAGGTGTGCAAAATTTTATAAATTTTACCCTTTAAGAATACATTTAATTTAACATGGTATTTTATATATCGTTTACAATATGAATGTAAGGGCTCAGATTTTGTATCATTTTTTGATTTAAAATTACATCATATACAAAATCAATTTCTATGTAATTTTGTATACTCGCTAATTTTTGCGTAATCTTTTAATCCGTACGGTTGGATTTTCGAAAAAAACTATTGAAAATATGAATTTGAAAACGTTTAGGTAGAGAATTTTTCTACAGTTGAATATGTTAGAACACAAATAGATACATATTGTATATTGTAATAGGCTGCACAAGAGTGTGTGGATACAATTTTTTCTAATTTCTTTTAGTTTATTTCTGTATTTAATAATAATTATATTGAATGTTATCTTTTTATATAGTTTTTGATATATTCTTTTTGTGATTTTGGGAATTAATTAGAGCTATTCAGTACCATTATCTCATAATTTTTTTAATTAATCATGTTTAGAGAATTGAATTTATTTATTTACATTCAAATTCATAGTAAAAACAATAAATATGTAAAAGTGAATCTTGTTCAGAATTCAGTTAAACAAATGTTAATTTTTTTCTTAACTAAACTAAAATTGAAATCCGTTATTTACATTCAAATTAGAGAAAGAATAATGATTATATAAAAATCGATTATGTTTCCATGATTAAACTTTTATATTATAATGATGCACATGTACGCACTAAAAAAGTTTTATTATAACGTCTAATATAAAGTCTAGGGATATTTAAGAAATTTGTAATTTTTGTTATGATACTAAATTACTAATAGTTGAAGTTTGAAGCGGTGGTTAATACTTAAATTTTATTGTTGCATTTTTTTAGTATTTTTTATTTGTATGTACATATGCAACGGGCGTCGGCTAAAAAAATATGAGACAAAATCGGCATATAAATTAGAGATATTTAAGAAATTTGTAATTTTTGTGATAATACGAATGGTTGATGGTTGAAGTTTGAAGTGGTGGTTAATACTTAAATTTAATTACTTGTATTTGAAAAAAAATAAGTTTACATGTTAAAATATGTAAACGTTTTTAAATAATTAAAAGAATGAAAATTAATTTTAAAATAAATAGGCTCGTAAACTGGTCGTGGTAAATAGGTCTTGGAAATGCCTTTTGAATAGAATAGTTAAATTTATTATAACTTTTTAAAATAATTAGGTCATTAAAGTAGGTTTAAAAATAAATAGGGTTGTTACTCGAACCAAGTATATGATATTAACTGAATTTTGTTAAGGAAAAATAAGTTCATTTAGAAATTTTATTTATATATCCCCATCTATCTATCTATACTATAAAAGACGAAACATTAAAAGTTTTGGTACGGTACGGTACGATACTTTCCTTATAAGTACTGTACCGTACCAAAACTTTTAATGTTTCGTCTTTTATAAGGCAAGTACCGTACCAAAAACAGGTATCAAAACTTTTAATGTTTCGTCTTTTATAGTATGGATGGATGGATGGATGGATGGATGGATGGATAGATAGATAGATAGTACAGTATAGATTGATTGATTATATATATTTTTTTCTTAAATCGTTAATATTTAAAATTTTACAAAAATATTATAGAGTCGCTGTGAAGCGCGACTTAGTCGACTAGTATATATATATAAGAAAACTCTCACGAGCCCTAAGATCATCCAAAAAATATTTATTTATTTTTCTACAGCTCCACAACTTTAATTCATTAAAAAAAATCCTTATTTACATTCGAATTATTAGAGAAGACAATAGAAATAAAAAAGTCAATCATATTATTGAATGTCATCTTTGTATATAATTTTTGATATATTATTTTTATGATGTTGCGAATTAATTAGAGTTATATTCAATACTATTATCTCATTAATTTTTGTATGAGAGACATGATAACTTTATAATTTTATATATTTGTTTTTGAATTAATCATGTTTAGAGAATTCAATTTCTTTATTTATATTCGTATTCACACTAAAAACAATAAATATATAAAAGTCAATCATATTTAGAATTCAATTAAACAGAATTTTTTTTTTCTTTTTTTGTAGAACTCCTCTATTTCTATTCAAGAAAATTTAATTTCCTTATTTAAATCCTATTTAGAATTTATTCTTTATTATATTTTTTATATCTTAAATTGTCTATAAAAATCATGGCTGATTTGTTTTTCTCAAGTCACCATTTTGTGAATTTATTTGAGGATCTTTTGATAACGAGTATATTCGTGTACATTAATAACACTACATACTCATGATAAGAAGATAAACATCCGGATCTATTGTAATAGCCGCATGTAAGCATGTGACGATTAACATTACATACATATAATTATACTTGATTTTTGTAGTTAATAATAATTTATTGAATGTCATCTTTGTATAAAATTTTTGATATTTTTTTTTTGTGAATTTAATAATTAATTAGAGTTATATTCAATACTATTATCTCATTTTTATGAGAGACATGATAACTTTCAAAATTTTATATATTTGTTTTTTAATTAATCATGTTTAGAAAATTCAATTTCTTTATTTATATTCAAATTCATACTAAATATAATAAATATATAAAAGTCAATCATCTTTAGAATTCAATTAAACAAATGTTAATTTTTTTTCTTAACTAAAATAAAATTGAATTCCCCTATTTACATTCAAATTCATAGGTAAGACAATGATTAGATAAAAATCAATTATGTTTCCATGATTAACCTTTTTTTATCATAACGATGCACATGTACGTACCCAAAAAAATTATTATAACGTCCAGGGATATTTAACAAATTTGTAATTTTTGTGATAATACGAATAGTTGAAGTTTGAAGCGGTGGTTAATACTTAAATTTTTATTATTGCTTATTTTTAGTATTTTCAATTTTTATGTAGTGCAACTAGCGTCGGCTTAAAAAAAAATATGACACAAAATTAACATATAAAGTATATGGATATTTAAGAAATTTGTAATTTACGTGATAATACAAATGGTTGAAGTTTGTTGCGATGGTTAATACTTAAATTTTTATCATTGATCATTTTTATTATTTTTAATTTTTATTTATTTTTTGCAATGGTCGTCGGTTCAAGAAAATATGACATCGCATATAAAGTATAGAGATATTTAAGAAATGGTCGTGGGCTCAAGAAAATATGACACAAAATCAGCATATAAAGTACAACAATATTTAAGACATTTGTAATTTTTGTGATAATACTAATGGTTGAAGTTTGAAACGGTGGTTAATACTTAAATTTTAATTATTTAATATTTTTAGTAATTTTTATTTATATGTATTTAGTGCAACGGGCAGCGGCTGAAGTAAATATGACACAAAATTATCATATAAAGTTGAGGGATATTTAGGAAATTTTTAATTTGTGATTATCGAATGATTGAAGTTTGAAGCGGTGGTTAATATTTAATTTTTTTATTTATTACATATTTTTAGTATTTTTTATTTATATGTATTTATTTCAACAGGTGTTAGCTCAAGAAAATGACACAAAATCGACACAAAATATATGTAAATAGTTTATTTTATTGTTATGTAAGTTTACTATGTAAAATATAGTGTTCACTATTTATATGATATTTTATATATACTTTTCTCAATTTTTTTTCTTAAATGGTAATACTTAAAATTTTACAAAAAATATTATAGGGTCGTCGCGAAGCGCGGCTTAGTCGACTAGTATATATATAATGGAGGATACGCGGGAGGTGAGGTGGCGCCTCTAATATCGTCTCAATTTATTTTTCTAATTTTATAGAATTTTAGAATTTTAAATATTAACAATTGAAATAATTTCTAACATATTATAAATAGATTATGTGTTTGAATTTGTAGATAAAAAGAGTTCGAATTTATAAAGAAGAAGAATTCAAATTACATATGAACGCGAATACTAATATTTTAATATATATAATGATATATATATATATATATATATATAGAGCATGGTTCAATGAGGAACTAATATATATGGGTAACTTAGTAACTAAATTGTAGCCTTCAGATTCATTGTAAAACAACGGTCCAGATTACTTGATGAGAATAACAAACGTTGGTGTAACAGACGTTAGGAAACTGACATAAAAAACACACTAGCTAAACATACTAGATATTGTTTATTTCTTTTTATTCTTATTGTTTTGTTTGTTTTTCCTCTCAAATGCATTTATATATTTTAAAATTAAATTTTATTTTTTCTTGTTATATACTTGAACAAATCATTTTTATATATCTTATGTTCAGTATTTTATAGAAAAGAACACAACACAAAAATCTTATTTACATAACGTAAAAATATATAAATTACAGAACACAGAAAATAAATTACAGAACATATAGAAATAAAAAAAGTACAGAACATATAAAAATTTAAATAACACAAAAAATTTAAAATATATATAAATATAAATAGAGGACACAAAACAATAAATTACAGAACATATAAAAAGTACAGAACATATATATGAATACAAAACATTTAAAAATTTAAAGAACACAAAAAAATTGAAAGAAGTATATTAAAATACAGAACACAGAAGATATAGAAAACAAATTAGAGAATAGAAAAATAAATAAAAAAGCATTTTTGAAAATATATAACAGAAAAATAATACATAACAAATATAAAATTATGGAACAACTAAAGTTTATAGGAAAAAAATCATGTTATAATCATGAGTTTGTGTTTTTATGAAATAATTTCTAATTTTTAAATTCACGTGATCTATAGGTTAGACAGTTTAGTTTTGTATTATGCAGTTACATTTAACAACTTAACGTGGAGTTAATAGTTACTAAGTTACCCAACTACAAGGTTACCCACTGAACCCTCGCTCTATATATATATATATATAACTCCAGGATGGCCCATCAATTTTCTAAGATCGTTTCATGTCTGTTTTGTAATTTGATTTTTAGTTTCGTGTTCCGTCTGTGTGCGTTGATACATATTTTTGGTTGGTTTAGGTGCTACCTCACGTGGTGGATTATTTGTATGTTAAAGTTTTGGGGATGTTGAGCATTGGTATGGTAAGTCAATGGTTTCATTATGTTCTATTTATATGAAAAATCCAAAATATAATTTTTATATGAATATGTTAAATTTGAAATTTTTTCAGTTATAACTTTGTTTACTTTTTTATTGTGAGACAAGTTTAATCAACGATTTTTGTTTGGGTTTGGTTCTCTATACATTTATTCTGGAACTAATATTGTGCTCATATGAGAACCCCATTAATTGTGAGAACTGAGATCTACTCTCATTCACACATTTTTTATATCTAAACCAAATCCTAGCCACACAATTAATATTTTAATTTTTATCTTTTTAATCTTTCATCTATATCATCTAACCTCATTCTCTCTGTCCACCACCACCCACCACACATCCAGCTGCCTCTACCACCACCACCACCACCACCACCACCTGCATCCACCCACCAACAACGCCACCACCTGCCTGCCACCACCCCCGCTGCCACCATTATCCCCACCACAGGCCGCCGCTGCCTCCGCCGTCGCCACCACGCCCCCCCCCCCCCACCGCCACCACTCTATCCGCCCTTTCCCCATCTCTCTCTCTCTCTTTCTCTCTCTCTCCCACCTACACATTTATTCCGGCCACCACCATTTCACTGCCTTCTCTCCGATCTAATTCATAAATATTTTATAAACATCAGCCTCCATCCCTCATATACATAGACATACATATATACATATAATTTTTATTTAATTTGTATAACATGTTCATCATCTCCGATTTTGCCCGATCTAAAATTTGAATATGGTGGTGGTTGGTGATTAGTGTTGACGTTGTGGTGATTATGTTGATACTGGTGGTGACAATGCTGATTATTGGTGGTGACAGTGGTGATTATGGTGACGACGGTGGTGATTTTTGATAACAGATGGTGATTTGTGATGACAACAGTTGGTGATTTTGTGTTTTTCGGTGGTGATTTTTTGTTTTCCGATGGTGGTCGGAGGTGACAGTAGTGTGGTGATTTTTTGTCTTCCGGTGGTGATTTTTTGGATTGGCCGGAATTGATCGCCGGAGATGGAGGTTCCCGGTGGCCAGAGGTGGTGGATGGGTGGGGATGGTGAAAAATAAAAATATTAATAAATTTAATGAGTGGTGGGAGATTAATATAGTGTATTTAAATGAATGGCTATGATTAGATCTCATATCTCACAATAGTGAGAGTTCTCATTTGAGCGCGACCCTATTGAATAAATAATGAGAGTGGCCGGCTAATTGACCATCATCGTCAATATAAAGAGAATACGCGGGAGGTTAGGTGACGCTTCTAAGATCATTTCAATCAATTCTTCTAATTTTTTAAAATTTTAGAATTTTAAATACTAATAACTAAAAAATTATCTTTTAACGTATTAGAAGTAAAATTGGTGTTCTAATTTAAGGAGGAGAAGAGTTCAAATTTATAGGGAATATATATAAATAAAAGTTATATTTGAAGTAGAATAGAAGTTCGAATTTATCTTCAAACGATTCTTTCAAATCAGGAAAGAATCACAACGCTAATATAACTCTAAAAAGATAAAATCAACTTATCTCAAGATATCCTTTAAAAATCATAGGGATTAAAAACACTATCCTATCTCAGAACTGCGTTGGCTTGATCCCTATATATAAACAGGGTATGCATGCATCTTGGAATAGGATCCGACACATCTAACAAGTCGAGACACCTTTCAAGTCCAACCCCAAACATCCAAAAAAATCCCAAATCCCCCATTATTACAATTCCGTTATTCCAGCAATCCCCGAAATTTGTTATCACCAAATTTCTACGTTAAAATGATAACTCCAAATCCCGATCTAGCCCTTTCCAGCCGTTCCCCACGCCTGGATGCGGTGTTACTGCCGTTGGGTGTCTGCAAAACAACACCGGAGGGGGGTTTGGATCCTGGCGGCGCCTCCGGCGTGAGAGTAAGTGATGGCTTTTGAAGGGAAGATAAGACAATAGAGATATCTAAATGTGGAGGGTGTGTGTATATATTGTGTAGAGAAAGAGAGTGTAACCCTAAACCTTTCCTTCTTGGGCTATTTATAGGCCCAGAATTAGGGATTAGGGGGTACCTGCAATCATGAGCGTCGGATCCTAGGTAGGTGGGACACCTGGATGATGTTGATGGGTCACATGTGTCCAAGTGAGAATTATGGTGACATGTGCCAGGCTCATGCTGGCGTGTGGTTCAGATAGGACATAATTGCGCCAATCATTGGATATTCCCTATTGTGGCCAGGTGTGATTTTTGACACCGTCTTGTATTTTCCACGTCATAGTTGATGATCTAATCATTCGTCATCTGAGCTTATCCTCCCTTGAATATCTGTAGAACTTTGTTTGCCTAAGTCAAGATTTGGGGAGTGAGTCAGGGCTGCTTGGGAGTCAGGGTTCTGGTACCACCGAACATGCTGCATCCCGGAGTCTGAGTGAGTCCTGAGCCCGGGCTGAGGCACTATATTTTGGAGTCAGGGCTCTTATAGCCTATCAGGGAAATTCCTCATAGTCGAATTCTTTAGGATTGCTAGTTTTAGTATTTATAAACCTAAAAAGAGAACTTACTCTTGGTCCACGATCATGATTCCCACAAGTCTTTAATCCATCAGTAACCATGTCAAAGTTTCTGGACAAGGGTGACAGTTATAGGACAGTCATCTCTACAAAATAATTACCAGCCTCAACAATTATTACATACTACATACTCATTTAATCCATACTTTTAATTATCAGACAATTCACTTTCCAGGATTTTCATTTTCTGGTTTCGTAAAATACAAAATTAACCCCACTGCTCATAGTTAATACTAATGTGTTAATACTACTAAGTTGTGCATATAACTCATAGCCCCCAACTACCAAGTACAGAATTGATTGTATGAATAAGTTGTTGATATCTCATAGGCGTAGAAAAATATATATAAAGCGAAGCACAGTACCTTGAACATGGTTCCATTAATCTGCATATCTAGTAGCAGGTTTCCAGGACCCAAAAAAAGATCGATTTAGTAATCAATTTAAAGAATAATCAAGAAAGCAAGTCATTGTACAGGATTAGGCCAGAGCATATAAACTAACAAATTTGGTTTTTGATATAGATACCAACATTACCAACTAACAGATCTTGGGTGATGCAGTTAGCTGCAAGACCTGAAACGCTGGATATAGTATGAAGATCGGCTCCATAAGATGGAAGTTAATTGTGATAGATAAATATACTTCCTTCTACGGTACTGAAACACTGATACGTAGCTGTTATCAAAGAGCATTTTAGCATGGTGAAAAACTGGATATAAGAGCATCAGATTATAGATGAAGAAATATGCAAAATTATGATCAATATCAGCAGAAACTTGTCAGTATTTCATCATTTCTCCATTTTAATAAGAGTTATAGGGTTGAAGAATATTATCAATAAATATTACACCATTATGAAATCAATAAATTAATTTGTTCCATGTACTCCAATAACAACAGGGGCTGATACATAATCCCTCATGGTTGCTAAGATAGAATTCCAAAATATGGTTAAACTATTGTCGGTAACTTAAGCTTGCATCATTAACAAATGATTCTAGCTATGTCAATCACAGGTTCATGTCCTTTATTTGGTTAAAGCATTTTTCACCAAAAAAGTTGTGTGTAAATGAGATTCAACTACATTGAATTGAATAAGAATATCAAGATCAAAAGATTAAAAAACATTCTACAACAACTTAGCACAAAAAAATTAATTTAGTCATATGTCAACAAAGTTAAACATGGTCAGAATACTACTCAATCGCTAGTACTTCCAAAACAACTATAATATATGCTGACAATGAACTACTATAAGGAACCTTTAAAATATATTTCATAGATTAAAGATAAGTACATTAGCCATAATATTTAAAATTAAATAAGAGTAGATATGTACGTGCTCTCTGGGGGAGGACGAATCTGAATTCAATTAGACATGAATCCGTAATATTTGTAGACATGAATTCAATTATAATACATATTTGAGAGAGAGAGACAGATGAGCGGGATAGAGAGAGATAGTGGGAGAGAGAGAGATGTGAGAGAGTACTTAAATAAGTAACGTCGGTGATGTAAATGTTGAGAGCTGCGAATCCAGATGTAGCTGGAGCTTTATCTGTTTGAACCGCCTCCTTCCCACCTAAAAAGTCGAGAAATTAACACCAATTGAATCCATCCACCAAGTTCGATTAATTAGCACCAACCCTAATTTAATTTGATAGATAGAGAACGAGAGAGTGAGACAAGCAAACAAGATAGAAAGAGAACGAGAGAGTGAGACAAGCAAACAAGAGAGGAAGAAAAAGAAAGGTGAGAGAGTGAAAATGAGAATGAGAGAATGAGAGAGCGAGAATGAGAGAGAGAGACAGAGAGTAAGAATGGCTTAATTTTTTCCCCAATTCCCCCCGCCGTTTGACAAAATATTTCGTTTGCCGCTCAGTATTATTTCCCCTTTTCGTTTGCCCGCTCACAAGTCACAACTGTATTTTCTTTTTTTTTTAAAACAAAAATATACAAATTTATTCTAATATGTTAGGTATTAAAATATAATTATTAAATTTATTATTTTAATTATTTTACTCTTACGATCTATTTTTAAATCTATTGTTAAAATTAGTTTTGCAAGCTATTACTTTCTCTAATAAATTTTTTATTAGTTTTAATCAAAATGTAATGATTTTGAATTTTTTTTAAAACACCTTTTCTAATATAAATTGATTAAAAACATTTTATAAAATATAAATAATTCAATTATTTCACAAAATATTACTTTAATAAAAATATTACTTTTAAAATTCACATAATATTACTTTTTTTTAAAAACCTTTTCTAATAGAAAGGATTTTTTTTTAAATTAATTACTTTTAAAGTGAAATAATTATTGAATTATTAATTTTAAATAAAAAATTCAAAATTAATACTCTAAGTTAACGCCTTCACGGTGTTACTCAGTTACAACACCTTTTTACAGCTAGAGTAACAAGGGTTTATGGATATGGTAACACCAAAACTATAATGTTGTAATATGTCCAAAATTTCATAGCTAAGGTAACAATGCAAGAAGGTAACACCCATACCCAGATGTTCACACAATATCACACAAGTATACGCGGTCACAAGTAATATAAGAATAAGTAGAGTTCGTTCCCACAAAGACTGCTTTGGTTACTATAGTTATGCACTTATGCAACAATGTATGGCTATTGTTCAATGCTAAGACAAGTATCAAAGTTGTGTTTTGATTAACTAAATTAACTAAACAAATTATCAAGACTATAATTAACTAAAGATTGCGGTTGAATTACTTATGAGAATAAAACATGGGATCCTAACTTCATTAAGTACTTCATCTAGAGTCTTTTGTCTTTAATCAATGCATGTGACAGCTGTGATAACTAATCGGATAACACGAAATCAGTACACGCTACCTTTCAGTATACGTATACCAAACCACTCAAACATCCACAAAAGAGATAGAAGTTAAGCAGACACCAATTATGCTTAGACCCTATATGTCTATAAGATTTGAAAACATAACGGTTTAACGAGAAAGTTATCCATTCAGATTACATAGGGCAGGTAAGATGGTTAAAATCACCTACGAATCATGCATGACAAACATACATAAACCTATGCTAGCATGGCAAGTTCTAAACCTCTATATCCACTTTCGCATTCAATAGAGATTAACAAACAATCTTAGATGTTAGCTACGCATCCAAGAAGAATAAGCACAACCAAACTAGGATATCAATTAGCCATCACACACACATCTTTAAAACAATTAACTACTAAAATCCATAAATAAATCCGTTAGAATCCCACGACAACGATTAGTTCATAATCGAACCGTTCATCATCGTGGGTTCTGATGAAAACATGATAATAATAAGTCTAGAATACTGAATAAAAGTGCTAGGGTTTATGAAAGAACAAACAAAAATCCAAAGTATCGCCTAATTAGAAGAATACAAAGAAAAGATGAAATCTAGATCTTCGTAATCAGCCGTCTTCTTGTTCTCCTCACCGGTGGATGGATATATAGATAAGTATATGGTTGTATATCTCAGAATTCGTCCACCAATGGTTTATATAAGCCATAGGGTTGACTGGTCAGCTGTTGTTTCCTTTTCTGAGTTGAAGTTGCCTTTTTCCAGAAACTTTCAGGGGTGGGCGCGCCTGTAGGGCGCGGGCGCGCTTGAAATGTCTGACACTTAGGGTGCGGGCGCGCTTGGAGGGGGTGGGCGCGCCTGGCCTTCTGTCAGAATCTTCAACTTGCTTTTTCCTTAACAATTCACACTCTCTTCAACTCCGTAACCTCTTGGCTTCTTCAATAATGATCAAAAAGCATCTCAAAACCCAAGAAACTTCACCACACTGTTGACAAAGCAACTCTGCATTTACTAACACAAAACACATCAAAAACACCAAGTACTTGAGAACAAAACGATCAATTTAAGTCGATTTAGGATGTTCCAAGTAGATATGAAATCCACTTATCACACCCCCAAACTTAAACCAATGCTTGTCCTCAAGCATAAACAGACTCACTAAAAATGAATAATGCAATGTATGAATGCAACTAATATGAAAATGCAAATGATCCCCTCAAACTAACCATAACCAATCAACAAGCCAACATCTCAAGGAATGCAATCTTTCAAACAGAGTTCGACCAAATCCCCTTATACTAAAAAACAAACACAGAAACGTGTGTGTGTGCAATGCTCATCAATATACTCCCAAACTAAACCAAAACCATATCATATTCTTCACCAAAACAACCACAAGCTTATAAACAGAATGAACTCTAGACACAAGAAACCACTTAAAGACACCTCAATATCCACTTGAGTTAGACAGGAATTCATGCTTTATTACGACATACATGCTTATTTGACCGTGCAATAGCTGAGACCCCAAAAGGCTTATACAATAATAC
This sequence comes from Heracleum sosnowskyi, assembly GCA_030848705.1. Lineage (NCBI taxonomy): Eukaryota > Viridiplantae > Streptophyta > Magnoliopsida > Apiales > Apiaceae > Heracleum > Heracleum sosnowskyi. The sequence continues at coordinate 8,625,255 of CM061245.1, forward strand.
CCATGTAGCGAGCTTTAGGTTAGTGGATCCCAGACCGGAAAAGTCTTAGGTCACTAGGCACAAAGTCCCCTAGAACTTAATTGCTCGAGTATTAAAGAGCTCAACCTGATCAATTCTGCATAAACACAACTCTTTTTTTTTTCTTTTTTTTTCTTTTCATTTTTTTTCTTTTCATTTTTTTTTAAATTTCGGAATGAGAGCGCTTTGCTTTTTCTCATCCCACCCTAGACTACTCATCTTTTCAATGAGCCGGCTACTAGCCATTTGACGCCTAGCCTTATTGACAACTAGCATGAAATCCCGGTTTTCCCCCAAACTTAGACTTAAGTGCTTCTTCGTTTTCAAGAGAATAGAAGACATTCTGAATATAAGCAAGTGGTTAAATTCTAACATCCAAACAAACATGGTCTGATCAAATTCAAAAGCAACCAATGAGACTTGTGAAATTATTTTGTTTCTGGCATGCAAGTCAATTCATAGAAACTTAATCAGCCCTCTATTCATCATAACCATACTCCCATCAACATAAACTCACTAACCAGGAAATAGCCAAGTCCTAAGGGATCATGAAATATGCTATGCAAATGCAACTAAATGGACTCACATGATAGATAAACAACTATGCAAAACAGAATGCTCTATATGACAAAACATGCAAAGATATGAATGAACTAACTACATATGCAATATGAATCCTATATGAATACACACTAACCTTCCCTAATTACCACCCCCAAACTTACAATATTCAATGTCCTCATTGAAGGTAATAAAGAGGAAAGATGCAGAGAATACCTAATCATCAGCAGGTCCACCCTCCTCGGGTGGTGTATCCGGTGGTGGATAAACAGAATCAGCTCGCTACCCTCCTGTCAGATTTTCTGATTTTTTTGATTTTTTTTTTCTTTATTGTTTTACAGAACAATACTATAACAATTGCGTGGGTTGCCTCCCACGAAGCGCTTGTTTTACATCAATAGCTTGACGTGATTCCTTTTTCATCCAGTCGCAAGAACGGTGAACGTCGACTCACGGTTCACCGTATTACCAACGTCATAATTCAGCCACTGACCATTAACCTTGAACGCTTCGTCCGGAAACTTATGGAAAATCTCTATTGTATCATGCGGACATGCTGATTTAACCGTGATAAGCTCCGACCACCTCGACTTACGCTTTCCTGGAAAAAATCTAAAACGAGACTTGAAACGCAGAACTAGCTGACCTGGCACAAATGAATGTTTCACCACCCCTCTTTCATGCCAGCCCTTAACCTTCTCCTTATATAGCCTGTTGCTCTCGTAGACTTTACCATACCTCAATTTATCCTGCAGTGGTTGGAGTTCAAGTGTAGGAGCTTCTTCCATAGATGGTTTAAGTCGCTCCTGAGAATTGTTCAGCTCTGCTAATCCAAGAGAATCGAATGACGCATCAATTTTTCTTTTCCACGGAGGTGCATTCAACAACTAAAGTTGCTCTGCTCTTTCTTCGTCTTCTTCGATATCAAAATTCCCTATCAAGACTTTCTCCACTGTATCTGACTTCAGCGGTTGTTCAACCTCTGTATTGACGACAGAATCGACCATCTCCAAATTAAAGCACTCTTCTTCCTCAGTTGGAAATTTCATTACCTTGAACACGTTAAAAGTGACCTTCTGATTTTGAACCCTCATTGTAAGCTCTCCTTTCTGCACATCGATCAAAGTTCGGCCTGTAGCTAAGAACGGTCTTCCCAAAATAATTGGAATCTTCTTGTCTTCCTCAAAGTCCAAGATCACAAAATCAGCAGGAAAAATGAGCTTATCCACTTTAACCAAAACATCCTCCACTATACCCCTTGGATATGTGATTGATCGATCAGCCAACTGCAAAGACATGTTTGTAGGTTTAGGTTCCGGTAGCCCAAGTTGCATGAAGACAGACAACGGCATCATATTAATACTAGCTCCCAAGTCACACAAGCACTTGTTGAAAGATAGATTGCCGATCGTGCACGGTATGGTGAAACTCCCTGGATCCTTGAGTTTTGGAGGTAACTTCTGCTGTAGAATAGCACTGCACTCTTCTGTTAGAGCCACGGTCTCCAACTCCTCGAGTTTCAACTTCCGAGATAGAATACCCTTCATGAAATTTGCGTAGCTCGGCATCTGTTCAAGAGCTTCCGCAAAAGGTATATTGATCTGCAACTTCTTGAAAACCTCCAGAAACTTAGCAAACTGTTTGTCCAACTTCTGCTTTTGAAGACGTTTAGGGAATGGCGGAGGAGGATAGACCTCCTTGATCTCTGTATTCTGCTTCAGAACAGATTTCTCAGTCGAATTGTCACGCTTTTCTTCTTCGTTCCCCCCAAACTGGCTTTTTCCACTTTTTCATCATTTTCTGGCAGAACCTCAGGCGCGGGCGCGCTTCCTAGGGCGCGGGCGCGCCCACCTTCTGTCGGGAATCCAGAAATTTCTTCGTTTTGCTCAGTTTTTGAGTTCTGGTCCCCTGTAACCTTTCCAGATCGCAATGTGACTGCTTTAACCTGTTCCTTGACCTCTCTTTTGCCAGGATTAGCTTCTGTATCACAAGGGAGAGTTCCCTGTGGTCTATTCAACAAGGCATTGGCAATCTGACCGATTTGATTCTCCAGAGTCTTGATGAAAATAGCTTGGCTCTTGCACATTAGCCTCAATTCCTCCAATTCAGACTTTTCATTAGACGACTAACCAACGTTGCCTTGAGATGGTTGTTGAAAACCTGGTGGTTGATACGGTTGCCTTGGAGCATACTGCTGCTAAAAACCAGAAGAATTAAATGGTTTAGCTCCATATTGCTGACCTTGATACTGCTGATACGGCTGCTGTTGTGGCTGTTGCTGATGACCACCCTGATTGTTACTCCAGCTGAAATTAGGATGGTTCCTATTGTTGGGATGATAGGCATTAGGCACTGGCTGTTGTGATCTCTGGAAATTGCTCACGAACTGCGTCGATTCACTAGATATGGCACATTGATTCGTATCATATGCACCTGCACATAGCTCACAAACACTAGCCACCTGCTGTACTCCAAAGTTAGACAAGGAATCCACCTTCATTGACAAAGCCTTCAGCTGAGCTGCTATTGCCGTAGTTGCATCCACTTCCAGAACCCCTGCTACCTTGCCTTGTGATAACCTCTAAGTTGGATTCTGGTATTCATTAGCAGCCATCATCTCAATTAGCTCATAAGCCTCATCGTAGCTTTTAGCCCACAAAGCTCCACCTGATGCCGCATCAAGCATTGGTCGAGATTGACCTCCCAGTCCATTGTAGAAACAATTGATCACCATCCAATCAGGCATTCCATGATGAGGACACTTCCTAAGCATCTCCTTGTAGCGCTCCCAAGCTTCACATAAAGTTTCTCCAGAATGTTGTGCAAACTGAGTAAGAGCATTCCTGATTGCTGCTGTTTTAGCCATCGGGAAGAATTTAGTAAGAAACTTCTGAGCAAGATCCTCCCACGTAGTAATAGAACCTGCTGGTAGAGAATGCAACCAGCCCTTAGCCTTATCCCTTAGAGAAAACGGGAAAAGTCTCAGCTTCACAGCATCTTCCGACACTCCGTTGAATTTGAAGGTGTCGCAGATCTCAATGAAATCCCTAATATGCATATTAGGATCTTCCGTTGGAGTACCCCAAAACTGAACTGAATTCTGCACCATCTGAATCGTGCCAGGCTTGATTTCGAAAGTATTAGCTGCAATAGCCGGCCTGACAATGCTAGATTGAATGTCATTGATCTTCGGCTGAGAATAGTCCTTCAAAGCCTTCGTTTCTGTTGCTGCTGGTTCTCCCATAACTAGATTCAATTCAAGTTCTTCTCTCCGAGATTGGGAACGTGTTCGCATACACGCTCACTAAAGTATCTGAAACTCACCAAACAAAGTAAAATTGATGAAAGAATAATCCGAGTCAGTGAACTTTAACGACCACTGATGACAAGCACATAAACTATATAAATAACACCGAGTTCCCGGCAGCGGCGCCAAAAACTTGTTCACACAATATCACGCAAGTATACGCGGTCACAAGTAATATAAGAATAAGTAGAGTTCGTTCCCACAGAGACTGCTTTGGTTACTATAGTTATGCACTTATGCAACAATGTATGGCTATTGTTCAATGCTAAGACAAGTATCAAAGTTGTGTTTTGATTAACTAAATTAACTAAACAAATTATCAAGACTATAATTAACTAAAGATTGCGGTTGAATTACTTATGAGAATAAAACATGGGATCCTAACTTCATTAAGTACTTCATCTAGAGTCTTTTGTCTTTAATCAATGCATGTGACAGCTGTGATAACTAATCGGATAACACGAAATCAGTACACGCTACCTTTCAGTATACGTATACCAAACCACTCAAACATCCACAAAAGAGATAGAAGTTAAGCAGACACCAATTATGCTTAGACCCTATATGTCTATAAGATTTGAAAACATAACGGTTTAACGAGAAAGTTATCCATTCAGATTACATAGGGCAGGTAAGATGGTTAAAATCACCTACGAATCATGCATGACAAACATACATAAACCTATGCTAGCATGGCAAGTTCTAAACCTCTATATCCACTTTCGTATTCAATAGAGATTAACAAACAATCTTAGATGTTAGCTACGCATCCAAGAAGAATAAGCACAACCAAACTAGGATATCAATTAGCCATCACACACACATCTTTAAAACAATTAACTACTAAAATCCATAAATAAATCCGTTAGAATCCCACGACAACGATTAGTTCATAATCGAACCGTTCATCATCGTGGGTTCTGATGAAAACATGATAATAATAAGTCTAGAATACTGAATAAAAGTGCTAGGGTTTATGAAAGAACAAACGAAAATCCAAAGTATCGCCTAATTAGAAGAATACAAAGAAAAGATGAAATCTAGATCTTCGTAATCAGCCGTCTTCTTGTTTTCCTCGCCGGTGGATGGATATATAGATAAGTATATGGTTGTATATCTCAGAATTCGTCCACCAATGGTTTATATAAGCCATAGGGTTGACTGGTCAGCTTCTGTTTCCTTTTCTGAGTTGAAGTTGCCTTTTTCCAGAAACTTTCAGGGGTGGGCGCGCCTGTAGGGCGCAGGCGCGCTTGAAATGTGTTAGATATAATTGCTGACGTTTGTTTATCAGTGTCTAAGCAACAGGTACTGATCAGAGTTTATCAGAAGCCGGTCAGAGTTTAATTAAACTCTGACAGGGTGAAGAGTTTAAAGAAAGCCGGTCAGAGTTTATTTAAAGTCTGACAGGGTAATAGTTGAATTAGCTGTCGGTGCTGAATTGAAGATTCTAGAAGCAATATATTCTGAAGATGGAAAGAAGCAGAATATATTGATACAGCTAAGGAAACGGAATAGAAGACTGAAGCAATCCTTAATTGATATCAATTGTATAGCTAATTTTTAGGAATATCAATTAGATAAGGATTGTGTAACTGTGTACTATATAAACACAGATAGGTTATCCCTAGAAGGGATGCGATCATTGAATATTTTATTTCTTGTAACCTAGAAGCTCTTTGTGATTCATTAACATCACTAAGAGAGAATTATTTAATATAATTCAGTTTGTTGATTTACAAACCTGTGTTCTTAATTGTTATTCTCATACATACTTGATTATATATATTGTGTATTCGGCCTAACAATTGGTATCAGAGCCAAGGCTGTTTAATATATACAGTTTTACGATTCAAACACAGTATTAATCATGTCTGAAGAAAATCAAACTGCTCCTAAGGCTGAACAGGTTAAGCCCAATTCTGTGAGTCGATATGAAACAATCAGGGTTCCAATTCTCAGGCCAGTAGAGTATCCGATTTGGAAGGTTAAGATGACCATGTTTCTGGAGGCTACAGATCCAGAATACCTTGACAGAATCAATGATGGTCCTCATATGCCAACTAAATTGTCCCCTGTTGTTGATGGTCAAGAACAAAAGACTGTTCCAAAGGAAAAGAAAGATATGACTCCTGAGGACATCTCATCAATTGCAAAGGATGCAAAGGTTAGACATCTTCTCCACAGTGCTTTAGATAATGTTATGTCTAACAGAGTAATTGGCTGCAAAACTGCCAAAGAGATATGGGATGCTTTAGAAGTCAGATGCCAGGGAACAGGTGCTATTAAGAAGAACAGAAAAACAATACTCACACAGGAGTATGAGCACTTTGATTCAAGAACTAATGAAACCTTGACTGAGACTTATGACAGATTTTGCAAACTGTTGAACGATCTGTCTCTGGTTGATAAAGAATATGAACTTGAAGAGTCTAATCTCAAGTTTCTGTTATCTCTACCTGAAAAGTGGGATTTAAAGGCAACAACAATCAGAGATAATTATGATCTTGCTGATACAGATCTTGATGAGATCTATGGATTGTTAAAGACTCATGAACTTGAGATAGAACAAAGAAACAGGAGATCCAGCAAGAAGACAAAATCTGTTGCTCTCAAAGTCGAGGAGAAGCCCATTAAGAAGGAATCATCAAGGAAGAAAGCCAAGGGAAAGGCTTTAGTCATTAAATCTGAGAGTGAGTCATCAAACTCTGATGATGATTCAAACTCTGGTGAAGCTTCTGACTCTGATGATGATGAAGAACAGATGATGCAAATGGTTGCATTGATGGTGAAGACCTTCAAGAAGATGGGATTCAAGAACTTCAAGAAGGGAAAGAGATTCTCAAGGAGAGATTCAAATTCTGAGAAGAAGAATTTCAGAAAGTCTGATGGAAGGGATACCAAGTCTGGAAAGAAGGACAAATCTGAGATCCAGTGCTACAAGTGCAAAGAGATGGGTCATTATGCCCCAGAGTGCAAGAAAGGCAAATCTGAGAAATCACTCATCTCTAAAGGCAAAGACTGGGCAGATACTTCAGACTCTGATGATGGAGAAAATTATGCTCTTATGGCAACTGTCAGAGATGAGACTGAATCATCTGAAAATAAGGTACCCCTAACTACTTATGCTTATGATACTGATAATATATCTGAGTTAAGAGTATATCTGAAAAGTGTTCATGTTAGCTATAGGGATCAGACCTTAGAGAATGAGAGAATTAAAGCTGAGAATCTTAGTCTTAAAGATAGAAACAAGTTTCTTGAAGGAGAACTTGAAAGAATGAAGCAGATTCAAAAAGAAAGAGATGATGCTGTTTATGTTGAACAGGAGTTGCTTAAAAGGTATAGGCAACTAGAATCTGATTTAGAAAAAGAAAGAAAAATAATCAAGACTTGGACAGATTCTGGAAGAGACACTCATCAAGTGTTTCAGACTGATTCTGTAGGTTTAGGTTATTGTGAAAATGATGAACTTAGGTTTAAAGACAAGGTTAAGGTAAAACCACAACTTAAACTTGTGAAATTTGTTCCAGAAGCCAATAAGTTAAAATCTGTTGTAATAAGAGAAGCTGATATGGAATCAGGTGAAGCCTGTGAAAGACAGGAAAATATTAAAACAGAAAAACTTAAGGAAAGAGAAACTGTTAGAAAGCCAGTAAAAACTTGTGAAAAACAGGTTAATGTTGGTTTGATGACAGGGAAACAGTTTAATCATAAGCTGAAAGAGATAAAATCTGCCATGAAACCAAAAGGGTCCAAGAAGAATAGGAATGGAAAGATAGGCATAAATAATAGAAATAATCATTTGCCTACTGGTGCTGCTCCAAGGAAAACATGTTATAATTGTGGTAGTTCTAATCATCTTGCTAGATTTTGCACTAAGAACAAACATATTAATTCTTTATCTTCTACATCAGGAGTAAAGAATGATTATGTAAGGGTTAAACCACAAACTTTATGCACACACTGTGGGAGCACTTGGCATTCCATTTATACTTGCAAGAGTTATCATGCTATTTATCATAACTATTATGAGCTAAAACCCAATCTGAAGTGGGTTAAAGCAAACTCTGCAAGTGTAAAGTCTGACAATGTTAGCTTAAACTCTGTTGATAGTAATTCCGCTGCAAAAGCTAACACTGTTAAGAAAGACAAAGGATCCAAGCAAGTCTGGGTCCTTAAAACTAATACTTAGTATTTGTTTGTGATTGCAGGGTATAACAGAGAGCACACTTATCTTGGACAGTGGATGCTCAGGACATATGACTGGAAATAAAGCCCTGCTATCAGACTTTAAGGAGAAGGCTGGCCCAAAGGTTTCCTATGGAGATGGTAACATAGGACACACTCTGGGATATGGCAATATCAATCTTGGAAGTGTCATCATTACAAATGTAGCTCTAGTCTCAGGACTCAAGCATAATCTGCTATCTGTGAGTCAAATCTGTGACAGAGGAAACCATGTAGATTTTCATAGTGAATACTGTGAAGTTATCAGTAAATCTACTGGAAAAGTTGTTCTAGTTGGACACAGGCGCAACAACATTTATGAAGCAAGTTTGGTAACAAACTCTGATGGAAAAACAGTGTGTCTGACAGCCAGAATGTCAAATGAAGAGAGTTGGAACTGGCACAAGAAGCTCTCTCATCTCAATTTGAACAACATCAATGAGCTAATAAGAAAGGATCTTGTAAGGGGACTTCCAAAATCTATACTCAGTCTAGATGGCTTGTGTGATTCTTGTCAAAAAGCCAAGCAAAGGAAGTCATCTTTCAAGAGCAAATCTGAATTTTCAGTAGTGGAACCTTATCATCTTCTTCATGTTGATCTCTTTGGACCAGTGAATGTGATGTCCATGGGCAGAAAGAAATATGCTCTAGTAATTGTTGATGAATATACTAGATATACATGGGTGTATTTCTTGTCAAAGAAGGATGAAACTGCTCAAACTCTGATGGATCATGTAAATCTACTAGACAAAGGATCACAGCACAAAGTCAAAATTATAAGGAGTGATAATGGAACTGAATTCAGAAACTCAATTATAGAAGCTTTCTGCAAGGAAAGAGGAGTGAAACAAGAATTTTCTGCACCTGGAACTCCACAGCAAAATGGTGTAGTTGAAAGGAAGAACAGAACTTTAATTGAAGCAGCCAGAACTATGCTTGATGAAGCAAAATTACCAACATACTTCTGGGCAGAAGCTGTTCAAACTGCTTGTTTTACTCAAAATGCAACATTGATCAACAAGCATGGGAAAACACCATATGAGATGGTGAAAAATAAAAAGCCAAATTTGAAATATTTTCATATATTTGGATGCAAATGCTTTGTGTTGAAGACTCATCCTGAACAGTTGACAAAGTTCGAGTTAAAAGCTGATGAAGGAATCTTTGTTGGCTATCCATTGTCAACAAAAGCATTCAGAGTTTATAATCTAAGAACTAAGGTGATCATGGAATCTATACATGTGTCATTTGATGACAAGAAAATAATTGGACTTGAAGACAAGGATGGATATGATCAACTGCGTTTTGAAAATGAAGATCTATTCTCTGATGATATAAACTCTGATGAAGCAGGGTTGACAAACTCTGACGAAGCATACTCTGAACCTCTACTGGTAAATACTGAAGAAACTGGAAATTCTCAAATTGAACAAAATAGAGAATCAGTTGAGGGGGAGCGTGAAGAAGCTCAACAAGATACATCAAATGAGTCAGTTGAGGAAACTGATTCAAACTCTGACAGTTCAAACTCTGAGCCATCCAATTCAGGGGGAGCCTCAGATGCTGCAGAAAGTCAACATATGAATCAGGAGAGCATGGATCAAGGGGGAGGATTCAATAATGATGCAAGAAACCACTTACCAACAGCAAGAAGGTGGACACAGGCACACACACCTGATCTCATAATTGGAGATCCTGATGCTAGTGTGAGAACTAGAAGTGCAACAAATAATGAGTGTCTGTATCATGCTTTCTTGTCTCAAACAGAACCAAAGAAAGTAGAGGAAGCTCTTCAAGATGCTAATTGGATTACAGCAATGCAAGAAGAGTTAAATGAGTTTGAAAGAAATGAAGTCTGGACACTTGTACCTAGACCAAAGAATAGATCAATAGTAGGTACAAAGTGGGTTTTCAGAAACAAGACTGACAGTGAAGGTGTGATTACAAGAAACAAGGCTAGACTTGTGGCAAAAGGTTATTCACAACAGGAAGGAATTGACTATGATGAAACCTTTGCTCCAGTTGCAAGATTGGAGGCCATAAGAATTTTTCTGGCCTATGCTGCACACAAGAAGTTTAAAGTCTTTCAGATGGATGTAAAGAGTGCTTTTCTCAATGGGAAGCTTGAAGAAGAAGTGTTTGTTGAACAACCACCAGGATTTGTAGATTCCAAGCATCCAGATTATGTCTACAGGCTTGACAAGGCATTATATGGACTAAAGCAAGCACCAAGAGCATGGTATGAAACTCTTGCTCAATTTCTTTTAGAAAGTGGGTTCACAAGAGGTACAATTGATAAAACCTTGTTTTATTTCAATTCTGGTGATGATTTGCTTTTAGTTCAAATTTATGTAGATGATATTATTTTTGGATCTACTAATGACAAACTCTGTAAGAAGTTTGCAAAGCTTATGCAATCCAGGTACCAAATGAGCATGATGGGAGAGCTTAGTTATTTTCTAGGCTTACAGGTCAAGCAAACAGATGATGGGATTTTTATCAATCAAGCAAAGTATACCAGAAATCTTCTAAAGAAATTTGGTATGCTTGATAGTTCATCTGCTACAACTCCCATGGCTACAACAACGAAGCTTGACAAAGACACAGGAGCCTCAGTAGATATGACTAACTACAGAGGAATGATAGGGTCTCTACTGTATCTTACTGTAAGTAGACCTGATATCATGTATGCAACATGTCTTTGTGCAAGATTTCAAGCAGATCCCAGAGAGCCTCATCTAACAGCTGTAAAAAGGATCTTCAAATATCTTAAAGGAACCATAACCTTGGGTTTGTGGTATCCTAGGGAATCAGAGTTTAAGTTAATTGGTTACTCTGATGCAGATTTTGCAGGCTGTAAGATAGACAGAAAAAGTACAAGTGGAAGCTGTCAATTTTTAGGTGACAGATTGGTTTCTTGGTACAGTAAGAAACAGAAATCAATTTCTACATCCACTGCAGAAGCAGAGTATATAGCAGCTGGTAGCTGTTGTGCACAGATTTTATGGATGAAGAATCAATTGCTGGATTATGGGTTAAGGTACTCTAGAATACCTATTTTCTGTGATAACCAAAGTGCTATTGCTATGACAGGTAATCCAGTACAGCATTCCATGACCAAGCACATCAGCATAAGGTATCATTTTATCAGAGAACATGTGGAAGAAGGAAACATTGAGCTTCATTTTGTGTCTACAGACCAACAACTTGCAGATATCTTCACCAAACCTTTGAGTGAAGCTACTTTTACAAGATTGGTAAATGAACTTGGAATGATCTCTGGTTCTGACTAGAGATACGGGTTAGACTCACTTTTTATGTTCATGATCTCTTACATGTGTTAACTGTTATGTGAACCAGCATGTTAAACTCTGATAATAAACTCTGTGAAGTGTCAGTCATACTCTGAAAGTAAACTCTGATGCTAAACTCTGTTGGTCATACTCTGGAAGTTACAGTTTAATGCTATTCTCTAATTGTAATTCTGTCTGAAACATATGGACCAATGAAGAAATTTGTATGAAGCATAATTCTCAGTAAGTAATTATGAATCCTTAAGAGTTGTATAGATTCTGATCTCAAACATGTGCAGTAAGTTAACACAGCATGATACTGTCTCTGTATTTATACCATCTCTTAGTTTATTGATCCTATACACTGAGTCTGTATTAGCTGTTTGCATTTTCTCTCATAAGTTAATTACATCTACTGATGAAAAGTCTAAACTCTGATTCTTAATTGAAAATAATTCACCCTCAAATCAAAAGATGCCAAACAGAGCACAAATTCCTTTGAGATCATGTTGTGCCTAGGAAGATCCAGGAACTTATTGTATGAAATAAGGGCTAAAATCTTTGATTTTTGGTGACTAGTGCCAACCACTGATTACTGGAAAAATAAAATTAAAAAAAAAAAAATATATATATATATATATATATATATATAAAGGGGGTGAAAAATAAAAGACATATCCAAATGAAAGGATATCAGTATACAGAGTTTAGATATAAAATCAGATTTTATGTTATACATGAGAGTTTAGGCAACCAGTTTTTACTACTTTAGTTTGTGGATTTTATGCACTTTGAGATGATCTAAATATTGATTACGGTAAACTCTGCTATTGCACACACATATTTTCACACCTGTACAGTTTGAGAACAGAGTTTATTGACAAAGAAGGACAAATGGTAAACACTGATGTATTGTGTGACATATGCCGAGGTAACTTTGTTTTAATCTCTAATGGTTAAAATAATTTCTTTGTTTCAGACATTTTATAATTTTGAGATTAGACATTTGCTTTTCGAAACAGTATGATTGGTAACGAATATATTTTACATTCAACAGAGAACAGAAAGAGTGTGTTTGATAAGTTCTGATGGTGATTAGTAGCGCTGATGAGTATGTTAGTTTATTGTTTAAAGTGATATCATTTCTTTCACTCTACAATTACTATGAGATACTGATATGTAAAACAAAACAATGGATTTTTCTCATTAAATGATTCAAACTTTGTTTACATTCAGACAACTTTATACTCTTGTCTAGCTACTGTTCGACTAACAGGCTACTATAACATCTGGGATTTCCAAGGCTTGACAACCCCCTGATGTTGAATCATCATCATCATCCTCTCGACTTCTCTTTCTGGTTTGCAGCTTGCAGGATTCCAAGAAGAAATTCTTTTTCGAACCCTTCAAGTAGCTCTGATAGAAGAGCATCATACAGATCTCCACAGCCTCATCATCTGCAAGGATGGGCACATCATATGGTCCAGGACGGATGATGTGCACATAGGGGTTGGAGATAGGTCCTTCCGCTATTTCATCATCAGCGATGAGCCCTTCATCATTCAGAAATGACAACACAAGAAACTCATCGATGATATAGTTTGCTTGTTGACGCCAGTTCAAATCCAAGAATGATTCTACATCCATGAATTCAAAGGTTCCTGCCATTTGATGTATGGTAATTTTTTTTTTTGATATGTGTATTGCATGTTGTTACAATGCTCCAGCTTTTATAGCATCCAACAGGGCAACTGAAGGGTTTTGCGTGGTTCGAAGCTTGGGAACATGAAAGTGCGGAGTTCCAAGACAGTCATTATTCTTCTGACTGTTGAGCTCCTTCGTACTTTATTATTATGTTTCTGAGATATTCAAATCGATAATTTTATTATTATTGATTTTTTTTAATAAGCGGATATGTGATGCAAGGTGTCTTCTCGTTTGCACGTATGTATTGGAAGTTGTTCAATACAGCTGTCAGCGTCTGTACGTTTGACATGTGTCCCACTCACATGATTATAGGAGTAAGACAGTTGTGTATTAATGATTAAAAACTCTTCAGTTTTTCATCTTTAATTTTCTTTTAAATACAATACAAATCTTCAGTTAAACTTTTCACATCTTACTCATTTACATCTATTATCACACACACATATTCACAAACACCTTTCTACACATAAACTCTGTTATTTCTTCAAAATCTTCTAATGGCAACCACAGCTTTCGTTTCGTCTGGGTTAGAGTTCGTTCCAAACAACTATACCGCACCACTAAACACTGCAAACGCACCAGAAGCATTTCATATGATTCAGAAGTTTCTTGCTCAGTCAGCGATTGGGCGTGCTTTAGTTGAACCAGCCACACTTTCTGGTTTACAAATCAAGGCGTTCTGGGAGACAGGGGTTTATGATGATGGTGGTGAAACTGGGAGCCCATCCATAATCTTTGAGTTTGACGAAACAGAGTATGTTATTACTGCTGGTACTATTCGCGCTGCAATGGGGTTTCCTGAGTATTCTTCTTACACTATTGGAATGGGTGATGAGGATTTAATCCGAATGATGCGAGAGATTGGCTACTCTGGGCCGTTGACAAAGATTGGGCAACTCAAAAGGCCGTTTCTGCGCAAGGAATGGAGTTTCTTCTTCGATTACATCACCAGGACATTTGGCAAGAAATGCACAAATTGGGATGCTATTCCCACAGACAGTCTGCAAATCGGGTATTCTTTATTATATGATAATCATTTTGATTTTGCACGACTTGTGTTGACTAACTTAGGGGAGAAGATGACCGAGAATAGAGGAGTTGTTTATTTTTCTCGATTCTGTCAGCTTTTGGTTTCTTATTGTGTTGAAGGAGAAAATGTATTTGAAGCAGATGTTTCTTGTTTTAAATTACATAAGAGAGTATTTACTGATCTAGTAAATAAAGACATTAAGAAAGGCATTGTTGGAGATCTTTTGCTACCTACTTCTGTGCAACAGTTTGTGGATGCTCAAGTAAATCCACAACCACAAGCTGAATCTCAACCAGAACCTCTATCAACTTCTGTTAAACCTGCAAGGGGAGGTAGGACCAAGCATATTGGTACTAAACCTGCAAGGAGATTATCTACTGAAGCTGGGGCATCAAGACCTGAAGAGCTGCCTCAGAAGACAAGGCTAAAGAAAAGAAGAGCCAATAGGGCAAAGTCTGTTGTTGAAACCTCAGAGACTGAAACTGATGAAGAAACTCTTCATCAGAGAAAAAGAAGCCTAGTGGCTGCACATCTTTTTGGTGCTATAAATGTAACCATGGACAGAGTCTCTAAGGACACTGAAGCTCCTGCATCAGAGAATGAGGAGATTGTGGCTGAAGCTGTTCCTCAAGATACTCCTGAAATTGTTGTTGAGGAGGATATTATAAATGCTGATGAGGACAGAGTGTTTGTAAACACTGAAGCTCCTGAAGTGTTTGTTCAGGAGGATGCTGCAAATGCTGAAGCTGTCAATCTAGACAGGATCCATACTGATACTATGATGGATTTGGATTTGGTAACTCCTACATCAAAGGCTAATGATGTAGTTGAGGAAGCTGCTACTCATTCTGATAGCATAGTTTTTGATCTTGAAGCACACACCTCTATCTATTCTGATCATTATACAGAGGGTGTGGAAGCTGATCAAGTCACTGATCAGGTAGAAGAATCTCTGGCCACTCACACTGAAATTATTTCTTGTGATCTTGACAAAGGTGAGGAGGTTACTCAGCTGATTAAAGTCACAGAGAAAATTGATGAAGCTGTGATGGAAAAGGAACAAGAGGCTACTGATGAGCTAAACTCTGAGAACATTATTCTTGAAGCTTTGCAACAATCTGTTGTTGAGATTGTTCAAAGAGAAGCAGAGGTTTTTGCTCAGGCCACCTCTGATATTCCTGAAGCTATAGCAGAGGAGAACATTGATGAAGCTGCACAGTTTACTGCTGACAATATTCTTAATGCAAATGAAGCAGCCAATAATGAAGAAACTGGAAATGATGCTGAGGGTTCTCATTCACACCCTAGTATTCAAGTTTCATTGGCTGATGATGTCAATAGTGCTGACGCAAGGGAAGTCCATAGACAGACCAATGAGCATTTCCAGAATATGTACTACAAAAATTGGGCTGATGCAGATTGTGTCTTCCCAGCACAAAGGGCTGCAGATTTTCTATCTGATTCTGTCAAGAAGATCTCAAATACTGATGTACTTACAAGCTTACAGGCAACTGTTGTTCAAGTCAAATCTCTTAATAATAGATTTGATGAGAATCAACAAATGCTTACCAATCTAAGGAATGAAGCCAGTATGAAGGATCTTACTTTCAAGTCTGACAGAACTTTTTATTATACTATGCTCAAGCAGCAAGCCAAGGATTCTGAGGAAATCAAGAAGAGGCTTGGGAAAGTTGAGGAAAATCAGATTGCAATGTCTACTCAACTGTCTTTCATTTCTACTGCCATTGAATTGCTGACATCAGTACTACTTTCTGATGATGTCAAAAAGGGGGAGAGTGTACCTAAAGACAAATGCAAAGATACTCGAGCTCTGAGACGGAAGGATGATTCTACTGATGGGGGAAGCAAAGGAAATAAAAGAAAGATTTTTGCTCCAAGGCAAAGCAGGACAAGAGTAAACTCTGAAAAGATAAACTCTGGTGGCCAATCTACTTCTGGTGGCCAATCTACTTCAAATCTCAAGCGTTTAGTTGTTTCAACTAATCCATCTACTGATGAAGAGATTGCTGCTAAGATATTCATAAAAGAGCATGGAAAGAATGTAACTATTGAAGATATCCAGGCTGAAGAGCAGATGCTTGCTGAGGAACACAAGAAAAATCTTGAAGCTGGAATCTACGAGAAAAAGGAAATCAAGGCTCCTAGAAAGAAAGAAGTTGGTATTTCTATCAAAGAGAATACACAACAGAGTATACAATATACAAGGAGACCTGTGATTGGAAACACTGATAAGGGTAAAGGCATAATGATTGAAGAGCCTAACCTGAAAAAAGAAAGATAATTCAACCTCTGACATTGCTCAAGTTGAAACAAGATTAGCTAAATCAACCTCTGACGCTGCTCAAGTTGATGTTTCTATTGAAGATATGACAACCTCTGACGTTGCTCAAGTTGTACAGAAATCTACACTACTTCCAGGATTCAGCAAACCAAAAATTCTTGAAGATTTAAAGCTTGAAGCTGTGAATTTCTCAGAAACCAGAACAGTATTGGGAAAAGAAGCCTTTGACAAATCTGGACTGGGTTCACACAGAGAGAGAAGAACTAATAACAGATCTCAAGACAAGTTTTCATTGGCAGAATTTGGAGTTGGAATTACTCAAGAAGGCCTTGACAAACTAGAATCTGTACAGATGATTTTTCACAAAGGAATCAAGAAGGAATTCTTGTTATATTTTATGGCTGATGGCAGAGTGTATAGATTTGGTGAATTTGATATCCAGTTAAAACTTTGGGAAGAGCTAGAGTATGTTCTATATCTACTTGAAGTAAAGAATAGAAGTACTTATGATGCTGCTCGAGTTTTGAAGGAAAGGATGATGAAATCCAAAGTTTTGAGTGGAGCTGGAGTATCAAGTGCATACATTCCTAAATACAGAGATGCACATGGAAAGTTGGTAGAAATGAAAAGGAATAGTGCTAGGTTCAGAACTGCACTAAATAAAAAGGTTCTTGAGTTCAATCTAGAGTCTGATAAACCTTTTTATATCAGACTTGGCAATGAAATGAACAAAAACAGCATATATTCTTTGAGGGCTGCCATTTATCAAATTGGTGAAGATGAACCAGAAATGAAGGAGCTGAAGAAGATTATGATTGCTGAATTGAATAGAGCTGAAAAGAAACTACTGTTAGATTATATCAGGACAGTGCCTGATATTCAAGAGATTAAGTAAAGTCTGACTGTAAGTTTTTATGATTTCTGTTCTAAGTCAAATTTAAACTCTGTTTTAAATTAAACTCTGTTATATGTTAAACACTGCATTTGTTAAATGTTTTTGACATCATCAATTATATGTTTAACTTGTACATTTTATTATGAACAAGTTGGGGGAGATTGTTAGATATAATTGCTGACGTTTGTTTATCAGTGTCTAAGCAACAAGTACTGATCAGAGTTTATCAGAAGCCGGTCAGAGTTTAATTAAACTCTGACAGGGTGAAGAGTTTAAAGAAAGCCGGTCAGAGTTTATTTAAAGTCTGACAGGGTAATAGTTGAATTAGCTGTCGGTGCTGAATTGAAGATTCTAGAAGCAATATATTCTGAAGATGGAAAGAAGCAGAATATATTGATACAGCTAAGGAAACGGAATAGAAGACTGAAGCAATCCTTAATTGATATCAATTGTATAGCTAATTTTTAGGAATATCAATTAGATAAGGATTGTGTAACTGTGTACTATATAAACACAGATAGGTTATCCCTAGAAGGGATGCGATCATTGAATATTTTATTTCTTGTAACCTAGAAGCTCTTTGTGATTCATTAACATCACTAAGAGAGAATTATTTAATATAATTCAGTTTGTTGATTTACAAACCTGTGTTCTTAATTGTTATTCTCATACATACTTGATTATATATATTGTGTATTCGGCCTAACAAAATGTCTTACACTTAGGGCGCGGGCGCGCTTGGAGGGGGTGGGCGCGCCTGGCCTTCTGTCAGAATCTTCAACTTGCTTTTTCCTTAACAATTCACACTCTCTTCAACTCCGCAACCTCTTGGCTTCTTCAATAATGATCAAAAAGCATCTCAAAACCCTAGAAACTTCACCACACTGCTGACAAAGCAACTCTGCATTTACTAACACAAAACACATCAAAAACACCAAGTACTTGAGAACAAAACGATCAATTTAAGTCGATTTAGGACGTTCCAATTAGATATGAAATCCACTTATCACCAGATGTTGTAAAAGGCCATCTATGGCGTAGTGAAGGTGTTGCTTGGACTTATTTTTGAAGACCCTTCTTTATGAAGGTGTTTCTTGGAAATTATTTTTTAAAGCTCCTTTTTTGTGGAAGGTGTTGCTTGAAATTTATTTTTGAAGGTCCTTCTATGAGGAGGGTACTGCTTGGAATACCTTGGTAAACCCGTACTTGCGGGGTGCTTATCCGTACTTCCGGAAAGCTCACCAAGAAGAGAGTCCACCCTCTTATGGTGAAGAGAGTCTACGCTCTTATAGGTGAAGAGAGTCCACCTTTTTATGGTGAAGAGAGTCCACCCTCTTATAAGGTGAGGAGAGTCCACCCTTTTAAGGTGAAGAGAGTCATCCTTCTTATGGAGAGAAGAGAGTCATCCCTCTTACGGAGAAAAGAGTCCACCCTTTTATAGGTGAAGAGAGTCCACCCTATTAAGTTGAAGAGAGTCCTCCCTCTTATAAGGTGAGGAGAGTCCACCCTCTTAAGGTGAAGAGAGTCATTCCTCTTATGGAGAGAAGAGTCATCCCTCTTATGGAGAAGATAGTCCTCCCTCTTATGGAGAGAAGAGTCCTCCCTCTTAAGGAGAAGATCCTCCGGGATAATGCTTGGACTACAATCTCAACACATTACATTCTCTCCTTATTTCAACATACGAGGACATCACTACTGTTGCTACTACATTATGCTACTTCTATCTCTTGAATAGTAGATTCAAAAACCGAACTTGACAATGGGCAGCGCAACAAATGACACACAAAGCCGCTCATTCTCGTACACTTACAAAGCATATGTTCTTCTCACATCTCGAATGTTGTCTCTCTCGCAAGCACAGACATATTACGGGCACATCATGTTGTCTCTCGCGCATCTACAGACATATTACGGTCATATCATGTTATCTTCCTCGCATCTACAGACATATTACGGGTAATTATCTGCTCCATATTATTTGCTAATCTTCTACTCCTAGTTGTTTCAGTGACTCGGGAAATTCGGAAGATCAAAGCACGCTTAGTTCTCCAGTCCATCAAGTTGCACTAAAGAACCAGGGGTAGTTGTTACGCCATATTTTTGAACTACTAGAAAAAGTAGATTAGACATCGCACTTAAGACATTAGTTAGAAATGCCACTGATGTTAAAACTCTCTCTTACATCGATTATTAAAAAACCGATGTGTCTTTGTAATCTACACATCAGTTACTACTAAAAACGATGTCTTAAACTCATTTTTAAAAAAAGGGTCGCGCGCTTCCTCCTCCTTTCCCCCTTAGTAAAATATTTCCCCCTTGGCAAAATATTCCCCCTAAACTGAAATTATGTTCCCGCTTTGTAAAACAACAACTTCCCCCTGCTCTTTCTAAAAACATTAAAACAAAAACAATGAAAACATTAAAACAAATTATCCCCCTTTATTCCCCCTTTCTTCCCCGTGTTCTAAAAAATCCTACCCCGACCTCTTTCCAATTAGCTCCAAATTGTTCCAATTACCTCCGAGTAAAAGCTCTAAATTATTCAATTTGTTAAAGTAATAGCTCTAATTTGTTCAATTTGTCTGATGAATGTAAAACCGTATATGAATCAATAAACAAGTCTTTCTCTTATTATTATAAAGTGGAGTTAATACAATAATACATTCTTAGGAGGTTCTCTCCTTAGTCTAATTTTTCAACCTCTTCTAATGTTGGGGTTGGGGGGTATTTATAGGGATAGCCTAATTGGGCTTATTACAAAGTGGGCCTATATACAAACTAATATTTAAGCCTTGTTTGAGAAATGGGCTATGGCCCAACATTTGTCCCCCCCCCCCCCTTTGTTGAGAGCTATATCTTTTAGATTAGTTGGTCCCTGAAATATGAGCCAGAAATAAATAGTAAAAGAAAAGAAAGTCGAAATAATGAAAGCCAGAGAAATTAAGCTATCCACAAAGTTAATAAGGGAATAAAATATTTTTAATTGTTTTCCTGTATTTTTCTTTTTTTTTTCTCTTTTATTTTATTTTATTTTATTTTTGCCACCTGTACGGAACCCGGAGTTTGGCTGTGGCGTTTCGACTTCCCTTGCCTTGGGTAGTGTTTCCTTTCTTTGTAGTGGTTTGTGAGGCTGTTTTGTTCACCGTCATCCCTTCTCTCTTACAGGTACACCCCCTTTTCCTCTCGTTTTTCATACTTTAGTATTCTCTTTTTTTTTTTAAAAAAATTGTCCTGCCTTTCGTTACCCCTAGTATTCTACGCCATGTCTGTCCCATCCAATTCGTCTGAGGCCACCGTTAGTCAAGATCCTCACATAAACTTATCAGTAGATCAAACTCTCGATCCCCTTTTCGATTTGAATAATTTAGAACTTCCTAATGCCGAAACTGGCTCGGGGTTTGGTTTTTCTGAGGACGAGGGGAGAGAGGAGACTCACGAGTCGCCTCCCTTGACTCCCGGTACCGTAACTGAGCGCGAGAGGCTGGTTGCGGAAGCCCTCGCCTCTGGTCATCTAGAATTTAATGACAATTCTAGTCTTAACATGTCCAGTATTTACTCAAATCCCTCGCTGCGAGTGGATATAGATAAGAATTGGGTCGACCTGTCTGTGGGGGGCTATCGCTGCGAGATCCCTAACCCCGATGACCGGATATGGGTTATGCCTGAGTATGGGATGCATGGCATACCTTTAATCCATTTCGATTATGGGTTGCGTCTTCCTCTGCATCCCTTTTTCTTGTGTATGTTCGAGGCTATTGGGTGTGGGGTGGCCCAAATGACCCCGAATGCCATCGCGCAGATAAGCGGCTTCATAGCTCGCTGTGCCGAGGTCAATAGGTTACCGTCCTTGAATTTGTTCTTTTCTATTTACAGTATTCATTATACACGTGGTCAGATTTACTTTTATAAGCGAGCTGGAGTTCGTCTTGTTAATGTGAAGTCATCGAACCATGGCTGGCATGGTCGATGGTTGTTCTGGTATGGGAAGGATCTGGAATTCGTGCCTTCTTGCCGAACTGTGCCTAAGGAGACCATTGACCTTTTAAATGGTCTTAGTAAATACGACGCCGTCTTTCTGAGGACTTTCTTAGGGTCTTGGTCGCCCTATGACTAGTCGCAGTTAAAGGATGAGCCGTTTTTAGGGGGTCACAACCGTAAGGCACTTTAGTTGTGAGTTAACTTTTATTATCCTTGTCTTCTAAGTTTATTACTAACCTTACTCTCTTTGTGTTGTTGTGTTTCAGTTTCAGGTCAATCTTTAAGGCAAGTGCTAGACGGAGGCTTAAAGGAGGAAATGGATAAGGCGTTGGAATTACTTGCTAAGAGGCCCCGTTCCCAGACGTCGCGGGGTAACCAGGAGTCGAATCATGGTGGGAGTGGACCTGGAATGGGTGTCGGCCAAACAACGACCATGGAGTCTGTGCCGGTCGTGGAAATCAACGAGGATGCCAGCGTAAATCAGGGCACGAGTACTGAACTAGTGCCCCGCGACCGCAAGAGGGCACGCGCCGAGGTGGGGAACGATGTCTCCGAGAAGGTCACTGTTAGACGAGGGCAGGAGTTGTTGAAACCTGGAGTCGCAAAGTCGATAACGTTTACCGGATTGCGAGGTGGTGAACGACCTGCCATTTTGCAACCCGAGGCCGCTGTGGAACCAGCTCGCTTCGAGGTTCAGCCTTTCGAACGGTGGACTGCGGGCTCGCACGTGCCACTACGGGTATGTTTTGTTTGAGTTTTATTGTATTATCTCGTTATCCAGTCGGATTGTTATGTTAATCATATCCCGCGTTTGGTAGGTTTTTGAAGCTTTCAACCTGCCTCAGGATTTTAGTTCCAATGTGGACCGTTCTCGGACTGAGGTCGCCGATCGGTGCCTGACGCGCGCAGGGCGGGTATCTTTTTGTTTTCCTTGCAACTTAATTCGTTTTATCTATTACTTTGTCGTGATATCGTGATCAACATACTCTTCCACCTTTATTTTAGTTCCTTGCCGACATGAAGTATATCGTCCAAGAGTATCGGGCTGATGTGGACGGTCAATGGCGATCTGAGTCCCTGCGTGAGATGGCTGTGATAAAAGAGCAGCGAGCTGTAGCAGAAAAGCGAGCTTCTGACGCTGAGGCACGTGTGAAGGAGCTATCTACCGATTTTGACAAATTGAAGATGGACAATGGCGAGGCTATCCGGACGATTGGAAAGCTCACAGAAGAGCTGGAAGGAGGGAAGAAACTCCTTGAAGCGAAACAGAAAGAGAACGATGAGATGAGTTTCAACCTCGACCACTGCCGAGGTGAGCGAGACGTCCTTGCAAAAGAGGTCAGTGTTTTGAAAGCCGAGGTGGAGAAGGGCGTGGAGGAGATTGCAAATGGGCTCGAGGCTGGGTACGGACGTTGCTATTCCCGGGCCGTCGCAGCCGGGATAGATATGGCAGGTCACTCCTTTGACGATTTCTGTGCTGACCTAGCTCGGCCGACGGGGGATGTGGAGCCTGAGGAGGTGCCCAATTGAAGGTGGGGAATGCCCCATAAATTTGTACTTCTTACTTTGGTGGCCGTATGTTGTTAACGTTTAGTAACATCTTATCATAACTAGATGTGTTTTGTTGGGATTTTTGTTTTGTGTCCGTGTCTAGTTATAAAAATGCTGGTTTAAACCTGTTTTGGTTTTGTCCTTTATTCGTTGCTACTTTACCAACTTGGTAGTTTCTAATAGTATAACATGTTAGACTTGTGGTAATTTGATACTTGACATGAATATCATAGCGTTTGCGTATCACGTGGATACTTAAATATAAATGCTGAAAGTTTAGGAGGATATGTCTTTAACTAGACTTGTTTCGAAAATAACTTAATAAAAAGCAGTAACCATGCCAACTTTCCCTTGTTCATGGGAAAAATCTCTTCAGGTGGATTGCATTCCATGCATTCTTCACTGGCACGCCGTCGAGTTGGACGAGCTCATAGGTTCCTGGTCTCAAAGTTTTAGAAATCTTGTATGGGCCTTCCCAAGGTGCCTTGAACTTTCCTGTAACAGCTGGCTGAGACGAGGCTGACTCCCTTAACACGAGATCGTTGACCTGAAAATTTTTGGTTTTTACCTTTTTGTCAAAATACTTAGCTGTTGCCTTCTGATGACGCATTGTGGCCAAGTAGGCCTCTTCTCGGACCTCTTCCAGTAGGTCCTTGTCGAGACGCAGTCCGTCCAATGAGGCAGCAGGGTCGAAGAGGTCAACCCTAGGTGACTGAAGATTTGTTTCCAATGGAATGACGGCATCTGTGCCGTATGCTAGCCTGAATGGAGTGTCGCATGTGGAAGTCCTTGGAGTAGTTCGGTAAGACCAGAGGACATTGGGGAGCTCGTCGGCCCATGAGCGAGGTTGCTCTTGGAGTCGTTTCTTGAGTCCTTGTAGGATGATCCTGTTAGTGACTTCCACCTGGCCATTAGCCTGTGGGTACGCTACCGAGGCTTTGGAGTGCTTGATATGGAGATCTCGCAGCATGGTTTCGAACTTGTCGCCGACGAACTGGGTACCATTGTCTGTTACTACCGTCCTAGGGATTCCGAACCGAAATACGATAAACTCCATGAAAAATTCTATCATTTCTTTCTCTCGAATGCGGGCTAGTGGCTTAGCTTCCACCCATTTCGTGGCATAATCGATAGCAACGACTAGATATTGAAATTGTCCCTTAACTTTTGGGAGAGGTCCCACAATATCGATTCCCCACTGGAAAAAAGGACAAGGACAGAGAATTGGTGTCATTGTCTGCGAAGGGGCGTGGCTGACAGTACTATAAAGTTGGCACGGAACACAGCTCTTGACGTAGGTCTCACAGTCTTTCCTCATTGTGGGCCAATACAGGCCCTGTCTCATGATTTTAAGTGCTAAGTTCTTGCCCCCCATGTGTTCTCCACATATTCCTGTGTGAGTTTCGAGGATGGCGAGCTGGGACTCGACGGGACCTAGGCAGCGAAGTAGCGGTTCTGTCAGTGCACGCCTGTAGAGCTTTGAATCCAGGACGCAATAATTGCGGGCTTTGAACATTATCGAGCGAGCTGCTTTCTTGTCGTCTGGGAGTTGGTTGTTGACTATGTAGTTTAAAAATGTGGTGCGCCAGTCCGGGGAAGTACTGTTAGGCCGAATACACAATATAATCAAGTATGTATGAGAATAACAATAATTAAGAACACTGTTTATGAATCAATAAACTGTATTTATATTAACAGCTTCTCTCTTTATGATGTTAATGAATCACAAAGAGCTTCTAGGTTACAAGAATAATATATCAATAATCGCGTCCCTTCTAGGGATAACCTATCTGTGTTTATATAGTACACAGCTACATACAATCCTTATCTAATTGATATTCCTACAAGTTAGCTATACAAAACTTATCAATTAAGGATTGCTTCTTATCTTCCATTCTGTTTCCTTAGCTGTATCAATATATTCTGCTTCTTTCCATCTTCAGAATATATTGCTTCTAGAATCTTCAATTCAGCACCGACAGCTAACTCAACTATCACCTTGTCAGACTTTAAATAAACTCTGACCGGCTTCCTTTAAACTCTTCACCCTGTCAGAGTTTAATTAAACTCTGACCGGCTTCTGATAAACTCTTGTCAGTACCTGTTGCTTAAACACTGATAAACAAACATTAGCAATTATATCTAACAATCTCCCCCAACTTGTTCATAATAAAATGTACAAGTTAAACATATAATTGATGATGTCAAAACCATTTAACAAATGCAGTGTTTAACATATAACAGAGTTTAATTTAAAACAGAGTTTAAATTTGACTTAGAATAGAAAATATTAAAAACTTACAGTCAGACTTTACTTGACTTCTTCAATATCAGGTACAGTCCTGAGATAATCAATCAGCAGTCTTCTCTCAGCATTCTCAAGTTCAGCTATCATAATCTCTTTCAGCTCCTTATACTCTGGATCTCCTTCACCAGTTTGATATATGGCAGCCCTCAGAGAATAGATACTGTTCTTCTTCATATCATTCCCTAGCCGAATGTACTGAGCTTTATTTGACTCTAAGTTGAATTCTAAGACTTTTAATCCCAGTGCAGTTTTAAATCTAGCACTGTTTCTCTTCATCTCCACCAACTTTCCAGCATGATCTCTATACTTTGGAATATAAGTATTTGAGACTTCTCCTCCTCCAAGCATCACTTTTGATCTCAGCATCTTTTCTCTTAAGATTTGAGCAACATTATGGGTGTGTCTGTTCTTAACTTTCAACAGATAAAGTACATATTCAAGTTCTTCCCATGATTTGAGATTTACATCAGATTCTCCAACTCTATAAACACTTCCATCACTCATGAAGTATAACAGAAACTGCTTCTTCAAGACTCTGTGAAAAATCAACTGAACAGATTCTAACTTATCAAGATTTTCTTGTGTATCCCTAATACCAGATCCTGCCAGTGAAATATTGTCTTGAGATCTGTTATTTATTCTCTTTTCCCTATGTGAACCTAAACCAGACTTATCATAAGATTCTTTTCCAAGTACAGTCCTGGTTTGAGAAAAATCCACAGGTTGAAGTGTCAGAGTTTCAGAGAGTACAGGTCTTAAGAAACCTTTGAGTTGAGGAGGTAGCTGAATTTGCACAGCTTGAGCCTTGTCAGAGGCTGGCTTAACTTCAATAGTATCATCAACTTGAGCAGCGTCAGAGGTTGATTTTGCTAATCTTGTTTCAACTTGAGCAATGTCAGAGGTTGAAAAAATCTTCTTAGGTAACTGTTCTTCTTCTACCAGTTTACCTTTTCCTTTGTCAGCATTTTTAATCACAGGCCTCCTTGAGTACTGTAAACTCTGATCAGAGTTTACATTCTCTTTTATAACAATTCCTTTTTCTTTCTTTCTAGGAGCCTTGATTTCCTTCTTTTTGTAGATTCCAGCTTTAAGATTTTTCTTGTGTTGTTCAGCAAGCATCTGTTCTTCAGCTTGGATATCTTCAATTGTAACATCTTTTCCATGCTCTTTAATAAAGATCCTAGCAGCAATCTCTTCATCAGTAGATGGGTTAGTTGGAACAACTAAACTTTTGTTGAGGTTTGAAGTAGATTGACCACCAGAGTTTATTACACTTCTGTGCTTTTGAGCAGAAATCCTTCTTTCATTTCCTCTGCTTCCCCCATCAGTAGAATCATCCTTCCGTCTCAGAGGTTGAGTATCTTTGCATTTGTCTTTAGGTATACTCTCCCCCTTTTTGACATCATCAGAAAGTAGTACTGATGTCAGCAATTCAAGCGCAGTAGAAATGGAAGTCAGTTGAGCAGACATAGCATTCTGATTGTCCTCAACTGTCCCAAGCCTCTTCTTGATTTCTTCAGAATCCCTGGCTTGCTGCTTGAACATGGCATAGTAAGAAGTTCTGTCAGCCTTTAAAGTAAGATCCCTCAGACTTACTTCATTCCTCAGTTTTGTAAGCATTTGTTGATTCTCATCAAATCTATTATTGAGAGATTTGACTTGAATAACAGTTGCCTGTAAGCTCGTAAGGATATCAGGATTTGTAATCTTCTTGACAGAATCAGATAAAAAATCTGCAGCCCTTTGTGCTGGAAAGACACAATCTGCATTAGCCCATGCATTGTAGTACATATTCTGAAAATGCTCAGAAGCAGCCCTATGAACTTCCCTCTCTTCAGTAGAATTTGCGTGAAGATCAGAAATTTCCACCTGAATATCAGAGTTTGAATGAGAAGGACTAGCTTCAGCATTGTCATCCTCTCTGTGAATATCTTCAAGCACATTTTCAGCAGTGATTTCATCAAGTAACGGGGCAGTGGCATCAGGTACTTGATCTGCTACAGTTTGAGGAACATCAGAGTTTGCTGGAGCAGTAACCTCTGCTTCTCTCTGAACAATCTCAACAACTGATTGTTGCAAAGCTTCAAGGAAAACAATATCCTCATGATCATTATCTGTCGCATCAGCTTGTACAGCAACAGCTTCTGGAACTGGATCAACTCTAATCTGATCAACTTCCTCACCTTTCTCAAAATCAATAGAAATGATTTCTGTGTGAGAAGCAATAGATTCTACTAACTCAGTAGATGCTTGATCAGCTTCCAGTACAGTATCGTCATGATCAAGAATCCTGCTGTCAGAGTATGCAGCAGCTTCCTCCACTACATCATCAGCTTTTGATGTAGGAGCTTCTGTTTCAAAATCCATCAGAAGAGTTTCAGGATTTGCAGCATCCTCAGCAGTTAGAACAGTCTCCTCAACAACAACTGCAGGAGTACTTGAAGGAACAGTTGTAATCACAATCTCCTCATTCTCTGATGTAGGAGCTTCAGTGTCCTCAGGTTCTTTGTCCAGATTGGCAATGATATCACCAAAAAGTTGATCAGCAACTAGCCGTCTCTTTCTCTGATGAAGAGTTTCTTCATCAGCTTCAGTTTCTGAGTCTGCACTAGAAGCAGCAGCAACAGACTTTGCCCTGTGGGCTCGCCTTTTCTTCATTCTTTGTCTCTGAGGCACAGCATCAACATTTGATACCTCAGCTTCAGTGGGTTGCAAACCAGACTTAACTGCTCGAACTTTAGATCTCTTTGACCTCTGTGGTTGAGACTCAGAAGGTCCAGCTTCAGCAGTTGAGACTTGTTGTTGCTGTAAAGTGTCAAGAAATTGTTGCACTGATGCAGGCAACAGTAAAGGACCAACTTCTCCTTTCTTGTTGTCCTTGTTGATAAGGTCAGAGAATATACGTTTGTGCAGTTTAAACGAAAGTATAACATCATCCTCTACTATCTCAACATTTGGACAGCAAAAATTGAATATCAATTGACAAAACCTAGAGAAATAAACAACATTTCTATTCTCTAGCATTTTCTCACCAATATTAGTTAAAACTAATCGAGCAACATCAAATCGACTGCCATAGAGAAGAGAATACCCGATCTGTAGACTATCCGTGGGAATCGCATCCCAATTGGTGCACTTCTTTCCAAAAGCCCGAGTAATGCAATCGAAAAAGAAGCTCCATTCCTTGCGCAAAAATGGCCTTTTGAGTTGACCTATCTTTGTCAAAGGGCCAGAGTAGCCGATTTCTCTCATCATCCTAACCAACTCAGAATCACCAACAGATATCGTGAAAGCATTAAAATCTTCAAGACCCAAAGCATCACGAACAGTAGTAGGAGTAACAACAAATTCATCTTCTTGAAACTCAAAAATGATAGATGGAGATCCAGACTCTCCTCCATTATCATAAGTACCTGTCTGCCAAAAAGTTCGAATTTGAGTCGCAGACAGCTTCGATGGTGCTGTTAAAGCAGTACCAATATCAGAGTGTAACAAGAACCTCTGAATCAAATGAAACGCCTCCGGTGCGTTTTCATTTGCTACAGGAGCAGAATAATTGTTGGGAACAAATTCTAAGTCAGAAGCAATAAACGCTGTTGTTGCCATTAGTAAGATTTGAAAACAAGAAGAACTGGGCTCAGAAAGTGTTTGAGTGGTTGCGTGTGAGTAATAGCTTATGAAAAGATGAGGTGCGTAAAAGATTGAATTGTGTGTATGTAGTGTATTAAATAATAACTGTAAAGATTAGAAGTATGTTAGTGGAACAGATGTCAGTCGTGAATACGCTGACAGCTGTATCTAACAACTTCAAATACACACGTGCAGACGTGGAGACACCTGTCATCACATATAACACTCAAAATATCCGCTTAAAAGAAGAAAAAAAATCAATAATGATAAAATTATCAATTTAAATAATAAAGTACAGAGGAGCTCAACAGTCAGAATAATAATGACTGTCTTGAAACTCCGCACCTTATTATCCCAAGCGCTTCGATTCTAGTAAAAAAATCTTTCAGTTACCCTGTTGAATGCTTTAAAAACCGAAGCATTTTATCAACAGGCTTCATATCTTAAAATTACCATACACCAAATGGCAGGAACCTTTGAGTTCATGGATGTCGAATCATTCGTGAACATGAACTGGCAGCAACAAGCAAACTATATCATCGATGAGTTTCTTGTTCTGTCTTTTCTGAATGATGAAGGTCTTATAGCAGATGATGAAATAGCGGAAGGACCGATCTCTAATCCTTATGTGCACATCATCCGTCCCGGTCCATATGATGTGCCCATCCTGGCAGACGATGATACTATGGAGATTTGTATGATGCTCTTCCAGCAGAGCTTCCTGATGGGTACGGAGGAGTCAATCTTCTTGGAGTCCTGCAAGCTGCAAAGCAGAAAGAGAATCCAGGAAGATGATGATGATGATGATGATTCATCCTCAGGATGTTGTCAAGCAATCCCAGATGGTATAATGATCAGATGAACAACTGGGTAGCTCTCATCAGAAGTAGTAGAGCACAATAGCTTCTGGCTCTAGCTCTTCTGCTTCAGATGTAGCATTCAAGTACTTGTCCTGGTTAAATAGATCTTCTCTTTGTAACCATAGTGATTAGTATGTACCAGAAAGATTAGCTAAACATGAGCATGAAATTGTCTGAATGTAAATTTGAATCAATTAATGAAAACAAATTTGTTTCTTTACATATCAGTATTATCAATATTGCATAGTAATTGTAAAGTAAAAAAAAACGATATCACTTTAAACAATAAACTAACATACTCAGCCGCACTACGAATCACTATCAGGACTTATCAAACACACTCTTTCTTTTCTCCGTTCAATCATACTTTTTCCGAAAAACAAATGACTAATCTCAAGAGTATAAAATGTCTGAAACAAAGAAATTATTTTAACCATCAGAGATTAAAACAAAGTAACCTCGGCGTATTTCACACAATACATCAGTGTTTACCATTTATCCTTCTTTGTCAATAAACTCTTTTCTCAATCTGTACAGTTGTGAAAAATGTGTGTGTAGTAGCAGAGTTTACCGAAATCAGTATTTAGATCATCTCAAAGTGCATAAAATCCACAAACTAAAGTAGTAAAAACTGGTTGCCTAAACTCTCACATAGACACTGATTTTTCTATCTAAACTCTGTATTACTGATATCCTTTCATTTGGATATGTCTTTTATTTGTCACCCCCTGTATTATTTATTTTTATTTTTATTTTTATTTTTTTATTATTTTTCCAGTAATCAGTGGTTGGCACTAGTCACCAAAAATCAAAGATTTTAGCCCTTATTTCATACAATAAGTTCCTGGATCGTCCTAGGCACAACATGATCTCAAAGGAATTTGTGCTCTGTTTGGCATCTTTTGATTTGAGGGTGAATTATTTGTAGTAAGTAATCAGAGTTTAGACTTTTCATCAGTAATTATAATTAACTTATGAGAGAAAATGCAAACAGCTAGTACAGACTCAGTGTATAGGATCAATAAACTAAGAGATGGTTTAAATATAGAGACAGTATCATGCTGTGTTAGCTTACTGCACATATTTGAGATCAGAATCTATCAACTCTTAAGGAGTCACAATTACTTACTGAGAATTATGCTTCATACAAATTTCTTCATTGGTCCATATGTTCCAGACAAAGTTATAATCAGAGTATGACATTAAACTGTAACTATCAGAGTATGACCAACAGAGTTTATCATCAGAGTTTAACATGCTGGTTCACATAACAGTTAACACATGTAAGAAATCATGAACAGTAAAAATGAGTCTAACCCGTATCTCTAGTCAGAACCAGAGACCATTCCGAGTTCATTTACCAATCTTGTAAAAGTAGCTTCACTCAAAGGTTTGGTGAAGATATCTGCAAGTTGTTGATCTGTAGACACAAAATGAAGCTCAATGTTTCCTTCTTCCACATGTTCTCTGATAAAATGATACCTTATGCTGATGTGCTTGGTCATGGAATGTTGTACTGGATTACCTGTCATAGCAATAGCACTTTGGTTATCACAGAAAATAGGTATTTTAGAGTACCTTAACCCATAATCCAGCAGTTGATTCTTCATCCATAAAATCTGTGCACAACAGCTACCAGCTGCTATATACTCTGCTTCTGCAGTGGATGTAGAAATTGATTTCTGTTTCTTACTGTACCAAGAAACCAATCTGTCACCTAAAAATTGACAGCTTCCACTTGTACTTTTTCTGTCTATCTTACAGCCTGCAAAATCTGCATCAGAGTAACCAATTAACTTAAACTCTGATTCTCTAGGATACCACAAACCCAGGGTTATGGTTCCTTTGAGATATTTGAAGATCCTTTTTACAGCTGTTAGATGAGGCTCTCTGGGGTCTGCTTGAAATCTTGCACAAAGACATGTTGCATACATGATATCAGGTCTACTTGCAGTAAGATACAGTAGAGACCCTATCATTCCTCTGTAGTTAGTCATATCTACTGAGGCTCCTGTGTCTTTGTCAAGCTTCGTTGCTGTAGCCATGGGAGTTGTAGCAGATGAACTATCAAGCATACCAAATTTCTTTAGAAGATTTCTGGTATACTTTGCTTGATTGATAAAAATCCCATCATCTGTTTGTTTGACCTGTAAGCCTAGAAAGTAACTAAGCTCTCCCATCATGCTCATTTGGTACCTGGATTGCATAAGCTTTGCAAACTTCTTACAAAGTTTGTCATTAGTAGATCCAAAAATAATATCATCTACATAAATTTGAACTAAAAGCAAATCATCACCAGAATTGAAATAAAACAAGGTTTTATCAATTGTTCCTCTTGTGAACCCACTTTCTAAAAGAAATTGAGCAAGAGTTTCATACCATGCTCTTGGTGCTTGCTTTAGTCCATATAATGCCTTGTCAAGCCTGTAGACATAATCTGGATGCTTGGTATCTACAAATCCTGGTGGTTGTTCAACAAACACTTCTTCTTCAAGCTTCCCATTGAGAAAAGCACTCTTTACATCCATCTGAAAGACTTTAAACTTCTTGTGTGCAGCATAAGCCAGAAAAATCCTTATGGCCTCCAATCTTGCAACTGGAGCAAAGGTTTCATCATAGTCAATTCCTTCCTGTTGTGAATAACCTTTTGCCACAAGTCTAGCCTTGTTTCTTGTAATCACACCTTCACTGTCAGTCTTGTTTCTGAAAACCCACTTTGTACCTACAATTGATCTATTCTTTGGTCTAGGTACAAGTGTCCAGACTTCATTTCTTTCAAATTCATTTAACTCTTCTTGCATTGCTGTTATCCAGTGTGCATCTTGAAGAGCTTCCTCCACTTTCTTTGGTTCTGTTTGAGACAAGAAAGCATGATACAGACACTCGTTATTTGTTGCACTTCTAGTTCTTACACTAGCATCAGGATCTCCAATTATGAGATCAGGTGTGTGTGCCTGTGTCCACTTTCTTGCTGTTGGTAAGTGGTTTCTTGCAGCATTATTGAATCCTCCCCCTTGATTCATGCTCTCCTGATTCATATGTTGACTTTCTGCAGCATCTGAGGCTCCCCCTGAGTTGGATGGCTCAGTGTTTGAACTGTCAGAGTTTGAATCAGTTTCTTCAATTGACTCACTTGCTGTGTCATGTTGAGCTTCTTCACGCTCCCCCTCAACTGGTTCTTTATTTTGTTCAATTTGAGAATTTCCAGTTTCTCCAGTATTTACCAGTAGAGGTTCAGAGTATGCTTCGTCAGAGTTTGTCAACCCTGCTTCATCAGAGTTTATATCATCAGAGAATATATCTTCATTTTCAAAACGCAGTTGATCATATCCATCCTTGTCTTCAAGTCCAATTATTTTCTTGTCATCAAACGACACATGTATAGATTCCATGATCACCTTAGTTCTTAGATTATAAACTCTGAATGCTTTTGTTGACAATGGATAGCCAACAAAGATTCCTTCATCAGCTTTTAATTCGAACTTTGTCAACTGTTCAGGATGAGTCTTCAACACAAAGCATTTGCATCCAAATATGTGAAAATATTTCAAATTTGGCTTCTTGTTTTTCACCATTTCATATGGTGTTTTCCCATGCTTGTTGATCAAAGTTGCATTTTGAGTAAAACAAGCAGTTTGAACAGCTTCTGCCCAGAAATAGGTTGGTAACTTTGCTTCATCAAGCATTGTTCTGGCAGCTTCGATTAAAGTCCTGTTCTTTCTTTCAACTACACCATTTTGCTGTGGAGTTCCAGGTGCAGAAAATTCTTGTTTCACTCCTCTTTCCTTGCAGAAAGCTTCCATGATTGAGTTTCTGAATTCAGTTCCATTATCACTCCTTATAATTTTGACTTTGTGCTGTGATCCTTTGTCCAGTAGATTTACATGATCCATCAGTATTTGAGCAGTTTCATCCTTCTTTGACAAGAAATATACCCATGTATATCTAGTATATTCATCAACAATTACTAGAGCATATTTCTTTCTGCCCATAGACATCACATTTACTGGTCCAAAGAGATCAACATGTAGAAGATGATAAGGTTCCACTACTGAAGATTCAGATTTGCTCTTGAAAGATGACTTCCTTTGCTTGGCCTTTTGACAAGAATCACATAGACCATCTAGATTGAGTATTGATTTTGGAAGTCCTCTCACAAGATCCTTTCTAATAAGCTCATTTATATTGTTCAAGTTTAGATGAGAGAGCTTCTTGTGCCAATTCCAACTCTCTTCATTTGACATTCTGGCTGTCAGACACACTGTCCTTCCATCAGAGTTTGTTACCAAACTTGCTTCATAAATGTTGTTGCGCCTTTGTCCAACTAGAACAACTTTTCCAGTAGATTTACTGATAATTTCACAGTATTCACTATGAAAATCTACATGGTTTCCTCTGTCACAGATTTGACTCACAGATAGCAGATTATGCTTGAGTCCTGAGACTAGAGCTACATTTGTGATGATGACACTTCCAAGATTGATATTGCCATATCCCAGAGTGTGTCCTATGTTGCCATCTCCATAGGAAACTTTTGGGCCAGCCTTCTCCTTAAAGTCTGATAGCAGGGCTTTGTTTCCAGTCATATGTCCTGAGCATCCACTGTCTAAGATAAGTGTGCTCTCTATTATACCCTGCAATCACAAACAAACACTAAGTGTTAGTTTTAAGGATCCAGACTTGCTTGGATCCTTTGTCCTTCTTAACAGTGTTAGCTTTTGCAGCGGAATCAGCATTATCAGAGTTTAAACTAACATTGTCAGATTTTACACTAGCAGAGTTTGCTCTAACCCATTTTAAATTGGGTTTTAGCTCATAATAGTTATGATAAATTGCATGATAACTCTTACATGTGTAAATAGAATGCCAAGTGCTCCCACAATGTTTACATAAAGTCTGTGGTTTTACTCTAACATAATCATTCTTTACTTCTGAAGTAGAAGGTAAAGAATTAATATGTTTGTTCTTAGTGCAAAATCTAGCAAGATGATTAGAACTACCACAATTATAACATGTTTTTCTTGAGGCACTAGCATTAGGCATATGATTATTTCTATTATTTACGCCTACTTTTCCATTCCTATTTCTCTTGGACCCTTTAGGTTTCATGGCAGACTTAACCTCTTTGAGCTTATGTTTAAACTGTTTTCCTGTCATTAAACCAACATTAACCTGCTTCTCACAGATTTTAATTGATTCTTTAACAGCTTCTAGCTCAACAAGCTTCTCTGTTTTAGATTTAATATCTACTTGTTCAACACAAGCTTCAACTGGCTCCTTAACAGCTTCTTTCACAACTACAGATTTTAGCTTGGTGGATTCTGGAACAAATATCACAGGTTTAAGTTGTGGTTTAACCTTAACTTTGTCTTTAAACCTAAGTTCATCGTTTTCACAATAGCCTAAACCTACAGAATCTGTTTGAAACACTTGATGAGTGTCTCTTCCAGAGTTTGTCCAAGTCATAATTACTTTTCTTTCTTTTTCAAGTTCAGATTCTAGCTGCTTATTTAACTTAAGCACTTCCTGTTCAATATAAACAGCATCATCTCTTTCTTTTTGAATCTGCTTCATATTCTCAAGTTCTCTTTCAAGAAACTTGTTTCTTTCTTTAAGACTAAGATTCTCAGCTTTAATTCTCTCATTCTCTAAAGTCTGATCCCTATAGCTAACATGTACGCTTTTCAGATATACTCTTAACTCAGATATATTATCAGTATCATAAGCATAAGTAGTTAGGGGTACCTTATTTTCAGATGATTCAGTCTCATCTCTGACAGTAGCCATAAGAGCATAGTTTTCTCCATCATCAGAGTCTGAAGTATCTGCCCAGTCTTTGCCTTTAGAGATGAGTGCTTTCTCAGATTTGCCTTTCTTGCACTCTGGAGCATAATGACCCATCTCCTTACACTTGTAGCACTGGATTTGAGACTTATCCTTCTTGCCAGACTTGGTCTCCTTTCCATCAGACTTTCTGAAACTTCTCCTTTCAGAGTTTGAATCTTTCCTTGAGAATCTCTTTCCTTTCTTGAAGTTCTTGAATCCCATCTTCTTAAAGGTCTTCACCATCAATGCAGCCATTTGCATCAACTCCTCTTCATCATCCTCAGAGTCAGAAGCTTCATCAGAGTTTGAGTCATCATCAGATTTTGATGACTCACTTTCAGATTTAATTACTAAAGCCTTTCCCTTGGCTTTCTTCCTTGATGATTCCTTCTTGATGAGCTTCTCCTCGACTTTGAGAGCAACAGATTTTGTCTTCTTGCTGGATCTCCTGTTTCTTTGTTCTATCTCCAGTTCATGAGTCTTTAACAATCCATAGATCTCATCAAGATCTGTATCAGCAAGATCATAATTATCTCTGATTGTTGTTGCCTTTAAATCCCACTTTTCAGGTAGAGATAACAGAAACTTGAGATTTGACTCTTCAAGTTCATATTCTTTATCAACCAAAGACAGATCATTCAACAGTTTGCAAAATCTGTCATAAGTCTCAGTCAAGGTTTCATTAGATCTTGAATCAAAGTGCTCATACTCCTGTGTGAGTATTGTTTTTCTGTTCTTTTTAATAGCACCTGTTCCCTGGCATCTGACTTCCAAAGCATCCCATATTTCTTTGGCAGTTTTGCAGCCAATTACTCTGTTAGACATTACATTATCTAAAGCACTGTGGAGAAGATGTCTAACCTTTGCATCTTTTGCAATTGATGAGATGTCCTCAGGAGTCATATCTTTCTTTTCCTTTGGAACAGTCTTTTGTGCTTGACCATCAACAACAGGGGACAATTTAGTTGGCATATGAGGACCATCATTAATTCTGTCAAGGTATTCTGGATCTGTAGCCTCCAGAAACATGGTCATCTTCACCTTCCAAATCGGATACTCTACTGGCCTGAGAATTGGAACCCTGATTGTTTCATATCGACTCACAGAATTGGGCTTAACCTGTTCAGCCTTAGAAGCAGTTTGATTTTCTTCAGACATGATTAATACTGTGTTTGAATCGTAAAACTG
This sequence comes from Heracleum sosnowskyi, assembly GCA_030848705.1. Classification (NCBI taxonomy): domain Eukaryota; kingdom Viridiplantae; phylum Streptophyta; class Magnoliopsida; order Apiales; family Apiaceae; genus Heracleum; species Heracleum sosnowskyi. Next base: position 8,661,936 of record CM061245.1, read on the forward strand.
TATATATTAAACAGCCTTGGCTCTGATACCAATTGTTAGGCCGAATACACAATATAATCAAGTATGTATGAGAATAACAATAATTAAGAACACTGTTTATGAATCAATAAACTGTATTTATATTAACAGCTTCTCTCTTTATGATGTTAATGAATCACAAAGAGCTTCTAGGTTACAAGAATAATATATCAATAATCGCGTCCCTTCTAGGGATAACCTATCTGTGTTTATATAGTACACAGCTACATACAATCCTTATCTAATTGATATTCCTACAAGTTAGCTATACAAAACTTATCAATTAAGGATTGCTTCTTATCTTCCATTCTGTTTCCTTAGCTGTATCAATATATTCTGCTTCTTTCCATCTTCAGAATATATTGCTTCTAGAATCTTCAATTCAGCACCGACAGCTAACTCAACTATCACCTTGTCAGACTTTAAATAAACTCTGACCGGCTTCCTTTAAACTCTTCACCCTGTCAGAGTTTAATTAAACTCTGACCGGCTTCTGATAAACTCTTGTCAGTACCTGTTGCTTAAACACTGATAAACAAACATTAGCAATTATATCTAACAAGTACTGATTTCACTTACTGGAAGTTCATGAATTGTTGGAATTGACAGCTCTTCGACATACACGGGGTGAGAGTTGGTCGGGATATTTGATGAGGCCAATTTGGATAACGCATCGGCCCACTGGTTTTCCAGTCGGTCGACGTTTGTAATTGTCCATGACATGAAGCTCGCCAATAAGGATTGGGTTTTTTTCAAGTAGGATGCCATTCTGTCATTGTGAGTTTTGAATTCGCCTTTGATCTGTTTGACCACTAACTGGGAATCGCTGAAGATATCAATGATTTTAGCTTCCAGTTCACTCGCTAGCCTAAGGCCTGCTATCAGGGCCTCGTATTCTGACTCATTGTTGGTTGCTTTGAATGAGAATTTGACTACTTGTTGAACTTGAAAACCTTCAGGGCTAATCAAGATGACCCCTGCCCCACTAGTTTCCATGGTGGATGAACCATCGACGTAAAGTGACCAGGGACATGAGGATAGGGGGTTTGCCGCCCTTGGAGGGTTTTCTTTCTGGGAGAATTGACATTCAACAACAAAATCTGACAGTGCCTGAGCTTTCATCGCTGTCCGAGGCTTGTACTCGATATAGAATTGGCCTAGCTCGACAGTCCATGCGGCGAGGCGACCAGTCATGTCGGGTTTATGTAGTATTCTTTTTAGGGGTAAGTTGGTCATGACCTGAATCTCGCGACCTTGGAAGTAATGTCGTAATTTCCTACTCGCGATGACGAGAGCAAAGACCAGCTTTTCAATTTTTGGGTACCGCGTTTCCGCGTCCCGAAGTGTATGGCTGACATAATATACTGGTGACTCCGTTCCTTCTTTGGATTTTATCAAAACAGCGGCGATGTTGACATCGGTGGCGGCGAGATAGATTCGCAAGGGCTCGCAGCCGACTGCATGGGTCAGTACGGGGGGAGAGGTTAAGAACTTTTTAAGCTCGGCCAGCGCCTCTTGGCACTTGTCATTCCAATCAATCTTTGACGTTTTAGCTGTCTCTTTGATTACCTGAAAGAAGGGTGCGCAGCGTTTAGATGATTGGGGGATAAATCGTCTCAGAGCAGCGACACAGCCTGTTAAGACTTGAACTTCCTTCAGGGTGGATGGGCTTTTAATGTCCATGATGGACTTGATTTGAGAGGGATCTGCTTCGATTCCTCGCTGAGTGATCAGGAAGCCGAGGAACTTGCCAGTGGTGAGACTGAACGAGCATTTTGCTGGATTGAGTCGCATACTATGGAGGCGAATTGTCTGAAAGGTTTCTCGCAAATCGTCAATGTGGTCCGCAGCTTTCTGAGACTTGGTGATCATGTCATCGACGTAGACCTGCATATTGCGACCGATTTGCGAAGAAAATATAGAATCCATCATTTGCTGGAACGTCGCTCCCGCGTTGATGAGCCCGAAGGGCATGTTTTTGTATGCAAAGACGCCTCTATGCGTGATGAAAGCGGTTTTTTCCCAATCTTGGCTGTCCATTTTTATCTGATTGTAGCCTGAAAATGCGTCCATGAATGACAAGAGCTCGTGGCCCGCAGTGGTGTCGATCAACTGGTCGATATTAGGTAGTGGGTAAAAGTCCTTAGGGCATGCCCGGTTGAGGTCGGAGTAGTCGACGCACATGCGCCATTTACCGTTGCTCTTTTTCACCAGCACCGCGTTGGCGAGCCAAGTGGGGAATTGTACTGGTTCAATGAATCCAGCCGCGAGCAAGCGATCAATCTCGGCATCGATTGCCTGTTTCTTGTCCTCTGAAAAGACACGCTTCTTTTGTTTAACAGGTCGGATTTTTGGATCGAGGTGGAGTGAGTGGCGAGCTATGACCTCTGGGATCCCGGGCATATCGCTGGGGTCCCAAGCGAAGATGTCGGAGAATTCGCGGACGAGATCGACAATTTTTTGTCTTAGGGGGTCCTGGAGTTCTTTCCCAATTTTGACTTTTTTCTCCGAATTTCCCAGCACGAGTTCTATATCATCTGTATCCTCCATAGGTATACAAGCTAAGGTCGTGGGAACCTCAATGGCGTCATTTGGGTCGATTTCTATCACCTGATTAATGGAGGAATCGTCGCCAGCTTTCTGTCGTGGGATCACGGCGGATAAGTAGCACTTTCTAGCTGCGACCTGATCGCCTATGACCTCTCCTACCCCGAAGTCTGTGGGGAACTTCATTTTGAGGTGAGGAATCGACGTGATTGCCTTGAGGGAGGCCAATGTGGTACGACCGAGGATGGCATTGTAGCTTGACGTCGCATTAACAACGTGGAATTTAACCATTTGCCACGTTTGGCATGGAGACACTCCAAACAGGACAGGTAGGTCGATAGTACCCACCACCTTGACTTCATTCCCTGTGAACCCATATAAAGGGATATTGACATTTTCTAGCTTGCGATCTCCGAGGTCCATTCGTGAAAATGCATGGTGGTAGAGGATATCGACTGAACTGCCGTTGTCGATTAGGATCTTTTTCACAGTGTTCGTGCCTACTTTGGCGGTGATAACCAGGGCGTCTTGATGGGCTTCGATTAGCCCTGACGGGTAGTCATCATCTGAAAAGGAGATAGTCGGCGTTGGGTTGTGTCTTGGCTTCTTTGGGGCCTCTGGGTTGATAGAAAATACCTCACGGGCGTATGACTTTTTGGAGTTATTAGATGTGCCCCCGGCGGAGTGTCCCCCTGCGATGACGTCAATGACTCTGTCGAGGTCATGGTTACGCGAGGTGGGGTGACTGTTATCATCAATGAAATGGACGAGTTATCCTCGACGAATTTTGCCTTCAATGAACGAGCTAAGTTGGAAACAGGATTCTGTTGTGTGGTCGGTATCTTCATGGTACTCGCAATATCGGGAGCTTGGAGGTCGTCCTGGCTTCATTGGCCTTGGAGGACGGTAATCAGGTTCTGTTTTAAGAATTGCAAGTATAGTTGCCTTATCGGCATTGAGCTTGGTGAATTCCTTTTCACTGCGATCCCGTGGCTTCCATGATCTATCTACTTTGTCACTTCTCTCCGTTTTGTCTGGCAATGGAGTTCGGTGATCATGGGAGCGGGATTGGGAGTCATATCCACGCCTTGCATTATTTTGCGGAGATCGTCGTCGTGGACTTCGACTTCTTTCCCGTTTTTGAGAAAATCGTCGGGGAGACTGAATGCTCCCCACGGCTTCTTGTAATGTCATTCTATGCTCAATGATTTGAAATGTTGACTGGAGAGTGCGAGGATTCTTCTCGAAGAATTCTTCTAGCAAGAGTGCATGTCGGTGCTTGTCAATGCCAGCGGCGAGATAATTGATGGCGAGCTCCTCGATTAAGTTTGGAATGTCGGTGACCTCTGCTCGGAAGCGAGCTAGGAAGTCTCGTAAAGACTCGGAGTGTCGCTGTCGTATTGTCATCAACGATGCAGTTATCTTACCCCCTTTATAATTACTGGAGAAATGGCTTTGAAACTTGCTTTTCAAGGTGTACCAGGAATCGATGGAGCGTGGTGGCAAATTACTATACCATCGTAGCGCTGTGCCCTTTAAGCAGGTGGAGAAGAACTGGCATCTGGCGACTTCGGAATGGCCAAAGAAAGTCATTCGCCCGTCAAAGGTATTTAGGAACCCGATAGGGTCGCACGACCCATCAAAGTAATCTAAAGCTGGAGTTTTCAAATTTCTGTCAATCTTCGCGATCTCAATCGATCGGGACAAGGGGCTCTCTGTGGAGACGGGTAGTCCGGAATGATTTTTTATGTAATCTTGGCACTCGGCGAGGTCATTCTGCATTTTAGCGATGTCCTCCGGACAAAATGACTCGCATGAATCACTTCGCCATGAGGAATCATTTGCTGACGACGTCATGCGTCGCTTTGGAGGTGGTCGGGAGCATTGGGATTCGCTGGATATATCCTTATCGAGGTCATAATTTTCCTCGTAATCCTCATCCAATTGCCGATGGGGATCCTTGTTACGACGCGAGATCGTCATCTGCTGCAACTCGTGTTGCAGACGTCGAATCTCCCTATGTTTCTCTAGGCGAGCCTCCAACAAACATTTCTGCTCCTCCAAATACGCCAGTTCATCGTCTGACCCAGCGAACTCTTCAAAACGGTGAGTCTGCACCGGTTGCTTCCTTTGTTTCCGCATCTTAAGCAAGTGCAGACGTGCGTCGCTTGTTAGCACTTTTTTGCATGTTGGAGTCATGACCCTCAATCGTGTGTCCACGGGGGGTCCAGGGGATCCCTCATTTTGGTCATCTGTGGGGGGAAACAACTCCCGAGGCTGCAACACGGGAGGTAATTGTGCCCCTTCCCGACGAGGTACTGTAACCACCTCGTTTGTGTCACCTATTTTAGAGATAAGCGGTTCACTCTCCTCCATATCGGTTGGAACTAAAGAAAAAAGAGCTCCTTCTAGCGCCAAATGATGAATGTAAAACCGTATATGAATCAATAAACAAGTCTTTCTCTTATTATTATAAAGTGGAGTTAATACAATAATACATTCTTAGGAGGTTCTCTCCTTAGTCTAATTTTCCAACCTCTTCTAATGTTGGGGTTGGGGGTATTTATAGGGATAGCCTAATTGGGCTTATTACAAAGTGGGCATATATACAAACTAATATTTAAGCCTTGTTTGAGAAGTGGGCTATGGCCCAACATTGTCCCTATAATACCTCAATTTGTTCAATTTGTTCATTTTCTCAAGAACCCTAACGATTTACTTTCAAAATTTGGTTCATTTAATAGATTTGCTTGGAGAAGGATTGGTTCTGCAAATACTTAGGTATATTTACATCTTTGGTTCATATTTTCTTTGTGGAAGTGTATAAATGTATTTTCTTTTGGGTTTTTTCAAGAAAGAGTACATGTCTTTTTTGTGTACATGTATGTTCTGTGTATAAGTTGTGATTGAAGTTTGTTTTTTCTGTATAAATATATGTATAGATGTGATTGGGTACATGTATGCCTAATTAATGTGCAAACTTATGCAAATTTGTGTTTGTTTATATTTCCCTGAGAACCTTTTACAGTAGTTTGTATGCAAATTTGTGTTTGTGTATAAGTATGTTTAAAATGCAAATTTGATGTTTGTTTAAATGCATATTCGGTGTTTATATTGTTGTGAAGCTTGTTTTCCATAGCACTTCTTCATTTTTCCTTGATTACATATTTTTTTCAAGTTATATAGCTGGGACCATTTAATACAGAGGCAAACACGTTATTCTACAATGAACAGGAAGAACAGAAGCATTTTCCCAGGAAACTAACCCTTTCTCTGCATCTTTCATCAAAGGTAGCAAGGCGATAAGAACTCTGCGCAGAACCTGCATTTTGTTGGAGGTAAGTAGCTAACTCCAATCAGTCGTATTTCTGCTTGTTTACTAGTATTTGATGCATTTGTAATATTTCGTATCTTGATCATATTTCCTAATTTCCATTAGCTTTTTGTCCAGCAAATATCCAATCTGTTTGTTGCATGAGTTATTAATTAGGCCTTAATAATCAAGCATTTGAACTTGCATCAGTAGGATTATGGCAGAGGATGATGTCATACATGTCCCTGCAGCAAATGGGAAGATGCCTCTACTGGTCTTCTTTAGAGATTTAAGGTATATTGTGAAATGTAGTTGGTGTTAACATTTAGAGTTAACCTCTTACACCATCTGACCATATATTTTCCGGACTTTAGAGAAGGTTCTCATTTTCAGACCCAATCCATCAGTTAACAAACTATTGTACAATGATGAATTCAATATATAAATGAATTTGTTATATAATCTAGTAGTAAACTGCAGGATTGGTATCATAGTCATATTAAATCAAATCATAATTATAATTTATTTATATTACAAAAATCAAATTAGACAGCTTAGTCTGACTAGGTATGTAAGCTGACACTTTGAAGTTAAGAAAAACCAGCAGTGCCAATTGTTACTACTGGTGTATCATCTTGAGGCTAAGCCACAAACACAAAAACCGGGAACCCACTAGAGACCTGTAGATTCTTTATCCTTGTACTGAAAGTACGTAAGTTGTATGTTTTTCATCATGCAGATAAGTCACAAGATTAATAGATTAGCATTTGGATACTTTCCTGGTGTTTTAAATCCTCTTGATGGGTATTCTACATATTTCATATTTTTATCTAATACACAATTTATTTACTACAAATATTCTTGTGGCAACATCTGCTAGCTAAAATGTTTTTTTATATTTCCTAATTTTAATCTTAGCGTGCAATGGACACAAGAACCTCCAAGTGGGATGTACCAGTATTTCATCAAGGTTAGTGCCTGAATCAGTGCCTCTGAATTTCACTTTTAATATTTATATTCTGTCCCTGATATGCAATTTTTTTTTATGTGTGAGTGTAGTAGAGCGGAGTGAAACAAAACAAGAATTCTTTTTTTTTTGGGATTGATTCTCATAATTTATGTATATTATCTTAGAATAATTTTGCTAATTATTCTCCAGATTTTGCCTCTTTCCAATTCATTTGAGTTATACGTTGTTGAAACATGAATGTGGATTGCTTTCCTCTATATATATTAAATTTTGAAAGCTACTAGGATATAATTCTCAACCATATGCATGCATCACCCATGCAATGATTGATCGTCTTATAATCTTTTAACTAGATTGGATGATTTACAAGCCTCTGGCGCGGTCATTATTTTTCTATCGGTCAAATGTCTTGAACTTTTTTTTGACCTATATGCTGTGCTAAAAAGTTTAGGTTGTACATTATTAGGCATCTTAATATGCGATGATATATGATTTACTCAGATTGTAGCACATGTTTACAAAACTTAATCATTTGTCATGCAGGTGGTACCAACTGTCTACACAGATGCCACAGGAAGTACCATTCAGTCTAATCAGGTTTGAAGGTTTATGTCCATTACATCTCTTATGTTCTGTAATGTTCTAGAAATTCACACAAGTATTGGCCTTTATCTGGTGTAATTCTCAGTGACAGAGCATTTTAGGACCGCAGATCATGGTCAGGCGCTTCCAGGAGTTTTCTTCTTCTACGATCTTATCTCTCTTTATTGCAGGGTTATTGTTGTTGAGTTAGATTGATCCTATATCTCTTTATTGCAGGGTTATTGTTGTTCTAAGTAGTTAAAAGTGAAATCAAAGGGAAGAAGAATGAGGGAGGACGGCTTTGTCTTGGTACATTGCTAGCGTAAGGAAAGCCACACCACAACTAAAGATGCAGCATTAACAGAAGTTTCTATATGAAATGTGCCTATATGAATGTAGTTTTGATATTTGGATGGTTTGGATTATGTAGTTAGTTTCGATATGAATTGGATAATGTAGTTGGCCTATTGAATTTTATATTCGGTTTTAGTATATATTGGCCTTTTGATTTCGATATCAGGTAATTTTGGTTTGGCTTTTTGATTTTGGTGATTTGGTTTTGGTTTTTGGCCATGTCAAATAGGGCATCCATGTATTAAAAAAATACAAAACTTACATCACTTTCGCAAAAAACCGATGTTAAATATCACAAGTAACATCAGAACACTAATGTCTAAAGAATAGAAACCGATGTAAAAGAGAAACATAGACATCAGTTCCTTATTACGAAACCGATGTTAAAAAGGAACATAGACATAAGTTCCTTATTAAGAAACCGATGTTAAAAAAGAACATAGACATCAATTCCTTATTAAGAAACCGATGTTAAAAAGGAACATAGACATCGGCTAAAAACCGATGTCTAATACCCCTACATTTCTCTACACATGCAAAGACATCGCTTATCTTTTTCAATAGACATCGGTTTTTAGCCGATGTCTAATGCAGTTTTTCTAGTAGTAATTGGTTGCCTCAATTATCTCCTAATTTCCCAATATTAATCTAGTAATAATTAATTGTTTAACCACTAAGTAATATCCTCTCTCTGAAACGAGGAAATAATCAATATCAATCAATTAATGATAGAAAATATCTCCAAACGATTCTTTCAAATCAGGAAAGAATCACAACGCTAATATAACTCTAAAAAGATAAAATCAACTTATCTCAAGATATCCCTTAACAATCACAGGGATTAAAAACACTATTCTATCACAGAACTGCGTTGGCTTGATCCCTATATATAAACAGGGTACGCAGGCATCTTGGAATAGGATCCGACACATGTAACAAGTCGAGACACCTTTCAAGTCCAGCCCCGAACATCCAAAAAATCCCAAATCCCCCATTATTACAATTTCGTTATTCCAGCGATCCCCAAAATTTGTTATCATCAAATTCCTCCGTTAACAGAAGGGTTCTTTTTTGTATGGTTATGTATAATATGTATCATGAAGTTGTCACAAGGACTCTTTTGCTAAAAGCTTGGAGCGGTTGGAGATGCTCTTAAATTATATGTAAAGACAAATATATATCATAAAAAAGTTGAAGAAATGCCAATGCCCTAATTTCACAATACGATTATATGCTTATATGATTGTATGATTATATGCTTGTTACGACATATTTTGAATTATATGCCAATGCTCTTAATTGTATGATTATATGCTTGTTACGACATATTTTGAATTGTCTCAATGCCCTAATTTCTCAATACGAATCTGTAATGTCACATTTTGGCACAGTTTAAATTTCTTCATTTATTAATTATTAATTCAAATTAATAATTATTTGCTTAATCACAAAGTTTTATTTTCTTTCTGTAACGAGGAAAACAAATCTCAATCAATGAATAATGAAAAATATCTTCAAACGATTATTTCAAATCAGGAAAGAATCACAATGCCAAGATTAAATCAGATAAAATCAGTTTTTGCCCATGTTAACGAAGTTTATTCCTAAAGTCCCTCAGGAATGCACACAATTTCACAGAACTGCGTGAGCTTGACCCAATATAATTTTTTACGTGGGCATCTTGGCAAAATGTATCCAATACACGAGACAAATCGGGACACCTCCCAAGTCCATCCCCTCTTTTTCGTATAAACCCTAGTCCCTAATAACATCCACATAATCCTACAAAATCACTCTATTAGTTCCGGCACACCACCGATTCATGTTGTTACCAAATTTCTCCAACAGCATAATCTATTAATAATTAACTTAAGAATAATGCTAGATGTAGCGAATTTGGTACAAAAATAGTTATAAAATGACAGGTGTCTTTATCTCATTGACTATAAATCAATTAAATATGATGGACCTCCCCGTTGCATTCACATCATTTTCACCGATTAAATTGACATACCATCAATGTCACGTCATTTTGTACCCAAATTTTGTACCCAAATCAGTACCTGTAGCATTACTCTTAACTTAATTCCAAGTTAATTATTTCCTCTCTCTGAAACGAGAGAAAATCAACAATTAATTATAGAAAATATCTTCAAACGATATTCTTCAAATCAGGAAGGTAGTCCAACGCGAATCTAATTCTGAAAAGATAAAATCTACTAATTCCCAATCTATGTATACTATTATATAATGGTTATTTCATTGAAAGTTTTGGTTTTCAGGTTTTTTGGTTTTTGGGTTTTCGATATTTTATTCTATTTACTAAATATAATAAAAAACACAAATAATAATAACTAGTCGATTGTTATTAAATAATAACATTAACTATTTATAACCAATTACTTTTTAAGCTAAAAGACATTACTTTTCTCAATCTTTTATAATGTCTCCTCTTTTTTCAAAAATACCACGCACAATTTTCTTTTTCAACTAAAACATGTTATTTTTTCTATATTTTCTTACAAAAATCCCTCATTTTCCAAAAACATCACGGAAAATTACATTTTTCAACTAAAACATGTTATTTTTTCTATATTTTTTTACAAAATCCCTCATTTTCCAAAAGTAACACAAGTAAAACCTTACTTATTTATTTTAAAAACTTTTTTAATACTTTTAATAATTATAAAAAATTACCTATTTTAACATGTCTACTTAATTTTTTAACAAACACAATTAATCTATACAATCTATATAAAATATGGAACATTGAAAGTTTTGTTGGTAGTCTGGTCCTCTATAATTTGATCACGCAATCTACAACCGTTAGATCTTTTCAATCAAATCGATGAGAACTGTACGATAAATACTTAAAATTATTATATACCCTACCTTTTATATTTTTTTCTAACTAAAATTCCTTTTTTTCTAACAACATTACGAGTAATTCTATTCAATAAAACAAAATAATAATAATATAATTGCTAATAAATAACTAATTATCTTTTTCGGCTAAAAAACATTACATTTTCTACTTTTTCTAACTCTCATTTTCCAAAAATATTACGGACAATTATCTTTTTCAACTAAAGCATGTTAGCTTTTCTATTCTTCCTTTCTAAAATTATTTTAATACTTTTAAATATTATAAAAATTACCTATTTTAATATGCCTACTTATTATTTCAGCTAAAATACCTTACTGTTTTTAATTTTTTTCTAACAAAATCCCCACATTTTCCAAAAATGTCACGGACAATTTTCCATTTCAAGTTTCAACTAAAACATATTACATTTTCTATTCTTTGTTACTAAAATCCTTTTTTCCAAACAAATTATGGGCAAAACCTTACTTATCTATACTATTTATACTATACTCCATATGTCCCTCTCATTTCTTTACGGTTTTTTAACAGTGCTTGACACATATTTTAAGGCTTCTATAAAGTATAGCTCTAGAACTTATTTTTAAAACTTTCTTTTTCTAAATAAAAATTTAAACATCATATTTTTATTCAAAAGAAGAAAAAAATTAAAATAATTTATCGAAGTATATATTAAAGAAGCCTTAAAATGTGTGGCGAACCCCCGTCCCCCAATGTAAAGAATTGAGGGGGACGGATGGAGTATTATCATTAAAAGTTTGGTCGGTCGGTACCAGCTTTTTTTGGTACATCGTGTTTTTACTTAATTATTTTTACTCATTTATAAAAAAGTATTAAATAATAACTTACATATATATAATCAATTACCTTTTGATCTAAAACACATTATAAATATTGTTTTTCTAAAAAATCCCTTATTTTTCAAAAATATCACGAACAATTACCTTTTGCAACTTACTTTTTCTATTTTTCTTACTAAACTCCCTTCTTTTTCTAAAAATATCACGGGCAAGCCCTCTACTTATTTATTTTAAAACCTATTTTAATTCTATTAATTATTAAATTTTAAAACTTATTTTAATATTTTTAATTATTAAAAAGGTTTACATATTTTAACTGGTGATTACCTTTTACAACTTACTTTTTCTAATTTTTCTTACTAAACCCCTTAATTTTCTAAAACAATCACGGGCAACCTCTTTACTTATTTATTTTAAAACTTATTTTAATGCTTTTAATTATTAAATTTTAAAACTTATTTTAATGCTTTTAATTATTAAAACAGTTTACATATTTTAACATACCTACTTATTTTTTTAACAAATGCAAATAATAAAATATTAAAACGTAAATAATATAATAGTAATTATTAAAAATAATTTGTGTATCGCACGGATTTGAAACTAATAAAATATTAAAACATAAATAACAAAAGAACAACTATTAAAAATAATACGTGCATAGCACGGATTTTAAACTAGTACATCCGTAACAATCAAAGGGATTTAAAACCTAATCATATAACATAACTGTGTTGGCTTGATCCATTTATGATAGGCAGACATATTGAAATATGAAATAGGATCCGACACATCTAGCAAGTAGAGACACCTTTAAAGTTCAGTCCCAAGCATCCAAAATTTCAAATTTTTATTGTGATATTAATTATATTTTAAATATTATTGTTTGGCTAATTGATAATAAGCTAGATTATAGCTTATAAACCCGTAAGAACTTATGGAGGGTGTTTGTCAACCCAATTTATAAACCAACTTATAACTTGTATGTTCATAAGTTGAATGTTAGTAACAACGTACATTTTCCTTAACTTATTGACTTATTACTTAATTTCTTTGTCTTTTAATACTTCATATTTAATTTTTACATTTGTGTTTTTAAATGTTTTTTAAATTTAAAATGCATGTATTTAGCTCATTGTATTTAATAATTATTTTTAAAATATAAATTAGTAAATTTGTAACTAACTTATAAAACTTATCCAAACACCAATACAACTTATAAAAATTCATCAACTTATCACTTATATGACATTTATTCATTTTAAGGTATAAGTCAACTTTTTTAAGATACCCTAACACGCACTATACACGTTGTAAAATTATGGGACTCCATACACCATATTATATATAAAATATAGTACATGTACACTGTCAAAAAACATCGCACCGGCACCAACGGGTAACGGGGTCACATCACATGCCTGCATGCTTGCAGCACAGGCCATAGCCACAGGTAGAGCTGGTCAAACGGGCGGTTTCGTCCGGCCAACCCGTAACCGGCTCGCGACAGCTCATATAACTCGGCTCGCTGAAAGGCTGGTTCAATTCGGCCATAGCCACGGCTCGTATAACTCGGCTCGCTGAAAGGCTGATTCAATTCGGCACAAACCACTATAGTGAAACGAGCCGTACACGAGTCCAGAATTTTTTAACCGCGAATGGCACGGCACGCCCCGTGAACCGCAACCCGCCCCGTGAACCGCCAACCCGTATTGAACCGCAACCCGCGCCAACCCGCCTTGAACCGCCAACCTGCCTCGACCCGTGAACCGGTCGCCTGCAACAGTCGCGTGCTCAACGGTAACCTGTTGCTGCTCTCTCTGTCAACCTCAACGTCTCTCTGCGCCATTGCACTCTCTCCACAGTCACACCACTGCACCCCAACGGCTAGTATTTTTCCCCATATAAATACTCACTGCACACCAGCACTCTCTCCACACCATTGTACTCTATCTCGCTCTATCTCTCGACTCTCTACTCTCTCTACTTTGATTTTAAAAAATCCGGCAAAGCTTTAAATAATTCATGCGAGAAACAATCCCGACAAAACTTTAAAAAAATCCGGTAAAACTTTGAAAAAAATGGAAGAAGGAATGGGAACAATATCATCTCAAGGTTCAACCCAAGCAACCTCGATGTCACCACCTCGATCCGTACAAACCGGTATTTATCTCGTTTTTAATTTTATTTTTATTATGTTTTTAATATTGTTTTTTGTTAAAAAAACATTCGGTTTTTATGTTTTTAAAAACATTCATTTTTTATGTTTTTAAATAATTATTCGTTTTTTATGTTTTTAGATTCGGTGTGAATATTCGTTTTAAATATATTCGGTATTTATATGTTTAAAAACATTCGATTTTTATATTTTTAAAAATATTCGGTTTATTATGTTTTTTAAAACCATTCGGCTTTAAGTGTTTTTAAAAAATATAAATATTTTATCCAACATACATAAATATTTATGTTTTAATATTCATTTTATCTTTTATTTTTTAGGTGGTTCCTCTAGTTCTACTAGACATTCGTCACATGTTTGGAATTGTTTTTCGAGAGATCCAACGGATGATCCGAAATGAATTAAAGCTTGTTGTTTGCTTTGTATTTAAAATAATCGACAACTAGACCCTTTTATTCACGCTAAATGGAGAGGTACGGGTACACTTGATCGGCACTTGAAAAATCATCATGGAATAATGAAGCAAAGTCATGAAAGTGGAGCGGCACGTGGAGGTGCACAACAAACACAAATTGGTGGTTTCGTGACTTCGTCTCCCGGTGGAGTTATGCATTTTTCCTATAGTAGAGATAATGATAGAAGATTTTGCTACTTATATTACTTTAGACGAGTTACCTTTCTCCCACGGTGAGAGTCCGAATTTAGAGCACACGATTAAACATTCAATAAACTCGGTAATTAGAAGAATTCTTAGGAACACACTTAAACGTCACACACAAAAACAATATTATGCTCAACGTGCACAATTAATTGAAAGTTTCGCTAATTTTGATGGTACGGTTTCTTTAACTAGTGATTGTTGGAGTTCGGGTCAAGGTGAGCCTTATATTTGTGTTACGGTTCATTGGATTAGTGATTGGCAAATAGAAAAATGAATTATTGCTTTTGATATTATGGATGAGTCACACACTGGTTATAACATAAAACAAAGAATTTTAGATACAATAAAGAAATTTAATTTGTTTAACAAGGTATTTACAATATCTTTAGATAATGTCGCTTCTAATAACAAAGTCATGGATTATATTAAGAACGATATTCCTTTAATTTTAGATGGAGTATTTTTACAGGTTAGATGTTGTGCTCACATAATTAACTTGTCGACCCAAAAGGGAATTACACCAACCCGGTCCCGTGTCCATCCTCCACCAACCCGGCTCGCCAAAAAACTGGCACGGCACGACACTCCCGCCCGTTTGGCCACCTCTAGCCACAGGGTTAGTCGGTTACGTTTTCCATACAACACAAGGTTAGTCGGTTACCTAAAAAAATGTTAAATACGATGACTCTTTATTTTGGCTCTTAACTCAAAAATTGAGAAGATAAAAGAAAAATGTTGATTCAAGAAATTTTTAGTGAATTTTAAAAGAGTATTTTCTCTCTTCTCAATTTTAAGAGCCAAATTTTTCTTTTAACTATTATTATATAATATATACATAGCTACACATAACACGTACACTCACTCTCTTCTCACTTTTTTTTTTGCATTCTTATGAACTAAATAATAAAATATTGATTAAGTTGGAAATATATAAATCATTAATGTTGGAGATGAACATGTAATAAATCACTAAAAACCTATATTTTATACTCCCTTCGTGTAATATCCCGGATTGTTTTGTAATTTTAATAGATTAAAATTTGCTAGAAATTAGAATTAGAAGTGGATTAAAATTTAAGATAATTTTATAATTTGATTTTAGAATAAAAATATAGAATTAATGAGTCTTTCTAATTTAATTTTGTTGGGATTTAGTTTAAAGTTTTAGTTGGCCCAATTTAATTAAAATTGACCTATACATATCTAGATATGAGTGTGTTAAAAAAAAGATGAAAACCTAGCAAACATGAGAGAGAGAGAGAGAGAGAGAGAGAGACGCCGAAAGAGAGAGAGGAGGAGGAGAAGGAGAAGAAGAAGAGCACGAGAGGAAGATTCATAACAAGTTTAGAAAAAGGGGTAACGGTTCTTGTACTCTTTCATAATATTTCAGGTTGGGTACACTGTGGAAGCTTGTTGAGAATATCGATGTGAACTTGTGAATTTCGTACTACGTGATTTAATGTAAATTATTGGTTAAGAATAATTGTTCTATTGGAATAAATTTTGTTAAGTACAAGATATTGATTATTGAATTGTAGAGATGCGTCTCCGATTTTATGTTTATGAATTATTGAGTTTGACCGTTGTATTTGACTTTTGTATAATTTTGTATTTATTGAATAAAGAAATGTATTTTATTTTTAGTTTCGATTTAGAATTAATAGTTCGAAAAGTCGGGCTATTACAGTTGGTATCAGAGCAGGCTGTCCTTCGGGGTGTGTTAGGTATGGGACTAATACATTCTCTAGGGTGCGATCTTGTGGACGATAGTTTAAGTTTGACTTGTACGAGAATTAGTGGGTAGACGTGTCATGTGATAGGATTGTTGTGAATTTGGGGACCAAATTCTTTTAAAGAGGGTAGTTTGTAATATCCCGGATTTTTTTGTAATTTTAATAGATTAAAATTTGCTAGAAATTAGAATTAGAAGTGGATTAAAATTTAAGATAATTTTATAATTTGATTTTAGAATTAAAATATAGAATTAATGAGTCTTTCTAATTTAATTTTGTTGGGCTTTAGTTTAAAGTTTTAGTTGGCCCAGTTTAATTAAAATTGACCTATACATATCTAGATATGAGCGTGTTAAAAAAAAGATGAAAACCTAGCAAACATGAGAGAGAGAGAGAGAGACGCCGAAAGAGAGAGAGGAGGAGGAGAAGGAGAAGAAGAAGAAGAAGAGCACGAGAGGAAGATTCATAACAAGTTTAGAAAAAGGGGTAACGGTTCTTGTACTCTTTCATAATATTTCAGGTTGGGTACACTGTGGAAGCTTGTTGAGAATATCGATGTGAACTTGTGAATTTCGTGCTACGTGATTTAATGTAAATTATTGGTTAAGAATAATTGTGTTATTGGAATAAATTTTGTTAAGTACAAGATATTGATTATTGAATTGTAGAGATGTGTCTCCGATTTTATGTTTATGAATTATTGAGTTTGACCGCTGCATTTGACTTTTGTGTGATTTTGTATTTATTGAATAAAGAAATGTATTTTATTTTTAGTTTCGATTTAGAATTAATAGTCCGAAAAGTCGGGCTGTTATAGTTGGTATCAGAGCAGGCTGTCCTTCGGGGTGTGTTAGGTATGGGACTAATACATTCTCTAGGGTGCGATCTTGTGGACGATAGTTTAAGTTTGACTTGTACGAGAATTAGTGGGTAGACGTGTCATGTGATAGGATTGTTGTGAATTTGGGGACCAAATTCTTTTAAAGAGGGTAGTTTGTAATATCCCGGATTTTTTTGTAATTTTAATAGATTAAAATTTGCTAGAAATTAGAATTAGAAGTGGATTAAAATTTAAGATAATTTTATAATTTGATTTTAGAATTAAAATATAGAATTAATGAGTCTTTCTAATTTAATTTTGTTGGGCTTTAGTTTAAAGTTTTAGTTGGCCCAGTTTAATTAAAATTGACCTATACATATCTAGATACGAGCGTGTTAAAAAAAGATGAAAACCTAGCAAACATGAGAGAGAGAGAGAGAGAGAGAGACGTCGAAAGAGAGAGAGGATGAGGAGAAGGAGAAGAAGAAGAGCACGAGAGGAAGATTCATAACAAGTTTAGAAAAAGGGGTAACGGTTCTTGTACTCTTTCATAATATTTCAGGTTGGATACACTATGGAAACTTGTTGAGAATATCGATGTGAACTTGTGAATTTCGTGCTACGTGATTTAATGTAAATTATTGGTTAAGAATAATTGTGCTATTGGAATAAATTTTGTTAAGTACAAGATATTGATTATTGAATTGTAGAGATGCGTCTCCGATTTTATGTTTATGAATTATTGAGTTTGACCGCTGCATTTGACTTTTGTGTGATTTTGTATTTATTGAATAAAGAAATGTATTTTATTTTTAGTTTCGATTTAGAATTAATAGTCTGAAAAGTCGGGTTGTTACACTCTGTCCCTCTCATTTCTTTACATTAGGGAACGGGGGCTCGACACGCATGTTAAAACTCCTATAAAGTATAGTTTTATATATTATTTTTAATACTTTTTCTTTTTAATAAAAATTTAATGTTTGTATTTTTATTCTAGAAAAAGAAAATTTTAAAAATAAGTTGTGGAATTATACTTTATATGAGCCTTAAAATGCGTGTCAAGTAGTGGAAAAAAACTGTAAAGAAATGAGAGGGACAGAGAGAGTATTATTTATAAACAGTGAACTAAGAGACTCTTGGAGATGCTCTAACAGCAAGTCCAATGCAATGCAATGCTCTAATTGCCATTGGTATAATTTTGCATAAAATGCTAAAATTGCTAACTCCAAAGGAGTTTCATACTTGAATGCATATATGCATAAATGCATACTAATTGGTGCCAAATTTTCATCCAATGATGCTGATATGGGTTAAAATAAGCCCTAAAAATATAATTAATATTACATTAATAGACCTAGTTGGTCCATAAATGAAGCTCATTAATGAGGCCCGAAACCCTATTTAAATAATAATTTCATAATTAATATTTGGGCTGAAAATACAACCTGTATTAGGAGACGTCCAGTACATGCTTGTTTCAATACAAGTCCGTTTTTAGACATCGATTCCAACATGGAAACAACTTCTACGAGGAAAGATCTAGAATCAATCCTTATTCACTGTCAAGAAGGAGACTTGGCCTCCAAGTCTCCTAACCGTAACCAAAATACAAAGCTCCCGACTCCTATATAAAGGGTCTGACCCCTCATCTCAGAACTACATTTTAGACTTCATCCTCGAATACGGGCGTACAAGTCACTCCGTCCTTGGTGTGCCCCTACCGCCATAGCCCGAAGGGCAACAACAAGAACTACGTCTTTTGGCTTGATTCTCAATCACGGATTGAGATACGTAGGCATCTTATGATGACCGATTTAGTCACGAAACACGAGACCAACCATAAAAGCTCGAAGTTCATCAACCCTAGTATTAAATTCACGAAACCCTAGCCACAATTTGAAGACCTAATTTTTATTCCTTAACAGATGCATATATGCATCTAGTCACATCATCAATTAACCATAAAATTAATGCAAGTTGGTCTACTTTAAAGTAATTCTGGTGAGTTGTACAAAAATTTATCTAAATATAGAATTATTTTGTTGCAAAATGCAATTAGCATTGGAATGCATATTATATTTTAGCACCAAAAATCATTTTTTGGTGTCATATTATAGCAATAATTATAACCATTGTGTATATAGCATTGCACTTGCTCTAATAAAGAGATCCATACCAGTTCGGCTAAACTAATTATTACTTACGATTTTTATGTTGCTTAAAATTATACGAAAAAAGTATAAAAAATTTAATTAATACTCCCTTCGGTCCATAAAACCGATCTTTCATAAAATTTCAAAGTCAAACCACCCCAACTTTGACTGATAATTAATAAATAGTATTCAAAACAAAAATTATGGAATGTATATTTGATTTACTATTAAATTGAATTTTTAAAGTTGTAAAATTTTAAATTAGGAATGTATAATTTACAGGTCCAAAATACGGGTCCGATATAAATCAAAATTATAAAAATGATAAATTAAATTTTAATTTGTTTTTTTATAATTTTAATAAATCATAACTCATAATCCTTATAAATTATAGTACTACTTTAGATTCGATCAAATTTATCATTCATAAGCAAAATTCATACATAAAATAATTTTATGTAAAAAATTATCTTAATTACATAATCATATCTCTTTAGAAATTATGTCATTTTATATTGAAAATTATAATTTAATGAAAAAAATACTATTTTTTAAGTCATAACATGATAAAAAATGAATGAGTAGTGATCCGCGTGAAAAGATCCGAATCGAATTCAATCCAATCTTAATCCGAAATTCATTCGATTTTGATTTGAACTAGACCCTAACCAAATAATATCTGATTCAAATTATATCTTAAATATAATATAATTATGATTCAAATCGAAAGCGGTCCATTTACCTGAATTGCCATGTCTAGTAATCACCTCTTGTTTTGGATAGATATTATTAGGGCGGTGCATTCGGTAAAAATCGAACCGAATCGATTTTTTTCGGTTAATCGAAACTAAAATGTTGAAAAAAAAGGTTATTGAAAACTGAACTAAAATATATTCGATTTTATAACCGAACCGAAGTTATTATTTCGGTTAATAACGAAAACCAAATTTAAAAATCGAAATTATATAAAAGTTGCTAGAATTACATCAGAATCTTTCAATCCTTGTGTGCTTCTCAAACTTCAGTTCAGTGTCCTGCTTTTTCCTGGCCATTAGTTCCGCAAATTAAAGATAAAGTTTTATTAGTAAATTGTTGTTTACTGGCTATTCCAAAGTCGGTGCATTAAGAACGAGATGCTTAATATATCTAACACCCAGATGAAATGCTGCAGCCTGCAAATATACTAGTTAGTAGTCATCACACTAATCTGCACTCACATGAGAAAGTATTAATATATGTTATTAATATTAACAACATTAATATTTTATAAACAATGAGTAATTAGATTTTTCGATTAACCACAGTTAAAAACTGAAATACCAAAAAATTGAATTAAACAAATATTTCTACTGAAAACCGAATCGAAATATAAATATTGGTTAACCAAACCAAAATTATGTTGGATTATTATTAATCTAAACATAATTATAAATCAACGTGTCATTTGTGAACGTTGTAGGAGAAGACTCAGTCTTTTAGGTAGTTGCATGTGTTTAGGAAATGAATAAGCTGACACGAGAAAAACTAGGAAGTCTTCCTTGTTTTTAGACTTGTTGTTTATAGCTTATATATTTGTATTTTTATTCTTGTAATCATCGAGCAAGAGAATAAGTTTTTCCATATTAGTAAATCAATCAAGTTTGTTCTGTTAGTTTCTTATATTATTCTATCATCGGGTATCAGAGCTTCAATGGACACAAGCAAAAGCAAAGAAGGGACGTACGGACTGAGTTATCTAATGCTGACGAAGACGAACTATACCACCTGGGCGACAAAGATGAAAGTTTTTATGCAGGCTCATGGGGTATGGGAAGCAATAGAACCCAAGGATCCTAAAGCGGATCCTAAAGCTGTCATCGAGGATAAGGTGGACAAAAGAGCATTGGCTGTAATCTATCAAGGCATTCCAGATGATATGTTGTTGACAATAGCGGAGAAAAAGATGTCCAAGGAAGCATGGGGGGCCATTAAAACCATGTGTCTAGGTGCAGATAAGGTGAGAAAAGCTAAGGCTCAAACACTAAAATCTGAGTTCGAGTCGTTGAGAATGAAAGAAACGGAACAGTTGGATGATTTCTGTATGAGACTGAATGGCCTGGTCACGAATATCAGGACATTAGGAGAGAAGATTGAAGAAGAGTACGTTGTTAAAAATCTATTGAGGGTTGTCCCAACCAAGTTCCTTCAAATTGCATCAGCCATTGAGCAATTTGGGAATTTGGATGCCATGTCTGTAGAGGAAGTAATAGGGTCTCTCAGGGCCCATGAAGAACGTCTGCATGGTCAAGTGGAGAACAATGAGGGACAGCAACTGTTGCTGACAGCAGATGAATGGCTTAAGAGAGAAAACAACGATAAAAAAACTCCTTCATACCCGAGAGGAATGGCTGAAAAGATCAGCGAAAAACGCTCAACCTGGTGGGAGTGATTATCGCACGAGGGACAATCGGATTGTACGTGACAGGAGTCAGGTAAAGTGCTTCAATTACAGTGGTTATGGTCATTTTGTTGCTGAGTGTCGAAAACCAAGGAGAACAAGACAACAAAGGGGTGAAGTAAATCTGGCACAACTGAATGATGAGGAACCTGCATTGTTAATGGCTCTTTGTGAAAATGATGAAGGGGAAGTGATTTCATTCACTGAAGACAAGGCATCAAACAATATTAGAGAAACTCAAGAAAACACTTGGTATCTCGACAATGAAGCCAGTAATCATATGACTGGCAATCGAGAAAAGTTTGAAAAATTGGATAAAGCAGTGAAGGGAGAAGTAAAATTTGGTGATGGTTCGTTGGTAAAGATCGAAGGAAAAGGATCAATCAGGGTCGTTTGCAAAAATGGAGAAACTAGAGTGCTACATGGAGTGTATTACATACTTACACTTAAGAGTAACATCATAAGCTTGGGCCAACTTTAAGAGGAAGGAAATCGAGTTATCATAAATGGTGAAAACTTGTGGATCTATGACGGTTGTGGGAAGCTACTCATGTAAGTCAAGAGATCAGTAAATCGACTCTATAAAATTCACATCGAAGAGGCACAACAACACTGTTTGTTGACAAAAAGTGAAGAAGAAGCTTGGCTATGGCATCAAAGACTTGGGCACGTGAATTTCAAGGCGATGAAACTGATGTCAAAGAATGATATGGCTCATGGACTGCCTCATATTGTCCAACCGAAGGAAATTTGTAACGGTTGTCTGATGTCTAAGCAAACACGTAAGTCGTTCCCTGCTCAATCTAATTTTATTGCAACAACTGCTTTAGAATTAATTCATCTAGATTTATGTGGTCCTATTTCGCCACCAACCCCAGCTGGAAATCGATATTTTATGCTCTTAGTTGATGATTTCAGCCGCATGATATGGGTATATATGCTTAAAACTAAGGATGAAGCTTTGCATTGTTTTAAGAAATTTAAATTGCTTGTTGAGAATGGTGCAAAACAGGGCATACGAGTTCTGTGAACGGATCGTGGTGGTGAGTTTTGCTCAAAAGATTTCACTACTTTCTGTGAAGCACATGGCATACTACGACATTATACGGCACCCTACACACCACAACAAAATGGTTTCGTAGAACGTCGCAACCGCACAATAGTAGCCATGGCCAGGAGTTTGCTAAAAGAGAGGAAAGTTCCTTTGCAGTGCTGGGGAGAAGCTGTCAGACATGCCGATTTTATTCTCAACAAACTGCCAACTCGAGCAATGTCAACTACCACTCCGCACGAAGCTTGGTTTTGTCAAAGGCCAAATGTAGAATGTTTGAAGGTTTTTGGATGTATAGCCTACATGAAGACACCTGCAGTTCACACTAAAAAACTTGACGATAGGAGTCAAATGGTGGTCCATTTTGGCAGGGAACCGGAACAAAAGCTTTCCGTCTGTTCAACCCACTCACAAACAGTATACTCATCAGTCGAGATGTTGTTTTTGTTGAGCAAAAGGGCTGGAATTGGGAAAATGTAACAGACACTGGGACACAACGAGGAGGACAGTTTATAGTGGAAGACTACACCCAAGTTGCGGTTACTGAACCATAGTCACTTTCAACGCCTCAAGCTTCAATGTCCACTGATACAAATTCTCAGTTTCAAAATGACGACACAGTTGGCTCAAGTGCCTCCAGTTCTAGCAGTGAGCAGCCTCACAAACTCAGAACACTAGACGATATTTATGCTAATACAACAGCGATCGAGTTAGAATAAGAGTTATTTTTGATGGGCATTGATGAGCCTGTCTGTTTTGAGCAAGCCATTACAGATGATGTCTGGAAGCAAGCAATGACTACTGAGATCGAGTCGATCAAAAAAAACAATACTTGGACATTGACAGACTTACCTAAGGGGCAAAAGGCTATCGATTTTAAATGGGTCTTTAAGCTCAAAAAGGATCAACATGGAGAGGTAACAAGGCATAAAGCCCGCCTTGTGGCTAAAGGCTATGTGCAACCACTACGTCAAATTTGGGCTTTCGTCCCTCTTTTGTACAGTAAGGGCTGTGACACTTTGGAACAAACGAGTGGCTAAAGATCATCGTCCCAAGTTTTAGCCACACAATTGTTTTTCGAGTGACCGAAGACACATTTTTTGGAAGATTTAGTCACAATTTATAAAAGTGTGACAAGTGAGAGATGAAACAGCATGTTTTTTTTGTTGACTTTGACCAAATCCAACATTTATAGTCATACTTGAGAGATAGAAGTGTGACAAAAAATAGTGACGCTTCTTTGCTGTATCTAAATGTTACCAAACGGTCACAGTCATTTTCGGGGATGTGGCTAAATGTGAAATAACCTATGGTCACTACATTTTATATGTGACTAAAAAGTAGAGTTTTCTGCATTATGTCAGATCTTTGTTCGCTAAGGCAGCTAAAAACTAGTGACTGTATTATTGTGTGACTAAAAAGTACTCTGTTTTCAGGAACAGAGCATTCTGTTTTGAGGATCCTCATTTCCAACTGATCTGTCACATTATTACATTAGGGTGTGGCAAAATATTTGACCACTGGACATGAAGTATTGGTATAGCAGATTAACCAGAAATGACAAACACAAACTTGATTTATCCAAGTTGCATACCAGATGAGCTTAAAACTTGATAATGAAGCTTAAAACTAGAACAATTCAACTAATCCATGTCATTCGGCCAACATTAGAATTCACCATTACATATTAATTCTTCATCAAATAAAAAACAAAGAAAATGACCAAGACAATGATAACATTATACAACTTCCCACGTATGACATGAACCTCCTTTCGAAGATCTTCAACTGTTGACATGCAGTTTTGCAGGTCAGTCTTCACAACATCAACTTCTTTCTGGATCTTGATCTTCATGCCAACTGGTTCAGGATCAATCCATTCCCAAAACGAACATTTGGGTCCAGAAGACTTGAAAAGGGAATTCAAATTAAAAGCTGTTTATTAAATTTAACAGATGAAACTGATAGACATCAGCTTACCAATGAACTTGATTTGTGGCACACCCGAAATCTTCTTCCAGGGTTGTCAAGTGTGTTTGATGTTCTAATCCGGGCAGGAAGACCACAGTAGCACAGATCACATCGATTTTGGTTTGAGCTGTAGGAATTTGAAGACGACATCATGATCAGGTCTCTTTCTTTGCACACACCTGGAGAAAAAAAACAGGAATTCAAACAGAGCATAGAATTTAACCATACAATAGAATTTAGCATTACATAAAAAACATGGAAAATGACAAACATAATGATAATAATTACCGGATTCAGTTAGCATTACGTATAATAATACCCTTACAGTCCTGTCTGAAGTAATCATCACGAGATTCATTACCCAAGTCACGTGGATCTACAGGTGGTAATATATTATCATTGTGAGGAAAAATTACAGTACTGAAATCCTCATTGACATCATCGTACAGATCTCTATAATTCTTAGGAGGTGTCATCAAGACAATAGACATTTTTTTATCCAGCTGGTCTTTAACATAAAACACCTGTCGTGCTTGTGAGGCCAATATGAACGGATCATCCTTGTGGCCTAATCTGTTAAGTTCGACCAACGTGTAACCCAAGCCATCTTGCTTGACACCATTTCTACTGTCAACCCAGTCGCACATGAAAAGAGGAATTTTCTTAATATGATAATCTAGTACCCATATCTCTCGTAGAACCCCGTAATAAAAGTTCTTTCCATAGGTTACTACTTCTTTAGAAATGTGCATCTCAGTTGCCTCTACACAAACCCCACTGTTCTGGTGAATTCTGCCATCACGAATTTTTGTACGAAATGTATAGCCATTGATGTCATATACATCGTATTTGTTCACGATTCTGCGTGCTCCATGTGAGATCCACTTAACTGTTTCTGATACACTTTCGTTGGAGATCGATAACTCGCTTTCAACCTAAATTACACAATAACAAGGATAAGATTCAGCTTGCACAAATTACAATTGAGAAAAAACTAAGATCATACTGATTTAAATATTACCTTGTTGCGTAACCAGTGACCAAACGTTGTGCTATGCTCTTTCTCCAGCCATGCTTGTTGTTTACCAGGATGTTTGTTTTTCAAAAATGTCATGTGTTGTCTGCAAGTACAAAAATGAGTATCAAATATGATCCTACTGTTAAATAAAAGAAAAACACAAATAAACATGTTCAGTAGGAGTCCTTACTCGATATACGGCACAACTTCAGGCGTATTTTGCAGTACATAGAAATGTGCTTTCATGTAGAGATCTTGAGAAACTTCAACTGGTTTACCAGCTGACAAAGGAATTCCCTCTTCATTACCATTTTCAGATGTGTTGTGCTGGTGTTCTGGAATATCAATGGACCTCATGCATTTTTTGTATTCGTTGAAGAACGCAATTGTTTCTTCTGCAATATGTTCCTCAGCAATGCATCCTTCTGGGTAAGCTTTGTTCCGCACATGCCCTTTAATAACTTTCATCATCCTCTCAAAGGGATACATCCACCGAAAGCATATTGGGCCACATAATTTGACCTCTCTAACAAGGTGCACAGTTAGATGAAGCATAACATCAAGAAAGGATGGGGTAAAGTATTTCTCCATCAAGCACAGTGTAACACAAAGCTCCTCATGCAATTTATCGAGTTCTGCTACATTGATTTCTTTGCTACATATTGATTTGAAAAAAAAACAAAGTCTGATAATAGCATATCTTGTGGGTTTAGGCATGATAGACCGTATTGCAATTGGCAAGAACTGTTGCATAAGCATATGGTAATCATGTGATTTAAGTCCCATAAGCTTCCTATCCTTTTCATTCACCAAACTAGAAAAGTTGGAACAATAACCTTGCGGAGCCCTTAAGTTGTGTAATGTGCCACAGAACATGTCTTTTTCATCTTTAGTTAATGTGTAGCAGGCTGCAGGAAGTAATGTCTTCTCGCCTTGACTTTTAGCCTGCAACTCTTGTCTTATCCCAAAATGTGCCAGATCCTTTCGAGCGTGCAACCCATCTTTCGTCTTGCCCGGAACATTTAGTAATGTTCCGATAATACTCTCAGCCACATTCTTCTCAGTGTGCATGAAATCAATACAATGTTGGACCAAATTATACCGCCAATACCTAAGTCGTCGATTCCATATGTTGAATTTCTTCCAATAGGTCTGTTCTTTCTGTCCGCCAATACTCTTTTTTGTTTTCCCCCCTCTTCCAGTCGAAGTCTCCATCAGTTCTGAATCTTTATCCTTATATCCCTTCCCCCACATATTCCGAATAAATTTAACCTCGTTGAATATTTCTTCCCCTGTCATAGGATCTGCAGCAGTTCCCCACTCTTCTTTTCCATTGAATGCCTTAGTTTGCTTTCTGAATGGATGACTATATGGTAGATATCTTCGGTGACCACCATAACTCTGCTTGGCAGAGAACGGAAGTCTTACACAATGAGTTTCTTTCCTGCACACCACACAACCATGGAATCCACTATAAGGACAGCCACATAATGCACCAAGAGCAGGGTAATCATTAATCGTCCATAAGACAACAGCACGTAAAGTGAATTGTTCCTGTGCATAGGAATCATATGTTTCAACACCTTCTTCAAACAAGAGCTCCAGATCATCGATCAAAGGATCCAAAAACACATCGATATCGTTTCCAGGCGTTCCCGATATTAATAACGAAAGCATGATGAACTTTCTTTTCATACACAACCAAGGTGGAAGGTTGTAAATGACAGTTAATACTGGCCACACACTGTGATTCCTATTCCCTCTGTTTACATCAACCCCGTCTGTGGAAATGCCAAGCCGAAGATTTCTTGGATCAGATGCAATTTCCGGAAATTTGTCGTCTATTGCTTTCCATGCAGGTGAATCAGATGGGTGCCGTAGAACACCGGGCTTTTTCGAACTGGTGGAGTGCCATATCAAATCTTTTGATATGCTTTTCACTTTATAAAGTCGTTTCAGTCGTGGAATAAGGGGGAAGTACCATAATACCTTTGTAGGAACATTTTCGTATATGACTTTAGTCTTCTCATCCACCTTCCACCGTGACATGCCACAAGTTGGACATACCACCATGTCCTTGTAATCCTTCCTGTAAAGAATGCAGTTGTTAATGCAAGCATGTATCTTTTCGTATCCTGACCCCATTGCTGTCATTATCTTTTTGGCCTCATATGTGTTGTTCACCATCTCGTTACGTTCTGCAGGCAGCATCCTTTTCAACAGAATTAGCATTTCAGTAAAGCAATTATTTGTCATTCCATGCTTACTCTTCAAGTTTAGTAGTTCAACTGTTGCAGACAACTTTGTGAAGTTAGGACAATATTTATACAAGGGCTTCTCCGCATCTGCAAGTAGTTCTTGAAACTTGTCAATGTCAGCTATGAAATTGTCTTCCGTAGCTTTTACCATTTCTATTGTTTCTGCAGCATCTGTTGGAAATTCTACTGCATCAAACTGGTTGAAAGTTGTTGGCTTGTCTTCTTCTCCATGTTTAATCCACCTTGTATAATTCCGATCGAATCCCTTAACGAGTAAGTGGTAATGGACCTCATCCACCGAAAGAGAGAAGTGGTTTAAACAGCTTACACATGGACATGGAATAGTCTTCGTTGACATATTCAGATGAGAAACCGCAAAATCGATAAATGCTACAACTCCATCCATATATGGTTCACTGTTTCTATCGGTTACCATCCAAGACTTATCCATAACTACAGCCTAACTACAGCAATTACGAGCATATTACAGCATAACTAAACCAATTACGAGCATATTACAGCATAACTAAACCAATTACGAGCATATTACAGCATAACTACAGCAATTACGAGCATATTACAGCATAACTACAGCAATTACGAGCATATATCAAAGCATAAAATTCAAAAATTAGCATATATTTAACACATGACTTACTGAAATTAGGGATGAAATCGTTGTGGATGAAAGTATGAGTGGTTTCTGTCGGCTGCTTGTTTGAAGCTACTTGTTTGAATCCGATTAGAAGCGGCAGCTAGTGTGGTTTCCAATTGAGAGAATAAGCTTTCCACTTAGGTATTTCAATCAAATCTAGAACCAATTGTTGTTGTATAAGAGGGAAAAAAAGGATATGATTGGGGTTCTTGTTTTAGGCGGCAAAATAGAAGAGAGTGTGGCTACTGCTGTGTGTAGCAATGAATTAGGGTTAAAACATAACCATATGTAACCTCTACTTTACTAATTTATTATACTACTTTGCTGAAAATCAAATTTAATCACTTATTAATCTGAAGTTTAAATAGAAGATAATTTCTAAAATCAAAATTTTAATTAAAAAAAACAAGATCACAAAATTAGCTTCATTCCCATATTTTTAAAATAATTTTGGGATCAAAAATGAATTTATTATGATTTTTACAAGTTTTACCTCAAAATGAAAATTAATTTTCAAAAATCATTTTAAAATACCAAAACTCCAAATTTAATTCATCTAATTTTTTTAAATCATTTTGGAATATTTAGAAGACATATGCAAAATTTAAAAAAAATCTAAATTTATCGTTGTGGATGAAAGTACTACTCGAAAGAACGAGATTCGACCCCGAAAGTGGAAATAATTTTTTTTAATGCATTTTTCGACGATCCAACCGTACGGATGTTAATGGATACGCATTGTGATGTTGGGGAAAAATAATCGAAAAATCGGGAATTTATCTTGTACGACATTTTTTGAGGGATCTGGCCAAAGTACTACTCGAAAGAACGAGATTCGACCCCGATTGGGGAAATAATTTTTTTTAATGCATTTTTCGACGATCCAACCGTACGGATGTTAATGGATACGCATTGTGATGTTGGGGAAAAATAATCGAAAAATCGGGAATTTATCTTGTACGACATTTTTTGAGGGATCTGGCCAAAGTACTACTCGAAAGAACGAGATTCGACCCCGATTGGGGAAATAATTTTTTTTAATGCATTTTTCGACGATCCAACCGTACGGATGTTAATGGATACGCATTGTGATGTTGGGGAAAAATAATCGAAAAATCGGGAATTTATCTTGTACGACATTTTTTGAGGGATCTGGCCAAAGTACTACTCGAAAGAACGAGATTCGACCCCGATTGGGGAAATAATTTTTTTTAATGCATTTTTCGACGATCCAACCGTACGGATGTTAATGGATACGCATTGTGATGTTGGGGAAAAATAATCGAAAAATCGGGAATTTATCTTGTACGACATTTTTTGAGGGATCTGGCCAAAGTACTACTCGAAAGAACGAGATTCGACCCCGATTGGGGAAATAATTTTTTTTAATGCATTTTTCGACGATCCAACCGTACGGATGTTAATGGATACGCATTGTGATGTTGGGGAAAAATAATCGAAAAATCGGGAATTTATCTTGTACGACATTTTTTGAGGGATCTGGCCAAAGTACTACTCGAAAGAACGAGATTCGACCCCGATTGGGGAAATAATTTTTTTTAATGCATTTTTCGACGATCCAACCGTACGGATGTTAATGGATACGCATTGTGATGTTGGGGAAAAATAATCGAAAAATCGGGAATTTATCTTGTACGACATTTTTTGAGGGATCTGGCCAAAGTACTACTCGAAAGAACGAGATTCGACTAGAGCCGGCAATTTCGTACACGACACGAAAACACGTCACGAAAACGACACGATAATAACGGGTTTGGTTTTACCTTTTCGGTACACGAACACGAAAATACACGAACACGAAATTACACGAGCGAATTTCGTGTCGGTTTTGGATTTACCCTTGGGTACACGACACGAAACGAAAGTACACGAAATAATTAAATAATTAAATAAATATATTAAAATTATTTAGATACATATTATCATAAATATTATATATATATTTTTTACAAAAATAAAATAGAAAATAGTTTCAAATTTAAGTTTAGTAAGATTTGACTGCACTTGGAACATTATGGCTTATTGACTTAATACTCTAAAAACCGGCAACATCACTTTACCAATTCACTTCCCCCCCAAAATATCAAACTTCCCCCCAATTCACTTTCAACATCACTTTACCCAACTCACATTCAAACTCTCCCTCTCTGTGCACCATAATCTCTCCACAACTTTCAGTCGGTGAAATTAGGTTACGCCGTCGGTCAGATCTGGTGACCCAATCTGGTTTATGTTCATGAAATTAGGGTTTTTTCCACCGGCGTTTAAATCACCTTGCTTGTCGCAGGTAAACCATTCTTCCACAGACTATATGTTTGAGATATATGGTTGGAGAGATTGCATATTTGAGTTGTATTTGAGAGATTGGGACGAATTGAGTTCCAATTATATGAATAATACTACTTATGCTTTAATGTTGATGTATTAATATCTGACATTGTTGTGCTTGTTGTCTACAGCTAATTTGAGTACCATGGGAAAGAAGTACAGGTTAGTTGTTTACTATGGGGGTCAGTTCATGACAAAGGTTAAGTGGCAATACACCGGTCCTAAGGCAAAGGTGTTCGACGGAATGGAAGTCTACAACATGACTGTTAAACAAGTTAGGGATTTGGTAGCGGATGTAGTTTCGGATGATGATAAGCTTTATTTCATGAAAGATGGGGTGACCCCGGATCATGGATATGGTTTGATCCTTGGAGACAGTGACTTAAAAGAGTTGGCTGTTGCTTCTACCATGACTGGAGTCTGCAAGATTCATGTCTTCCATTCCTGGTCCACAGCTACTGCACCAGTTTGCGTTGAAGAAGAATACCTAGGTAGACTAATTTTTGACTTCTCATATTTATGCATTTTTATGTATATTGAACAGATAAATCCTGTAATTGCTAAGGGTTCTTATACTGGTTGTAGGTGAGGACAATGAGGAATTTGAGGAACAATATTCAACGGAAGAGTGTAGCGAAGAAGAAGAAAGCACAGAAGTAGAAGACGAAGGAGAAAACGCAGAAGAAGAAGTAGAAGAGTGCAAAAAGGTGCAACAAAAGAATGATGTCAAAGCTAAGAGGGGGCTAACCAGGTTGCCGAAGCTGCGTACCAGGTTTACAAACTCTGGTGGAAAAAGACATGAGGTTGAATTTGACTCACTTGGTAGGTTAATGGGGGAATACAGATCAGAATTTACGAGCTTTTTGGGAGACACGGTCAGGGAGCATGTTGGCTTAAGATGGTTAACATGGAAGGAGGTGCCAAAAGAAGTGAAGGATAAGCTGTGGGATCAAGTAACGGTAAATCAGCTACTTCGCATTAAGTACTCTAAATATATGTTACATTTTTAATATGAAACACTATTGTTGAACTTATCTGCTTGCCTTTTATGTGTATTAACACCATGTATTATATATTGCAGCATTTTTTTGATATAGAACTTTGTCGTCGAAAGTTTACAATGACTCGGCTTGGTGGGCTGCTTCGCAATTTCAGAAGAAAGATGTATGCAAGATTCATACAACCTAACCTGAATAAACCAGCAAAGCTTGCAAAAGTTCCTAGGCAGTATCGTACACTGGTAGAGCAAGCTGATTGGGATAGGTTCGTAGCCCACACGCAAACGGATAAATTCAAGGTTGTAATACTTTAATATACGGATCATCGTTTGAATTAACGTATTTTTCCAATGCACTTTGCTGAAATAATTCTTTTGACTATTGGAAGGATGTCTCCAAAACTACGAAAATTGCGCGATCACGGTCAGTTTTTGATCATCGCTTGGGACGAGGAGGATACCCTCGTCTCAAAGAAAAATTGGTAATTCAGATGTGTTTTTATTGTGTTACTAGTGATTATTTTGGATATTAAATGTCTGATTGTGTCATCGTTGCATTATGCAAGGTTTCAAAAAATGAAATAAAGGTTGATGATGTCCCCTCCCGTGCTTTTATGTGGAGGAAGGGGAGGGAAAACAAAGATGGAGAGTTGGGAGATCCAAAAGTGAAGAGCATGGCAGATTATTTAGTAAGTTTAAATATGAGAGTTAGTATATCCTAAAGTGAAGAACATGTCCTTGTTACTAATTTTCTTCACTTTTTTCTTTACAGATGGATATTGAAGCACAGATAAAGGACGGACTAATCAAGATTGGGCCGGACGAGGATGCCCTTACAGTGGTTTTTGGCAGGGAGCAGGGTTCATACTTGAGAGGTGTTGGTTGTGGAGTCACTCCCAGTGCGTACTGGCATTGTCCTCGGCAAAGGACAACAGGAAAAGATAAAATCAAGATTCTGGAGCTTCAATTGGAAAATGAAAAACTGCTGCGTGAGAAGAAGGATGAAGAGCTGAAGAACCTGTCGTTGCAGATGGAGGCAACGAACAATAAACTGAATAAAGTCATGGCTCAATTGGATTCGCAAGGACTGCTTTCAGCAACAAAACAAGATGTAAGCACTACGTAAATTGTTGGAGTTTTTTGTGTTGGAATTTAGTTATCTTGTGTCTATATTCCAAAACATAGTTTACAAAACTTGTGTTATCACTTGACTTTCCCATTTCACGTTACATTCTGTAGGGAACACCGATAAGTGGGAATGGTTCGAGGGACAGCTTCATTAATGTTACCATCCCAGCATCGAAAGAGTTTTTAACACCTGTAAGTAATGGCTACTTTAATTTCTTTTTAATTTTTTCCAAGTAGTTGCTGATTTCTTGTCCAAATTTCTTAAATTGTAGGTTAAATCTGTGGAGAAGCAAGTGACTCCTACTGCCGACACATCCATAATGGCGCAAAAGGTGATCACTGCCGACACATCCATAATGGGGCAAAATGTCATCACCACCAGGAGGAAAGTTTATATATCTCCGCGTACCACTAAATCACAAGAAGATCCAACAATTGTGCAACAGGTATTACAACATTGCTAAATGCACATGTATATTGAGATTAACTTTAACTTTAATATGTTGGCAATTATGCTTCTACTTTTGTAGGAAAAGGTAATTAGATCCGGAACCAGGAAGAAGATTAATTTATCTCAGCCTAGCACTATCTCTGGTCAAATGCCATCTCAGTCAAATCAAACCTCAACAGTTGTCCAATCGGTATGCATTATATTTCTAAATGCGTATGTATATTAGTTCACTTTACCTTTATGATGTTAATTATGCCACGTACGTTTTTTAGCCAATGAAGTGTACTCTGTATATGTTGAATTTCAACAACCCGGTTGCACGTGGTACGGCTATCCTTTCAGACCAGAAAGGACAAACCATTCATGGAGTCCCCCTACAAGATGATTGCTATAGAGTTTCTGTTGATGAAGTTGTGAAGGGGGCAGCATTCTTACCTTATGAAGCCGGTGATATGCGGACAGTTGAGGATGCTTTGGGTTCTTTTGTGGCTTGGCCCAAAAACCTTATCAAGATAATTGATCATCAAGTACGTTTCTTACTTTGCATTCCATTTTGGTTGTGTGCATTTATTATCCTGCTTTATAATTTTGTTTAAAATGATGGAGCTTTAATTAAATAACATTACTTGTCCAACGGTCTTAACTTGCTTATCTATAGAATTACATTACTTGTGTTAGAATGGTCTTAACTTGAGGGCTGTTGGAATGATCATCGTATTTGTTTTCATGTTTTACTCTAGGTACCAAATCCAACGGCCAATGGGAAAGGGGAAGAACATAGCGCAGCTCAAGCTAAGGAAGAACATAGCGCAGATCAAGTTAAGAAGGAGAAGAAGAGATGTAATACCATTACTGGTTCCCCAGTAACACGTTCAAAGGCTAAGGCGAACAAGGCAGACAATCTGAGGAAGAAGCGGAAGCTGGTGGTGTAATTGTAAACTTAATTTGACTCATGTTAATGTGGTTTTCTGGTTGTTAACTTTTCGATAAGTTGTTAATTTTCTGTACTCTGGTTATGGTTATGTGGTTTTTATGGATTGTGGAGTTATACTCCATATCGTTGTTATGGATCATGGATTTAGTATGGATTTTATGGATTAATATGGACTAGTTTGGAATTTGGCATTTTTTTTACTTGTATTTTGGCATTTTACTTGTTTGCATATTGTGGCCTTTTTGAATTGGATTGTGGCCTTTTGGTATTGTGATTTGTATCGGCTTTTTGG
This sequence comes from Heracleum sosnowskyi, assembly GCA_030848705.1. Lineage (NCBI taxonomy): Eukaryota > Viridiplantae > Streptophyta > Magnoliopsida > Apiales > Apiaceae > Heracleum > Heracleum sosnowskyi. Next base: position 8,696,491 of record CM061245.1, read on the forward strand.
TACGGCCGTGGTCATTTATATTACAAATGAAACCTGTTTGTGATGTGGTTAAGTATGTGTGGCTAGTACCACACTTCAGCCACACTACCTATTATATTATATTGGGGGATAGTTACTACAATTATTAGTGACTAAAAGCAGTTGTTTAATAGTATATGAAACATACAAACGACCACAGAAAAATTATAAAATGTGGCCATACCCAAGTTTTTTGCCACGATTTACCAATAAATAGTGCGACCAAAACTAAGCCTTTGATGAATGTTGGTATTTAGCCACGTTATTAATTATCTTTAGCCACGACCCATCCTGTGGCTGAAAGCTGGTATTTAGTCACACTTTTGAGCTTAAAACAGGGGCTGTCAGACCCAAGGGGTGGTATGCTTTAGTCACTCTGTTTTGAATTACAGCCACACATCTGGGGTGTGGCCGTAGGGGGCGTAAAATGATCCGACCTTAGGTGACACTTTGCTGAAAAATTAAAACGTGACGTAAAGTGCTTAGCCACACGTATTTTATGTGACGGAAGCCAAAATTTGACGTAGTGAACGTTATGGTGTTGATTATGAGGAAGTCTTTGCTCCTGTAACGCGACTTGAAACAGTCTGGTTGCTCCTTGCATTGGCAGCTAAGCACAGCTGGGAAGTACATCACCTAGACGTCAAATCAGCTTTCCTAAACGGTGTCCTTCTCGAGGAAGTCTACGTGTCCCAGCCTACAGGTTTTGTCAAGGAATGAATGGAACACAAAGTCTACAAATTACTTAAAGCCCTTTATGGTCTTCGTCAAGCTCCCAGAGCGTGGTATTCACGCTTAAATCAGTGCTTGTTAAATCTGGGCTTTGTTAAATGCCCGTTTGAGCACACTGTTTATACCAAAAGGGAGGGGGATCACTCTTTAATTGTTGGTGTCTATGTCGATGACCTCTTAGTCGCAGGTACACACTTATCTGACATTATCAAATTCAAAGGGGAAATGAGTCGTGAATTTGATATGCCTGATCTCGGAAAATTGTCATATTATTTGGGATTGGAAGTCACTCAAGGCAGTGGATTTATCGAGCTCAGGCAATCAAGTTATGCAAAGAAGGTACTAGAAAAAGCTGGAATGGCAAAATGCAATGCAGTTAAGTTTCCCATGGATCACAAATTCCAAATTCATGCAGACAAGACAGGCGAGCCTGTAAACCCGACACACTTCAAGAGTATTGTGGGTGGATTGAGATATTTAGTGCACACGAGGCCTGATATCGCTTATGCAGTAGGAATAGTGAGTCGATATATGGAAAGACCTACAGAGGTTCATATGAATGCAGTAAAGAGAATATGTTGGTATATTAAGGGAACAATACAAATGGTTTAGTTTACACGAGGGGACGTGGAAACTACATTCTATCGGGTTTCTCTGACAGTGATTTAGTTGGTAGCCTGGACGATCGTAAGAGTACTGGTGGTATGGCGTTTTACCTCGATGATAACTTGATTACATGGGTCTCTCAGAAACAACGATGCGTTGCACTTTCTTCATGCGAGACGGAGTTCATGGCAGCCACAGCTGCTGTTTGTCAGGCAATTTGGTTACAAAGAGTTCTTAATCATGTCATGAATAGCAAAACAGGTACAGTTACATTATACATCGACAATAGGTCTGTTGTGGATCTAGCTCGTAACCCAGTCTTTCATGGTAGGAGCAAGCACATTGATTTGCGCTATCACTTTATTCAAGATTGTGTTGAACAAGGGTTGATCGTGATAAAGCATGTTCGTACAAATGAACAAAGGGCCGATATATTAACCAAGGCTTTAGCAGCAACCAAGTTCGAGAAGATGAGGAGTTTGCTGGGAGTTAAAAATCTGGAAAGTGTTTAGATTAAGGGGAGTATGTTGGATTATTATTTATTTGCTTTGTTTATTTCAGAATAAATCAACGTGTCATTTGTGAACGTTGTAGGAGAAGACTCAGTCTTTTAGGTAGTTGCATGTGTTTAGGAAATGAATAAGCTGACGGGAGAAAAACTAGGAAGTCTTCCTTGTTTTTAGACTTGTTGTTTATAGCTTATATGTATGTATTTTTATTCTTGTAATCATCGAACAAGAGAATAAGTTTTTCCATATTAGTAAATCAATCAAGTTTGTTCTGTTAGTTTCTCATATTACTCTATCAAATTATTTCAGTTAATCGGTTTGATTTTCAGTTAATCGAACCGAAATTATTTCGATTATTCGATTCGATTTTCGATAAATCGAACTCAATACACACCCCTAGATATTACGGAAATCTCTTCTAATGAATAATTCCTAAATTTCTATGCTAATAAATTTTGTTTGAAGTACGGAGATGTCGGATTAGGAAACTTTAACCAAGTACTAAAAGTCACAAAGCAACAAACTTAAAAGAAAGCAAAAATAACTCACAAGTAACATGAAATTTGAGTTTGGGTACACAACAAACGACGAACATCAAAAGATAAATGATTGGCCCCTCCAAAAACCTTATACCATTTTCTCTCCGGTTCTACCATAATGTAGCAACCTTAAAAAACACCGGCATAATCAAAGCCACAAGAAATATTGAAGCCAATATTTTATGTTGACGTTTATCTCTTCCCTCTCTTCTTGACCTTTTCTTATTCACATATATCTTGTACCTACCTGTTACCACATCCCTCTTTGTCTTTTTTCTTGTTCCACACTGAATGGCCTTTTGCAATATTCTCAAACTTTCTCTCCCTTGCAAACACATACTGTCCATGTCATGCACTTGAAGACTTACTTTTCTTAACTTTAAGTATGTCTTTTCTTCCTCCCATTCTAGCATGACTATTATTCTTATCTCCACCAACTCAGAGATGTCAGCACTGCTATCACGAGGCATGATAATGGCATATTTTACCTCTATGTCACCGTCAATCCAATGTCGCCTAACTGTGACGGGCAGCTGACTAGATATGTTGGCTGCCCGTTTTTGAGTTGGATCGATTATGATCCAACTCAACGTCATGTTTTCTTTTAGATTTGACAAATGAATGTCCTCCTCGTCTTCATACTTGACTGATAACCTAACGGATTCTTTTTGGTCCAGCGCACCGACCTTGAAACTTGAACTTGCAAAAATTTCGGTGCTAGTGTTTATGACATCGACATTTGAATATATAGCTTTATTCTTGTATTGGATGTCCACAGCTGATAATAGGTGCTCTGGCCTCTGCAATACTGGTGTAGTATCATTGCGATTATACCAAGAGTACTTGTACTTATTGCCAAACTCGAGAATCGGATACGAGTCGTAGAAAAATGAGCGGTGACCACCCGGGAGAGAGGAGATGGCATTTTGCAGCAGTAGATGTTTGGTTGATTGCCACTTGGAGTTGCATATCTTAGTCCAGATACTTTCATGGTTGCACAATGCATGCAAGTGGGATGAAGCCAGGGCAGTGGAAGCTAGGGATAAGTGATCGATTAGGGTTAGGATATGCGTTGCCATGATTTCTGGATAGAGATCGGTTATCTTTGTGCTATTCATTACGAAAATGTTGGAAGAAATCTTAATTAGATGCCATGTTTCGACGTCGACAGAATATGTAGTACAAGTAATTCTTGAAGGATGATAGTACACTAATGAGCTGACCGCCTGAGCCTTTAAATATTGGTTGTGTATCAGGTTTGTAGGCCACGGTTGGCAACTTGGCATGTAGCGAAAACAACTTCGGACATATTAAAAAACGTAAAAGAAATGGTTAGCTCACGTATTATGGAAAATAGTACGATATATCGTTATCAAGATCGTTAATTAAGTACTATTTATCGTTAGCTCACGTAATATATTTTATTTTAAATATAAAATAATTGTTTTGGCTCAAGTAACTGCGATCTTAATCAGTTTTATAGGGACTGGAGTTCGGGAAATAAACAACAGGAACCATTTGGAGTAATTTCTCAAAACAAATATGAAAATAAATATCAGGATCTTTAAATATATTTGTTCACTACTGATATTGTATTTCTGATTATATCATTAGACTATAAGATTTCAACATTAAGATATTTAATTTAATTTTGTCAAAAAAAGATATATAACAAGAAAGCGATAATGATATTGTGGTAATTAGGCTATGAACTAATAATATGGGCGATGCTTACTTAGAAAGAAAAAAAAAATATGGGCGATGCTATGTATCTTGAATGAAAAATGTTAGGGAATCCAATAAAATGTTTCAAAACATTTTTCAAATTCATTCTTAATAGTAATATTTTTTATAAAAATATGGGATCTCACGTACATACATGAGCCCACAAATTAAAAGTTGTCAAATGTCAATCACGTCATTTTATATAAAATTTAGGACATTTTGTTGGGTTCCTAGCATTACTCATCTCGAATTGGATCCCAAATATATTCTTCAATGACACATGACGTGTTTTTATTCGTGAAATGTATGCACGATGGACACATCTCATTTATGAGAGAAAAGTCAATTGTCAATAATAATCAATAACTCACTATTCGAGAAATCATTTTGAAAACTTTAGCATTTTACTTGTAATATACTTCTCACTTAATACCACTCGGTTGTAAGTAAAAAAAATTATGTATTTCAAACTAATGATATGATTTTGTCGTGATAACAAATGTAATTACGTAAACCATGCATTTCACGTGGATAGCTTCCTGTAATCAATCAGACCGTAATCTTTGTCCTATATGTTGTTTGTGTTCTAATTATATTTTAAGAAAAGAGTAAAAGCAAGAGTTTCCGAAATTATTTTTAAAACGATTCTCTATGATAAATTATTACCACATTATTGGATGTTTTTTCTTAAATAAGATGGATTTCTCGTGTATAAATCAAAAATCTACAAATAAAAATATGACATGTGTTATTTGAGAATAAATTTGAGATCCAATTCAGAATAAATAGCATTCCTCCTAATAAAATAAATGGAGAAGATTTGTGTAGTTTTTATATTAAATGGTTTACCGCGCGCTTAAAGTAGGCACAACATATTTTATTGAACATAATTATGAAGTCGGTAGAATATTGGTGGGTCTTCGAAGGATAAAGGTAAATAAGTTTGTCGACATATATATGCTCTAATCTTTTGATATATAATATAATCATACATAAATCAACCTATAATTGACATTTTTAATAATATCAAATCAATTTTGTTTATATGATTAACTTTACTAACACTATACCAAAAACGGTATTTTTCTACCATATAAATCTTACCAAAAAAACTTGGTAGGAATTGACCCCCCATTTCCTACCGACGACGAATATGGTAGGAAATGGTCCGTGTGGGGCCCGAAATCTGTAAAAGCGCGGACCAATTTCTACTGATTGTTGGTAGGAAAATAAAACCTACCAACATCGGTAGGTTTTGCCTGCATTTTCACAAAGTTAAGACCCCACCATCCTAATCATCAGCCTTGTCATATTTTTAAGTAATAAACAATTTTTATAAAATAAAAAATATTTTCAATATGCTGCGGTCATTTCCTACCATATATGGTAGGAAACTAAAACCTACCAAATCCGGTAGGTTTTGTTCGTGATGGTACCCCACCATCCACATCATCAGCCATATCATATTTTAAAGTAATAAACATTTTTTTTAATAGGAATTATTTTCATTATGCCAAGACCATTTCCTACCATATATGGTATGAAATGGTCACTGACGAATTTTGGACCCCCACCACCTTTTTGCTTTTGTAGTGTGTGGTGTTAATTTTTTGAAGATAAGAGAAAATTTTAAGAAGAAGAAAAAGAGAAAAAGAAGAACAAAGAAGAAGAAACAAGAAGAACAAGATTTTATCATCACATCTCATTGTAAGTTTTTCAATAATTTCATTGTATTTGTTCTTTTATAATTAAGTAGTTCATATTTATTAGTGTGGAAATGAGATAAACTTAATTTGTATATGTATTATATGTATGTATATATATATATATATATGTATGGTAAGCTTTTTGATTAAAATTGCATTTGTAAATTTGTGTATGTATGAGATGCCATGTATTAGTGTTTTTTTATGATAAAAAATGATATTCATGTTAATTCTTTATTTGTTCATAAATAGCAAAAAGATGTAAATGCGTTATTAAAATGTAATTTGTTAATATTGTAGATGTCAAATGTTAATCGTGATTGGATGTCTCACCGTGTGCAATGTGATCGCATTTCATTAACGGGTGAGTATAAAAAGGGCGTTGAAGAATTTTTAGATATGGCAAAAAAAATTGGGTTGACCGGGGATAAAACATTGTGTCCTTGTTCTCATTGTAAAAATAGTCGGTGGAAAAATTTAGATACTATAAAATATCACTTGTGTGCTTTTGGTTTTTTCGAATCCTATACCGTGTGGACTTTGCACGGTGAGAAACAACCAACAATGGAATCTCGAGCACCACGTCATCGTAAACGCCGTGCACCACCAATTGTGGAACAACCCGTTGATATGTTTACGTTGTTGCGAGATGGTGCCGGTCAAGATTATTATAGCTTCAATGATACGGCGAATAGTAGTACAAATGATGATGAAGAACCTCCAAATTATGATGCTTCTCAATTTTACACCGAGGCCAATGAAGCGGGAAGTCCCATTTACCCGGGTAACAAAGACTACACAAAACTTTCTTTTTGTACGAGATTGTTACATTTCAAAGACTTTTCTCGTTGTAGTGAGAAATCATTTAATTTATTGCTTGATATTATTGGTGATGTGTTACCAAAAGATCATAAGCTACCGAGTACTTGCTATAAGGTGAAGAAGATGGTAAAAAATTTAAATTTGGGATATGATAAGATTGATGTGTGTGAGAACAATTGTATGTTGTTTTATGGTAACGATGAAAAAAAAGTTGTGTGTCTTGGGGGAAAATGGAAGGAAAATACCTAAGAAGGTCTTAAGACATTTTCCACTTATTCCACGTTTACAACGATTGTACATGTCGGAGTATACGGCTAAACATATGACTTGGCACAATGATAGAGAAATAAAAGAGGAAGAACTAAGTCATCCCGCGGACGGAGATGAATGGAAGAATTTTGATAAGAGATACCTGTCTTTTGCTAAGGAGGTCCGTAATGTTCGACTTGGATTGTCAAGTGATGGTTTCAATCCATTTGGAAACTCGGGAAACAATGTATACACATTATGGCCGGTTGTAGTGGTCGTCTATAATCTTCCTCCTTGGATGTGTATGAAAAGACCGTTCATGTTTATGACACTACTAGTTCCCGGTCCGGATAATCCGAAAAAGAATCTCAATGTGTTTCTAAGGCCCCTTATGAATGAATTATTTATTTTGTGGCAAAGCGGAGTGAAAACTTATGATCAATCTTCGAAGAAAAATTTCATCATGAAGGGGGCACTTTTGTGGACAATTAGTGATTTTCCGGCTTTAGGTATGCTTAATGGATGGTCAACAAAAGGGAAGATGGGATGTCCGGTTTGTGTTGGAAATGTAGAAGGTTTCCAACTTAAGAAATCCGGAAAATGTTGTTTCTATGGGACTTATAGAACATTTTTGGAAGAAAATGATCCGTTGCGAAAGAAAAGTCAAAAGTATACAACAACGGAAGTTAAAGTGTTTAATGGTCGTACCAAGGGTGAGGATTTACTAACTTCCTTATTACAAATAGAATTTGCTCCACCCGGAAACACTAGTAGAAAATTCAAGCCTAGGGGCTATGGGGAAAATCATCATTGGACCCATGTTTCAATGTTTTGGGAACTACCATATTGGAAATCTCTTGATCTACGACATTGTATTGATGTCATGCATACCGAGTAAAATGTGTTTGAAAATGTCTTTTATACAATTGTGAATGATCGGGTTAAGAGTAAAGATAAGAAGAAATCAAGGGAGGATTGCAAACTTTTAGGGGTGCGAAGTGATTTGTGGATCGATGAAAATGGAGTCATGCCTAAAGCGCTGTATACAATTACTAGAGCTCAACTCCGACTTTTGTGTGATTGGATTTCGAATCTTAAACTTCCCGATGGATGTGTCTCGAATATATCCCGTTGTATCAAGTGGGATACTTTAAAAATTACGGGTTTTAAATCGCATGATTGTCATATTTTCATGCAAAAGTTAATGCCAATTGCTTTTTGTGAACTTTTGTCATCTTATATTGTGGATGCTCTCACGGCCCTCTCCAACATTTTCCTTGATATTTGCTCATCCATTTTACTACGCAAAGATTTGGATGTTTTGGAGAAACGTGTAGTGAGGACAATGTGTGTGCTCGAAACCGTCTTTCCCCTAGCTTTGTTTGACATTATGGAACACTTACTTGTACACTTGATTAAAGAATGTAGACTCGGAGGACCGGTTTATTATCGTTGGATGTATCCTTTTGAACGGTTGTTGAAGCATATGAAAGATAAGGTCGGAAATAGAGCAAGAGTGGAAGGTTCAATTGCGGAGAGATATGTCGAGGAGGAAATGATCAATTTTTCTTCATTTTACTTTCACTCTTCCATCAAGACGGTTCATAATACCACACGTCGTAATGAAGTTGTGGTTGGAGCACAAAATAAAAATGTTTTAGAAGTTTTTAGATATCCTCTTGAAACTATTGGAAAACATGCTACTCGTTATTTAAATGGTAGTGATTTGAAGATTGCTGAATATTATGTGCTACTAAACATGCCGAAAGTTCAACCTTACATTCGGTAATTTACTATTGACGTAATTTATGTATTGTGTTTCCTATGTAATTTAATGTTAATTTACTAATTTTCTTGTATTTTAGGGAATTTGATGCCCACATACGTGCAAATGATCCACAAATATCGAATGAAAGATTGGAGTTTCTCCAAAAGTCCGAATTTAAGTCTTGGTTTAAGCAAAAGGTACTTTAATTAAACATACATTTATAGGATATATTAATTTGTATGTATTTTTTTCGAACATATTTAACATTTTTGTGGTGCATAGGTTTAGCATGATGTCAACTATGAGCTCTTCAAACACTTGCTTGATGGGCCGATATGCAATATTTTCTCATTCCAAGGTTGTTTGGTTAATGGATATAGGTTTCATCTCAATGATGGAGTTTTTGTTAAAGGAACTTTTCACAATGATGTTCTTGTTAATTATTATGGCCAATTAGAAGAAATTATTAAACTTATCTATGGAGGGGGGAATTTTGTTTATTTGTTTAGATGTCGTTGGTTTGATAGTGTTGGAGATGGTGTTCGGATTGATAAGAATCGTGTTGTGACTATTGATGTAAAATCAAGGTTAAAGTCGGATGAAGTATTTATTTTGGCTAGTCAAGCAATTCAAGTATTTTACTTTTTAATCTCAATTTAACACATATATTTGTGGGATGTTTTAGTTGATATTAACAGCTTTGTTAGTATATGGATGATGTGATTAATTTTAAAGTTATCCTTTTGTTTTTTCATAATTGTCTCTCATGACCAAACAACAGTATATACCCTTTTTTTAAATAACTTTTAAAAGTTATTCAAATAACTTTTAATATTTAATGATATATGGTCCTAGTATTCTATAGTAATATAAGAGAGTTGTCGATTTAACATGGTACGTAGCGAATCTTGAAAATACCAGATGTTTAGGTTTCGAACCTCAAGTGCATTTGAATTATATCGAGAAAATTATCAAACAAGTCATTATGAGGAATTCTCAACAAATGTCTTTCACCATTTATACTCATACATTTAAATTATACTAATTCGTACCATTTAAATTGTCTTGATTTATAACCGTAATACATATATAATTTCCAAGTATATATATGCCAAGTTATTAATCTCTACTACTAATTGATGTATATAAATTATTACAGTTGAAGTATGCGAAGATACTCGAGGAGAATGGCTTTGATCCTACTCAAGCTGATAAGGCCGCTGAGCCATTTCAGTGGTGGTTGATGGCCACGGAACCTAACTGTGATAAGCCGAAGAAAAATCGATTTATTGGCTATCCGAGGATTCCAGCCCGCAAACTAGTTAAAGACTTGTCCGTTCAGTTTGATGAAGAAGTGGAGAACATGGCTGAAATTTCAGCAGTAGGTGCCGCTCGTAATAGCAGTGAAATTCCGAAGAAGATATTCACGGATGTGGTCGGCGGGGTCATTGAGATCCTTAAAAACGATCCATCCACTTATCAGCGACAACTTAATGAAGATGAAGTTAAAAATCTTGCTCTAGCTGCTATGGATCTTAGTAACCCGAAAAACCGCAGTGATTTCTCTAAGTTCATTTCAAATCAAGTGCTTTATCTTGTGGCAGACCTTGTGGACGATATGTTCAAAAGGTATCAAGCCAAGGCAAAAGAGGTAAATTGATTCCTTCAGTGATTTTACGTCTTTAGTATAATTTCACCTTGATGTATATGTCTCTTATGTGATTTTGTGTTATTTCAATTGTAGGTCTTGGATGATATTTCTGATGAGGAGGGTGATGCGACAGACATATCCGATGATGAAGGCGAGGTGGCTGGTGCAACGGAGGGTGCAGGTGCTGGTGCAATAGACGGTGCAGAAGGAGATGTGGAAGATGAAGACGGTGATACTGAAGGTGAAGGTGAAGATGGTGAATCTGAAGCTGAAGAAGGTGAAGGATCGGACGGTGAGGAAGAAGATTAAACCTTAAAAACCGTAGTTTTAAGTATCCTGAACTTTTGTTGGATGTGAAGTTTGTTTTTAGTTGTTTAAATATCACATTAGTAGTATGCCGTAACTTTGTTTTTGGTTGTGGATGTATGGGAAGTATTAGAACTCTGTTTATGGTGTTTGTGTTTCGTTTGGAACTTGTTGGAAACTAGCTAGTGTTTGTGTTTAGAACTTTTCTGCAAATGTGATTGGATATTTGGAACAATTCATTTCTGAATGTGATTGGAATTTTTATTTATTTGCATTTAGTTCTATTTACTAGTTAAGGAATTGATAGTAATACAGGTTGAGAATGAGATTGGTCTTGAACTGTGAAATAAATTGTACAATAATTTGTACAGAAAATGACAAATTCAAAAATTATATAAATTAGAATATGTTCATTAAAACCTACCAACTAGCACATTTCCTACCATACTTACCATTCCAAACCCAGAAAATTGATGAATATGGTAGGTTCTAACTGGTAGGAAATAGCAATGATGGTAGGAAATATATGGTAGGAAATGCAGTTTCTACATGCTACTGATTTAAAACCTACCATTTACACATGGTAGGAAATAGTCTTGACCGGGGTCAAAGTTGCCCTCACAAAATGACGTGGCAGTGCCCCCCCCCCCCCCCCATGTGACACGTGGCACGCCATGTCAACCTCGTGGGACCAGAATTATTTGACGTGGCAAGTGACGTGTCGGGGTCCACCGCCATGTGGCCGTTGATGTGGCTCACCACATGGGCAGCCATTTGGCATGTGGGACCATTTAAGAAACAAACCATCAATTCCTACCATATACCAATTCCGACCTGAGCAATTCCTACCATGTCGAATGGTAGGAATTGACACCAATTCCTACCGATTGACCCCCAAAACCTACCATTTTCGTGGTAGGAAAAGGTCGTTTTTGGTGTAGTGTAAAGATATCCAAATTAGATACAAATATATCTATCGAATGTTACATGTAACTTATCATAACTCATTGAAATGTTATGACGCACGGGTGTATAGATTATTCGCTCAATCGCATCAAGACGTTTATAACCAAATCACGTTTATAAATAAGCTAAATATGCATATGAATGCGAATGTAAATTTTGATAACTGCTCACTTACAATTAGGTTACGATTTTAAATTTTAAAAAATCGCAACTGCAAATCACAATTATACACACATATACGTAAATTAATATAATATATATGTCTAAAGTTTAAAGAATAATTTTACTTATAAATAACCATAAACTAATGAATTTTTAAAATTTACATTTGTTTTAATTAATTAAAATGAAATATGTACTATAAAATAGTGTTAATTGTCAAAATAAAATATAATTGATACATAGAATCATAATTGATATATTTAATTGGTGTTTATCGACAAGAGTAATTGAATAATATGACTTGTAAAATAATTACGTGTTTTATTAGTAAAAATGCTCCGTAACTTAAGAAAATTATTTTAATTTTCTTATATATAATAGTATTACTTGAATTTATAATAATTATAAATAATTTATTATACAACTTTTAATAAGTGTTTGAACTGCAAATCGATCGGTCCAAACCGAAAATGCAAGGTTAAAAGTGTTTTTGTGGTTGGAGATTTTATAAAACTATTATATTCGGTTTGGTACGATTTTAACCCTCTAATTGCATTAAATCAAACTGCATACACTCCTAATTCACGTGTATTAACACCGATATTGATCAATAGTAGTCAGTATTTTAAATAAAAAATTTGTCACTAAATATAGCACATATCAATTATAAAAAGTCTGAATATTGAAAATAATTTTCAGAGTAATACTCTGTTATCATGATCCCTAACTAAGTCGATCAACAATTGAAAAATCTAAAAATTCACATTAATATTTTCGGAGAAGGTAAAAGTGTTTGAAATTATAATATTTATTAGTTGCAATTATTAAAAACGTAACACCTTTCAGAAATGTGGAGGTTAGAGGTACCTCACAAACTGAAGATCTTTTTATGGCGGCTAAGCAGAAACAATATCCCAGAATGGAACTTGGTAATACGCAAGGGAGTCATACGACTATCTTGTGTCCTGTGTGTGTAACGGATGTTGAATACCCTATGCATATTTTTTTTGACTGTATCTTTGCAAAGAATTGTTGGAAGTAATGTGGTTTGGAGTTTGATGTTACTGGAGTAGCTAGAGTATGCTTTAGAATGGTTGCTTGATAAATTGTCCACAGAACCAACGGAAATGTGTGTACTTATTGCAACAGCACTCCGGGGTATTTGGTTTGCCAGGAACCAGAAAGTGTGGGAACAAAAGAATCTAAATCCATAAGTATCGATGCAATGGAGCATGCAACAGGTTTCTCAGTGGAGGGAGGTTAATCAGAGAAAAAAACTGTTACTTCATGGCATGACTCGGGCTTCTGTAGGATTTGATATTAGATGGAAATCTCCAGTTGAAGGAAAGCTTAAACTGAATGTAGATGCTTCTCTATTTCCTGTTATGTCTTCATTTAGTCTGGGGTTGGTGCTTCGGGATCACCTTGGTAGATTATTCAAGCAAAGTCTATGGTGAAAGCAGGGGTCGTTGATATTTTAGAAGCTGAAGTCTGGGGAATAGTTGAAGTTCTTGAATGGCTGCAGTCTTTGGATATATCTAATGTAGATATTGAGAGTGATTCCTTGCTAGCTGTTCACGCCTTGTCGAAGGGAGTAGAGTACTTCACTGAAGTGGGAAACATCCTAAATGATTGTCGTCTTAGTCTCCATGGTCAGCCAGATCTTTGTGTTTCTTTTGTTAAAAAGCAAGCCAATAAGTTTGCTCATTTGTTTGCTAGAGTACCTTGTATGGTAGGTTGCTTTAAGATTTTCCAGTCTCCTCCGTCTTATATGTTGGAGACACTCGTGTATGACTCGTCTTTGTTTTAATGAAAACGTTATTTGCCTTCAAAAAAAACGTAACGCCTTCTAGAAAGAACGTAACCCATGCAAATCCTATTGACACTTCACAAACAATAATATTATTCAGATATTCGTATAGTAATGGATCACGGCTTTAAATTTTATTAAGTAAGGAGCAGTACTCCATCGTTATCAAAAAATCATTCTAGAACGAATTAAAGAGAATTCACTTTTATCGTTTCCCACTAATTTTTGACATTTGGCCTAATTAATGGATTTGATATAATTAATTTACATTAAACTTATTGTTAATGGAGTCTCATTTCACTTTTGAACAGAAAACGGCACGAAAGGAATGAAATAAGTTAAACTAGCGCTTGTAATGTATTTAACATGTATCATATGGTTTGGTACAGCGTCGAAGACAAATTTGGGCCAGGGTAAGGATACTGGCACTATTCATAGTTTAAGAATTTGTTATGATATTTATAAATAAAAAATGTAATGATGAATATGATTTTAATAAAGACATATTAATTTTCATGCATGTACATTCTGCAAAAAAAATATCATATCAATTTTCGCAAACTTAAATATTATGTAAGATAAGAAAAGAAATATGTAAACATAAGTGTTTGCGGAATTTTAAAGAAATTGAGCAGCAAGATAGATACTGCGATACCGTTTGAATTATGTGATTTTAACGTATGACTTGTAATAGAGCGAATGAAATTGTATCGTTCTAATAAATCTTGTTAATTCAATTTTATTCTCATTCGTATTAATCAATTTATAATCTAGACAAAACTTGGTGTGTCAAATAGACTAGGTCATCTAGAAGTTAAGTTAATTTTTGTCGGAGGACTCACTTCATAATAACAGAAACGATATAGATGAATCTGCATGTTCCCTACGTTCCGAACAAATCTCGAAAATAAGCGAAATACGGCCTTTTTAGATAATAAAGGCTCAAAATGAAGCGAGTCCAATGAGATATTACGCTTAGCCACAATGACAACACTTCGAGATGACATAGCTCTTTGCAAGGTCTTTTTATCAGAACCCAGTCCAAGCCACTAAATACCATCAGAAAGTCCTTTATCTAAAGACATAAAAATGACTTTCTTCGCTCATTTTCACTTATGGGAGGAGGATAGTGACTTTCATAACATGTGATATACAGGGCTTGGAAGTGGTTAAGGGCCAGCAAGAGTTCCGGCCCAAAATGGTGCAAGCCCAAAGGTCAAAAGATCTTAACTAAAAGGGATGGCGATAAATGATGGGCCGTAACAAAAAGAACCTTATTTACATTCTAACCCTAAAAAAAAGGTGATATAAGAGCATTTGTAAGGGTGTTATGCAAAATGATTGGCTAAAATAATATAAAATAATGATTAGCTAAAATTTGTTGAATCTGTAAGGAATTGTGCTTCGGTGGTATTGGCTATAATTGTTGGCTATTTTCTGAAAATAATATTTTATTATTTGAATAATACATTTTTAATAAAATAAAATTTTAATAAATTAATATCAACAATTATTGATATAAAAATGGTCATATATGATTAGACTTGAAAATTTAAAAATTATTAAATTTAATATATTAATATTAACCGTAATTAATCTAATAGAAAATGATTGTATTCTTAAAACATAAATTAAAAAGATGAAATGTACCTGTTTTTCTAAGTAGGAGGGAGTAGAAAAACGGGCCAGAAGGAAAAAGAATCAGCGGGAGCTAACATGAACAGAGATACAGATATGTAGTGCTTCAACATAAATAGCCAATGAATTGTGGATGGCTATAATTTTAGACAAGGGTAAAGGCTGGCTGGAGAGGTGATGATTTGAGAGATTGGCTATCTTTTTCTACTATTTAGCTGCCAAATAGACTTTTTTGCTAAGGGCTCAGTTGCCTTGGAGACTTTTTTACTAAATTAAAATTTAGTAGAAGTAAATTTTACTGCTATAAAGTAATGTGTTAGTAACATTTTGAGATTTGGATCATTCTAGTAATAATTAAAGTGATAAACTAATAGTGAATGTGCTTAATGTGAATGATAGCTTGCAGCTTAGTGAGACTGATAGTGATGTTAACTCCACTGGTCTGGACATAGAGTACTTAATTGGTTTCTTGATTGGGGATACTCTTCTCCATCTTTTCGTGAGGACTTGTGCCTTTTTAAGGTAGAATGACTTGAAGGAAGTAACTTTTAATGATTTGGGTTACTATGAATTTGTTTTCTTGAATGAGTAAAGTATGTTGGAAGCGCTAGAGCTAGGGAAAATTGTTTTTAGGGACAGTGTCATGATTCTTAGTAGCTGGTAGGACAGATTGGGCTTCTACCTTGCTGACATGGTCTCTAAGTTTTCTTGGGTAACCATGTACAATGTTCCAATGACCTATAAATCTTTGAAGGGTCTTTGTTATGTGGTTAGTGCTATTGGGAAGCTTATATGCCTTGACCAGCCTTCTAGGACTCTGGGGATGATGGTGCTGATTGTATGCTGATCCAGCTAGACCTTCGAGGATATAATCTCACTTGTATCTAGGCGGGAATTCTGGATGATTCCTCTGAATTGGTTAATGTACCAGTCCGGGTGACCTATAGAAGCGCATTTATATTAAGAGCGACTCGTTACTCCTCTTACAAACATGACTTGATGATCTTCAAACCTGCTAACTTCTTTGGATGCCTTACCTCTCTTGAGGGTCTTGACTATGATGACACTGACCTCCGCTTCTTCACACATTGACAGGAACAATACTTACAGAATGTTACAGACCGTGGGGATCATGGTAGACATGGCGGACATGGTGGGTCTGGAGGATCTGGCCCCTTGGCTATGACAGGTATGGTGGACAGGGAAGCAAGGAGACAACAGGTGGGAGTCACTCTGATTCTGACACGGATCGAATGGAACAAAGGGATCAAAGGGATCTAGATGAGCAAAGGGACCAGGGGGAACACCTCCAGGGTGGCCGCTACTACATCTACTCCGGGTGAAAGATCTGCTGAGATTGGAAAGACAGTGAATTCTGACTGTGACGACCATAGTGATCATTCCTAGCTCCAGCTACTCCCTCGCAGCATCTTAGGCATCAGAATGAAGAATGCTTAAACAAGATTTAATTCTTGTTTTTAATTTGTAACCCTTTATTTAGCGAACCTGGCCTTGTGTCGTGAACTTTTATTGTCGTTTCCTAGCCCTATGTTTCGTAGGGGCCACATACGGTTTTGTATGTTTTATCTATAATATTAAAAATGGTTACAAAAAAAAGTGATAAACTAATAATGTAAGTATATATGAAGATAGAAAAAGTATGACGAACGAAGAAAAAAATAATATTAGTTAAATTTAAAGAGCATAAATTTAGATTTTCATTCCAAATACTTCTGGAATTGAAGTAAAAAAAATCTAATAGTAAAAAGTTGAAAACATAATATTACTTAATGAAAGATATAAAATGAATCAACCGAGCGGAATATTCATTTTTTTGTCAAAAGAGATGGAATTGATGAAAGAATGAAGGTATATTTGACTTTATTTACACACAATATTTTTATGAGACAAAAATATTTTTACCAACTTTTCCTAATAATTTACTTATATTCTCTTTAATTAAAATTTACAAATTTCTGAAATTATTTTAAAAACATCAATGTAATACGAATACGTGTTGCCCAGTAATAATCTATTGTAGAAGGGGGGTTGAATACAATAGAGTAAGATAATCGACTTCTTAATGTATATATCACAAATATGAAAAGAAAGATAACAGCTTTATTAAATCTGATATAAAACTGTTACAAACTCTCTCAAGAAATTCTGATGTTCTTGAGAGCTGCTAATTTACAAAAACTCTCTCAAGAAATTCTATGTTCTTGAGAGCTTCTATTCGATTATGTTCTCTCTCGAATGAATACATAAATCGAAACCAAGACTGTGTTTATATAGTGCACACAGCTTCTCTATCAATAACAAGATAAGTCCTAATCAATAACAAAGATAGAAACCTATCCTTAATCGATAGCTACATTCTACAAACCAGGAACAAATAGAATAAACTTCCATGTTTATCTAGACTCCAAATATAACTCGAAGTAGGAATCCTGATCAGCTTCAAGTTCTGATGATCAATCCTGATCATAGTCTGAGTAGGAATCCTGATGATCAATAAGATACTGACGCTTGATCAAATACTGATGACCATGCAATACTGATGACGTCAGCAATCCTGATCAGTTGAGTCTAGCTTCTGACGATCATTGAATTCTGATCTAACAATCTCCCCCAATCTCATACTTTGTGAAATAAAGTATAGATTCCAAATATTCAATGATGTCAAAAACATGTATCAAAATGTACGAGTATCTTCAGAAACAACTTATCTGTTTAAGCTTTTTGATAGAACAGATTCATCTTCAAGAAGTTGGATAATAAACTTTCTTCTTTTTCTTCAAGAATTTGAATCAGTCTTTCCTTAAGATTTCTGAGTTCTTCATCTTCCTCATTAATATGGTAGATAGCTGCTCTGAGATTCTGTATGGAGCTTTTCTGTAGACTGTGCTCTTCAAGCAAAAGATAAGCAATTTCCTTCCCATCAGGATTGAGAGTAAGTTGGGTCATACCAAAAGTTACTTCTTTAACAGCAGTACCTCTTTGCATTTCCACATCCTGACCTCTTTGATTTAAGTACATGGGAATATAATTACCATCGAAATTACTGTTTCCATCCAGTCTTCTTCTTATAGTTGACAAAATCATGTCAGCCCATACTTTGTACACTTGGTTCTTCCATCTTAACAGATAGTGAACATATTTCAGTTCCTGTGTAGTTTTCATCAGCAGATCTTGAATAGATAGAATCTTCACACTACCATCTTTCATGAAGTACAGAAGCTTTTCTTTCTTTTCAAAACCATCATGACAATCTATAACTATATCAACAGCTAATAAATTGTTCAGATTTTCAGAAGTTAAAGTACCTCCAATTTCAGTTAAGGAGTAAGGATCAACATAAGTCATGTTTAGAAATTCAGCATCCCTGTGTCCAATACCTCCTCTTGTGTAACTTGACATTTGCTTCAGATTCGAAAACATCTTTAACCAGAGTGTTTTTGATCTAGCCATATCAGATAAATCAACAACACTTGAAGCACTTGTAATAATTCCACCAGTCTGAAAATTGATAGGTGTATCACACTTCAGTGTACTTATGTGTTTCCACTTCTTGTCTTTCTCCTTTTCATGAGTGTAGCTTCTTTCAAGTAAAGATTCTTGCCTGCTTGTATTTCTCCATTGTCTTTCATTTGAAACTTTAAGCCTTTGTAGATAGAGATTGAAATCTTCATATGTTCTTTTTGTAATATCTCTTCTTCTGGTTTCTTCTTCTTCATCTACTTCTTTGTTGTGACAATCAACAACAGTAGATAAGATTATCAAATCAACCTCTTGCAGAATTTCTGATTCGTCAGGATCTTGAATATTGTCAGGATTAGAATCTTCAATTTGATTTGTATTGCTGAGAGTTGATTTACTTGTTTTTCTTCTCAATTCAGGTTCTTCTTCAACAAATTCCTTGTCTTCTTTCTCCATGATATCCTTGATAACAGGATCTGTTAGATTTTGTGAAGCTTCAGGAATTTCTTCAATTCTTAACCCTCTAGACCTTGTCTGTCTAGGTACTGTTTGAGTTGAAGAACCTCTTTTACTTCTTCTAGCACCTCTCCTACCTCTGCTTCCTCTACCTCTAGCAGGAGCAGTATAGCTTTCCATTGTCTCTCTTTGTAGTCTCAAGAATTCTTCATGTGAGAGATCTGGATATTCTTCACTTGCTGTAGAGAGTGCTTTTCTTGCATATAATTGTTGAACTCTTTTATCAGTGTGATATAGAGTAACAATTCTGTCATCTTTTGTAGAAAACTTCTGGAATAAATTTGATGCATCTTCAGGATTATCAATAATTACATCTTCATCACCTTCAGGAATTGTAGCAAGAATGTGTCCATGACCAGGTGTCAGGATTTGATCTTCCGTCAGGATCTGAGATTGCACCAATGTTCTTACTGTCTTAACTCCAGAATCAGAAACATGAGTTGACTGCGTTGTTTGACTTTGAGAAGTTTGGATTGTCTTCATAACAACAGCATCAGAGGTTTCTCCTTGTATCACTTTGTCACCACCATCATCTCCAGTATCATCATCATTATTTCTTAATACTAGATCAGGTGTACATTTTGTCTGAATAACCTTCTCCCTCTTTTTGACATCAGGATTTGACAATAATTGCAAAATTAAGGAAAAAGAGGCTTGAATTTCAGTTACCTTAGTATCCAGAGAATCAATTCTTTGATTGATTGAGGTTTGTTCTGAAACAACAGATTTCACTTGGGATTCCACTACCCTTAGTTGTAAAGTAGTAGGCACCTTTGTAAAATTATTAAAGATATCAGTCCTCACTTTTTCAGTTGAGCCCTTGATAGAATCAATCTCACTTTTCAGGCTTTTGGATAACAGAGTAGTAGCCTTCAGATGATTCTTCAAGTCTTGATTCTCTATGGATTTCACTGCATTATGGGCATGTTCAATAGCAGAAGAAAAACTGATAGATTCATCAGATTGGTGCCATGAATTGTTCCATTCATTCTGTCTAAATGCCTCTGCAGGATCAAAGGAAGGAGTAGAAAAATCTTGTCTCTGATTTTTCCCAGTGAAAGCATTGCTAGCCATATATGTACTTGATGAACCAAAATTAGTTCCAAGACTAATTTTGAGTGATGTAGCAAGCTGTTCCTTCTCTTTTCGATTCTCATTATCATCATCACTATCATCAGAAGTATCATCAGCAGTATCATGAGTAATATCAGGATCAGGAATAGCAATACCTTTCAGTTTATCCTGTGGTTCTGAGATAGGATGATCCATTGGTCTTGAACGAAGTGGCTGTATCAAAATAGGTTCATTATCAGGAGCACCACTAGCGTCAGGATGAACATCGTCAGGATTTGATATGCGTGCATCAGTATTTGCTACCAATGGTTCTTGTGGAGCTTGAGGTTCAGAAGCTTCTTCAACACTTTGAGTTAAAGGTTCTTGTGTGCTTCCCTCATTGACAATGTTCTCGACCAATCTTTCAACAGAAGCTGTAGCTTTGCTTGCATCTTCACTTTGAGAAGATGGTTCTTGTGTAGCTGGAATGTTGATGTCTTCATTCTCCCTTTGAGAAAATGGTTCTTGTGTGACCATTCCACTAGCTAAGCCTTCACCCAAACTTTGATTGAGTGGTTCTTGTGTGGCAGGATCAACAGTAGCTGCTGAATTACTCTGAAATTCAGGTTCTTGTGGGCTTGATCCTTTCAGCTTCTTCTGTCTCTGATAGACTAACTCTTCTGCATTCCTCTTTTTCTTTGATGTAGGTGTAGGACCAACCAAGGAAGCAGTTGTAGAAACCTTCTCCCAAGAAATTTCTCTAATCTGAGATGGAGAGGCTGGAGAGTCTGATAGAGAGACAACTTTTGTTGTTGCATCAGGAATACTAACATCAGGATTTGCTAGAGCATCAGGAGTAGATGACTCATCAGGATTTGATGTCTGAATATCAGTATCCTTCATTTGCACTGTCAAAGGAATATGATACCTGCTCTTTGATAATTTCCTTATCTTTTGTGGTTTTGATAAAGGTACCACAGCTTTAGTAGCAGTATCAGCAACTTCCTTGTTCACATTCATCACAGAGGATATAGGTAAGTCATCCTCTGAATCACTTTCATCAATCAACCTTAACTTCCTTTTCACAGGAACATTCTTAACAACCTTATCAGCTTTCTTCACCAGGACCCCTTGTACACCCCCTTGTATCTTCTTTTTAGTGAGTGGTGTAGAGGAAAAATCCTTTGAACCTGATTGCCTTCCAGACACATCAGTTCTAGCTGATTTCTTTGATTTTACAACTAAAGTCTTTTGAGAGACAGTAGAGGTGGTTGTTAACTGTTTAGACTGTTTAGGTTGCATGCTTGTGTCAGGAACAAGGTGGGTTGGACCTTGCCCCATAGCATTAGAAAGTAGTCCATAACGAGTAGGCATTTTCTGATGTAAGAAAAACCTAACCTCATCAGGAATAAAAGCATTTCCTATGAAACCATTTGCCTTATCACTGTTGACTAAGGACTTAATATTATTCTCAGTAATTCTACAGATTGGTAGAACTACATCATCCTCAAAAACAACATTAGGACATAAGTGATTAAATATCAACTGTAAAAATCTAAGAAAACAGATAGAACCCAATTTATCTGATTTCCTATCACTTAAATCTTTTAAGATAAAAGACCCATAATCAAACACTGTAGAATGGATAAGAGAGTACCCAATTTTAAGAGATCCTGATGGAAGAGCATCAAAATTTGATGTCTTGTTCAGGAAACAGCGGCTGATTGTATCAAAGAAGAAATTCCATTCCTTCTTAAGCTTTGTCCTGAAGAGATTTCCATATCTCTTTACTTCACCATTGTAGCCCAACTTTGTAACAAACTCAAAAAGAGTAGAGTCCGAAACATTAGCAGGAATAGCATCACCAAGAACGGGTAAATGCAGGGCTGCCTCCACAATTGTAGGAGTCACATAGTGAGTAGTTCCATTATATTCAAAACTCATCAAGATTGTATCAGAATGCCCTTTATCAAAAGTAACTGAGTTCCACACCTGCATTACAGACTTAAAAGAAACACTTGCAGGTTCTGTTAAAGCAAACTTCAATGGGCTTGAAGCTAGAAAATCTTGAATGATATGAAACTCATTGGGTAAATCTTGATGATTTAGAATAGCCACAAAATTGTTAGTGGCAAATGTAACACCACTAATCACTGTCTGTTTGTTCATGAATGATGAAGATGTCATTGTAATGCTTTTGAAAACTCGAGAATTAAGATTTGAAGCAATTAGGGTATGAAAGCACAGAGAGAGATAGAAAACGAAAAACTGATGATAAGAGAGTAATTAACGATGTAGACCAATGAAAAGTATTTTGTTAAAACAAAATATTACTCTCAAAGACAGGTGGCAAAATATGATTTGTGCACAAAGAATTAGTGGACAGATTACGTGTGTCATTTAAATAAATCTGCACCGCCTTTTATGTGTATGTATTGATATATCTATAATAGTGCAACACACGCGCGCATACAGTTGTCCTACTAAAACTCAACCGTCCATCAGCAGATACTGACGAAAAATTAGGCACAAATTAAGTAATGAAATACTGACCTGTACATCAGGATTGACCAGTTGACTTCCTGTCAGGATTGAGTCCTATCAGGATTTGATCAAAGATACATACCTTTCTGAATAACCATCAGGATTTGACAGTTTATCAGGATTTCCTCTCTGTAGCTTTTCCTCAGAAATTCTCAAAATTCATCATTCCAAGTTCATTCACCAATTTATTGAAAATAGCTTCAGGTAGTGGCTTGGTGAATATATCAGCTAGTTGTTGATCAGTAGGAACAAAGTGAAGTTCAATTGTTCCTTCCAGAACCTGTTCTCTTATAAAGTGATATCTGATACTTATGTGTTTAGTAAGAGAATGCTGAACTGGATTTCCTGTCATTGCAATAGCACTTTGGTTATCACAATAAATAGGGATTTTTGAGTATGACAGGCCATAATCTAACAACTGA
This sequence comes from Heracleum sosnowskyi, assembly GCA_030848705.1. NCBI lineage: Eukaryota > Viridiplantae > Streptophyta > Magnoliopsida > Apiales > Apiaceae > Heracleum > Heracleum sosnowskyi. The sequence goes on from CM061245.1 coordinate 8,719,713, forward strand.
TTTCTCATCCACATTATCTGAGCACAACAACTTCCTGCAGCAATGTACTCAGCTTCTGCAGTTGAAGTGGAAATAGATTTCTGCTTTTTACTGAACCATGAAACTAGTCTTCCACCCAAAAACTGACAACTTCCTGAAGTACTTTTCCTGTCTATTTTGCATCCTGCAAAATCAGCATCTGAATAACCACTCAACCCAAAATCTGATTCCCTTGCATACCAAAGGCCAAGTGAAGGAGTGCCTTTGAGATATCTGAAAATTCTTTTGACTGCAATCAGATGTGGTTCTCTAGGTTTTGCTTGAAATCTTGCACATAGACAGGTTGCAAACATGATATCTGGTCTACTGGCAGTGAGATACAATAAAGAGCCAATCATTCCTCTGTAGTGAGTTACATCTACCTCTTCACCTTGATCAGGATCAAGTTTGGTAGCTGTAGCTATGGGAGTTGAAGCAGGAGTACTGTCTTGCATGTTAAACCTTGTCAGTAAATTCCTTGTGTATTTAGACTGATTAATAAAAATCCCTTCATCAGTCTGTTTAACTTGAAGACCCAGAAAGTAACTCATTTCTCCCATCATGCTCATTTGATATCTTGACTGCATAAGCTTGGAAAACTTTTCACACAGCTTATTGTTTGTTGACCCAAAAATGATATCATCAACATAAATCTGAACTAACAGCAACTCCTTACCATGATTCAAATAAAATAGAGTTTTATCAATTGCACCTCTTTTGAATCCACTTTCCAGTAAGAATTGAGCTAAGGTTTCATACCATGCTCTTGGAGCTTGTTTTAGTCCATAAAGTGCCTTATCCAGTCTGTAGACATGATCTGGATATGTAGGATCAATGAAACCAGGAGGTTGTTCAACATAAACTTCTTCCTCCAGTTCACCATTTAAGAAAGCACTTTTAACATCCATCTGGAAAACCTTGAATTTCTTATGTGCTGCATAAGCAAGAAATATCCTGATGGCTTCTAGTCTTGCAACAGGAGCAAAAGTTTCATCATAGTCAATTCCCTCTTGTTGGGAATACCCCTTTGCAACTAGTCTAGCTTTATTTCTGATAATGACTCCATCAGAATCAGTCTTGTTCTTGAAAATCCACTTTGTACCAACAATTGATCTATTCTTTGGTCTTGGTACCAGTTTCCAGACTTCATTCCTTTCAAATTCATTCAGTTCTTCTTGCATTGCAGTAACCCAATCAGCATCTTCAACTTTCTTAGGCTCCTCCTTGGATAGAAAGTTATTATATAAAGATTCATTCTGAGTTGCACTTCTTGTTTGAACACCTGCATCAGGATCTCCAATTATCAAATCAGGAGAATGATCTTTTGTCCATTTCCTTGCTGGTGTCAAATTGTTTCTTGAAGTAGATGCTCCCCCTGGATTGGTGTTATCTTGATTGAAAGAATTTGATTGATTTGAAGCTCTCCCTGAATTATTGCTATGCCCTCCTGATGTGTTATCAGGATCTTCACTTGAATCAGTATCTGAAGAATTCTGTCCTGATGATTGAGTTGACTCTGAACTTGTAGTTGAATGCCGTTGCTCCCCCTCAACATTAGCACTACTAGTTGTATCACTGTTGTTTGCATCATCAGTATTAGCACCATCAGTACCTGGTGAGTCATCAGGATTTGGTGACCCATCAGTATCTGATGAATTGACAGGATCTGATTCAATTTCTTCAGGTTCCTTGGAAGCTTCATTTTCAAATAACAATATATCATGCGAGTCTTCAATGATTCCAGTTATCTTCTTATCATCAAAAGATACATGAATTGACTCCATGACAGTTCTTGTTCTCAAATTAAAAACTCTGAAGGCTCTTGATGTAGGATAACCTATGAATATTCCTTCATCAGCCTTTGTTTCAAATTTCCCTAGCTATTCAGGATGAGTTCTGAGAACAAAACATTTACAGCCAAACACATGCAAATGCTTCAGACTTGGTTTCTTCTCCTTGAGTGACTGATAAGGAGTGACACCATGCCTGTTTATCAATGTGAGATTTTGTGTATAGCATGCTGTGTTGACTGCTTCTGCCCAGAAATATGTAGGTAATTTAGCTTCTTCCAACATAGTTCTGCCAGCTTCAATAAGAGTTCTATTCTTCCTTTCTACTACTCCATTTTGCTGAGGTGTGCCAGGAGCAGAGAATTGTTGAATGATTCCTTTGTATTTGCAGAACTCTTCCATCTTTGAATTCTTAAATTCAGTACCATTATCACTTCTCAGAATCTTGACTTTGTACTTTGTGGTTGTCTCAATCATCCTCACATGATCCAACAGAACTTCAGGAGTTTCATCTTTTCTATGCAGAAAATACACCCAGGTGAATCTAGAATATTCATCAACAATTACAAGAGTGTACCTTTTCTTACTGATCGACATGATGTTGACTGGACCAAACAGATCAAGATGTAGCATGTGATATGGTTCTTCAATAGAGGATACTGATTTACTCTGGAATGATGTCCTTCTTTGTTTTGCTTTTTGGCATGCATCACAGAGTCCATCAGGTGTATATAAGACATTAGGTAATCCTCTTACTAACTCTTTCTTAACCAACTCATTGATGTTGCTGAAGTTGAGATGAGAAAGCTTCTTGTGCCAATTCCAACTTTCATCTACTGAAGCTTTACTGATGAAACATGTAGGGGAGCCATCAGTATCTGAGAGAATGTTGGCTTCACATATGTTACCATGCCTGTAGCCAGTTAGTGTTATCTTCCCTGTTGCTTTACTGACTACTTCACAATGTGTGGAATAGAAATTGACATGATAACCTCTGTCAGTGATTTGACTAATACTCAACAAGTTGTGTTTTAGTCCCTTCACTAGAGCTACTTTTTCAATGATGACATTTCCAATGATTATATTGCCATATCCCAAGGTTTGTCCAATGTTGCCATCTCCATAAGACACAGTTGGGCCAGCTTTTTCCTCATATTCTGATAACAGGGCTTTGTTTCCAGTCATGTGCACAGAACATCCACTATCCATGACTAACACATTTTTCCTTTTACCCTGCATCAGAATAGTAAAACACTAGTCAGAATGTTTAGGAACCCACACTTGTTGGATTCCTTGTTCATGCATTTTATTAAATTTAACAGCAGAAGACTTTTTGACTTTAGCAGTCCTGACAGGATTTACTCCATCAGGATTTGCTTTGTCAGTATCAGTATTAACAAAAGCATGCTTCACTATGACATTTTCAGTTCTATCAGACTTTGTACTACTTTCAAACTTAGGCAATGGATCATAAAAGTTATAGTACAAATCATGATACTCTTTACATGTATAAATAGAATGCCATAGACTACCACAATGAAAACAGGAATTTTGTGGTTTGTAAAATACTGATTTATTCCTAACATCAGACTTAGGAATTTCAGCAATTTTCTTCTTACTCTTTTTACAATCAATAGCAAGATGATTAGAGTTGCCACAATTAAAACAACTCTTTCTAGGTGCATTTGGGATATACTTATAACCATTTTCTTTATTGATCCCAATTTTACCATTCCTGTTTCTCTTAACAGTAGCTCCCTTTTTCTTATCTGTAACCTCACAGATTTTATCTTTAAGCTGTTTCTGAGACAATAGACCTACATTCTTAGTGACTTTGTTCATGACAGGTTTAGACTTTATAATTTTAATTCCTTGAGTAGAAGAAGATCCCTTTTCAAAAGTAGAATTGGAATCCTTACCAAAAACAAGATTAACAGGAGTAATCTTATATTTGGTTGAGTCTATAACATGTCTATAGGTCTTTGGACTGACTGTCCCATCAATGACAATTTTCTCTGCTAATTTCTTATCTTCATCTGACTTATATCCTAGACACTCTTTCCAATTCTTAGAGGTATTAATCTCATGAAATTTCCTACCAGAGTCTGTCCAGGTTCTGATTTTCTCATTAGCATATTCAAGTTCTTTTTCAAGGGAAGTACATTTAGATGTCATCTCTAAGTGCATGTGTTTAGCATTATCACATTCTTTTGTACTTCTTGCATACGAGAAAATTCAGCTTCTAATATCTCATTCCTCTTTCTAAGGTCAGACATCTCAGATAAGATTCTAGTATTCTCAGCAGTTTGACTTCTAAAGCTAATATGTAATGACTTTAGAAAACGTCTTAACTCAGAAGCATTATCAGTATCAAAATCAAAGATAGTATTTAGTACCTTATCATCAGGAGCAGCAGTTACATCAGCATTGGCCATTAACGCATAGTTGACTACCTTAGTATCAGATTCTGAGGAAGAGTCCATCCAATCCTTGCTTGATGTGATGAGTGCCTTTGTCTTGTTGCATTCAGAAGCAAAGTGACCCATACCATTACACTTGTAGCATCTAACCTTTGACTTGTCAAATTTGCTACCCTTGCTGTCCTTTTTGATATACTTGTCTTTGTCTGCTTTGAAGATCTTTTTCTGAAAGTTGCCTTGTCTTCTATTCTTCCTGAACTTCATCCTTCTGAAGTTTCTGACAATCATAGCAACCATCTCTTCCATGTCTGAATCAGAAGATTCATCACCAGTATTGGCATCAGAATTGCCATCAGTATCTGATGAAGAGTCGTCAGGATCTGACTCAGCTACTCTTGCTTTCCTTCTAGAGACCTCCATAGCTTTTCCTTTTGATTTTGCTTCTACATTCAAAGCAATTGACTTTGCCTTGCTGTTTTTCTTGTTCTTTCTCTGTTGAACTTCAAGATCATGAGTTCTTAGCATCCCATAGATCTCATCAAGAGACACAATGTTCAGATCATACTGGTGTCTAATGATTGAGGTCTGAGTATCCCATTCTTCAGGTAAAGCTCTAAGAAATTTGGTGTTTGAATCTTCAGTTTCATATACTTTGTCAACTAAGGATAAGCTGTTCAATAGTGTCAGAAATCTATCATATAGATCAGTCAGGCTCTCTTCAGGTCTTGCATCGAATTGTTCATATTCTTGAATCAAAAGAGCCCTTCTGTTTTTCTTAATAGATGCAGATCCCTGGCACTGAGTTTCCAAAGTATCCCAGATTTCTTTTGAAGACTTGCATGCAATCACTCTGTTTGACATGACAGCATCAAGGCTATCATGCAAGATATTCTTTATCTTTGGTTCCCTGAGTACATGAGCTTTTTCTTCTGGAGTCCATTCAGCTTTAGCTTTGACCACATAATGTTCTGGTACTGTATCTATTCGTTCTACGAACTTTGTTGGTATATATGGTCCATCACGAATCTTGTCCAAGTAGTCAGGATCCATAGCCTCCAGGTACATCAGCATCTTTACCCTCCATGTAGGATATTCTGATATCTTTAAGATGGGAATCTTCATGCTTTCATACTTGGTTGTCGACATCTTTAGATCGTATCTGATTCAGAATTAAATCAGTTTGCTCTGATACCAATTGTTGCCCAGTAATAATCTATTGTAGAAGGGGGGTTGAATACAATAGAGTAAGATAATCGACTTCTTAATGTATATATCACAAATATGAAAAGAAAGATAACAACTTTATTAAATCTGATATAAAACTGTTACAAACTCTCTCAAGAAATTCTGATGTTCTTGAGAGCTGCTAATTTACAAAAACTCTCTCAAGAAATTCTATGTTCTCGAGAGCTTCTATTCGATTATGTTCTCTCTCGAATGAATACATAAATCGAAACCAAGACTGTGTTTATATAGTGCACACAGCTTCTCTATCAATAACAAGATAAGTCCTAATCAATAACAAAGATAGAAACCTATCCTTAATCGATAGCTACATTCTACAAACCAGGAACAAATAGAATAAACTTCCATGTTTATCTAGACTCCAAATATAACTCGAAGTAGGAATCCTGATCAGCTTCAAGTTCTGATGATCAATCCTGATCATAGTCTGAGTAGGAATCCTGATGATCAATAAGATACTGACGCTTGATCAAATACTGATGACCATGCAATACTGATGACGTCAGCAATCCTGATCAGTTGAGTCTAGCTTCTGACGATCATTGAATTCTGATCTAACAATACGAGTCTGATCTTTGACAAATGATTGATGTAAATGCGATATTCAGTACATTTCACAATTAGTTATTACGAATAAAACATTATAATAACTGTATATATATATATATATTAGATCTCAATTTTATTTTTAATATGTAATTGAGTAAAATGCAAGGTGTGTACCTGAGTTTTACCATTTCTGTAAGGTGTGTACCTGGGTTTTGATAAATGCAAATTGTGTACTCATCGTTTGAAAAATTCTGCAAATTGTGTACCACCGTTAGTTGGAGTTAACTGAGCTAATGGATGAGGTAATAAGTGAATAAAGGCAGGGACTTTCTTGTAATATCCGAGCATAGTGGAGCCATTAGATCACAATCTTCCCCGCCAATTCAGTCTCTCAACATATGTATATGTGTATGATGTATCTTCTCCAACACATATACTAAGCATATATATATATATATATATAAACCTATCTATTAACCTGATCTGCTACCGTGGTTACAAAAGGATGAGTTGGTTTGTGAGAGATTTTGTCGATCACTTAGCATATTACCCCAATGAATGTCCTGATTATAATCGTGAGTTTTGTTCTTCATACTTGCATAAATAACAGTGATTTAATAACATTTTACTTGTTTATCATAGTTGTTAAAGTTGTATGTTATATGATTTATTATGGTTGTGTAATTTGTTTCAATTGATGTCATGTTTTCCTGACCTAGATCTACAATGAATTTTTGTTTCAATTGTGTATGTAATTAGAGTTTTATACATGCAAGTCACGTTCCTTGTAATCATTATGCAGGTGCCCCTGATCATTTTACATTAAAGTTACATATTAATGGACACTTTGAAACAAACCCTAGGACTTATGTGGATGGACAAGTGAGATATGTTGACATGTGTGATGTAAATAAGCTTAGCATTATTGAAATATTTAGCATGTTGAATGAGGCTGGAGAAAGTAATTTAGGTGAGCTTTTTACAAAAGGCCCTCATCAGAAATGGATATAGCTTTATTCCCACTTGTGACTGATTCTGATGTAGTGGCAATGTGTAGCCATGTTGACACAACTAGGATGATGTATGTGTACTGTGATAGTAAGACACAAAGAAGTCAAGAAATTGTTAATTATGTTCCCTCAAACTAGTTGAATTTTGATTACTTGGATGATCCTAAGAGTGCAGAGTATGAAAAGGAATAAGTAAATCAATTGTTGTTGCTTGAGGGAATTAATAAAGATTTTAGTGATGTAGAAGACATAGTTAATGATGACAATGAAGATGTAATTAGAGTTTTATACATGCAAGTCACGTCCCTTGTAATTGATTATGCAGGTGCCCCTGATCATTTTACATTAAAGTTACATATTAATGGACACTTTGAAACAAACCTTAGGACTTATGTGGATGGACAAGTGAGATATGTTGACATGTGTGATGTAATTCAGCTTAGCATTATTGAAATATTTAGCATGTTGAAGGAGGCTGGAGAAAGTAGTTTAGGTGAGCTTTTTACAAAAGGCCCTCATCAAAAATAGATATAGCTTTATTCCCACTTGTGACTGATTCTGAAGTAGTGGCAATGTGTAGCCATGTTGACACAACTAGGATGATGTATGTGTACTGTGATAGTAAGACACAAATGAGTCAAGAAACTGTTAATTATGTTCCCTCAAACTGGTTGAATTTTGATTACTTGGATGATCCTAAGAGTGCAGAGTATGAAAATGAATAAGTAAATCAATTGTTGTTGCTTGAGGGAATTAATAAAGATTTTAGTGATGTAGAAGACATAGTTAATGATGACAATGAAGATGTTGGTAATGAAGATGAACAACATAGTCAAAATGGTAGCTTCCATGATGATAGCTCTAACATGGATAGTACTGATGATGAAGTTTGTGCTCTTAAGAAACAAAGACTGAAAGATAAGGAGAAGGTAGTTGATGATGTTACTGAAAAGGAGAAGGTTTGGAGAGGAGCTGCTGGTTGGACAAATTTAACCACTGGAGAGGATAATGACCAAGTGTTGTCTGACTTCAGTGACTATGATGATAGTGATGAAGAAATTGGAGAGCCTTTTGTAATTTGATTTTGTGTTCATTGGTGCATAGATATTGGAGAGCCTTGATTGTAACAACAATGACATGCATTTGTGGGTTAGGGTCATGGTCAAAAATCAAACTTTGTAACTTGTTCTACTTCAATTTTAGGTGGTTACAACCTAAATGCATTTATAACTATGTCGTCTATAATGCCTATAAATTGAAGTCCTTTTTCAAAACAAAACACACAACACTACATACACAATACCTATACAGCTATAAACAAAAAATTATCAAGTTATGGCAACTTGGAGTAAACCAACAAATGATGTTTGCAAGATCAATGTCAAGGGCATATTTAACATGCATGTTATGAAAGCATCTGTTGGTTGTTTGATTAGGGATAACACTGGTGGTTGGATGAATGGTTGCGGGGGAATGATAGGCCTTGATGTGCCTCTCCATGCAGAACTCTGGGCAATCTATTATGGCCTTAGGCATGCTTGTGAGGGAGAATACTTATTTGTTGTTCTTGAGTCTGATTGTGCTGAATCTATTCAACAAGTGTTAGAGAATGATCCCAATGACCCAATGGCTTATTTGATTTAGCTCATCAACAATCTCATGAGTGAGGCATGAGATTATTTGCATGTTACTCACGTCCCTGAATCTGTAAATGCAGCTGCCCTTGCTTTGGCTAACCATTGCCAAGTTGGTGAATGAGGGATAGATCAGTTTAACCATCCACCAGGTGTAGTGAGGGGCATTGTCAAAGATGAGATGAGGGGCTGATTGGGGGGATGGGTTGTTTGTTCAGTTTAACCTTGCTTTCTTTGTTTGTTTCCTTGTTTTTCTATTCCGTTTAAGAAGGTCATTGTAAGCCTTGTGCTTTAATCATTAATCTATCCAGTATTTTCATTCAATCTTGTGTAAGTCTTGTGTTTTTTGATCTTTAAATTGCATAACAAACAACAACAAAATTGAAGATCAACTAGTAAAAACATAACTGAAATTCAACTACATTGTCATATTCAACACAACTTAAAATCAACTACATTGTGGAATTAACATCATCATCACTGCCAAAACAATACACATACACCAAGATCAAAACAAACAAAATCAAAACATAATTCAACCAATTGTTCTTATTTTTTGAAGTAGCACACATAATCATCTGTTCATCGTGCAACAACCTCAACTTCTCAATTTCCTCTTCATTAGCTTTGACCCGTCTCAATAATTCCCCAACATCAATACGACTACGATTGGACAACGGAGGATCCACCCAACGAAAATAGTTACACCCGTTCCTTCCATGAACACACCCAATGAACCTTCTTCCAGCGTTATTACGAGTCCAAGGAGTGCGCAGAGCTCCCAGTAGCCCACATTCACATTTTTCAGCCATCGAATGAGAGAAAAAAAAACTTCTAACTTTTTACGATATGTGTACGTCTGTTAAATTCATTTGACGTCGTTAGGAAATTCAGGGGTATATTCGTCTTTTATCAATCATGTTCTTCCTCAAACTCATTTTCACAATTCATAATCTTCATAAAAACTTATAACTCGAATTTATCATTCGTTTTATAACGAAATAGATTCATTTAAATTGTAATAGAATCGGCTTTTTCTTCTCTACAATGGGATATCAATAATAACTATTAAAAATTTACCTTCAAGAATTATAATATTTAACAAACTTCAATTCATGTATAGCTTGTTAAGTTATGTCCTTTTAAATTGTTTTCGCCAAATTAAAATATTGATAGTGAAAATTAATATCTATTTGTAGAGGAAGAAAAGATGATTATGTTGCAACATGAAGGACTTGATTTCGTTAAGAAATTAATGAGATATTCAACTTTTAATTTCTCAAAAGTTTCAATAATAATGAAAATGGTTTTGAGGAAGAAGATGATGACAAAAACACTGAAATATCCTTGAAAAAGTTAACAGAATTAGTCATACTTACGGAAATACACGTCTTATAAAAAAGTTATAATTCTAGTATAGCAAGTGATAATTTTAAAAGTTCAATAATATATCAAATAATCTGACATCCAAAATACGAGTACAAAAAGTGCACTTCACTCTTTAAAATATAAGGAAGGGTTGGTATAGACTTCTGGTCAGAAGGGACGGAAGACAGCACATGACAAATCTAAGTACAGAAGTCAAAATAGGCTGCTGGAGTACTATAATACTCCTATATTCATTAAAGTCAAACATGCAGTCAACATATGCGAGCTCCAAAAAATAATGTACTATACTGTTCATGAACGCTGTCAGAACAAAATATGTAAGTTTCAACTATTCATGCACTTCTCGAAGATTAACTAATTTTAAAGGAATTAACTTCTAGAAGAGATTTATATTCCTATTTCTATCCTAAGCCATATCCAATCCGATGATGATACGGCTGTTACGGTATTTACGAATTTAAATTTCGTAAATGTCGATAATTTTATTTACCAAAAAATTTATGTAAACTCTTAACTAAAATTTGAATTACCACTCATATTTGAGTCGGTTATGGAACACAAGAGAGATCAAAAACTTCAAGTTAAACATTTATCTGGTCTAGTAATAACAAATAAATTCAACAGAGGATAGAGATGTGAAAAGTTGGATTTATTTAGTACATTAAAAAAGTAAAAACTTATTAATTTTATCGTGAAAAATTGAATGCAAGGTTATAAAATTGAATGCAAAGTAAAAAGTTGGATAAGATAGAAAATTTTTTAGTAAAAATTTGTAGTCAAATATTCTTTGGATAACTATCATCAATAATTCTCTTGTTTTTTCTTGAATACTAAAGTTGGAATATAACCCCGCAACCTAATTTACAAGCCGCCGGTCAATCTAGAACACTACACTGACGTACGTTTTCTCATATTTTTAATCGTTTTAATTTCTGATTTCGATTCTCGCTTCTTTTCAAAAATTTATTAGAATAAATATTCATCTATAAGATTTTTAATCGAGCATAATTATTTAACTCTCGATCATTCTGGTAATATGTATGATATTTTAATAATCTATGAGCTACGTTAGACAAAATTCTTGCATTAAAGAAAAATGGGATCTTGCCTATATCTTTTTTGCCACCTTTTAAAGAATAAAGGATCTTACCGAATCTAATTTCTTAAATTTAAAATAAACCCTCACTTTCCATAATCAACATTATAAATCTTCATTAGTGTTGTTGATGATCTTATATTTGGATTTAATCAAATGGCCAGTTAAGCGCCCTACAACTTAGACTTTTTCCTACGTAGTTGAAATATTCAAACTTTCTCTATTCGGTCTATAAAGAGCACTCCTTCACACCACAAAACACTACATATACGCATCGTATAGGCCAAAATCAAGAAAGTTATATTCGTGATGTCTTCCTCAGCTCCCACCGCCACCACCAGTGCCGCCACCGTCGAAGGTAACGCCGCCGCATTAACCGAAATTCATCACGACATTCTCGAAACACACATTTTGGCAAAGCTAGACCCTCAAAGTCTCTTCACTACGAGTTGCGTGTCATCGAAACTACATGATATTTGTAGAGGTGAAAATTTATGGAAACAAATTTGTAAGTCCATTTGGCCTTCTATAAATAACCCTCGTGTAGCCGATATTATTTCGAGTTTTCCGTCCGGTTATCGGTCATTTTTCACCGACTCATTCCCTACTCTCCACCACAATTTCTTCACTGATGGTCATCGAAAGACAACTGAATTAGTTTCGGCCGTTGATATTCATTACCAAAATAAACCGCTTTTCGCCAAAGTCGTAACATCAAACACCGATTCGGATGCTTTTCTTGATGCGCCATTTTGGATTGACCTATTAAGCAACGAAACACTCAAGTTGCCAGGAAAATTCGACACCGAAGACGAAACGTTTTTGTCACGTTTAGGCCGAGACCTAAACGTGAGCTGGATCGTGATCGATCCGAGTGGAAGAATGGCCGCGAACATGTCGAGTTCACGGCCTGTTTTAGTGAGGCAACATTGGGTGACAGGAGACATCAAAGTGCGGTACGTAAAAGTACTTGCGGGCGGGCGAAAAGGGAAGCCGAACGAGTTCGTGCAATGCAAAATAGAGGTCGAATGTGTGAGAAGAGTAGGGAATGGAGAGTTGCATGTAGGGCAAGTGAGTTTAAAAATAGAGGACATGGACAAGAGTTATTTGAGTGGGAGGGATAGTTTGGTAATTTTACAAGATGCATTAGAGAGTGGAGAGAGGAAGAGAGGGAGAGATGGAGAGGAGAAAGAGATTTACGACAAGTATTTGGGTAAGAGGAAGGAGAGAAGAGAGAAGTTGCAGAAGATTGAGAGGAGGTTGGAAATGGTAGATAGGGCTACTAGGATTTCCATTTCTATGGCTATGTTGTTCTTGCTTTTTGGGAGTTTAGTGTCTTGATTAGTTATGATTAGGGTTAATTAGCTAGTTTGTTTTTGGTGTAAAAAAAAAAAGTTCACAACCTCTCATATAAAAATTGGAATGTTAGTTGTATGTTGTATACTTGTATCACGAATTTCAATTTGACATTACAATTTAATTTAAACCATAAATATACAATTTTAATCTTATCGAATATTTCTTCTGTTTCATTTTAATTATCGCATGACTTTACACGTATTTTAAGATATTTTGGGTATATATATAACAAAAAAATAATAATTTTATCTATACAATCAAAATAACGACAAATATGTATCAAAAATTAAACGACTATTAGAATTTAGAATGAAACAGAGATAGTAAATGGGATACTATGTAGAACTGTGAATCAATCAAAAATTGCAAAGTCCCGGTTTTAATGGAACAGAAGAAGTATTCGTGAAAGTTCTTGCCGTCAAAACAAATTCCAGCTTGGGTTTTAATTTTTAAAGAGAAAAATGCCCATAAGTACGTACTTAAGTGACTTACATGAGTACGTAGTATATTTTTAATGGCATAATTGTAATTACATGATCAAATCCTGCAATTACAAAAATAACTCGCGTGCATTTATACGAGAAAACACGTTGTACTCACCTAAGTTACGTGAGTACGTAATTAGGAACATTAAGCTCATTTTTAAATATGTCGATACATTTGATGCCAATTGATTCAATTCCTACTCCTAACAACCATTCATTTGTTTTTACTTTCCTGTTTCTCAATGGAGTAGATGTTTGGTACATCGCTGTTAAAAAAAAAGAGAAGGTTCGTTCATAATACTATAGTACATATACAATATGTCAGCTGCTACCAGGGCCGACCTGGTCAAGTTGTTGGGAGTGTGCTATTCATTGAAATTATGTTAACCAGTTATATTTCATGATATTCATCGAAAAAGATATGCTTCCAAATCTTGATTATTAAAGACTTATAAAATATTTTTTCGTTTGGGGCTTTGAAAATTTCAGGACCGATCATGACTGCTACGTTCCTCCTCTTCCTTTTTTTACTTTTAAAATTTCGTAAATGTTTGATAATTAGTTGTTTGAAATTTTTTTCGAAATTTCGAAAATGTTTGATAAACCTGTATTAAGTTCCAGGTAGTTTATAGATTTTTTCCGGAGATTGATTCTTCCTGTCATCATACAATTAACCACCTAGACATGCGACTCCAAGCTTTAGAATCATACAAAAGCTTGATATTTGTATGACTCCAAACCATGTATGTAGCTTGGTTCATTTTCATACGCAGGCATCCTACCTGCTCTGATATATTAATTCATGAAACTAGACTCTACAAGAAACCCAAATTTACTCCAGTCAATGTAAAATATTGGCTCTAGTCTTGTATAAATACATAGGCATTACACCATCAATTCTGAACCACTGCATCCATCCTACTTTAAACTTTCTTATACAATACAACTCGATTTACGGATTATGTCGATTTCTACCAACTCCGGTAAACTTCCACCATCGTACCCTTTTATCGGTTCTCTTCCTGCAATCCTAGAAAATCAAGATCGACCAATTCAATGGACATCGGATATACTTCTGGCTTCACCCTCTTCAACTTTCGTCCTTCAGCGTCCATTTGGCCAAGAGAGTGTCTTGACATCAAACCCCATCAATGTCAAGCACATGTTAGAGACCAACTTCAGTGTATACCAGAAGGGTGAAACTTTTCGAAACACTTTGTCGGACTTATTTGGAGATGGCTTGTTCCTGGCGGATGGCAAAAAATGGAAGTCGCAGAGACAAACTATGAGTCATGCATTCGACAGCGAGGCATTTTTCCATTACTATCAAACGATAGTTTCTACTGAACTAAATGATCAACTCATTCCTCTCTTCTCCTCTGCAGCTGCTAATAAAACAATTCTTGATCTTCAAGACATTCTTGAGAGATTTGGATTGGACACTACATGCAAGGTTGCATGTGGATATGATGCCAAGTCATTAATACCATCACTACCACCCTCTGAGATAAAACAGGCATTTCATGACTCGCTACGGATAGCCAATCAAAGACTTACTGAAATTTCACCTCTAGTTTGGAAAACTAAGAAACTACTGAATGTTGGATCTGAAAAGCAGCTCCGTGATGGGATTACGAGGATCAGAAATCTCATCAAAGAAAGAGTTACAAACAAGATAAAAGAATATAACAAGAACAACTCATTAGAGTCCCTTGATTTCTTATCTTTGTTAATAATGTCTGGTCAATCTGATAAAATATTTCTCGAGGACTCAGTTATCAACTTCATTCTTGCTGGTTTCGAGTCAACATCAGCTGTATTAACATGGTATTTCTGGTTACTATCTAGCAACCCAGATGTGGAAAACAAGATTTTGGAAGAAATTAAAACATGTTCAGGACTCAATTCCAACCTGGTCTACACCTATGCTTCAATTTACGAAAGCATGAGGCTCTATCCCTCCGTTCCTGTGGACTCCAGAGAAGCCACAGCAGATGACGAATTCCCCGATGGTACGAGGGTGAAGAAAGGCTCAAGGGTAAGTTATCATAATTATGCCATGGGAAGGTCAGAAAATTTGTGGGGAGCCGATTGGCCATCTTTCAACCCTGACCGATGGTTAGCTAAGAACGGAGATACTGGGAAAGTGACCTTAATACTAAGAGACTCATTTAACTACCCGGAATTCCACGCAGGGCCTAGGGCTTGTATGGGAAAGGACATGTCTATCTGGAAGATGAAGACTTTGGCTGCTGGTATTCTAAAGCAGTTCCATGTAGTGTCAGACCTAGAGGAAGGAATGGAACCTAACTACATTTCTTTTTTCAATTCTAAGATGCAAGGAGGTTTTAAGGTGAAACTTGAAGAAAGGGCTTAGAATATATTCATAATATAATAATAATCCAACTATGGTCCTGAACATTATAAATATTTGTTTGGCTTTATTACCTGTTATAAATTTCAATACTCGTTCGATAATATGTATTAAGATTAAATAGCAGATCTATTGTTCATCAAATAGAATGCCTAGTAATATAACAAATATAATTATCTCACAAATTATGCCAGGAGTATTTACTGCATGATTAATAAACAAGCTAGCAGCCTTTTTTTATTAATTTCTAATACAGCATATAGAACTCCAAACTCTTGGTCCAAGTCTTCCTAATTACCAGAGTTGCATCTAACATAAGGCTACTACCTTAGCAAACATGAGTCGTTTGAAGTTTGTTCATTCAGTTGCTTTCCCCTTCCGCCTGCTGCTACTGCTGGTCTCTAGTAAATAACATACCATGGAATCAACATCATCCCCGAAAATACTGTGAGCCTCGATTGCTTGAAGATAGCTGAAACCCATAGCTAGTACCATCTGCATGCTGTTGCTCAGTACAGTAGTTGGTAATCCACGCTCTTTCCCACCTTCAGCATTGGTTTTGCTCCCAGATGGTCCTGAATTCCAAAAAACCAAATTTACACCATCCAATTTAGGAAGAGGAAGAGAAATATTAATCATGCCTAAACTAACTTTGGCAACACAAAACACAAGCTAATCAAGCTATATCCAAAAGAAATTTGGCCTATACTCATATAATGTCTATACTCACTAGCACCAGATGACGATGGTTCAGCACCAGCAGCAGAAGTAGAGGATTCTCTTCGTCCAAGTTGCTTAAACTTGTCATCAGCAAGATACTCAGCCCTAGAAGCTTCCATCACCATGCGTTCCATTTCTTTTTCAGTTAGCTCTAGATCTGAGTAGAAGCGTCCCTCCGCTAGCAGTGCCTGTTGGCAGAAATAAATATGGACATAACAATAATAATAATAATAAGAAACGATCATTACATAGGGGCGAATAGATACTAGCTTGTATGGTTTTTAAGATACTTACATTATCAATCTGCTGTTCTTGCTGAGCTTTTATCGCAGCAGATACCTGATCCTTATCCACATTTGACTGGAAAAATGAAACATTTATATAAACAGTCAATTGACCACCATTCGATATATATATATATAGAGAGAGAGTTGCACTCTAGGAAGAACACCTTATATAAAGAACAATAAAGAACACCATCATAAACACTTTATTTTTCATAAAAATTGATTTTTTAAAATTAGAATCATAAAATTGAACAACAATTAAGCCTAACATATTGAATTTAACGTAGAATCTCATCTAAATTTAAAAATTAAACATTACACATAATCCAGTATAGAATTCAGAATCCAGTACAGAATCTTGTATATATATTTATCACAATGAAATTACATGTGATCATGTTTTATTTGATTCTAATTTTTTGTTATATTCTATTTTTATTCGTAATAAACTTTTTTTTGTGTGAAAATTAGAATCAACATACAATTTATGTAAGATTCTATGGTGTTCTTTATTGTTCTTTATATAAGAGTGTTCTTCATGGAGCAATGGCATATATATATATATATAGAGAGAGAGAGAGAAAAGTTCTATGGAGACCGCTATTATATTGGAGACTTGGAGACCATTTATGTTCAACAATCAAAATATTGCAAAATATATTATATTTTGTAATCAAAAAATAGTAAAACGCATAATTTTGCAAAGAATGTTCTATTAAAATCAATATTTCATTGAAAATCTTGAAAATCATGTGTATTTTGCAAACTAAACACGTATGTTCTGCAAATTCAATATGTTTTGCAATGTTTTGCTTGCAAAACATATAAAATTTTAAAAAAATTCAGTGAAATAGTGATTTTTATATAACATAAATGACAAAATATTACATTTTGCAAGATTTTGCTTGAAGAACATATATGGTCTCCAAGGTCTCCATAGAACTCAACTCATATATATATATATATATATAATGGTAATGCAAAATAGTAAATTCAAGCATTAGACCAATAAATCATGTTAGCTGACTAGATCCCTATAGGAAGAGGCAGAAAATTCAATACCTATAAATGTTCCAGATTAAGAAATAAGGGACCTAAATTGTTGTTTTACTTGTTCATTAAGAGGTTTGTGATTTAAACACAGTGGAGTATACTGCACAATATTCTCTAGTGTTATCGTAGATATCAATACCTGAACCCTTTTCTTTCGAGTTTCAAGTACATTGCATTGACTGAACTCCAGTGATTTTACCATGCTTAGCTATCCCTGTTTTGTTTATGTGATTGTTTACTTGCTTAATTCATGCTTGATTTAAAAAAAAAACAGTCTCCAGAACTATCTCTGGAACATAAATGACTGATGAGGAGCAAGTAATCAAAATGTTGATTTCTATGTCTTATATGTTGTAAAATTTACAGATAGCTTTGGTTATTATTTTCAAGTTGTTTGATTATGTTAGGAATTTAGACAAATGTTTTTTAATCTAAACAACTAAAGTCATTAAAGGAGTTCTTTCCTTTATAACTAGTTACTCATTAGGAAGTACATATTATTATTTTATTAGGATTTACTTATACCCCAAGTATCAGGAATTCTATGAGTCAGTTTGGTATTGCTTCTCTTTCCAGCAAGAAACAGCGCTTAGTAATTCGTAAAAAACTGTAAAAGCTACAATTTGTCGCTTATGCGAAAAGCAACTTACGAGGAAACAGGGAGTTATTTTTTTGGATAAAGTACCTTTATTATTCACATTAATTTAAAAAGTCAATGTTGACCTTATTTGCCCTTCAACTTAAAACTTTCATCAATTATTAACAAAACCCCAAGAATTCAGCTTTTCCCAACTGCACTTTATTTCCAGAAACTCACAACTTTGGTTATCACATCATTGCGAGAGCCCTGGCACCAGTAGACGACGCCATAGACCTCAGAGATGATATATTAATATGGGGCCCACTGCGGAATCCACATCGAGCGCACAACATTTACATAATATATATGTGTGTGTGTGTGTTCTGTTATATATTTTATATGAACCTATATTATAATATATTACTGTAGGTTATTTTGATTTATTTCCCTTTTTGTTTGTGCTTTAACTTTTCAACTAAGCAAAGCAATTAGTCATCAAATATTCTATAGAAATATATATATATATATATATATATATATATACATAATTCTAATTGGTTATTTTATTATTCTGAAATTTTAATTTACAGAAAAAATGATATATGAATCACTCTGACCCACTAAAATGTAAATAAGATAATAAATCTCATCACACGCACATATATATATGCATAAATATAAAAATCACATCTTTTGTAGATAATCCAATTTATAAAGACACGTAATCATATATTTAAGTTTCTATATATATTCATATAATATAAATAGTCAGGTAGATATGTATAAGCATGCAGTAACAAACAACGTAAATAACAAATATAATTAGATCGCATTAATCAGAGTATCTATTATATAGTCAATCAGATCAGTATCATGATATAGTATTAATTTATGTCAACGTTAACGCATTGCGCATCGAGTACGCCAGGACGCTGTATTGTCTATATGGCAGCACTTTCCCGCACAACACTTTTCTTTGCAGCAGGCTGCCTACAGCAATGCCAAAGTCGTCTAGTACAAACATTGTGTTATTTTTTATTTTTTTGATAGAGGAAATATATAAATTTATTTTAAGTATTTTGAGTATCAGTATAAGGACTACTTGTGTTTCTACCTATCATACCCTTTCTCATACCTGTCTATATCAATGACCTTGAACAATCACTTCAAACTCTACCCTGTGACACATCAAACATTTGAAAAAAGCTCTAACTGGGTTGCGCCACCAGTTTTTAGGCAACCTTCACCTTTTATTTACCCAACAACACCACTCCTCGGTCACTACATTAATACCAGCTAATGATACTTATAATCACCATATTCATTCACAACACACAAAACCATAACCCATTTGTAGTATTTCCCAGACAAAATCACAACTTTAACCAACACAACAAAAGTTATAAATATGGGATGAGATTCTTTAATATAAATGACAGAACTTGACAGCACTTACTCCTCGCAGACTACTAAATCCAAGTCCAGCACCAACCGTTACTCGTCGTGGATCAACAAGTGAATTGTAATGATTCCCATGATGGTAGCTTAGTCTTATAGGAGGTGTGTCAGTATTATAGCTTCCTTGAAATATGTTGATAGGCTCTGCATACAAACATCAAAAGATAATTTTGCAAAAGAAATTTTTTTAAGGTGAAACACTGAATTTACTCTTTAGAAAAAGTTACGACCCATACCTGCACTATAAGAATATATGTGAATAGGCCGATTATACATCTCACAAAAAGCTTGAATTTCCATATTGTTTCCATAAACCTGGTGAACAATAGAAAATTAGACAGCTTCCTAAATATCAAATTAACATCACATAAATGATAAAACTTATGTGAGGTTAATTTACGTACACATATTTTGCTTGTTCTTTTAATAATCTAATCATATAGATGTATGTCATACCAAGATATTCACATGTAAAAATTTTGATTCAACATAAATCTATTAAAATAGCTAAAAAGAACAACTTCGCCATTTCTTATAACGCTATAAATAATTTATACATCTTCAAAGTGTGCACATATTACTCCTAACTCATTCCGCTCTGCATACTTGGCTATGATCCTTCTTTACGAACTTATATTTTAGTAGGTCCAGCATCATATCCTCAAAAACAAAGTAATCATCTTTTACATTTATCTAATACCATTTTTTCTACTTCTAATATGAACTTTACTGCACATTCTACCCCAGTCGAATCTCCTCAAAAAATAAATCATACAAAAAACAGTATTACTTTACTGGATCGGATACTCACTTCTTACTATCATAGTTGAAGCCGATAGTTTGAGCACTAATTTACCCAGCATACAAAGACTACCAACAAGTGATGCACTTTACAGACTGCACTTCCGTTTCATATAAATCATCATTTAAATTTCTCTCCTAATATAAGATTGAAGTACACTTGGATGAAGATACGACTCAATATTAACATCATGGTAGTAACCTAGAATTTCTTCTCCCTAGAAAATGAGGAGAGGTTTTATTTATTACAAATCGGTTTTCGAGTTTATTTTGTTGGGGGCAAGTCAATTGCATGAAATTTAAATACTAACGCAACGCTCACAATTGTCCACACCAAGACTCGAACCCTCACGCTCATGTTACCAAGAGTGAAGGGCATCCACTTGGCTAGGCCACAGATAATCAAGTTGTTATCACTCATCACCAAAAAAAATACTATTTCATCAATGAGCAGGATCCTTTGCTGTAAATCAAAGATTTTTAAAATATTTTCCTTGCTTAAAAGATTCTGGATTTGTTCCTTTTACATCCAGCAACCAAAGAATTTGCTTAAAAATTCTGGTGTAACTCTACTATAAGAATTGAATTCTTGGTAATGGAATATAGTGAAGAAAGTTATATGTGTATGGACATATAAGATTGAGATTCTGTCAATAAAAGCTACTCATAATTTTGTACAACGATAGGTTCATCGCAGAGCGGAAAGAACGCAAACAAGGGAAGAATTGAAGTCCTTCTGGTAGATTAGCACATATATTAGCACATGCTTCGTCACATGAAAAAGGGCATAGATACGTTTAAATAATATCAAAATCATGCACCTCAGAAAGTGTACGTCCCTAATGAGAAGAAACTTCCGCCTATTTTAGCATTACGCAAGTTGTAATTTAAAAGTTCCAGACAAGGAAATTTTTATACTCATATACGGATATACCTTGTCTCTTCTCTTTCTCTTGCAATAAGAAATGAAACCTTCCGTTATAAATTGAGAAAAGTGATCTCTTTCCCTCTCCTGAGCCAACAAAAAGTAATTACGTCATGAATCATATTAAATGAGAAGTTACCAAATTCCAAGTAACAATTGAATGCCCGACACCAATGATTGGCACAATATTAAACTACCCATAAACTCTTAAAAGCCTACTATGTCAACATATTAAAGTAGACCTTATCTACAGCGAGGTCACCATATTAATATGATACCTATTGCAAAAACTCCAAAACCAAGATTCAATATTCATTCTTTCTAATACAATAAATATAACAGATATGAAGAGCCAATGTAGTACATAGTCTGCAAAACTAAACAACAAAACAAAGGATGACGAATGCACTACAAAAGAATTTAAAACCACCAAATGTCTCTATGTTTTTTACACGCCAATTTCATAACAATCCTTCTTACAACAAACAACTTTCTTAAAATTAAAAAAAATTACATCTTTCTGTCTCTTCTTGTCTCTTCTATTGCAGCAATTTTTGCATTCATCGTTCTTAAACTTTTTGCTCGTAATCAAAGTAGGCAAGTACGCCTGCCCTATCCCCCAATTTCTATACATAGTTTTAAAATTTTGAAGAGGCAATAACTAGTATCTTAATATAGGAGTGGATACATTAATTGTTTACCCTGCAATAAGAAAACCAAAATCAAAAAGCTCAAATCTATCTACAAAAATGTTTCACTAAATAATGAGCAAGTCTACAAAAAAAATATCTCAAAAGTGAAAGCTAGCATATAGAGAATTATCAGAGAGTGGGTAGCATTAACCCTACAATAGTAACCAGTTCACAACGCTCACGAAATAAACGCTTACCATATAATCAATGCACATTTGTCTGACTAGATCATACAATTCAGAATCACCATAAACTTGATCTGCAACAGCCCGAAAGAGGCAGTTACCATCCTCTAACATTCTTTTCACTTCTAGACCTGTTGCACGTCTTAAATCAATCTCAAACTGGTGCTCTCTCTCCTGATAGAAATAGGAAACATGAGCATTGAACAATTTCAGTAACTTAAATGACTTTAATCAACAAGAACTGCTTACTTCAGATACTACTGCACATACATTGAATTTACTTCTAGATCAAATCAGAAAATAATATTTTAAACTAAAACCCCATATTACACCTGTTATTCTTCTTCTATCCTGAAGAAGTTGTTAATGTTATAAAACACTCTTACATACAGACTTCAATGAAACAATAAAACTTGATAAGTCCACACATAAACATAAAATGAAATCAGGGAGTGTGACACCAATCACGATATGTTGGCTTTACGTAAGTAAAAATCAAGCAATGTAAATTTATACAGATCGGGCGCATCCTATTTTCCTAAAGGAACCAAAACTTACTGCATCACTGTAAGAGGACCCGAAGCGTGGACTCTGTTCATCAGCACTATTATAGCCCTCATTCTCACAATGAGACCTAGGAGAAGTAGGCCGAGATCCAGTCGGTGAGGTCCTGGTTGGAACAACCGGCCATGCTGTAGGTCTCCTCGATGATCCACTCCTTGCAGCATTTGAACTTCCCGACGAAAACCTCCTTGGATTGACATTTCCAGAAAAAGGCTTAGGCGGTGGCACTGGAGGAGGAGGTGGGTACGAACATCCCATCCCTGTCCCTGTCTGCCTTTCCTCCTCCACGGTCCTCAATCCACCACTTCTTTGCGTCGAATCCCGAACAACATCCTCCCCAACCTTCTCTTTATCAACAACCTCGCCATCATCCTTATCACCCTGCCCTGAAAGATCATCACTTTGTACAACCCTACTAGCATCTCCACTCCCAATTCCAGAAACCTCCTCGGAAAGATCCTTCTCTTGAACTTCCTCAACAATTTCCACTTCCGAAGTACCACTTAAAGGCTGTGAAGGACCCGAAGAAGACGGACCAGCCCTTTCACCCTTATTAGAACCTCTCTGAACCAAAATTCGAGTCATTATATATCTTCCACCCCTTAAAACCCTACACTAAACAAAGAAACAAACTCCAAACAAAGTACAAGAGTTACAAAACTCCACTTTTCGATTTATCCCTTGTCCTTGCTTTAGGCAAAGTAACACCAATTCCACTAAAAGATTTCTTCTTGCTCCAAAAAGTCAATCTCTGCATTCCCCTAACAATTCTCATGAAAACTCAATCTTCCAAATTCTCCCACCAATAAACAAAAACACCCTTTATCTCCAAAATTTACTCGAATTCACCCGAAAATCACAATCCCAACAAAACCTCACCTCCTTAAAACACCAATCCAATCTGCATCAAATTCATCAAACAATCAACAAAAACACATAAAGATCAAATCTTTCCACCTAAAATCACATAAAAATCAAATCTTTCCACCTAAAAACACATAAAGATCAAAACTTTACACCTAAAAACACATAAAGATCAAAACTTTCACATAAAAACACATAAAGATTGAATCTTTTCACATAAAAATTGAATCTTTTCACATAAAAACACATAAAGATTGAATCTTTTTACAAAATACTCAGGAATTAAACTAAAAAGATGAAAATTAGAGCACTTACAATTGCTTACAATCCAGTATGAATTGAGTGGATCAAAGAAATGGGTATGAAAAATGAGAAGAAAGAGAGTAAGTAAAGAAAGGGAATTAGGGTTTTTGTAAGAGAAGAAAAGGATAACTTGGAAGGTAAAGGATGATATTTATATGTTGTATGTATAGGTAGAAAGTTGAGATTCGTAGAGAGAGGCTATTAAATTGTATATTTTGGTGATGCTTGTAATGTTATATGGCATCATATCTTTTTTATTTTATTTTTTATTTTTGATGGTTCTATCACATCATATTTATTTGGTTTTAGATTTATGACAGCTTTAATGAAGCTTAATGATTAAACTAATCAAATTATAAATCTATCATGTCCCAATATCTAATTGAATATTAGAAAACGCTTTCGAAAATTATATCGGAAATTTTAACATTTTTCTTACAAAATTTTTAAAATTATGTATTACTAAGGTTATGTTTGAAATTGCTGTTAAAATTATTATGCGGTTGAAAAAAGTGTTGTTACGAAAATCAGATAATTGTTTGGTAATATTTTTGATATGTGCATGTTTTGAGGTATAATATAAAAAATTAATTTTGTTGGTGATGTTTGATGTTAAAATTAGTAGTTGCCCCCAACATTTGAAAAACAGCTCTTTTTTTCACAAACATGGGGACATACTTTCTCTAAAATCAGTTTTTAGCCAAAAGCGCTTACTTGTTTTTCAGAAAAAAATTATAGTTACTGTCTGTAACAGCAATGCCAAACGGACCTAAGTCATCATGTATCAAGAAATTTACTAATCATCATGTATTAATAAATCTTGTAAAATAAATCTTAAATTCATAAAAATGTTAAATTTTTTATTATTGTTGTAGAGCATATTCGAATTTTTAAGTTCAATTTTAATAAAAAGAAAACAAACAATAGAATTAAACCTGATTTGTAACAATTTTTTATTTTAGTATTTTGTCATCAAATCTTGGCTAAAGCAATTTTATTATTCACCTTATTCTTTATAAAAAGTTGACACTTTGGCTCATTGCCTCATTCTATAACCTACATTACCAAACAAATTCAACTCAATTGAAATTAATTATTTTGTACTTACTTATTTTTTCTAAATTTTTGTATATTATTTAATATATTAAATGGGTCTAACTTCCCTAAAAAAAATGGATCTAACGCATTTTCTTTTTTTTCATGTTTAACCTTAGATCATTTGCAATGAACGAAATGTACACATCGCCGATTTTTAGAAAAGATGATCGATCACGATCATCTACTTGATTTATCGATGTAAAACAAATTAGTCGAACTATAATTTTCTTACATATTCAAGTCTACCTCATTTATAATGAACAAAACACATACGTAGTCAAGTTGCGTTTAAAATGAACCATATTTTAGAAGCGATGCATATATTTATGCATGTAACAAGTTTTACGAATTTTCGATCTATCCGACATATATAACATATATTCAAAATTCACCACTTCGATGTCTATGCCGCATTTTACAGTATGATAATTAATTATATAATAAATATATAACATAAAACCGGTATTTTTGTGCAAATCGGATAAAAAATTATTACTGTCGTCATTTTATTTCTATTCTTGTTAATTAAAAAATAATGGCATCATCGGTTTTCGCCCATATTTGAAGATTGATGCACGTCTAATAAATCAATTTACTTGTTTTGCCGGATTGAAACTATTGTCTGGTTTGGCCGGAACAAAATCTTTGTTTTTCATGGAAGTTATGAATCATGTTAACTATGTAGCAGTATCAATGTTGAATTGCAACTCAAACCACAGTACATTTTCAATAACTTGTACCAAAACAACACAAATTGTACAGAAAATGCAATTTTAAGACGCCTGAAGTAGAAGAAGCTAAATAGCCAGTACCAATACAACATGCATTAGTTTCTTCGCAGAGCCACAGCAGACAAGACGACGAGAAACATGAAAATGAGAGCTGTGATGAAGGATGCCACCACTGCTCCGCTAACCCTCTGGCAGAAGTCATTGAATTGCTGACAAATTGCATTCCAGTTCGTGTTCGGATTTCCATTATGTGCTAAATACACGATTGAAGCAGCAGCCGCAGCACCAGATGTGGTTAGAGCTACCATCACCTGAAAATCATATAAATTATCAGAAATACGCGTAATTGATTAATATGAAAAACTGGTATTATTCAACCAAGAATTTACTCGGCTTACAGTGTCTAAGATGAGGAGGAGAAGCCTTGCGCCTACTACATGTGGACGAACAATGCAAACAATGGAGAATGGCAGTGAGAGGACTAAGTATGCACTAGCTATTCCGTTTGCAATTACAAAATACCTGCATGCATGGTAAAAAAAAACATCAAGTAAGTTGCAACAAAATTAAATTTTTAGTAATTTTAATTGAATACTAAAGGCATACGTGAAAGCGGGAAGATCATCATAGCTAGCTTGGAACTGAAGGAATTGCGTGAAGAAAGGTAAAGTCTGATCAGTAGTTCCCATAGTAGCAGTTGCAGCTAAAGCTGCACCTATGGCAGCAATCCTCAATATGAAGTCGAATATTCCCACCCCTCTTTTCCATCCGCCTTTTGGATCTCGGGCAGCTTTTGTTGTGGCGACGATGATGGGGGGACCAAGATCAGATTTCCCTTTGCCAGATTTGGTCTTGGTAGGTTTGATTTCAGCAGATTTTGTTTCATTAATATTTATCGCCATTTCGCCGCTCTTTTGTGAAGAATCCATTGGACTATCAGATATATTCTTGGGGTTCGAAAAAAATATATATGATTTAAGGCCTTATTGATGGTGAGTTCCCTGATGGAGTGACTCAGGTATATATAGAGAAACAGAAATAGGTAATGGATTAGTTTTGTGCAAGTTTTTAAGTTCTACCTATTGTGGGTTCAGCGCAAGCACTAACAGAAGAGGAGTTGTTGCTAACTTGTTCCACTTAACCAGCCCTGACAATGTTTTCTCTCTCTTTTTAGGTAAGCAAATCCTGTTTAGAAATATATTATGACTATTTAGTATTTATTTTAGAAACCAAACTATATAATGACTATTTCAAGGATGTCGAGCTTCCTTATTTACCAAATATCGAGAATTCGAATATCATTAAAGACAAATGTGAGTATTTGTTGGGTATAATTCACTACTTACACAGCAACAATACGGCAGTTATTATAGAAATCGTACATATATTTACCTTTTAATGTTAGGAGGCAGAGCTTTGTGAGTCTATTACATTATTCTACAAGTTCCGGATTTCGTATGGTAAAAAATCAATGTCTAATAAAAATCCATATTTCAGTAATACTCTTACACAATTTGAACTAGCCTGATATTCTGTAAACCTGACTCCAAGGGTAAATTTATATCTCAACTTAAAGACAACAACAGTGTGACTGGATTTCTTTTTACGTCCGTAAGCTCCACCCTCGCTCTGCAATTGCTTCACGCACTCGATTGGCTGCTTCTGCAGTATCATTGAGTGGCGGATAGCTCCAACTTTTTGAAATCTGTATAAAGGATAACAAATGTAACCTGTCAATTTATTATCTATAATCATAAAACAAAGAAATTACTGCCAAAAGAAATCAATCTGTACTGTAACCAAGAGCTATGACTTGTGAGGATCAGAAATTTGAACATACATTCAAGAGATTGCCAGAAAGTGAAATCAACATATTGAACTACACGAAGGAAGCAATACAACTGAAACATGAGTAAAAATAGCTGAACAAAGGGGAGGAGAGCAACATTCAGTTATCCTCACAAAGAGAGCAACATTCTGTTATCCTACCAATGTTTACAAGTAATTTTTTTAATCAGCATACATTCTAAGAGACCATCATGATAGTGAATGATTCAAAAAGCCAGAATCCGACTCAAAGTGGTCTATTCAAACGCCAAACAGAATTTTACTGCTTGTGACACATTCAGAAGTATACAAGTAATTCGTTTAGTTTTTATAAAAAGACCTTTTTAATTAAGATGTCAGCGAATTACAAATAGCACAAGGTACAAAATTTGAAATCTAGGCCAACTGTTCTACATGTGTAAAGTTGAAAGTTCAGGAAATCAACTTACATCCTCAAGACCCGTAAATGGACGAACTAGGCCTCGTTCCCTAATCATTTTGTGGAACTCTGCATGCTTTGAAGTACAACGCTCACCGCCAATGACATAGACAGGCTTACTGCAACAATCCAGGGGCATAGCAAAGTATTCACTTAGTTTTTTACAGTGAAAAAATTAATTATTAAACATACATCCAAGTTCATCACGCATACCCTGTGCTGCAAGTCTCACTCAACATACTGACTGAATCAGCAGTGACTATGAAAGCATCAGCCCACGCTAGATGGCCCATATGTGGATTTGGTTCTGAATTTTTATTAAATAATGAAGTTTACATCAATAAGCTTGACAATCTAGTCACATCTAGTTAAGTTTAAAAGTTATTGTCACTATAAAGAGTACCTTCACCATCCCATATAAAAACTTTTGGATGACCTCCAAGTTGTTTGAGTACAACGTTAGAAACCTGTTTGTTAGAAAGCACAGAAATTTTAAGTTTAGAACTATATTCACACACACAGACACAATGCATGTGCTGATGTGCATACATGCACACACAAGCAGAAATCCTACAATCAATATGCATCATAAACAGTAGTAACTGGCAGCTGAACTTACAACTAGTTCTCCGGAAGATCAAATTTGATATCTCATAAAAGAGCAAACAAGATTTGGCAGGCGGTAACTAATAAAAAGTTAAAAACTATTCCCTACACAAAAAAAATATGATTGATTATTACCTTTTCAGGAGTCCTCCTTGAGAAAGATATTCTTACACTTCCACAGCTG
Source organism: Heracleum sosnowskyi (assembly GCA_030848705.1). Classification (NCBI taxonomy): domain Eukaryota; kingdom Viridiplantae; phylum Streptophyta; class Magnoliopsida; order Apiales; family Apiaceae; genus Heracleum; species Heracleum sosnowskyi. Next base: position 8,748,399 of record CM061245.1, read on the forward strand.
GCAAGAACATCATAGAGAGATGCTACTAATTGTTTAGCAAGATCTTCCCCATAATTACAGAAGCCTAGATCAAAATTTAGAAATCAATTGATTATACTCACCTTCTTTTCATTTAATAAATTAAAAGCTGTATAACCAAGTAAGGTGTTTGGATTTTCACTTTATTCATTAAGATCTTACTGAAACTACATGTATTAGATGATTGATTAATTTTTTTTTAAAAAGATTATTATTAGTGTGCCCAAATATGACACTATCTCACCAATTCATATATTACGAAACCATGTTACTTTCTTGATTTTGTTATATATTGAGGGAAGTTTCAACACATTTCAGTTTTCACTCATCTCAAAAAAAAATTAATGAATATAGGCATCATTATAATAATTTGTAAGCTTATTTTACTGTTTTAATTTTTTTTATAGGACTCTTTTATCTCCATGTTTTTCTTTCCAAGCCACTCACACAAATTGGAGCAGAAAAAGTACATAAAACTCTACTATATTAAGGACATAGATAATTACATGTAGGGCTTCCAATGTTAACCACCAGTAAGGGCTTTGGCAAGGGTGCAAACTCATCATGCCATGCAATAGCTGCAGTCCGGAGAGAAGCGAAATCGACTTGATGAAGAGCTCCTACAGTGAGGACCTGTTTGTCACTAACATCAGGTACCAGTAGACGGAAGTGGCATGCAATTGGGTACAATACCAGTATTACAAAAGTATATAAGTCTTCAATGTCAGAATTATACCACATGCCTATCAGGAGGTTCACGTGGACTTATCCACTTCCGGATAAAGTTAGGAACCTGCTCCTGCGCACTAGCAGTCAGAGGATGATAGTCATGCTGTGGGGTGATCACCAGGTCGAACCTATTCTGACTTGACCTTGGATGTTGAATCTGCAATTGCAGTGTGAGTGTTCAACAGAAAAGAGAAAAGGTATGAAATCTATGACTAGCCACTAGTAGAATATTCTCGAAACAAAATTGAGCATAAAAATGTAACTTCAGTCCGCTGCAACAAGTAGCAGCATGGCCCAAAACAAACCAGGGAAATTGTAATTCACTTCCAGTTGATACATAATTGCAAATTTTAACATGAAAACAGGTAGATTCACCAAATCATAGTGCTGACAAAAAAAACAGAAGGGCAAAAAATAGTTACAGTTGTCTACGTCACCCTTAGGCCTTGGCCACCTATATCAGAAATACTTTATGCTACGATTTTCACAAATATTTAAAGCATAAATTATTGCAAGGTCATTTCTCAACCAAGCATTTGAACACTATCTAAAGAAAACTGAGAGATCAAATTTGATAATTACATTTTTTAAAGGATACATTATGATGTTGAACGAAGAATAATAATATCATTTCGCAAAAAATATCAGTTCACAATTATTTTATATTATTAGTTAGGAATAGATTTAATTATAATTAGTAGGAATATTTTAGATTATGGTGGAGAATAAGAAGAGGAATTGTTTCCTTTATGAAGAAGATTCTTACATTATGGCTAAGTTTTAGAATTAATTATATAAACAATTGTAATCTTCATAATTGAATAGAGGTGAATTAAATGAATCGAATCAGCAGATTATTTTGTTTTTTTCCGATTCTCTGCGGAGATAGGTTTTAATCCCTTGTTCAACCCCTTCCCTGACCTTTTCCTACATTAAGTGGTATCAGTCTATCAGAGCCACCTTCCGGCCACTAACAGCCGCCACTCTTTCACCTAGAAACCCTAATATTGACAATATATATCTTTATTAAATATATATAAATCTGATATTTTGTCAAAATTACAACTAGGTACCTCCTACTTTCCAGAAATTCACAAAACAGTCCATGCCCTTTCATAAAATCACAAAAGAGCCCCTGCCCTTCCTTCCAGAAAGTTACAGAACAGTTCCCAAACTTCCTGAAAGCCACAAAATCCCCTGATTTTCCTGAACTTAAAAGTCGATTCTCAGTTTTACACAATGACTAATGCTGGCGAAGTTAACAGCCGTCTTGAAACGTATATTGGGCAAAACAATCTAAGATTACGAAATTCAGAGAATAAATTTAAAATTTTGAGTTTGCAAATGTAAGATGAGCAACAATCATATTAATTATGAGTAAACTTCGTGTGCAACATACTTCTCCACCTATAAGACATCAATATCTGACTCTACATCAACCTAATGGTGAAAGTAATGTGAAACTTGAAGTTGCTGAATATTATGATGAAAAAAATTCGAGAGAGCCTATTAAACAATATGCGGATATTAAAGCATATAATGATCGCCTTTTAATTGCAGATGAAGTTCCCAGATTTCAAAGATTGAAGAAGTTGAAGAATTAGTAAAGGTGTCTAAGATCAAAGAAGTTGTCACGAAGGAGCATGATATCATTATGGTGGAACATATTGATTTTCTTGGAGAAGACAAGATACTGGGAACTGTTGCCATATCAAGATATCATGTTCTTTCTATTTTTCTTATGGAGTTGAAATTGGATGTTTTCGAGTGTTACTACAAATAATCTCTTTGTTCGTTGATTCTCAAATATTATAAAACTCGTGGACGAGTTTATTTTAAAAGCGAGGAGAATGATGCGGAACGAAGAATAATAATAATATTAGTTTGTATTTATTTTATGTTATTAGTTAGGAATAGATTTAATTATAATTTATTTTAAAGTTATATTATATATATTAGTAGGAATATTCTAGATTATGTTTAAGAATAAGAAAATGATTTGTTTCATATATTAAGAAGATTTATATTTGATGGCGATGTTTTAGGATTTATTAAATAAACAATTGCAATGTTCATTATTGAATATAGTTAAATTATATGAATTGAATCTGCGGATTTATTGTGTTTCTTGCCGATTCTCTACAAAGATAGGTTTTTATCCCTTGTTTAACCCCTTCCATAACTTTGTTCTACATCACATTACCATTACCATTACCCACCGATTATTGGTTGTTATCATTGTCCAAAATCTAAAGAATAATATTCCGTGGCTGGGATCAAATTTCAAATAATCACCCTATTCAGGTTTTAAATGGAAGTTATGCCTAATTATTTCTACTATTATTTTACATAAAAAATAACTCGAAAGATGCCTGTAAATTTATATCCTACAACGTGAAACAAAAAGTGTTTAATTAAACTAAAGATCTCTAAGACTATAACCATGTCATACTTCCTAACCAATCCAAGTGAAAAATTGCATTTTTATCCATGGATAACCACTTAATTCTTGTCGTAGAAGGCTCCTATCTGTTAACTTGGTATGATGGAGCATTAGATTTGCAACAAAGAGGCTCGAGCTACAAAATAGAGAGGAAAATATATTATTGCAACTCATGACAAATGATTGTGCACTAAAGCAATGAGGGATGACAACTAAGAGATTATAAATTCAAGAATCTCGAGTCTAATACCAAATTATTATGTAGGAGAACGTTAGGGAAGGGGTTAAACAAGGGATAAAAACCTATCTTTGCAGAGAATCGGCAAGAAACACATTAAATCCGCAGATTCAATTTATATAATTCAACTCCATTCAATTCAATAATGAAGATTACAATTGTTTATATAATAAATCCTAAAACTTAGCCATCAAGTAAGAACCTTCATAATAAAGGAAACAAATCATTTTCTTATTCTCTACCATAATCTAGAACATTCCTACTAATATATATTGTATATAACTTTAAATAAATTACAATTAAATCTATTCCTAACTAATAATATAAAATAAATTAAACTAAAATTGTTATTCTTCGTTCGACATCAAATTGAAATTAGACTATGAGCTTAAACTACTTTTAAAAAGCAATTGAAAATATGAACAAATAAAATTCTACAAGGATTTATGCAAAGTAAAATGTATAGTCATCAATGACACTGAAATGTCATGTAAAAAGAATAAAATTTAACAGGCATATTTCATATCAGTATAACAAGGAGTGCCTATAGTTGAACAAGTTCATAATTGGAGAAATTCAATTACAAACGATGGATGTACATCTACGGTACCAAACAAAGAACATAAAAAATACTACAAAAAAATATTAGACAAACTTGAATCTCTCTAATATTGCAATAAATAGCTCAGCAACACTGTCAAATTAAGAAAATGCACCAAATGTACAAAATCAAGTCCCAAGTGACAAACCTGGATAACAAATACATTATCGGATGATAATAATTTTATAGAGCTTGCAATTGAACTAGTATCTCTGCCACATGCAACGACCAATAAAGGACCATCTCTGAGAAAAAACAAAGCTCATTTCCACATTCACAACCACTTGGTAAAATATAATAAATAATAATATACAATAATAGCTGAAGTTGTCAAACATTATATTTATCATATTGAAGAGTTAGACGCTTACTAGAAAATAAAATACATTTTCAGTATATCAATAAATTTTACCAGAATCAAGATGCAAATTACACTTATAAAGTTCTAAAATATCCTAGAAATTTCATGTGACAACAAGATTGTATTACCAGACTGCACCAATGTTGGTTAACAAGAAAATTAAAGTAATAGGCTACCTAGCATTTTATCATCTAATGGGATATATTTTATTTTCACTATCCATATAAGACGATGGAGATCTAACAGAGTTAAAGGGTTAAATTATTTCTCGACTTAATGCATCACTTCCAATTTCTGATCAGAAGATGAACTACTAAACTAACTTCGCTTGAGAGGATTAGGCAAAGATGCATGTTTAATATTTGTAGTCTATAATAATTTTGGGCATGAAAGACACAAAATACTCAAGTATACACTTTGGCCTCGTACAGTTTTGTAAATATATCTGGTAGAAAGATAAGTAAAACATATTATCATCATGGCCAATACATCATTTTCTCTATCTCTAGTTATTCTCTCCTTGATAAAACTATAGTTATTAATATTGACTACGCATGATGATGCAACCTAAATGACACCCTTGACACTACTGTGGAGAGATGATCCATATTTTCTTATCTTATTCTTAATGTAACAAAATTCAACATGATCTATATATATACAAAATTTATTAATGTTTAAAATGACTTACTTGGATGATTTGTTATCAAAACTAGAGATAGAATTAGAACTTGGATGATTTCCACGATAACGTATTTCGTTTTGAAGAATTATCTCAGAGAGTTAGACTATCACAAAAGATTGTTCCCATCTAGTTGACAGCGATCGAGGAAGAATTTTTTAACTCGAGTCGAACGAGGAAGATCCATTGATTGATTAGTGAATACTTGTGTGTATGAAGAATTAAAACTTACCATGTGATCTACCAACCTTTTCATTACTCTGTCCTACATCGGTTGTCAAGTAGATTATTTTGGGATTTATACATGCCTACAGGGATTTTAGGGCTTGGAGGGCAACTACACAGTTCATACATGCCTGAAGGGATGTTAGGGATGCCAGGAGTTTTAGGGTAAAGTGAGGAATCCATAAAAATAAGGCAAAAACATTTGGCATGTAATAGATGCTACAATGAGGAATTAAATGCATTTTTACTTGCTAAAATAAAGATCTAAAAAAACATACTTACTCGGAAGTATCTCGAGCCATAGTAACTATACTTTTCACATCAGCTTCCAAAACAGATGATAAACCAGCACTGCCACCATTTTCTGGATGAAAGGGCAAAAGTTTATCCCCACCGCGTCTTGATATCACCTGGGAATAACGAAAGAGCTGTCTGATAATGTAATATACTTTTTTGTGAATGAAAACTGGAAGCCAGAGTAGCCATTCATTAATTCCTCCTCTGGGTCTACTAACCCGCTGCATAAGATGTAAAAGCTAATTATATTAGAAGTTGACAAACAATTAGTCAAATTTAAAGATATCAACCATAAAGCTGTTGCGCAAAAAGGTCTAAAAGGATCAATAACCTTGAGCTGAATAAACTCCCTTTTCTAATTAAAAGTGTTTTGAACAAATTTAGGAAAATTCAAAGGATTAAAGGATTCGGGACCAACACTGCAATTGATTAAAGGGGAGCTGGGAAACAACTACGCAACCCTCTTAACCGTCAAAACTTCTTATTCTCTCTTTTATGCATTAGTTATGATCTATCCAAACGATTTTACTTTTCCTCCCAAAAGAAAAAGCACAAATACCCAAATTGCTAACAAAATGTTGTTAATCATGCTCAAGTTAAAATGATCCATTGCTTTGCTGGCCTTCGACATCAAGCAATCCCTAAATGCGCTTTCAACATAGCAAAAAAATAATAATCATATAAACATGTTCAAGGTCAAGGATCTTCGGTCTAGCCTAGCTAGAAAGGCGGTCCTCCCCAATGACTGTTCAGATCATCACTCCACTACTGCCCAACCCCTTACAAAAATATAAATAACTTAACAAGAAGCAAAAAAACACATTCAAACATAATTATTATTAATATCGCAACAGGGCAACTCAAATACATGAACTTATATGCGTGCCCTTTGTAGAAAAGAGTTAAAAATAAATAAATTCTAAACGTAACAAAAAAAGACAAGAACTTACATATAATACTTGCTTTTCAGACAACCCTAAAGCTTGGACCAAACCAATACTCTGATTCTCAGAAACCTCGTAACCGTTTCCGATGATAACTGCTCGCCGGATAACGCTGTAAACACCAGCTTCAAATATGTCCGGTACACTTTTTGTTGGACTCCCCGGTGGTTCCGGTAGCCTTATTGGCTTCATCGACATGATATATACAAACAAAAAATTAACTCAAAACCCTACAAAATTTTGTAACTGATACTAGCATCTATTGCAGGGTTTTATGATAATACAATGTAGAAGTCGAATCTATTAACTGTCCTACACCATACTATAATTTATTAAATATAAATAGTGTATTTATTGTGACTTAAAAATAATAATTATGTATCGAGCAAAAATTATATATTTTGAAAATCAATTTGATTAATAAAATAAAAAAATAGTTCTTGGAAACGGATGGTTAAAAAGCTGGGCAAGTTTTGTTAGTTTCTTTCTTTTCTTCTTCCCAAAGCCAGTCTGATCTGTTGCTTTTCTTTTTTCTCAAGCAATTACCATTTACCCCAAAAATATGATTGGATGAGATTATCAAATTTATTTTTTAAAGAAATTCTTTATTTAATAAAATAAAGAATCTATCTCTGACACAATTTAAAAGTTTAATGAGGTAATATGTTGAAAATTGAAATTATGGTTACAGACTAGTACAAATTCTGTTTCAATCCTCTCGACAATTCTCATGAGAACCCAATCTTCAAAATTTATTCCAACAAAAATAAAATATTCATGAACTGCACCTGAATGGAAAGAATCGTAATAAGAATAGACAAAACCAACAATTTTATCACATAAGCATTATTTTTATACAGGTGTATATAAGAATTTCGGGCACTTGGCAAAAAAATAAAAAATTCTAGCATTTACAGAACATGGACAGAAGGAAAACAAAAGCATGACCAATCATCACAATTTGCACAACAATACTGCACCAAGACTTTAACAAAATAATTTACTTCTGGAATCTGCTAACCAAATAAAACATATTTCCTGATATCTGAATTGTTTGGAAGTTTTGGATTTTCCCAACACACAGAAGGTGCATAGCATAACTGAAGGATTTAACTATCATGCTTCTCTGGATGAAATGTTATGATCTGCAAGAAGGAAGGGTGATGCCTCCGCAGGCAGCCGCGATTATTATGTACAACAACAGAACAATCAAACATGTCAACAAAGCCCTGCAACGAATAAAATAGCGCTTCCTGAGTAAAACAAGCTTTTTTAATACAAACTTTTTCCATTTTATAAATAACAGCAGTTGTACAAACATGTGCACACAGGATTATGGAAATTTTATCCTTCATTTAGCAAACATAATACAACACCAGAACCAGATAACATTAAAATTTTGGCACTCAGAATGACAATATTCCTGGTTTACAGCACATAGAATAATGAGGAATATTTCTGCACACAAAAAACTTTCAAATGAGCATTCAAATTCAAAAAATGCCAGAAGTTTCTGGTTCTACTTAATTAAGCTTTACAGGTCCATATTCCAAACAGAGAAAATTTCTTGACTATATACTGATTCATGCTGTTCAAAGGTACTTGAATGGTCATCACAATCAAGTGATCATCAAATTAGTAGGCAATAAGAATTAAGAAATTCTACAGGTGGATGATTACCTTTTAAATAGCAATTTGGGTGAAAAATAATGTTGGAATTGGAATGAACAAGAAAATTAAGGTGGACAAGATGAGTAATAATTACAGAATGAAAATAGATGTAGATCTTTTAACAGAAGAATCCTGAATAATATCATGGGAAGGAATGAACATTCTCTGTAAATTGGAAGAAGCAACCTCCACTTCAGACTTGTGGTTTGGAATACATGAACGAAAGTTGAATGTCTACAAGATAGTTTCTTTCAACTTCTACTCCATTCTCACCTCATTCCATTCCTTTCAATTAAAACCCAACCTCGGCTATCACACTTAATATTCACTTATTATCTGTACAAAAAAGTCATGATTCTTTAGGAGGAGCATGTCGTAATCATTCCTGGCTCTATACATGAAGTGCCTGTTTGGGGAATCTATTAAGCAACTTAATACCTTGAAAAGGTCGGATTAGCTTTTGATGGTGCATTTGGGTCTTTCACTTAATAGACCCATTTACAACTTATATACCGGAATATGGCAAGTCAGGGAAGATGTACTTTTCACTTATCAGGATTCCATTTCTGCGCCTCATTCATGATACATTATTCATTTTTATGTTTAACTGTATTCATTCCAGCAAATCAAACATAATACATATAAAAGTACTTTGCTTCACAAAACTATTTATTAATTGAAATTTTATCTAATCATTTATTTTGTTTTATTCATTTTAGCGTGTAAATTTCAGGTTCTATTTATTAATTCAATCTTCTTTACACTTTCTTCAAATAAAAATTACCGAATATTTTTTTAAATAATTTTGTGAGTTTAAAATCATGTATAACAAAAAAAAATTACTTAAACATAATTAAATTCATCATAAATTTTGTTTTTGAAAAATTTTGTAAGTCGAAATTTACCAAACTTTTTCTTTAACTTATAAATAAAATTTACTTATCACTTATACATCACTTATTACATTTAAGTTAAAAGTAACTTATGTTAAGATCTCCCAAACGGACCCAAAGTCAATCTTACAGATATATCTTCTAAGTTCTGATTGACATCGTGACAGCCTGACAAGATTATTCACTATCTTTTATGGTAAAGCTTAGTCGTGGCCAAGGGTTGAGTACAAGCTAATGCCCGAGGTGGAAAGTCTACTAGAGGTGAGTGACGATTTAAAGGGCAAAGTTGTAATCTATGGTTTTTCAAGTTTGGTATCAAGTTGTAACAAAATATTCTCTACACTGGTTTGCACAGGTTCTTTTATGTATAGGCCATAAAGGTGCTACAAGAGCCAAACCATATGAAATAATAGGCACATTTAATTTATTGCATCATTCTACACTGAATTGCATCTACCTTTTTTCAGTAAACTGCGTTTCTTTTGGAAAGGGGTTAACCCTCTTCAATCAAGTTTGGTATTCATTAATCATTTGATCTAATTGATACATTTTTACATTTTACATATTGCTCACTAATAATGTCACTACTGTTCTTCAAGGAGTCGGACCCAATTAAAAAAGGTCATACCCAATTGCAGTTCCTAATTCTGTCTCTTTAAAAAGAGACACTTTCGATTAATGTTTTACTAGCTTAATATTCTTTTGATATTAAGCCACAAACTTACAATTAGCTGTAGGATCATCCAATGACATTGTTAAAAGGTAGGAAAGGACAAATGCTGATTATATACAGTATGGTAGGATATTCGGAGGCGGCAGGTGACAAGGCCAACTGGTATATCTCAAACTAGCTAAAGGTAGAGATTTTAGGTGGTTTAGTTGGCACATACGGGTAAAAGTTATGTTAAGCATAACCAAGTTTATGTTTAATGCAGAGCACAAGTCACAGCTAATATACATAAAAGATATTTTAAATTCATTATCGAGTACTAAGCAAAAGATATATTATAAGTTTGACTTTTTCAGGGTCACATTGACCAAATTTTGACTGAAAACTATACATATTATATAATTGACTAGAAATTGTGATAAAATCATTTATAAATTTCATTCAAAGATCGGGCAACTCGAACAAGAAAAAGTCAAACAGGATGGTTGATCTGGGACGGAGAGAGTATTATATAATTCACTAAATACTTACAGAAGCTTCGCATTTTTCATCCAGAGAGCTCTTCGAAGGCGTTTAGATTGTTTCTTAAAGTGAAATGCACCATCTTGCATGGTAGCAGTTTTGTCAACAAGAAGCTCTATCCGATCACCTCTTTCAAGTATCTTTTCAATGTTATCCACCATTATTGTGCGTAGCTGAAGTCAGAGTAGCAAAATTTGATTTAGCAAAAAAAGAGCAAAATTTGAGATATAATCCTCCAATATCAAAATATTATATCTAGGGAAATAAAACATGCCCATCCTAAAAGAAAAAAAAACATGCCCGTCATAGAACACATCATTTGTGAAAATTGGGAAAAAGGTTTGAGATAGTAAAAATGAATGTGGCCAATATACATTTGACACACAATTTGCTCATCTACAGAGGAATTAGTAAAATGTTGATAAATCTAACGAGATAGACTGTAGATCAGAGAACTGGCTAATACTTAATGTTGATTGTTCCCCATGCACATGTGTGTATGCAAAAAATGTGCCTAATGTCTACCTTAGCCCTTAGGCAACTTACCCAAGGTCAATATGAATATCACAGTGTTCCAATTTTCTCTGATAAGAAATCTAACCTGTATCTATACAAGCTCACAAGATTCTAGTGACATGTACAAGTTCTAACTATATGTTAATTCGTAGAGCATCATAACTGTAATTTTATAAAGAAAGTCAGTTTTCCACTAAGTTCTTATAATCTTAAATTTTTCATTAATAGTTAGTGACTCTTGAGCACATGTAATTTTTAGATCAGACCTAATTAACTTCATAAAAGTTTATGTAGATAGTAATTTCCACACTTGTTAAGGTAAACACCTGCAGACTTGGACTATTATAAACTCAGATAGGAAAAACTGACTTGCAGATTGTCAGCCCCTATAATTTGCAATAGAAAGAGAGAGGGAGGGGAAAGTGACTAGGATGAAGATTAAAGACAAAAGATGTGATTCCAGTTGTAATTTGAGTTGAAGATGCAAAGGTACTGAAATTTTACTGCACTAAAAAAATGTGTAGGTATGGGATAGCATAATTGCAGTTTGGAGTTATGAAAACTCTCCTGATTTCTGTATCATCATTGTTCTAAGTCACACAATCCTTTATTTCAATTCATTAGATTCACTACCAAACAAATTGTACATGTTTGTGTAAAATTTATTATCAAAACAAGAGACATACATAATTTAGTATTAAATGGGTTTTGAATGCACGAAAAAACTAAATTCGTATGTACAACATTTTTACCTGCAAAGTAGTAATGAATTGAGTTGAAGGATTGTGCTAGCCAAAGCAAAATTCAAAAAAGTTGCTCTTAATGGGGTTATACTATCTCTTCCTTTCTATGAAGTATGTATGCAGCAAATTTTCCCCCTATATTTTACCTTGTGCAACTAAACATCCAAAGATGAAAAGACATTTTGTAGTTTTGACCAGTACAAAAGCCAAACAAAGACTTATGGCATACTTCAACAACGTAGAATATGCAACCTATTGTAACATTGCAAATTCTACAAACCTCAAGGAACGTCTGCCAAAAATAAGTAATTTAATTTAACACAGATGTGACATATTATAAAGGAAACAAGAAGATCAATTTCCAGACAGCGGAAAGCACTTGCCTCGCCAACTTCACCTCTAACACGGTTAATTGTATCAGCACTAGGATTGCTGGAGAAAAACTCCATTTGCTGATGTAAGACTCTTGAAAATTCATCATTCATAGCATATGCAGGTGCATATAATGCCACTCTGCTGTAGTTCTTCATGAACCTCATGTGAACATCTTCCAAGTACGAAAAAGGAATCCTCCCTGAGCCACATTGTGAAATAATACTTTGTCAATAATTGAGTTCACACACAAGAATTAGAGGTACACTTATGAGGACCAGCCACACAACGTTACTTTCACCTCAACAATTTAATACTTACCTACTGATGCAGGACAGATTGTAGAGAGATGTATATATAATTCAAAAACAATAACAATGATAAACATGGGTGGATTGGCCGCAGAAAATTCACAACCACAAAGGTTTTCCAACCGCAGAGGAGAATCTTATGATGGATCGCAACCCAACAAAGAGACCCAATGCAATATTTCAAAATATCTCAATAATCAAGTCTAATATTAATAGTTACATGACTTATATAAGGATAGAAACCCTAAAACAAAACCTAATAGACTAAGGCCTATAAACAATTGGGATTATTAATAAACTCCTTATTTAATAATCTATTAGCCCCACATATAAAACATAGAGATAAATATAGTATTAATACCTACCCTAAATGTAGATAAGCTAATTAGCATTCTAGGGAGAAGTGACAACCCACTGTATAGAGTTCAAGAGAGAACCACTATACATGTATAAACTATGCATATATTTATCCAATTATCTCTCAAATACAGTACAAATTTAAATCAGCAAATCAAAAATAAAGTTTTACTGTTTTTTTCTTCAAAGAATCGTTGAAAATCACTCACGCTCTTCTTGTTACAGTAAGTTCTGCAATTGTGAAAAAATAGTCCAAAATGATTCTCCAATAGTGTCAAATTTAGATTCAGTGATTCAATTTTTTTTCTTAAATTTTAAGTTTTACATTTTTTGTAAAGGTTATGTATGGTTACTATTCTACTTTAGAATGAAATTGATAATTTCATGATAAAATCTAGAATCGTCCAAACTGATTCTATAGCAGATCATATTTTTAGCTTAAGTTTAGGTGTAAATTTTTTGGTGAAAGTTATGTATGGTTAATTTGTACATTAGAATTTTCGGCCTTTCAACGCATATATTTTGGTTAGTTTTTTGAATAATTTATAAGATTCTACATTAGAATCAAATAGTTCTCTCTTGAAAGAGAGAACTACTAACTTCCAAAGAATCCCACATAAAGTCCATATAACATTCCCAATTACATAATATATCATCATTTCGAACCAATCTAAATCTTATACACGAAATTTTGCCCCAATTAAGCTCAATTACACAATCACAGTCAGTTAAAACAATAGATAGATACAATTGTGCACATATACAGAGAGAGATAGAGAGAGATGAGGGGGAGAGAGATATGAGAGAGAGAGAGAGTCAGGGAGAGAGAGAGAGTCAGAGAGAGAGAGAGATTACTAACGTCCAAAAGTGTCATTAGCCATACAAAGAAAAGTAAGACCATCAGATTTGAGAATATGAAAAATAAATCGATCTTGCGAGAAACACATCCTCGATTCACTCTCCGACGGCAACTTCTCCAGAATCCGGCGAGCCACGGAGCCGGTGTTCCCGCTGACGGCGCTGAATTCCGATAGCACCGTTGTACCTCTCGCCACAACCGCGTATAAAATCGCCATATATGTGTGCGTGTTGACTGTGTGTAAATTGATTGATTGATTGATCAGGTGTTTTTAGAGTGAGGTTTTGTAGAGAGAGAGAGAGAGAGAGAGAGGGGGTTTGGTGGGTGATGTAATTAAGGAAGTTGTGTGTAATTTTGTACCGGCGACTTGCCTTAATTTCATTTACAAATGTTTGGTTTTAGTAAGTTTAATATTTTGATCATAAAATTGGTCAAAGTATTTCATTTGTGCAACACAAATCTAAAACTTTAGTTTCAAAAAAAATATTCAAAATAGTGGAGTAGATAAATACACTTGTAAAAAATATTAAAGACCAATAATCAACTTGTGCATTTCTCATGATTTTAGTTAAATATTAACAGTGTTCTAAAAGTCGGCGATTAATCGGGATTAATCGCCGATTAATCGCTAGACGGCGGGCCACCGAACTGATTAAGCGGAAATCGGTCAATTAATCGTTTTTTCATAAAAACGGTCAAAAATCGGCTGAATCGGTCAAAATCGGATTAATTGGTTAAAAATCAGGCTAATTATTAAAAAATAGTTAAAATTTAAAAAAAATAATAAAAAATTTAAAAGGTAGAAACTTGATTAAACAATAGGAAAAAACATTATTTTTGTACATATAATTATAATTTTAGATGCCTAAATCGTAAATTCTCTTAAGTTTTCCTCTTAAATTGATCTCTAATTTAAAAGTTAAACATTCAAAATTTTATTTATTACAATTATATAACATTTTTAACATATTTGCATAAATATATGATAATAACATATGTTTAGTTGAAATAACGAAATAATTTTATAATTGTATATAAAAAAAATTATTAAATTTATTCCGATTAATGATCCGATTATTCATTCCGATTAATCCCCGATTACCCGATTAATCCCTGGACGGTGCCTTTACCGATTAACTCCGATTCCCGCTTTTTACAACATTGAATATTAATAGTTTAGTTATGCTTTATCTATGGATAATATTTAAGGTATTTAAAAGGTTTATATAATTTGTTTTAGGAAAATAGTTGATCCAATTAAAGGAACAAAACGACCAAAAAAAATTGTAATTGTAGCTTATTGAAGTATTGAACTATGCACGCAGAAAACATATATGAGGCGGCAAGTAAGAGCATCTCATTAGTTAAATTAGTTGATTAAAATAATATAATATATTGATTATTTAAAATTTGTTGAACATGTAGGATTATATGCTTTAAGGGAGTTGGCTATTTCAGTTGATTATATTTTGAAAATAGTATGTTTTTATTATTCAAGTTGTTATAAATAGAATATTTATTATTTCAATATGGTAAGAGGTGATGTGGTGATTTGCTATAGTTCGTTACAGGTTTGATAAATATAACCAACATTATAAGGTTGACTATAATTTTACCTAAGAGCTATGTTCATTAGAGTGCATCTTTGTTTTACAAATTCTCTATAATTCTAATTATGGTGTACTACGTTGATATTTACTTCTCTAGCGTTGGAGATGCTATAAGTGTTTACTTTTTAATTTGAGGTAAAAACTGTTAGGGGTTCTTTTAAAAATATATAAAAAATATTTTTTAATAATGTCTTTTGCATAATATGCTTCTCTAAATTTATTTTCGAAAATACGACTTTCAATAAAATGAAAAACTTATTTCAGAAAAGTGTTTTTGATCCATTTTGTTACAAATTGAATTTTCTGATAAAATAGTAAATCACAAATAAATTTTACAACGATATTTCTGATAATAGTTTTACATGCGAAAATGCGAAATTCTTGTGTTCATTTTTTAGTAGTCTTGACAAAATAAAAACTACTCAGTACTTAGAAACTGCTCAAACTATTTTTTCCTCTTGAGGCCGCTCAAACATAATTTTCTTTTGAAAGAACGGGCCCTGAATACTTGCTTAGTATAACTCAACCCAACCCAACCCAGTACTTCTGATGTAAACGGCCCACTGCTATTAATTTCATTTGATCCAGTCCATTATTGGAAGAGAGCCCTTGAAAATAGCAGTTAAATTTCCTTTGATGACTGTTTTCTGTACTCTATATAGAAATTAACCTTAACAGTTTAATGTAATTTGAAATGTTAGTATTACGACTCCAAATTTACAAAGTATAAAACATTCTCGGTACAACATGATTAAGGAGAATTTTAATCAAATTTTAAATTTTTTATTATAAAATCTTAATTTTCTTTTTTGTTGATAAATAAGGAAAATGTTATAGTTTCTTAAATCATATTGTTGAATATTCTTTTATAAATAAGATGAATTTCTCACATATAAACTAGCGTAAAATTCCGTGCGAGACACGGACACCGAAATAATTTCTCATCTGAAATCGTTTATATATTGAGATAATTTTTAATTAGAAATCTGAAAAAGGATAAAATTTTGATTGTATCTCATATTTTATAATACTTTTGTAATATGGCATGTCATTTACATCAACCTAATATTTTATAATTTGACTGAATTTCAAAAAATTTGCGATAATAATCACATGATTACTCATTGCTAAAATATTAATATGATTTTCAAAGACGTGATATGAACTTTATCAAATTGATTAATTATTTAAGTATAAACTAAATAAATATTTTAGCAAAATTGTCGGTATATAACATAGGCGATGTGATATTAACATTGCAAGAGTATATTTGTAAAAAAAAATTATATATACGTAAGACTGAGACATATTATGAAATCGATACTTACTATTATATAAAGGAGAAGACTGAGGCGGTGAGGTGGCGCTCTTAGATCGCTTCGTTCTATTTTTCTAATTTTCTCAATTTTTTGAATTAATAATATTAAAAATTCGAAAAAATCTCAATCTCTACTAATAGAGAAAGTAAATATACAATAGATCTTTACTGATGGAGGAAACTAAATATCACTAATGGAGGAAACTAAATATTCGATTATAATATCAGTGCGTTCAAAATATCTAAATTATATAAAAAAGTGCATTACCTTGCATTATTTTAAACTTTACTCTATTATTATCTAAATATTCTCATAATATTTCTTTTCAAATGAAATTAACATCTTAACATTCTCTTCTCCTAAAATTTCTTCTTTTTTATGTGATATAATAGAAAATACAGGAACGTTTTGGTAAATTAGAAGTTAAGAAATTAGATCGGTCTTGCCTAAGAAATTAAGTAATTAATACCAAAGATTAGAAAAAATCTCAATTGCCTTTTAAATATTTACTAATGGAGGAAACTAAATATACAATTTCAATATTTTTGCATTTAAAATCTCTACTAATGGAGGAAAGTAAATATAATATTCTTGCATTTAAAATTTCTACTAATGGAAAAATTAAATATACAATAGATCTTAACTAATAGAGCAAACTAAATATTACAAATGGAGGAAACTAAATATTCAATTATAATATTCTTGCCTTCAAATATCTAAATTTAAAAAAAAGTGTATTACTTTACATTTTTTTGAACTTTCCTTTATTATTATCTAGATATTCTCATAATATTTCTTTTCTAATGAAATTACCATCTTAACATTCTGCTCTCCTAAACTTTCTTTTTTAATGTAATATAATAGAAAATACAAGAACATATTGGTAAATAAGAAGTTAAGAAATTAGATCGGTCTTGCATAATAAATTAATTAATTACTTGGTAAATAATTAATTACCTTTAATACTTTGATACAAACATCTAATTAATAGTATAAATATACACCTAAACTCTGTTAATTGTCTACTGAGTACATGAGTATGCGACCTTTTCCTTTATGTTATTTATCTTATTACGTTTGTTTGTATCCTAATGCAAGATCATATTAAAATCTTTGACAAGACAAGTTATTTGCTATTAGTGTTGATTGAGTTAAGACATGGATCAATAAGGAGGGGATTCATCCGTTAATCAGTTAAAATAAGGTGATTTCCATGTACATTCAGTTGTGAATTGATTTATATGTTTATGTGTGTACGTTATTAGTTTTGAATTTATAGTTAAAAGTTGATACACATGTACAAGGTAACTCGAAAGTGGAGAATTCATCATGTCTTCAAAAATAAATTTTATCATTGTTTTTTAACGTTTAGATAGTTATTGCTCTAATTTTTATGAGAAAATATTATATCTTTTAGTAAAATATTTTCTGTAATTCATATACGAAAATTCAAAGATAAAAATTGTATATTAAGAAATTTATAGTGTATGTATTTTGAATATATCATGTTAAGATTTATTCGACTGAAGAATTTATTTAGTGTGTGCATTTTTAACAAAATTCAACAAGTCAGTGCATCTATAACAAAAATATTGAGAAGAGGTCATTAAATTTTTTTTTTAAAAGGACGAGGTTGTTGTTTTTGTTGTTATTTGTTTTGACAAAAAGAGATCATTATTAATAAAAAAAAATCTCCCAGCAACAAAAATGATGTTTGTTCATATTTTTTGATTTTTTTCTTGGGATTTGATTTGGAGGTAGTGAAGATTTTAATAGCTCTGAAGGTATAATTGTAGTTTTTGATTGAACGATTTAGAACTTTTATATATATATATATATATATATATATATATATATATTTCAAAATAAAACTTAATTTTATATTACAAATATTATTTTATTTAAAAACGTATTTTGTAGAATATATTTTGAGAAAATTTAGAGATATTATTATAAAGTCGCTGCGAAGCGCGACTTAGTAAACTAGTCTATTAATATTATGTAAATGTCATCCAGGTAGTGTCTCACTCATTTTTTCCATATATTTTTTGTATATATTTATACACTTTTAAATTCAAATATTTAGTTTTAGTCTAATGTTTATTAAATAGTATTAAAGTTCTATTCTCAAATTTTGGTAAACTGAAACATTTTTTTCTTATAATTTCGAATAACTTTTAAACTCGACTTTAAATTGTCATAAATATGTTGATAGGTGTAAATTATGATTAGACGACCTTAATGACATGTGCATATTCATGATATCTAAGATCAAATTTTTTGATTTCATTGTAGATTGATGTAACTATGTAAACATATGTTATAACTCAACCATAACATATTATATTGATCAATTTACTATATTATATAAAAATTCATATTACTATACTTTATTCGAGTTATAGTTCAACTGGTTATAATTAATAATTATTACGGTTTTGTAATATTTATGATTCAAAAATTCATATATTTTTTCTTTTTATATTGAATATTAAATTACGTTATTATATATATATATATATATATAACATAAATACTGATATGGATTAAAAATAACCCTAAAGACATAATTAATATTGCATTAATTAAACCAAGATGATCCATAAATAAGGCCCATTAATATGGCCTCTAATTAAATATTAATTTCGTAATTAATATTTGGGCTAGAAGTACAACCTGTATTAGGAGACGTCCAATACAGGCTTGTTCTAATACAAGTGGGCTTGTTTTAATACAAGTCCATTATGATATGGAAACAACTCCTACAAGGAAGGATCTAGAATTAATCCTTATCCACCGTCGAGGATAAGACTTATCCTTCAAGGAAGTGATAATACTTATCCACCGTCAAAGATAAGACTTATCCTTCAAGGAAGTGATAATACTTATCCACCGTCAAGGATAAGATTTATCCTTCAAGGAAATCAATACTTATCCACTACGTTTCTAAACGCCTATATAAAGGGTCTGACCCCTCATATCAGAACTACGTTTTGGACACAACTCCATACGTCATCTACAACTTTTTAGACTTCATCCTCGAATAAGGACATATAAGTCACTATGTCCTTGGTGTGCCCCTGCCGCCATAGCCCCGAGGACAACACCAAGAACTACGTTTTTTGGCTTGATTCTCAGCATTGATTGAGATACGTAGGCATCTTGTGAGGACATAATTAGCCACGAAACACGAGACCAACCATTAAAGTTCGAAATCTCTTAAACCCTACCGTTAAAATTCAAAGTACGTTTTTTATTCCACAATAAATCCTATTTTTAGAGTTGTCATATTTTTAACATAAATACAATTTATATATATATATATATATATATATATATATATATATTATGTTTTTTGACCAAACATACCTCTAAATCGCTGAAAGTCTAAATAGTTGGTCGACCAAATATATCTAATATGACTTGCATATCTAAAAGTTTATATACCTAAATGCGATTCAATAATTTATTAGGTTATGATTTGATAAATAAAAATTAATATTTCTTAAAACCAAATCTTATTTTTTATTTCAATAATTTAATATATACACATCGACGAATGTAAATAAATTCATATCTTTTTCAGACTCGATTAAATTTATCTATAATTTTATATTTTTTTAAATTTTTTATTTTTATATCAATCATTTAAAATGGCAAAAGAGAATTGTAGAGTATGCTCAATTTATTAAAATATTTTTTGTAATTATATACTATGCAATATTTTATAAATAGTATAAACTAATGTTTTGTTTACTTAAAAATAAAATTTAAAAAAATAATATCGAAGAAAAAGAGAAAATGTGATTTATCTAATAAAATTTTAAAGAAAACTCAAAATAAAATGTAGTACACTACCTATGTATGAGCTTGATTAGAGAAAGTTAGTGGTTCGATTCGCTACATTAACATAATTTCATCTACTCTTTGCATAAATATAAAAGGGGTGGCATTTTTGTAATTTTTTTAACATGTAGGGGCAAAATCATAAATTTACAGATATTAAAATGGCATATATCAATAATTTAAATTGGCAAAAGAGAATTATGGATTATGCTCAATCGCTAAAAATATTTATTATAACTATATATTGTGCATCTTAGTGGTTCGATTCGCTACACTAACATAATTTCTTCTACTATTTGCATAAATATAAAAGGGTGGCGTTTTTGTAATTTTTTTAACATGTAGGGGCAAAATCATAAATTTAAAGATATTAAAATGGCATATATCAATTATTTAAATTGGTAAAACAGAATTATAGATTATGTTCAATCGCTAAAAATATTTATTGTGACTATATACTATGCAATATTTAGAAATAATATAAACTAATATTTATTTACTCAAAAATAAAAATAAAAAACATGGGAGAAGAGGTGGTTGATCTAATAAAAGTTTAAAATTAAGTGTACCCTGATTTAGGTTGGGTCAAAATTAATAGACTTAATTGCACTTTAGTGGCTCGAACTATAATTTTTTGGAAGAAAAATGGCCGAATTATTAATTTAGCCACTTTAGTGGCCGAACAATTTATTTTTTAACACTTTATTGTATTCCGTCATGTCAGTTTAGACGGTGTTTGAGTTTTCAGCCTTTGTAAAATATCATCAGGGGTATATAGGTAAATTGATAAGTTTTTAATATAAAATCACTTCAATTATTGATAGACACTCAAATCATCCACCAAGTCTGGTGATATGGCATCTGCGAAGTTTTTGTTTGATCAATTGCAATCATTAAACATACAGAGAAAGATAGCACTATATATAAATGTTATTAGAGTAGCTTACATCATGTAGCTTTTTGTAGTCCAAACTTTCTACTTGTCTTCTTGGATACCGAGGGGCAGTATCACCTTGTTCAGGATGTCCACACCCTTCCTCATTGTTCCCGACGTGATATGGAGAATAAAGGAATTGCTGTCTTTCTTGTGTGCATAGTTTTTGGAATTTTAGCTCTTTCGAGGCTATTCATAGATATACTGTCAAGTTTTTACAGGTCACAACCCAGGAAATTTTGTTCGGAGAGGTCTTCCTGGGTTTTTGTACTATTATGTACTTGTACTATAATTATAATCATTTCCTTGTAATAAATTTTTGCAAAAGCATCAAATGTGATCATATATAGAAGAAACTATATCATTGACCAAATTTGTATTTTTAGTTACCTCAAGTTCTCTTTTTCCGGTTATGATTGTTACCTGTGTTTAACACTTCATTCATTTCTCCTCAGTCTGCAATTACAGTATTTTTTTGCGCCCAAGGTACAAATTGCTCAAACTGTAATTGTCGTAGAATGCTGTGGATAAAATGCATCAACGTCATATTTTTACATGTAATTGTAGAGCCTGTTGGTAGAAATTTAAAGGATCATAACCATAGCTATAGAACCCTAGAAACAGTTTCCTTCCCATTTCAAATACTGCTAGAGTGAAACAAATGCTTCCCAATCGTCATGTTTGAACTTCTAAGTGGGGAATCCACAATATCACATATACAGTAATACAGTGCATCTCACAAATGCTTGACAGGTGAATATGTGATAATATAAATATTTGCAGGGTTGCACTGACCAGCTCGCAGCTCTCTAAAAATTGTTACTGTTTAGGTACATAATAGTTTTGGCACAAACAAATCAGCTTGGATGTGAGAAGCATTCGAAAAGGGGAAACCCCACAAAATACTCATACATTCCCAAATAATAGTTCAAAGTACGCAGATTAAATTTTATTTTGAATATAATTTCTTTAACATTTTGTATACTAAATGAACTACAGGGCACCATCCCACCAGGAAAGTAGTAAATAACATTTGTCTGTTCGTCAAAATAGCAATATATATAAATGTTATTAGAGTAGCAGTATGCTTGCAATCATCTAGCACGCTTGTAAAATCCTCAGAATCAGATGTAAAATCAGAACATGAGCTGTCCTTAAACATCTGATCAATAACTAAGGCACTAGGATCATAATTATCATCCTCGGTTCATCAGGAGGAAGTCCGCACGATTCTTTTTGAGGTAAAACTTGCATATCATCTGATGCCGACTGATAATCAGATTCATCTGTACTCGAATCATCTCCCTGCACCTTCTCATCTAAATCAGGACCACCAGGATCATAATCATCATCCTCAGAATCATCATATGGCGTCTGCGAGGTTTTTGTTTGATCAATCTGGTGATATATAGTGATATAGGCAGCTGTATGTATATATAACCGTTGAAAAGTAAACTGACGAAAATACCCCTTTCACACTGTAACGCCGTCCAACTGACATGACGGAATGCAATAAAGTGTTAAAAAATAAATTGTTCGGCCACTAAAGTGGCTAAATTAATAATTCGGCCATTTTTCTGCCAAAAAATTATAATTCGAGCCACTAAAGTGCAATTAAGTCAAATTAATATCGATGGTGCTGTTAAGCTCCAAAATATATGTATACAGGCGTGAGGTCTGGCGCGAGATAGTACTGGAAATTGGACAGAGGTTTCACGGGGTGCATTGGGAAAGCCTCTCCTTTATCAACATCAACTGAACTTTGGGCAATATACCATGGTCTTGAGTTAGCTTGGGATCTTCGAGCTCAAAATATAATTCTAGAATTTGACTCTCTTGATGTTGTGAATTGCATTTTGTATCCGGACTCAAGTCATTTCCTCACTTCGATATCATTTCTCAAAATTTTAAGATGCGACGTAAACCTTGGCATCTCCATATTTGTCATGTTTTGAGGGAAGCAAACTATTGTACAGATTTCCTTGCTCACCTGGACATTCATCATATTCATCGAATCTTCGGTCTTGAAGAACAACCTCCTCATACTCTCCTGCCAACTCTGCTTCAAGACATGAATGGCCGTTCTTCTGATCGTGTTATATTATCCTAATCATATTGTGCGTGTTTGGATATCACCAAAAAGTTGACTTATAACTTAAAATAAATAAGTGTGATAAGTTGATGAATTCTTATAAGTTATACGGGTGTTTGGATAAATTTATTTATAAGTTAGCGAAGAATTTACTAAATTAAATTTGAAAAAATAAATTTTAAATATAATGATTTCAACACTTGTATTTTAAATTAAAAAAATATTTAAAAACACAAATGTAAAAATATAAAATATTAGAAAAATAAAGAAATTAAAAAAAAAGTTGATAAGTTAAGTAAAATGTTGGTGATTTCTAACATTCAACTTATCAATTTATAAGTTATAATTACCAAATAAGCTGAGTACACAAACACCCATAAGCTCTTATCAAGTTATAATGCATAAGTAAAGGCGGCCAAACATGCCCATTATTAGTTTTTAGAATCTTCTGAGGATAACCCCTTCCATTGTACTAAAAAAAAGAATTAAAGTCATAAAGTTTATGTCCTTTTAATGAGGAATATTTTTAAAAAAATGTCAATATTGGCAAAGTGTTCACCACCTTTTAATTTACTGCTAAGAACACGGAACGTACACAAGATTCAGGTTTATATTCACTTTTTCATAATTAATGGTTCCTGTTATGGGAACTTTCCTCCGTTTTTATATTATACATGTACGGTAACAGAGATTTTTTACTCCAGTACAGACCAAGTTGGCAAAAGACATACATTAACTTTCCGTTATTTTTACATCAAATTTACCAACTTTCATATAAATATTCTAAAAGGGAAATGTTAGCCCACAATTACACAAACTTTCACTATAATTGAATCGGAATGCATTCTATATTTCATACCCTATATGGCCGTACTTTAAGAACGAGATACAACGGATTTATTCGAATTTTTTGTCAGAAGAATGTTGCTAGCTAGTTAGCGAAACAACCTTCTCTTCTTCCCTGCGGTACCAATTAAGCTAGCTTTTACTCGTCCCCGAAAAATGGTGCACCAGGATGAACCATCGTCTGAGAACTAGAAGCGCCTGCATTTTCTATGATCATTGTATTGTCATTTGTTTCTCGATACATATGTTCTGCAGATGGGCTTGTTCTTGTAACTATATTCTCTTGATCGTCTTGTTGTTCATCTACTGGCTCCATTATCTCTGTTCCTAATGGTCGTCGATCGAATGCTCGAAATGTGCCAGATATCACATATACTCGACATAAGCTCATCTCATGGCGCAACTGCATACAAGCAAAAGATCAATTCTGTTTAGTTGATTCCAGTTTATGCTGTAAAATGAATTCAACATAAAGGACTGACTGATGACAGGTGATTTTAGCAATAGGCTATAAAGAGAACTTGCCCAAACACATCATAAGTTGCTATATGAAAATTTACTTTCAAGTAATGGAATCATGCATGTTGCCACTGAAGTGTTTAGCGACGATTAGACATCCAATAATGGTTTAAATGTCCAATTAACAAAAAGTTAAGGTCCATTTAGGGTTCAAATGATTCTTAATTAGATATTTAGATATTAAAATTTCCTGCATTTCTGTATGAACATAGAACTAAACTAAACATGAGCCCTGCTGCATGCTTGCTATGAACCAGATTTAGCGCGGTAAGTAAGATTTACGAAGAATAAATCAGATTGCAAAGTTCTAAAAGAAGATCACTAATTTTCTAAATATCCGGACTTTTACATAGCCAAAATAGAATTAGCACTGATCGTATCTGTACGGAAAGCACTAAAAAATTTAAAATTAATAACAGAAGTGGAAGAATTTATTTACCCTTGGAGCCACGCCGGTACTAATGACTTGTTCTTCAATGGCTTTATATTCATTGATCTTCCACCTGGTTTTTCGACCCAAAGGAGCCTTCCCTATGTAATAAACCATAGATTTCTTCACTCCAATCACTTTGTTATTCGAAGAATAAACGTAGCTCGGTGATCCGGTAGCTTTCCAGTATCCAGAAGCAGTGGTTCGATTAGTCCTCCCTCCTCGTGCCTCTCTTTCGTGCATTGGTACGAAAAAGAACCATTGTTCCTTGTCCTCTTTGCACCATTCTCCCGAATAATCTGAAACATTTCACAAAATTTCATAAACATGAACAAAATTACACAGACATGCATACGTAAAAAGACACACATACAATCACTAACTTGGTAGTTGCGATGGTTCGATCTCGTAAATGTCGACCACAGGGATAACTCTATTTATAAGATCAGCTTGGTTGTGTGCTTGTAGTCTGTGGCTAAGATAGAACGAAACAAGTTCTTCTTCCGTTGGATAGAAGCGAAAACCTGGTTGGAATGTTGTCATCAACAATTTCTTCTTTTCGGAGATTTTGAGAATATTCAAAATTGTGTAGCTGTAAAGTTAATATGTATAGGCAGGAATTTGTGATTTAGGTAAACATGACATATATAGAGGAGAATGATGTTACACCGAGTAGATGGAGATAGTGAAAATTTTCCACAGACGCGGCATTTGAAGGGATATAGAAGAAATATGCATTATCTTGAAATGGTCAAATTTATTTATTTATTTAGTTAGTTTGATGGTTAAGGGGACGAGTTTAACTCGTGATCATTTGGCTTCTCCATAATAAAAAATTGTAGCACCGATCCTTATGTTTAAGTCTGTGTGGTCCCTTCACTCTTCCTTCATAACGGACTTCCCAGATTTACTAAAAAGTTTTTCATGAGTATTTGGAGACCAAAGTTTTAGATTTTGTGGTTTCAATAATCACTTTTAGGTTTGTTTCAGTTAACATTCTTGATTAGGACATGCTAGTACCTAAAATATCTGAAAGGGGGCTCCGACAAGTCGACAACAAGAATTTATAAAATTCAGCTAGAGCCCCGGAACAATGAATTCAACTTGGATCTTTCAGAGGACAATAAAAATTGAATAACAAAATCTAAGATATCGAACACATGCATTGCGAAATCTCATTGATTTGATTTGAAAAATCAAACGATTATGATTAAAAGAGTTAACAAAAAATGAGGCCTAAATGAAATTAAATTATCACCATCTGTTAACTTCCCCGCGGACAGTGCTGTTACTACTCGTCCCCGGACAGTAGTGCTGCAGCATGATGTATCGTCGTCTGAGAACCAGGGAGCGCCTGCATTTTTCTATGATCATCGTATTGCCATTTGTTTCTCAATACAGATATTCCGCAGATGGACTTGTTCTTGCAACTACGTTTTCTTGATTGTCTTGTTGTTCCTCTCTGGCTTGATTATCGCTGTTCTCAATGATCGTAGATATCACATACACTCATCTCATGCCGCAACTGCATAGAAACAATAGAGCATTTCAAGGAATACTTGCGTAGACACAACATAAGTTAGTAATCAAAAAGTAACTTTTAAACTATGGAATCATGCATGTCGCTACTGAAGTGTTTATAACACTACAAAAAAAACGAGTTTTTCCTACCGCAAAAGTTTAAGACATCCAATGAGCGTCTAAATGTCGGATTAACAAAGTTTAAGGTCCATTTAGTATTCAAATAAGTCTTAGATGTAAGGATTTCCTGCCCTACTGTATGTATATAGAACATTAAAGAAAAAACAAAACATATTTGGTATATGAGCCCTGCTAGCTGCTTACGATTAGGCAGCCTTATGGCAATAAGCAGAATTTTCGAAGAATAAGTTGCTAGTGATCCGAAAGAAATTGAACAATTTTTAGCTAGGAGGACTTTTACAAAGCGAAAACATTAGTATCTTTTCTAATAGATAGGCCGGAAGGCCCTATACACTTCAGACTTCAACCCAACCCAGTACTTTTGATGCTCTCAATGTCCTTTAATTTGATCCAGTCCAGTTTAATTATTAGAAAACGAGCGACTTGCGAATTTATTTGGTTTTTAATTTTGTGTCAGATGTGACTTGGGAAATGTTAGTTAAATTTCCTCGTTAGGACTTGGGACTTTCGAGTTGCGAGAGTGACTACAACATCTGAAAAATGTAGGGTGAGACTCCGACAACATAAATTGCATCAGGATTATATGGGCTAGGAACTGAGTTAAATTCAACAATGATCTGTTCTTAAATGGTTATACATTTGAATTTGTAACTTTGAATCATTACAAAGCTAAGTCATGAACAAAATGTAAAACTTCATTGATGAGAGCTTGACCAAATGAGAGAATATCTTTACAATCACAATGTATCAATCCTAAGTGTTTCTATATTGTATCAATATCTCTAACAGACTTTCTGTATGCTACAATATTCCTATCTATATACAAGTAGAATAAGTTAGTTACATAAATGAGCTGTCAAGTTGTCCTAGTTGGCAATGCATAAGCTGACATAGTGGGCGTTTAGGGTATCATAAAAAGTTGACTTATATCTTAAAATGAGTAAGTGTTTTATAAGTGATAAGTTGATGGATTCTTATAAGTTATTCGGGTGTTTGGATAAATTTACTTATAAGTTAGTGAAGAATTTGCTAAATTAAATTTGAAAAAATAATTATTAAATACAATGATTTCAACACTTGTATTTTAAATTAAAAAAATATTTAAAAACACAAAGGTAAAAATTTAAAGTATTAAAAAATAAAGAAATCAAAGAATAAGTTGATAAGTTCAGTAAAATGTTGGTGATTTCTAACATTTAACTTATCAATTTATAAGTCATAAATTATCAAATAAGCTGAGTACACAAACACCCCTCATAAGCTCTTATGGCTTTATAAGCCATAAGTCGGCTTATTTTGGCATTGCCAAACAGGCCCATAGTGGGATTAATATTCTCAATACCCTCCCTCTAAGTTGGGAGGTGGTGAAGATGACACTCCCAACTTGGACAACAATTCTGAAAAATGTGGAGCTGGAAGCACTTTAGTAAGGACGTCTGCCAGCTGATGTCGCGTAGGTAGATAAGAAAGTTGTAAAAGACCTTCCATTACTTTGTCTCGTGTGAAATGACAATCAATTTCGATGTGTTTTGTACGATCATGAAAAACAGGATTCCTTGCAATATGTAATGCAGATTGGTTATCACAATGTAGAGTGTCAGGTTTGAGGTTGGTGACACCCATCTCTTCAAGTAGTCTAATGAGCCAGGTTACCTCAGAAGCTGCAGCTGTCATTGCTCGATATTCAGCTTCTGAGGAAGAACGTGAAACAGTACTGACTTGCTTCTTTGACTTTCAGGACACAGGAGACTGACCAAACAGTAGTAAATAACCAGTGACAGATCATCTTGTATCTAGACAAGTTGCCCAATCGGAGTCTGAAAAGGCTTGAACTGTTAATGAGTCTGTGGCTTTGAGTAATATTCCCTGAGCTGATGTATGATGAACATAACGTAACGTGTGATATAGAGCCTCAAGATGCCCAGTTCTAGGTTGGTGAAGAAACTGGCTAAGAGTTTGTACAGTAAATGACAAATCTGGTCGTGTATTTGTCAAATAGTTAAGTTTCCCAACCAATGATCTATATATCTCAGCATCAGATAATAAATTGCCATCAAGATTACTTAGCTTAGTATGGAGAGGCAAATGTGTAGTAGCTGGTTGGGAAAAATCAATATCAGTGACTTATAGCAATTCATTAGCAAACTTTCTTTGACTCGGAATAATTCCTTCAGGAACATATCCAACTTCTATACCTAAGAAATAGTGCAAGAGTCCCAAATCTTTAATACCGAACACATAATTCAAATGAGACTTGAGAGATTGAACTTCATATAAGAGGTCTCCAGTGACAATTATATCATCTACGTAGACAGCAACTATAGTAATTGAAACCCCTTGTCTCTTAATGAATAAACTGTAATCGTTTTTAGATTGAGCATAACCCATATCAGTAAGCTCAGAATGTAATTTTGCAAACCACTCTCGAGAAGATTGCTTTAATCCATATATGGATTTTATCAATCTATAAACTTTATTGTAAGGATTTGACATACCTTCAGGTACTTGCATATAAACCTCTTCCAAGAATGTACCATGCAAAAATGCGTTATTCACGTCAAGTTGGTATAATGACCAGTTTCTGCTAGCTGCCAAAGCAATAAGATACCTTAGAGAACTCATTTTGATAACCGGAGAAAACGTTTCTTCGTAATCTATGCCATAACGCTGATTATATCTCTTTGCTACCAACGGGCTTTGCATTATTCAAGAGAACCATCTGCATGCAATTTGACTTTATATACCCATTTTGAGCCAATCGCTTTCTTTCCTTTAGGTAGATCAACTAACTCCCAGGTTTTATTAGCAGACAAGGCTGCAAGTTCCTTCTGCATTGCATCTACCCATACCGGCTGAAGAGAGGCTTCTCTGTAGTTTCGAGGTTCAGACAAAGTAGTGATTTGAGAAGTAAAAGCTTTATGAGCTGTTACTGAAGAATCATAAGTCACAAGGTTGCACCAGTGTGTGGATTTAATTGTGTCAAGTTGTCCAAGATTGCATTGGTAAGAAGACAAATAACTATGAGGTTATCTAATTCTGGTTGACTGTCTTTGGATAATAGGTGCACTAGATGTACTGAAATTTAATGAATCTATAGGTGAATCTGGTGCAAATGAATCTGCAGACACATGTTCAGCAGAAGAAGGACTAGTAATATTAGAAATAATATCAGGTGCAATGGAAGTATGAGGTAAAGAAGAAGAAGTATGTGGGTTTTGATTAATATGCTCATCGAACAAAGAACTATCAGGTGCAGTAGTGTTAGATATGAATATCACTAAGAAACTAGACAGAAGGGGGGGGGGGGGGGTGAATGGATAGTTTGAATGTTTTTCGTTTTCTTGAAAATTAAACACTGTGTTAGATTATGTTATATGAGAATGCGGAATAAAATAAACAGAACACACACAATCACTTTAATCTGCTTTGTATTAAGTAAATCAAATACTACAGCTTCCAAAATTTCACAAGTGAAATTCTGGCTTCTAAACAAGAACAGTGTTTTCTTGTTTTCTTACAGAGAAAAGATTGCTTGAATATTTCTGTGTATATCTCTCTTACAGCTAACTATAGGTTGTGCACATTATATATATATATATCCTATACAAACTAGGGCACACACCTATTTACACAGTTACCCCTAACTGTAACTCAAACTTGTTCTACCACAAGAGGTTAACTGTGTCAGGAAGGACCACTTGCTTTCTGTCGTCTTTTTCCGTTTCTGTAGCTGCTTGTCAATATTCTTTCTCTCCATGTTTTGCTGTAGATTTGCCATCTGTCTTTGGACCACTTAACCATAACAGATGCTTCAGTATTTGTCTCTTTTGAACTTTGACTCTGTATCTTGATTTGTCTTGTTGTAACCGTCTAAGTGTTGACCTCGTGAACTCCAGCATACTCCTTATTCCGTGACCTGTCGACATAGAGCATTTGAGACTTTGCTATATGAAGACTTTGCTATATGAGTATTTTAGGAGTATGCGATATGGCATATTTCTGACTTCATGATATAGCCTTTGAGGACTTCATGATATAGCCTTTTTGAGGACTTCACGATCTAGCCTTTCTGAGGACTTCACGATCTAGTACATTTCAGACTTTGCGATCTCAACACTTCACGACATGTGCCTTGAAGACTTCATGACATAGTTCATTTTGGACTATGCGATCTCAGTACTTCACGACATGGATTTTGGGGACTTCACGACATAGCTCATTCTGACTTCACGATATGAGGACTTAGATAAATTTCTGCAACTTATTTCTTCAAGGCCTTATTCACATCCTGCTACATGAACAATTTGAACTTCTACCAGGACAATTATTCCATGACCTATGTACATTCTAGGTGCAAGAAACTTACTTAAGCTCATTATAAACTTGAGCATACAGAATAAAGCTAAGTTCATGAAAACAAAGACAAGTACAATAGAGACCTATACTATATCCCAATGATAAACTTCACTAGGTCATGTAGAGTGACATAGTCACAATGTGTAGGCTTGTTAATAGTGGTATTCAGACATGCCTTGAGCCTAACAAGTAGAATAAGGGAGAAAGAAAGTATTAAGATAAGTGTTTTGAGAAGAATCAGAAAACAAGATACGATAGGGAAAATGATGCTCATAAAAGACTACATCTCGAGAGACATAAATTTGTTGTGTTTGAAGGTCTAAGACTTTATAACCCTTTTGTGTGGGGGGATAACCAAGAAACACAGATGGTGATGCACGAGGATCAAACTTGTTGCGATTGACTTTGTTGGTTGACACAAAACATAAGCAACCAAAAATTCGAAGATGATCTAAAGAAGGAGAATTATGAAATACCTTTTGGTAAGGAGTAGAATAGTTAATGCTACTAAGAGGCATTCGATTTATCAAATATGCCGCACATAAGATGCACTCACCCCAATATTTTTCAGGAATCTTGGATTGATGAAACAATGCTCTAGCTGTCTCCAAGATATGCATGTGTTTGCTCTCAACAACCCCGTTTTGTTGTGGGGTGTAATTACAACTATTTTGATGCATAATCCCCTTAGAATTATAGAATAAAATCAAATCCCTTGAAGCAAATTCTAGTGCATTATCAGAACGAATACACAAGACTTTAGAATTGAACTAAGTCTCAGCAAACTGAATAAAGTCTATCAAGACTTGCACCACATCAGATTTGTACTTAACTAAATGAATCCACGTATACCTACTATAGTCATAAACTATAGTTAAAAATTGAGTACAACCATTGTGGTTTTTAACTTTGTAGGGTCCCCAAAGATCAATATGAAGAAGTTCAAGTATTGCAGTACTTTTGATACTACTGGTAGAAAAGGAATTCCTCGTTTGCTTTGCTTTAGGACAGATCTGACAAAAATTTGTCTCGACAAATTCTTGAACATCGCAAGTAGGCTGTAACAGTTTTATTTGATGGAATGGTAGGTGCCCTAATCTCAAATTCCAGAGCTTAGCTGATTCAATTGTTGTAGTAGAGAGACAAGCTTTTGCAGTAGTACTGGTACTTTTTGACGGAAAGGAAATTGCATACAGTCCATTGTGCAGATCACCAAGAGGTAGTAGAAGATCTTTCTGCAAATGGTCCTGTAAAAAACATTGAGTATCAGTGAACACCAATTTAGAATCCATATCTTTGCATAACCTGTGGACAAAAATGAGCTTATACTGAAAGTCAGGCACATGTAACACTCCTTTTAACAAAATTCTGTCACTTAATTTGACTGTGCCTATGTGAGAAACCTTAATTTTTCTGCCATCAGGAATAGTGATGTTATTGTCACTCTCAATGATAGAATGAAAAGATTCAAAATCCTATAAATCAGGACAAATGTGGTCAGTAGCACCACTGTCCAACAACCATTGTTTAGATGATGATGACATTAGGCAGATATTACCTGCCAACAAAGCATGACCTGAAGATTCAGTCTTATTCTCATTTGAAGTAGACACATTCCCAAGTAGAGTAATGAGCTGCTTGTATTATTCTTTGGATAAATGGTTTAGTTCTGCACCTTTATTATCAGACTCGGATTCATCGTGAGAATTAACAACCATAGCAGCCACCTTTCTGTCCCTGTTGCCTTTGAAATTTGGTGGAAAATCATGTATTTTAAAGCACCTCTCCAAACTGTGACCAACTATTTTACAATGTGTACAATAATAGTTGTTCTGTGGTTTCTGAGTTCTTTTATTAAAATTTCCTACAGAATTCCCAAACTTTTGGAAATTGCTTTGTGATTTAACACCCTGATAAGCTTGTCCTTGATAGTAAGGCATGTTCTCCACAACAAAAGCAAGACTTTCGACACTAACATTCTGTGAAATCTCTTTATGATTTTCTTCTTGAGTCACAATTCTGTAAGCTTGAGTTACACTTGGCAAGGGAGTCATCATCAAGATATTAGCTCTTACTGCTGAAAACTGATCATTCAACTTCATCAAAAACTGTAAAACTCTTTGAGTTTGCTGCATCTTATGGATTCTTTTTGTCAAAGTACAAGTGCAAGTAGAATTAGCACAGACACACACAGACAACGGTTGAGTATCATCAATATTGTCCCATAGTGTTTTAAGCTTTGTGTAGAATTCAGAAACACTTTGTTGACCTTGATTCAACTTAGATAATTTCTGCTCCAGTGAGTAAATCTGAGTTATAGAAGCATACCTGAACCTATCTTCCAAATCTTTCCAAATGTCCCTTGCAGATTTCAAAAACAACACACTCCTAGCAATTGTTTAATTCAGATTAAACAGAATCCATGAACTAACAAGGTCATTACATCGCTCCCATGCTTTGTACCCAGTAGATCCAATTGCAGGTATAACAACAGTTCCATTAACAAAGCTCGGTTTGTTTTTAGCAGATAACATGAGCATCATACTTCGCTTCGAATTATTATATCCGTTTCCATTAAACTTGATCGAAACTAACTGATTAGTACTTGCATCTGAAGGATGAATGTAAAATACACTAGACGGATCAATGTTACTTAGAACAGGTTGGGTAGCCATTGATTACTCAAATTTGAGTACAGATTAGAATAGATTTCGTTAAAAGAAAAAAGGAACAAGAAAGATTTAGATTTAGACAATCAAAATCATTAATCGAGTAAAGAAAATGAGAATGAAATCAAGAAACGAACAAGATTCTTGAATCAAGAATTAAAACAGTAACAAGGACATATAGTAGCAGTTGATTTAGAAAACAAATTGAAACAAGAAACAACACTTTTAGGCGAAAATTGCTTGAATTAAACGGTTTTGAAAGAAAAACACCTGATTTGTTGATCAATAAGTTGTGAAAACAACGATGAAACGCCAGAGATTTGATCAATCAATCGCAAACACGAAAGAACGAAGATGAGTACGCGTTTTGAAGCTATGATACCATGTAACTTTGAATCATTACAAAGCTAAGTGATGAACAAAATGTAAAACTCCATTGATGAGAGCTTGACCAAATGAGAGAGTATCTTTACAATCACAATGTATCAATCCTAACTGTTTCTATATTGTATCTATATCTCTAACAAACTTTTTGTATGCTACATTCATATCTATATACAAGTAGAATAAGTTAGTTACAGAAATGAGCTGTCAAGTTGTCCTAGTTGTCAATGCATAAGCTGACATAGTGGGATTAATATTCTCAATAGAATTTCAACAACAAAAAGTTTTCTGTAAATTTAGAGAGTTCAAATCAGCTCGGTTATAAAATCTAGATCTCGAATACCGTAGGTTAAAACATGTTCAGGTTTGTAAATACAAATATTTATAAACAAAGCAAACAATGTTGTTCAATAATGTGGGCTTCATACTCGATGAATGCGAGTGTGCTAGCATTCCTCCGGATTATTTGAGTTGCGTGAAAGCTGGCACTAACACCGGATTATCAAAAAATAAAATAAATAAAAAATAAAAAATGTTGTTCAATAATATCTTGATTAATCTCTGTACTAGTTTTCAATCATCACAAGACATTTATAATATTAAAATAAAATGATTGTTTAAAATTTTTGAGATATTTTCATTATTACATTAATTTTAATCTTAGTTTCCTTTTTGCAAATGAAAAAAAATTAATTCTTTGCAACCCGCTAAAATATAAAATTTTGAAACTAAAAGTCTCATTTATTTATCATTTTTATTGTTGACTTTTCTTCATTGTTTGTAGGATCAATGTATTTATTATAAATACAAGCTCATGACTCGTGCGATGCACGGATTTTTTTTTAATATTTTCAATTATATTAATTCAAATTTTTTTAAAGATTTTACAGTTTATACGAAACTCACGAAATTATCATTAATTTGATGATGGTTTAATAAACTTTGTCTAAATGAAATTTCGTATAAGTTGAAAAAAAATTACGAATTTCTATGTTGAGAATTGTATTTATATTTGGTTTAAGTTATTAAAATACACTATCTAATATTTGAATATAATCCTATTAACAATCAAATATACCTTTGAATAAAATCTTAATAACAATCAAATAGACTTTTTAATATCCGATATAACGGTTCTCGTCTATCTATTTAAGTTCTGATGATCCTTATTATTTTAGTCATACTATGACTACAAAATTTTTGAATAAGATCTATTTTGCGCTTATTATATATAAGGATATAATGAAGGACAAACATATTATTAATTTAAAATTTTATAATCTACACAAAATTTTCAAAAAGAACAACTAAACAGGGAAGAATGGAGTATTAAATTTGGTTATTCAAACAAATATTAAGAATACCGACAAATCAAGTTCTGTCAGGAATATTTTAGAAGTAGTGTCACTTTACAAAGTGTTCAACTACCTTTAGGCTTTAGCTAATTAAAAAACACTGAACATGCACAAAGGTTATACGGCAGTATTCACTTTTCATATATAATGATATAATCAATGGGATGGGAACTTTCGTCAGTTCTTTCTGATGTACGGGTAACAAGATTATTTATGTCTTAATTTACAATATAGTTAAGTAAAGTCCACGGAAAAGAATATAGACCAAGGAATGAAAGAAAGTTAACTTTCCGTTATTATAACATAAATAAAGCAACCTTTCTTTTACAAAAATAATCTGAAGAGGGGTTAGACAAAGTCCCACCATAAATGAATCAGAGTGCATTATTCTACATTAATACGTACCCTATTCTCTTTTGAATAGCTAGATATATCGAATATATTTGATTTTTTCTTTAAAGAATGTCACTAGTTAATGAAACAACCTTCTCTTCTTTCTTGCCGATCAATTAAGCAGTTACTCGTCCCGGAAAAGTGGTGCTGCAGGATGATGTATCATTGTCTGAGAACTAGAAGCGCCTGCATTTTCTATGATCATGTGTTCCGGGGATGGGCTTGTTCTTGTAACTATATTTTCTTGACCGTCTTGCTGTTCATCCACTGGCTCCATTATTGCTGTTCCCAGTGGTCGTCGATCGAATGCTCGAAATGTGCCGGATATCACATATACTCGACATACACTCATCTCATGCCGCAACTGCATACAAACAAAGAAAAGAGCATTTCTCTTTAGTTAATTCTAGTTAGGATTAAAACAACACAAGTTAATCTTCAAATAATTTCTTTAAATTTATGGAATCATGCATGTTGCTACTGAAGTATTTAGTGATGATATATAAGACATCCATTTCGCGTATAAATGTCTGATTAACACAATTTTAAGATTCCCATTAGGGTTCAGATCGATGATTCTTAGATGTCAGGATTACCTGCCTTTAACATGGAACGAAACAAAACACATATTTCGTAAATGAGCCCTGCTTGCTGCTTACGATTAGGCAGCTCTAGCTAATTATGGCGAAAAGTAAAATTTACGAATGGTATAAGATTGCAAGTTCTGAAAGAAATTGACCATGATGGCCTCCAGAACCGTGATCACTTTCTTATCGCCTACGAACCGTGATGGTTTTCTTACAGTCTACGGAGTCGCCATCCTTACGGACCACGAGATGCCTCGGCTGCGGTATCCGTAGCTTCTTCCTCCCGTATGCACGCTCCCGTTCGCCAAAACACGTGTCGGTCGGACGCGAACAAGTTATCCCTGGGACCCGGAAGCCATCCTAGAAACCCTCCACCTGAACACATAGCTTCCGCCAGTCACCTAACCTACGGGAATATAGACCAACAGGCAGACACCTGACTCGAGCCTCATCACCTAGTCTACTAGACCGTAGACCTCCAGATGACGGGAGGAGAGACCTCCCATAAATGGAGCCAAAGGTCAACCGGGGGAGGGGACGGAAAAAAGGAGAGAGAAAAATAGAGAAGAATATGACGAAAATCAGGGAACTATCTTCTGATGATCGCTACGGATTAAAGGAACAATCTATACGGCCATCAGACCAATTTCTTGGAGGACTTTTACGAAGATAAAAGATTTAGGATTAATTAGCTTGCACTCATTCCTGTACGGAAACTCAGAAAGTACTAGAAAAAGAAACAACACAAGTGGAAGAATTTTGTTACCCTGGGAGCAGCACATGAACTAGTAGAGGCACCTTGTTCTTCAATGGCTTTATATTCATTCATCTTCCACCTGGTTTTTCGACCCAAAGGAGCTTTGCCTCTATAATAAACCATGGTTTTCTTCACTCCAATGACTTTGTTATTCGAAGAATAAACATAACTCGGTGATCCCGTAGCTTTCCAGTATCCGGAAGCAGTAGTTCGATTAGTCCTCCCTCCTCGCGCCTCTCTTTCGGGCATTGGTACGAAAAAGAACCATTGTTCCTTGTCCTCCTTGCACAGCTCTCCCGAATAATCTGAAACATTTCACAAAACTTCAAAAACATGAACGCAAAAACCAAACACAAATGCACACACAAAAAAACACACTAACTTGGTAGCTGCGATGGTTCGATCTCGTAAATGTCGACGACAGGGATGACTCTATTAAGATCAGCTTGGCCGTGTCCTTGTAGCCTGTGGCTAAGATAGAACGAGACAAGTTCTTCTTCTGTTGGATAGAAGCGAAAGCCCGGCGGAAATGTTGCCATCAATAATTTCTTGGGTTGGGAGCTTTTGAGAATATTCAAAGGTGTAGCTGTAAAGTTAATATGTTTAATTTTGTTGTTATATAAATAGACAGAAAATAGTGATAGAACTAGACATGATATATATAAGAGGATAATGATGTTACCTACCGAGTGAGTGAAGAAATATTATACGGAAGATCGTGAAAATTTTCCACGCGGCCTTTGATGGGGGGGTGGTATGGAATATATGCATATCTTGAAATGGTCAAATTTATTTTCCTTTGTGCTTTGCTTCCTCGATCATATAGTAAATTTCTTTCAGTTGATACTCTCTAAGCAACAATTCTCACTTCAACAAAAAATCTCAGTTTATAAATATTAATATACAAACTCCCATTTAGTTATAAAATATTGTAATAATTTTCTTCTATTGTAAAAATACCAGAGAAATTTAATACTACAATTTACTTATAAAATATTAACTATTACAATAAAGAGATTATTAAATTATAATACCTGACTTTGGACCATAACTTTAATTAATATAAAACGATATTACGTTAGAGAGGGTTAATTTACAGAAATGAAATGCAAAATTGGAAGAGGTATTAAAACTTTCGGGAATTGTGGTAGGTCTAGAATTAGTGTATCCCTATTCCATTGGCCACCGAATCCTATATTTAATTAAAAATTAGCCTAAAAGTCTGTGTGAGACACGAACCTGTTTATACACTCGAATAATTTTTCGTACGAACATGTATATATATTGAAATAATTTTTTTTAATTAGAAATGTGGTAAAAGATAATATTTCGAATTTATCTTATATGATTAGTATTTTTTAAATATTTTTAATTTCATAAAATTTGGATTAATTTCTATAAAATAAATATCAAATGATTATTTTTAATTACCAAAATATATATTTAGTTTTAAATGATGTAAAATGAATTTTTATCAAATTCAACAATTGAATATAATAAAAATATTTAAATAATTTATTTTTTTATCTATACTCAATTATATTTTAATGTATAATCTATGTTATAAAAGTTGGTGTTTAATAATACCGATAATCGTTAGATGGTAACCGATGTCATTTTGATTATGTTAAAATTGGTTTTGATAAAAGCTAGTGAAGAGGTCAGAAAATTCAGTCTAATCCTTCCAATATTGGCCTGATTTGTAAATTTTAAGAAATTTATAGGTAAAAGTTCCAAAATTAAAAGGTTGAAATTTGAATAAAAAATAATAACAACATTTTTTTTGTATTCGTAGTTCTTATTTTAGACGGTCAAATCACAAATTCTCTTAATTTTATTTCAGAACTTGATCACTAATCAAAAATTTAAATCTATAAATTTTATTTATTTCAATCATAATATGTTTTTAAATAAATTTAAATTATGTGATAATATACATATAATTAAAATTATTACACAATATATATAGAAAATATTAAATTGGTCCCCACTAATCATTCTAATAATTTCTAATTATTCGATTTAATCCATAATTAATACATCCACGGATTACTCCAATTATGATTGTTCATGATTTACCAACCTGATCAAACTGAACCAACCCGCTCGCTCTCTTTTCGACCGACCAAGCCAAGCCTACCCAGCCAATTTAAATAGGTTGGGTATGAGTTTTATATTTTTTCGGCCGACCCTACCCAACCCGATTTAAGTTACAAATTTTGTTCAATAATATTTATACACACACGCGCACATATATATACAAATTATATACAGCTAAACATTATATGATATACCGAACTTTCAATTATAGATGTTTTTACATTTTGTGCATATGCACACGATTTACAACATAATTTGCATTACTAAAATTATAATGTTAATCAAACTAAAACATTAATACTAAAATCCTAATTTATACGTATTTTACAATGTTCTTAAAGATGAAAATCGGCATTAGTCGGTAAAGTTATCTTGTAGTGATTGCTCGGATAATAGGTGATTAATCGGATTTATTAAACATCTATCCTTCGTCCAATATTTGATATTTATGTGTTAATATTTACATAAAAGAGCCGCATATCATTACTCCATACTTGTACATGAACGAAAAGAGTAATTCAATTTGAAAGAACAACTGTATATTAAAGATTTAGTCAATAAATCAATAGCTCATACCCATATAATTGTAAATATATTGTTAATTTTTTTTTAGAAAGCAACTTCTTTTTTTAAAAATCAATTTTGACAGATTAAAACCGATTTTTTACCGTCTCGCCCGATTTTTGACTGATTTTTTAAAAAAAAGCTTTTAAACTCGACTTTTGTTCAACATTATATATATTGGTGTATATATCACTACAAGAAAAATGGCTAAATTCGACTGGAACCAGTCAAATTTAGCTAAATTCGACTGCAAAAGTCTCGTCGATTTTAGACAAGTGGAATTTAGCAAAAACCAGTCGAATTTATTAAATTCGACTGGCTAAATTCGACTGGTCAAATTCGACCGAAATTTTGAAAAAATTTGAAAATTTGAAAATTTTGAATTTGGCGCCTAAGGCACCTTAAATTCGACTGCTACCAGTCGAATTTATAAATTGGACTAAAAGCGGTCGAATTTATAAATTCGATCGAAACCAGTCAATTTTAGTATACCAGATCTTGAAAAGTCAGTAGCTTTCTGCTGCTCTCAACTGCATAATTCTGCATGTATTTTGCTGCTATTACTGATATATTGTAATGGACTAATCAACACAAATATAACATAATTCATATTATGTAAGTAATTAATTAAGAACAACAATAACTTCATATCAAATGTAATAATATTACAAATTGAGTTTTATAAATTCAACTCAAGGTCCCTAATCGAATTTAACAATATTACAACTTTGTTTCTCATTTAGTTGGACGGAAATAATTGTCGGAGATACTTGGGTTGCCGGATTTATTTTATTTTCCGGAATTGCTATGGCCACCGGAATTGGTACGATTGCCGGAGTTGTTTTTGTCACCGGAGTTGCCATTCCACGAGTTGATTTTCTCGGTGTTATTCTTGTACGAACCATTGATTTGTAAGAAATATAAAGATTGAATATATATTTGGATTTGTTTGTGTTTATGTATGTATATATGTATGTAGATGTAATAGAGAGAGAGGAAGATGAGGGTGAATATATAAAGAATGTAAGTATATTTATATGTGTGTGTGTGTGTTATTTGCTGTGAGGAATATTGACCCTTGGATTATTTTGTTGATATGGAAATTTGGATCGTTGGATGAGTTTCACGCGGATCGCTGACAATATGGCAGTAAATTCGACCGCCTCCAGTCAAATTTATAAATTCGACTGGTAGCAGTAGAAATTATAAATTCGACTAACTAGGGTTTGCCGTCAAATATATGATTAAATTTGACAGCCAGCAGTAGAATTTATAAATTTGATTGGCAACAGTCGAATATATACATCAATTAAATTTAAACTTGTTAAAATAAGTAATGTGCAATATTTTTTATTTATTGACTTTTTGCATAAACTTTTAAAATATAACAAACTTTGAATCCGTACGGTTGGATCATTCAAATTTTAATTATAATAAATCTAAATTACTAACCCTACATACTAAATCACTAACCCCTAAATACAAACCTTAAACCCTACATTTCAATCATCCATTTAACACATGTATCGTATTACTAAGATTTTTTTTCACCCACACTATTATGATCTCTAATAATTTTTATTGGATACAATATGTTATCAAATGCTGCTATAAAAAAATTCAATTTTTTTAAACATAATCATTATTTATTAAAATTTTCCAAACTTCTTCAACAAATATAAAATGAACAGTTTCTTACTTCTGTTAAAATTTAATTATCGTAAATGGCCAAAATAAATTTGAACATGTAATTCTTCCTACAACGATGTTGTGGTAATTTTTTTATAATTTATTTGTTAATTAAATATTTTTTAAAATTTTTGAAATTTAATTATTAGAATTAATATGACTGGACGCAGTCAAATTTATAAAAATGATTGGTTCTAGTCGAATTTAAATTTTAAAATTTTGGAAAATTTTAGGCGGGAATTTTCTCGCCTAAACATAAATTCGACCGATTTTAAATTCGACTGGTTCCAGTCGAATTTAAGGCAGTTCAATAATTTTGTTGGACGGGTAAATTCCCGCCTTTCGCCATTAAAATCGACTGTAGCCGGTCGACTTTAAGTTTGACCATCAATTTATTTTAGTTGACTTTAAATTCGACTGGAAGCAGTCGAATTTAG
This sequence comes from Heracleum sosnowskyi, assembly GCA_030848705.1. Lineage (NCBI taxonomy): Eukaryota > Viridiplantae > Streptophyta > Magnoliopsida > Apiales > Apiaceae > Heracleum > Heracleum sosnowskyi. The sequence goes on from CM061245.1 coordinate 8,790,400, forward strand.
GCCAGTCGAATTTATGCAGTGGAATTTAGCCGAATTTTCTTGTAGTGTATATATAATATGATGAACATTGTTATTTTCGTTTTACTTAGATTTTCGAAAGATATTACATAATATTTTAATATATATATATAATTTAAGTCAATTAAACCGATCCAACCTGACCCAAATCGATGTACGATTAAGAGTTGGGTCACGAATTAATATTTTATGTGGTGGGATGAAATTTTTACAAACCTACTTAATTGGGTCGAATTGAAAAATGCTTTCAACTCGGCAAATACAACCCATAAACACCCCTAACTCTGATTCACACTTTTTACGATACTAATTTTAAATATATTCAAAATTATATTATATTTGTGTATCAATACCTAAATAACCTATATAAAGTATAAATCATATAAAATTAACAGTATAAAAAATATATAATTCAAAAATACAAGTGAAATAAGAATTTATAAATATAATTGAATACATAATTATATGTATAATAATGAAAATTAGAAAAAATGGAGCTATATAAATAATATGAACTAACATTTAACTTACTGAAAAGACAAAATTAAAAAAATTGAATAAACATGTTTTTATAAATAATATAAAATAACATGTTATTTGCTCAAAAATTATATATATATATATATATATATATATATATATATATATATATATATATATATATATATATATATATGATGAGAGCGTAGTTTATCTAATAATATTTTTATAATAAACTCAAACTCAATGTTACGCACTTGGCCAATAAATGAAATTATATGAGAAGGTTTAGAATACGATTATCAATGTTCACACAAATCTAATCTATTTTAACTTAAATAATAAAGGGTTGACATTTATGAAATTTTTAAAAATATAAGAGTAAAATAATAAATTTATAGCCATTTTCTTACTTTTTTTGTCCTTGTTTGGTTTTTAATATATACAAAGTAGATAAAATATAATTATACATTAAGATTTTGAATTAAAAAAATCAAGTTATATAAATAATATAACCAAACATTTTAGTTAAACAAAAAAAGGACAAAAAGAGATTATATGACTTGTTCAATAAGATTTTTAAGTTAAACTCAATAGTAAATGTAGCACAATAATTATAACATGAGTTTTTCAAAGTAGGTTAGAGGTTCGATTCCTAATAGCAACATAATTCTTTTATTTTTACATAAATGATACAGGAATGTCAAGTTGGTAATTTTTCAATAAATAAGGACAATATCGTCATTTTACAACCATTTTATTGGCTCAAATTGCCGTAAATGACTTTTAATATATATAAGTAGATTGGACTTTTTAATTTGTATCTTATAACTTATTATATATATACATGCGCGCGCGCGCACACATATATATATATATGGGTGTAATTTACAAATTTAATTTTTTAGTACACTCATTAACTAAAATTAACATTTAATGATATTATCTAATTATCACACTATCATTTTTGTCTATTATCGATACTTTAAATGGATTGTAATTCAAACTAAAATTTTAAAATGTAGTATTAAATTCAAAATAAATATTATGATTTATAATTCAAAATAAATTAGTCATATTTTCCTTTTAAGAAAATTTGTATGATGAATTTTTCAATTTTCCGCGTGAAACCCTATTAGCAGTTCGGGATAGCCCCGAACATGAATAAAAAAGGGTTCGAGGATAAGTTTCGGGCTGGAAAATTAATACACAAATTTGATTTACATTTAATATGAGCTTTCCCATTAAGAAAACTAGGTCAAGGGACGTCATCACGTCAATACTCAATAGTCATGGACTCGTGGTGATGATACGACTGGTGTAAACACGGAATAACGGACCCCCCCCCCCGTAACTCGTAAGTATGTAGACATTGATGCACCCCACAACGCTTTACGCGGACAAGAAAAAGTAAACTTAGAAAATGTTTTAATTAATTAAATTGTTATCGATATTATTATGCATGCAAACTCATTTAATATGTTATGCTAATGCAGGCAAACAAAATCTCATTTTCGAGTACATAAGAAATTGAAGCATTAAATTAAAACACGAGGCCATTTATCACCTCAGTTTCTGTTCACACGGCCTCTTCTATCTGATTTTCCATGTACTACTGTATTATTTTTCTCTGCCCAATTTTTCTAATGAAATTAAATGTCAAGTGGCCGCCTCGTGCTTAAAGTAGCTAAGTATGAGACTTTCGACAATTCGGTATTACAAAATATGCATAATAGGTTTAAAGAAGGGGATTTTCAGAATTCTTCTTTTAAAGAAATAATTGAGTGAAGTTCAGACGACAACACTGTCATATTTGTAACGTAATTTTATATATTTTGTAAAATTTTGAAAAAAAATACAGAGGACACGTCTTTCTTATACGTCATGCTAGATGGTTAAAAGAAATTTTAAAATAATTTGTTTAATATTTTTTTTAATAAGTAGACTTATATGCCATTTAAATGAATAAATGTTCTAACAATTCTCGAAAGTGAGCAAGAATCGAAACTAAAATTTAAAACGACAGGAAGTAAACTCTGAAAAAACTATATTCACATATATATAGGATTAGGGTTAGGTTCAAATTAAAAATTTGTTCCGATAGAACTTAGAACTAATATAAGCATTAGATCTATATCTAATCAAATACTCATTTTTAATCGTTCTGCTGCGGTACACAATTGATTGTTACATTGCGGTACACAAATTTGTTTTCTTTAAAATATAATATTTTTCTGCAGAACATCGAGTTTCTTTATAAATTACATGTTATATTTGTAAAATAAATTAATTTTTAGAATGATACCATATTACTCTCATTTTCACACACACACATATATATATATATATATATATATATATATAATAGTGAAATACAGAGGACACGTCTTTCTTTTTTTTTGAGTCGGAATTAATTCAATAATAAAAAGTCATACGGCATCTACAAAAATGGTCGCGTCGAACAATTTCTTATACGTCATGCTAGATGGTTAAAAGAAATTTTAAAATAATTTGTTTAATACTTTTTTAATAAGTAGACTTATATACCTTATAAATGAGTTTTATACCCGTGCAATGCACGGAAAGCTTTATAAATTATTTATATAAATATATCTTTCGAATTTTATTTATTTATCAAAAATTTTGTTTCTTTTAAAAACATTATTAAAGTAATTATAAGTCCTCTACTAATTTTTAACCACTTGTCTTGAACCTAAGTAATTATAAGTCGTTTACTAATTTTAAACTTTTAGAAATGTTTGCACTTGCCAGGAATCGAACCTTGAACTCGGAATCGAATTTTGAACTCATTATTTAATATTACTAATTTTAGAATGACAATTATACCCCTGACGACCAAACCATAAAAACTCCCTTATGCTAATTATATATAGGATATAATATATGTTCTAACAATTCTCGAAAGTGAGCAAGAATCGAATCTAAGATTCTGAACGAAGTAAACTCTGAATAAACTATATATATTCACATATATATGGTTAGGTTCAAACTAGATGTTTGTTCTGATTTAGAACTTAGAACTAATATAAGCATTAGATCTGTATCTAATCAATTACTCATTTTTAATCGTTCTACTGTTCTACACAATTGATATCATTATATTGTGGTATACAAAATATTTTTCTTTAAAATATAATATTTTTCTACCGAACATCGAGTTTCTTTATAAATTACATGTTATATTTGTAAAATAAATTAATTTTTAGAATGATACCATATTACTCTCATTTTCATATATATATATATACTAGCCTATAACCCGTGCAAGACACGGGCCTTAAAAAATAATAAACTAAAAAATTTAATGTGAACGAAAAATATTAAAATAAAAGTAAAAATTAATATGATAAATTATAAAATGAGAAACTTAAATATTAATTGGAACGTAAAAAAATTATTAAAAAATACAGATGGGGCTGATGAAGATAAATGATGTATTATTAATAATATAGTATAGATATCATAATCCAAAAATATAAATAATAGTGAAATAGACTAATGAGTTCTGCATAAATACATAGATAAGTTCTAAGAGTTCTAACTATAAATTTTTTTAGAGAATAAGGATCTTGAGATAGACCCGAGAATAACTTTTTCTCGGATCACACTATTTGCATGTAAAAAACATATATAGTCATTTATTATTATATATTTACTTACCATTTATTTTCCTTTGTTTGTAATTAAGGAAAACAAGTAATTAGCTAACTCATATTATACACTCAGTGAATAAGCATTTTAAGAAAAAAATCCTGAGATCTATCTCAGGATCCTTAATCTCATAATTTTATATGTGAAACATGATATAATATAATTAATGAATCTTAATAAAACACTTAAAAGAATCTTGATTATCAATTGAAATTTATTATAAATAAATTTTATATTAAAATATATTATAAAACACTTTATAGAATACTTAACAGAATCCTAATTTTAATATAATTATTAAAACACGTATAAAATTATTAAAACACTTAAAAGAATCTTAAAGTACTAATAAAAGTATTATAGTAAATCTTTAAAACATATCAACCGTTGGATGTTGTGGGAAATTAAGGATGATTGATTAGTTCTCTCGATTTTTCTCAAAAAGATAGATTCTCTGAATATTTCCCATATATATATATATATATATATTGATTATTGTTAATTAACAAGACTAGCATGTTATATCTATATCACCGAAATAAAATGACGCTACGAAGTGTGGAAATTTTGCATATACGACAGCCGTACACACGAGTGTTGAGAAAGTCTTTATTCTAATTTAGCCAAATAGGAAGTCTTACTTTTACTTGGTGCAATCACTTGCGATACAACTCTTTTGATAAGGTAATTATGAAGAGCTATATTAGTGGCTTTTGTGACTTATTGCGTACTAATCCCAATATTATCGAACAGTATTCTATATGGAATGAACTAGCTAGTTACATTAATGGTGGACGTGCTTGACTTTTTATTTACTTGCCTGAAGTGGTCAAAATAATAATGGATTCTTTTTAATCAGACCATTTGAAAAAAATTATTTTTACATTTGGGTTTATTTCGTATTGTTCTAGATTCAATTCTCAAATATTTTAACATATACATCTAAATTATATTCAAAAAATGAGATGTGTTCTCCGTTTTATAATTAAATATAAATTATCTTATCACGTACTACAACAAATCAGACAATTTACAATTATACCAACAAATATAAGCCTATGTTAAGATGATAATTCTCGTTTACATTAACACAATTTGCAGCATCTTGTTTTGTTTAACTGCAATGTCGTCATCTATATGGGAGCTGAGGAATGCATGACAGACATCTATGACGTACATATACAAATTGAAAATTGAAATATATATGTGCAGAAATGTTTAATATTTATTAGATAAATGAAAAATAGCAGGAGTTTGATAAATGGCGTGACGTGCGGAGAAGTGTGAGTGAGACGGGAGAAATGGAGTCATTGATAGTTAGAGAACTGGTGCGCTACAAGTTAGAGAACTGGTGGGCACAAGTCAAGGTCTCAAAGACTACGAAAAACAAATGACGGGGTAAAGATTAGGAAATACACCATCATTTGTAATTTGGACTATTTCGAACTTTTTGATGTTTGATGTTAAGGTGAACTATTTTCTGTGATTCGTGTTATGCCATGTTTTGGCATAATTCTAAATTTCTCCGTTTAATAATTATTAATTTAGATTAATAATTAATTACTTGACCACTAAGTCATCTCCTTGAAACGAGAAAATAATCAATATCAATCAATCAATAACGGAAAATATCTCCAAACGATATTCTTCAAATCAGGAAGATATCACAACGCCAAGATAATGCAAAATAAAAACTGTAATTACCCACATTAATGAAGTTTATCCCTAAAGTCTCTCAGGGATAAACACAATTGCACAGAACTGCGTGGGCTTGATCCAATATAAATTGGTACGCATGCATCTTGACAAAAGAGGACCCGATATCTGAGACAAATCAAGACACCTCCCAAGTACAGCCCCCAAACATCCAAAAATCCCAAATCCCCCTATTTTCATAATTCTTTATTACAGCAACTTCCGATTTGTGTTGTTACGAAAATCCTCCAACAACATTTGGCGCTAGAAGGAGGGGATTATTTTTTGATTGTGGAGGACAATCAAATAATCTACATCATGCACAAGGGAGTTTTATCAGATCTGGAGCGACTTTAATGGAGGAGAAGAACGGTGGAAGTGGTGGTTCGTGGTTATATTCAAAATTAAGATAAGTTTTCTAATGATTTTGTCCATACAAATAAGTTATCTTATAAAATTCGTAGTAAATTTAATACATGTCAGATTTTGATGATTTTTTATGATCCGGAAAGCTTTTGCGATTTCCTACAACTTTCGTTCTTGGTATTTTCTGAGATTATGTTTCGGTCTATTTTCGAAATCATAAAATATAATCAGATCCCGTTTTTCAGTATTGAGAAGTTAATCAGCAGACGTTTTATTTGATTCCTGACTCGTTATAAGTCAGTTTCTAACGAGCCATATATCATCAGAAAGATCTTTTCGTTTTCTACAACTTTCATGTTTTGTGTTTTCCAAGACAATATCGTTTACAGGGCCAAAAAGGTAAAAAAACAGATCTGGGCAGAATCTGAATCATGGAGATGTTAAAGAATTGTGATGCAATATTCGTAGCACATGATTTGATTACTTCACTAGCTCATGCATGGACAAAAATAAGTGTGGAATGTCCTTTTCTGAGAAGGGCCCATTGGTAGATGAATATTTCTTGATTGACACGGGACATTCCTATAATCATGGGAAGAAATGTGGAGATGTCGCGAGATTGTAGGAAAACGTGTGGGACCGGACGTGATATGATTGGAACGAGACAATCCTACAATCACGGGAAGAAATGTGGAGATGCCGCGAGATTGTAGGAAAACGTGTGGGACCGGACGTGATATGGGCTGAAAGCCTAACATTTGAAATTAGGTAACTTATTAAAGCCTTAGCTCGGGGGCTCGCGGATGAATGAATACACATTCTTACGTGGACAATGACTTTTGAAAAGCGTGTACGTCAATTCGGGCTATATACAGAACGCCAAGGTCCTAACTTGACAATGAGACCGTAACGGATTTCAAAAAGATATTACATATACTCACACTTTTGAAACCTTGGTAAAAATATATATCCTATTTTGGTCATCGCATGGTCTACTACTTGTATCATCGTACAGATTATGGGCACCTAGTGCTCTGTATTGTTTATTGACCTATTACTTTTAGCTTTGTTTCATCGACCGAAGAAATTTGGAAGCTCGGAGACTTTTAGTTCTCCACTGCAGCAAGCTACACTGAATAACTAGGGGCTTGTTGTTATGCCACATTTTGGCATAGTCCCAAATTTTTCCATTTAATAATTATTAATTCAGATTAATAATTAATTACTTGACCACTAATTAATATCCTCTCCCTGAAACGAGGAAATAATCAATATCAATCAATCAATAACGGAAAATATCTTCAAACGATATTCTTCAAATCAGTGGCGGAGCCAGAAAACAAGATCAGTGGGGGCTAATAATTAAAAAAAATCAAAAATCAATATTAAAAGTAGTTTTTTAGAGAAATTTTATTCCTTCACTACTTTATACACTAAAATTATTGCAACATTATATAATGACAGTAGATTTCAAGATATATGAAGTTCATATATATCATAAAACAAAATTTGAATCATTAGACAACTTTTTACGATAGTGAAAATTACTTCTAAAACTTTTAAGTGCAGTCTATTCAAATTTACATTTTAATAATTTTAAAATATGACTTAGCAAAAAAAAATTAAATCAAAATATTATGATCAGAATTTTGATATATTGCATCAATATTAAAGTGATGAATTATTTTGACAAGACAAAACAAAACTACCTGACTAAGCTCTTATTTATTATTAATTATAATTTAGTATTTAAGTGAAAATTGATAAATTTATTTACGTCAATTAAATAGAATAGTTAATACTATTAAATTTGATGTCTAGTATTTTAATGTGAGATTATAATTTACAAGTAAAATCCCGATTGAACAAGAGATATATGTACATGTCAAAATAGAAAAAAAATCAAGATATAAATATATGTAATGAAAATTTCAAAGAGTTTTTTTTAATTAAATTATAAAGATTTGTTTTGAATTTAAAGAGGATATATGTATTATATAAATTAAAAGATTAAAATGTGTTCTAACAAAAAACATAAGAAGATTAAAATATGTAATTAGAAAAATTACAAATATTATATAAATTAATTATAAAAGGTTACTTTTTTATTGTTGTGGGGGCTAATTAAAATTAACACTATAAATTATGAATTTATTGGAGTGGAGGCTAATAAAAATTAACACTATAAATTATGAACTTATTGTAACCATAGTGGGGGCTATAGTCCCCACTAGCCCCTATGTAGCTCCGCCACTGCTTCAAATCAGGAAGATATCACAACGCCAAGATAATGCAAGATAAAATATGTAATTGTCCACATTAAAAAAGTTTATCCCTAAAATCTCTCAGGGATAAACACAATTGCACATAACTGTGTGGGCTTGATCCAATATAAATTGGTACGCATGCATCTTGGCAAAAGAGGATCTGATATCTGAGACAAATTGAGACACCTCCCAAGTCCAACCCCCAAACATCCAAAAATCACAAATCCCCCTATTTTCATTATTCGTTATTCCAGCAACTTTCGATTTGTGTTGTTACGAAAATCCTCCAACAACAATTCAGAACAATTTTTTTTTTTTTTGAATATAACTAATAATCTAATAAACATGAATGATCGAGAATTAAAACTAGAAATTGCAGAAACGTCGAGGGATAAGTGTTTATTACTTGAACTATCTCATTACTCATGTTCAAAATATTAACTTATAATCCGGGCAATGCACGGTATTAATGATTATTTAGTCATTATTATTCAACTGAAATTACTCAAAAACCAGAATTGAGGAAAAAATTATGAATTTTTACATTGACAATTCTATTAAACTTAAAAATCTAACTCATATTTGGTTTATATTATTAAAATTCACTTTTTAGTATTAGAATTTAATTTTAATAACTATCAAATACACTTTTTAATATTATATCTAATAATTCTTATTTATCTATTTCAAAATCAACTGTCTTTATTAGTTTGACGGTACATGTATCAAAGTTTTAGATAAGATCCCGTACAACACACGACTCTTTTTTTAATATCTATAATTATATTAATTTGTATTTTTTTTTAAATTGTTATTAATTTTATACTTTATTTATTAGATTTTAGACGCTCAATTAACTATTTGTGTTGTATCTTGAGTTCTAAAAATCATATTTGAACGTATTACCGCACACACGAAACTCACAAAATAATCTTTAATTTAGTGATGGTTTAACAATTCTTTTCCTATTAAAAAGAAAGTGATGGATTTTTACACAAAGAATTCTTATTAAACTTAGAAAATTTATTTATATTTGGTTTAAATTGTCACAATATTCTTTGTAGTATTTTGAGTATAGTTATACTAATATTACATCTAACGATTTTCATCTATCTATTTTAAGATCTAATAAAATAATCTTTATTTTAGTGATAATTTAACAAATTTTTTACAATTAAAACTATACCAAAACTAAATATACAAGAAAGTGGGGGGTTTACGTATTTGATTTAAATTATAAGTGTTAGGTCCAAAATATCGTAGAAGAGGGGGTTGAATACGATACTCAAAATTTATTCGATTTCTTTCGCGAATATATATGTGTGTTCTTACTCGAAATCAAATCAACCAAATCACAACACGAGTCGGGAAATATATCATTTTATAAATATAAACCACGAAGGGTGCTACAAATCTAATTCATAGGATTAGCTACAATGATTTCAAGTTACAATAATCAATACACTTGATAGAATTTAAGACACTAGCAATTACTTCTCTAAAAACCTTAAGCTCTCAAACTCTCTCGTATTAATTTCTGTAACTGTAAAACAGAACTCCTCAAAAAGAAGACAACAACTTCTTTATATCATCTATAGACTTTAGAAAACTATCGAAGCCTTAGAAACAATCTCAGCCTCTCATTTTCTCACCAACCTTTTGATTGCCTTCAATGCAAAATACCAACCCCATTTGTAAAACCATCGAAGACCAATTTTCTAGCTTATTCGATAGATTTCAATAAGAAACTATCAAAATAAGTTTCTTGATATTCTTAATCCACTTCGATAGTTTTAAATATAAAACTATCGAAATCTTTGAATAGATCTTCTTTCTGACCACTTCGATAGTTTCTAATCAAGAAACTATCGAAATGGTTCTTCACTATTTCAATGGTTTTCAAAAGAATCTTCTTTACTATCTCGATGGTTTCCAAAAAGGGAAACTATCGAATCCTTTGAATACCACTTCAATGGTTTCCAAAAGGAAACTATCGAACTCACTCATTTGCAGTTTGGTCCTTGAGGATTCCTTCACTTTGTAGTAAAGATATTGCACTTCATTTTAACCTTAACACACCTTATCAATCTTTCTTTTAACTTCCAGGATGTATCAGGTCTGAGTTAAATCAATTCCTTCTGAGACGATAAAACATGTTGATCTTCTTCAATTGTGCTGACACCTAGTGCAACTGGTCTGGTTCACAGATGACTAACACTGATCAAAACCTCTATGTCTTCAATACAATACAATTGACAAGTCCTTTGCAGTCTTGGTTGCTTCAACATAAAATCACTGAAATCCTCTTGTACTAACTTTGTATCACACAAACACTTATGTAGTCTTGAAAGTCTTGATTCTTTATTTGTCAGTGAGGCCTGAACATATTAATGAACTTCTTTCCATGACCTGTTTACGGACTTTAAGAATACATACCATATTTTGATGTCTTGAGTTTACCCTGTATTTTGTTCTTATGGATTCCTATGCTTCAGTTAATATTATTATATGTCTTGTTCCTGTGTTGAATTATAGTTACCTCTGTTACATATTGCGTTACATTATGCTTTACAATAAGGATACATTTTTTTATAGTATTTTTTTTATATAATTCAACTAACAACCAAATACAATTTTTTCATATTCGATCCAACGATTCACATCTATCAATTTTAAAATCTAATTATCCTTATTATTTTGATATGTAATAGGAAGTGAATATCAGTATTAACGGAACTGATCTATTTATTAAGTTACAATTACTTCTAGTCCAATTCTAATATTAATACTTGCCCTGACTTATATCCTTTTTAGATAATAATTCTTTTTTATATATATAATATAATATTAATCATCTATTTTTAAAAATAATAGATCCAACGATTAAAATTGTTTTAGCAGTACCGAGGACCAGACTACCAGGATTGGAGTTTTGGATAAAATCATTTTACACTTATTATATATAAGGATTTAATGTTTAAGTACCTTTTAAAACTTAAAGTTTAATCGTGGACTTGTGGTGCATTATGGGTAATGGCGATAATTACCCATTTTTTTGAGGAAAAAAAACAAAATTATCAATTTTGAAATCAAATGATTATTTATAATAAATGGGATACCCAATTGATAATTAATTGATAATTGGGTATCTGATTTTGTCAAAATACGCATTTGTAAATGGGGTATCCAAAATATTTTTTTGTGATACCCATTTGTTAGTTAAGTATCCGGTACAAATACATTTTAACGATACTCGATTATCAGTGGAGTATCTTATATAAATGTAATACCCGACTGGCAATTGAGTATCACAATCATTAAAAATAACTATTTCACTCAAAAATTATTAATTTTGCTAATTTATATCAAAAAATTGTTATTTTTAACAATTTGTCTGCATCATGTGTGTTAGGTCCTCGGTCATTATATATAGCAAATCTATATTATTGTATTAAAGACGAAATACTAAAAGTTTTGTAGTCTTGAAAGTTTTTGTAGTCTGATCATCCAAAAGTTTGGTCACTCGATTCATAGTCGTTAGATATTTTTGATCAAATCGATGAGAACCGTTGGATAAATTATTAAAATTATTATATATAATATCTTTTCTATTTTTCATAACTAAAAAATCTCATTTTCCAAAAATATCGCAGACAGTTTCATTTAATAAAATAACGTAATAAAGTTTTAATTGTTAATAACTAACCCATTACCCTTTTTTAGTCAAAGTGTATATTCTATTTAATATTTTTTAACTAAAATTTCTACTTTTCTATTTTTTCTAACTAAAATTTCTCATTTTTCCAAAAATCCAAAAATATCATGGACAGTTATATTTAACAAAATAAAATAATAATATAATAATTACTAATTACTAACCAATTAGCTTTTTTTTTTCCAAAACGAATATTTTTTTTTCATATTTTCTAACTAAAATTTCTCTTGACTAAAACCTCAAAGATATCATGTGCAATTTTATTTAGTAAAATAAAATACTAATAATTAATCAATTATCTTTATTAGCCAAAGCGTATATTCTTTTTTATAACTAAAATTTCTACTCTTTTTTTTTTGCCAAAGTGTATATTCTTTTTATATTTTCTAACTAATAAGTCTCCTAACTAAAATCTCAAAAAATATACGCCGGTTATTCCATTTAGTAGCATAAAATAATAATATTATACATACTAATAATTAAATGATTACCTTTATTAGTCAAATAGTATATTGTTTAATATATTTTCTAACTAAAATTTCTCTTTTTCTAAAATTATCATAGACGACATATATATAATTATCAAAATATTCATTATAATTTTTTTTAACAATCTAATATAGAAAATGAATGCATAACTTAATCATCAAAATATAAAATCAAACAAGACAACATATTAAAATTATTATTTATAATATTAATTTTAAAAATATAAATAAAGATTAAATTTCGTCATACTTTTTTTCTTTAATATATAATAGATCAACTGTATCCTATATATAACAAACAAAAATTAAAAATTAAAAATTAAAAATTAAGTAAGAAAATATTAAAAAGTAACACTTTCAAAAGAAAGTGTTATTAGTAGTTTGGTTAGTCGTTCTTTAATTTGTTCATTCAGTAGTTAACATATTTATATAAAAAAATTAACTATGCTAATAAGAACTCATCTCTTGAACCTATTTATTTGGGTCGTGATGAGCTTATTGTAAAGCATAATATAACATAAGATGTAAAAGAGATAACTACAACTCAACAAAGGACAAGACAGACAATAATATTAACAGAAGCACAGGAATCCAGAATCAAAAAAGAAAAGGTAAACTCAAAAAATCAAAATACGTTATGTATTTGTTGGGATTTATGGGTGATAGCATAGAAACAACTTAACTTTGATTGTACTTAATTTTTCAAATTAAGTAGAACATACTGTCATAGCCAAAGTATGTTCTTGTAATCAGTATGTAATGTTATTCTAGTTGTATTGTTTGAAAGAAGTTCACTTATGTGTTCAAGCCTCAAAGAATGCTTTTTGGATGACAACATGAATAAAGGTTACTGTCCTAAAGCTGTGACAGTAAGATTACAAGAAGACAGAATGTTGCAAGTCACGACAGCATATTCACTCTGACAGCAACATTGGCAGAAGACTACGCGACAGCAACTATTGCCCTCGACAGCAAGTTTGGGATCCTCGACAGCACTCTATGCGGGGAACTCATACTGTCACCAAAAGATCATTCCTGTGACAGCAAGCTTTGCGGCAAAAGTAACTGTCTCAATAAAGATCCTTATGCTAGGTATCTTTCTCAGTCAAATCCCGTGACAGTTTAAATGTTCAAGAAACAGGCGTGATGCAGTATCCCTAAGCTGCACCAAGTCTGCAAGACTACGACAGAAGCTTCAAGCACTGCAAAACAAAAGCGAATCAATTCAAGAGCAAGGTCAAGTCTTTATCTGCTGAATTGGTTTAGCTGGAAATGGAATGAATCTAGGTTGCTTTCTTTGTAATGTATATCTGACATGTTAGCAATTTAGGAAAGTCACATGGGTAAGACAATCTGTAAGAAGCTGCCACTTGACAGTGACAGCAGCTTCACAAACCCGTGACTGATAGTGATAGGGTTAGTCTTATACCTACTATCAACTCATTCTAGAACTGTAACGAAGACAAGCAAGTGTCTTTGAAGAAAACCCGAAGCTCGAGAATTCTTTCTTGAGGTTGTAGCAACACTTTGCAAAATAAATAAAACATTTATTTTATGAATCTTGTTCTTACTAAATACTGTTCGTGATTGCATATATTGCTGATAACATTTAATCTTGATTTTAGTTGTTGAAATTTAGATTGAATTTTATCAGTATTGCATTCATCCCCCCCCCCCCTTCTGCAATACACAAGGACTAACAACTGGTATCAGAGCATTCAGATTAACATACATATCTGAGATCCCGGAGAAAATGCAGAAATCAAACAGTATCAAGATCCCAGCATTTGATAAAGAGAACTACAGCATTTGGAAAAGAAAAATCTTGTTGTTTATCAAAGCTGCAAATCCACTATACCCAGGTATACTCGAGAATGGTCCTTTCATTCCAAGAAAGGAAATTGAAGCCACAACAATGAATGGTGAGATTATTCCTGCACATTGGGTTCCCAAAGATCCCTCAGAAATCTTGGAACCTGAAAAGGAGAAAATGGTGCTAGATGATCATTTGCAACTTATCTTGCTCGATTCTCTCACGCTGGATAAAGCCATGTGTGGAAGTGTGATAAGCTGCACATCAGCCAAGGAGATGTGGATCAGGTTAGCCTTACTCTGTGAAGGAAGTGAAGAGGTTAAGGGCAACCAAAGGCAAATTCTAATATCTCAATATGAGGCATTCATGGCCAAGCCTGGTGAAGACTTAACCTCCATGTTTGAAAGGTTCAGTAAGCTCTTAACTGAATTACAGATACATGGCAAGTACTATGACAGAAAAGAATTAAATGTCAAGTTCCTGCTCACACTGCCTGATCACCTTGAACACAAGACAACAGCCATACGAGAAGGAAGAGATCTCAACACTATAACCTTTGAGACACTTTATGGTATTCTGAAATCTTATGAACTCGAACTCTTTCAAAAGAGAGCCATACAAAGTGGAACAAGGAACAAGATGGCTAATATGTCAAGTGCCCTAGTAGCACATGTGCCAAGGATCACACAGCCAAGTGAAGTACTACAGATCACACAATCAACCCCAACCCAGACCTTGAAGATAGAAGAGGTGGTTGAAGATGATGAGAAAGTGGTACTACAGCTTAAAGATGTGGAAGATGAAGACTTCTACACAATGGAGGAACTGGAAAGCATGGACAACCCTACTATGGCTTACATGGCCAAAAAGTTCAAGAACTTTAGGTTCAAGAAGGATAGGTCATACAAGCCTCAAGGCCAAGCATCCAAGTTCAGCAAAGGAAGCTCATCAAAGGCTGCTGTGGGAAGTTCAACCAAAGGAGGATACAAAACTGGATTTGTGGATAGATCAAAGTTCAAATGTTACAACTGTGGAGAACCTGGTCATTTTGCTACTGAATGCAAAAGACCCAAACAGGTTCAAAGATATGAGAAAGGAACTGGTGGATACTCCAAGAAAAATCAAGGTAGAGCCTATGTGGCTGAAGGAAAGTGTTGGGATGATTCTGATAATGAAGAAGAGGAAGAATATGTCAACCTAGCTCTCATGGCTAGCACTGATGAGGTAGCATCAACACCTTCAAGTCAGGTACCTTCACTTGTCTTACTTGATATGTCTACTGATGAGTATAAGAAAACCATTAAAGACTTAAGTGCTGAAATGTTCAATGTCTATACTAGCTTATCTGCTGCTAATGAGGAAATCTCTAGACTAAGTAAGCTAAATGAAACACTTCAGTCTGAAAATGATTCTCTTTTTCTCAAAACCAGTTCACTAGGCTCTTTAGCTCAAGAGAATGCTAAACTTAAAAATGAATTAAAATGTGCTAAGGAGGTTGAGGAATTCCTGAGGAATGAGATTGCTGAAAATGAATTTAAGATTAAGGCCTATAGAAACTCATCAAAGATAGTTCAGGATTACAATGATAAGCATACAGAAAATCAGTCTGTTGGTATAGGTTTTTCTTATGGTAGAAGACCTGGAAAGGAAACTGTGATTCAAGATTGTCCTGGAATTGCTGCTGTCAAACCCACCATTCTCAAGAAAGTTAAAACTCCTATTTTCAAAGCTGCTGAAATTGAGTTTGATGAAGAAGCCATGCTCATCAAACAAGAAATTCTTGATGAGGATGAAGGTGTTGACAGCACATTCAAGGAAGGAAAGGATACTGTCACAATCCCCAAGACAGTAAACTTACCAAGCAATCAGACAGTAAGTTCAAAGGATGCTGTCACGATTGGCAAGACAGAATCTTTCAAAGATACTGTCAAGAATGATTCCAAGACAGTAACTTTCAAACCTTCTGTCAAGACAGTAGGAATAAAAGATACTGTCAAGGATAGTTCGACAGCAACTTCTGAACATACTGTCAATCCAGTAACTCCCAAGTCTAGAAACAGGAATGGTAAGGTAGGTGTCAATAAAGGAAATGGATACACTAATGTTGGAGGTGCTTCTAGGAAACTATGCAATAACTGTGGATCTACACATCACTTAACACATGTTTGTAAGAAACCAATTGAGGATAAGATCAATGCAACTGAACTCAATGGTAACTTACACAGAACCCCCCTTATGCATAGAACTATGAGTGTCTGTAATAACATTGATTGTATGCCATGCAAAATCACTGCCATGAGTACATGCTTTAACTTACCTGTTCTCTCTACTGAAAAATGCTCATACCTAAACACTGTTGAGACTTCTGAGCCTGCTGGCAACAGCAAAAAGGCTTCATCCACTAAGAAAAGGACCAAGTCCAATTCTAAACCTAAGTGGGTGAAAAGAGAAGTCAAACAGGAAGTCTTTGATAATGCTTGTGATGTTGTGACTGAAAGAAACTCAGGAAACACTGAAACTGCAGGACCCAACAAAGATTGGGTACCATATGCAACTTAGAAACATTCTGTTTTGCAGGGTAAGAAGAAAAATCAGGTCATGTGGATAATTGACAGTGGTTGCTCAAGACACATGACAGGTGATAAAGCCCTGCTATCACATTATGTAGAGAAAGCTGGCCCAATCATAACCTTTGGAGACAACAGCAAGGGTTACACAGTGGGATATGGCTGTCTGGAAATTGGAAATGTTGTCATTGAAGATATTGCTCTTGTGGATGGATTGAAGCACAACCTACTCAGTGTCAGCCAATTCAGTGACAGAGGATTTAAGGTTGACTTTGACATGATGGTGTGCAACATCTATCACAAGAAGGATGGAAGCCTCTCTCTAAAAGGGGTCAGAAAAGGAAGCTTGTTTGTTGCTGATCTAAGCTCAACAAAGAAGGATAAAGTTTACTGTTTTTACAGTAAAGCTACTGTTGGTGACAGTATGCTTTGGCACAGGAAGCTCTCACATCTCAACTTCAAGACAATGAATATTCTGATGAAGAAGGAGTTAGTGAGAGGTTTGCCCCAACAGGAATTCTATCAAGAAGGACTGTGTGAAGATTGTCAAATGGGCAAACTGAGAAGAGCTGTGCACAAGTCCAAGCAAGTAAACACCAACACAGAAGCACTCAAGTTAATTCACATGGACCTCTTTGGACCAGTCAATGTACCATCTATGGCCAGAAAGAGGTATGCCTTAGTAATGGTGGATGATTACTCAAGGTACACTTGGGTGAAATTTCTTGAATCCAAAGATGAAGCTGCTCAAGTGATTATTGATCAAGTCAGAGTTCTTGATAGAACCCCAAACTCAAAAGTTCAAATCTTGAGGAGTGACAATGGTACAGAATTCAGAAATGCCACACTTGGAAATTTCTGTAAAGATGAAGGAATTGTACAACAATTCTCTGCTACAAGAACTCCACAGCAGAATGGAGTTGTAGAAAGAAAGAACAAGACTCTCATTGAAGCAGCTAGAACTATGTTGCATGATGCTAAGTTGCCAACATATTTCTGGGCTGAAGCTATCAACACAGCCTGTTATACTCAGAACAGAACCATGATCAACAAACTCATGCAAGTACTCCTTACTGTCTGTTAACTGGAAAGAAACCTACTGTCAAATATTTTCATGTGTTTGGGAGCAAATGCTTTATGATGAAAGACAACCATGAGAAGAAAGGAAAATTTGACACCAAGGCTTTTGAAGGACTATTCATGGGTTACAGCACAGAAAGGACTGCCTACAGAGTTTATGTTATGGAACACAGGATTATTGAAGAAAGTGTTAATGTCACATTTGATGAAACCAAGTTTCCAGGACTGCATGAAGAAGGAAAAATGCAGACATTCAGATTTGAGAATCAAGGATACCTGGAAGCTGAGGAGATTGTAGATGAAGAACCTAGCTTCACTCAAATTGTTGAAGTTGACAAAGATGCTGTCAACACCACTACTGTCAATCAAACTCCAGCTCAATCACACACCATAACATCTAACATTCAGAACAATGATGACTCTGGAGACAATGAAGAACATGGTGGAGACAATGGAATTGATGAGCATTCAACTCAACAAGCTGAAGCAAATGTTCCTGTTCAATCAAGTAGCTTGCCCAGAATCACCAGGTGGTCCAAGGATCACACAAATGACCTTATCATTGGTGATCCTAATTCTGGAGTGAGGACAAGGAACAAAGTCTCTGCTGACAGCATGTTCTCATGCTTCCTGTCACAAATGGAACCCAAGACAATTGATGAAGCATTGTTGGATTCTGACTGGGTGATAGCCATGCAAGAAGAGCTAAATCAGTTTGAAAGAAACAATGTATGGAAATTGGTTCCAAGACCTAAGGGAAAGTCAGTTATTGAGACCAAGTGGGTTTTCAGAAACAAACTTGATGAAAATGGATTGGTGACAAGGAACAAAGCAAGGCTAGTGGCTAAAGGTTACTGTCAACAGGAGGGAATAGATTATGATGAGACATTTGCTCCTGTTGCCAGACTTGAAGCTATAAGAATCTTTCTAGCTTATGCTGCACACTGCAACTTCAAAGTATTTCAGATGGATGTCAAAAGTGCCTTTCTAAATGGAGAGCTGGAAGAAGAAGTGTATGTGGAACAGCCACCAGGGTTTGAGGATGCTGAAATGCATAATTTTGTGTACAAACTCTTCAAAGCTTTGTATGGACTAAAGCAAGCACCCAGGGCATGGTATGACACACTTTCCACCTTTCTTCTGGAAAACCAGTTTACCAGAGGAGTTGTGGACAAGACACTTTTCTACAAGCATCATGGCAAGGACATCATTCTGGTACAAATCTATGTGGATGATATCATTTTTGGTATCAAAAAGTTCAACTTGGAAGATTCATCTCCTGCAAGGACACCAATGTCCACAGCAACTAGTCTGGATCTTGATCCTAAAGGAAAGAAAGTTGACTCAAGCACTTATAGAGGCATGGTAGGATCCCTCCTATACCTAACTGCTAGCAGACCTGACATCATGTTTGCTACATGTCTTTGTGCAAGGTTTCAAAGTGATCCAAAGGAGTCACACTTGGTAGCCATCAAGAGAATCTTTAGATACTTAAAAGGCACTCCTAACCTAGGCCTTTGGTATCCTAAGAATACTGGATTTGATCTAATTGGTTACTCAGACTCAGACTATGCTGGATGCAAGATTGACAGAAAGAGTACTACTGGTAGCTGTCAATTTCTTGGTGGAAGATTGGTCTCATGGTTTAGCAAGAAGCAGCATTCAGTTTCTACCTCAACTGCAGAAGCTGAGTACATTGCTGCAGGCAGTTGCTGTGCACAAATTCTATGGATGAAAAGTCAACTTCTAGATTATGGTCTAGTGTTAAGAGAAATTCCTATTTACTGTGACAACACTAGTGCCATAGCCATCTCAGACAATCCAGTTCAACACTCTAGGACAAAGCACATTGATATAAGACATCACTTTATCAGAGAGCATGTTGAACAAGGAACTGTGAAGCTGATTTATGTCCCAACTGACAAGCAACTTGCTGACATCTTCACTAAGCCATTGGATGAAGCAACCTTCAACAGGTTGGTAAGTGAATTGGGAATGCTGAATCTGGTATGTTAATTTTACTAAGGTTTCTAAATTTTCAATTCTTATTGAAGCTCATGACAGCAACTTCAAACCTGCTGTCAAGAGAAGTTACTGTCTACTTGGTTTATGTCTGTTATGTGACATCATGTGTTGATTTGACTTCTCATGTCAGTATTTTGTGCCAGTCTCATTCTTTTAAACCGTGTATGACTTTAATGTGGTTATCCGTTAAGTTTGAGAGTTAAAAATCTGTTCCATTGGACTTTCACACTCTTTTGCATTAATCTGTAGGATTAAAGGAGGACACGACCATTAATTACTTTTGTGGTAGTTGTATGGGTACTCTAACTGTTGACCATTAGACTTTAATCCTTAGACGGTTTTGCCTATAAATTATCCTTAGGTTTCACCAGTCTGCTCTCAGTTTTAAAGTGAATAATGGAAAACAAAGTAGGAATCAAAGTTGGTCTAAAGAAGTGTGATAGTGAACCCTACAATGAAGAGATTGAGGAGCTCTTCGAGGTGCTTTTGGATGCCCTCGATGAGATAGACGAGGAAAAGGAGGCCAAGGCTAAGGAAGAGGAGGCCAAGGCTGTGGAAGAAGAGAAGGAGCTTCAGGCACTTCTTGAAAAAGAAGGCCGCTCTGAAGAAGAGATTAAGGAAGAAGTCTTAGAACTAGTTGATGAAATCATAGAATGATGTACTCAATGTTCAATTTTAATGATTTTATTAATAATAATAAAAGTTCCTGTTTATGTGGTTACTGAGTTTATGACTTGTCTGTGTAACTTGTTTAATATCTGTGTTTGATAGATTACATTGCTAAATTCATATTCTGTTAATTTTAAGGTTAAGTATATGAGCAACGCATCCTAATTAGTTCAAGACAGAAACAATTTCCCATTTAATTACTGTCACAAAGAAGGATACTGTCCTGTGTCTCTTGACAGCAACCTTCTTGACAGCAGGGAAAGACTTTCTGTCACGACCTTTAAAGGATACTGTCACTCAAATGCTTAACGGTGACAGCAAGTTTTTGCGCAATAGTTACTGTCGCGCACAACCTACTGTCACCACCACTTCTTACTGACAGATTGTTTCTAGCGCACAGGTTACTGTCAACAATAGTGGACCGTTGTAATTGGATATTCACCCCACGATTGACAGTGAATAACGGGCAGTAACTCACGTGTTAAGAGAGTGGGTTAAGACACGTCCTTTAACTCCACTTTTTGAGCAAACGTTTGAGATACCCATATTTATTCTCCAGTTACTCCGACATATCACTCTCACAAAACTCAAGGCAAAATACTTTTCTTCAAGCAAAAAGCTACTTTCTCACTTTCTTCTTTTCTTGAAATCTCCATGGCCCCCAAACAGTCTCTCTCTCAAACAAACTTTGCTGGCATCTTTTCTCCAAATGATGCTGGTGAAGGTTTCAAAGGACTGGTGTTTTTCTTGAACAAGTCCTATCTTCGTTCAGCCATTACCTCAACTCCACATCTCGACCTAGACAAACTTGAGGAATTTTGGCGAACTGCTGTTGCTCTAATTGTGGGTGAAAACCCAGCTATTCAATTCGAGATTAATGGGCAACAATACATTCTCACAGCTGAGGTCATCAATACTGCTCTTGGAATTACACTGGAAGAAGGACAAAACTTTGCTCCACTTGCTAATGATGACACTCTGAAGAAGCTCTTCTTGAAGATTGGGTATGCAGGCCCTATTCTCGAAGAGGGAACAACCAAGTGGTACCCGTCTGGTGAAATGGACAGGAAGTATCTAAGGAAGGAGTGGAGCATGATATTTGATGCAATGGTCAAGGTGTTCTCTACCAAGTCCACAGGCTGGAATGGGATACCCTCCTACATCAAGAAACTGACACATTCTCTTGTCCATGGATACAAGGTGAATGTTGGAGCTCTCCTCATGGCACAACTCAAAGCTGCCATAGGTAAGAAGGTATCACACTACCCTCGCTTTCTTATGATGTGTATCAATTCTTTCTGTGATTTTAATAATGATGCCCCTCGTCTAGAGGTTTGCTCTGTCTTGAAAAAGAACACACACACACTGTTATCTTCACAGGATCTAAATGCACATATTCCACTTTGCTTCACTCAGCACATGGTTGATCAAGTGTCCAACCTTGATTATCCATTACCTGCTGGTTATGATACTTTTTCTCTTGAGGATGAAGCTGAATTAGACCCAAATTCAGTTAACCCACATTCAACACCATACACTCAGCCTAGGCCCTCTAGACTTCCCAAAGCCCAAAGAGAAGTCTTGCAAGAATCCAGAAAAAGATCCTTAGAAGCTGATGTTGGTGGTAGCTCTGTTAGTCAAGAGGGAGACACTGCACCTAGTGCAGCAAATAAGGAAGGTAGTCAGTCACACAGAACCCACAGTGGTTCCCCCTGAGCCTAAGAAGAAGAGAGCTAGGAGGACCAAAACCACTGTCAGCCACCCTGCAGTCTCCCAAAAGACTGTAGAGGAAACCAGGGAAATAAACTCCTCCCTAGATGTGCCTTCTCAACAAGGTGCTTCTATTGAAATTGGCCTGTCTCCCAAGGCACCCTGTACAGAGTCTGCACAAACTCATGGTTCCCAACCTGAGATACCCCCACTTGAAGAAACACACAGTGAGTTAGGGCACAGTGAGGATTTCTCTACTCCTATTGATGGTTCACATGTTTCTTCTGTGAATCAGCCCCCACTCTCTACTACACTTTCACCTTCTTCCTTCCCTACACATTCTTTTGTTTCTTCTCCACAACCTAGAGAAGGGGACAGTCCCAACCCTTCAGGTTTTGATCATCCATCTCCGATCATGGATGAGCCCCCCTCTAGTGGTCCACAAGAACCCATTTCTCAAAGTGAGATGGACACCACTCCTCCAAACACTGAGTTAGGGCAAAGTGGTATTTTGTCAGAAATTGAAACAGCCAACACTTTGTCTGATCTCCAAGGAGCATCTTACCTTCAGGAAGATGCTGTCACAGCCTCTGTTGCTGTCAAAGACACTGGGGATGCTACTGTCCTGGACACAGCTACTGTCAAAGGTGGAGAGAAAGATACTGTCACTACAGAACCTACTGTCACTCCACCTCCCAAAGATGCTGTCATGCCCGAACCTGCTGTCCAGACTCCAACTGACAGTACCATTCCTACTCAAGATGTTGTCCAGCCTTCCCAGCCTAATTTTGATGCTGTACTTATTGAGGATGCCTATGATGATGACCTACCTCTTGCCAAACTCCTAAAGGTACATTCTAAATCTTCTCCTTCCATGCATGTTAGTACTGCTCATACCCATGCATCTAGGTTGAGTGAGGGTGTGCAAAAGAAAAGTGAGATAAAAGAAAAGAGAGGTGAGCATAAAAATGAGAGGCAGCCAAATGAGCTGGCAAAAGGAGAGGGACTTGAGCATGTCCAGAGAGATATTGAGGGAGCCCACACTATTCAGGCACTAGGCCTTGAGAGTCAAACTGTGAGGGGTGATGAGATCACTCAAAAACACCCTGAGAGTGTGAGAACCCCCATAGCCTCCAAGCCCCTGTCTTTTCCTTCCCCTCCAAGAAGGTTAAGGTCTGGTGGCCCCTCTGCTACTTTTGGTAACAGGATTGCCGCTCTTGAAGGACAGTGTGTTACTTTGGACTCCAAACTGGACTCTCTCTCTCTCAACTGGTGGTTGATGGTTTTGCTGCTACTCAACTCTTTATTCAGTTCCTTACTGACCTGGTAGCTGCCAACTCAACTAAGGGGGAGAAGGTAGCAAGATCAGAATCATTGCCTATTCAAGAATCAGGTGGAACTCAGGGGGAGCCTGTAGCTGTGAAGACCAGAGGGGGAGCTAAAAGGAAAGCAATGTCTAAGGGGGAGCAAGTCAAACCAAGCAGTGCAAAACCACAGGATAAAGCTGAAAAGCCTGTTGAAGTGGAAATGGATGGAGAAAGGGTGTTAATGTCAAAGGAAACTCAAGATGCATTGCAAAGAAGACCTGCATCTAGACATCCAATCTTGCCTCCTGTGGTGATTAGAGAACCTACTCAAGAAACTCAAGAAACTGCTCTACAGAAGAAATGGAGAGAAATGGAGGAACAAAACAAACTTGGGAAAGGTAAAGGGAAACTGCCTGAATCCATTCAT
Organism: Heracleum sosnowskyi; assembly: GCA_030848705.1. Taxonomy (NCBI): domain Eukaryota; kingdom Viridiplantae; phylum Streptophyta; class Magnoliopsida; order Apiales; family Apiaceae; genus Heracleum; species Heracleum sosnowskyi. The sequence continues at coordinate 8,814,699 of CM061245.1, forward strand.
GGTGGAATAATATGGACAAATGGCACTGACTTTGATCAAGAGGAAGCCAATGTCTTGATGGTGGATTACAGGGAGAGCACATTACACAACCATGACAGTAAGTTTAGCAGTTTGGTGGAAGAAGCAATGAATGCACCTAGCAACCGTCCAACCAACACCACAAAACTGTTAAAGGAACAAATTACTAGTGTCAGTGTAATGGTGAATGATGAGAAAAGATGGGCTGTAAGTATTTATCTAACTTCTGGCATATCTTATTTCATCACAATGCAGCTATTGCAGAGTCTGCCAGCAAAGGTGTTGTGTGCTTTGAAGGGAAAGATCAGGGCAACTCAAACACCATTCAATGAAATATTGGATATGCAAATCCAGAACCTGATCATGCAGAAGCTACCTGAAGTCTACTCAAATCCACCATGTGTTTTCTACAGATCTAAAACTAAGGATGGCACAAGAAGGAACAGCTTCATGAATATTGGTAGCCCATCCAAAATGGAAACCAAGTCAATTCTGAAGGTACTAGATGGAATACTCAGTTCAAATGCCAATCCAGGAAGAGTTCATGCTGTTCAAGAAATCTACAAAATGCTGGTGTTGAGAGACAAGGCACTGGGAGCTAGAATGAAGGAGCTAATCACTAGAGCTAATGCCAAAAGAAATGATCAAGGTGGAAGTTGCTTCTATAACATTCCTCCCCATGATGATGATGATGATGATGATGATGAAGATGGTGAGGATGGAGGTGGTGAAGCTTCTGGAAATGCTGGAAATGCTGGTGGAAGTAATTCTGGGAATACTGGTATTCAATCTCAGAATGAAGGCAATGAAGAAACTCCTAGCCAGGAAAAGAAAGATGCTGGTGCAACAGATGAAGAGGAGTCAAGAATACTGGAAGCTTTGGAGGCAAGCATTCTTAGATGTGCTATTGACTGCATAAATGCTGAAAAAGATGCTGTCACCAAAGGTACTGTCGACAAAGATACTGTCACAGAAGATGCTGTCTTGAAAGATGCTGTCGACAAGGATACTGTCAAGGAAGGTTCTGTCAAGGATGAAACCAAGGCTACTGTCAAGTCCAAAAGACTGAAAGCTAAAGCTAAGGCATGGTTTACTAGACAGAAACCAACAGGGAAGCACAAGTACTCAGGAAAGGAAAAGGCCACTGGATTTGGCAGGAATCTCAAAAAGCCAATTCAATCAATTCCTCCCAACAGTCTTAAGATTCAACAAATGCAATCAAGAGAAATCAAGAGCGTTGAGGTTAAGCTGGATGCAAATCAAGAGGCCACTGAGTACATTCTGTGGTGGGCAGAATCAAGGTCAGCCAAGATTGACAAGGACTTCAATCTGGTAGCCACATCAACCAAGAAAAGTGAATCAATCATAGATAAAAGAAGAATTGATTTCTTCTACCTGGAGAGAATGGTAGAGTTGCTGGAGAGCTATGATGATGTTTCAAAGGCTGTCATGGAACATGTTCTAAAATATCAGGCAGATAGGGATGCTGAATTTTATCAGAAATTTGGCTATAACTTTGCAGATTTTGATGATGCTGATATTCTTACTGATCTCCCAGCCTCTCCTATACCATACCACTGGTACTATGAGTTTGATGACTTACCCACAGAAGAAGGGCAAACCCAACCAACTCAGGAAGGGGAACCCAAGCCAAGCAAACAACCTGAATCTTCTGAATATGCTCAAACTCAGTCAGAACTTGATAAGAAGGAAGCTGAATTACTGGAAAAACACAAGGCCTCTAACAAGGCAGAAAGTGAAGCTCCAAATTATCAACCATATATGCTGGAAAATCCCCTAAGAGTCAAGTTCCTAAAAGAAGAAATCTATGTTTGCAGCTTGCATAAGCTTAAAACATCCACTCTGAAGGATTTACAGTATATGGTAGCTGGTTCAATTCATCCCTTGGAACAGATTTGTTCTGATGAGATAGAGAAGTTATTGGAAGGGAGAAAAGGAGAAGACTCAAAACTGGACAAGCAAAGAAGGAAGTCTCTCAATGCTTATCCTGGAAGTAGATTCAAGCTCATTAATGAAGAACTTCATTTCAGAACCTATCCATATGATATAGAGCAATGGCTGAATCTCAGGGATGTTAGTTCTCTCTTATCCCCTTCCATAAAGAAGATCATTGATGAAGTAGAGGATGATGCAGTGTCTGCTGCTGAAATTTCTCTTGTAGAAAGTCTAAGAGGCTGCTTGGCAGAAGCTCTCAAAAGAGAGGATGTAGCAAGACAGAAGAGGAAATCTCAAGCTAAGTAAAAATTCTTGAATTCTGATCTTGTTAGTTAAGTTGTCAGCACATATTGTAAATTTGCTGTTATTTTCCATAAAAACAAATTGGGGGAGATTGTTGGGATTTATGGGTGATAGCATAGAAACAACTTAACTTTGATTGTACTTAATTTTTCAAATTAAGTAGAACATACTGTCATAGCCAAAGTATGTTCTTGTAATCAGTATGTAATGTTATTCTAGTTGTATTGTTTGAAAGAAGTTCACTTATGTGTTCAAGCCTCAAAGAATGCTTTTTGGATGACAACATGAATAAAGGTTACTGTCCTAAAGCTGTGACAGTAAGATTACAAGAAGACAGAATGTTGCAAGTCACGACAGCATATTCACTCTGACAGCAACATTGGCGGAAGACTACGCGACAGCAACTATTGCCCTCGACAGCAAGTTTGGGATCCTCGACAGCACTCTATGCGGGGAACTCATACTGTCACCAAAAGATCATTCCTGTGACAGCAAGCTTTGCGGCAAAAGTAACTGTCTCAATAAAGATCCTTATGCTAGGTATCTTTCTCAGTCAAATCCCGTGACAGTTTAAATGTTCAAGAAACAGGCGTGATGCAGTATCCCTAAGCTGCACCAAGTCTGCAAGACTACGACAGAAGCTTCAAGCACTGCAAAACAAAAGCGAATCAATTCAAGAGCAAGGTCAAGTCTTTATCTGCTGAATTGGTTTAGCTGGAAATGGAATGAATCTAGGTTGCTTTCTTTGTAATGTATATCTGACATGTTAGCAATTTAGGAAAGTCACATGGGTAAGACAATCTGTAAGAAGCTGCCACTTGACAGTGACAGCAGCTTCACAAACCCGTGACTGATAGTGATAGGGTTAGTCTTATACCTACTATCAACTCATTCTAGAACTGTAACGAAGACAAGCAAGTGTCTTTGAAGAAAACCCGAAGCTCGAGAATTCTTTCTTGAGGTTGTAGCAACACTTTGCAAAATAAATAAAACATTTATTTTGTGAATCTTGTTCTTACTAAATACTGTTCGTGATTGCATATATTGCTGATAACATTTAATCTTGATTTTAGTTGTTGAAATTTAGATTGAATTTTATCAGTATTGCATTCATCCCCCCCCCCTTCTGCAATACACAAGGACTAACAGTATTCTTGAAGTCCGTAAACAGGTCACGGAAAGAAGTTCATGAAAATGTTCAAGCCTCAGTGACAGCAAAAGAAACAAGACTTTCAAGATGACAGAAGTATGTGAATGATTTAGGGTTAGTACCACAGGATTCCAGTGATGAAGCAACCAGGACGACAAAGGACTTATCAGCAGCATTGAATTGAAGACATAAAAGAAGAATTGATCAAGTGTTATTCATCTGTGAACCAGACCAGTTGCACTAGGTGACGGCACTAAAAGATCAAATTGTTTTATCGTCTCAGAAGAAATTGATACAGTCTGAAACTTAAACACCAAGGAGCTCAGAAAGGTTTTCTAAAAGGAACAAGGACAAAATGTGATTCGATGGTTTTTCATTTATGAAAAACTATCGAATGTGATTCTAAGGAATCAAAAGAAATTGACTTGATGGTTTTTCTTTTTTTAAAGAAAAAAAACCATCGAAAGCTTTTCTAAGAAACTCAAAGTCAAAAGAAAAGAGCTCGATAGTTTTTATTTCCTAAAAACTATCGAATGGGATAAATGAAGTCCATTTGAATTCTATTACAAAAGAATTTAACTTTCGATAGTTTTTATTTAAAAACTATCGAATGGAAAACTCTTTTTAATAATTCGATGGTTTTCTAAATTGAGGAGCAGGTGGAAAAGTGTTTGTTTGTCAGGTTGATTAGAAGATGGACGGCCAAGATTGTTTTGACAATTAAGGTTCGATAGTTTTCTAAAAACTAAGTCTATAATTACACAGAGAGAGGAAGTGTCTTCCTCAGTCGAGGTTGTTAGGCCGAATACACAATATAATCAAGTATGTATGAGAATAACAATAATTAAGAACACTGTTTATGAATCAATAAACTGTATTTATATTAACAGCTTCTCTCTTTATGATGTTAATGAATCACAAAGAGCTTCTAGGTTACAAGAATAATATATCAATATTCGCGTGTCCCTTCTAGGGATAACCTATCTGTGTTTATATAGTACACAGCTACATACAATCCTTATCTAATTGATATTCCTACAAGTTAGCTATACAAAACTTATCAATTAAGGATTGCTTCTTATCTTCTATTCCGTTTCCTTAGTTGTATCAATATATTCTGCTTCTTTCCATCTTCAGAATATATTGCTTCTAGAATCTTCAATTCAGCACCGACAGCTAATTCAACTATCACCCTGTCAGACTTTAAATAAACTCTGACCGGCTTCAATTAAACTCTTCACCCTGTCAGAGTTTAACTAAACTCTGACTGGCTTCTGATAAACTCTTGTCAGTACCTGTTGCTTAAACACTGATAAACAAACATTAGCAATTATATCTAACAATCTCCCCCAACTTGTTCATAATAAAATGTACAAGTTAAACATATAATTGATGATGTCAAAACCATTTAACAAATGCAGTGTTTAACATATAACAGAGTTTAATTTAAAACAGAGTTTAAATTTGACTTAGAATAGAAAATATTAAAAACTTACAGTCAGACTTTACTTGACTTCTTCAATATCATGTACAGTCCTGAGATAATCAATCAGCAGTCTTCTCTCAGCATTCTCAAGTTCAACTATCATAATCTCTTTCAGCTCCTTATACTCTGGATCTCCTTCATCAGTTTGATATATGGCAGCCCTCAGAGAATAGATACTGTTCTTCTTCATGTCATTCCCTAACCGAATGTACTGAGCTTTATCTGACTCTAAGTTGAATTCTAAGACTTTTATTCCAAGTGCAGTTGTAAATCTAGCACTGTTTTTCTTCATCTTCACCAACTTTCCAGCATGATTTCTATACTTTGGAATATAAGCATTTGAGACTTCTCCTCCTCCAAGCATCACTTTTGATCTCAGCATCTTTTCTCTTAAGATTTGAGCAACATTATGGGTGTGTCTGTTCTTAACTTTCAACAGATAAAGTACATATTCAAGTTCTTCCCATGATTTGAGATTTACATCAGATTCTCCAACTCTATAAACACTTCCATCACTCATGAAGTATAACAGAAACTGCTTCTTCAAGACTCTGTGAAAAATCAACTGAACAGATTCTAACTTATCAAGATTTTCTTGTGTATCCCTAATACCAGATCCTGCCAGTGAAATATTGTCTTGAGATCTGTTATTTATTCTCTTCTCCCTATGTGAACCTAAACCAGACTTATCATAAGATTCTTTTCCAAGTACAGTCCTGGTTTGAGAAAAATCCACAGGTTGAAGTGTCAGAGTTTCAGAGAGTACAGGTCTTAAGAAACCTTTGAGTTGAGGAGCTAGCTGAGTTTGCACAGCTTGAGCCTTGTCAGAGGCTGGCTTAACTTCAATAGTATCATCAACTTGAGCAGCGTCAGAGGTTGATTTTGCTAATCTTGTTTCAACTTGAGCAATGTTAGAGGTTGAATTATCTTTCTTCTTCAGGTTAGGCTCTTCAATCATTTTGCCTTTACCCTTATCAGAGTTTCTAATCATAGGTCTCCTTGTATATTGTATACTCTGTTGTGTATTCTCTTTGATAGAAATACCAACTTCTTTCTTCCTAGGAGCCTTGATTTCCTGTTTCTTGTAGATTCCAGCTTCAAGATTTTTCTTGTGTTCTTCAGCAAGCATCTGTTCTTCAGCCTGGATATCTTCAATAGTAACTTCCTTTCCATGCTCTTTAATAAAGATCCTAGCAGCAATCTCTTCATCAGTAGATGGGTTAGCTAAAACAACTAAACTTTTGTTGAGTTTTGAAGTAGATTGACCACCAGAAGTAGATTGACCACCAGAGTTTATTACACGTCTTTGCCTTTGAGCAGAAATCCTTCTTTCATTTCCTCTGCTTCCCCCATCAGTAGAATCATCCTTCCGTCTCAGAGTTTGAGTATCTTTGCATTTGTCTTTAGGTATACTCTCCCCCTTTTTGACATCATCAGAAAGTAGTACTGATGTCAGCAATTCAAGCGCAGTAGAAATGGAAGTCAGTTGAGCAGACATAGCATTCTGGTTGTCCTCAACTGTCCCAAGCCTCTTCTTGATTTCTTCAGAATCCCTGGCTTGCTGCTTGAACATGGCATAGTAAGAAGTTCTGTCAGCCTTTAAAGTAAGATCCCTCAGACTTACTTCATTCCTCAATTTTGTAAGCATTTGTTGATTCTCATCAAATCTATTATTGAGAGATTTGACTTGAATAACAGTTGCCTGTAAGCTTGTAAGGACATCAGGATTTGTAATCTTCTTAACAGAATCAGATAGAAAATCTGCAGCCCGTTGTGCTGGAAAGACACAATCTGCATTAGCCCATGCATTGTAGTACATATTCTGAAAATGCTCAGAAGCAGCCCTTTGAACTTCCCTCTCTTCAGTAGAATTTGCTTGAAGATCAGAAATTTCCACTTGAATATCAGAGTTTGAATGAGCAGGACTAGCTTCAGCATTGTCATCCTCTCTGTGAATATCTTCAAGCACATTTTCAGCAGTGATTTCATCAATTAACTGAGCAGATGCATCAGGTACTTGATCTGCTACAGTGTGAGGAACATCAGAGTTTGCTGGAGCAATAACCTCTGCTTCTCTCTGAACAATCTCGACAACTGATTGTTGCAAAGCTTCAAGTAAAACAATATCCTCATGATCATTATCTGGGTACAACAACAGCTTCTGGAACTGGATCAACTCTAATCTGATCAACTTCCTCACCTTTCTCAAAATCAAGAGAAATGATTTCTGTGTGAGAAGCAATAGGTACTACTAATTCAGTAGTAGCTTGATCAGCTTCCAGTACAGTATCTTCATGATCAATAATCCTGCTGTCAGAGTATGCAGCAGCTTCCTCAACTACATCATCAGCTTTTGATGTAGGAGCTTCTGGTTCAAAATCCATCAGAATAGTTTCAGGATTTGCAGCATCTTCAGCAGTTAGAATATCCTCCTCAACAACAATTGCAGGAGTACTTGGAGGAACAGTTGTAGGCACAATCTCCTCATTCTCTGATGTAGGAGCTTCAGTGTCCTCAGGTTCTTTGTCCATATTTGCAATGATATCACCAAAAAGTTGATCAGCAACTAGTCTTCTCTTTCTCTGATGAAGAGTCTCTTCATCAGCTTCAGTTTCTGAGTCTACATTAGAATCAGCAGCAACAGACTTTGCCCTTTGGGCTCGCCTTTTCTTCATTCTTTTTCTCTGAGGCACAGCATCAACATTTGATACCTCAGCTTCAGTTTGTTGCAAACCAGACTTAACTGCTCGAACTTTGGATCTCTTTGACCTCTGTGGTTGAGACACAGAAGGTCCAGCTTCAGCAGTTGATACTTGTTGTTGTTGTAAGTTGTCAAGAAATTGTTGCACTGATGCATGCAACATTAAAGGACCAACGTCTCCTTTCTTGTTGTCCTTGTTGATAAGGTCAGAAAATATACGTTTGTGCAGTTTAAACGAAAGTATAACATCATCCTCTACTATCTCAACATTTGGACAGCAAAAATTGAATATCAATTGACAAAACCTAGAGAAATAAACAACATTTCTATTCTCTAGCATTTTCTCACCAATATTAGTTAAAACTAATCTAGCAACATCAAAATGACTGCCATAGAGAAGAGAATACCCGATCTGTAGACTATCCGTGGGAATCGCATCCCAATTGGTACACTTCTTTCCAAAAGCCCGAGTAATGCAATCGAAAAAGAAGCTCCACTCCTTGCGCAAAAATGGTCTTTTGAGTTGACCTATCTTTGTCAAAGGTCCAGTGTAGCCTATCTCGCCCATCATTCTGACTAGCTCAAAATCTCCAACAGAGATTGTGAATGCATTGAAATCTTCAAGTTCCAAAGCATCACGAACAGTAGTAGGAGTAACAACAAATTCATCTCCTTGAAACTCAAAATTTATAGATGGCGATCCAGACTCTCCTCCATTATCATAAGTACCTGTCTGCCAAAAAGTTCGAATTTGAGTCGCAGACAGCTTCGACGGTGCGGTTAGAGCAGTACCGATATCAGAGTGTAACAAGAACCTCTGAATCAAATGAAACGCCTCCGGTGCGTTCTCATTTGCTACAGGAGCAGAATAATTGTTGGGAACAAATTCTAATTCAGAAGCAATAAACGCTGTAGTTGCCATTAGTAAGATTTGAAAATAAGAAGAACTGGGCTTTGAAAGTGTTTGAGTGTTTGTGTGTGAGTAAAAGCTTATGAAAAGATGAGGTGCGTAAAAGATTGAATCGTGTGTATGTAGTGAATTAAATAATAACTGTAAAGATTAGAAGTATGTTAGTGGGACAGATGTCAGACGTGGATACGCTGACAGCTGTATCTAACAACTTCCAATACACACGTGCAGACGTGAAGACACCTGGCATCACATATAACACTCAAAATATCCGCTCAAAAGAAAAAAATCAATAATAATAAAATTATCAATTTTAATAATAAAGTACAAAGGAGCTCAATAGTCAGAATAATAATGACTGTCTTGAAACTCCGCACCTTATTATCCCAAGCGCTTCGATTCAAGTAAAAACCTTTCAGTTACCCTGTTGAATGCTTTAAAAACCGAAGCATTGTAACAACAGGCTTCATATCTTAAAATTACCATACACCAAATGGCAGGAACCTTTGAATTCATGGATGTAGAATCATTCATGAACATGAACTGGCAGCAACAAGAAAACTATATCATCGATGAGTTTTTTTGTTCTGTCTTTTCTGAATGATGAAGGTCTTATAGCAGATGATGAAATAGCAGAAGGACCAATCTCTAATCCTTATGTGCACATCATCCGTCCCGGTCCATATGATGTGCCCATCCTGGCAGACGATCATACTATGGAGATTTGTATGATGCTCTTCCAGCAGAGCTTCCTGATGGGTACTGAGGAGACAATCTTCTTGGAATCCTGCAAGCTGCAAAGCAGAAAGAGAATCCAGGAAGATGATGATGATGATTCATCTTCAGGATGTTGTAAAGCAATCCCAGATGGTATAATGATCAGTTAAACAACTGGGTAGCGATTATCAGAAGTAGTAGAGCACAATAACTTCTGGCTCTAGCTCTTCTGCTTCAGATGTAGCATTCAGATACTTGTCCTGGTTAAATAGATCTTCTCTTTTGTAACCATAGTGATTAGTATGTACCATAAAGTTTAGCTAAACATGAGTATGAAATGATCTGAATGTAAATTTGAATTAATTAATGGAAAAAAAATTTGTTTCTTTACATTTCAGTATGATCAATATTGCATAGTAATTGTAAAGTGAAAGAAATGATATCACTTTAAACAATAAACTAACATACTCAGCAGCATTACGAATCATTATCAGGACTTATCAAACACACTCTTTCTTTTCTCCGTTCAATCATACTTTTTCCGAAAAACAAATGGCCAATCTCAAAATTATAACATGTCTGAAACAAATAGATTATTTTAACCATCAGAGATTAAAACAAAGTAACCTCGGCGTATTTCACACAATACATCAGTGTTTACCATTTGTCCTTCTTTGTCAATAAACTCTTTTCTCAATCTGTACAGTTGTGAAAATATGTGTGTGTAGTAGCAGAGTTTACCGAAATCAGTATTTAGATCATCTCAAAGTGCATAAAATCCACAAACTAAAGTAGTAAAAACTGGTTGCCTAAACTCTCATGTATAACATAGACACTGATTTTTCTATCTAAACTCTGTATTACTGATATCCTTTCATTTGGATATGTCTTTTATTTTTCACCCCCTTTATTATTATTATTATTTTATTTTATTTTATTTTTTTTTTTTAATTTTTCCAGTAATCAGTGGTTGGCACTAGTCACCAAAAATCAAAGATTTTAGCCCTTATTTCATACAATAAGTTCCTGGATCTTCCTAGGCACAACATGATCTCAAAGGAATTTGTGCTCTGTTTGGCATCTTTTGATGTGAGGGTGAATTATTTGCAATAAATAATCAGAGTTTAGACTTTTCATCAGTAATTATAATTAACTTATGAGAGAAAATGCAAACAGCTAATACAGACTCAGTGTATAGGATCAATAAACTAAGAGATGCTATAAATATAGAGACAGTATCATGCTGTGTTGGCTTACTGCACATATTTGAGATCAGAATCTATCAACTCTTAAGGATTCACAATTACTTACTGAGAATTATGCTTCATACAATTTTCTTCATTGGTCCTAATGTTTCAGACAAAATTACAATCAGAGTATAACATTAAACTGTAACTATCAGAGTATGACCAACAGAGTTTAGCATCAGAGCTTACTTTCAGTGTATGACTGACACTTCACAGAGTTTATCATCAGAGTTTAACATGCTGGTTCACATAACAGTTAACATTTGCAAGGAATCATGAGCATTAAACAATCAAACATGGATAGATTTTGAGTCTAACCCGTATCTCTAGTCTGAACCAGAGATCATTCCAAGTTCATTTACCAATCTTGTAAACGTAGCTTCACTCAAAGGTTTGGTGAAGATATCTGCAAGTTGTTGGTCTGTAGACACAAAATGAAGCTCAATGTTCCCTTCTTCCACATGTTCTCTGATAAAATGATATCTTATGCTGATGTGCTTGGTCATGGAGTGCTGTACTGGATTACCTGTCATAGCAATAGCACTTTGGTTATCACAGAAAATAGGTATTTTAGAGTACCTTAACCCATAATCCAGCAGTTGATTCTTCATCCATAAAATCTGTGCACAACAGCTACCAGCTGCTATATACTCTGCTTCAGCAGTGGATGTGGAGATTGACTTCTGTTTCTTGCTGTACCAAGAAACTAATCTGTCACCTAAAAATTGACAGCTTCCACTTGTACTTTTTCTGTCTATCTTACAGCCTGCAAAATCTGCATCAGAGTAACCAATTAACTTAAACTCTGATTCTCTAGGATACCACAAACCCAGGGTTATGGTTCCTTTGAGATATTTGAAGATCCTTTTTACAGCTGTTAGATGAGGCTCTCTGGGATCTGCTTGAAATCTTGCACAAAGACATGTTGCATACATGATATCAGGTCTACTTGCAGTAAGATACAGTAGAGACCCTATCATTCCTCTGTAGTTAGTCAAATCTACTGAGGCTCCTGTGTCTTTGTCAAGCTTCGTTGCTGTAGCCATGGGAGTTGTAGCAGATGAACTATCAAGCATACCAAATTTCTTTAGAAGATTTCTGGTATACTTTGCTTGATTGATAAAAATCCCATCATCTGTTTGCTTGACCTGTAAGCCTAGAAAATAACTAAGCTCTCCCATCATGCTCATTTGATACCTGGATTGCATAAGCTTTGCAAACTTCTTACAAAGTTTGTCATTAGTAGATCCAAAAATAATATCATCCACATAAATTTGAACTAAAAGCAAATCATCACCAGAATTGAAATAAAACAAGGTTTTATCAATTGTACCTCTTGTGAACCCACTTTCTAAAAGAAATTGAGCAAGAGTTTCATACCATGCTCTTGGTGCTTGCTTTAGTCCATATAATGCCTTGTCAAGCCTGTAGACATAATCTGGATGCTTGGAATCTACAAATCCTGGTGGTTGTTCAACAAACACTTCTTCTTCAAGCTTCCCATTGAGAAAAGCACTTTTTACATCCATCTGAAAGACTTTAAACTTCTTGTGTGCAGCATAGGCCAGAAAAATTCTTATGGCCTCCAGTCTTGCAACTGGAGCAAAGGTTTCATCATAGTCAATTCCTTCCTGTTGTGAATAACCTTTAGCCACAAGTCTAGCCTTGTTTCTTGTAATCACACCTTCACTGTCAGTCTTGTTTCTGAAAACCCACTTTGTACCTACAATTGATCTATTCTTTGGTCTAGGTACAAGTGTCCAGACTTCATTTCTTTCAAATTCATTTAACTCTTCTTGCATTGCTGTAATCCAATTAGCATCTTGAAGAGCTTCCTCCACTTTCTTTGGTTCTGTTTGAGACAAGAAAGCATGATACAGACACTCATTGTTTGTTGCACTTCTAGTTCTCACACTAGCATCAGGATCTCCAATTATGAGATCAGGTGTGTGTGCCTGTGTCCACTTTCTGGCTGTTGGTAAGTGGTTTCTTGCATCATTATTGAATCCTCCCCCTTGATCCATGCTCTCCTGATTCATATGTTGACTTTCTGCATTATCTGAGGCTCCCCCTGAGTTGGATGGCTCAGTGTTTGAGCTGTCAGAGTTTGAATCAGTTTCCTCAACTGACTCACTTGCTGTGTCTTGTTGAGCTTCTTCACGCTCCCCCTCAACTGGTTCTCTATTTTGTTCAATTTGAGAATTTCCAGTTTCTCCAGTATTTACCAGTAGAGGTTCAGAGAATGCTTCGTCAGAGTTTGTCAACCCTGCTTCATTTGAGTTTATGTCATCAGAGAATAGATCTTTATTTTCAAAACGTAGTTGATCATATCCATCCTTGTCTTCAAGTCCAATTATTTTCTTGTCATCAAACGACACATGTATGGATTCCATGATCACCTTCGTTCTCAGATTGTAAACTCTGAATGCTTTTGTTGACAATGGATAGCCAACAAAGATTCCTTCATCAGCTTTTAACTCGAACTTGGTCAACTGTTCAGGATGAGTCTTCAACACAAAGCATTTGCATCCAAATATGTGAAAATATTTCAAATTTGGCTTCTTGTTTTTCACCATTTCATATGGTGTTTTTCCATGCTTGTTGATCAGAGTTGCATTTTGAGTAAAACAAGCAGTTTGAACAGCTTCTACCCAGAAATAAGTTGGCAATTTTGCTTCATCAAGCATAGTTCTGGCAGCTTCAATTAAGGTTCTGTTCTTTCTTTCAACTACACCATTTTGCTGTGGAGTTCCAGGTGCAGAAAATTCTTGTTTGACTCCTCTTTCCTTGCAGAAAGCTTCCATGATTGAGTTTCTGAATTCAGTTCCATTATCACTCCTTATAATTTTGACTTTGTGCTGTGATCCTTTGTCCAGTAGATTTACATGATCCATCAACGTTTGAGCAGTTTCATCCTTCTTTGACAAGAAATACACCCATGTATATCTAGTATATTCATCAACAATTACTAGAGCATATTTCTTTCTGCCCATGGACATTACATTCACTGGTCCAAAGAGATCAACATGTAGAAGATGATAAGGTTCCACTACTGAAGATTCAGATTTGCTCTTGAAAGATGACTTCCTTTGCTTGGCCTTTTGACAAGAATCACATAGACCATCTAGATTGAGTATTGATTTTGGAAGTCCTCTTACAAGATCCTTTCTTATAAGCTCATTGATGTTGTTCAAATTGAGATGAGAGAGCTTCTTGTGCCAATTCCAACTCTCTTCATTTGACATTTTTGCAGTCAGACACACTATTTTTCCATCAGAGTTTGTTACCAAACTTGCTTCATAAATATTGTTGCGCCTGTGTCCAACTAGAACAACTTTCCCAGTAGATTTACTGATAACTTCACAGTATTCACTATGAAAATCTACATGGTTTCCTCTGTCACAGATTTGACTCACAGATAACAGATTATGCTTGAGTCCTGAGACTAGAGCTACATTTGTGATGATGACACTTCCAAGATTAATATTGCCATATCCCAGAGTGTGTCCTATGTTGCCATCTCCATAGGAAACTTTTGGGCCAGCCTTCTCCTCAAAGTCTGATAGCAGGGCTTTATTTCCAGTCATATGTCCTGAGCATCCACTGTCTAAGATAAGTGTGCTCTCTATTATACCCTTCAATCACAACCAAACACTAAGTGTTAGTTTTGAGGATCCAGACTTGCTTGGATCCTTTGTCTTTCTTAACAGTGTTAGTTTTTGCAGCGGAATTAGCATTATCAGAGTTTAAACTAACATTGTCAGATTTTACACTAGCAGAGTTTGCTCTAACCCATTTCAAGTTGGGTTTTAGCTCATAATAGTTATGATAAATTGCATGATAACTCTTACATGTGTAAATAGAATGCCAGGTGCTCCCACAATGTTTGCATAAAGTCTGTGGTCTTACTCTAACATAATCATTCTTTATTTCTGAAGTAGAAGATAAAGAATTAATATGTTTGTTCTTAGTGCAAAATCTAGCAAGATGATTAGAACTACCACAATTATAACATGTTTTTCTTGAGGCACTAGCATTAGGCATATGATTATTTCTATTATTTATGCCTACTTTTCCATTCCTATTTCTCTTGGACCCTTTAGGTTTCATGGCAGACTTAACCTCTTTGAGCTTATGTTTAAACTGTTTTCCTGTCATTAAACCAACATTAATCTGCTTCTCACAGATTCTAATTGGTTCTTTAACAGCTTCTAGCTCAACAAGCTTCTCTGTTTTAGATTCAATATCTACTTGTTCAACACAAGCTTCAACTGGCTCCATAACAGCTTCTTTCACAACTACAGATTTTAGCTTGGTGGATTCTGGAACAAATATCACAGGTTTAAGTTGTGGTTTAACTTTAACTTTGTCTTTAAACCTAAGTTCATCGTTTTCACAATAACCTAAACCTACAGAATCAGTCTGAAACACTTGATGAGTGTCTCTTCCAGAATCTGTCCAAGTCTTGATTATTTTTCTTTCTTTTTCTAAATCAGATTCTAGTTGCTTATACCTTTTAAGCAACTCCTGTTCAACATAAACAGCATCATCTCTTTCTTTTTGAATCTGCTTCATATTCTCAAGTTCTCTTTCAAGAAACTTGTTTCTATCTTTAAGACTAAGATTCTCAGATTTAATTCTTTCATTCTCTAAAGTCTGATCCCTATAGCTAACATGAACACTTTTCAGATATACTCTTAACTCAGATATATTATCAGTATCATAAGCATAAGTAGTTAGGGGTACCTTATTTTCAGAAGATTCAGTCTCATCTCTGACAGTTGCCATAAGAGCATAGTTTTCTCCATCATCAGAATCTGAAGTATCTGCCCAGTCTATGCCTTTAGAGATGAGTGCTTTCTCAGATTTGCCTTTCTTGCACTCTGGAGCATAATGACCCATCTCCTTACACTTGTAGCACTGGATTTGAGACTTATCCTTCTTGCCAGACTTGTTCTCCTTTCCATCAGACTTTCTGAAACTTCTCCTTTCAGGGTTTGAATCTTTCCTTGAGAATCTCTTTCCTTTCTTGAAGTTCTTGAATCCCATCTTCTTAAAGGTCTTCACCATCAATGCAGCCATTTGCATCAACTCCTCTTCATCATCCTCAGAGTCAGAAGCTTCATCAGAGTTTGAGTCATCATCAGAGTTTGATGACTCACTTTCAGATTTAATAACTAAAGCCTTTCCCTTGGCTTTCTTCCTTGATGATTCCTTCTTGATGGGCTTCTCCTCGACTTTGAGAGCAACAGATTTTGTTTTCTTGCTTGACCTCCTGTTTCTTTGTTCTATCTCAAGTTCATGAGTCTTTAACAATCCATAGATCTCATCAAGATCTGTATCAGCAAGATCATAATTATCTCTGATTGTTGTTGCCTTTAAATCCCACTTTTCAGGTAGAGATAACAGAAACTTGAGATTTGACTCTTCAAGTTCATATTCCTTATCTACCAGAGACAGATCATTCAACAGTTTGCAAAATCTGTCATAAGTCTCAGTCAAGGTTTCATTAGTTCTTGAATCAAAGTGCTCATACTCCTGTGTGAGTATTGTTTTTCTGTTCTTCTTAATAGCACCTGTTCCCTGGCATCTGACTTCTAAAGCATCCCATATCTCTTTGGCAGTTTTGCAGCCAATTACTCTGTTAGACATTACATTATCTAAAGCACTGTGGAGAAGATGTCTAACCTTTGCATCCTTTGCAATTGATGAGATATCCTCAGGAGTCATATCTTTCTTTTCCTTTGGAACAGTCTTTTGTGCTTGACCATCAACAACAGGGGACAATTTAGTTGGCATATGAGGACCATCATTAATTCTGTCAAGGTATTCTGGATCTGTAGCCTCCAGAAACATGGTCATCTTCACCTTCCAAATCGGATACTCTACTGGCCTGAGAATTGGAACCCTGATTGTTTCATATCGACTCACAGAATTGGGCTTAACCTGTTCAGCCTTAGGAGCAGTTTGATTTTCTTCAGACATGATTAATACTGTGTTTGAATCGTAAAACTGTATATATTAAACAGCCTTGGCTCTGATACCAATTGTTAGGCCGAATACACAATATAATCAAGTATGTATGAGAATAACAATAATTAAGAACACTGTTTATGAATCAATAAACTGTATTTATATTAACAGCTTCTCTCTTTATGATGTTAATGAATCACAAAGAGCTTCTAGGTTACAAGAATAATATATCAATATTCGCGTGTCCCTTCTAGGGATAACCTATCTGTGTTTATATAGTACACAGCTACATACAATCCTTATCTAATTGATATTCCTACAAGTTAGCTATACAAAACTTATCAATTAAGGATTGCTTCTTATCTTCTATTCCGTTTCCTTAGCTGTATCAATATATTCTGCTTCTTTCCATCTTCAGAATATATTGCTTCTAGAATCTTCAATTCAGCACCGACAGCTAATTCAACTATCACCCTGTCAGACTTTAAATAAACTCTGACCGGCTTCAATTAAACTCTTCACCCTGTCAGAGTTTAACTAAACTCTGACTGGCTTCTGATAAACTCTTGTCAGTACCTGTTGCTTAAACACTGATAAACAAACATTAGCAATTATATCTAACAGAGGTTAGTTCATAGTAGCAACTACTGAGAGAGAAGTTTGAGCCGGAGAAGATCATAGAAATTTATAGTGCTCAGAATTCTTTCATTGTATTGATTATGAATAACCTAGAACTCATTGAAGCTAATCTACGGATTAGAAATTGTAGCACCCCTCGAGGTTTATATTTATAAAACGATATATTCCCCGACTTTTGGTTTGGTTTGGTGTGTTTGATTTCGTTATAGAACTGAATGAATTATCCGCGAACGAAATTGAATTATTTGTGAGTATCGTATTCAACCCCCCATTCTACGATACTTCGGGACCTAACAATTGGTATCAGAGCTTGTTAATCGATATACAGATTAGATCCGGTGTTTTAGGCCAATCACTCAAGTTCTCAGAATTTTCGGATTTTTTAATTTTCAAAATTTTCATTTCTTGAAATTTTTGAATTTTAAATAATTTGAATTTTATTCTTGAAATATTTTATTTTTCAAAAAGTTCGAAATTCTTGGAATTTAAAATATTTCATATCCTAAGCCAAAGGTTCTCAAAAGATTGTTAGAGAGGAGGTTAGGAATGGACAAACAAATATCTCAGTAACGTTTATTAATGTTGGAACCTCAGAACAGAATAGAAGAATTACTAGTAGCTGAATCAGAAGAAGCTCAGGTAGAAAACCTCGAGAGACTAGACTAAAGATCAGTGTTTCACTTGTCAAGGAAGTTTAGTCACATCAGATTCAGAAGGAGTACAAAAGCCACATCCATGGATCAGGCTTATTTATTACGAAGCAAAGATTCTTCAGGATTCAGTTCAAAGAGGTAGTTACAGACTGAGATGGTAACAAAAACAAGAGTGATAGTTTCAACTATGTTAAGAACTATGTAACGAGAAACTATCAGGGTGTGCTACACAATGAAGAAGCCTAACAAACAAAGAAGAATAGGGACTCAGTTAATGAGCTGAAACAGAAGTGGAATGCTTTGTTGAAGAAGCATCAGCACAAAACTTATGTTGCTTAAGGAAAGAGTTGGGATGGATCAGATGACGAGAAGATCATGGATATCTTGCTTTCATAGCAATCTCTGAAGATGATTCACCTCACATATCTCAGGTATCTTTTCCTTGAACCAATGCAGTATTTAATTCTCAATATTCAAAGCATGTACATAGGAGATCTTATATATGTGTGTATGAATATTTGTAGAATAAGATTTGCAAGTGAGATAGAAGCTTTCTTAAGAAACAACTCTTAGTTTTAGGGGTTAAGTTTCTGGCACATAAGATCTTAGTAAAGCTAAGTTTCAGTATCCCTAGTAGAACAAGATTTGCTTATTTATTCTGAATTGTTTGTTAAGGGATAATCAGTTTGAAGGATGGAGGAATTACCTTTAGAGTCAGTAGAATTTGTAGAACACCAAGCTGTATCTAAAACTGACTTAGGTAATAGAGAAAGTTAGATGCCATACAACAACAGAATGGATTAGATAGAATTAGTGATTTAATTGTTAATTCTTTTATTCCATGTGTGCTTAGAAAATTATTGAATATCTGTAAATCTACTTGCTACCTGTTACACTTGTGTATATTGGTTAAAGTAGAAAGTACTGAATTTTCTAAAATGCAGAACATGCCTAATTTGCACATCTCTTATCTGCAATGTCAAAATGCTCAATGTATGCCATTTATTCTTATTAACATGTTTGCTTATTTAAATATTATGAATGCATATCTTAGAACTTGCATTAATCATAGAAAAAACATGTTTAAGAATTACATTAGAGCAACGACTGCAAGGTCAGTCAGAGATAAGAATAAGCATGTATAGGTTGAAGCTGTTGTTACCACTTTTAAAAGCAAAATCTCTAATCCATCTGGACCCAAGCAAATAAGTTAGGTACCAAGAACTGTCAATCCATTTGTGAGTGCAGGCAAATCAGGTTAATCGATTTATATGCTTTCTTGGTCTTTACTACTGAAGACATATGATCGAAGAAAGATCTTGCCATCAAATGTGATTGAGAAAGCTGTTCCGTTAATAATCTTTGGAGATGACAGCAAAGGTTTTCATCACGGGACATGGCTACGTTTGAAATGGAATGTCATCATGTTTACAATAATTGGTATCATTGATAACAACTAATAATTGGAGTCAAGGATAACAATTAGAAGCAACTCTCTTGCTGAAGATTCAAAGCACAAATCTTTTTATTCAATGAAGGAGCAGTGTTTTATCTCAAGCAGGAAGGTTGAGAAGCTCTCACCCTTGCATGACAATACAAGGAACTCTTTTCTAAAGATGGTATTGGTGAGAGGACTGCCTCATCTGGGATTCAAGCTAGATGAAATATATGAGGCATGTCATTAAGGGAAGTCAAAGAAACATCACAGAAAAGCTATAATGTGATAAGCATTACTGAGCCGCTTCAGATGATACGTATGGAACTCTACGGACTAGTTAATGTCTTATCTACAACAAAGTAAAGATATACTTCAGTGATGGTTGATGTCTACTCTTAATACAAACTGGTGTTGTTCATTCAATCTGAAGGACAGGACATCACAGATGAGATTAATCACATTTCCATGATCAGTAACAAATACAGGAAGACCCTGTAATGGCCAATAGAAGCAAACTCTGAATTTCTTTCAGGGGTTTGGAGGAAAATGTTTTACAAGTAAGCATCTTGGCAAGATTGGCAGCTAAGGCTCTTAAGGATATTTTCCTCGGCTAATCAGTGGAATCTAAAGCCTACGAGGTAAATTTGATTAATCAACAAGAGGTGATTGAAAGTCTGAATATGATGTTCAACAACTCCAAGCTCTCAGCTGTTATGTGTGAAATTAATGGTAATGATGATTCAAATCCAAGCAGTGGTAATGGTAGTTTAACTACACAGCTCAGTACTTCAACAGAACCACTCAGCGAGGATGAGGATTCTCAGGAAATCCCAGCAACAGCTTAGGGGGAGCAAAAGAAGGATCAATTAGTCAGATCAACACCACAATGAATATATAGAGGACACTTCAAGAACGTATCTGTCAAGACAAAGGGTTTAGATTCAATATCATTCCTGATGTCTAGTTCTTAGTGATCCTAGTGGTGGAGTAAAGACTGGAGCTATAGAGTATGAATGATTATTTTCTTGGTTTTCTTTCTGAAGAAGAAACAAAGAAAGGTAAAGAAGCTCTGATGGATCCAGATTGGGTGATTGCAAAGCAAAATGAACTCAATCAATCTAAAAGGCAGAAAGTTTGGAAGCTGGTACCCAGGCCTAAGGGAAAATCTGTTTTTGAAACAAGATGGGTATCCAGAATACTGGATGAAATTGGCATTGTTATGAGGGATAAGGCCAAACTGGATGCTAGGTTACTATTAGGAAGCAGTATCTAACAAGAAGCACCAGTGACGAGACTTGAGGATATCAGGATATATCTGTATGGTGAATGTGATCAAGTGCTCTCCTGATTGGTGAGATAGTAGAAGAAGTCAATGTACAACAGATCCTGGCATTTGCTGTTACAGATCAATTGGACGTTGTATAACTTCTCTTCACAAGATCACTACAGATTGGTATGAACCAGTATCAATACTCAAGCAATCGTCAAAGACATGGTATGACACTCTAACTGAACTTTTACAGAATATGAATTTATTAGAGTTGTCATAAGGCACAAAAATAATGTCATATATGTGCAGTGATATCATGATTATATTATATGTTGGTCTACTAACGAAAACTTGTGCAAGAAATTTGTCAAGTCATTGCAGAGAATGTACAAGATGAGTATGTTGGGAAAGTTGCAATTCTTTTTGGATTTACTTTGAGCAAGCCAAAAGATTAATTCTTTTAGGAGCACAAGTAAGCCAAAAGAGTGATGGCAATAAAAGTAAGTCAAGAATCTTTTGAATGTGCACAATTGAGAAGATTCTAGAAATGCCAAGACTCTCTACCAACAGCAGCCACTAAAGCTTGATCAGGACAAATCAGGTAAAAGACAGAAATGACAAGCTAGAGAGGTATGCGTCTCATTAAGTTATTAGCTGCAAATTGACAACACATATTTTATTCTCAAGTTGCCAATGTGCAAGGTTCCAAGTGGATTTCAAAAATCTAGTCTTATAGTTATCAACATGATTTTGAGATATCTTAAGGGAATACCAAATCTCAGTATATGGTACCCTAAAGATACTTATTAACATGTTTAGCTATTTAGATATAAAATACGCAGGTTGTAAGAATGACAGGAGGAGCATCTCTAGAAGCTGTCAACTTCGTGGAGGAAGATTGATTTCTTGGTATTATTTCAGGAAATAACTTCATCTCCAACAACTCTGTGGAACAATCCACGAAAATGCACCTTGACAACAGGTATCATTTCTTTCGAGAGCATGTCTTCAATTCATAGAGTAACTTGCAGACACGCACCTTATTTGAAAATCTCATCTGCAAGAAACTCTTGAATAAGTTCACAAGTATAAAATTGTTCATATTTTAAGGACTTGTGAATTTATTTAACATCCAGTCCTCATCTTAATAATTTAGTGCTAATATCTAACTCATAGATATTTAGTGCTAATTTATTATTATTTATTTAATGAAATTTGAATTATGGAAATTGAAGCAGTTCAATATCTTATTTGCTCCATAATTTAAAATACATAAAATAAATATGCAGCATAATTTATTGGATTTTAATTGGTTAATATCATTCAATGATATTTAGTCGATTTTATTCTGAGAAAATTGTGAATTTTCTGTTGACAATTGATTTTGGTAAATTTGAAAAGATTTATTAGAATTAAAACTTGATAGGAAATAAAACAGTCTAAATTTTAAAACAAGAACAGGTTTTAAAATGAAGACAGAAGCAAAAAATATCGAATTTAGGAAATTCGATAGTTTTTCAAGTACATAGATAAATCTATCGAAACAAATTTTCGATAGTTTTTGAAAAGGAAAAAGAAAAACTATTGAAAATATTTCTCGATACTTTTTGAGGAAAATTTGAAAAAGCATCGAATTGAATTTCATTATTCTTTATCTAAATTCTCGATGGTTTTTGAATTAAAATGAAAATCTATCTAAGAGAATTAATTTTTCCTTTATTTTAATTCTCGATAGTTTTTCCACAAAGGATCCCTCGATAGTTTTTCAAGCTTTAAAAGGAAACAAGTTCGATAGTTTTTCAGAAAAACTTTTTAAATTCTGATTTTCAAACTCTTCGTTATTTTTCAAAATTTATCGGAGTAAAGTTGACAGTTTAACCCCCAACTGAAAACCATCGAACATACTATTAAAAACATCGAACACTGTAAAGACAATATTGCCCCTGTCAATTCAATAAGTATTTAACAACCCCTTACGTTTTTTTTTCTTATTATCAGATCTAAGGGCTTTTGTTTATACTTACTAGAATACATATAACCAAGAACATCACTGCCTCAAGAACCTGTTTCTAAGAAAACTATTTTCACTATTGTTCTTTAGAAGTTAATTGTTTTCAATTGATTTCTTCAGATAATTCTGATTATTTGTGTTACCAAAAGTAGGGTTCTTGATAATAGTGATTCGAAGTTGTGTTTTTTTTTAAGAAAAAGGGGTAATTTTGTTTTAAGGGTATTTTGTGTCAAGTTTGATTAATTAGTAATAATTAATTAAATTTAATTGGTTTTAGTTTTGGTTTAAAAGTAACCAAGACTAATCATGTCTCGTTTCAAAACTTGCAAGCCATTACGAATTTACAGTTTCGTGCATGGGCAGAGTTTCTGAACACACGTTCATTAGTGGCATATGCCTTGAGTACTACCGTAGTCCTTTGCATCGATCAATTGACTGCGTTGTACACAACCGCCACGGATACAAGTGAGAATAACGTAAGATCCTTCAGTTTTGTTGTGCCAGGGGGCAGAACAATAAGGGTGACGGAACATGACTTTAACAGAATACTACATTTTTTTTCTATAGAAAACCATGTTCCGGATCCCACAAGTGAGGAGATACATGCTTTCTTCACTCTCATAAGAAGTCAACAATCTAACTTCTTTGTGGGAGAGTTCCTTAAGCATTACCTGACATGGGACCACTGGATGAAAGAACATGCATAGATGATGTGCTTTGTTTCTATCCTAGGTTCCTACAGCTAATTCTCAATGATATCTTAACAGATGATGAGCGTGAGACATTCGCCAAAGAGGAGACCATGGAGTGCATGAAGATGAAGAGCAATGCAATAACCGCTCTGATAAGAAAGAATCATCTTCCAGGGGTACCCAATGTTCTCACTGAATATCTAAGAATGGTGCCCCTACCACTTCTACCCCCAGGGGAACAGGTAAATGAAGGTAACATTCCTCAACCTGAACTGGCTCCTGAACCACAACAATGGATGTTGATCCAGAGCCCTCAGTGGCCATCCAGACCATGAGATTGCAACCCACAATCTCTAACCACGGTCGAAGAGCCTTTGGAATAGCCAAATGAAACCACAAACGAACCTCCTTACCCTCCTATACCCAATATTCAGACATCCGTGAGTGTAGAGGGAGATAGTGCCAAAGCAGCACCACATAAGGAGATACGCCATTCAACAACAGCTCTGCCTTCCTCTAAAAGGAGAAGAATAGAAAACGAGGCAACTGTTGAAACTTCATTTCAATCATCCAAAGCGCCCTTTATTGATTTTTCTGTTGCTGATTGGGCTACGCTAACGAAAGCAATATCTGAACCAATAGCTCAATCAAGTAAGGAAGAATTGACGGAAGCAACTGGTGTTCCGACCATATTACGGTCAGGTTCACTGGTTGAAGGTTCTAAGAACCAAGGGTCTTCACAGACGTCGAGAGAAGGCTTTGACCTAAATGCACAATCTAAAGGGTCATTGTCTACCTCCCCAGATGGAACATATCTGGATCCTGCGGGTAAAGGGTCTGACGTAGGTGCAGATCGGCAACTCGGTGACGATGAATCAATTACTATTGACAAGTCAACTGAGGTAAAGTCTTTACAGACTCACGGGGAAGATTCGGGATCTCTGCTGTTAAAAGAGCCTGTTTCTAACCCCCTAGAGATTCAAACTCTAGATCCTTTAAAGGATACATCATCCACGGATGATCAGCAACTTGGTTTAACCAAGGACGGGGACTTGCGAAGCCCCATTGCACCACCGGTGACCTCCTTAAGGACGGCTACGGTGTTTTCTTCTGCAGGTACAATCAGCACTAAGGATTTGAGTGAAACAAAAACACTTACACCTGGCCTGAGTGGGAAAGGAAAAATGATTCAAACACCGACAGAAACGTTGAGTGTACACCCAGAGCCAAATGTGAGGAGTGACACCCTAACCCTACCTAATATTCATGATTTGCTGTTACCGACAGAAAGAGAGGTACATGTTCAATCCACCCTCAAGGAGATGACAGTTTGTGATAAAGAAGGAAATCCATTATTTAAGGTTTTACTGCGACCTTCCTTTGACCAAGGGATCTCCTCTAGTCAAGGCAATGCTTCTTTAAAGACAATTCAAGAGAAGGTTGACTTGGCTGCAGCTGATTCCAGAAGAACATTCAGGGTCATTGGCAGTTCATCTGGCGCTATAACAAGTACCAAACATGCAGTGGACTCCTTGAAGAGGGAAGCTATGGAAGAACTGGTCGAATTGAGGACTGATGTCAAAGAGAATCAATGTGACGGGGTACAATCTATTTGGAATATGTTGAGGAACCAACAACCCGGAACTTCAAAACAACAACCTGATCCTTCTACTACCTTTTATAATGAGGATAACTTCATCGAGGATTCCTCAACTAAGGGGGAGAAAGTTGGAGAAGGGGAAACAAATGAAGTGACTAATGAAGGTTGGCAAACAACTGGATGGGGAGTTTGGGAAACCAATGAAGCTATTCCAGTTAGATAGTATTGGATTGAGGACATAGTACTAGAAGAAAGTGAAGAGGGATTTGAAGTCATGCAAGAGCAACCGATTCAGGAGGAGCATGAGCCATATAGAACATCCTATCATGGATGATGATATGGAAGAAGAAGCAAATTATCTATCACTAAGAGAGAAAGACACCACTGAAGGTGATTCTCATCAAGATCCAAAGAACTACAAAGCTAAATGAACTGCTCCGTGAGCATGTTAAGGAAATCTTGATGAAGGTCAGTCCAGAGATTACTAAAAACCCTCCTATGGTTAGATTCATGACGAATGACTTGTTCAGAATCTGCTATCTGACGGAGGACAAACTGAGAGATTACCCAAACGAATATCTAATATCAGTTGAGAAGTATCTTAGATCCACTGGATTCACATCAACGGAGAAGGACAAAAGCAGCCGACACTCTAAGAAAATATCTTATGGAGAATGTTCCCTACTATAGGAAGAGAGTGGAGAAAGGATTGGAAGTGCTTCCCAGACTACCAAACATGCCAAAGCTAAACAAGAAAGATGTTAACATTGCATGGCTGTGGGCTGGAGTGGGTCAAGAGGTTGGATTTATTGGAAGACACATCCTAGGAGCAATCCTTAAACCTGGAGAACCACTGCACTATCTATCCGTGATTGATTATCAAGCTGCTAACTCCGATCCAATGGGTGAAGAAGGTGAGATTGGAATGGACTGAAGAACAGAAGCAAAGAACAAAAGAACTATCAGCTCAAACAAGAGGAGCAACTTCAAAGTGAAAAGTTTTATTGTTCTTTGATTTATGAAATCTGGAAATGTATATATATCTGATCCAGAATGCAGTTAATATTATTACGCTGTCTTACTTTAAGTAGTTTCATGTTTCCTTAGTTAGTTGAGTTATCCTCGAAGTATTTGCTTGTGGAACTCTATCCAATCAAATAGGGGGAGATTGTAAAGCATAATATAACATAAGATGTAAAAGAGATAACTACAACTCAACAAAGGACAAGACAGACAATAATATTAACAGAAGCACATGAATCCAGAATCAAAGAAGAAAAGGTAAACTCAAAAAATCAAAATACGTTATGTATTCTTGAAGTCCGTAAACAGGTCACGGAAAGAAGTTCATGAAAATGTTCAAGCCTCAGTGACAGCAAAAGAAACAAGACTTTCAAGACGACAGAAGTATGTGAATGATTTAGGGTTAGTACCACAGGATTCCAGTGATGAAGCAACCAGGACGACAAAGGACTTATCAGCAGCATTGAATTGAAGACATAAAAGAAGAATTGATCAAGTGTTATTCATCTGTGAACCAGACCAGTTGCACTAGGTGACGGCACTAAAAGATCAAATTGTTTTATCGTCTCAGAAGAAATTGATACAGTCTGAAACTTAAACACCAAGGAGCTCAGAAAGGTTTTCTAAAAGGAACAAGGACAAAATGTGATTCGATGGTTTTTCATTTATGAAAAACTATCGAATGTGATTCTAAGGAATCAAAAGAAATTGACTTGATGGTTTTTCTTTTTTTAAAGAAAAAAAACCATCGAAAGCTTTTCTAAGAAACTCAAAGTCAAAAGAAAAGAGCTCGATAGTTTTTATTTCCTAAAAACTATCGAATGGGATAAATGAAGTCCATTTGAATTCTATTACAAAAGAATTTAACTTTCGATAGTTTTTATTTAAAAACTATCGAATGGAAAACTCTTTTTAATAATTCGATGGTTTTCTAAATTGAGGAGCAGGTGGAAAAGTGTTTGTTTGTCAGGTTGATTAGAAGATGGACGGCCAAGATTGTTTTGGCAATTAAGGTTCGATAGTTTTCTAAAAACTAAGTCTATAATTACACAGAGAGAGGAAGTGTCTTCCTCAGTCGAGGTTAGTTCATAGTAGCAACTACTGAGAGAGAAGTTTGAGCCGGAGAAGATCATAGAAATTTATAGTGCTCAGAATTCTTTCATTGTATTGATTATGAATAACCTAGAACTCATTGAAGCTAATCTACGGATTAGAAATTGTAGCACCCCTCGAGGTTTATATTTATAAAACGATATATTCCCCGACTTTTGGTTTGGTTTGGTGTGTTTGATTTCGTTATAGAACTGAATGAATTATCCGCGAACGAAATTGAATTATTTGTGAGTATCGTATTCAACCCCCCTTCTACGATACTTCGGGACCTAACACTTATACTTTATAAGTCAATATAGTTGACCAATTTACAGGCTTATTTATTTAAAAATATTTTAGTAAATCTCTAAAGATATTTATTTAAGCATAATTTTTACACTTCAATTAAAATATTATAGTAATAAAGTATATTATTTTTAATTAGTATAAATATTATAATTAATTATCACAAATTACTCTAATTATGTTAAAAGCAGGTCTAATTATTTCAAAAACTTATTTAAATAATCCTATTTATTTTGAAAGGTGATTTATTATTTTGAAGACCTGCTTAATTTTTTAACAAATTCATTTAATATTCGACTAATAAAAATATTATACACAAATAATAATAAATTAAACCATGTCAAATGGCAGTGACCGGACCCAGCACACATTATTTCTTCGAAAGACGAACACACTTGTATATATACAAATCTTTGCAGAGCGAGAGAGATGTATCCAATTTGTCTTTTACGCATCTACTTGCAAGAGAAGAAAAAAATTAGCAATAAAATAAAATCCAAGGTCCGTGAGTTTTTCTTGTCCACACATGCGTGTATATGAATCTTAATGTTGTGAAAGTGCGACGACCCTGGTTACATTACACCACAGCAAAAGTACTACATAGTAATTTGATTTTTCGTCTCAGATTTAGAATTCGATTTTGGTTTATTTCAAAAGTTGTATATAAATTTAAATACTTGTTAGCTTATGAGATATACAGAAAAAATAAATTTATGTAACAATTGATTACGAAATAAGCAATTTAAGTGGAGGCTGCTTAAGCCAACACAGACTCACAGAACTGCACACATGCACTTGCGTACGTACATAAATAATTATTGGAGGCACCAATGTTTATGATCATTTATCTATCCTAAATACACAAATTTAGTACACGACACGTACGCATTTTAATGTAACTGTATACAGTAGAAGACATAATTAAATACATAACTAGGGTATGCCAATAATGGGAAGGAAAGGAATGTAAGGGGCAGAAGGAGGGAAGCCCCATTCCCCTAGAGGAGGCAGATCAAAGGTCTTGGATGCTTCTACGCCACCCGAGTTCGTGGCACGACATTTTCCGTGTGATTTAGGGCATGATTTGTAGAAGCTCAGAGGGTTGGAGATGGTGTAAGAGGATACAGAGCCATGAACCTTGACAATGTTGGTTACCTTGTTTTTTCTTTTAGTATAGAGCTGTTCTGGACCACCCAAGACACTAGCTACGCAGTTTTGTGAAGGAGTTGATGCTGATATATGTTTTGGAAGTGCAGTTTCGAAAGATCCATCTTTGTTTGTGTATGTTATTGTCAGCTTCTTTGCTTGTTTGCACTTCAATGCAATCTTTATGCCTGAAATTGGAGAAACCGAACGTAAATGTTGAATTAAACCACAAGTCTATCTCATTAACATGATGCCATTATTAATAATGGAAGACTTAATTATAACATAAACATTGAAGTATGACTTTTTGTACACATAGAACCTTAAAGAAAAATGTCGCACACATCGAACCTTCAAGTATTGATTATGTATACACTAACCCCTGCTCCAAAACACACTACCAAATAACCATAGTTCATGTTCATTTATGGGAAATATTATCCTTGAAAAAGTCTTTCTGTGATATTGAAAAATAAACATCTATATAATTATCGACATTATACCCCATCTTATTCAAGTAATAGATGACATTGTGGCATGAAATACCACTTAAATCCTACCTTACTAGGTTGTGTTTTTTGGAAGATGGTTCTATATATTAATCGATAGTTAAAAGTTTGATGTGTACAACATTTTTCTTTAGGATTTTATGTATATAAAGAGTTATACTTCAAATTTTATGTTATAATTAAGTCTTAATGGAATTCAATTTAATTTACGAAAAGTGCAGAAATCAAATTAAAATCACAACTACCAACCAATTAATTCTCACCTAAAAGCAAATTTATTTGTACAAAACGTGTGTTTCATTTCTTGGTCCTAAATATTGCATTTATATTAAAGATTAATTAACATAAAGACGAGAAATCGTATACCTGAGAAATCATAGTCCTTGTCGCAGTCTAGGCAAGAGACCGAGCCCTTAAGAACCTGGCTCGTTGAATGACCAACATTAGCGAAGGCTAAAACGAAAAGCAATGCCACCGTTATCTTAGGAATAGCCATCGGAGAAGTTACCTCTAAACTAAACTTAGTTGCTGGATATGGATATCTACGAGATGAATTTGTGACGGTGGTTATAAATAGAGAAAAGAGTAGGCCAATTGCCATATCATAGTTAATGAAGGGTCCCAAGCCGGAGTTGGTAGTTGAAGTTCATGTGAAGTGCTAAACCATTTTAATGCAGGTTTATTGAAGTACAAATAAACTGACAGCTTCTTTTACTAAGTTGGTTCTTGATAATTAAAAGTTCGCTTGTAGTGACTTGAAATTTATACAAATTTCGTGTATGCAGAGAGTAAATGTAGTAAATTAATCAAGTGTTTTCATTTTGCACAGTTCATAATTACTTGTATTTGCCTTCTCAACTCAAGACACTCAATCGGCAACTGGCAAGCAGTCATGGTGTTCGTTCTTCCCAGAACATCTTGTTATATCAAGGTCATCGGGTCATGTTTCACTACAAACCATCTAATAGCCTCTTGCGGAGTTACAACTCAATATATTTCGGAGCTTGGTAACACATAATCTTTCACTAACTAATTTAAACTTTAGCACAAATTTTCTTGAATACTACTTCACTGACTAACTATAATGAGTGAAACATTCTCGGACTTATTTGTTGCAATATTGTTTAGAGTCCTTCATATATTTAAGATCAATGTAAACCTTTATCATGTTGCTCAATGTACCTATATGAGCATTTTTTTCAACTGTGCATTGAATAAGAGATGTATCCCATTGATTTATAAATTACATTGGTCGGTAGCTAGAGCCTAGAAGAGTTAAAGGCTATGCATGGTCCACGCCAAAGGAGAAATAGATCTATTCAGGAGTACTCATAATTAAACCGGTACTTTTTTATCACACAAATTATATAAGTTATAATAGGTAAAAT
The DNA here is from genome assembly GCA_030848705.1 of Heracleum sosnowskyi. Taxonomy (NCBI): domain Eukaryota; kingdom Viridiplantae; phylum Streptophyta; class Magnoliopsida; order Apiales; family Apiaceae; genus Heracleum; species Heracleum sosnowskyi. Next base: position 8,844,927 of record CM061245.1, read on the forward strand.
TTTAAATAGTTCATAAAGATTTAGAAGCTAATTTATAAATAAATTATATTATGAGGTGTTATTGTATGAAGTGTTTTATTGAGGTGACATATTTTTTTAGATCGATATATATAATGACTTGCACTTTCGAACACATTTAAACTATTGATTTTTCGTAAACGAGATGACAAATATACCACTAAACTAAGATATTTTTTGTAGTATTCAGGCGAAATATTATCTCTACCGTAATTGTTATCGATCTAGTTGTGACAAGGAGAAAAAACGCCACGACAATGATCTCCATAATGCAATGACTTTTCCGGTGGGGAATCAATGTCTAGCCAACTTGCATGTGTCAAATTAAAAATGATTTATGCATTTGGATTAAGCTTTCGTCTAGAGTGTAAAGAAATATTGGACATGTTTGGCAAAAGTAGCTTATGCTTAATAATAGTTTACAAAGTGTTTGTTAACCCAACTTATGACCTCAATTTATAATTTATATGTTGATAAGTTGAATGTTAATAATGTGATACATTTTCCTCAATTTATTAACTTATTACTTGATTTCTTTATTTTTTAATACTTTATATTTTTACATTTGTGTTTTTAAATATTTTTTAATTTAAAATGCAAGTGTTGAAATATTGTATTTAATAATTATTTTTTTAAATTTAATTTAGCAAACTCTTAACTAACCTATAAGTAAATTTATCCAAACACCCGTATAACTTATAATAACTTATAAGAATTCATCAACTTATCACTTATATCACGCTTACTTTTAAGCTATAAGAACTTTGGCTTATAAAGTGGGCATGTTTACCAATTTTAAGCTATAAGTTAACTTTTTTGTCATACCCCACTAAGTTAACTTAGTGCTTATAAGTTAATAAGAACTTATGATGTGATTGTCTACTAAACTTATAATCTAACTTATAATTTATATAATAATAAGTTGAATGTTAATAATAACATATTTTTTCTCTAATTTATTGACTTATTGTTCGATTTCTTTGTTTTTTTATACTTGATATTTTAACATTATTATTTTAAGTGTCTTTTTAATTTAAAATGCATGTATTGAGATCATTATATTAAATAATTATTTTTGAAATTAATTTAGTAAACATTTCATTAACTTATAAGTAAATTTATCCAAACACCTAGATAACTTATAAGAATTTATTTACTTAACTATCACTTATATTCATTTTAAGATAAAAGTTAACTTGTTTAAGATACTCAAAACACACACTTAATAAGAGTTGCAACTATATCTTGTTCTCCGGTGTAAATGTAAATTAATTTATAAATTAATTAAGGTCGTTGAATTACTACACTTATAATCACCACATTTTTCAGGATAAACATAAATATAAAAGAAATTTTTTGTTATTCTTAGGGTTTCTTGATCTTAATTAACCGACAGAAACTAAGATCAGAGATTTGATTTATGATGCGTCAATGATTACTTACACGGAAAGATATGAAAGCATTTATGAAGAGCTTATATAAAATCTAGGGATGGAACCATGCATATATAAAAGATAGGGATGGAACCATATATGTCCAATTCATGCTTTTATCTTCACTAAAATAAATAAATTTACTGGTTCGACATTAAAGGCTTGAAATATTGAAGTAAATTAAAATCATGCAAGGGTTATATTTGGGTTTGTCAACAAACTATATAGAGTTGGTTGCAGCTGGCTGATGAACTTTGATTGCAGAAGCAAAAGGCAAAGCTGAAAGAACAGATAGATTGCCCTTAATATATATCAGACGGACCCAGAAATATTTCTTTAATGTAAGAGGCGAATAAATTTTGAAAAAAATATATCCTCATATATAAATATTCTTATTTATATCGTTTGTTAATAAGGAAAATTATGTTTGGGTGGAACATAATTAATACCTTATATATAATAAGCGTAAGGGAGATCTTATCCAAAACTTTGGTCGGTTACTGTACTACCAAAAGTATATGATCCGTTGGATTATAAAACTATAAATATTCAAATAGATGAGTACCGTTAGATATAATATTAAAAATTGTATTTGATTAATAATAGGATAGTATTTAAATACTAAAAGATGTATTTTGATAATTTAAACCAACTATAAATGGGTTTTCTATATTGAATAGAAATCTTTATGTAAAAATTCGTAATTATCTTTTCTCTTTAGTTTATGAGTAGTTCCAGTTAGATAATAATTATTAAACCATCATTCAATTAAAGATAATTTTGTTAGCTTCGCGTGGGCTGTAAAATTGTTAAAATTTGTTGTCTAAAACTCAAGATAGAGCCCAAACAGTAAAGTGATTATCTAAATTTTAATAATTTTTTTTAATTTAAACCAATTATAAATAGGTTTTCTATATTGAATAGAAATCTTTATGTAAAAAATCGTAATTATCTTTTCTCTTTAGTTTATGGATAATTTCAGTTAGATAATAATTATTAAACCATCATTAAATTAAAGATAATTTTGTTAGCTTCGCGTGGGCTGTAAAATTGTTAAAATCTGTTGTCTAAAACTCAAGATAGAGCCCAAACAGTAAAGTGATTATCTAAATTTTAAGAATTTTTTTTTATTATTGTAGCACCAATTTAATTTTTTTCCTAATTCTTTTAAATTTATAAATTCTATATTTATTTCAATAAAATATTAAAATCAATTTAAGAAAAAATTAAAATCGATCTGGTCCGTGTACGACCACTATACGACCAAATTAATTATTACAGTTAGATCTTAAATAGATCGATGAGAATTGTTAGATCTAATATTAAAAAGTGTATCTGATTAATAATAAAATTATATTTAAATACTAAAAAGTGTATTTTGATAATTTAAAATTTTTCTATGTAAAAATTCTTAAATATCTTTTCTCTTTAATTTATGTATAGTTCGAGTTAGATAATAATTGTTAAACCAAATATCAGATAACAATTCATATCGATTACAATATTAAAATTATCAATATAATGCTCATGTATATCATATAACAATGATACATGTGGACCCTGCGTTATAAGAGACTTAGGAGAACTCATGTACATGAATAAATTTAAACATTTTTTTTCTGAAGGAACATAACAATTTGATTAATCCAAATTATAATTATATTATTTTACATATAATAAACATAAAAGGATAATATCAAAATATTATTAAAATATTGAGGGTTTCATATTCATAAACAATAATTTTGAATATAATACTTAACCATCTTTTCTTTTCGGTTTATGGGTAGGTCAAGTTAGATAATAATTATTAAATCATCATTAAATTAAAGATAATTTCGTTAGTTTCACATGGGTTGTAAAATCGTCAAAATTCAATTTCTAAAACTCAGGATAGAACCCAAATAGTAAAGTAAGTATCTAAATTTTAATAAATATTTTTTTTATAATTGTAGCACCAATTTATTTATTTTTCCACTAATTCTTTTAAATATAGAAATTTTATCTTTCTTTCAATAAAGTATTAAAATAAATTAAGAACAAATTCAAATCGACAAAGACTATAATAATATGAGAATAAAATTTTATATAATCATAACATAATTTTTATTTTGTTTGATAATTTTAAAGTAATAATGTATTTGAAAATTTTATATACACTATAAATAAAACCGAAACATTAAAAATAAAAGCAGTTAGTAAGATACTTATATCAGTATGTACTTGATATCCTTATTATATTAAACTCTTTTATATAATAAGTATAATAGGGATTTATCCAAAATTTTGATCGTGACAACCAAATAAGGACTATTAGATCTTAACTAGATAAATGAAAATCGTTTGATCAAATATTAAAAAAGTGTATTTTATTTATAATAGGATTATATTTAAATTTTAAAAAGTGTATTTTGATAATTTAAACCAAATATACCAAATATAAATAAGTTTTCTATATTGAATAGAATTCTCCATGTAAAAAATTCGTGACTTTCTTTTCTCATGGACAATTCCAGTTAGATAAAAATTGTTAAACCATCTTTTAATTAAAAATAATTTAATTATGGTGTAAAATCGTCAAAATCTGATTTTTAAAATACAAGATAAAGCCCAAATCAGTAAAGTAAGTATTTAAATTCTAATAATGATTATTATGTCATCATTATTTTAACGCCAATTTAATTACTTTTTTCTAACTATTTTAAATCTAGAAATCTATGTTCAAAAATTAAAATAAATCTAAGAAAAATTCAAATCAACAAAGAATATAATAATACGAGGATAAAATTTTATAAAATTGTGCATATTTTTTATCCTATTTTATTAAGTTATAGATCATAACTAATCAAATATAATTTATTATTAAATAATAAATTATACGCAAATGGTGATTTTGTTTTATAAGCACTCATAGAGACCTAATTTCATTGTTGGGAGTACTATATTCATATTTAAAAAAACCGTATTTTGAAATTGTAGACTCAGCTACAGATTAACAGACCTAACTTTTTAACCTATATACATTGTAAATTATTAAATTCGAAACTTTAAAAGTTTGTTAATCAATTAGTATAGTACTTTTCTGAAAAATCGTACTTTACAAAAAATATTATCAAAAAGAGAAAAAATGAAAAAAAAATTCTTTTTATTCAAAAAAAACCTGTAAATTTTAATATGTTGTTGGTAGATTCAAATCTTAGATCATTCTACATGATAATTTTACTGTTATATGTAACGTTTCTCAACAATTTAATTTGAAAGATCCAACGATTATGGATTGAGTGATCAAACAAAACGACCACACTTATAAGAAAACTTTCATTATTTAGTCTTTAATATAATAACATAGATATTTACGGGATATACTATAAAAAAAATGAATTTTATACAGAATTTTGATCGTCACGGTGTACTACTTTAAAAGAAGAACTATTACAAAAAAAATATATTTTAATTGATAATTTATTTTCTCAAAAGTTCAAAGTTCCCGCATCATTAACATAATACAAAAAAGAGTATATTATATTTTAGCAATAAATATTTAAAAAAATTAAAAATTAAAAAAATTATAAATATTAAGAAAAATTAATGATGTTATCCTGGTAGTTTGGTCCTAAATACCGCCAAAACATTCTCAACCGTTAGATCCAATACTTTTAAAAATAGATGATCAAGATTATATCATATAAAAAGAAGTTATTATCTAAAAATTATATAAGTTAAAAGATATTATATTAGGATTGGATTTTCCAAAAAGTTAAAACATAAAAATAGTTGTAATTAAATAAGGAAACCCATTTATAACCAAAATAATAAAAATCGTTTAATCTTAAATAGATAGGTGAAAACCGTTAGATTTAACATTAAAACCTGTATTTGGTTAATAAAGGTTATTCTAATAATCTAAACTACATATAAGTTAAGTAGATTTCCTAAATCGAATAGAATTCTCAATATTAAATTTCGTCACTTTATTCTCTTTTTAGTTTTATAATAGTTTTTAATTGAAAAAAAAAACTATTAAACCACAACTAAATTAAAGATTATTTTGTGAATTTCATGTGGACCGTAAAATTGGTCAAATCTAACTTTTATAACTCAATATAAACAAATATTAAATTGAGCGTGTAAAATGTAATAAATATCAAATTTTTAACTATAATTTTTTTTTGGCTAAATCTTTTTTAACAATAATTTAATCATGTAAACTAATAACTTTTAAATATTAAAATATTCATAAATAAATATAATTATAAATATTAAAAAAACAATCGTGTGTTGCATCGTAATAAAAATATAATTATAAACAGAATAATTATAAATAAAATTTAAGTAACCGTGCATCGCACGGGCTATTAGCTAGTAGTACTAAAATAATAAAGTTCTAGATTTGGTTATCACCTCATTTCTTGTTTGATTTCTTACATCTACATAATTAAACAAGATTTATTTATTTTTTTATTTTGCTTTCATCAAACTCGATTTTTTATAACTACATAATAAAGAATAAAATATTTATTCGTTGTATACTTTCATCTAATATCAGGCACAATTTTTTTACAAATTCGTATTTTATATTATACAATATTTATTAATTTATATGACAAATTCCGATTCATGCTTAGCACGGATATTCATCAGCTAGCTAGTAATGACAAAATATTTTTAATTTTATTTGAGTAAAGTGTATTATGTGTACCTACATTATGGGCTTGAAATACTGACATTCAAAAACTCTCACTTGCAATACTGTACTTCTAGAATAATTAGAGAGTGTGTACCGCCGTCAAATTTAGCTAACTCCGTTAATTTTTTAAGGGTATTTTAGTCTTTTCAATTTGCAATGAATATAATGCATGTTATTCATACTTGAATTTGGTTACCATTTTCCTCTTCCATTTTCAGATGCGTGAATTTGGTTACCATTTTCCTCTTCCATTTTCAAAGGCGAAACAGGAAGCCCGTCTTCATCCCCAACCAACTCATTATTACCCACCAAAATCCCAACTTCTTTCTCACCATTCATCCCTAGCTGACCATCAAAATGACCAGATTGCTTTTTATTAAACACATCACAAAAGAAATCCGTCAAAACCTTCTCATATCCCGGCATCTTCGCATACCCAGGAAAATAGTTAATATCAATAACAAGATACATATTCCCAACTCTAGTATCCCTAATGACATCAAACTCTAGTATCCATAAAGTTTTAATTTTATGTTTTTGTTATTTAAATTGTGTTTTAAAATTAGGGTTTGAAATTTTGATTTGGGGGTTTGGTTTAATTGAATTGTTGTGTTGAATTATTGGTTGATTATATGAATTTGGGGTTTGAAATATTGACTTGGTGTTGATTGGTGGCCGGTGTGTTGTTGCATGTCGTTTGGGGGGGCACCACCGCGGTGGTACGGCGGCCGGCGATGGTGGTGGCAATCAGAAAATCAGAAACAGGGGCTGGTGGAGGGAGAGATGGGAAGGAGAAAGAGAGGTTGAGAGGGAGAGAGAGAGAGAGAGAGAGAGAGAGAGAGAGAGAGAGAGAGAGAGAGAGAGAGAGAGAGAGAGAGAGAGAGAGAGAGAGGTGAGAGAGTTGAGAGAGAGAGAGAGAGAGTGTGTGTATGTATATGTTGCAAGAGTCCACCGAATGACATCCATGAGACGGTTGATGAAATGGAAAATGTAGAGAATAATAATTAGCTGACTATTATGCCCCTGAAAAAACAGACGGATTTAGCAAAAGTTGACGGTAGTACACAATGTATAATTTTTTTTATTGTCAGTGAGAGTTTTTGAAATCTAGTATCGAAAGTGGTCTGACACGCATAATGTAGGTACACACACTACTAGAAAAACTGCAATAGACATCGGCTAAAAACCGATGTTTATTGAAAAAGAGAAGCGATGTCTTTGCATGTGTAAAGAAAGGTAGGGGTATTAGACATCGGTTTTTAGCCGATGTCTATGTTAATCTTTAACATCGGTTTTTTAATAAGAAACAGATGTCTATGTTCCTTTTTAACATCGGTTTCTTAATTACTAAGGAATTGATGTCTATGTTTCTCTTTTACAACGGTTTCTATTCTTTAGACATTAGTGTTCTGATGTTACTTGTGATATTTAACATCGGTTTTTTGCGAAAGTGATGTAAGTTCTGCATTTTTTTAATACATGGATGCCCTATTTGACATGGTCAAAAACTAAAACCAAATGACCAAAATCAAAAAGCCAAAACAAAACCAAATATCGAAATCAAAAGGCCAATATATACTAAAACCAAATATAAAATTCAATAGGCCAACTACATTATCCAATTCATATCGAAACTAACTACATAATCCAAACCATCCAAATATCAAAACTACATTCATATAAGCACATTTCCTAGTTTTTTAGGCACATTTCCTAGTTTTTCAAAACCTTGGTAATTCTTTCCTTGTGCTGCTTGCCTGAGAGACTTTTTTAGATCTTCACAATAGGTCCCCAAGTGCTGCAACTTCTGTTTTAGCTCGCCAAATGAAGATCCCATTTCAGAAACTTTGTTAATGCTGCATCTTTTCACCTCTTCCCACAATGCATCTCTCTCTTCAGAAACTTTAGGTAGGATCCCCTTCATAATTGTCAGTTCTTTTGTACATTCTTGCAGATCACTTCTAAGACGACTAATGCTCTCATCCTTCTTCATCATCTAGACAACATGGCAACACAATACTTAAATCAAACAAGCTGATCACAAGAAGCATAAAAAGACGCAACACAGCTCAAAGAACTGAACAAGTTTGTGAGAGTTGTTTCCAAGAGGACCAGCATATATGAGCTCCCCACCACGCTTCATCAGTAGGAGCTGCATAATAAACAGATTTAGGCTTCAGTTACTGTAGTGAACACTTGACCTTATGAATATATATAACAATTGATTGCCTTCCAGTCTCTGGTCTTTACATTAGAAAAAAAAAGAACAATCATGTGTAGATATCAGAAAAGTCATAAGCGACAAATGGTAACATTGAATGCCACTGACCCCAACTAATGCAGTAAGCAAACCAGGCCCGAATGCTCATGTAACATTGACCAACAGCTGCAATCTGTCTTCTGTGACTCCTTGTTGCTTTAGTTCCTAGTGGAAAGAGGTTGAAATGGAAGTACCATTCTTCTTTGATCTTTAATAATTTTCCCTATGACAAAAGAATATGTTAATTTCTGGATGAATTAAACTTAAGCTAGTAAGATGGTCAAGTTTTCAGACTAACCAGAAAAAGAGTGTGAATGTTGCAGATATTCTCGCAATTCAATAACGTCACATTCACCCTGCATTCTACTGCTTCCTACTTCAGCCTCTTTATCACATATAACCACTTGCTGATTCCCGAGTGTTGTATTAGAGTGAACAGAAGATACTTGATGTGATACCACAAAGTTTAAAATTCACTTATCATCTGGACATGGAATCCAACCACATCTAAACCAGCTAGATATTCCCGCATATTCAAACAAATTGAACAACTGCTACTGGTTTGAGCACATAAACTTACGGTTAAGGTAGGTCAAAAACAAGGTATAGAGGATGTTGAACAAGACAGTGTAACCCAGCAAAGCACCGACACCAATCCAATACCAATAGGTCTCTGGAAATAAACTGCGTGCTTTCAGTAGCATCACCCCTAGAGATTCACCAGTTCTGTTGCCAGCATTCTACACAGTCAAAGAAAAAGAGGTTTGCAAATTACTGATTTTGTGTAACTTAATTTGCACCAGGAAAGATCATAATCTTTCACACCATACAATCAAAAGGTCACAACAAAGATCTATTTTCACATGGGTAGTCAAGCAGTTTAAACAATCAAAGCATACAACATTATGTCTTTGAAAGTGGATTTCTTGCTGCTTTTTTATAGTCAACTCTTGTTAAGTCGAGACTGTGCATTTCAATGTACAGTAATCATGTAAACACTCAAACTGAATGCATGTCACTCATTTTCATTAACGCTTGTAATTTCTTAAACGAGTTTAAGAATATAGCACTTCCATTATTCGATTTACTTCAACCTTATTTCTCTTTCCAAATGAAAATAATTATAGTATGTACCAGCAGTCACACTTATACTTTTGAAATTCATACAGCTCTTCAAATTCAAATTTATATGATCTACAAGTAAATCTGTAATATGAATCTTCAATTTACTTGCAATAGTTACAGATAAACATGAACTACTGTGAAAATAAAATTAAATTACTTTGACAATCAATAGTCAGCATTGTTTATTATAAATTACATAACGGAAGAATATTAAAACAAAGGGACTAGTAATATATTAAAGTTATTGTATTCAATTCTAAAATAAAATTCTCCTTCCTCCCCTCCCTCTCTCGATATGATAAACCGTTGTCAATTAAGAGGCCAAGTCGATCCAAAAATTAGCATGTAGTTGAAATATAATACTAACTCTAGAAGAAGACAATTTGATATACCTGTCGTTGCCGCTGCTCTAATCTCAGCTTTTCAGAATTTGCCATTTCAAACTCCCCATTTTCCAGGCATCTCTGATCAGGTCTTAGCCTCGAATCTGTTGGCGGCAACTGTTCCTGAGAAAGCATGAAAAAGCATTTGCAGATTTTCAGATATTTAGAATATGCTCCTTCACATTGACACAGCATGCTTTGCAAGTCGAGTACGTAATCTCCCAATTTAGAATGGACACCTTTTACAATAAAAAGCTTATAATAAAAAAAAAACATAAGCATCACGTGGAACTTAGCTTGAAAAAAGAATTACCCTCAATCCAGGGGTGATCTCATTCAGTGTCATAGCAAAGCGTGTCAGTTTGAGTGTTTACATGACCTATTGATTTTCTTAGTAACTTAATTTTGCTGTTACCAATAGTTTGCATTCTATACAATACCGGGGACAGTCATACAAAATTTTTACACAACTTAATTTGCAAACTATTGATTTTGTGTAACTTGTGTACAAACAAAAACTTTAATTGGAAAACCTGAAAATTGTCAAACATTCAATTTCAGCTTTTAACATAAGTGGTTTTGCTACAGAGAACCCAATTTTTTCTCGACGCAATCACAATGGCAAAGCCTGAAAATTACACAACATTGTGACTCAAAACGACTCATTCATCAGAACAAAAATCTGTCACACCTACAAGCACAAAACATCAGAACAACCAAGATAATAATAGAACATAAGACTAACCTGATCCAATGTTTACACTACAAGAAAAACGGGCAATTATGACGGAAAACTTATGACGGAATGTTGGGCGCGCGTTCCTTACGACGGAAATGAAAATTTCGTCGCAAATACTTATGACGGAAAAAACATTTCGTCGCAAGTTTATTAAATCTGGGCAATTATGACGGAAAACTTATGACGGAATGTTGGGTGCGCGTTCCTTACGACGGAAATGAAAATTTCGTCGCAAATACTTATGACGGAAAAAATATTTCGTCGCAAGTTTATTAAATCTGGGCAATTATGACGGAAAACTTATGACGGAATGTTGGGCGCGCCTTACTTACGACGGAAATGAACATTTCGTCACAAATACTTATGACGGAAAAAACATTTCGTCGCAAGTTGAATATTTTATTATTTTTTCGAAATTAAAAAAAAAAAAGGAAAAACGGTGCGCCAACTAAAACGACGACGTATCCTCTTATGACGGATTTGCAATTCCGTCGGAAGTTGAATATTTTATTATTTTTTCAAAATTAGATTTAATTATAAAAGAAATAAATTTTGTGTAGGAGAAAACGACGTCGTTTGCTAAACTGAATATACGACGAAAATTTTGTCGTAAGTATACTTACGACGGAAATTTCGTCGTAAGTATACTTATGACGGAAGTTTGTTCTGTCGTAACTTAGCCTGTATAAAATTCACCTCACATTTCTTATCTTATTATCAGTTTTACGTTTAAAAAATAATATTTATAAATAAATATACGACGATGTTTCCGTCATAAATGAGTTGTTGGGGTGGTAAATTCAAAATTTTCCCAAAAACATTTGGCGGTAAATTAAAAAATTTCCCAAAACAATTGGCGGGAAATTCAAATTTTTGGAGTCCAATAACTTATGACGGATTCCGTCATAAGTTAGCACTAATTTTTCTAATTTTTAACCCTAAACCCTAAAACCTAAACCCGAACCCTAAACCCGAATAATTTTTTAATTGATTTATTCGACGATCCAACCGTACGGATTTTAATAGGTACTTATTCTAGTGTTGGGAAAAAATAATTAAAAAATATAAAGGTCCGGTTATGCCGCATCTTCCCAGAAACGTTGGAACAGTACTACTTTCGGGTACGGGACACATGTCAGATTCACTAAATAAAATTTTTAATTGATTTCTTAGACGATCCAACCGTACAGATGTTAATCGGTACTCATTCTAGTGTTGGGAAAATATCATCAAAAAATATAAAGGTTTGGTTCTGCTGCATCTTTCCAGAAACGTTGGAACAGTATTGCTTCTGGGAACGGGACATGTGTCAAATTCACTGAATAATTTTTTTAAATGATTTATTCGATGATTCAACCGTACAGATGTTAATCGGTACTCATTCTAGTGTTATACAAAACTAAATTTATTTGGTTTGAGATGATAATAGTCACTAGTTATTTGACTAGTACTTCTAATAAGTGTTTAGTCCCATATTTGTATTTTGATTTTTTTTTAAAATTATTTACTGACGATCCAACCGTATGGATGTGAAGATTTATATGTTTGAGTTGTATTCCAAAAATATTAGAAAAAAATAAATTTATTTGTTTTAACATTATAGTAGTCAACTAGTGATTTGACCATTGCTTCTAACTAGTGTTTAGTCCCGGATTGGTGTTTTGATTTTTTAAAAAATATTTCTCGATGATCTAACCGTATGGATATCAAGATTTATATGTTTTATTGATATTCCAAAGATATTAGAAAAAAATAAATTTATTTGGTTTGAGATTATAATAGTCAATTAGTTATTTGACTAGTACTTCTAACTAGTGTTTAGTCCCATATTGGTATTTTGATTTTTTAAAAAGTATTTACTGACGATCCAACCGTATGAATGTCAAGATTTATATGTTTGAGTGAGATTTCAAAAATATTAGAATAAAATAAATTTATTTGTTTCGAGATTATAGTAGTCAACTAGAAATTTGACTATTACTTCTCATTGGTGTTTAGTCCCGAATTGGTGTTTTGATTTTCTACAAAATATTTCTCGATGATCTAACCGTATGGATATCAAGATTTATATGTTTTATTGATATTCCAACAATATTAGAAAAAAATAAATTTATTTAGTTTGAGATTATAATAGTCAACTAGTTATTTGACTAGTACTTCTAACTAGTGTTTAGTCCCATATTGGTATTTTGATTTTTTTTAAAATATCCACTGATGATCTAACCGTATGGATGTCAAGATTTATATGTGTTAGTGATATTTCAAAAATATTAGAATAAAATAAATTTATTTGTTTCGAGATTATAGTAGTCAACTAGTAATTTGACTATTACTTCTCACTAGTGTTTAGTCACGAATTGGTGCTTTGATTTTTTAAAAAACAATCCCCGAAGATCTAACCATATGGATATCAAGATTTATATGTTTGAGTGATATTCCAAAAATATTAGAAAAAAATAAATTTATTTGGTTTGAGATTATCATAATCAAATAGTTATTTGATTAGTATTTCTAACTAGTGTTTAGTCCCATTTTGGTATTTTAATTTTTTTTAAAATATTTACCAACGATCCAACCGTATGGATGTCAAAATTTATATGTTTGAGTGATATTCCAAAAATATTAGAAATAAATAAATTTATTTGTTTCGAGATTATAATAGTCAACTAGTGATTTGACTATTAATTCTAAATACTGTTTAGTCCCGGATTGGTGTTTTGGTTTTTTAAAAACTATTTCCCGATGATCTAACCATATGAATATAATGATTTATATGTTTGAGTTATATTCCAAAAATAGAAAGAAAAAAATTTATTTAGTTTAGATTATAATAGTCAACTAGTTATTTGACTTGTACTTCTAACTAGTGTCATGATATTTTTAGAAGTGTTTTAAATATATTACTTGTATTTTATGTAGTAAAATATAGTGAAATATTAATGTAGAATAAAAATTTCCCAAATTTTGATTATATTATTAATTTATTAATTAGAAAAAGTACCGAAAACCAAAAACTAACTGAAAACTGAAAACCAAAATTTTAATGTTTCGACTTTAATAATATAGTATAGATATCCCGATGATCCAAACATTTGTTTAGTTTGTGATAATAAAAGTAAACAAGTTATTTGACTAGTACTTTTGTTAAGTTTTTGTTTGATCTTTCCATTTCAATTTTTTTTTTAATATTTTTCGAAAATCCAACAGCGGGAATGTCACTATATTTAATTTTTATTTTTAAAATATATTTTATTTAAAAAATTAAAATTAATTATTATTATTATAAGTTTATACAAAATAAATATGTATTTTCAACGATAAAGCGACCGTGTTATAGTGCCAGCTAACAATGAAAAATTATATGTATTTTGTAGTCTCCTCCCGAATCAACATAATATTTTGTTTAATTTTGACAATAATATTTCAATTCCCGGGGTCATAAACGACGACGTATAGTATTAGAACGCAGTCGTTCTCTCGCCTCTATTTGCTTTTTCACATTAAACCCTATACTTCTTCCCTTCTTTTCTTACTTTTCGTTATAGCCTTCTCTACCCTGCCGCCTGTATCAGAAAGGGGTTCAATTAGGGTTTCTCATTTTCTTCTCTTTATTAAGATATTGGCTTTTTGGATTTTGCTTCAAATCTTCGGCGATTGATTGGCACTTGGTCAGGTAATTGTTTTTGTTTGATTCATCTCGATTTTAGATAGGGATTGTTTGCCTTGTTAGTCTTGGATTCGATTTCAGATAAATCTCCATGGTATGACAACAGGATGGGTGCAGGGAAATCAAAGAATAGACAATTATGTAGATCAGTACTGTCTTTTTTCATTGATTATTTACCTTTATTGTAGCTTATTTAAGTGTTATTGTGATTTTTTGAATCTGGACGTTTATAGTTAAAAAAAAGCCTAGTTCACATACTTTGTAATTGAAGGTTTAGGTGCAGTTCTGTTGCTACAAATTGTGTTGCAACTTCTAATTTTAACTACAGCGTTAGTGATTTTAAAGATTTCGGAGGAGTGGGAGGTGGAGAGCTAAAGTTCAGGGAGGGAATCGGTCATATCACTATCAGACCTGTTATATTCATTCTTCCAGAAGCTTCAGTCATGGTTTCAACTTCCCGATGGAAAGTGGGAACTAGCAAGGATCATGTCAAGTTCAGGGAGGGAATGGGTCATATCACTGTCAGAAGAAAAAGTAAGCACACTTCTGATGCTCTTGGAAATTATACTTCAAGCTGATATTACTAAGGACCCTTTTACACTAACAAGGAAATAATATAAAGCGCTGATGTTTTAGAAAGTAGTTTAAGAAACAAAAGAGTTATTACAAGCCTTAACGTTTGCACTCTGCAACTTATTGTGTTCTCCATATAATTTTCACTTTAAATAGTTTCATTTTTGTTTGTCATTATTGCAATGTAAACACTATTCATATTTTGAAAACAATCTAGAAGAAATGCAGGTAACAAATTCAGGGATTCTGGGTCAGGAGGATTAGAAAAAATCATAGAAATATTAATTAGTGGCGGCCATTTGTTATTCCTTCTACCTGAAGGAAGATAATTCATTTAGAACTTATTTAGGTTGTCAGTCTTTTTCAAACTGCACCTAAAAGAGTATACTGTATATATCATCAAAGTATACCAGAAAAGTATGCAATAAATATATTGGGAAAAGTTTACTTACAATAATTAGTGGCCAGCTGAATGAACCAGCTGTATTATAGAATCTCCAATATCGATATGGTCGAGATATGATTTACGTAAGCTCTAATTTCATGCCCACTAAGCGTACTATTTATTCCAGAGATCTTTTAGGTTATCTTAAAATCTTATGGCTTTGTACCTCTGTTTCTAGATGAAAGCAGGTCCAGTGTTGGTTGCCGTTAATCCCTTTAAGAAGGTCCCTTTGTATGGGAATGATTACATTGAAGCATATAGGTGTAAATCCAGTGATATCCCACATGTCAATGCCATTACAGATAATACGTGAAATGATACGAGGTATGTTTATTTTTAATACAGCTCCACGTATACATTGTAATATCTAGAACTGTTCTCACACTTCTATATAATTTTAATCTAGATCAGGGATGTTATAGTATGTATGTCTGATCATTGTTCGTGTGTTGCCACATTAGTCTTTTTTTTAATTAGGGTGTATGTATGTGTGATCATTCCAACTAGTGAATATTTTTTAATTCAGGTAGTTCAGTTTTGAAAGTTGAATTCTAGTACAAAATCAATAATCGAACATTGTAATGGCGGACAAGTAGTTTTATAAGTTCTACTTTTACAAGATTATTTTACCTATTAGAGGGCGGTTTAAGGTTCTTTACCCCTATTATTTTTTCAGTTTACCCCTACTATTTTTTCAGGTGCCACCAAAGCTGTTTACGCTCCAGATTCATTTTATGTTGGTAGAACTTTGCAAGCTAATTGTTTATGTGTATATTGTAGAGGGAGGCACCACCCTTTGACGATGCAAATGGCAGTGGGGACTGGTGAAAGTCAAGCCCGACGAAGACTGTGATATGAGTTTTATGTCAGTGTAGTGTTGTCCCTAGAGGCAGTCCTCTAATTACTCTAATTAATAGTTGAGTCTTAATGTTTATAAATTTTAGTTGGCTTGTGGATGTTTGTAACATGATCTAAGTTTGGTAGGATGATTTAAATTAATTTATGTTGACGAGTATGGATTTATGACAATATTTATGTAAATTTGATATTTTTATATTTGGATTCGTTTAATTGCGTGGATGCTTGTTCCAAACTTTTAGGTTTGATTGTGGTGTTATGTAGATTGGGATGATTTGAGATTTAATTATGAAGCCGAAAATCGCTGGAATGATTTGGGATTTAATTTGGAAGCCAAAAATGGCTGGAACCTGAAAAAGCAGCATAATGCTGCTTCTGGTCCGTTGAACTTATGACGAATTTCTGGGTAACTTCCGACGGATGTTCATCTTTTTTTTTTAATTAATTTTTATTCAGGTGGGTCCCATTCTTTAACTTCCAACAGATTTTCCGTCGTAAAATATGAATTTATGATAGAATATTTCGTCATAAGTTCATTTATTAATTGATTGAAGAAGATGGGTCCCACACAGGAACTTATGACGAAAAGTATACTTGTGACGAAAACTATACTTATGACGAAAACTATTCTTGTGACGAAACTGCTACTTATGACGAAAAACATACTTGTGACGAAAATGGCATTTGTGACGAAAATCCGAACTTAAGACTTGAGCAAAAATGACGAAAATTTTCCGTCGTAATTGGACCAATTGCGACGATTTCCGTGTAACATTTCCGTCATAATTGCCCGTTTTTCTTGTAGTGTTAAGACTAACCTGATCCAATGTTTGATAATTATCAGTTATCGTCAATTACAAGTTAATATAGGCAAGAATTAGTCCAATAATATCAAAGCCCAATAATATAATTTAGACATATAACATAGATAGACAGAAATATATAGAAAGTTCTTAGGGGATTATAAACAAACACTTTCAGACATGTACACCTAGAAATATACATAGAAATAGATGTTGTAAATCCAAATTAAATACCTTACCAAATAACAAGCTGAACTGGAACCGACACCAAAACTGTAAATCGAGCCTCCAAATTACAAGTATAAACCAAAACTCCAATTTCCACGCTTGCTAAAATCAAAGAATAAACTCAAACCTCCAAGCTCCGGATCTGTTGAAGAAGCAAAAAATAAATAAATGAGATGTAATCGAACAAATGAAAGAAACAAATCAAGGAATTGAAAGATGAAATCGGATAGATAAAGTGTAATCCGAGCTTAATTAAAAGTTAGGGTTACGTTTGAGAAAGAGGGGAACTGGGGAAGAGAAGGAGTTGACAGTGATTTGATGTTTTTTGATTTTTTTTGTTTTTACAGAGCGGGGTTTTTGTTTTGGGGGTGGGGTTTAATTTTGGGAATTTGGTTAAGGGGGAAAAGAGGGAGCGGGAGGTGAATTTGGTTAAGGGGGAATATTTTTCTAAGGGGGGAAGTGCGGGTTTGTTTTTTGAAAATTGAGTAATAGACATCGTTTTTTAAAGAAAGCGATGTGTAGATTACTATTAGACATCGGTTTCATTTTTATCGATGTAAGAGATACTTTTAACATCAGTGACCTTTTTAACTGATGTCTAAAATGTGATGTCTAATCTAGTTTTTCTAGTAGTGCACATAATGCACTTTACTCATTTTATTTTAAGAAAGACACCCTCAGTATTATTCACCATCTTCTGCCCAACAAATCTGAACTTTTAATTTCTCATTTATTACATAATGTGATATTCTAAATGGACCATATATAGTTGCCCTTAGAAAAAGGCATTGTCTTCCTTTTTCAAGCTGTGTCATTTCCGGGCGGGCAGCAAAAAAGTTACACACGTGTTCATGAATAATATACATCCACGGCATGGCTGGCAAGTACTGTGAGTCTGTGACATCTATCTACAATTTGGATACTTTAAATTTTTAACAACGGAAGGAACTACTTTTAGCACCCCGAATAAATGCATTGATTTTATAATTTACGACTGTTGCTTTTCGCAGAATCAAAGCTATGTGTTTGAGCTCATCTCGTGGAAGAAGCTCCAAATTAGTCATCTCTCCTTCTCATTTTACATGTTTTTGAAGTTTTTAACAAGAAACCTGAAATGCATAAATAGGATGCTCTTACTTAACATTTTAATTTTTTTTCGATAATAAAATTTATTGTTTATAACTCGGTTTGGAAAAGGCTATATGAAAGTATATATGTTTATAAACATTTTAAATTTGTAAAAAAGTTTCGAAACATGTAAAATGAGACGAACATATATAATAACTAATGTTATATGTCTCACCAAAAAATTAAAATAGATAAAGGGGAAATTTATACCATATCCTATGGTCAAGAAACAAAAGCCAAAGTAGCACATTGTTGCAGCAGGCACATATATATGTCTTAAATTCTATCATTATATAAATTATTATTATAGTGTATGGTTACCCCTTACTAAATATGAAGAAATCTATTTTGTAAACTATTACAATGCACCGATTATTCCAAGGATCTACTAAATAATTCCCTTGAGATAACCTACAAATTTGAGCAGAGTGTTGGTCCAACTTTTGATATGTTGTCCTAGGTGTAAACGTTAATATGTGATCAGTATAGCACTGGCACTTTTATGTACGGCTATCCAATAAGAGCATGTAAGAAAACTGTGGCGGAAATAGGATCATAAAATAGTTTGGCCTAAAATAAATTATAGATAATTTCTAATGGTTAGTCGAGGTTTAAAATACAAATTTGCTGATTTTAAACTGAAATTCATGATTTTATTAAAAGATTTACTAAAATTTTCAGTTTAGCCAACTAGAACTGAGTTGGCTTTCCTTATTCGGCACCGCAACAAAAGACATGAACTACTTACGAGGTTGTTCTGATGCCATGAATTGCAGTTTAGCTATTATATATATCTTCAAATTAACCAATAGTTTTCATACCAAAAGTCAAATTCTAGATTTACATTTTCAAAAGTATTGCTTCTGTCTTTACCCTAAAATTTATTATGGCAACTACCTTGCTAAAAAATGTCACATTCTTTGTTTTTGCTGCGTTTGCTTATGTGTTGATGGTACAAGCTAGTGATCCTGATATTCTCTCAGACTTCATAATCCCTGCAAACATGACTGTTATTGATGGAAGTTTCTTCACCTTCACCGGATTCCGCGGAATATTGGATTCCGAAATGCCGACTAGCTACAAGGGAACTCAAGCGAGCCTAAAAGAATTTCCAGCACTAAATGGCCAAAGTGTCTCAATGGCTGTGCTGCAATTTCCACCAAGTGGTATCAATCCACCTCATACACGCCCACATTCGACAGGACTACTGTTATTAGTCGAGGGAAGTCTCGAGGTTGGCTTCATTGATACGACTAACAAACTCTACAATCAAACTCTTCAAGCTGGAGATATCTTCATATTTCCGAAATCATTGGTTCATTATCAATATAATGCAAGTCCAACTGAACCAGCCATTGCTATAGCTGCTTTTGGTAGTGCAAGTTCGGGGTCGGTTTCCGTTCCTTCAACAATTTTCACCTCTGGTATAGATGATCTAATACTTGCGAGGTCTTTCAAAACTGATATAGCCACTATACAGAAGATCAAGGCAGGCCTTGTTTCCAAGGCCTAAATGAAGGTTGAGGGTCTAACAGAGTGACAATAATCACTAATAGAAAAATAAATAATCTATGAGCGAGCTTTTGTTTACTGGAAAACCATTCGTAATTCATTAATTTCATAATGTTATATTGTTATGAACTGTTTTTGTTGTGGTTGTATGTTTTTTATAATAAAATTTAATAAAGATAAACTTTGTACAAAGATTAACTGCTAGTCAACCGGTAGAAACGAACCAAAAGCATACGTTAAGAGTGTGATGACAAGATCAATCTAGATAGAACCGTATTTTTGGTATCAGAAAGATCCGCGTACCTTTATGTCGTGTGTGCGCATAAATATATTTATATTTATGTGATAGAGTTCAATTTCACATCTACTGTTGGTTGTCACTACTACCCGCTCTTATTATAGGTGAAAAACATCCCGGTGTTACTTTTTTATGCAGGGAGCCTGCAATGGCAAAAATATGCGTTTGATACTTTAATGTTGGATGTAACCTACCATCCGCGCTTGTTATAAATGAAAAACATTAAATGTTATATTTTTATGCAGGGGAATATCAAAAATACAGTTTTGATACTTTTGACACAAGATGTATGACAAAATCAACGCGCCAAGAATGACAAAATCGTTATGTCATAAATAAGTTAGCTTTTAGCTAGCACAGAAAATGTAACAACATTCCAGGGGAAAGAATTTGGGTACGTAAGTGGTTAATAATGTTTTATCGAACCTTTTAAAGCTAGGTACTTACGTTGCCTAATTGCCATCTTATAAATTTATACCAGATCTCTGTAAAACAACAGATAAGATGACAAGCACAGTCATTAAGAAGTGATGTATATATGTATGGATCTATTTGAATCGTTGGTAACTAAGCTTGAATCGTTGGTAACTAGGTGGCGACTACCTACCTGATGTCTTCTATTAAAACATTGTCAAAGTTTTCAATTATTCGACATTGTGATCAGGAAAACTATATGGCCTTATTATCAGCAAATCATGCTTTTCTTTTCACTAGTGTCATTTGTGCCTGTATTTGCATAACTCAATCCACTGATCCAGACATCATATCTGACTTCATAATCCCTGCTAACACAACCACCATCGACGGAAATTTCTTCACATACACAGGATTGCGCACAGCATTTACAACAGACTTCCCGACAGAATTCAAGGCCACAAAAGCAAATATGGTAGAATTTCCGGCTCTTGTTGGCCAAAGTATCTCATACTTGGTTGTTCAGCTTCCTGTAGGTGCAGTAAATCCTCCGCACACACACCCACGATCTTCGGAGCTCCTTCTTGTTATATCAGGTCATATTGAGGCAGGTTTTGTTGACACAAGTAATAAACTTTACACACAATCGCTTCAGCCCGGGGATATATTTGTAGTTCCTAAGGGATTATTACATTATCAGTACAATGCAAATGCTAATATAAATGCCACGGCTTTGACTGCGTTTGGTAGTGCAAATGGAGGTAAGGTGACACTTCCCGTGGCATTGTTTGAGACCGGGATTGACGATGAAATTTTAGCCAGAAGTTTTAAGACTGATATAGCTACTGTCCAGAAGATTAAGGCCGGTTTAGCGCCCTAGGAAGAAAAACTATAAAGCTTCTATTATTCGCATTGAGAATGTCTATTCGTATGATCTTATACCCGAACAAAAAAAGCGAAGAAGAATCGGCACGACTGCCCTGTGTAATAAACCGCACATTCGTAGCTATATGCACACAATGTTCGAAAAGAGATGCACGATGTTAAAAATCAAAATGCTTTTCGAACTATTATGTATTACCCGCATCAAATCAAAATTCTTAGAATATTTAAATGACATATAATTAAATAAATAATCTGCATGAACTTTTGTAGAAATGAATTGTGTGATTACAATAATTTATTTGTTCCTTTCCCAGCTTATTGTAGTATCTCCCATTCAGTAATAATATTTAAATTAATAGTTCACCAGCTGGTACTTGTCAGAAAGGTTTTATTTCTTGAAGATTACACCACGTCCATTGATCCCACTTGCAATATTCATCGAAGAATCTGGAAGGCCATTGAATCTAGCAACTGCACAGTCTGTAGAAAAGAGACTGGAAGAGGCAAATTCTTTATCACCACCCAAAACTGGCATGGTCACCCCCATCTTAACTCTACTAGTATAATTTCCAGCATAAGTTTGGCCTAACACGCCATTAACATCGTTGCTCAATGAGAAGAACGTAAAGCCTAAATCAAGATGAGCGAAGCAATCGTCATTTGTAATGGCATAATTATGCACAAGTGATTCTTTGCTAGTAATTGGTACTACATTTGCTTTAATCTTGAAATTGCCTTCCACTTCTATAACTATAGCATTAGTATCATGAGACCTTGTGATAGAGACTTCTGGTGCGGTTTTAGGCTTCCATTGGGCACCTTCGCCTTCTGGTAGGAAAATTGGTTCACCGTTGAAACTTAGCTCTACTCTATCAACTGCACTGTCCCAAATAGCTGTCTTCATAGCGCCAATGTAGAGTTGGTGGTTATCGAAGATGATTCCAAGGGATTGAACCCATGTGAAGTCCCTTTGCATGTTTTCATTTCTTTTCCCGATGAAGTGAGCATTGATGTGTAAATTTGAGTCTGAAAGTAAGCAAAATTCTTGGTTCTTTTTACCATGGAAGTAAAAGGTGATTCCATCTCCTCCAACGAATCTCGGATCTTGGCATACTGCACCTGGCTTGTTGCAATCTGTTGTGATAAACCGCATGATCATGTCAATTAATTAATTAAAATTGAATATGCAAAAACTTAATTAAATCGAACTGATTGGAGCACACAGTTATTAATATAGGCATGCAGGAGAAGCTTACCGCAAACAGGGCTGCATGTGACACAATCAACTTCACAGTGGTCCGGACAAGCACTAGGGCAATTTTGCTCCTGCCGATAGCACTGTGAGAAGCGCTTATTTCTGCAAAAGGCCTTCGCGGGAGAAGTTGATGTTTGTGGTGGTGGTGGAGGTGTTGCTACTGGCGGAGGTGTTGCTACTGGTGGAGCTAGACAAACGGGTTCACATGAACTACAATTAACTTCGCAGGATCTAGGGCAAGAACTAGGGCAAAGAAACTGCTGATTATAACAACCAGGCCGAAACTTTTTATCTTTGCACCTCACCTTCATAGCTTTCAAAGGTTTTGGTGGTGGAGGCGGTGGAGGTGTCAATGGTAATGAAGCGTTACAGACAGGTTGGCATGAAGCACAGTCGAGTTCACACGTTCGAAGGCAAGAATCGGGGCAAAGAAGCTGTGTTTTATAGCAATCAGGAAAGTTCTTGTCTTTGCATCTCACCTTCTTAGCCTTCGGAGTTCCGTCAGCAACAACCACGGAGAGAAAGAGCAGGGCACACACGCAGAGTCGAAAAATTGTTTGAGCCATCATAATGCATGTACAAGATTAATAGATAAATAGATAGAGAGTTCGTGATTTAATTAGGGTTCGAGTAAAAGGTCTATTTATAAGAGATTTTATCCATATGAACACGAATATAAACTTGCATGTGTGTAACCTAAGAATATGCACTATGTTGCTGCTTAATTTGTTGTCGAAGTACCTTTTGACTTAAGACACTCAAAGGGATCGAAGAATAGGGGGGAAGAATGAGAAGTCGAACAAGAAAATTGATGATTTTTTTTTCCTTTTTCGTAAATTTTAAATTATTAATATTAATTTTTCCCGCATATGTAAAATCGAATTTGACCATGTTATAGTACAACTTTGATGATATAAAACGAAGTTTTATTTGTATTTGGTCCGTTCATTTCCCTGTCATTTGAAGGAAGTGCCAAAAAGAAAGTCAAGTCAATAACTAAATTCACTCCGAACCTCACTAAATTTCAACTCAAGTCACCTCCCGAATATCTTCTATAATTTGCTGGCAACGTTCGAAAGTCAATCACAAAGCTTCACATGTACTTGTGTATATGTAACAGAAATATAGTTCGATTATATTCGAGTATTTAGATTATAATTTTGCATTTCATTCTTTTCAATCAATTTACACTTTTTCACGAGATTTTAAGATATTTTTAAAATATATTTTCAGAAATATTTAACTTAATTCTTATGAATGAAAATTACAAGCGCGGATGCGAGTGCATCGAAGTGTATTAATAAAAACAAAATGAGCATGAGTAATGCTAGAATTACAATATTAGATACAAAATATTGTTACAAAATAATGTGGTAAGTGTGATGTGGAAATATGAGATGATTTTATTGATAATATTGATGTAAATGGAGAGAGTCCGTTATTATATAGTCAATCAGAACATAACAAATATCATTTTGTAAATTTTTTTGTGCGCCCAATTTGGACCCTCTAATATTTTTCTAAAAAAAAATTAGAGCCACATGATGGGTAACTATAAATGTAATTTGGACCCTCTAATATTTTTCTAAAAAAAAATTATAGCCACGTGATGGGTAACTATAAATGTATTAAACCTGTAAAAAAAAAAAAAGCAACCTTAAGTTTAAGCAGTGGTGTGAAAAGCGCATTATACGGCCGTCTATGCGGACGTTTAAGCGGAATCGGACCCTAAACGCTTTGATTTTATACTAATCGGGTAATTATGCGTTTTTGAAGATTAAGCGGTATAGTAAGCGGATTTAAGCGGTCAAAATGATGTTGACCTGCTAATTTTTAATTTTAAATAATAATATTTATTATAATATGACTATAATTATCATAAAATTTTAAAATTACCCTTTCTGGTTAAGAACGTTTTATCTTTAAATTCTTTTTACTTAATTATTACATAATTTTAATTTTACAGATAATAATATCATATTTAAAAATTTAAATATATATTATTAATACGATTAGTGAGCCGCTTAAAATTCCGCATAAGCGTCCGCTTAGGCGCTGAAAGGTTCTCTCACCGCTTAGGACCGCTTTGCACTTTTTAGAACACCGCATTTGGGTCAAAAAAATAAAGGTCAGTTGCGGCCTGCGGGAACTTACAAAAATCTGTTTACATCATAAAAACAACTCGGAACTCCAATTGGTTTTTTTTTTTTTTACAAACCTTAATAAACATAAATAATCTTGGTAGTCAACTTTAAGTTTTGTGTTCAGTCCCGAATTTTACAAAATTTTATTTATGTTATGTACAATTATGGATGACCTTTCCACAACCTCAACTCTTAACCTTTCATTGTCATTGTAACTTCAACTCTTGGCTTTTCACTACCTTTGTAACTTATGTCTAGTAGGCTATATAAAGTCTTGCTTGTAACTTGATTGTATACATTGATATGATGATCTTCTCTTTTCTCTCTAACTCTCTCTAGTTCTCTTATATATATATTATATATTATATAACACGTTATCAGCACGACAAGCTCTTTCGCTCCGTCATTACGATGGTGTACCTTATATCCATGAAGTTGATTAACTTTTACAAACATGAAAGATTGTTTTGATATCCTAGTGGAACTTTAATCTCCAAACCGTATTAGTTAGAGGAAATGGTTGATTGTTTAAGTGAGAAATCGAAAGAGCATTAGCCAATACTTATTTTAAGATTAAAAGGTACGCATCCACTTTATCGCTCTTCTTTTTCATTGCATTGTTCTAAATGTGTGTTTGTATGAGTTATGTTAATTTACATTTTCCGTAAAAATTATATTGAATTCGTTTTACATCGAAATCTATATATTTTAGGTATTTCGGAAAAATCTCTTAAATTTCTACAACTTTAGTTGTTTAGCATTTTGGAGATTCTACAAGTAAATTTATAAAATTGGTATGTTTGATTCTCAACAATTCTGATTCCTCGTAAAATTCGTAGCTAATTCATTATTTCTCAAAATGTTATGATTTTGGACTCGTTGGAAAGATATTTCGATTATCTGCAATTTTCGTTCTTTGTGTTTTCCATAATTCTGCTTGTATACATGTTCAAATCTGCCTTTTTTGTAATCTGGTGGATTAATTTCACTAGATGTGCTATAGCTTTGAATATTCGTAGTAAATCAAACTTTTATCCAATAATTACGAGTAATATCATTCTGGAAAGTTTGTTTTGATCTCTGTGTTTTGTGTTCATATTTCATTGTCAAATTATGTGATTTCAGTATCTTAAACATCAAATTATCATTGTGATCAGGGGCTGATTCTGTTCTGGCAGTCCATATTTTAATTATTTCTGAATTCGTTACATCTTTGTTTGTGACAAGCCTTACCATTCTGGAAAGGTCTGGGAATTGTCTACAAGTTTTATCTTTTGCACTTTTTGATTTGAGTTCATCTTAATAGTGTAAATTGGCTTTCTTTCGGACTGGTCGGTTCTGATTTTTTTATCTTCGATTTGTGTGTATCTTATTATGCCTTTGTAGAACTCACACAAAATATTATAGCTATTGTGATATGATTGCAGTGAAAATATATTGAGTGGTGTTCTTATACATTGATGCAAAGAAAATTGATGGTTATGATTTAAAATTGTGCAAAAAAAAAGGGTTTTGAGAAATGAATAAGTATGTAAAAAATGAGACATCTTGTGACTGATGCACATAATATTTTAATTCTACTATATCATTTTATCCACATATTTAAATGTTTTATGTTTGCTTCAAATAAATGACAGTTTAATATTATAATATTTTTTTGTGAAGTCCTACTTGTGATATATATAATACATGGTAATGTTGTGTTATCATTATATGATTTATAAATTTGATTTTAATTGATATTACATGATAAATTTATTCAAATTTTAAGTTCGATCCCGGGTGGTATATGAATGAGATGTTTTGGATATTAGTTTTATAATCTTCATTTATATATTTGCTTTGAGAAGAAATATGGCAAGTACTCTCTCAACATGTGTTGCAAAAGATGAGTAATCATTTTGTCTAGCGGATAGTGCAACGACACATATGATTTTAAGAAATGAAGAATATTTTTCGCATCTCATACTAGCTAGAGCTAATGTAAATACAATATCGGGTGCATCAGATCTTATTGAAGGCTCCGGAAAAGCAAATATAGTGCTACCTAATGGTACACGTTTATTTATTGAGAGTGCAATGTTTTCCACCCGATCAAAAAGAAACCTTTTGAGTTTCAAAGATATACGCCGCAATGGCTATCATATTGAGACAACAAATGAAAATGACGATGAATATCTATGTATCACGTCCATAGTCTCTGGGAGGAAACAAATAATAGAAAAACTCCCATCATATAAATCTGGATTATATTATACCTTTATTAATCCAGTAGAAACGCATATGGTGATAAGCCAAAAATTATCAGACCCAAAAAATTTTCTTACATGGCATGATCGTTTAGGCCATCCGGGTTCAACAATGATGCGAAGAATTATAGAAAATTCAAATGGGCATCCTTTAAAGAACAAGATTGTCCCATTGTCCAAGGATTTTTCTTGTGTTCCTTGTTTCCAAGAAAAATTAATAACAAGGCCATCACCCATGAAAGTTGCAATTGAATGTCCATCATTTTTAGAACGAATTCAAGGAGATATATCTGGACCTATTACCCCATAAAGTGGGCCATTTCAGTACTTTATGGTACTTATAGATGCATCGACACGTTGGTCGCATGTTAGTTTATTTTTCACTCGTAATGTTGCATTCGCAAGACTCCTTGCCCAAATAATCCGTATAAGGACACAATTCCCTGATCATGCAATCAAGAAAATTCGATTGGATAATGCAGGAGAATTTACTTCTCAATCTTTTAATGATTATTGCATGGCAATTGGGATTGATGTGGAACATTCGGTTCCGCACACGCATACCCAAAATGGTCTAGCAAAATCTTTTATTAAGAGACTACAATTGATTGCTAGACCCTTACTTATGAAAAAAAAAATTACCAAATACTGCTTGGGGACATGCAATATTACATGCTGCGTCACTTGTTCGTTTAAGACCGACTGCTTATCATAAAAATTCCCCATTGCAGCTTGTAAATGGTCAAGAACCAAATATTTCGCACTTAAGAGTTTTTGGGTGTGCAGTTTATGTTCCAATATCTCCTCCCCAACGTACAAAAATGGGACCTCAAAGAAGATTAGGGGTATACGTTGGGTTTGACTCTCTCTCAATTATCAAATATTTGGAGCCCTTAACTGGTGATTTATTCAAGGCAAGATTTGCCGACTGTCAGTTTGATGAGACAGCTTTTCCTGCATTAGGGGGAGATAAGTCAAAATTTGAAAAAGAAAGAAAAGAAATTTTGTGGAATGCAGTATCTCTGTCTCATTATGATCCTCGCACAAATCAATGTGAGCTTGAAGTTCAAAAGATTATCCACCTACAAGAAGTGGCAAATAAATTGCCAGATGCATTTACTGATGTCAAAACAGTGACGAAGTCACATATACCAATTGTTAATGTTCCTTGTAAAATTAAACTTCCTGATGAAGGGAATAAAAGCATGCTAGCAAATGAGTCTAAAGCACGCCAGAAGCATCCTAGAAAATCAAGGAGACTTGATGAACAAGCTGGTACATCAAATGACATCATTCCAAATGAAATAGAATTGATCACTGAAGAGACGTCTTCAAAAGATGATCAAACACCTGAAATTGTTGACAATGAAGAGATCTCGATAAATTATATCGTTTCAGGAAAGAGGTGGAATAGAAAAGAAATTGTCATGGATGAAATATTTGCATATGCAGCTGCTCTTGACATTTCTGAAGAAATTGAGGATCATGAACCTAGATCGATCTATGAATGTAAAACAAGAAATGATTGGCCAAAATGGAAAGATGCAATTGAGACGGAATTAAAATCACTTGAAAAACGTCAAGTTTTTGGACCAATTGTCCAAACACCTGCAGGTGTGAAACCCGTTGGATATAGATGGATATTTGTGCGCAAAAGAAATGAGAAAAATGAAGTTGTGAGATACAAGGCACGCCTTGTTGCATAAGGCTTCTCACAAAGACCGGGAATTGATTATGAAGAGACTTATTCTCCGGTAATGGATGCAACAACATTCAGATTTTTACTAAGTTTATCAATTTTGGAAGGGCTCCACATGAATTTAATGGATGTTGTAACTGCTTACTTATATGGGTCACTAGATAATGACATTTACATGAAAATCCCTGATGGATTGAAAATGCCTGAAGCATGTAGTTCAAGACCCCGAGATATTTACTCAATTAAGTTACGAAGATCATTGTATGGATTGAAACAATCAGGTCGAATGTGGTATAATCGTCTCAGTGAGTACCTTTTGAAAAATGGTTATGCTAATAATGTGATTTGTCCATGTGTTTTTATTAAAAGGACAAAAATGGGGTTTACTATCATTGCAGTTTATGTTGATGATTTAAACATCATTGGGACCACAGATGAACTTCATGAGACGATTGAATATTTGAAAAGAGAATTTGAAATGAAAGATTTAGGCCAAACGAAGCTTTGCCTCGGTTTTCAGGTTGAACATTTATCTAAAGGAATCTTTGTCCACCAGTCATCATATATTGAAAAGATCCTTAAAAGATTTATTATGGATAAAGCATATCCTGTGAGTACATCCATGGTCGTTCGCTCGCTTGAAAAGAAAAAGGATCCATTTCGCCCAAGAGAAAAGGGAGAAGAACTTCTTGGTCCTGAAGTACCATATCTTAGTGCTATTGGTGCACTAATGTATCTTGCCAATTGCACACGTCCTGATATTGCATTTTCTGTTAATTTATTGGCAAGACATAGTTTTGCTCCTACTCGAAGACATTGGACTGGTGTGAAACAAATATTTAGATATCTTCGAGGAACAATGGATATGGGTTTGTTTTATTCTAAAGACTCACAAGTGGAATTAGTTGGTTATGCAGATGCAGGATATCGGTCTGATCCTCACAAAGGAATATCACAAACAGGTTACATATTCACATATGGTGATACCGCGATATCTTGGCGGTCTACAAAGCAGACTCTTGCAGCAACTTCTTCGAATCATGCTGAATTGTTAGCACTTCATGAAGCAAGTCGAGAATGCGTGTGGCTAAGGTCTTTGGTCCACCATATCCGAGAATCATGTGGTCTTTCAGTCAATAAAAGAAGTCCAACTGTTCTATTTGAAGATAATGAAGCATGTATCACTCACACTCGAGAAGGTTATATTAAAGGAGATAGGACGAACCACATTGATCCAAAGTTCTTTTTCACCCATGAACTTCAGCAAAGGGGAGAAATCGATGTTTGTCAGATCCGCTCATGTGAAAATCTAGCAGATTTGTTCACAAAAGCGCTTCCTACATCTTCCTTCGAGAAATTGGTACACAAGATTGGAATGCGTAAACTTTGAGATATATTGAAATGAGGGGGAGACATGATACTTCTTTATATTACATTATGTGCAACACATGTACTCTTTTTCCTTCACTAGGGTTTTTCCCACAGGATTTTTCCTAGTAAGGTTTTAATGAGGCATGATGTTAGTACATGTTATCCAAGAGGGAGTGTTATGTAGAATTATGGATGACCTTTCCACAACCTCAACTCTTAACCTTTCATTGTCATTATAACTCCAACTCTTGGCTTTTCACTACCTTTGTAACTTCTGTCTAGTAGACTATATAAAGTCTTGCTTGTAACTTGATTGTATACATTGATATGATGATCTTCTTTTTTTTTCTCTAACTCTCTCTAGTTCTCCTGTATATACTCAATCCATAATCGTTGAATCTTTCAAATTAAATTGTTGAGAAACGTCAGATATAACAGTAAAATTATCATGTAGAATGATCTACGGTTTGAATCTACCAACAACATATTAAAATTTACAAAAAAATTTTAAAAATAAGAATTTTTTCATTTTTTTTTCTTGCAAACATTGGTTATTTGATAATATTTTTTGTAAAGTACGATTTTTCAAAAAAATACTATACTAATTGATTAACAAACTTTTAAAGTTTCGAATTTAATAATTTACAATGTATATAGGTTAAAAAAGTTAGGCCTCTTCTGTAGCCGAGTCTAAAATTTCAAAATACGGTTTTTTTAATATGAATATAGTCCTGCTAACAATGAAATTAGGTCTCTATGAGTTCTCATAAAACAAAATCACCATTTGCGTGTAATTTATTATTTAATAATAAATAATATTTGATTAGTTATGATCTAAAAATTTAATAAAATACGATAAAAAAATATGCACAATTTTATAAAATTTTATCCTCGTATTATTATATTCTTTGTTGATTTGAATTTTTCTAATGTTTAAATTTATCGAGGAGTTCTCGTAAGTCTCTGTAGGGTTCACGTGTATCATTGTTAGTATGATATACATGATAGTTATATTGATAATTTTTAATATTGTAATCAATATGAATTGTTATCTTGATATTTGGTTTAACAATTATTATCTAACTGAAACTTTATAGAAAATATATTTAAGAATTTTTACATAGAAAAATTTTAAATTATCAAAATACACTTTTTAGTATTTAAATATAATTCTATTATTAATCAGATACATTTTTTAATATTAGATCTAACCATCCTCATCGATCTATTTAAGATCTAACTATAATTATTAATTTGGTCGTATAGTGATCGTACACGGACCAGATCGATTTTAATTTTTTCTTAAATTGATTTTAATATTTTATTGAAATAAACATAGAATTTATAAATGTAAAAGAATTAGGAAAAAAATTAAACTGGTGCTCCAAAAATTAAAAAAAAAATTATTAAAATTTAGATAATCACTTTACTATTTGGGACCTATCTTGAGTTTTAGACAACATATTTTAACGATTTTACAGCCCATGCGAAGCTAACAAAATTATCTTTAATTTAATGATGGTTTAATAATTATTATCTAACTGAAACTATCCATAAACTAAAGATAAAAGATAATTACTAATTTTTACACAAAGATTTCTATTCAATATAGAAAACCCATTTATAATTGGTTTAAATTATCAAAATATATCTTTTAGTATTTAAATATGATCCTATTAATTATTAATCAAATACAATTTTTAATATTATATCTGAAAATGCACACCTAGAGGGGGGTGAATAGGTGTTATGGCCAACTATATCCAATTTTAAAGTTTTACCAAATAATTAACTGTCAACTTGTCAGCTAGCTAAGATGAACAAAACGAAGTCTGTCAGCTAGCTAAGATAAACAATGCAATGCAGAATTGAAATAGCAGTAAGTAAAAACACCAAGAATTTTAGCCAGGTTCGACCCCTATTCTCTATGGTCTACGTCCTGGTCCCCTACCAAACTTGGTAAGAGAATATATTATTAATCACTATAAAAACCGATTACAAGATTAATACATATATCTCCCTTCTTCCCTGTCACTGATAGCAGCTAGCTGACACCCTTGTTCCCTGAATCAAATGATCTCTAAGTACTATACTACCCAAGTATAAACTTCTCTATCAAACTAATTCCCGAACCCTTGTGTCTTAGCCTGCAACTCAGCAACAAACCTTACAATCTGAACAATATAAGCAATTGAGAATAATACAACTCAAACTATAAACTCTAAGCAAAGATATAACCGTATGTATATAAAAGTAGAGCTCAAGTAAAAGATTTTGCAAAGTAGCACAGAGTTGTTCTTGTGTGTTATCCAGAGCTTCAACCGAAAACAGCCACACAAGTATTTATAAAGAACAATTAACGTTCGAATTAACCAATCAAACTCCAACGGTCTTGAAACCTTTTCTCACGTTTAGTTTGTTTGATAAATTCGTTCATCAACGTTCACATAACGTTAACATACTGAATTTTAAGAGAAAAGACGTTTAAGATATAAAACATTCAGTATATAACTAAAAACCGAGTTTTAGAGAGTTTGTATAAGATAAGATATTTGAAAGATACAAACTCCTAATAAATAGGAAAACTGTTTTGAAAAAGTCTTTGAGAAAACTGAGCTCTAAAATTATATATATTACGTTTATATAATCTATAGAGTCCTTACATATCATGTCCTATAAAATCTCCATGAAATTAGGACTTCTGTTTTGACTTGGACAGTTTCTGGCGGAACAGTCTTAGCTTGCTGAAATACACTGTTACTTCAAAGTTAGCTTGCTAAGATACTTGTAATCCTGCAATGTTAGCTGACTGATAACAAGTAATATAAAGCCTGCAACAAAAACTGTTAAGACAAATATAGATACTGTCATTTCTTGACTAACAGCTAGCTAAGATTAATATCATCAAAATCAAGGATTATCAATATCTAACGGTCCTCATCTATTTGAATATTTATAGTTTTATAATCCAACGGATCATATACTTTTGGTAGCACAGGGACCGACCAAAGTTTTGGATAAGATCTCTTACGCTTATTATATATAAGGAGTTAATATTATATATTATATAACAATTTAAATATTATACGTCTAGAACCGAATAGTTCGAAAGTATTTTTTGTTTATGGTTTAGAAAACAAGACCATGGTATGGAAAACTAGAAACTCCAGTACTGTTCATTACATCCTTCAATTCTGAAAAATAAATCAAAGTAAATATAGAATCCAATAATTTGCAGCGATCAAAATCATCAACAATTCATTATCCATTAGAGGATTTTTTTGATAAAATAACTCGATCAAGAACGCAAGGCATAAAACAAACACAGCCCACTGTGACAAGGACTCCAACAGCCCACCTCATTGTTACAGGACTGTCATTGCCTTATTGGACCAGTCCATTTTGTGAAAATCGTTGAGCTATTTGAGTTCCAAGTTCTTATTACTGGTATATGGGCTTGGGCTCAGCCATTAGAATATTACTCCATCTCACTCATTTTTGATTATTTCTTTTTTGAAAATTCCGACTCATTTTTTATCAAACATTCAAACCTTTCTAGTTTAATTTTCTAATAAAATATCCACGTTTAATTGTCAAAAATATTAATAAGTTAATATTATTTGAATGTGTCTATAGAAAATAAAATATTGATTATACTTATGATATTTAAATAATACATACTATAATTATGGAATATTTTTGTTTGATTTTGATCCGGACATTTATGTATTTATTCATTTATTTTTATTAAACCTGTTCTCAACTAAATTTGTCAACAGATCAGATATCGGATCCAATCATGACAAATTAAATGAATATGAATTGATCTGGAAAAATATTTGATACAAAACTCGATTTGGTAAAATCGATTCGAATGCTAAATGGATTAAATATGGATGTATGCAGATCCAACCGCTTATCCACGATTTCCGTTTAATTATCTATGCTATCTGTACTATCAATACTATTATATAATAGACGAAATATTAAAAGTTTGGTCGGTCGGTATGGTACGTTGTGATTTTACTTAATTGTCCTTACTTATTTATAGAAATATATTACTAAATAATAATATTATCTATCTATAACCAATTACCTTTCTCACCTAAAATACATTATTTTTTCTAACAAATTTTCCTACTTTTTCAAATATATCATGGGCAATTACCTTTTTAACTAAAACATATTAGTTTTTCTATTTTTTCTTACTAAAACCCCCCCTTTTCGAAAAATATTCCGAACAAACCTTTAGTTATTTATTTTTAAACATATTTTAATATTATAATTATTTTTTAAAAATTACATATTTTAACATGTCTACTTATTTTTCTTAACAAATACAATTACTAAAAAATAAATGATCAAATACCTATTAATAACCAATTACCTTTTCAGCTAAAAAATATTACAGATTTTTTCTAACAAAGTCCCTCATTTTCTAAATATCACGGGAAATTACCCTTTTCAACTTACTTTTTCTATTTTTCTCACTAAAATCCATTCTTTTTCTAAAAATATCACGGGCAACCCTTTACGTATTTATTTTAAAACGTATTTAAATATTTCTTAATTATTAAATTTTAAAACCTCATTTTCCAAAAATATCACGGGTATTTTCCTTTTTTAAACTAAATATATATGTTACATTTTTTATTTTTCCTTACTAAAACCCCTTATTTTCCAAAAATATAATGGGCGAACCCTTACTTATTTATTTTTAAATCTATTTTAAAATCTATTTTAATGTTTTTAATTAATTAAAAGTCTTTAGCTATTTTAGCATGCCTACTTATTTTTTTAACAAATACAATTAATAAAATATTTAAAAAAATAATAAAATAACAATTAATAATCCGTGCATCGCACGAGTTTTAATCTAGTATTATTATAATATACGAAACATTAAAAGTTTAGTTAGTCCGATTTTACTTAATTACCCTTACTTATTTTTAAATAATAATATTATTTATAATCAATTATCTTTTCAGCTAAAATACATTATTTTTTCTAATTTTTTAACAGAATCCCCTCTTTTTCTAAAAAAAATAACGGACAATTACCTTTTTTAACTAAGACATGTTACTTTTTCTATTTTTTCTTACTAAATTCCCACCTTTTTCAAAAATATCATTGGCAAAATACTTACTTATTTATTTTAAACCTTTTTTAATACTTTTAATTATGGACAATTACCTTTTTCAACTAAAATACGTTACTTTTTTTATTTTATTTTTACTAAAACCCCTACTTTTTCAAAAATATCACAGCAAACCGTTATGTATTTATTTTAAATTTAATTTTAATACATTTAATTATTTTAAAAAGTTTAATACACCTACTTATATGTTTTTAACAAATGCAATTAATAAAATATTAAAACATAAATAATAAAATAATAATTATTAAAAACAATCTGTGCACAGGTTTTGAAATATATACTTTATATCCTATCTTATTACATAATTAAATAGGGATAATATACAAATATTTTATAAGTATTAAAAGCTGGTAAATCTCTCAAACTAAACATGATTTGTTATTTTTGGCACCGGTCACAGCAAACCGACACTTATTTATTTTAAAATTGATTTTAATACTTTTAATTATTTTAAAATTTTTAATGCACCTACTTATCTGTTTTTAACAAATGCAATTAATAAAATATTAAAAAAAACAATTAGTAAAAACAATATGTGCATCGCACGGGTTTTAAACTATACACTTTAAATCCTATTCTATTACATAGGGCTGTAATTCGAGTCGAGCCGGGCGAGTTCGAGTCGGGTATTAATTTGAGCCGAGTTTTTTTTCACGAGCCGAGCCGGCTCGTTTAATTAAACGAGTCTAATCTTCTGCACGAACTCGGCTCGTTTAATTTCACGAGTCGAGCCGAGCCGGCTCGTTTAGTTAAACGAGTCTATTTAAACGAGTTGGGCGAGTCGACTCGTGTAAAATTACACTTAAACGAGCCTAATCATCTAGCTAAACTCGGCTCGTTTAATTTCATGAGTCGAGTCGAGCCGGCTCATTTAGTTAAACGAGTCCAGTCTTATGTTCGAGCTCGGCTCGTTAACGAGTTCGAGCCGAGCCGAGCCTTATTATTACATGTAAGTAATTACAGGTCTACTATTACATAATTAAAGAGGGACAATATACAAATATTTTATAAGTATTTGAAGCATGTAAACCTCTCAAACTAAACCCGATTTATTATTTTTGGCACCGATATTGTAAATTTATCTATCTATACTATATTATAATAGACGAAACATTAAAAGTTTGGTCGGTACTAAGTGATTTTACTTAATTACCCCTACTTATTTTTAAAAAATATTTATTACTATATTATAATAGACGAAACATTAAAAGTTTGATCGGTCCTAAGATAATGGAATTATTATTATTAGAATTGAATTTGAAGTAATTATAAGGAGTATTACATATCAAAATAATAAGGTCGTTAGATATTAAAATAAATAGATGTATTATATTATAATAATTATTATTATTTATAATTATATAAGTTATTATATATAATTATTCTATATATTTATATTTAACTTGATTACCCTTACTTATCTTAAAATATTATTAAATAATAAAAATACTTATTTATAATTAATTACCTTTTTCAGCTAAAACCTATTATTTTTTTAATTTTATTCTACTAAAATCAATTCATTTTTCAAAAATATCACGAATAATTACCTTTTTCACCTAAGGCATGTTATTTTTTCTATTTTTCTTTACTAAAACCCCTCTTTTTTATCTTTATATATAGGGAAAATAAATTTTTTTGTCACTCAACTATTGGACTGTTTAGAAACCTAGCACTGAACAAAATTGTTTTTAATTTTAAGCACTAACGTTACATTTTTTTTCATTTTAAACATTCCGTTAAAGTTAACTTGCCTATATTTACTGACGTGTTTTTTTTACTGACGTGTTTTTTTTATTTTTTACTGACGTGTTTTTACCTACGTGTTTTTTTTTGTTTTTTGTTTTTTTTATTTTACATCCCTTCTTTCAAACTAAAAATTAATTTTAAAAAAGAAAAACTAAAGTTGCATTTTAGGTCACAGAACTTTTAAACTATATGTTTGAAATGAAACTTATTAAACATGTTTTTGAAACTTTTTAAATATGAAAACATACTTTTGAAACCTCTTTTTTAATAAAAAAAAATACAATTTTAAAAGAACCTCTTACTTTGAAGAAAACAACCATGATACCGGTTAATCTCAAGCAGATATATATAGGTACTGTGAGGTGTCTATATCTATATATCAAATTAATTTATCATAAATTATAAATTAATATTAATTTATATAGATATATAGATTTGATATTAATTTATAAATTAATATTAATTATAAATTTATATATATATATATTTATATAAATTAATTAATATTAACCGGTATCATGGATGCTTTCTTCAAAGTAAGGGGTTCTTTTAAAATTGTATTTTTTTTTATTAAAAAAGAGGTTTCAAAAGTATGTTTTCATATTTAAAAAGTTTCAAAAACATGTTTAATAAGTTTCATTTCAAACATACAGTTTAAAAGTTCTGTGACCTAAAATGCAACTTTAGTTTTTCTTTTTTAAAATTAATTTTTAGTTTGAAAGAAGGGATGTAAAATAAAAAAAATAAAAAACAAAAAAAAACACGTAAGTAAAAACACGTCAGTAAAAAATAAAAAAAACGCGTCAGTAAAAAAAACACGTCAGTAAATATAGGCAAGTTAACTTTAACGGAATGTTTAAAATGAAAAAAAAATGTAACGTTAGTGCTTAAAATTAAAAACAATTTTGTTCAGTGGTAGGTTTCTAAACCGTCCAATAGTTGAGTGACAAAAAAATTTATTTTCCCTTATATATATAAAGGAAAACCCCCAAAAGTTCTAGAATCGCTCAATTTATATTTATCTAATTTTCTAGAGCTCCTCCATTTTAATTCAATAAAATTAAATTTTCTCATTTACATTCGAATTTTTAGGTAATACATTACTTATTTACAATCAATTTTTTAGGAAAGACAATGAATATATAAAAGTCAATCATACTTAAAATTTAATTAAATAAATATTATTTTTTTCTCAACTAAAAATCCCTTATTTAACTCCAATTTTTTAGAAAAAAAAATCAAAATCTTTTTTAAATTGTATAAAAGAAAGAAAACTTTATCTTTTTTTAAAATATAAAAAAATACAATTTCCTTTTTATGCTTTTAACGTATAGGAAAGGAAATTAATAAAGATTTATGTTGTGATAGTTATAAAATTTTAGATGTTACTTATATCTTATGCATATTTTAATTACATTCGATTTAAAAACTTTTCCTAACGCATACAAGGATTAGGTGAGACATGTTAAGTTTTAATGAATATTTGTAATTATTATGGATTATTATGTGGTAACAATATTTTACACATACTTTTATTTAATGAAAAAATGAATTAATCCACATAATAAGTTAAAAACAAATTAATATAAATCTTTATCTTTATCTTTATTATTATCTTATATAAAGAAAAATCAACAACGAAGTTTCGAGATCGCTTTAATGTATTTTCCCAGTTTTCTAAATTTTCTCAGTTTTAAGCATAAAAGTCACTTTTAACCAAAATACCAATTTGGTTAAAATTGTCTATTTTTAAAATATTAAATTTGACAATTAAAATTGCTTTGAAAATTCTCCGAACCAAATTACCAAAATTTTGAATAAAATCACTCCAAGGATATAATTTAATGTAAGTGGTATATGTTTTTATATTGATCAATTCATTTGTGACATATACTATGTTAATATTCCCTTAAACCTCCTCAATTAAAATTTATCAATCTGCTGCATCATGA
The DNA here is from genome assembly GCA_030848705.1 of Heracleum sosnowskyi. Lineage (NCBI taxonomy): Eukaryota > Viridiplantae > Streptophyta > Magnoliopsida > Apiales > Apiaceae > Heracleum > Heracleum sosnowskyi. The sequence continues at coordinate 8,883,960 of CM061245.1, forward strand.
ATGCCACATCATAGATTTTTGGGAACTAATTTGGGGCATGTATCATTACCGTATTTATTTACTAATTTCTTTAATACAATATTTCAACGAAGGAAACAAAATATGTTATATTAATATTTTCCTAAATTTTCCCTTAAAGTCCATCCGTTTACTTTTTTCTTTCTACTATCTTCTAATCGAGGAAACTAAGCATAAAATATGAATATTCATCTAAACTTACTCTAAGACTCCAATTTATTTACTAATTTCTTTTTTATTATCTTTTATTCGAGAAAAATAATAAAGGAGATTTTTAGTAATGGAAATATTAATTATCTTATATTCTCTCAAACTTTCTTCTTAAGTCAAATTACTATCTTATTATTGTCCTAAAATTTATCTTCAAGTCAAATTACCATGTTGATATTCTTTTAAAATTTCTTTTGAACTTAAAGTTACCATCTTAATGTTCTCATATATTTTTTTTATTGAAAATTAGAATTTTTAAAAATGTTTAAATTAAATTTTATATTATAAGAAAATTGATTAACATATGATATAATTTATTTAGTAGTTAATTTGTTATCTGTTTAAATTTGGTAACAACGAAAAAGCGGGTCATTGGAACAAAACATGTATAACGAGAGAGCGATTCATTAGGAGGAGCATTTTATATGCCAGAATTTAACATGAATGTTATATTATGTATTTTAAAAATGAAGTTGCAATATAAATTTTGACAAAAATAAAGTGATAAATATACTAATATTTAATATAATATTTAAATAGTGATATAAATTAAACAATTACAATTTTCTATATTTATTCAAAATTTCGGTAAATGAACAAGATTAAACAGAGAATTCAGAAGAAGCCTTAATTTTATGTTAGTAATATTATCTTATCTAAAAACATATTTTATAATTTTTTTAAAAAAATTTGGATAAATTATTACAAAGCCGATGCGAAGCGCGGCTTAGTAAACTAATTAAATTCTAATTAAAACCAAAATAATTATTGAATGTTGATTAATTAATCAAGTTGTATGGATAGTCTAACCACCCATGGTTAATAAAATTAGATGAGAAAAGTTTTAATAGATTTAATTTCTAATTAAAAATAAATTAAAATTTGAATTTGGATTGATTAATTGCGTTACATGGATAGTCTAACTACGATTTGTTGATAAATATATATGAGATAAGTTTTTTGGCTCTTGTCATGGGTCTAAAATTTAGTATTGACATCTGACTAGTTAATTGTTTAACAAAATTATATGAGAAAATTTAATGAATTTAAATTTTACTTTAAAATTATATGAGGAAAAATTTTAGACTCTTGTGATTGGTATAAAATTTAGGATTGACCAAACATTGGTTAATAAAATTAATTGAGGAAAGTTTTAATGAATTTAAATTCTATTTAAAAAATAATATAATTTTTGAAGTTTGATTGGTTAATCGCGTTGTATGGATAGTTTAACCACCATTGGTTAATAAAATTATATGAGTAAAGTTTTTAGGCTATTGTGATTGGTCCTAAATTTAATGGATTTAAATTCTATTTTATAAAAATATATTTTTTGAATTTTGATTGATTAATAACGTTGTATGGATAGTTTAACCATCCATGATTAATAAAATTATTCGAGGAAAGTTTTTAGGCTATTGTGATTGGTCTAAAATTTAGGAATGACATTTGATTGGTGCTAAAATAATTCAAAATTTTCTGATTGGTTTACTGATGTGTATTACAATAAAGGAAATGATGCTGCAAAATGTTGTACTTTTTTTTATAGTATTTTAATTATCATTAATTATTTTTTGGCATAATTATTTTTTAAAAATATATTATAATAATGAAATACAAGTTGAGTTACGTGAAAAAATATTTATCTTTTTAAAAAATAATGTATTTTAGAAAAAATTATTGTGTTCTACATAATTACGTCATACTCTACAATTATATTGTGTGCTACAACAAAACTAAGATATCGTGTAGTGCAACAAAATGAATAAATCTTAGTCGTTGATTACACAAAATCTATGAGATAGATTAGTCCTAAGTTCTAACTTAACACAAAGTTCTAATTTGAACCCAATCCTTTATTTAAAATGATGAATGATATATATTTATTAATTTTTTCATACTTTAAATATAAATGAGGTAATGGGTATACTAAATCCAATTTCTTTATTCATTAAACTAAACTAAATTCATTTATTCATTAAACTAAATAGATTGGATATTGATTGATTTCTAAATTATCGGAGATCTGATCAGATTCGATTCAAATCCGATAAAATTAAGTAAATTTAGATATAAATTTATGTCGATCCAATCTGAATCCGACCCATTAAACATGCATAATTCAAATTTATAAATAAAAAAATAGTTATAAGTATGAGGATGAGGATGCTAAAATTAATTTTATTATATTTTTCCTAAAATCACACAAAATACATACAAATAAACACATTTAATTATTTATTATTAAATATTTACTTATCATATATTTTTCTTGTATATAAATGTAATAAGTAAAATTAGGTAATTAATATAATATATTAAAGTAATCACTATCGTAGGAAATTTTCCTTTTTTCTCTATAAATATTATGGCTGCATAATTTAAAGAAACCCGTGCAACTAACCTTTTTGGATGCCTAATTTTCGAAAAAAAGAAAAGAAAACCTTTTAGATGCCTTTTTTGCACTGATTTTTGGCTAAAAATGAAAAATTATAATCTTCCAAATCATGCAAGATTCTTTTATTCTATTCAAAGTTCATTTACTAGCATATCTCATTTTTGATAATTTAAATGAATTCGTATCACATATATGTAAATAATTTAAGAGTATTGATAGATAACCCAAAAACATCTCCCAAAATTTGTATAAAATAACATGAAAAATACTTGACCTATTTTAATTTATTGGTGCATATGTATACACGGTCCATATTTGTATTAGGAAAATTACCAATTATAAGAAAACACACAAACTTTTAGGAGATCTTTTGAGATAAGTTTTTGAATTATTTAGCAATTTTCATAATTTAAAGGGCTTAATGTTCCCAAAATGACTTTAGATAATTACCTAAAGTTAAAAGAATTTTGAATAGATTTTAGAACTACAAAAATGTCGTTAATTTTTGTATAAAAACCTTTTATAATCTTAAGTAGTTACCTAAAAATGAAACATTTTTCTCTAATTTAAAAGACAATAATAGGCAAAAATATTTTTTAATCCATCATCCTAAGGCCTAACCTACCATAAATCCATAATATTAGTTGTCTGATTGTCTCTATCTCTAATCTGTCTTTAGTACACATATTAAAAAGCCAGAGCATACAAGCACAAGTTTATTAAATAATCCAAAACTAGATAACTTACCAATTAATTAGTCTCTAAAAATTAGCACTTCCAAAATTAAAACAAAACCCCCCATATCTCATATATTCTCCAGTCACATAGATCCACACCCACTGCATTCAACCTATACATACATATATACATACACATATTCAATGTTCTTAAACATTCTTGGTTCACTTTTTTCACCCAAAATTTTGCAACTCAAACTTGCAAAACCAAGCCAACCCCACTTCTAAAGAACCAAAAGGGTCACCAAATCACCATGACAGAGGTGCTACAATCCCCTTCTTCATCATCTTCATCTTCCTCTGTGCACAGTTTTCAAGAAATCCAAGAAGCCATTGATATAGAGCTTGAAGAAGAAGAGAGGGTTTCAAATGCATTGATCGAAGAGATTAAAAAGAGAGAAAAAGATGATGACCAGTTGTCTCTTTTAGCCCTTTTGGTTACTCTGATTAGAAAATCATCTTTTTGGGTTTCTAGAAGGAATGATTCAAGTGGTACTAATGGTGGAAGTGGTTTGGATATTGGGTGGCCCACTAATGTACAACATGTGGCTCATGTTACGTTTGATAGGTTTAATGGGTTCTTGGGCTTGCCTGTTGAATTTGAACTTGAAGTGCCCTTGAGAGCTCCTAGTGCAAGGTATAAAATTAGCTCTTTTGATCATGATGTATGTTTGTATGTATGTATGTGTTTATATTCAAGATTTGTGTTTTCGGTTTTCGGGGATTAATTTTTTATGGGTTTTGGTTTTTGATTATGGTAGTGCTAATGATTGATGTGCTTATCTGTGAGAATATGAAGAACAAGTATTGTGATGATGTGTTAGTTTGTTAATTTTTTCGGTTTGATGGATTTACGTGTTTCTTGATTTTAATTGTGGTTTTTAATATGTAGTTGCAATAGTTTTGTTGTTAGTTGTGGTTCTTAAATGATTTGGAATGGTTAATTCTTGATAATGTGAACATGTATTATTGATGGGGAGTGGTGGTATTTATTAAACAGTGTTTAGAAAATGAGTGATTTTGATGGTTGTAACTACTTGGAAAAGGGTTTCTTTCTGTGCTACAGGAGTTTATATATCTGAAAGTACCTAACATTAATGGGTTTAATAGATTGAACTTTTAGGTTTAGTGATAATCAGGGTAACACTAGTTTATAGCTATTAGATATTTGAACATGAAATTGAATCCAATAGGCAAGTAGAACATAGAAACAAGATATTACATGGCATCTACTAAATGTCGTGTATATCTTATTACGGCTTTACTTCAGTAATGAGCAGTAGTTTACAATTACGGTCATTGCTCATAACCATGATTAGAAGCTGACCCATTAATTCGTCATTGCTATTTTTAACTTATGTGTTTATTATTTTGGATGTTAATTTAAGCTATGTTGAACTGTACTAATGCGTTGTAGCAAAATGGTGGAAGTTCTTGCAGTAGGGTGAAGACTAGGAGTTAAATTCTGATTATTATTTTTATGCTCTAAAGATAGGCTCTAAAGACATCTTTAATGTTTTCCTTGTATGTACATTAACAATCTCTGAGATTGTTTGTGTTTGCTAGTTAATCATTGACTTACAAGTTGCACATCTTGATTTTTAGAAGATGATCACCTCTTATCTACGTCGGACTCGACACTTAATTATAATCTGCAAATTTACTTTTTTCATACAGCACACACTTGTTTAACTTTATGCTTTACATATCTTTAACTACAAGCTTTCAGATTTACTGCAGTTTTAAGGATGGGCGGGGTAACATTCTTTTGATGTTTCAAATATATACCTTTGACTCTTCTTCTTTACATCTGCAGCACCACTGTTTTTGGAGTATCAACAGATTCTATGCAGTTATCATACGATCATAGAGGAAACAGTGTGCCAACAATTCTGCTGTTGATGCAACAACGTCTGTATGCTCAAGGAGGATTACAGGTGATCTATTGTTTCTCTCCGTGCTCTTTCTAAATATTAACATTTATATTACCTTATTGCTGTAATGTCTGTTTAAATATTACTAAATTTTACAATCTATCATCTTTAAATGTCTGGTTTGGATGCATGTGCAGGCAGAAGGAATTTTCAGAATTAATGCAGAAAACAGTCAGGAGGAGTTTGTGAGGAATCAGTTAAATGCAGGAGTGGTTCCAGCAGGCATCGACTTGCACTGCTTAGCAGGTCTTATTAAGGTATACGCTAGAATCGAAAATCAGCAAGCATAGCTGATTCACATTTTAAAGGCATCACTTTCTATGTCATGATAACTTCGCTATCAAACTTTTCATTCGAATATGGTAGCTAGCATTTAAAATTGTTGGTTAAATCATAGCCAACCTGGGTGATCTACTAAAACCTAGATTTCCACAAAATATTTCTTTAAAGATTTACTCTTCTAACTTAGTATTCCCGTGTGTTGCATATAACTGGGAAGTTCTTTTTAAGCCAACTGCATTCATCAAAATGATGCATAAATTTAAGTGTCCTCCAGTACAAGCATAGACTAGCTGAACCAGTTTCATAATGTTGGAGATGTTTATTTAACTTATTGTATATAATTTTAGGCATGGTTTAGAGAACTACCAGAAGGTATATTGGATACCCTTTCTCCCGAACAGGTAATGCAGTGCCAGTCAGAAGAAGACTGCTCTGCACTTGTTAGGCTGCTACCTACAACAGAAGGTGCTCTACTAGATTGGGCTATCAACTTGATGGCAGATGTTGTACAGCACGAGCACTTTAACAAAATGAATGCTCACAACATTGCGATGGTTTTTGCGCCAAACATGACTCAGGTAAGTTTAAATTGTTCAGTTCGTGAATGTTTAGTCATGCATTTTCCTGTTTCAAATATAAAGATACAGTGCACAATGACAGGTATTGTTATTTCATTACGCAAGGAAGTTTGTTATTACATAATTTCACTAAAACACTTGGTGTTGAACTTCCCAAAAATTATTTCCCTAAGATGAATATACTCAATAATGCCTAATCACTGTCCACTGAATAATGTAGATATATTAAGTAAACTCACATTTGGTATAAGAAACTGCTATATTTTAAATGAATGTGCAACAGTCTATTATGAACCACGTGTTTCTAGTTTTACCATCATTATTGCCTCTTTTTTCAATAAATCAGGGTAGAATCATTTGTCTCTGCTGTAGGAATTAGCTGTCAGAAAGAGCAGAAGATAGAAGTATATAACACAGTGCACATTTTTAAGTAACAGAAGATGTTGATCATTTCTTTTCTACTATTTTGTTGCTTTATGTGGAGCATGAGATCATGAAATTCGGAGAATTTTGTAGTTCTACCATAGAAATGAATTAACCGCGCGCACACGTATTTTTCTTGAAGATAATTGAGAGTGTGCAGTGGTGGTCTATTCTATAACATTCTTCTTTTATTTTGATATTACATACAGCCAACCTAAGTCCATTTTCATATGTGTTCTAGTGATAACAACATTTAAAACTCATGCTCTGGTTGGGGAAAATGGAATGTGAAAATTGTCAACAATAGTGAAGGAGAAATAATGAAGGTAGGAGGGAAGTGTGAAAAGAATGAGGTTGTGCAAATTTTTCATGACGAGGTCTCTGAAGAAAATGAGTTGGATGGAGAATAAAGCATTCCTTCTCAAATTGGGGCCTCTAATATACATTGTTAGGAATGGAGTGGAGAAAAGAATGCAATCATAAGCATTGATTCCCAGAAGAGTAAAAATCTTTTTTCATTCAATCTCTCCCAATTCATTCACCCCAACCATACACAACGTTAACATAATTGAGGTTATGTGATGCGTGTCTAGAAAGTATAGTTTGCAATAGTACTTCTGCTAGTAGAGAGCGCTTAGTAAAAAAAGGAGAATACATATGTAACATTACATATATCATCCTCTGTTCCTACAAGTTTCTATTCCTAATGCCTGATTTAGCACAGTTTAATATCAACAGCTAATTTATGGATCCCTTTAATCCCCCTTCAATTGTTCTGTTTCTGCTTACAGATGGCAGATCCATTGACTGCATTAATGTATGCCGTACGAGTTATGAACTTCCTTAAGGCGCTCATTGCGAAGACACTCCAAACTAGAGAAGACTCTCTTAAAGGACCAACCTGGGATAAACCTTTAGACCCATCTGAAGAGAACGAGCATCAGGGTCCTTCACTGCTGTTCCTGGAAGATGCCAATGAGGAAAATGAAGAGAGAGAGAAGATTTTCATTGCTGAAGATCCTTATTTAAAGAGTTCCTCTGACTCTACTCGAGGGAATATCATCATTAATGAAGTATGTTCCGATTCTTCAACTCCAGCCAAGGAATCTGGTCTCATTGTATATAGTGAAGCTCCCACTAATGTTTCCACTGAAGCTGATACCCAAGCAAGTGTAAAGAACTCTGCAATAGTGAAGCTTGAGAAAATTACTTCAGGGAGCATTACAGATCAGTCACGTGAATCAGATGAAAATAAGACTCCTCAGAAGTTTAATGCTCTTCAATTAGTAATCCGGTCACTGGGAGCTATTGACAGAAGTGAAGCTGATACCCAAGCAAGTGTAAAGAACTCTGCAATAGTGAAGCTTGAGAAAATTACTTCAGGGAGCAATACAGATCAGTCATGTGAATCAGAAGAAAATAAGACTACTGAGAAGTTTAATGCTCTGCAATTAGTAATCCGGTCACTGGGAGCTATTGACAGAAGTGAAGCTGATACCCAAGCAAGTGTAAAGAACTCTGCAATAGTGAAGCTTGAGAAAATTACTTCAGGGAGCATTACAGATCAGTCATGTGAATCAGATGAAAATAAGACTCCTGAGAAGTTTAATGCTCTGCAATTAGTAATCCAGTCACTGGGAGCTATTGACAGAAGTAAAATACTTGGCAGAGTTAACTCATTGACAGGGAGATGAGGCCTGGCTCTGAAGGAAATGGTCAATTTCAAGCAGGCAGGCAGGGCATTTGGTCAGCTAGAATATGAGGTTGCGAAGATATGTAAATTTTCTATTAGTATTTTGAAGCTATTATCAGTAGACTGTTTTCTACTTTTTTGGGTTTTTTTAGTTTTAACCTACTGCTTAGCTATTTTACTCGTGCCAGTTTACTGTAGACTCAGATGTTTTCTTTGAAAGATATGTAGAATGTCCATCTAGTGTTTTGAAGAAAGTTCGTTTAAGAACTTGATATTCCTTTGGCTGGTGACCATAGAGCATTTTAGTTTCAATTTCATTCCTGCCATTGTCTTCTCTACTTTAGCCATCCAGAATCGACAGCCACGGAATGAAACCTATTTAAAAGGGTTCGTGGTTGTTGCAGAATAGAATCGATATGGTGCAGCCAGTAGTTGTCTGGAAATAGACAGTACAATGATGATGGAGAATCAAACGGGGATATAATAGACAGTACAATGATGGAGAATCAAACGGGAATATCCCTCGTAGAGGATTAGAAGGCATAAGAATTTATGTGGATGAAACTGACTACCATTTAAAATTTACAGATGCGGAAGAAAGAGACTCCTATCTAAAATTTACAGATTGTCATGTCTGTGAAATTGACATCATTGTAGCTTTTAACACCCAACAAAGAGCAAGAAAATGAAAAATAAAAAATAAAAAATGTCCCCTGACAGTTGCAATTTATATCTTCAACGTGTGCTTGTGTTCTGATCAGGCCTTCGTACGCTTTGTATTAATCACATCAAATGCTCTGTAAAGCAGCAGAATCGCATGACGAAATTAGATATTGCAAGAAAGCTGTCGAGGCAACGAATTATGCATAAAGATTATTTGGTCGGAAGGAATGAAATGAAGAAGATGGAAAAAGATGCAGGAGAAAAATGTGATTTTTTGAATGAATTTTCAATGATAAAATTTGCGAAGAAACGAGGAGTAGGAATAAACATTGAATTTCAAATTGAAAGGATCAGTCCTAGTTTTTATTGGTATCAATAAAATGGCGGAAATAAGGAAAATTTTCATTGTAATTATTCACACTATTTACTCGAACAAAATTTGAATTTCATTCCATTCTCGCCCAATTCCGTTGGTTCAAATAAAATCCGGAGCGTTAGTATCTTATATATTTATATCTGGGGTAGGGGAGGTAATGTTAAACTTAGACAACAAACATCAGTAATGGAAATGCTAGCTTTTTCGAAAGAAATGAATTACAAATGAGGTCATGAAGTGTGACCACATATGCATGTTGGAGTTCATAATAACCACCCATCCATATTCCACTCCAAAGCAACAGCAAGAGGTGAGGAAAAAATAGACCTAATGAATAGCAACTTCCTTTGACTTTAACCAGCTATGCCAACCCCGTGTGTTTCTCCTCCTCAATCTCTTCCTCTATATAAAAATTAATTACTACACAATCTATCTACATCTGCACTAGGATAATACAGAGGTAAGCCATGGCATCATGTGGAAGCCTTCAACACATCTTTGAGAAGCCATTGTCCGAGAATTCGAGTAATCTCCTACAATCTTTCACATCCTGGAAACATCTCCCACCTCTCGAGGTTTCCTCTGTGACGGAATTTTTTGGAGAACTGCATTTCAAGGAACATACTGAGCATGTCACACCTATTCCTCACTCAGCTCCCTCCTCTTCGTCCTTCTCGTTTGATTTTTATTCGCAACCAAAGAGTGAAATTCTTAATGAAGAAAAGAATGAGAAAATTTATACTCCAACTATTGACAGAAAACAATATAAAACTACTAGTAGCTACTCTTCTATGAATTCAGAGAGTTTGTCTATATGTACAGAAGGTCTTGGCTTCGAAAGCTGTAAAGATACAGAGGATTTTGTTAACAATAGCGGATCGAGGCATCGCAAGGCGAGAACCAGCGTGACAAAACATTCATCGAGCGAGTACTTATCAGGTATGAGATCAAGGATAACTGGAGGAGAACTCCCTCCTCCAATTTCTCGTATAGGGAGAACTGGAAAGCCTGCAGTGAGCTTTACCTCTTATAGGGAAAATGGAAGATTTGTTCTCAAGGAGGTGAAACTGCCAATCAAGGAATCCTTGCATGCATGCAGAGAAGATGGGCGCTTGAAGCTGCAATATATTCAGTCAGATGATATTATCCAGGAGAACAAAGAGAAAGAGGAAAGTATAGAGGGAGTTGAAGATTGGGAAGATCAAAATGCTTGTAATCTTGTCAACGGTTCTGGTGAGGCAGGTAAAGGAATCAACGGTGGAGAGATTGTTGAAGATGAAGATGAAGGTGTGGTTAAGTTCCAATAGTTGAGGAAACTTGATGTTGTCCATGCTTTTGCAAAACTCTCCTTGCTTTATTTCTTCTACTTTAACTCTGCAAAGTAGAATAAAAAGGAGGTGGACAGGATCATCTCTTCCATAGCTTTTTTCATATGTAATTTATCCCCATCACCTTGAGATTCATCATGTATATTAAGTTTTTCTGACATTTTTCCTGTACTGCAATCATTATTTATATGCTAGAGCGAACTTAAATCTAATCCAACCCAAGGCTGAGAAGGCCTAAAGTATTCAAGTTAAAACTGAAATTTGGTGCAACAAGTAATTAGCTTAGATAAGAAATCCAGTAGCACATAACATATAGGCCAGAGAGTGCTAGAGTATCCTTCACTTGTGTTCAATTTGAATTTAAGGTGATTGTTGTACATAAGAAAGAAGTGCAGAACGAAGACCACGGAGTCTCCTGCAGGCTGCAACTCTGTTCCGATTCAACATTTGATACGGTACCTCAGTAAATAAAGTTGGGCATAAAACGAGGAGTGCTCATGACGATAATTAATCCTGACATGGGTTGATGTAGAAACACTCTACCACAATGTTGTCACTACATATCTAAGAACTCAAAGAAATCTATGAGTATATTATATGGTCTACATACTTCTACGCAGTAAATACCTCCCCCTTCCTCTCAAAGCCAAAATCATTAATTCATAGATAATAAAATCTAAGAGCGGACAGGTCCAGATATCTGATCACCAGGTTGATTCTCTTAAGACAATAAAGGAAAGATGCCCTGAAAATATCAAACAATACAAAAGCAGAAATCTGTGCTAGACAGTGACTTGAAGTGACATTCAGCACTTTGCATACTTATCTCTAGATGGCAGAACACGATTCTGCACTGTGACTTAGACAACCGACTTGTAGAGCAGGCCATTTACAAATTCCTTCCGCGTCATTGTATAATGTATAGAATACAGGGGAGAATCCAAGCGCAACCAACGATCTTAAATAAGTAACTTGAGAAAATATCAGGTAGAAGGTGAAGCCATGAGTGTTAAGTGTGAATTCCACATGGTTCATCATTTCATCCTGTATGAACTTATAAGTTTATTTTAGAAATAAAAAATAAATAAAAGAAGATACTGAGACAAAAGAGTAGAAGTCTAAAATTTTATAAATCAAAGCTATGTAGTACCTGGTCAGAAAATAAATTACGAAATTGAAAAATTAGAAATGAAGACCTGAATCAATTTATGCATTTACTAATTATACAAGCAACTCTATCAAAGCTGCAGATCAAATTAGCCTTCTTAGTTCTGGTACACGAGATCCATGAAGATGTTCTTCGAAACATATAGACTAGAAGTTTTCTTCTTTGCTTAATCATCAACTCATGGTCTCATCATATTAGACTATTTTTTTTATGATGCATTGATCTAAATGTCTTGCTTTTTTGCCCACTGATTAGTTTTTACGGAATATAATTCATGTCGTTTCAGGATTACTAGTTAGCTGATTCAAAAGTATATCAACCGTGCTCCCGTCAGGACCCTATGGACCAATATTTGTATCTTGAAAAGTACTAAGCAAACGTGAAACTTATCATCTAAATTTGGTATCTTCTCGCAAACATTGAAGCAAGATAATTCTTTGAAACATTTAGGACTAGAAAGAAAATTCTACAAGTAAAACTCATTCGCAAGTCGGAAAATATAGGCAAACTTGACATCAATTAGAATTTGTTTTACAATTAGCATAGGAACATGAAATTTCACCTAATATAATTGGATCTCTTGTGATCCCAAATCATCTTCCAAAAACAGCAACTGATGAAAAGGAGGGTACGCATAGAGAAAATTATTAAATGGATGCATTAAAGCATAGGAAAGTTCTCAATTTCAAATTAAACATGAACTGAATTTCAACTTCAAATCCCAACCAACTTGGAATCTCAAATTATTATACTTTCACAAAGAACCTGGTTAACGGCCAACGGGTAACCAGGTGTTTTCAAAGGCATAATTTGCAAATGGCTGGTGAGGGGGCGGGAATGCAAATGTGGGTGTTTAGGCAGTAATATACACGATAATTAACTTTTTGTGTGCTAAATTCACACACTAGTCTAAAACATGTACATAGATGGTCTTTGCGGGGTAAACGGTGACATCTATGATATCGTTCACCTACTCATGCTGGAGGTGGATTTACAGGGTATCTATATAAGATAGAGAACACGCAAAAATTCAGATGGTGAAGGACAGCAACACATTCAAAATACTGGAGAGAGAAAACGGACATTTAAAAAGATCAGTTGAGAAACATTGATTTGGCTGAATCTACACAGCATAGTATCAATGATAAGACCTAGAAATTCGGGCTTCCACTTCACTAAAATATTAAACAGATTTTTTAGGTGCTTTAGACATGGTTTTTTTGGTTATTTTTCGTCATCAACTGGGAGTCTGATACTCATAAGTAACTACTGAAGTACTGACAAGGCAACTGCAGAATGTCCAATTCACCTAGTTCTGGACTTCTTCTGGTTTCTTCTTTGATTGAACATACCATCCCAAGGCACCCAAGCCAGCAGCAACTCCAGCTAGAAGTACATAGTTTCGGGTTTTGTCAGTTGAGACTCCAGGGTTTGAGGAGGTCTGTCCAGTAGCTTTAGCCTCAGATGCAGATCCAGAGTCTCCAGAACCGGTTGGTGGCTTCTCTTCTGGATTAGGACCCTACAAACAAACCATCAACAATATTTTCATATTACATTTTCTGGCTCAAGACTAGAGCTACTATCCAACCTGAATGAATTTGACAATTCATGAACCTGGGGTTAACATAACATGGCTTCCCAGTTCCCACACTCTTTAATGTCTAAACTAATATACGAGACAGTTGCTCTAATGGCGGGATGATATGTTGTTCAATCAGGAAACTGAAAATTAAATTAAAGTATAGCCAATTTTTTCTCTCTTCATGACATAAAATCTCCTACTAGTGCTTCACCCATATCTATGACTTCCAAGTCAAGTTATCATACTGCTGCAGACTTGCACCTACCAAAAGGAGTGCAACACCACTTGCAAAATACCATCACCCAATGCACAAGCATATATAAACAAGAAAAAAAATGATGTAGACTGAGAATACCTTGCGGGCGAGCTTCTCCAACTTATCTTTTTCCATTTTCTGCAGTCAAGAAGAAAGGATTAAAGTTACAAATTGCGATACAAAATTCAGGGGAAACGAAATATTTATTTAGATCACAGCAGAGCATTGCAAAATATAACATGATACAAAGAATATCTACAAATTACAAATATTTTACAAATTGTTAGACATACTTATTCAATTTATAATACATCTTACAATAATTATAAAAGAATAAATACAATTATAACAAAGAAGTCTACACAAATATTAAAGTACAATTACAAACATCATGTGCACTGCACAGATTAAAATTTTGTACAATTATAACACAGAAGTCTACACAAATAATAAAGTAAAATTGTGCACATGTTAAAACTTGTATAAATTACAATCAAATTTAAGTACAAAGGACAATGAACTGGTATAACAACGTAAAAGTACCACCAATGTACACAACAATATATACAATGGTAACATAATCTTCATTAACCAAATTAGAAAGAAACAAGCACAACACAAAAAGCAGAAAACAAGGCAAATCACTTGAAAGAAAGGAAACACACTGATACACATAGATACATATAAATATTTAAAAGGAGAGAAGCATTAACACCAGCTATGAAGTACCTTAATATAGACATTCTCAGCAGCTTTTTCCTCCTCACTCAATATCTTTCCGTTACTTGAGAACCTACGAGACACGAACCTAGCAAGCACCCTTGAAGACATTGTCCTTACCCTGCAAAAATGATCAAAAAGCCAATGTATGTTCTATTAAACAATACCCAAATTATCTTACGCCTAATACTCTAGCACTCAATCATTAACTACCAATTTCATCGAGCTTAAACAATATATTAAAATAAAATAGTCTTATATCATCTATTTTACCAAACATATATGACAGCATAAAATCTTCCCAAAACGAATCACTTAATAAATGTAACAAATCGTATAACATCATAAGAGACAACGAATAAGTACTTAGAAACCACGAAAGTGAATACTAAACAATACCAACAAAACAGTACCAGATGCAGATACAAAAGAACATAGATAAATTCAGTGAACCGACCATAATCATGTTCATAAGTATATCAACAAAAACGCATATTAGCCGATTACACAAACAAACACTTAAATTAAATCCTTATAGCTTCAATTTACAGAGTATGTTTAGGCTTACTTTGTACCACACACCTCCAATTAACAACCAAATGCTCAAGTGTAACAAATAATCTTCAATTTCACGGAATATAAACACCTATCTACGCAATTTAGGCTTATATCGTGAGCTTTAGCAGGACATTTTCTGTTCCAATTACTTGCTAACTAATATAATTAAACATATCAAGCAACATTTCGAAAATCGAAGTACACTACACATCCTGACATCCACAAACAACATCATAAACCGAATTTTAAGTGCATCGCAAATACAGGACAAGTTAGTATGAAATGGCATCAATATGAAGATAAGCTCCAACACAACAACGCCACAACTATTACACACAAACACAGGAGAGAGAGACAGGATCGTGATTAGTAGATAAGCTAACTTAAAAAACGACCAAACAAACACACAGAGAGAGGGAGAGAGATAGGGAGAGAGAGGGAGAGATAGGGAGAGAGAGGGAGAGAGAGAGAGAGGAGAGAGAGAGAGAGAGAGAGAGAGAGGGAGAGAGGGAGAGAGAGAGAGGGAGAGAGAGAGAGGGAGAGAGAGAGGGAGAGAGAGAGAGCCTGAATTAGGCAAACCCTAAGCTACAAACGGATAACAAGCATAAAAATACAAACTAATTGAAGGAAGCTACTAATTAAATCAAGTATTTGCATATAAATACAGGTATGTATGTATATTTACCGAGAAAGCTTGGTGTTGGCGGTGGAACTTTGTGCACAGAGGAGAGAGAGAGAGAGAGAGAGAGAGAGAGAGAGGGAGATTAGGATGCTTTACTTGCTTTGTAGAAGATACTAGAGACCAGACTTAGCTCTTTTATAACGATTTTCGTGTTTATTTATTTTTTCCACTTCATATTTACCAATTTACCCTCTATCCGTAATTTGATTTGTTCGTTCACCACATGATTTACATTACATAATTTACATTACATTAATTTTTGTTGCCATTTTTTCTTGGTACAAAAGTAATTTAAATTATTTTCACTTATTAATAATATTATTTTTGGACAGTTGTTAGAATAAAGAATAATTTCTTCTTTCCTTTTTGTTATAACTTACAATTTTAAGTTTTGAAACATCACCCTCATTTCTAAATTTCACATCGGTTATGAGTTAGTAACTAATTTTAAATCGTTATATTTTATACGAGTTAGAATAAAGTTATATTTTTTGTAGTATTTATGCACTTATGTTCTGTTCATTTATTTATCTTAATTTCAGGATACTTGGGATGTGAGCACAAAGGTATAGAGCAAAACCAAAGGCAAGGCTGCTATAATAATGGATGACATTGTGGAATCACAAAATAACAAGAAGCTCTAATTAGTCTTTATTTTAGTCTTTTGTAAACGATGTAGGTCACTCTTTTTCCTTCTTGAGTTCTTGAGTTTTTTCCCATAGGGTTTTACTCTTGTGAGGTTTTAACGAGACCTTCTTTTGGTGGGTTATCTTTTCAGACATTAAAGGTGATATTGTCTAAACTTCCGGGAGTACTTGCTTACTTTTCGACTAGATAATATACTTTTTTGAATGAAGGAAACTCTGTTCCTCCGGACTTTGTATCTTTGATACTATTTATCAATGGAAAAGTTTCCTCTTGACAAAAAAAAAAAAATTTAAGTTATCCCAGATGAGCTCATTATTTGTTCCATAATAAATTATCGTGAAAAGCGTGACACAAAAATTTAGAAAAAATTAATCAAGTTCTTCTACGTTGTCGTTTACCGGTCTCAACAAAGACACTGGAAAAATACTTAAATGTTGTAGATGTTACATGTTTATTACGGCTAATCACTGTCTCCGTATCAACTAGCTTGATGTTTCGATACTATCATTACCATTGGCCTCGACCTCACTATCATCTTCATTACCGATTTTCCTTTTCTTTGGTTTCACTTTTTGTTGGTTCCTCTTTCTTGGGACTCTTTTGGCCTCCTTCGCCTTTGAGACTGTCAATCTTTTTACAGTAGTCTTTCGCCTAAACTCTGTAAAAGAAGTCGAGAGAGTGGGTAATTTAAATGTACATGACTAATTTGTTAAAGTTGTTTTAACTGATTACACTAAGATCAAACAAGAAAAACAATGTTGACGAGACCTTAGTTCCTGCATGTAAGATCTGTTTCATGCACTGAGAAAGAAACTTGCCACCAGCATAAGCATTAAGAAAGCCAACAAACTTAAAATGTTGTACAGACCCACAACTTGACAATTATGCAGAAAATAAACCTACAGTGAAATGTTTCTTTAAGAGTATTCCCCATTCTTCTAAGCCTAAATAACTGGCCTTTTAAAATGTTTAGTAGCTTTAGTGAAGCCTTTTAATACAATTGTATAAATGTCAATGTTCTGCAACTTGAATTAACACTTAGTGAGTATAAGCTAAGATCTCTTTTTTGTTAAGGGAACATATGTCTTGAACTCAACAAGGAGTAAGAGATCTATCACAAATATCACACAATTATACCGTAAAAATTCTAAAACTCAGCGAAAAATTAGGACGCCTAATAACGATCTTACCCCCTCAGCCCTGGATACTCATGGGTGCTCTAAAGAATCGACCCAATTAATTCTCATAGGAAGCGACCATACTTCCACCCCTAAGTATAAGTTTATAAGTTTAAATTTGCACAATAAAAACGAATATTTACTTAAATTATAAGTTTATAACACTTAAACAAATGACAGCACATACTTTTGTAAACATTGGAATAACTCATTTATCACATTAAAAACATTCATAAAATTTAATAAAATTTGCGAATTCAGAAGAATATATATGTGCTTCTGATTACTAAAATTAACATATTTTTCAATTAGCTAAATGAAACTGAGGACTAGAGTGCAACTTTGATCAATTGATGTTGAAAGGAGTAATATGTTATTGTGTGAAAAGAAAGAGACATTTGAGCATCTCAGCTTCAGCATCTCGGTTTTGACTGTTGGTTCTGTGGTGGGTTCTTTTTCGGCCTTCTTTGTCTTTGTCCCCAATTCTGTCGAAAACTGAGGGACGAAATCGGTGGGAGTCTAAGGAGTTATGCGAGTTCTCAACTTGGTCAACTTCATTTAGCCGAGCTTCCTTGTACATCCGGATTGCGTCAGCAAGCTGGTCCCCGGTCAAATTTTCCATGAGTCCGGGTTCCATGTTGACATCCGTGTATTTGAACTTGTTAACTTCAATTTCAATCCGGGCATCTCCCGACCGAATTATTTGGGATGCCAGGGTCAGGACTGGTGGTGGTTCAATAATTGGGTTTGTGGGTGGTTCTTGTCTTGGGGTACTGGTTGCGGGCCTCATTGTAGATTTGCTTCCTCGAGCCATGGTTCAAGAACAACAATTTTGCACAATTTTTGACACAATTTATAACAATTTTCGATGACAAAGAAAATCACAACTAGATCTGGGTTTACTTAATGAAGGTAAATCAACGTATGCATGCCCTTTCTGGGTTTAACGTTTCTCTAAGCAAGAAAATTGGTTTTCAAGACAGATCTATAGGAGAGTAATGTAGATCTAAGCAACAACTGGAGCAAGAAAGCTAGATAATGCTAAACAAGGCTAAAAATAAACAGATCTGGGCTAAATAAGGTTAAGAAACATGCATATGTTAAAGAGGTTGGCTAAGGAGTTCATTTTCATGGTTACAGAAGGTGGGTTTGTTTAGATCTTACTGGATTTAACTAGGACTCCTTCAAAAATGAAGGAGCTTGTTGATGACGGTGAGTCCAGTGGCACCGAGACCAAAGGACAGGGTTCCCCTCCTTCTAGCGCCAAATGATAACTCCAAATCCTGATCTAGCTCTTTCCGGCCGATCCCACGCCTGGAAGCGGTGCCGCTGCGGTTGGGACTCTGCAAAACAACACCGGAGGGGGGTTGGGACCCTGGCGGCGCCTCCGGCGTGAGAATAAGTAATGGCTTTGGAAAGGGAGACAGGACCATAGAGATATCTAAATGTGGAGGGTGTATGTATAGTGTGTGTATAATATAGGCTAAGTGTGTCAAAGAGAATGTAACCCCTAGACCTCTTTTCCTTGGTCTATTTATAGGCCAAGAATTAGGGTTTAGGGGTTGTACCTGCAATCATGAGCGTTGAATCCTAGGTAGGTAGGACACCTGGGTGATGTTGATGGATTGCACGTGTCCAGGTCCTGGATTGTGGTGTCGTGTGCCAGGCTCCTGCTGGCGTGCGGTTTAAATAGGAAATAATTGTCCCAATCATTAGGTATCCTTACGTGTCGTTATCGGGTGTGGACATCAATGATGACCTAGGCATGTCACGTAACAAGGTATAGATTTTCTCACACAGGATATTGCCCTTGTCGCCAGGAGAGAATTAAACTTAAAGCTTGAGTCATAGCCTGGGAATGAGTCCGGATTGGTACGTAGGTCATGACTCCGAGATGAGTCTGGACTAAGAGGTGAGCCATGACTAGAATGGTAATCCGGGTTCCCGGTGACTCCTGGCTCAGAGGTAAGCCCGGGCTATGCATAGCCTATCATTTGCCCCCCACTCCCTTATTAAGATTTTCTGGATGGGGGAGTAGAAAATCCTAAATAGGTAACTTTGAAGAAATTCTTGGCTTAATTGTTGCCCCCAAACCCGGATTATTATCAGGAATGGCAATCCGGTGTTAAGGGTAAGTCATGGTTCTTTCTTAAGTCCGAAGCTAAAAAATTCTTGGCTTGATTGTTGCCCCCCCAACCCGGATTGTTATCAAGAATGGCAATCCGGTGTTAAGGGTAAGTCCTGATTCTTTCTCAAGTCCAAGGCTGTAGACCTTGGGTAACTTGGAAAAAATTCTTGGCTTGATTGTTGCCCCCCAACCTGGATTGTTATCAAGAATGGCAATCCGGTGTTAAGGGTAAGTCCTGGTTCTTTCTTAAGTCCAAAGCTGAAGGCTTTGAGTAACTTAGAAAAAATCCTTGGCTTGATTGTTGCCCCTCAACCCGGATTGTTATCAAGGATGGCAATCCGGTGTTAAGAAAAAATCCTTGGCTTGATTGTTGCCCCCTAATCCGGACTGAATGGCGCATTTTTCGTTCTGGAATGTGAAACGATTCCAGTTTTCCCCCCTTTTCTTTTTGAAAAAGTACTTCCCCTTTTTACCTCGGGAATCGGTGTTACTGTTGTCGCATTAATTACTCCTGTCTTTTCTTTTTCTTCTGTTTTTCCTTTTTGTACTTTTATTTTCTTGCCCACCAATGGGATGCTGCCAGCTGTCACTACAGGGGTTATCTTTATGCCTTTATAAAAACCTTCTTCTCATTTCCCATTTGTCTTTTATTCTCACCCGAAAAGTTTCTCCGGTGATCTCCTTTTCCAGCGACTGTCGCGTTTCTCTTGTGAAGCCATCTTATTCTCCTGCTTGTTTGTAAGTATCTCTCTTCTCATCGTCTTTTTAATCGGTCTTTTGCACTATTTTTGCCTCATTTTCATCTGGAATCGATTTTATGCCACAACTGTTCATCTTCGATTTTGACGGTTGTGTCGATGTCTGTTTGTGTTTATAATGTTCTATGTGTGTTTTTTGGTTCTTCGAGTTTGTTGTTTTGTGGTTGCATATGATTTTAACTGTTTGGTTTCGATTTTTGGTTCTGGGTTTCAAGGATCCTCTTTTGTGTTCTTGGCTGAAATTTTGTGTGTATCTGTATGTATATTTGTTTTGATCTTGTTTTTGTAGTATGTGTTTGGTTTAGTTGTTTTTGACGATTCATGTTTCTGTGGCTTTGTATCTAATCCGGACTTGGTTTAATCCGAACAATTTAACTGGTTTATGAATTGGCTAGTATTTGATCCGGTAGTGGTAGGGGATAGGAACCGAATGTTAACTGCTAGGTAACAGAAGTATATATGACTGAAAATATGTAATCCGGGCTGAAATAATAAAACTTACTTCGAATTGATCTTTTCAGGTTTATGGTTCGGATTAAGGCTCGTGCAAATCGCGGCCGCCGCGTTCTTAGATCCCTTTCTGACCCTCCTAGCTGTACCGAAACCCCAACTGCTACTAATCCGGACTTTGTAGAGTTATTTTGGTGTAAAATGGCAAAAAAGAAGAAACAGTCCGGACCTCTAGTAACCCAACTTTTTGTCCATGAACCTCCACGGGGTGGTGTGCTTAGTACTCCGGACGGATTTTGGTCAGATACGAGTTATTTCTTTGTGAAGAAGGATCCGGATGTAGAGCAAAAATTTTACTATAGGGATCTTAGTACATGTTATAGAAACCATCAGGAGTTTGGCCATCCCGGACCCTATGATGAAGCCGAATTTGATTTCACTTTTTCCAAGATGGGTATTAGTGAGGCCCCCTACCCCTTGAAAGAAAAGTTCAATAGTCTTCCTGATATTCAGATGGACAAGTTGGTCCGGGCTGCGTTCCACCTAGGGCCTGAGATTAGCTGGAGATGGCCACAGCCCGGGGAGAGGATTTACCATCGGCCGAAAGATGGTTATGTTGGAGTGTGGCTGGAGACGCTACGGTCCGGATGGAATCCTAGGTGTCATCAATTTGTAAAACACCTTTGTAAATATGTTTATAGAATTTCAATAATGCAAATTACTCCCAACGGTGTGAAGTGGATAACTTGGTTCTTGGCGTCTTGTAACAAGATGGGGGTACCAGCCCACTCTGCGACTTTTCCACCAGCTTTTTAAGCTAGTGCAGTCCAACAAGGCGCCTTTGTATGAGATCCGGTTTCGTGCAGAAGAATGTGGTTACCCGTCGGGTGCCGCCAAACCGGTTATTCAGCAATCCACTCTAAAGTTTTGGAATGGGGAACTTATCTTCTTAAAGGGCTTGGATTTGGGATTTTTGCCCCATATTGTTGCTGATGTGGAGGCCGAGGTGTTTGATGTATATACACTCGAGGGAGAGGCCTTGGCTCAAATTCACAAGTTCTGTGAATGCCTTGGTTTCCAAATGACTCAGGATAGCTTTATGAAACACGATTTATTGTTTGAGCTTGGATGTAAGTTGTTGTAATTTTTCTTTCTGTTAACTATACTAATCCTTTTGATGTATTGATATTTACTATTTCCTTTCCATAGGTTTGCCTTTCTTTCAACCCGAACTGTACGACATCATGTCTTGCAATTCACTTGCTGCCTCTTTTAAGAAACTCGGAGGTGTTCACAGCACTAAGAGTCCGGGCGATGTTGGGGGGTCCGGTTCCAGTGCGTTGAAGGAGGGTGGTGCCGAGTCTGTTGCCCCGAATGCTCATCAACCCGAACCTTTGGTTGATGTTGCTGATGTAGAAGTTGTAGAAGACCTGGAGCAGCGCTCTTTGAAGAAGAGGAAAATTCATGTGGGAAGGAAACCGCCTGCAAAGGCGAAGGTTACTGTTGACAAAATTAATGTTGATGATGATGTGAAAGGTCCGGATAAAGAGCCTATCCGAATCGGGAATTTTACTCTGGAGCAACTTGCTGGTATGTGCGCTGATATTCCTACTGACTCCGATTTCGAAGAAATGGAAGATGCTGGTAGCAATGCTTGCCTGAAAAGCCTTGTTGGCCATTGGGCACATGTAAGTTGTTTCTTGTTGAAAGTTATCTGTATTCTTTGTGATTCTGTCTTTTCATTGGTTGGTTTCGATTTGTGTTTTGTAGACTGGTAGCTTAATCAGCGCGCTTGCAAGCGTTATCATTGCTGAGCGGAAATCTGCACAAGAGTTCGCAAACCAAAAGGATGTCCGGCTTCGAGATTTGGAGCTTGAAATTGCTTCCCTGAAAACCCAGAATGTCGAGAAGGAGTCCGAGTTCGCCTCCAAATCATCCGGGCTTCAAGCTGAAATTTTAAAGAGTGAGAAAAGGGCCAATGACCTGGATGAGGTCAACAAGCAACTTGTTTTGGAAAATGCCAAGTCTCGTGAAGCTGTCATAGCCGATTTCAAAGGAGGTCCGGAGTATGACCAAGATGTTGCGGATGCTGCGACTCCCGAGATTCTCCGAGCTTGGCTTGTTTCCGAACGCCATGTCAAGACTGATCCAAATGCCAATTGGGATTCTTTTGTTGGTGAGTTTTTGGCTGCAAAGCTCTCCATCGAGCAAGGGAAAGGAGAGCCTCAGCCTTTTGATGGCCATGTTCCGAGTTTCCTTCTAGCTTCTTCCAACCCGGTTGTGCCTTCTTCGGATGATCATGGTGTCTAGATCTTGTCATATCTTTTGAAAATTTTGTGTCAGAACTCTGTAACCGTGAACTTTGTTTTGTTTCTGCTCTCAACTTTAGGGATGTTTCCGGGCTGTACGGCCAACCCGGGTCCCTGTATTTGCTTTAACTGTTTTGTGTAATCGTTTACAATCCAGCTCTTGATATTTTTCATATCTTTTCATATTTCTGTTCTAAATTTATATTGCTCGTGAGTCCGGTCTCATAGCTTGGTTCTGAGCCGGACTCATTGTTTAGTACTTGGAATAAAATCTAAGATTTTAGTGCATATTGCTCTTGAGTCCGGTCTCATAGCTTGATTCTGAGCCGGACTCGTTTCTTTTGTACTTAGGATGAAATCTAAGTGTATTGTTTTATTGCGTATTTCTCGTGAGTCCGGTCTCATAGATTGGTTCTGAGCCGGACTCATTGTTTAGTACTTAGAATAAAATCTAAGATTTTAGTGCATATTGCTCTTGAGTCCGGTCTTATAGCTTGGTTCTGAGTCGGACTCTTACTTAGAATAAGATCTAAGTAAATGATTTTTGCTTATTGCTCGTGAGTCCGGTCTCATAGCTTGTTTCTGAGCCGGACTCTTTCCTTTTGTACTTAGAATAAAATCTAAGATTTTCATTTGGTGCATATTGCTCATGAGTCCGGTCTCATAGCTTGGTTCTGAGCCGGACTCTTTCTTAGAATAAGATCCAAGTAAATGATTTTTTGCTTATTGCTCGTGAGTCCGGTCTCATGGCTTGGTTCTGAGCCTGACTCTTTTCTTTTATACTTAGAATAAAATCCAAGTAAATGGTTTTATTGCTTATTGCTCGTGAGTCCGGTCTCATAGCTTGTTTCTGAGCCGGACTCTTTTCTTTTGTACTTAGAATAAAATCTAAGATTTTCATTTGGTGCCTATTGCTCATGAGTCCGGTCTCATAGCTTGGTTCTGAGCCGGACTCTTTATTGGTTTTGGTGCGTATTGTTGGGGACCCTGGCTGCAATATTTGCCTATGGCTCCGCGCCAGGGTTACTAGTTTTGCGTATTGCTAGGGACCCGGGCTACATGTTATGCCTATAGCTCTGAGCCCGGGCCATTACAAGAAATTAAATTTTACTGTAAGTTAAAAAATACATGATAATATGAAAACAAAACAAAACAAAGAGACCGGTTTTATTTATAGAAAAATCAGGAATACAAAGCTCTTATTCTAATCTGGGCTTTTGGGAGCTCCTTATTCTTTATCCGGTCGCTGCAATCTTCTTACTGGTAGAATTTTCGGAGTCTAAGGCCATGCCAAGTATTGGGGACCTCAGAACCATCCATATGAACCAACTTGTATGTTCCAGGCCGGAGTACCTCCCTTATCTTGTAGGGTCCTTCCCATTTTGGCATGAGCTTGCCAGTATTAGTAGGGTCGGAAGCTTCAGTATCACGAAGGACCAGGTCTCCAACTTGAAAGTTCTTAACCCGGGCCTTCTTCCCAAAGTACTCTCTAGTTTTTTCCTTGTATTTTTCCATCCTCTCAATAGCTTGATCCCGGACCTCGTCAATCAATATCAAGTTAGTCTGCAACCCTTCTTCGTTAGCTATTTCTTCAAAATTTATCGCTCGATGGGAGGGATTTCCGACTTCAATGGGTAGTAAAGCTTCAGTGCCGTAGGCGAGTTTGAATGGGGTTTCATCAGTGCTAGTCCGGGGACTAGTCCTATATGCCCATAACACGTTTGGCAGCTCCTCAGGCCACTTATTCTTACTTTCTTGTAACCTCTTCTCAATTCCTCTAAGCAAAATCCGGTTTGTAACTTCAACTTGGCCGTTTCCTCTTGGATATGCAACGTATGACTTTTTGTGCTTAATCCCTCTTTCTTTCAAGTAACCTTCGAATTCGGACCCCACAAATTGTGGCCCATTGTCAGAAACTAGAACCATTGGTAGCCCGAACCTCATTAATATGTTGTCCATAAACCGGATGCAATCCTGTTGGTTGATTGTTCTCATTGCCTTAGCTTCAGCCCACTTGGTCATGTAATCAATTGCCACCAGCAAATATCTCAGGTCGCCTTTAGCCCGGGGAAACGGACCCATGATATCAATACCCCAAACTGCAAACGGGATAGGAGACAGGACTGAGGATGGTAAGACCGGGCTCTGTCTAGGTACATTGCTGAAAAGTTGACAATTCTTGCACTTTTTCACAAACTCAACAGCATCATTATGAATTGTAGGCCAGTAATAACCCTGTCTTATAATCTTGTGTGCTAGGGCTTTTGCAGAAAGATGATCACCACAAATCCCTTCATGAACTTCTTGCAGACAGTATTGGGCTTCAACCGGACTAACGCACTTCAGGATAGGAGACGAGTAAGTCCGGCGATACAATAATCCTTCTTCTAGAAAAAACTTAGCAGATTTGGCCTTCAACCTTTGAGCTTGGTTTTTATCAGACGGGAGGTCCCCCTTTTCCAGATATGAGACTATTGGGGTCATCCAATTAGGCTGGTCGTCAATCTCCATTATTTCCTCCTGCTCCACCGTAGGTTTTTCCAACTCTTCGAAATAAACCGAGCTGTCCAATTCTGATTCTGGACCAACTTTGACAAAATATCAGCCTGAGCATTGTCTTCTCTGTTCACCTGTATTATCTCAACATTGGCAATCTGGGCCAGATGACTCTGTACTAGAGCTTGGTACCGGGCTAGAGTAGGATCCTTCACAACATATTCTCCACTTGTCTGCTTTACCACGATCTGCGAATCACTAAAAATATTGAGCTTTTTGATTCTGAGAGTCCTGGCTAGACGGAGTCCTGCCAAAAGTGCTTCGTATTCAGCTTGATTGTTGGTTGCTGTGAAATTGAATGAAATGGCTTGTTTGATCAGGAATCCATCCGGGCTCTTTAGAATGAGTCCAGCCCCGGACCTCTCATTAGTCGAAGAACCATCAACATGTAGTGTCCAAAACTCTGGATCCTGGTTGCTATCTTCTCCGGGTTCAGTAGTCATTATAGATGGGGTTATTTCTGGAAACGAACATTCTACAACAAAATCAGCTAGAGCCTGGGCTTTGATTGATGTTCTTGGGACAAAGATGAGTGAAAATTGGCTCAACTCCACAGCCCAATTGACTAATCTTCCTGAAACATCCGGTTTGTGAATTATCTTCCGGAGTGGTTGATCAATAATGACTTTGATTTCCCTTCCTTGAAAGTAATGTCTTAGCTTGCGTGATGCAGTTATCAAAGCAAAGGCAAATTTTTCCAGGTTTGGGTAGCGTGTTTCAGCATCCTTGAGCACTTGGCTCACTTAGTAGACTGGTTTTTGTTGGCCCTCATGATCCCGGATAAGGGCCGCCCCAACAGCCAGGGTTCCTGCAGACAGGTAGAGACTAAGGGGTTCTCCAGGTTCTGGCTTGGTCAGGATTGGTGGTGCAGCTAGGTATTCTTTAATTGATTCCAAAGAACTTTGACACTCCGGACTCCAAGTAATATTCTTCTTTTTCTGGGCCCCTTTCAACAGTGTAAAGAAAGGCAGACAACGCTCGGCAAGTTTAGGAATGAACCTTCTTAGAGCCGCCAAAGACCCAACTAGCTTTTGTATATCCCTTTTAGTCTGGGGTTCCTTCATTTCCCTTATAGCCTTGATTTTTTCCGGATTAGCTTCTATCCCTCTCTGGCTAATCATGAATCCCAAAAAATTTCCAGCTTCCACCCCGAAGGTGCATTTCTCCGGGTTAAGCTTCATTTCTTGTTTCCTTAGGTTGTCAAAGCATTCCTTCAAATCAGCGATATGGTTTTGAACTTTGGTGGATTTTGCTATCATGTCGTCAACGTAGGATTACAGGTTTCTTCCTAGATGACTCTTGAAAATTTCCACCATTGCTCTCTGGTACGTGGATCCAGCGTTCCTTAGTCCGAATGGCATGAGTTTGTAGGCATATACAGCCCGGTGTGTGATGAATGCAGTCTTGGCTATATCAGCCGGGTTCATTTTAATTTGATTGTAACCGGAGAAGGCGTCCATGAAGCTCAGCATGACATGCCCGGCTGTCGCGTCTATGAGTTGGTCGATGCTTGGAAGTGGGTAAGGATCTTTTGGACAGGCAGCATTTAGATCAGTGTAGTCCACACACATTCGCCACTTTCCGTTTGGTTTCTTGACTAAGACTACATTTTCAAGCCATTCCGGATACTTTATTTCACAGATTATATCGGCTTTGAGGAGTTTTTCAACTTCTTCGTCGATTGCCTTTTGTCTTTCCGGGGCAAAGTTCCTCCTCTTCTGCTTTACTGGCTTTT
Organism: Heracleum sosnowskyi; assembly: GCA_030848705.1. Classification (NCBI taxonomy): domain Eukaryota; kingdom Viridiplantae; phylum Streptophyta; class Magnoliopsida; order Apiales; family Apiaceae; genus Heracleum; species Heracleum sosnowskyi. The sequence goes on from CM061245.1 coordinate 8,911,328, forward strand.
TTCTAGGATCAACATCCAGGCTGTGCATAGCAACAGATTCCTGGAGTCCGGGCATATCGTCCGGGCTCCAAGCAAAAACGCCTGCATACTCCCGGAGTAACTCTGTTAGCTCCTTCTTGAATACGGTGTCCAGCCCGGTTCCAATTTTAACTTTCCTCTCCGGGTTCCCTTCTTCTAGCTCAATGGTCTCGAGCTCAACAGCCGCTTCAACTTTTCCTATTTCTGCCTTGGAGACATATTGCTGAACCCGGGCTTGCACCACCTGGTCAAGGTAAGTCTGGGTTGATGTGTTTTCTATGTTTTGTACTTCCTTTCCGGATTCTTTTTCCTGGTTGTATCTGTGCTTCTTTCTGCTGATGTTCTTCTGGTAAGCATTTGCCTTCCTTTTGTTTTCCGGGTCAGTTTCAGCCATGACCAACGCCTGACCATAGCATCGGCTAGCCATTTCGAAATCTCCCCGGACTTCGCCAATTCCTCCGGGTGTAGGAAACTTGAACTTTAAATGTGGGGTTGATGTTATAGCTTGGAGTCTTGTCAAGGTTGGCCTTCCCAGAATAACATTATAGGAGGAGGGGGTGTTTATGATATAAAACTTGACCAGGTTACTAACCTGCTTCGGGAAAGTGCCGAATAGTACTGGGAGATATAGAGTTCCCTGGATTGGCACCAAATTGTTCCCAAATCCGTATAGTGGGTCTTCTCTACAGTCATTCATCTTCACACTCCCCAGCTGCATTCGATCCATGGTGTGTTTGAACAAAATGTTGACAGAAGAGCCGTTATCAACCAGGACTCTTCTGACCTCATTATCAGAAATATCAAGTGTCACAACAAGTGCTTCATTGTGATTTGGGTTTATTCCTTCGAAGTCCTCTTTGCTAAAGCTTATGACCTGGTCCGGGCAAGTTTGCACCATCATTACCTCATCCCCTGAGTCCGGGCTCCGTGGAGGTGAATTGGACCCCCCATAACAACATTGACAATATTCTTGTCTTTTCCGGACCCCTCTCCTCGATCGGCAACTCTCCGAGCTGTATATTGTCCCATGTTGCCTTTTTTGATTTGGTCTTCCACAAAAAATTTCAAAGATAGGCAATTTTCGGTTGTATGGCCATGGGTTTCATGGTAGTCGCAGTGTTTATTGACTGATCGGTTTTCTGGTGCTGTGAGCATTGGCTTGGGAGGGTAATAGAATGGCTTATCTCGCACTTCTTTCAGAATATCTGTGCGAGCCCGGTTGAGAGGAGTCCAATTAGGTTCAGGTCTGGGCTCACGCTTGGGTTTAGACTGTCCGGACTCAATTTTTTGACTGGAGTCCGGGAGCAGAGCTGGTACTACAAGCTGGGAGCTTTGGATGTAGTTGCTTTGTCGGTTGGGCTTAAATTTTTTATCTTGGTGGAAATTGCTCTTTGGGCGGTCTTCAATCCGGGGTGGGGAGAGTCCTTGCCTGGTCATCCTCATAGCTTGAAGGACATCTGTTTCTTTGATGAACCGGGCTACCATGGAGTAGGCAGCCACCAGGCTCTATGGCTCTTTATGGATGAGGTCAAGGACATACCTCTCATTATTGTCGGGGTCTAGGTTCCTTCGGAAAATTGTAAGGGCTTCACGTTCATCCAGGTTGCTCACATTGTTGATGGCTTCCTGGAAGCGTTTCATATATGTGGCCAATGCCTCTCCCCGAGCCTGCCGGATTGTCTCTAAGTGACACATGTGCATTTCATGGGTTTTATTGGCTCGGAAGCGTCTCAGGAAGGACTCCCGAAACTGCTTCCAATTGTGGATGCTACGAGATGGGATTCTGCTAAACCATCTTTGGGCCCCGGACTTGAGGGTTGATGCGAAAAACCTGCACTTGGTTAGATCATTGTAGTAATATATCATTGCAATTTGCTCAAACTAATTTATATGTTCCTCAGGGTCACCCAAACCATCAAAGGAATCAAAGTTGTAGTGTTTGAGATTTTTCTGCCTTGGTGTTGCTTCGAGGGAGTAGCTGAAGGGTGTTAGTGTATCCCCAATGTCAATCCCCGAATCCTGGCCCACCTTTTTCTGAAGTACATGGATCATGTCCATCAAGTCCTCCTGGGGTTCTTCATCATCTGAGATTATGTCGAGGCCAGGGGCCCGGGTTCTCCTTTTTTCATGAGTTCTGCCCATAATCCGGGCCTCCTCCTCTTGAATTCTTCTTTGGATTTTGAGATCGAGTTTAGCTTGCTCTTCGTTCCGGATTTTTTCCCTCAAGTCAGCTAGTTTTTTGAGCTTCTCAGCTTCAGCATCTCGGTTTTGACTGTTGGTTCTGTGGTGGGTTCTTTTTCGGCCTTCTTTGTCTTTGTCCCCAATTCTGTCGAAAACTGAGGGACGAGATCGGTGGGAGTCTACGGAGTTATGCGAGTTCTCAACTTGGTCAACTTCATTTAGCCGAGCTTCCTTGTACATCCGGATTGCGTCAGCAAGCTGGTCCCCGGTCAAATTTTCCATGAGTCCGGGTTCCATGTTGACATCCGTGTATTTGAACTTGTTAACTTCAATTTCAATCCGGGCATCTCCCGGCCGAATTATTTGGGATGCCAGGGTCAGGACTGGTGGTGGTTCAATAATTGGGTTTGTGGGTGGTTCTTGTCTTGGGGTACTGGTTGCGGGCCTCATTGTAGATTTGCTTCCTCGAGCCATGGTTCAAGAACAACAATTTTGCACAATTTTTGACACAATTTATAACAATTTTCGATGACAAAGAAAATCACAACTAGATCTGGGTTTACTTAATGAAGGTAAATCAACGTATGCATGCCCTTTCTGGGTTTAACGTTTCTCTAAGAAAGAAAATTGGTTTTCAAGACAGATCTATAAGAGAGTAATGTAGATCTAAGCAACAACTGGAGCAAGAAAGCTAGATAATGCTAAACAAGGCTAAAAATAAACAGATCTGGGCTAAATAAGGTTAAGAAACATGCATACGTTAAAGAGGTTGGCTAAGGAGTTCATTTTCATGGTTACAGAAGGTGGGTTTGTTTAGATCTTACTGGATTTAACTAGGACTCCTTCAAAAATGAAGGAGCTTGTTGATGACGGTGAGTCCAGTGGCACCGAGACCAAAGGACAGGGTTCCCCTCCTTCTAGCGCCAAATGATAACTCCAAATCCCGATCTAGCTCTTTCCGGCCGATCCCACGCCTGGAAGCGGTGCCGTTGCGGTTGGGACTCTGCAAAACAACACCGGAGGGGGTTGGGACCCTGGCGGCGCCTCCGGCGTGAGAATAAGTAATGGCTTTGGAAAGGGAGACAGGACCATAGAGATATCTAAATGTGGAGGGTGTATGTATAGTGTGTGTATAATATAGGCTAAGTGTGTCAAAGAGAATGTAACCCCTAGACCTCTTTTCCTTGGTCTATTTATAGGCCAAGAATTAGGGTTTAGGGGTTGTACCTGCAATCATGAGCGTTGAATCCTAGGTAGGTAGGACACCTGGGTGATGTTGATGGATTGCACGTGTCCAGGTCCTGGATTGTGGTGTCGTGTGCCAGGCTCCTGCTGGCGTGCGGTTTAAATAGGAAATAATTGTCCCAATCATTAGGTATCCTTACGTGTCGTTATCGGGTGTGGACATCAATGATGACCTAGGCATGTCACGTAACAAGGTATAGATTTTCTCACACAGGATATTGCCCTTGTCGCCAGGAGAGAATTAAACTTAAAGCTTGAGCCATAGCCTGGGAATGAGTCCGGATTGGTACGTAGGTCATGACTCCGAGATGAGTCTGGACTAAGAGGTGAGCCATGACTAGAATGGTAATCCGGGTTCCCGGTGACTCCTGGCTCAGAGGTAAGCCCGGGCTATGCATAGCCTATCAACAAGTAGTTCATTTCTTAAACGTGTAAGAAGTTCAATTAAATATGATCAATTTAGATCATACCGGTATCTTGCACGGGTATAAAGGTAGTTAGAGATTAATGTCCCGTTTTCAAAGTTATGGACTCTTCAAGTCGTAATACAACAAGCTAACCATAAAATGTAGCCAAGTCTTAAGATCAAATATATAATAATTACATGCAAATTTCATTGTTTCAAAATTGTATATAAATTTTAAGCTGCATTTCATTGTTCAAATTTTGAGTGAGATGTTAGTATTTAAATAATTTCCTTTTATGAATTTTTATTATAAAGTAGGTTAAATCATGTTCAAGATTAACTGTTACCACTGTTACTATTGGAGCTATTTTTAGGGTTTTAGATAAGAAATTCTAAAGAAGAAATACTGAAGAGAAAAACAAAAACAAAGAAGAAAAATACTTGACAATATTCTCATTCATATCCCAATTGAAGAAGAAAATACAATATATAATGCAGCTACTCTCCAGCTTATCTAACTAGGCCCAACTGAATCCTACCAGCCCAACCCTATCTTGGACCCGACCTTTTTATGAGCCCAATTCTATATTCCAGCCCAGTAACAATATGACCCATCAATAGTTCTATCTCACAGTAACCCTATTCATGTACTCTCACACGTCACACACACACACACACTGTTTTTAAGTAAAGACACACACACACACACACACACACACACACTTGCAATTAGATTCCGGCAGCCGATTCCAATTCCGGCAGCTCCGACATCAAATCCGGCAGATCCGGCATCAAATCCGGCAGCCGATGATACTATCCAATTAGATTCTCTATTACAATCATTCTTGAAACTCTGTGTTTCATCCACCACGCCTTCACTTGATTGCGTTTTCGACCGTTTGATTGGATCTTCCGCTTCTGATTGCGAGGAGAATATGATGATCGAGCGTGCCATTCGATTAGGATCGCTGTTGCTTGAAGCCGGAAAGCGATCTGCTCGTAAGCGTGGATCGCTTCACAACTCCGTCGTTTGGCCTCTCCCTGCTGATCTTACTATCAAGGTACATTATTAGTTGTGCCTCTATGATTTATATTATCGGTGAATTTTATTAATTTATCGAGATTATCAATTTATCGGAGGTTAAAAATACACTGTAAATGTATGGAGGTTAAAGATACATTGTTTTATTATTATGTTGGGATTGCAAAAACTATCAAATAATTTAATTTATAGAGATTTTTATGTATAGAGTATGTTTTAGTGTTGATTTCAAGTTTAAATTGTCAGGTTCTATTACCTTTTAATGATTGTTATGTTTAATTTTGCTAAATATCTAGTAGTTTTTGTTACTTGTTTATTAGGGGATTATTAGGTGTACTATCGTGCCGAATGTAAAAACATGTGTTGCTAATTTTTCATTTATTTAAATGAACGTGTTATCTTTTCATGTGCTTTCTCTTCTTCTTGCGTGGTTCTTTTTCGCCAGGTAATTACTGTTCCTAAAGTATGAATTGCTGTTTGTGGATTGCACAATTTGTGGCATTTGGGATTTCATTTAAATTGGTCAAAATTGGGAATCTATACGCTGTAATTAGTGCTCTATCTAACTATATTATTCTGTTTTTGGTATTCTTAATTTTGTGGGTGAACAAATTGTTTTGCTAATTTTCTGATTACTTACATTTTGACCTAGGGCCTGGATATTGGATTCTGCAGATATTGGAGGTTGTTTCTGCGATTTTGTTGAGATTGAACTTGTCGGGGTTGGCCATCGAAAGAGGGATATTAGAATTTTCACTGATTAGTAAGTGTGGACATTATGCAATAATATTCTTGCCTTATGCTTTTGAATTTATTAATCCATTGATGTTTCTTCTGTGTTCTTTGGACTTTTTGGTTATCGATTTTATGTTAGTTTTGGATTTTTGGTTGTCTTTGTTGATTCCGTAGAATTTGGTAAATATGAACATATAAATTAAAAGGATAAAAAATAGAGGAACAATGATATGTAGCTTCATAAAAATGTGCTCTGTCAGCTTAGGGCTCTCTGCGTTTCGCTCATGTTGAGTGTGTTTACATGTATACTACAGCTTTTGTGTTAATAGCATTTTATTCCATGTTCAAAGATATTTCACCCCTGTTCAGACTACTACCGTGCGTGCACTGTTCAAATGCTCCCCTACACACGCAGCCCGTGATTTTATGCTCGGAGCTCGAGAGAGCAGAAGTCAAGGAGTGCCATAGTTTGATTTAGTGGTTTGAGAAACAGAAAGTGAGGATCGAGAGACCGGGGCGGGAAATACTTGATGTGCAGGTATGGATCAACAAACCTCTTTTCTTCTTGTTTGGTTTAATTTTACCGGTTGATTGCGGCACTTCAAGTATGTGGTTGGTATTTGTGGATTGCCTGATTTGTGGAATTTAGGGTTTCATGAATTCGCTTGAATTTGAATAAAAGAATCTACTGGCCTGATGAAATGAGCAGTGATAATGAATGAATTGTTGGTTGAGGGTTTTGTGTCTAGGGACAGTTTACAATGTCTGGAGGATTAATATGGAATATAGATAGAGTCAGACATAGAACACATTATCACGAGTACTTATGGTTCCCCAAACGTTTTACCTGATTAGCATACCTTAAATTATGGAGTTTAAATATTGTAATGTGACATTTTGTTGATATCATCATTTCGATTTAGAAACAAGTAGCATACTGAAACCTTTGATTTCACGGAGGAATTCTCCGTAAAATAGTACAATTGTAGTCGAAAAGTAATTGAGGAATGGAAAGACTAAATTATGCAATTTGAAAAACAAACTTAGACCCCCTGCTATTGGACATTAACATGTTACAGAAAAAACAAATGAGGGTACTGCAAGCTTCACTTGCCTGCGATAGACATAGCCTGCTACAACTGGTAATTGAGAATCAAAGTAATAGAGTCCTCATATGTTGGCTCCCAATACCTAATAGAGTATAGTTTTAACAATATGTTTATTGTGGAAAGGGGAGATGTGGTGATCAAAGAATTTCCAAGAACCAACTCGCTTAGTTTTGTGGATCCCTTACTCATATGCCTTCTGAAATTCACTTTGAACCTTGGAACAGGGATGATCACATTTGAATAAGTTTTACAAAGTAACAAATAGGCAAGCATAACATTTAATTTTCAGCTTTTAATAACAAAAATGAAAGAAAGAATTTTTTAGTGCAAAACAGAACGCCAATTGTGAAACACTGACAAGTAAATTACTGGATAGATTGCATTGAGTACTAAACTAAGGTCCCAAGACTCCAGAATATATAAATATCTACCTCTTATAAAGAGAGTACATGAACTTCAATTAAATAATGAATCATAGATCAGTTAATACACATGTAACCTGTTCATCCGCAAATGATATAATATTGCCTTTATTGCCTGGTGCCTTCATTTAGCGCCTATGACTTTGCAACTACTGTACGTTTACCAAATACTTATATTTTTTATTAAAAAATATGGTATATGACATCCTTATTATATATCACAAGATTCCTCCTGTCGATGTATGCGCTCTGTAATCAGGATTATGCACACATGATCAAGAAATAAGGAAATTAAAGTTTGCCAAATTCGCAGTGATGTTTGTGTCTACATGCAGCTATAGAACAATGTGAATGCCTACATATTATGAATGCTATCATGTATAATATTCTCTTACTCGAATCTTATATGTTTTTTAAGATTTCCGCATCAGGAAATAACATTTTCATTCAATGTTATCTATTTTCTATATAATTAGCATTCATTTTTTAAGCCTTGACCTATTTGAGTATCTCGCATAGTCAATTATGCATGTACAGATTTTGCTGCACTTTATGTACACAAGTAGTACTCCAAGTTCGGGGGTCAACAAGTTTTATAATGTCTTTGGTGGAATAAGTATGAAAAAACACTTCCTGGTGTTGTCATTACTTTTGCTGCGCTTTGTGTACACAAGTAGTACTCCAAGTTCGGGAGTCAAAAAGTTTAATAATTGTCTTTGGTGGAATAAGTACGAAAAAATACTTCCAGGCGTTGTCATTACTTTTGCACCATAACTTACTCAAAAATAACACTTTACAGAATGTACCGAGCAATACCTTCTAACACTCCGTAACCATAGTTATTGTAACCATAGTTATCAGAGGGTGTTGCGCTGAAGGAGAAGAGAGTCGAAGATGGGGTTGTTAAGTAGGAAATACATTACTATTACTGACTTGATTGAAAGATTTTGAATTATTTTGAATTATGATAATTACCTGGATAATGATTGTTGAATATATGTTTAAAGGTTTATAGTTGATTTATATTAATTTATATAGTTTTAGTTAAATTCCATGAACATCTTATATATTATTGGTGAGTGGTGACTCATCTACCTATTGTTATGTGACTTGTGAACATGTTGCAGCTGCTTCTCCGACTATTTTTCAGTTGTACTCAATTCAGACTGTAGAGAAGCAAGCAGAAGAACGAAGGATGTCTCGAGTCTCGACCAAGTACGAGCATGTCAACAAGTGTTGGGTTGTAACTACAAGTTAGTTGGACCAGAAGATAAAGGTATGAACTTTGTTTCTGTGTGCAAAACTTCTCTTTGCCAAATGAGAATCTTATGTTCAAAATTTTATGTAAACAATTGAACAGAAACACTCCAAGCTCTTGCGGAAAGCACATGAATGTGTCGATTCAGTTCTTGAGTTGAATAAAAGGTCTTTTACAGTTTAAAAGTTTGGTATGTTGGGTCATTTACTCACATTTAATCGCAGACTGACATATAAATTGTAAAATATGCATTCACGTTTGTCGTCACTTTGCAGTTGCCGAGTGTGTGGATTTGAAGGTAAAGTACAGTGAAATAGTGAATAACAAGCAAAGCGAAGAAAGCTTCAAAATGAAGTTAAGGATCTGAAAGGTTTACTATAGTAGCCTATAATTTGTATATTCGTATAGTGATTCTTGAATGGCGAATGCTAATTCTGGATTCTCATTGGGAAATATTAGGTTGTTTTGCCATTGTTGCCCTTTCAACAAGGCAGAGACATCGATGAGTTATTCAACTATGCATTCAAGGATGGAGAACTTGGAATACTTGGCATGGGAAATTCAAAAAAGACGGTTTAAGTTTGACAGGATTTACGCACCAACGATCAAGGTACCATTTACTAACCAATTTATTTTAAATTTAAGTTTTTAGAAGTCCTGATTACCTATTAAAAATTCGAATTGAAAAACTCAATATTCAACTTTTCACCTTAACTCAAGGGTTTGAGAATTACAATGTGAATTCCGGTGTTACATTAGATAAATAGTTGTACCGTGAAAAGAGAGAGTTTGAGAGAGTTTAATTATGCTGTGTATCATATTTAACAAATAATATTATTCTAAATCAAGACTAGGGCAGTTTATCAAGTTATTAGTGCGGGCTCTGTGAAAGCAAGGTGTTGGCATGTGATAGCAAAGAGCTTGAATTTTTTTCAATTACTGATTTTTATATTTACAGGGCTGGTGTAATTATACATAGATTTTTTTCAATTACTGATTTTTATATTTACAGAGCTGGTGTAATTATACATAGATATGTCATTTCATCTGTGTTGGAATTTATCATGGCTTATATATGTACAATATAGATTATAATCTCAGCGCGTAATAGCCTTCTTATTCTTGATTTTTTAATTGCAAGTTAAAACCTCATTGGTATCTATTCAAATGATGCTCGGTGTGATCCTTGCAATTTAAACCTGTACATTTCTTAATCTGCAAGTTGGCCGGGCCTCAACCAAAGTGGAAAGGCTCAAAGGAATACCTGAACTTAACATAGAAAATTAAAGTTCTGATGATTGATTGATGATTGATTGATTGTGTTGATATGCTATATGCCACAATCGTTGAGAAGACTCCTAGCTAGGCATGAAATAAATTGGATAAGACCTATTGCCTGAACGTGAAACACTTAATAACATGTTTTATTGGGTCCATGGATAAAACAATAAAGGTAAACAATCTCTTGGTATTTTATTGCATGTTTGTTTGATAGATCAGTGTACTTTATGCTTCTGAACCATGAGTTAGGTTACTTTTGATCTTTTTTTTTTGTTTAAAGTGTACTTTATGTTTTGGTAGGTTTCCAATATATTACAGCTCATTTGGTAATTTTTGCATTAAAAAAGTTAATGTTATATATGATGATTATTTTGTGCCTTGTTGAGTTAGTGCCATGAATGATGGTGGTTTTGGCCATTTATGGTGGCATTTTTTGACCATATATGATGGTGATAATGTCGTGTTAATCACGAAGTTGTATCATTTTGATAATTTTTTATTCATAATTGGAGCATTACAAATTCTATATTTCATATTTTGAAAATTCAATCAATTTCAATTGTTGATTTACTTGATTTATGTGTTTTAAAAAATTATTTAACTTCTTATTTCCTGTTTTATTCATATTATTTACTATTGGTTCCTTGATTAGTGCCCGAACTATCAATTTGTTATCAATTTGTGTATTTTGTGATTTTGTGTTTAATAAAGCAGTAAAATATTTTGTATCTAACCAAAGGATAATAGGTCTAGTTAACTATTTTTTTTATTGTTTTTTGGTATTAACTAGAAAACTCAATAAATAAGATACTTTACTTGGTGTTTTAATTTAATATTTTTAATCATAGGTTTTAATAATATAATAAAGAAGATCCAACTATAATAAGTTCTTCAAATTTCTAACATATATTTTTATAAAGTCCGGCTTCTTTCTGGTCAGGGGCACCCTTTGGACAGGTTTTTGCGGCGGATAAGGATCGGAAATAAAACAGTCAAGATAGTCTATCTCATCCTCAAGATAAGTCCTTTCGCTTAACTTGTATTGTTTCGGGTGTCTTCTTTTCAAACTAAGGATTTATTGTCTAAACTTTCGGGGATATCTCGGCTAGATAATAAACTTTATTGAATTTCGGTACATTCTTTACAAGAAGGTATTCCTCTGACAAAAAAAAAGAAAAAAAAGAAAGTGAAGATAGTAAGTCATAGTTAGTCAATGCAAGTCAAATACTCCTTAAATGAAAAAACAGAGCATCTTAATTCGTTAATGGCGAAACATCTCAAGGATTGACGAGTTTTCAGAAAAATACATAGAATTTCTACGCTTTATTAGGTGTCGATCTATACAAACATATATATATTTGTTTCTGTGTTTATACTCATATATTTGTGTTGTTTACTATCAATTTGATGATATTATCTGTAGAAATGTGAAAAATTCTTCGTTTCAACTACTTGACGTACTATTGAATCAATATGTTGCTTGATAACTCGATTCAACTCTTACTCTCTGTTTGTGGCTCTTTCGTTGAACTGTATCCGATACAGTGTATCGTAATCTCTCTCTCTCTGTTTTTTTTAATATGAATTATCACTCCATCAGGTGTCAATTTATATGAACTTAAACATACATTTTTCTGTGTTTATACTTTATACTCGTTTATGTGTGTTATTTACAATCAATTTGATGATATAATCTTTATAATTGTGAAAAATTCTTCGATCGCTTGTTTGATTTGATCAATATATTGAATCAATTTGTTGTTTGAAAACTCGATTAAACGCGCATATCGTGTTTGTGACTCTCTCACTCCTCTCTAAGTGTGTGTGCTTGTTAAACATGAAGTAGCACTCTATCGGTGTTAGTTTATGTGTGTTGTTTACTATCGATTTGATGATATAATCTGTGAAAAATTATTCGTTTCGATTGCTTGATTTGTTTGTATATTGATCAATTTGCTGTTTCCAATGAACGCACTTTTTGTGTTTGTGATTCTCTCTTGCTCTGTGTGTGTGAGGACGCTTGTTGAGTATGGATTAGCACTCTAGTGTCAATCTATCCATACTTGTACATATATTTTTCTGTGTTTATACTTACTTGTGTTGTTTACTATCAATTTGATGATATAATCTGTAGAAAATGTTAAAATTCTTTATTTTTTGATCTTTTGATTTGATCGTATTGAATCAGTTTGTTGTTCGATAACTCGATTGAAGTCTGAATACAAACTTTGAGTTTGTTTGTTGAATATGATTTTACACTTAATCTGGTGTCAATTAATCTGGGCATTCATACATACATTTTCTGCGTTGAAACTCGTATACGTGCGTTGTTTTCTATCGATTTGATGATATAATCTTTATCAATGTGAAAAAATTCTTCGTTTTGACATCTGAAATTTGATTGAATATTGAATCATTTTGTTGTATGATAATAACTTGATTAAAAGTACACTTCTGTTATGATTGTGTCACCTTTAAATTGAAGTTTATATCATATAAGTGTTTATGTGAATATTTGTTTGCAAGTCTCTAAATCTCATGATCAATTTTATTGTTGATGTCCGCATAATTTAGCGGAAAATATAGACCAAGAGAAGTTATGACTGCTAAACAAATTTTGATCAAGATCTTAACTGAAACTAAGAATTTCATCACTGAAAACTCCCTCATTTTTAGAGATATTTAGAGAAATAACTATATTCCTCTACTAGCAATATAAATTTGATCTACAGCAGCGATTATTAACATAAATGACAGTATTCTTACATTTGTAGCAGCAACATTTATCAAATCTCTGCTAACTTCATCATCTAACATCGTATCAGGTGTTGATTGGATTACAATGTTAGATGAAGAAGTTAATAGAGATTTGATAAATGTTGTTGCTACAAATGTAAGAATACTGCCATTTATGTTAATCATCGCTGCTGCAGATCAAATTTATATTGCTAGTAGAGGAATATAGCTATTTCTCCAAATATCTCTAAAAATGATAAGTTTTCAGTGATGAACTTCTCAGTTTCACTTAAGATCTTGATTAAAATTTGTTTAGCAGCCATAACTTCTCTTGGTCTATAGCTTGGTAGTTATATTTTCCGCTAAATTATGTGGACATCTGCAAAAAAATTAATCATGAGATTTAGAGACTTGCAAACAAATATTCATATAAACTTCAATTTAAAGGATACACAATCATTATATAAGTGTGATTTTAATCAAGTTATTATTATACAACAAATTGATTCAATATACAATCAAATCCAAATGTCAAAACGATTTTTTTTTTCACATTGATAAAGATTATATCATCAAATTGATAGAAAACAACGCACGTATACGAGTTTCAACGCAGAGAATGTATGTATGGATGCACAGATTGATTGATCCGACACCAGATTGAGTGCTAAATCACATTCAACAAACAAACTCAAGGTGTGTGTTCAGATTTCAATCGAGTTATTGAATAACAAAATGATTCAATATGATCAAATCAAGAGATCGAAATAAAGAATTTTAACATTTCTACAGATAATATCATCAAATTGATAGTAAACAACACACAAGTACAAGTATAAACACAGAAAAATGTATGCACAAGTATGTATAGATTAACACTTGATAGAGTGCTAATCCATACTCAACAAACGTCCTTGCGTGTGACACACACAGAGCGAGAGAAAATCACAAACACGAAAAGTACGTTCATTCGAAACAACAAATTGATCAATATACGATCAAATCAAGCAATCGAAATGAATAATTTTCACCGATTATATCATCAAATTGATAGTAAACAACACAAATAAACTGACACCGATAGAGTGCTACTTCATGTTCAACAAGCACACACTTAGAGAGGAGTGAGAGAGTCACAAACATGATATGCGCGTCTAATCGAGTTTTCAAACAACAAATTGATTCAATATATGATCAAATTAAGGAAGCGATCGACGAATTTTGCACAATTATACAGATTATATCATCAAATTGATTGTAAATAACACACATAAATGAGTATAAAGTATAAACACAGAAAAATGTATGTATAAGTTCGTATAAATTGACACCTGATGGAGTGATAATTCATATTAAAAAAAACACAGAGAGAGATTACGATACACTGTATCAGATACAGTTGAACGAAAGAGCCACAAACAGAGAGTAAGCGTTGAATCGAGTTATCAAGCAAACATATTGATTCAATAGTACAAACAAATGAAGTAGTTGAAACGAAGAATTTTTCACATTTCTACGGATAATATGATCAAATTGATAGTAAACAACACAAATATACGAGTATAAACACAGGAAAAAGTATGTATAGGTTTGTATAGATCGACACCTGATAAAGCGTAGAGATTCTATGTATTTTTCTGAAAAATCGTCAATCCTTTAGATTTTCGCCATTAACGAATTGAGATGCTCTGTTTTTTCATTTAAGAAGAAAGATTCTATGATCAGATCAATGTATGCTAAGTTTGACAACTCATTTTCATACTTTCAAATGCAAAACTAAGAGCACAGTTCCATTCCTTAGAATTGAAACTACTCATAGTTTGGTAATGAATTACACAGTTAATTGTTTTTTTTTCTGCCAATTAGTTGATTGTTTTTCAATGAGAAGTTTAAACTTAAGCTTCGTCTTATATGCATATGCATAGACCTTGGATTAGTCCTGAAAATATACACAAGCAAATTTTTGTTACTCAAACAACTATCCGACACAAACAGAGCTTGACTAACATGCTCACATATTATAAAAAGGCAGTCTACTTTCTACATCTGTATGATTGCATGCACTTCCGAGGGGACAATTTATACATGTCTTGACCATTTAGCACAATTTACATGCAGCTAAGATATAAAAAGAGAAAAAGACATAAAAAGAGAAAAATTGCAAAGCGAAGATGACAAAGACGCATTTAATCACGAGGTATACTTAATTCCTCATCCATACTTATGCTCATTTGTTGTCTAATTCCTCTTGATATGACTTTGTCGATTTCAATACTTACAGCACTGCTAACTAGACATCTCAAATTTGCACTGTGATCGGTATCCATATCTACATGAAATCTTTGAAATTCAACCCCACTTTCAAAATCGTCATGTTCCACCATTGACCCATGAGAAACTCCCATCAATCTACACTTTATGGGATGTTTTGGAATGTAAGTATCTGCTACATGAAGGGCTGCTTCCAGTTCTTGCCCAACTTGAGTCATCGTAGGTCTCTGTTTAGGCACTTTTACTACACATCTTAGGCCTAGTTGTCCCATTTTCAGCATTACTTCTATGTTGCATGGTTCTAGTAAAAGATTAGCATCCAATATATCTTCTACACTACCTTTCTCTAAACTAGGCCTATCCTGCAGTTAAACAATATAATAGATGATTATAATTTCAAGAATTTATCATTGATGGGTAACATGAATGATTATAATATATGTTGCACCAGCAGTAAAAATAAAACATGACTTTAGATGACATTTTCTCTATAATACAAGAATA
Organism: Heracleum sosnowskyi; assembly: GCA_030848705.1. NCBI lineage: Eukaryota > Viridiplantae > Streptophyta > Magnoliopsida > Apiales > Apiaceae > Heracleum > Heracleum sosnowskyi. The sequence goes on from CM061245.1 coordinate 8,926,536, forward strand.
GTATTTTATGTTACATTGAGATGATATGGCTCATACCATAACAATCAGACTGGCGGATGTATTGCATTCAATCATCACGTTCATAATTTGCACTTGGCTTTCTCCTTACCAACTGCGCAGCCCGTTTTTGATTGAAATAATCCCATGCCAGTGAACCCTTTTTACCATTCTTATCACAATTTTTCTCCTCTTTATTATCACCTTTTATTTCTTCATCTTCCAAGTTCACAGGTATCTGCAAACAAAGAATATGTGTCCAATTTTAAATTCAGAGAATGTTATTTCTGAGAAACATAGCTACTGTCCAAAAAAACTAAAACATGCTAAATTTGACAGAATTGCAACATTATTAATTTAACTCTTTGAACAAATGATTTATTTCCGAGAAAAATAGTAGCGTACCACTTCCACTTCAGGTTAAACTTCCTGAGAAGCTTTTGGAGAAGCTACTTGCTGAGAATTTGGAGTATCAGATGGACCAAACATGGTTGCAATTTAGTTGTAGCTTCAAATTTCAATGGACAATGATTAGCACTTAGGAACAATCGAGGATACACTCCTAAATTTCAGCTCAGGGGTGATGCTGATTGTAGGGACCGTTAGTGCACCCGTTGTGACCAGGGAACTTTTCACAACGACATCAGTTACCAGACCAATTCTGTGTTCCTGCCACCTGAGCTAGAATTTTTTTGGTTCCATATACCAAGTGCTTAATTTTCTTACTAACCCTATTATGTTTTTAAAAAAAATCTCTTAAAACTAAAACATGATATTAGGTAAAAGTTCTTGGTTGCAAATACTAAGTGTTTAATTTGATTACTAACCTAGCAGGCAGTAACAGATCACTCGATGTTTAATACCTCTATCTGCGACAACATACGATACATGCATATAAGATTTGAGAGGTTGGATCTGAAAATTCATAATAGGAGATGGAGAGTTAGGAGAAGAGGGTGTACAATAATAGCATATAACAACAAACAAGAAAACTTGCGATGATGTTAACATCGGAGACTTCAGTTTCTTCTTTGGTGTCCCTACCTTTTACCTACACCAAGGACACTTTCACACTGAATTTATGTTTAAATATTAGGTAAAAAACATAGAACAAGAGGAAAATACCACATTCACTTCTCATTTGCAGAATGCAGAGTCCTTTCAAGATATGTACAATTTTTTCTTAAAGTGTTTAGAACTCAAATTCAAAAGATATAGGTAGCTTTCCAAGTTCCTTGCTCGAAGAGACATACAAATTCTTATATTTAATACGGGTTAAATGGCGTTTTGGTCACTCAACTGACTATAAACTTTTAATTGGGTCATCGAACTGAAAAAGTTTTTAATTGGCTAAAGCTACTAGCCAGACCTCAAACTCTGGAGACGAGACAAGTTTTGCTGAACATGTCGCTCGAATCGTTGCTATTGATCCAAAATGTTTCCCAAGTTATAGTGGTCTTAGCTAATATATATTTGGTATTCCAGACTTTATGCCTACATAAGGTCTCCAGACTTCAAATCTCTGTTTCATACAGTAATATAGTGATAAATCATATAATTACAAGAAGAAAAATGAAGTCCACTAGTTGTATCAAGATCATGACAGAATATCAGATGTTGCAGAGTTTACATTACAAACATAGAATGATATAGTGGAACTAGAAAATTGCTTAAATGTTGTAGATGGTATAGGTATATTACGGCTAATCACTAATCTCTGTATCAACATTGATGATTTCGATACCATCATAACCACTGGCCTCATAATCATCTTTATTGCCGTCATCATTACCGTGCTTTTCTTCGGTTTCACTTTTTGCGGCTTCTTCTTTCTTACTCTTTTTAGCTTCCTTCGCCTTTGAGGCTCCCATTCTTTTTACAGCACTCTTTTGCCTAAATTCTGCAAAACAAGTCAGAGAGAGAGTTTGTGTTTAATATAGATGTATTTGACTAATTTAATTAACTCTGCTCTAACTAACTACACTAAAAGGTTATCGCATTTTATTACTAAGCATCAAACAAGAAACACAGCTTCAAAAAAGTCCTTGCACGGAGGATCTTTTCTAGCATCAAAATAGAAAACTGCGACCAGCATAAGCATTAACAGAACCATCAAACTTATTACTCTACATGAACAACTAGCATGTCAAAGGATAAACTTCACACAGCCCCACATAATATACAATCACTAGCTAAATAAACATCGAAAGTGGTTCAACATCCATTTTTATAATATCTTAACAATTGCCTTAAACTATTCAACTCTTTATTTTATGAAAAAATTGGTGCTAATTATTTCAATAGTTCTATGAACCAAAACCCTCAGTAAGAGCCCCATTTGAACCAGCATTGTTTACAACAGCTGATTTGCAGAAATTTCCTGAAAAAATATCTATATGAAGGCAGTATGTAGTGTAGGTTAGGAATAGCTCCTTATACACCGAACAGATATCTCAATGAAAAAGTCGAGTATAGACCCACTGCGGGACAATTCTGCTGATTACATGATTGCTTATAATTATTCAGTCACAGGCTTATTGCAATGAACCCACAGTTTGTGAAATGCTTTGTCAAAAGGGTTTGGTTGATATTGCAGGGAGACAGGGTAGAGGGAAGGCAGTGAATGAAATCGTTTTATAGGTTTTTGCAAGCTCAAGCGGATTATAGACAAGGAGCTCTCTAGATCTAATCCGTAACAGAACTGAACATGTACATATGATCATCACTACAGTAGTGAACATGAAGAAAGTTTAGCTCAAGAATGAGAAGAAAAAGACAATTGCAGCCATCATTTTCATATTATTTTGCTTATTAATAAAGAGTATAGATTATTATTTTTTAATTGTTTTTTCCCATATTGAGTACAAATGAAAAACATATATAATATTTAGATTTTTTAATTTGCATAATTTTTTTAGGATAAATAATTTATTAGGAACGAAGAGATTGTTAGTATTATAAAATTTTGAATCTATATTCTTTATTAATAAACAAAACAATGTGAAAATGACGCGCGGTACTAAAGTACCAAAGTACCAAATTTGGTTATCACTAAATTTGGTTATCACTTAACCCGGATTCGATTCCTCGCAACTACATAATTATACAAGATTTATTTACTTTAAATTCTTTAGCTTCATCCAGGGTTCGTTAAATTCTTTGCAGCCACGTATACTTTAATTTCTTTAGCTTTATGCACAGTTCGATTGTCTATAACTACTTAATTAAATAGTTATTTATTTATTATATATTTTTATCATTCAATTCTCGAGAAATACATTTTTAAATAATATTTATTAATAATTTATTAATACTTTCTGCCACTAATTTACACTTTTTGTTAACTCCATGCCCGACCTAAATAAGAAGAATTGGATGAGACAAAGGGTGTATTTAATTAGCTCATGGTCGTGAGGCTCCTGATCAAGGTCAAGTAAACTATATGTATAGTGCTTGATGTAGTAGTATTTTTAATTTGTATCTAGTTTTGTAAATTCAAAAATTTTGTATTTAAGTAATTAAGTTGTATTTCTTACGACTACATTAGTGGTTGAACTGCCAAGACACCAATTATACGGGTCGATATGATTGTTTCTTTTGCTAATGGACTAACTACATATGAAGATTTCGGAAAATTGCAAGTTACTGTTTGGTTCAATTTTTACCCTTCAATTGCATCAAATCAAACCGCGTACATCCCTAATAATCACAACTATTTCATCTCAAAAATACGATTTGATATAATAGCTATCCTTATCATTGCTCAATAACATCTACATTCATAAATGTGTAAAATTAGGTTTAATTAAGAGGATATACAAAAATTAAAATAAAAAACATTTTAACTTCGAAATCAACATACAAATCGATAGATTAACGGTGCGTATTATTCCTCAACAACATACACAAAGACACACACGATTACACACACATGTAAATATAGGAGGATGTAAATATAGGAGGACAGTAAATTAACCGGTGAATTCGATCAAAATAGATTTGTATTGAAAAATTGAAGAAAAGTATATGCATATGTAGAGAGACGGAGCGTTCTGTTTGGTGGTGAATTTTGGCGGGTGATTTGTCCGGGACTTTTATTTCCCATCGACTAAGATGGGTCGCTAGTCATAATTAATTTTTACTTTTTACTCGATGCAAATTTGTAATCATCTTTTGTAACTTTTTTTTATTTTTTTTATTTTTTTCAATTTTTATATTAGTTATTTTCTAATATTTCTGTTTTTATTTATATCCTGTTAAGCAACCAGTACCAGTTTTTTTTTCTTTTACCAACCAATATGAGTAGGTATGTCTTAAAGATGAGTTGAGAAAGAAACAATTAGATCACATAAATTTAGTGTTTAAGTACTTAGTCATTAATACATCACATTTATATTGACATTTAGTATGCAGTAACTTAAAATTGACATTAAAACTCTAAGTATATAAGGGGTGAGACTTTCTTAAAATTTTATTTCTAAGAATTATTAACAATGACTTTTACAAAGTTCATCGTTGTATTTCTGATTCTCCTTCCTTTCATTGTTGCAACGTCCAATCCAGAGAGCCCAACGTCAAGCAGTGTCATAGGTAAAAATTTCGCATTGTACCATTAATAAATAATGTTTTTCGTTAATTTTTTTTCATGATAACTAACTTATAATATTATCTATATCGAATATATTATATTTAATTTAACTGAAGAAGTTATGTTATTTTTCTTCTACAGATGCCAGACCAAGTAATTGTAATCGACCATGTGATTTATTATATACGTCCGGTGACTGCAACAGAGACTGCATAATACAGCGAAAGCAAAAAGGCGGTTCTTGTCAATTGTACAACAATGTGTTATATTGTTGTTGTACATAATGAATTACATTAAGTTATATTATCCACTTTTAATTTAATTATATGAATAAATAATAAAATTAGTTATTTCTGTCATCTTAATTAAAGTTCTTTTCGTAGATTATCAAATCATCTATGTCAACTAACATGGTTCGATCTTTACATCACTGCAAAAAACAAGGTTATTTGCAACAAATTTTTAAACTGAATCCGATGTAGATGGTCTTAAGCTATGCTAAATGGTCAAATTATGACGAGAAAATACAAAATTTTATTATTCTAGCATACTGAGAAATTAATTCATACATACCAATATAAACAAGTCACACACACACACACATATATATATATATAATACAATTACATGTGGAACAAAAGAGACCAAGTAATGTCCAAGTCACATCAATTATCTTTAAGCACCCCTAAGGCTAGGCGAAGCAGAGTCAAGAACGACAAATCTCTTCGTGATATACAAATCCATTTTGCAAGTTCGTTATAACGGGTAGTTCCTACAAAGGTTAGGAACTAATGATATATACAATACTTGAATTTTCGGATGCTACATAGTTGATTCTCATCCTTTGGAGACTAGCTACGAGCATAATATGAGCATCCATGGACAAAAGACACAGATTTCGAAGCATCAACAATATTATTTGGACAGGGTGGCTGATAATCATATTCATCACCACATCCCATGGTCGAATCACACTCATCTACAACCAAGGTCTCCACACTCCGACCATTAGCACTTATATTAATTTTTTAATCATAAGTCTTCGTTATACCATCCAGTAGATAGTGCCCAACGGTGTGTCATCATCATGGTAATGCATGGTTATCACATTCTAATGGACCGCCACCATCTTCCCCCTTCTGGAAACTGTTCAGAGTTAAAGTTGATTTGGTATTATATTGATCGGTCACACGAGGTGAACATGTGTAAGTTGGGTCCACAAATAACTTGTGTACTAATGTAAATAACCTTGTACGTATGTATTTTATAACAACGGAAAATAATTTTTTTTATCACTGAACTTTATATACTTTTAGAAACCAACCACTGAACTATAAACTTATTTGTTTATATCACTAACGTTACTCTTGAATTTCAAAAATAGCATTCCGTTAAAAAATCAGTGACGAATGTTAAGTTATTTATCCACGTGTAAAAATTTCAACACGTGGATGCTGACTCAATGGCTGATAATTAAATCAAAAAGAAAAAGAAAAAGGAAAATGACAAAAATGATATGATCCGAACAAAATTCATTCCGACTGTTCCAATACCAAACACAAATCTAGGGTTCCAATAAAAAATCCAACGATATTCGTCTCTAAAATTTAGGGTCGACTACTTATATATTAAGGTATGCTTGAACTCCACAAAAACATCGTATCACTTCACTCAGTTTAGCTTGAGAATCGATTGAAGATGATGAATTGCTCAAATCCATTGATTGTAGATGCTTAATTGATTCTATATTGGTGCTTGAACCCTAGTTTGTATTAAGCTCCAAACTGAACATCCGTTATTTTTATATTACAACCGGGTTATATATACAAATATAGATATACACCACGTCATCAAGACACATCATCAAAATAGTATACGCTGGCCAATCATTTAACGAAATGTTAATTTTAAAATTTGAGAGAACGTTAGTGATACGAACAAATAAGTTTATAGTTCAGTGGTTGGTTTCTAAAAGTATATAAAGTTTAGTGATAAAAAAATTCATTTTCCCTTATAACAATTGTACGTCATCAGGCCCATGGCAAAATTAATGCTTTGAAATGATTTTTTTTATCACCCAATTTTATATACTTTTAGAAACTAATCACTGAATTATAAACTTATTCGTTTATATCACTAACGTTACTCTCGGATTTTAAAATTAACATTTTGTTAAAAATTCAGTAACGGATGTCAAGTTACTTATCCACGTGTTAAAAGTTCAATACGGGCTGCTTACTCATTGACTGATTATTAAAACAAAAAAAAGGAAAAAAAAATGACAGGAATCATATGATTAGAACAAAATACACTTCAAAACAAAATAAATCCCGACTATTTGTCTCTAAACACAAATCGAAACACAAAGCTAGGGTTTCAATCAAAATCCAAAGATGCTCATCATCGTCACTTGCCTCTTCGACGATCCCTTCATGGAGAGTCATGACGGGTTGATATAATTCCATCATAAGGGCTCCAGGAACCGGATCCACTTGTATTCCCATGTTATGAAAGTAATCCTCTGGGAGCTCTTTAATGGATATCATATTACAACTGCTCTTCATAGTTCTTTCAATGTCTTCCATCACAATGTCATTTGGGGCAGGCTTATTGCCCCTTTCAACTGAGCGAAGAGCTTTGTTATAGTATTCTTGTGAATCATACTGGATGCCCCTTACACATCCGATCCCATTAGGGGTTAGGAAATTCATGGAGAGGTGGTAGATGGATGTCACTACCCTCATCTCCTTGAGAATGGGCCTCTCCAAAATCGCATTGTAGGAAGAGGGTTGATCAACAACCATGAAGTCCGCGACCTGTGTGGTAACAAAGGGTTCGTCACCCAAAGTAACAGGGAGCCTAATAAGACCTTTTATTCTGACTGTCGCCCCAGTGAATCCGTAGAGATGTCCCATAGTGGGAGTGAGTACTTGTCCAGAAGTCCCATCTTTTGATAGACTTCATAGGTGAGAACATTTACAACACTTCCATTATCCACAAGAACCCTATAGATGTTTTGAGTTCCGATTCTGAATCGGACAACCAGGGCATCTGAGTGAGGGTGATGAACCCATTTTGCATCCTCTTCCGTGAACATGATATTAGTTTCCTCTCCCTTGAAAAGTTTAGGGGGCCTTTCCTGCAAGTGATTCACATTAGTGATGGGGTTACCCATGGCCTCACGGGCATATCTATCATGGGCTTTATTGTTTTCTCCTCCAATATGGGGGCCTCCCATAATAACATGAATGCTTCCTTCACGAGTGGTTCTGGGAGGAGAATTTTGTGCCTCGTCGGTGGGAGGAGGAACCTCGCTAAATCCTAGGCCTTTTTTTCTGCCAATTTTTTTGACCTCACGTACCACCCAATCAGTTAACTTTCCATCCTGAATGAGGTCTTCGATCTGGTCTTTGAGTTGTCTACAATCTGCAGTATCGTGTCCCTGTTGTTCAAGGAAAGCACAATACCGTATAACATCCTTTATCCCATAAGGGCCCATGGGTGGAGGTCGCTTGAACAAGCCTTTAGCTGAATTAATTGCATGAATGTGGTCGATAGGAGCGACCAAAGGAGTATACCTGGTGTCTCGTCTTTCTTCTGATCGAAAGCGATCCCGCCCCCGTGGCTTTGGGCTCTCACTGCGATCCCGGTCATCTCTTTTGGGGCTTTCCGGTGCCTTGCTCTTACTCCCTTTACCATTACTTCCATTGCTATTACATTCATTATTTTTTTGAGGTCTTGCATAGACTTCTCAATCTACTTAAAAGGCTTAGCCTGAGAATAGAATTTAGTTAGAGTGTGAGGGGTTTTGGCTCGTAAACTTTTCCAGAATTTGGCTCCTTCTTTAAGCCCGCATATCAAGAAATTTTTTACAGCCTCTTCATTGGAACCTCTCACTCTAGGGACCTCTGCATTGAATCTCTTAAAGTATTCCTAGAGGGTCTCCCCATATCTTTGTTTGATGTAGCAACAGGTGGGGAGTACAACATAGAAGATTGGAACTGCTTGATGAAGATGTCCGCAAGTTGCTCCTAAGAATCAATGTTAACATGTGTCCCAAACTTAGAGAACCATTGTTGGGAACTACCCCTTAATGAGGCTACAAACAATCTGCAGCGTGCGAGGGTAGAAACCTGATACACCTCCATCTCAGTGTTGAATCGAATCAGGTATTCGGCGGGATCGGCCTCCCCATTGAAAGCCAATTCGTTATTGGTCCTGAATACCGGAGGGAGAGGGGTGGACCTGATCTCCACAGTGAAAGGAGAGATCGCAACCAAGTGATGAGGAGTTACAGCCTTTTCAGTTCCCATCTTAGTTATCAGCTTCATGAGATTCTCTATTTTGAGATTCCCTACTTTGGCATCCTCTCGATCCCAATTACTAGCATGTTGGGAGAGTGCCTTTTTGTGAGTGCTAGATTCCTCCTGATCATATTTGCTGTTATGAATTAAAACACGTGCTTTGTGAATTAAATGCTAGGGTTTGTGAGCGTTCAAGCTTTAATGGCTGCTCTTGCGTTTCGGGACTAAATCGGTCCTCACAAGATGCCTACGTATCTCTGCTGTATAGAGAATCAAGCCAATAAAACGTAGTTCTAGAATGAAGGACGAGGGTCCTTATATAGGCGTCAGGAGCCTTGTATTTAGAGTATGTTTAGGAGACTTAACAGATAAGTCTCGTTTTTGATAACTGACAAGGAGTGTTTTGCTTGGCATGCAAGTATTATCCTCATCTGATAAGTGCTGTGACTCATCGTAATATTTGATTGGGATTCTGGATCCTTCTATGAAGATATTATCATATTTGGACTCTTTTATGAGCTGTGTATTTCCCTTTATTTATTAATTACGAAATTAATAAATAGTTAGGGTTTCGGACCTTTTGTCGGGCCTAATTCTTGGACCAAACTAGGTCTAATTAATATATCATTAATTATTTCTAGGGTTATATTTCAGCCCATATCATTTGCCCCCCAACTTCTGGGAAAATACCCTTGGGATTTTTGTAGAAGTTATCACATTTTTTCCTGAATTTTTCCATTTTTTCCAGATCATTTTCGACCAGAATTCTAGGTCATTTTCGACCAGGATTCTAGGTCATTTTCGACCAGGACTGGGATGAGGTCGAATAGTTCGACCAGGAATTTTAGTATAAATTCGACCAGGATTTTTCGACCAGGAATCCAGGCTATTTTCGACCAGAATTCTAGGTCATTTTCGACCAGGACTGGGATGAGGTCGAATAGTTCGACCAGGAATTTTAGTATAAATTCGACCAGGATTTTTCGACCAGGAATCCAGGCTATTTTCGACCAGAATTCTAGGTCATTTTCGACCAGAATTCTAGGTCATTTTCACAGTTGTTTTCGACTAGGAAGTAGGACGAGGTCGAACATGTCGACCTTGATTTCTAATGTAAATTCGACCTCATTTCTTCGAACTCGATTTCCAGTGTCTTTCGACCAAGATTTTTAGTCCAATTTCGAACAGAAGTTTTGGCCAGGGTCTAGTGTATTTGCGAGCAAAAACTTCGACCAGGATCGTGTCGAGGTCGAACATGTCGACCTCAACTTTTAATTGAATTTCGAACAGGGTTTTTCGACTTCAATTTATTTAGATTCGAGCTCAGCTTAATAATTTCGATTAGAAATTTTAAGGTGTTGTTCGAACTCGAATTTTCCAAGCTCAACTTGGGTCTTTTTTGACCTCAATTTTTCAATTCAAATTCGACCTCAATTTGCCACAAGGTCGAATAATTCGATTTCTTTTTTCAGTTTATTTTCGAACTCACTTTTCCGATCTCGATTTTTGGTAATTTCGAGCTCGATTTCGTAGTTGTTTTTCGACCTCAAATAGGTTTCAAGTCGTTTAGTCCGATTTGGTTTTTTAAGGTAATTTCGAACTCGATTTCTCGAACTTACTTTCAGCATATTTTCGATCTTGAATTCGCTTTATTGTCTTAGAATTATTTCTAAATTTTGAGATAGAATTTTCTCAAGCTTTCAACCTTTTGGGCCTTTATATTGGGCCTTAACTTCTTATCAGTCCTTGAACCCTCTTAGGTTTAATTCTTGAGCCTCCTCTTTTATTTGGGCCTTGGGCCTTGACTTTTATTGATCATAACTCTTTTTGGGCCTTTATATTGGGCCTTAACTTCTTATCAGTCCTTGAATCCTCTTAGGTTTAATTCTTGAGCCTCCTCTTTTATTTGGGCCTTGGGCCTTGACTTTTATTGATCATAACTCTTTTTGGGCCTTAATTCCAGCAGCCCAAAGTGTAATTGTGGGCTTTGACTGGCTGTAACCGGTTAGACTTCCCTAACCGGTTGAGTTTCCAGTCAATTTGCCTATAAAAGAGTGAGACTTCATTTCTTACTCTTCACTCAAAACTTTCCAAAAAATTACTTTCCTTAAATCTCTCTGTCTTTCTTCCTTTTTCTCTCTTTTTCTCCGTAGTAAGGCGATTTCCGGCGAGCTTTTACGGTGGTGTTCTTATTTTTTTGGGATCAAATCTCCTTCCCAAGAAGGTTTCTGGGTTTTAATCTTCATAACTTGAAGATTTTCTGGGTTTCTGGGCTTTCACCTTCATCCCTTGAAGGTTTTCTGATTTTTTGTTGAAGATTTTCTGCATATTCTTTGAAGATTTGAAGATGGCTGATCGTTCTGCTCAACGTTTGCAGAAAATGAATCAAGCGTCGAAAAGAGGTATCACTATCCGTTCTCCTACTATGTCTTTACATGATATGATTCTAGAACGTAGTGATGAGTATCCCTCTATATCACATCTAGATTCCTTCAATCATAGCAATAGGTTTCATGATGCTGATAAAATTGCTGACTATAAAAACATGTATAAAATTAGGCCACCTTATAGGTTAGTCCCAGCTGGTCCTGGGGATCGTTCCTGCCATTGGCGCCCAAATGCTCTTTGCATTTATAAGGGGGTCCTTGCTGTAGGAGTTCGATTCCCATTTCATCCTTTCATTCCCCAACTTTTAGCCGATGTAGGAATTAACCCTTGTCAGCTACCTCCAAATGCCTGGAGGTTGATTATGTGTTTTATTGTTTTATGCTTAAAAAACAAATTTCCTTTGTCTGTCGCCCTTTTTAGAAAGATATTTCAGTTTAAGAATAGTTCTTCCAACACCCTGGGTTGGGTGTACGTTAGTCACCGTTCTTCGACTCCCCCTATTTTCCACCCAAAATCTATTCCTGACAAATATCCTAAGTGGAAGGATGAGTTTATGTATTTGATGTGGGACGAAGGGGATTGGGGCACCCTTTTTCAGAGCTCGTTCAGTAGAGTGTCAGATGGTAGCCCAGATTACATAATCTTGACTGAAGAGGAGACTCATGCTTATGCTGAACTCATCAAGGATGATTATGCCACCAAGGCTTGGGAGCTCTTGGACGAATTTGTTCTTAAGTCTCTGAAACTTTCAAAAGTTTCTGATCAGGGTAATTCCCTTTCTTTTATTTTCTTATATTTGTATTAAGATTGCCTTATACCGATTGTTTTCCTTGACTTTTGTTTGCAGCTGCTGAGTTTATTAACAAGCAGAATGAGCCGGAAGGCGGGGAGACAGCCAGAATCAAGAGGGCTTGCTTGAAGGACCCCAGGCTGGCTGCTAAAGGCCCTTCAATTCTGAGACCTCATGTAGCCGAGGTTGAAGAAGTCGAGGGCTCTTCCTCAGTTAAGAGCTCAGTTTGGCGCCCCAACTGGGGGATTAGGAAGAAGGACACCATAGTTGGGGTGGCCCAGCATGCTATTGAGTGGTCACATCATTCCTTAACTCCTTGTGACTACAAGGATTTTGTGGCCAACTCTACCATTGAGGGAGCTGAAAGCGCGGGCTCTCAAGCTTTTGATGCTGTATGTCTTTATTCCCTTTTTATTTTGTAGTCCTTAGTATATATTAAGTTATCATACTAACTTGTGATCTGTTTGTAGGCTAATGCCAGCTTTCAAGGGGCTTTATTCCAAGCCAAAGCCTGGTGTGCATCTTCTGAGGCCAACAAGGCTAAGTTTGATAAGGCTCAGATGGAGATGGGTTCCCTTAGGGCCTCCTTGGATAGAAGGGAGAAGGAGTTATCTGATGCCCATGCGGAGCTGGTGGAGCTCAGGAAGGGGAAGGAGCGCAATATTGATGAGTACTTTGATTCTGCCGAGTACCAGGAGATTATTACTCAGCACGATGATCTCCTTTTCCCCGTCCAGTTCACTAAAGGATGGGATGAGGCTTTGGTTGAGGTCTCGAGGAGACTTCCCGGATCTCTTACTATTTCTGACTTCCCCAGCCCCCATGCTCCTAACCAGTTGGAGAAGGCCTTGGCCGGAGGGGATGATATGGATGAGGATGACAGGATTCTCAATCCTGAACATGCCTCTCAGCCTGGCGAAGAGTCTGAGGAATCCAGCTCCGGTGAGGAGGAGTCCGGTGAGGAGGAGGAGTCTGAGGAGGGAGAGGATTCTGAAAAGGTGTCTGGCCCTGAGGAGCCATAGCTGTTTGTAGCTTTTGTTTATTTTATGTAATTCTGCCTTCGGGCATAACTTTAACTTTATTGAAAGTTATTTAACTTATTTTCTTCATGCCTTTTAATTTCTCGTGTTTGCGTACTTAATTCGTACTTTGAATCTTATGAACATCAATATGCAATGCTTTGTAGAATTTTTTGGAAATTGCTGAATAAATTCATAACTTGAAGAAATGGGTTCAACCCTTACATAGTTTGCTACTTCTACCTCAAGTTTAAAAACTTGGATTGGTTTCATCGACCTTATTTCTACTTGTCCTAATAGTGAGTCCAATTAGGATACACTTAAACATAGTAAACTTTCAAGTTTGCAGCATGCCAAGTTCTAGGCACTTCAATCCCTTCCATAGTTTCCAACTTGTATGAGCCTCGTCCATACACATTCTTGACCCGATAGGGCCCTTCCCAGTTTGGGGCTAACTTTCCCTTTTGTCCAACTCCAGATGCTTCAATTTTTCTAAGGACCAAGTCCCCTTGACGAAAGAATCTCTCTTTAACCCTTAGGTTGTAGTAGAAAGATGCTCGTTTCTGATGTTCAACTATCTTGGCATTCGCCTCATCTCTAACTTCGTCAATTAGATCCAAGGCTAGCCTCAAGCCTTCTTCATTTACTTCTGGTTCATAAGCCTCAACTCTTGGAGATGTGTGAGTAATCTCCACTGGAACCACTGCCTCGGCCCCATATGCTAGCAAGAAGGGGGTAGCTCCAGTGGTGACTTTACAAGTAGTACGATAAGCCCATAGTATGGGAAGCAATTCATCTACCCAAGTATTTCTGGAGCGTTCAACTCTTTTCTTCAGTCCATCTAGGATAATTCGATTTGCAACCTCAGCTTGCCCATTTGCTTGAGGATGGGCAACGGAAGTGAAGCGCAACTTGATATCATTCTCATCACAATACTTCTTGAACTCGTCATTGTTGAATTGAGTTCCATTGTCCGTTACCAGGATTCGTGGAATTCCATATCTGCATATCACATTCTCCCAAAAGAAATGCATCACTTGCTTGGTGGTTATCTTGGCCAAAGGTTTAGCCTCAATCCACTTTGTGAAGTAGTCAATTGCTACTATCAGAAATTTTCTCTGTGCACTTGCCATTGGAAATGGCCCAAGTATATCCATTCCCCACATAGCAAAAGGGATAGGAGAGCTAATGGATGTCATCATCTCAGGTGGTTGTCTAACCACTGGTGCATGTTTCTGGCACCGTTCACATTTTCTCACATAGCTTTTAGCATCAGCAAGCATGCTTGGCCAATAGAAACCTAGACGAGTGATTTTATGGGCAAGGGCTCTGCCCCCCAAGTGCTGCCCACAAATCCCTTCATGTACTTCCTTCAGGGCCAATTCTGCCTCTTGAGGTCTCAAACATTTCAGATATGGAATGATGAAAGACTTCTTGTATAGGATTCCCTCAATTAGGGCAGACCTTAGTGCTCTGACGTATAGCTTTCGTGCTTCTGAAGTGTCGTTGGGCAGCCACCCAGTTTCCAGATAAGCTTTAATTGGATCAATCCAACAACTGGTAATACCAATGGGTGCTATCAACTTTCCGTTGATGCTTGGAGTCTTCAAGACTTGGAAGTATACACTTCCCGCATAGTTTTCAATTTCAGAAGAGGCAAACTTAGACAAGGCATCAGCCTTCACATTTTCCTCCCTCGGAACGTGCTCCACATAGCATTCTTCGAACTGAGTCATGATGGCTTTGACAAGTTTCAGATACATAGCCATGACTTCATCTCTGGCTTCGAACTCTCCATTTACTTGAGAAACGACTAACCTCGAGTCTCCACATACTTTGAGAGTCTTAACTCTCAGAGCCCCAGCTAGGCCTAAACCAGCTATCAGAGCTTCGTACTCAGCTTCATTGTTTGTTGTTGGGAAGTCAAGCTTTAGTGCATACTCTATTATGAATCCATCAGGACTTTGTAACACTAAACCAGCTCCACTTGATTTTGTTTTTGATGCCCCATCAAAATAGAGCACCTAACATTCTTTGGACACCGTGTCTTCATCTTTGTTGTCTTCCACTACTACTTCCTGCCCCCCGACTTCTTGGTTGTCAATGGTACATTCAACCATGAAGTCAGTGAGTGCTTGAGCTTTTATGGCCGTGCGAGGCTTATACTTGATATCAAATTCCCCCAACTCAATAGCCCATTTGATCAATCTTCCACTAACCTGAGGGCTGTGCAGAATGTTCCTTAGAGGTTGATTAGTCAAAACCTCTATCTTTTGCGCCTGGAAGTATGGACGTAGCTTTCTTGAGGCCATTATCAAGGCTAAGGCAAACTTCTCTATGGTAGAGTAGTTTATTTCTGCCCCATGCAGAGTCTTACTCACATAGTAGATGGGTTTCTGAACCTTCAATTCTTCTTTTACCAAAACAGCTCCAAGGGCAGTGTCGGAGACTGCCAAGTATAGATAGAGTATCTCTCCTGGCTTTGGTTTTGCCAACAGTGGTGCTTCGGCCATGTATTTCTTCAGGGCCTCAAAGGCTTCTTGGCTTTCAGGTGTCCACTCGAAATTTTTCACATTTTTGAGTGCCTTGAAGAAAGGTAAGCACTTTTCTCCTGACTTGGAGATGAACCTTCCCAAAGCTGCAACTCTTCCTGTTAGTTTCTGCACATCCTTAACAGACTTAGGTGGTTCCATGTCTAGGATTGCCTTGATCTTGTCGGGGTTAGCTTCAATTCCTCTCTTGGAGACCATCAGGCCTAAAAACTTTCCTGAGCCTACCCTGAAGGCACATTTTGCTGGATTTAACATCATCTTGTGGTGCCTCAGCACTTCAAACGCTTCGTGAAGATGTTTTATATGGTCTGCCTTGTCGAGGCTCTTGACTAGCATGTCATCCACATAAACTTCCATTGTTTTACCAATCAGTGGTTCAAAAATCTTGTTCACCAACCTTTGGTATGTTGCCCCTGCATTCTTAAGTCCAAATGCCATGACTAAATAACAGAAAACACCAAAGTCGGTGATGAATGATACCTTGGAGATGTCGTCCTTGTGCATTTTGATTTGGTTGTATCCACTGAAGCCATCCATGAAACTTAGCATCTCGTGCCCAGCAGTGGCATCTATCAAAGCATCAATCCTTGGTAAGGGAAAACAATCCTTAGGACATGCATCATTCAAGTCGGTGAAGTCCACACACATTCTCCACTTTCCATTAGCCTTCTTGACCATCACTGGGTTAGCCAACCATTCAGGAAACTGAATTTCTTCAATAAAGCCTGCTTCCAAGAGTTTTTCTACCTCCTGCTTGATGGCTTCTTGCCTTTCTGGAGCAAAATTTCTTTTCTTTTGTTTCACTGTCTTTCTTTCAGGATCCACATTCAATTTGTGGGTTATCAATTGGGGATCAATCCCTGGCATATCAGCTGCTATCCAAGCAAATACATCACTGTTTTCTTGAAGAAAGGATGTCAACTTGCTTTTCATAGATTCAGGTAGTAGAGCTCTAATGTAGGTGACCTTGTCTGGTTCTCCTGGGATCAAGGGGATGGGAACAA
The DNA here is from genome assembly GCA_030848705.1 of Heracleum sosnowskyi. Lineage (NCBI taxonomy): Eukaryota > Viridiplantae > Streptophyta > Magnoliopsida > Apiales > Apiaceae > Heracleum > Heracleum sosnowskyi. The sequence continues at coordinate 8,943,178 of CM061245.1, forward strand.
GATCCTCAGTTGGCTTTCCTCTTCTTTCTTCATCGTTTCTGATGTCCATGTCCTCAATTGGGAGAACCTGCCCCCCAACTCCATCAGGCCTTAACGCGGCTACATAACAACTTCTAGCCATTTTCTGATCGCCTTTCTCTTCTCCAATTCCATTCCTGGTAGGGAACTTGATCTTCAAATGATAAGATGAGGCAACAGCCTTGAATGCATGAAGACCCGTTCTTCCCAGAATTGCATTGTAGGTTGAAGTCGCTTTGATAACTATGAAGTTCAGCATTTGAGTAGACGTCTTTGAACCTTGTCCCATTGTCATGGGGAGTTGAATCGTGCCTTCTACCTTCGATTCTACTCCATTGAACCCATATATGGGCATGTTTGAGGGTGTTAGCTGAGAGTCAGTGTAACCCATCTTGATGAAAGCATCATGGAACAAGATGTCCACTGAAGCTCCATTGTCAACAAGAACTCTCTTCGTTTCAGAGTTCCCTATCACAGGTACTATGACCAGAGGGTCATCATGGGGAAATTTCACTCCCTCAAGATCAGAATCGTCAAAATTCAAAGATACTTCAGTCTTGGCACGCTTCGGTGCTTCTCCAACCACAGTCATTACCTCACGGGCATAAGCTTTTCTCGAGTTTCTGGAAGGTCCGGCCGCAGTTGGCCCTCCAAATATCATATTGATGACAGGCCCTCGGGGCTTGGGATTTCGGTCTTGATCATTGTCCCGTCTATCGTAGTCTTTCCTTTCATAATTTCCTCTCTGACTTCCCTAGTTTCCATCTTTGGTGTACTTACCAAGCTTTCCTCTTCGAATCAAGAACTCAATTTCATCTTTCAGTTGCCTGCAGTCATCTGTCTCGTGGCCAACTTCTTTGTGAAACCGGCAGTATTGGTTTTGATTTCTTTTTGACACATCGGCCCTCATAGGCTTCGGCCATTTAAGGTCTTCTTCCTTTGCAATCTCCATCAGAATTTGGCTCCTAGGAGCATTCAATCTTGCATACTCCGTAAACTTAGGCCCAAAATTGTTCTTCTTGGGTGGTGAATCAGAATCCTTTGATGTCCTAGGATACTTCTCCCTTGCATCATACTTTGGAGCATCCTTTCTCTTCTTTGAATTTCCATTGCCACTAGCAACGGGCTCATACTTTCTCATGCTCTCCTCAGCCTTGATGTATTTTCCAGCTCTATCTTGTAGTGACAACATGTTTTCGGGGGGATGTTTAGCCAGAGACCTCCTGAAGTGGTCATCAGTAGTTCCTTGCTGTAGGGCTATCATAGCCACTTTATCTTCCAAATCTGGGACTTTTATAGCCTTCTTAGTGAATCTACTCAAGTATTCTCTCAATGTTTCATTCTTGCCTTGTCGAATCCCCATAAGAGAGGCGGAACTTTTCTCATGTATCTTCCCACTAACAAATTGATTGATGAATGCCTTACTCAGCTCTTTGAAGGATCCAATAGAATTGGGCGGAAGGCGACTATACCAACGTTGAGCCATACCCGCTAGGGTTTGTGGAAACGCTCTACACTTTGCAGCGTCATTGGCAGGCTGCAACAGCAGTGCATTTCAGAAGGTTCTTACATGATTTGCGGGATCTCCCGTTCCATCATAAGTTTTAATGGCTGGCATTTTAAACTTCCTGGATATAGTGGCCTTCATTATCTCTTGAGTAAAGGGTGGTGTCGGATCGTCAGGATCTCCTAGGGGTAATAATACAGTAGGATCTCCTCTTGGGGTTTCAACCCTTCTGGATCTCGGAGGAGTAGGATCCAGATTAATTACCGGAGTCTTCCCGGCTGCTCTTGCAGCCTCTTCTTCCTCTAACTTCTTTTTGAGTTTTGCAACCTCTGCCTCATGGGCTGCAATCCTTTCCTGAGTAGTTGGTTCCTTGTTTGCAGAACGTCTCCTTCGCGGGGGATAGTCGTCATCAGTATTGTAATTTTCATCCTCAGTGTGAGGACCAGAGAAATCGTCTCGAAACATCTGATGAGTTTGGGTTTGTTGGTTCAGGGGTTCCAAACCTTGGACGTAAGGAGGCACATATGCCTCATGGTGTACCAGAGTGGTACCACTACCGCCCACCGGGGGTCGAGGGGGCCTGGTATGGGTAGGCATCCCAAGGGTCTGATTCACATATTGAGGGAGATCAGTAGTATGTAGTTGAAGGCCCCTCGGGGCACTCATGAGCAGTGGGGAGGTTGTGATCGGTTGCTGGTGAGTGGTCTCTTGTGGATTAGATCCATGAATGACCACCTACAGGGGATTCATCCCTTCATTTGGGATCTCCGGTCCTTGAGTATTGGCGGGGATATTCGTCCCTTCAGTGCTGGTAATTGGTGGTGGTTGAGCTCCTTGAGTACCGGCCTCGGAGGCAAGAGGAGTTCCTTCAGAAATTTGATTTGTTCTTCGTGTAACAGCCATGGTTGATGTTCGTTTCCCACAGACGGCGCCAAATGTTATGAATTAAAACACGCGCTTTGTGAATTAAATGCTAGGGTTTGTGAGCGTTCAAGCTTTAATGGCTGCTCTTGCATTTCGGGACTAAATCGGTCCTCATAAGATGCCTACGTATCTCTGCTGTATAGAGAATCAAGCCAATAAAACGTAGTTCTAGAATGAAGGACGAGGGTCCTTATATAGGCATCAGGAGCCTTGTATTTAGAGTATGTTTAGGAGAATTAACAGATAAGTCTCGTTTTTTATAACTGACAAGGAGTGTTTTTCTTGGCATGCAAGTATTATCCTCATCTGATAAGTGCTGTGACTCATCGTAATATTTGATTGGGATTCTGGATCCTTCTATGAAGATATTATCATATTTGGACTCTTTTATGAGCTGTGTATTTCCCTTTATTTATTAATTACGAAATTAATAAATAGTTAGGGTTTCGGACCTTTTGTCGGGCCTAATTCTTGGACCAAACTAGGTCTAATTAATATATCATTAATTATTTCTAGGGTTATATTTCAGCCCATATCATTTGAGATCATGCTTCTTGTGATACTTGGGAGGAGGCTTCTTATGGTACTTGGGAGGAGGCTTCCCTGAGGCGCCGCGATGAGGGGACCACTCCCTCTCCTTATGTAGGGAAGAGGGTCGTTCGTGAGCCGCACTCGGGGTTCATTTCTCATCTTAGATCTTTTTTAACTTGAGCCTTAGGTCATGTTGGGATAATTGTTTTCCCATTCGATCATAGACATTGGTTGCGATCAACTCGGAGGGGAGACCCTCCTCCCGTGGTTCCAACTTGAGTCTCAAGTCATGCTGGGATAGCTGCTTTCCCAGCCGATCGAAGACACTAGTAGTTACCAATTCAGAGGAACCAGGCTCGTGTTGCGATCCCTTTCCTGTTTTGGGATCCTATTCATATGTTTCTACCCAGTCCTCTTGGGTTTCTTCGGTAGCATCTTCGTCAAAGTCGCTTAGTAACTTTTTTGAAGTAGTCTTCAGATTTTTCCTCTTCTTCCTTTTAGCATTGTGAGATTCTCCCTTCTGCTATTCTACCTTATTTATCCTGTCATTGAAAGCTATCATGCGATCCCCAAGGGTTTTGAGGCAATCCATGACCTCCTTATTATCCCCCTGTCCGGTAGGGGTAGTTGTTACCTTGCTGGCGTCCCCCTCCTGATTGATGGGGGTTTCCCTACTCGTGTGATCTCCTGGTTTGTCACTGGGTTTATTCACTCCGTTTTTATTCGAACGACTCATCCTTCTCCCTTAGATGACTAAAAAGCCCCTCCTTCTAGCGCCAATTGTTAACGAGAGAATTTGGTTAATAGTATTTTGGAGGTTTGCTGGATTAACGGAGCAAAATACGGTGATTCCCCGAAGAACGCGAAGAACACGAGACGAAAGTTGATGAATTTTGTAGCTGATCTTGTTAGTTGATTCGAAGAACACTAGAGAAAAAGTGTTTATTCTCTCTTGCATCAAACTGTCCAATTCTCCTGAACAAGAGGCCTACGTACCCTTTTATAGGGGTTCAAGCCACACGTAGTTCCTGGTCAACAAGTTATCTAGATGGGCTAGGGTTTTGTATGATCCATTAAGGCCCAAGTCATGACGACTGTGGAGACCGTGAGTAAGCCCATTACTAACCATGGCCCAAACATATGTAGCTGTGAGAGGCTGTCATGGAGTTAGGGTAAAGTAATTTATATGATGATGAGAGACCCCGTATGGAACTCGCATGCGACCCCTTAGAGTCTGTCTATGTGATGCACGCCCAGGGATAGTACATGCGGTTGCTGATAGCCTGGCCATGCATTATAACGATGCCTACCTATTCGACCCCTTGAGGCCTGGCCATAGGCCTTTAAATTGTAAAGAGAATTGGCAATATTCAAACGAAGCGATGCCAAAGCTAGGATCGCATATGACCTTCTTCCTGAGTAGCTGTGACTGATAACGATACAAAACCCTTGCTGATGCATGAGTGTAGCAAACTAACGACAAATGCGATCCCATAGCCGGGATCACATACGACCTCGTTGATAATAGCGCGAAGTGTTCTATCCCTGAAATGGACAGCGATACGATCATTGGATAAGGATCGCGATTCCCTTGATTGACACTTGAATGATGTTCGTAGTAAATATGAAGTGTTTCTGTGATTGCGGAACTCATTTCTCCGTGATTGAAGCATGTAACATAATCTAATTTCAAGAAATGAGCTTTTAGTAGTTCGTTGGGCCTGTTTAGGGGCCATGTCCATTTTTTAGCATAACATACATCATCTGTAACAACCACGCGCAATAAACCTGCATATTTTGGGATAATCGCAAAACGTGAATGGTCATGGGATGAAATTTTAGATACCTCTATTTTACGATTTGGTGGCGGATACATATGTTGCCCAGTAAATAACAATTGTAGAAGGGGGGTTGAATACAATTGTATAAGATTATCGACTTAATAAATTATGTATCACAGATATGTAAGAATAATAACAGCTTTATTAAATCTGATATAAAATTGTTACAAACTCTCTCAAGAAATTCTGATGTTCTTGAGAGCTTCTAGGTTATAAAAATACTCGTGTATGTGATCGATATAAATCGAAACCTAAACTGTGTTTATATAATACACAGCTTCTCTATCAATTACATGATAAGTCCTAATCAGTTACAAAGATTGAAACCTATCCTAAATTGATAGCTTCATTACTATAAATAAGGAACCGAAAAAATAAACTTCCTTATTTAACTAGACTCCAAATATAACTCTAAGTAGGAATCCTGATCAGCTTCCAGTCCTGATGATCAATCCTGATCCCAGTCCTGATATAAATCCTGATGATAATCCTGATACTGACACTTGAGCAAATACTGATGACCATGCAATACTGATGACGTCAGCAATCCTGATCAGTTGAGTCTAGATCCTGACGATCATTGAATCCTGATCTAACAACATATCTTTAAAATTACAAAAGTCAAACCGCAACCGGCAACCGCATTAATATCTTATTTTACTTAATATATACATAATTATATATATCTTATTAGAATTATATGTATATTTAAATATTTAAACTATGTATGTAACAATTTTGTCGATTTGTAATCAAGAGTCATAATTTAACATATTAAATTGTACTTTCTTTGTCCCATCTATTTATTTACATTTTCCTTTTTTGGATGTCTAACTCAATTCTTTATATTTCAAAAAATTTGAAAAATAGTATAATTTTGTAATATTAAAATTAACTGCATCCAATATTTTCCTCCACTATACTCACTTTATATAATAAATATTGACTAATTCCACTAATTTGCTCACTTTTTTTACTTTTTGCCACTGATTTACACTTTTTGTTAATCTACATGCCCGACCCAAATATGAAGAATTGGATGAGACGAAGGGAGTATTTAATTAGCTCATGGTCCCAAGGCTCCTGATCAAGGTCAAGTAAACTATATGTATAGTGCTTTATGTATTATATTTCTTACAACTACATTAGTGGTTGAACTGCCAAGACACCAATTATACGGGTCAATATGATTGTTTCTTTTGCTAATGGAATAACTACAAATGAAGATGTCGGAAAATTGCAAGTTGCTGTTTGGTTCAATTTTTACCCTTCAATTGCACCAAATCAAACCGCGTACACCCCTAATAATCACAACTATTTCATCTCAAATAAATACGATTTGATATAATAGATATCCTTATCATTGCTCAATAACATCTACATTCATAAATGTTTAAAATTTGGTTTAATTAAGAGGATATACAAAAATTAAAATAACAAACATTTTAACTTCGAAATCAACGTAGAAAAGTATATGCATATGTACATATATAGATAAATATACCAACGCAGGTGAGATAATGGGTGAAGATGTGAGATGTCTCCAAGAGAGCTACAATTGCCCATTAGTCATAATTGCCCATTCAACTAAGATGGGTCGCTCATTAGTCATAATTAATTTTTACTTTTTAGTCGATGCAAATTTTTAATCATCATTTGTAACTTTTTTTTTTTCAATTTTTATATTAGTTATTTTCTAATATTTCTGTTTTTATTTATACCCTGTTAAGCAGTACTAGTTTTTTTTCTTTTACATACCAATATGAGTACGTATGTCTTAAAGATGAGTTGAGAAAGAAACAATTAGATCACATAAATTTACTGTTTAAGTACTTAGCCATTAATACATCATATTTATATTGACATTTAGTATGCAGTAACTTAAAATTGACATTAAAACTCTAAGTATATAAGGGGTGAGACTTTCTTAAAATTTTATTTCTAAGAATTATTAACTGTTAGATATAATTGCTGACGTTTGTTCATTAGTGTTTAAGTACCAGGTACATATCAGAGTTTATCTAGAAGCCAGTCAGAGTTTGATAAAGTCTGACTGGGTGAAGAGTTCACATTGAAGCCAGTCAGAGTTTGATAAAGTCTGACGTGGTGATAGTTGACTTAGCTGTCGGTGCAAAGATAAAGATTCTAGAAGCAATATATTCTGAAGATGGAAAGAAGCAGAATATATTGATACAGCTAAGGAAACGGAATAGAAGACTGAAGCAATCCTTAATTGATATGAATTGTATAGCTAATTTATAGGAGTATCAATTAGATAAGGATTGTATGTAGCTGTGTACTATATAAACACAGATAGGTTATCCCTAGAAGGGATGCGAACATTGAATATATTATTCTTGTAACCTAGTAGCTCTTTGTGATTCATTAACATCACTAAGAGAGAATTATTTAATATAATTCAGTTTGTTGATTTACAAACCTGTGTTCTTGATTGTTATTCTTATACATACTTGATTATATATTGTGTATTCGGCCTAACAATTGGTATCAGAGCCAAGGCTGTTTAATATATACAGTTTTACGATTCAAACACAATATTAATCATGTCTGAAGAAAATCAAACTACTCCCAAGGTTGAACAGGTTAAGCCTAATTCTGTGAGTCGGTATGAAACAATCAGGGTTCCAATTCTCAGGCCAGTGGAGTATCCAATTTGGAAGGTGAAGATGACCATGTTTCTGGAGGCTACAGATCCAGAATACCTTGACAGAATATATGATGGTCCACATATGCCAACTAAATTGTCTCCTGTTGTTGATGGTCAAGAACAAAAGACGGTTCCAAAGGAAAAGAAAGATATGACTCCTGAGGACATCTCATCAATTGCAAAAGATGCAAAGGTTAGACATCTTCTCCACAGTGCTTTAGATAATGTTATGTCTAACAGAGTAATTGGTTGCAAAACTGCAAAAGGAATCTGGGATGCTTTGGAAGTCAGGTGTCAAGGAACCACTGCTATAAAGAAGAACAGGAAAACGATACTCACTCAGGAGTATGAGCACTTTGATTCAAGAGCCAATGAAACCTTGACTGAGACATATGACAGATTCTGTAAATTGCTGAATGATTTATCTCTAGTTGATAAAGAATATGATCTTGAAGAATCAAATCTCAAATTTCTCTTATCTTTACCTGAAAGATGGGATTTGAAGACAACAACTATAAGAGATAATTACGAACTTGCTGAAACTGAACTTGATGAGATTTATGGGTTACTGAAAACTCATGAATTGGAAATAGAACAAAGAAACAGAAGATCAAGCAAGAAGACAAAATCTGTTGCTCTCAAAGTTGAGGAGAAGCCCATCAAGAAGGAATCATCAAGGAAGAAAGCCAAGGGAAAGGCTTTGGTCATTAAATCTGAAAGTGAGTATCAAACTCTGATAATGACTTAAACTCTGATGAAGCTTCTGACTCTGAGGATGATGAAGAACAGATGATGCAAATGGCTGCATTGATGGTGAAGACCTTCAAGAAGATGGGATTCAAGAACTTCAAGAAAGGAAAGATTCAAACTCTGAAAGGAAAAGTTTTAGAAAGTCTGATGGAAGGGAGACCAAGTCTGGCAAGAAAGATAAATCTGAAATCCAGTGCTACAAGTGTAAGGAGATGAGTCACTATGCCCCAGAGTGCAAGAAAGGCAAATCTGAGAAAGCACTCATCTCTAAAGGCAAAGACTGGGCAGATACTTCAGACTCTGATGATGGAGTAAATTATGCTCTTATGGCAACTGTCAAAGATGAGACTGAATCATCTGAAAATAAGGTACCCCTAACTACTTATGCTTATGATACTGATAATATATCTGAATTAAGAGTATATCTGAAAAGTGTACATGTTAGTTATAGGGATCAGACTTTAGAGAATGAGAGAATTAAATCTGAGAACCTTAGTCTTAAAGATAGAAACAAGTTTCTTGAAGGAGAACTTGAAAATATGAAGCAGATTCAAAAAGAAAGAGATGATGCTGTTTATGTAGAACATGAGTTGCTCAAAAGATATAGGCAACTAGAATCTGATCTAGAAAAAGAAAGAAAAATAATCAAGACTTGGACAAACTCTGGAAGAGACACTCATCAAGTGTTTCAGACAGATTCTGTAGGTTTAGGCTATTGTGAGAATGATGAACTTAGGTTTAAAGACAAGGTTAAGGTTAAACCACAACTTAAACCTGTGAAATTTGTTCCAGAAACCACTAAGTTAAAATCTGTTGTAGTAAGAGAAGCTGATATGGAATCAGATGAAACCTGTGATAGACAGGAAAATATTACAATAGAAAATCTAATGGAAGTAGAAGCTGTTAGAAAGCCAATAAAAACTTGTGAAAAACAGGTTAATGTTGGTTTGATGACAGGAAAACAGTTCAATCATAAGCTCAAAGAGGTAAAATCTGCCATGAAACCAAAAGGGTCCAAGAAGAATAGGAATGGAAAGATAGGCATAAATAAAAGAAATAATTATTTGCCTACTGCTGCTGCTCCAAGGAAAACATGTTATAATTGTGGTAGTTCTAATCATCTTTCTAGATTTTGCAATAAGAACAAACATATTAATTCTTTACCTTCTACATTAGGAGTAAAGAATGATTATGTAAGGGTTAAACCACAGACTTTATGCACACACTGTGGGAGCACTTGGCATTCTATTTATACTTGTAAGAGTTATCATGCTATTTATCACAACTATTATGAGCTAAAACCCAACTTGAAATGGGTTAGAGCAAACTCTGCAAGTGTAAAGTCTGACAATGTTAGTTTAAACTCTGTTGATAGTAATTCCGCTGCAAAAGCTAACACTGTTAAGAAAGACAAAGGATCCAAGCAAGTCTGGGTCCTTAAAACTAACACTTAGTGTTTGTTTGTGATTGCAGGGTATAAAAGAGAGCACACTTATCTTGGACAGTGGATGCTCAAGACATATGACTGGAAATAAAGCCCTGCTATCAGACTTTGAGGAGAAGGCTGGCCCAAAGGTTTCCTATGGAGATGGCAACATAGGACACACTCTGGGATATGGAAATATTAATCTTGGAAGTGTCATTATCACAAATGTAGCTCTAGTCTCAGGACTCAAGCATAATCTGCTATCTGTGAGTCAAATCTGTGACAGAGGAAACCATGTAGATTTTCATACTGAATACTGTGAAGTTATCAGTAAATCTACTGGAAGAGTTGTTCTAGTTGGACACAGGCACAACAACATTTATGAAGCAAGTTTGGTAACAAACTCTGATGGAAAAACAGTGTGTCTGACTGCAAGAATATCAAATGAAGAGAGTTGGAACTGGCATAAGAAGCTCTCTCATCTCAATTTGAACAACATTAATGAGCTTATACGAAAAGATCTTGTAAGGGGACTTCCAAAGTCAATACTAAGCTTAGATGGTCTGTGTGATTCTTGTCAAAAGGCCAAGCAAAGGAAGTCATCTTTCAAGAGCAAATCTGAATCTTCAGTAGTGGAACCTTATCATCTTCTACATGTTGATCTCTTTGGATCAGTGAATGTGATGTCTATGGGCAGAAAGAAATATGCTCTAGTAATTGTTGATGAATATACTAGATATACATGGGTGTATTTCTTATCAAAGAAGGATGAAACTGCTCAAACTCTGATGGATCATGTAAATCTACTGGACAAAGGATCACAGCACAAAGTCAAAATTATAAGGAGTGATAATGGAACTGAATTCAGAAATTCAATAATGGAAACTTTCTGCAAGGAAAGAGGAGTGAAACAAGAATTTTCTGCACCTGGAACTCCACAGCAAAATGGTGTAGTTGAAAGAAAGAACATAACTTTAATCGAAGCTGCTAGAACTATGCTTGATGAAGCAAAATTACCAACTTATTTCTGGGCAGAAGCTGTTCAAACTGCTTGTTTTACTCAAAATGCAACATTGATCAACAAGCATGGGAAAACACCATATGAGATGGTGAAAAATAAGAAGCCAAATTTGAAATATTTTCATATATTTGGATGCAAATGCTTTATGTTGAAGACTCATCCTGAACAGTTGACCAAGTTCGAGTTAAAAGCTGATGAAGGAATCTTTGTTGGTTATCCATTGTCAACAAAAGCATTCAGAGTCTACAATCTGAGAACTAAAGTGATCATGGAATCCATACATGTGTCATTTGATGACAAGAAAATAACTGGACTTGATGACTTAGATGGATATGATCAACTGCGTTTTGAAAATGAAGGTTTATTCTCTGATGATGTAAACTCTGATGAAGCAGTACCGACAAACTCTGATGAAGCGGTTCTGATAAACTCTGACGAAGCATACTCTGAACCTCTACTGGTAAATACTGGAGAAACTGAAAATTCTCAAATTGAACAACATAGAGAACCAGTTGAGGGGGAGCGTGAAGAAGCTCAACAAGACACAGAAAATGAGTCAGTTGAGGAAACTGATTCAAACTCTGACAGTTCAAACTCTGAGTCATCCAATTCAGGGGGAGCCTCAGATGCTGCAGAAAGTCAACATATGAATCAGGAGAGCATGGATCAAGGGGAAGGATTCAATAATGATGCAAGAAACCACTTACCAACAGCAAGAAAGTGGACACAGGCACACACACCTGATCTCATAATTGGAGATCCTGATGCTAGTGTGAGAACTAGAAGTGCAACAAATAATGAGTGTCTGTATCATGCTTTCTTGTCTCAAACAGAACCAAAGAAGGTGGAGGAAGCTCTTCAAGATGCTAATTGGATTACAGCAATGCAAGAAGAGTTAAATGAATTTGAAAGAAATGAAGTCTGGACACTTGTACCTAGACCAAAGAATAGATCAATAGTAGGTACAAAGTGGGTTTTCAGAAACAAGACTGACAGTGAAGGTGTGATAACAAGAAACAAGGCTCGACTTGTGGCTAAAGGTTATTCACAACAGGAAGGGATTGACTATGATGAAACCTTTGCTCCAGTTGCAAGATTGGAAGCCATAAGAATTTTTCTGGCCTATGCTGCACACAAGAAGTTTAAAGTCTTTCAAATGGATGTAAAGAGTGCTTTTCTCAATGGGAAGCTTGAAGAAGAAGTATTTGTTGAACAACCACCAGGATTTGTAGATCCTAAACATCCAGATTATGTCTACAGGCTTGACAAGGCATTATATGGACTAAAGCAAGCACCAAGAGCATGGTATGAAACTCTTGCTCAATTTCTTTTAGAAAGTGGGTTCACAAGAGGTACAATTGATAAAACCTTGTTTTATTTCAATTCTGGTGATGATTTGCTTTTAGTTCAAGTTATGTAGATGATATTATCTTTGGATCTACTAATGACAAACTTTGTAAGAAGTTTGCAAAGCTCATGCAATCCAGGTATCAAATGAGCATGATGGGAGAGCTTAGTTATTTTCTAGGCTTACAGGTCAAGCAAACAGATGATGGTATTTTTATCAATCAAGCAAAATATACCAGAAATCTTCTCAAGAAATTTGGTATGCTTGATAGTTCATCTGGCACAACTCCCATGGCTACAGCAACAAAGCTAGACAAAGACACAGGAGCCTCAGTAGATATGACAAACTACAGAGGAATGATAGGGTCTTTACTGTATCTTACTGCAAGTAGACCTGATATCATGTATGCAACATGTCTTTGTGCAAGATTTCAAGCAGATCCCAGAGAGCCTCATCTAACAGCTGTAAAAAGGATTTTCAAATATCTCAAAGGAACCATAACCTTGGGTTTGTGGTATCCTAGAGAATCAGAGTTTAAGCTAATTGGTTACTCTGATGCAGATTTTGCAGGCTGTAAGATAGACAGAAAAAGTACAAGTGGAAGCTGTCAATTTTTAGGTGACAGATTGGTTTCTTGGTATAGCAAGAAACAAAAGTCAATTTCCACATCCACTGCAGAAGCAGAGTATATAGCTGCTGGTAGCTGTTGTGCACAGATTCTGTGGATGAAGAATTAGTTGCTGGATTATGGTCTGAGGTACTCTAAAATACCTATTTTCTGTGATAACCAAAGTGCTATTGCTATGACAGGTAATCCAGTACAGCACTCCATGACAAAGCACATCAACATAAGGTATCATTTTATCAGAGAACATGTGGAAGAAGGAAACATTGAGCTTCATTTTGTGTCTACAGACCAACAACTTGCAGATATCTTCACCAAACCTTTGAGTGAAGCTACTTTTACAAGATTGGTAAATGAACTTGGAATGATCTCTGGTTCTGACTAGAGATACGGGTTAGACTCAAAAACTATACATGTTTGATTTTTATGCTCATGATTCCCTGCATGTATTCACTGTTATGAGTACCAGTGTCATAAACTCTGAAAGTAAACTCTGATGCTAAACTCTGTTAGTCATACTCTGTCGGTTAAAGTCTGATGTTAAACTCTGATTATGATTTTTGTCTGAAACACAAGGACCAATGAAGAAATTTGTATGAAGCATAATTCTCAGTAAGTAATTATGAATCCTTAAGAGTTGTATAGATTCTGATCTCAAATATGTGCAGTAAGTTAACACAGCATGATACTGTTTCTATATTTACAGCATCTCTTAGTTTATTGATTCTATATACTGAGTTTGTATTAGCTGTTTGCATTTTCTCTCATAAATTAATTGTATTAACTGATGGAAAGTCTAAACTCTGATTATTAATTGCAAATAATTCACCCTCAAATCAAAAGATGCCAAACAGAGCACAAATTCCTTTGAGATCATGTTGTGCCTAGGAAGATCCAGGAACTTATTGTATGAAATAAGGGCTAAAATCTTTGATTTTTGGCGACTAGTGCCAACCACTGATTACTGGAAAAATAAAAAACAAATAAAAAAAAATAAAAAAAAATATATATATATATATATATATATATATATATAAATAAAGGGGGTGAAGAATAAAAGATATATCCAAATGAAAGGATATCAATATACAGAGTTTAGATATAAAATCAGATTTTATATTATACATGAGAGTTTAGGCAACCAGTTTTTACTACTTTAGTTTGTGGATTTTATGCACTTTGAGATGATATAAATATTGATTTCGGTAAACTCTGCTATTGCACACACAATTATGCACACCTGTACAGTTTGCGAAAAGAGTTTATTAACAAAGAAGGACAAATGATAAACACTGATGTATTGTGTGAAATATGCCGAGGTAACTTTGTTTTAATCTCTGATGGTTAAAATGATTTCTTTGTTTCAGACATTTTATAATTTTGAGGAAAAACATTTGTTTTGGTATTTCAAAAGAGTATGTTTGGGCATTGGTTTAGAAAAGTGTTAAAGAGAGGAGAGAGATTGCATACATAGGAAAGTGTAATCGGCTGTAATTATTGCTGTTTTTACTGCGCATGCGCATTGGAAATTGCCAATTACTGCTGTCAGTCATTGCATGTGTGACACGTGTCTCATTTACACAGTATACGGGGTAAGACAGTTGTGTTTTAATGATTAAAAACTGTTCAGTTTTTAATTTTAAATTTTAAATTTATACATTATACACACAACCGTTACAGTTTTTCACGACTTACTCCAATTGTATTCTAGTTTCACTCACACATATTCACAAACACTTTCTTTCTTAAACTCTCTCGTGTTTTTGAAGCTATTTTCTGTTTATTTCTTGATATTACTAATGGCTTCAACTGCTTTCACTTCTTCTGGGTTAGAGTTCGTTCCTAATAATTATGCAGCCCCATTAAACACTATCAATGCACCAGAGGCGTTTCATATCATACAAGACTTTCTTCCTCAGTCAGCAATTGGGCGTGCTTTGGTGGAGCCTGCAAAGCTTTATGGATCTCAGATCAAAGCTTTCTGGGAGACTGGTGTCTATGATGATGGTGGTGATTCTGGCACCCCATCCATAGTTTTTGAGTTCCAGGAGACAGAGTTTGTCATAACTCCAGGAACTGTTCGTGAAGCAATGAGCTTTGCAGAGTCTAACGCTTACACCATTAGTGTTGGTGATACTGATCTTCAGAGAATGATGCAAGCTATTGGGTATACTGGATCTTTGGCGAAGATAGGCCAACTGAAGCGACCGCTCTTGAGAAAGGAATGGAGTTTCTTTTTCGATTGCATAACAAGGGCGTTCGGGAAGAAATGTACAAATTGGGATGCTATTCCAATCGACAGTCTGCAAATCGGGTATTCACTTCTCTTTGCCGGTAATTATGATTTTGCTAGACTTGTATTGATGAACATAGGTGAGAAGTTAACAGAGAATAGGCATGTAGTCTATTTTTCTAGATTTTGTCAAATTTTATTCTCTGCTTGTGTTCCAAATGTTGAGATTGATGAGGAGGACGTAATTCCCTCATTCAAATTGCACAAAAGGGTATTCTCTGACCTTACCAACAAGGATTTAAAGAAGGTTAGTGTTGGTGAATTGATGTTGCCTGAAACAGTGCTTCAGTTCTTAAACCCTCAACCTCAACCACAACAGCCATCAGAACCAGTAAATGCTGAAGTCTCTACAGTTCAACCACGGACTGGTGGTAGGACTAAGCATGTTGGTACAAAACCTCCAAGGATTGCTAAGCCAACTCCTGAAGCTGGGGTATCAAATGCTGATGATATGCCTCAGATGAAAAGGTTAAAGAAAAGAAGGGCCAACAGGGCAAAGTCTGATAATGCTGATGAGGACAGTGAAACTGATGAAGAAACTCTTCATCAGAGGAAAAGAAGATTGGTGGCTGCACATCTTTTTGGTGAATCAAATGTAAATGCTGAAGCTGTCAATTTGGACAGAATTTTTGAGGAAAATGTTATGCCTGAAATGGTAAGTGCTGATGAAGAAGCTCCTACATCAAACGCTGATGATGTAGTTGAGGAAGCTGCAAATGAAGCTGCAGATGAAGCTCCTGAAATTCTTGTTCAGGAGGCTACATAAAATGTTGAGGCTGAGATTTTTGAGCCACAGGGATTTGATATGGATGTTGAAGCACACAACTCTGTAAACTCTGACCATCTTGAAGTTTTTGATGAAACAGAGGGTGTGGAAGCTGATCAAGCCACGGTTATTCTTGAAGATTCTATGGCTACCCATACAGAGATTCTCTCTGTTACTCATCAGAAACTGTTCCAGAGATTATTGCAGAGATTCCAGTACAAGAGGCTGTAGCTGAAAATGATGAGAATGTTGCAACGAATGTTGCAAACTCTGAGATTCCAGATCTGATGCAGAGACTAATAATGATGATGATAGTTCTGATCATTCCCAAGAGGAGTTATTTGGTAGTCAAGCAAACTCTGATGAGCTAAGAGAGGTCAATCGAGCTACGGCTGAGCATTTTCAAGATATGTACTACAATAGATGGGCTGCTGCAGATTGTATCTTTTCAGCACAGAGGGCTGCTGATTTTCTTGGTGATTCTGTGAAGACGATTTCAAATCCTGATATTCTTACAAGTCTAAAGGCTACTGTGATTCAAATTAAATCTCTCCACAACAGATTTGATGAGTCTCATAAGGAAGTCACTGCTTTGAGGAATGAAGTTAGTCTGAGGGATCTTACTCTGAAGAATGATAGAACTTACTACAATTCCATGTTCAAGAAGCAAGCTAAGGACTCTGATGACATTCAGACGAGGCTTGGGAAAGTTGAGGACAACCAGACTGCTATGTCTGCCCAACTGACTTCAATTTCTAATGCAATTGAGTTGTTGACATCAGTACTACTTTCTGATGATGTCAAAAAGGGGGAGAGTGTACCAAGTGACAAATGCAAAGACACTCAAACTCTGAGACGAAGGGATGATGGTAATGATGGTGGAAACAAGGGAGATGGAAAGAGCTTAAGATTAAATGCTGATAGCAGACTACTTTCAAGAAGATCAAACTCTGATAAAAGATCAAACTCTGGAAAGGGACATGCAAACTCTGCCAGTGGTTCAAGATACAAAAGTTTGATAATCTCTGATAAGCCTACCACAGATGAGGAAATTGCTACTAAGATGTTTATGGCAGAACATGGAAAAGATGTTACAATTGAAGATATCCAAGCTGAAGAGCAAATGCTTGCTGAAGAACACAAGAAGAATCTTGAAGCTGGAATCTACAAACAGAAGGTTATCAAGGCTCCGAGGAGAAAAGAAAAAGGAATTGTTATCAAAGAGAATGTAAACTCTGATCAGAGTTTACAGTACTCAAGGAGGCCTATTAGTTCAAACGCTGATAAAGGTAAAGGCGTGATGATTGAAAAGCCTAACCTGGAAAAGAAGAATTATTCAACCTCTGACAATGCTCAAGTTGATGTTATTGTTAAGAATGTGCCAACCTCTGACAATGCTCAAGTTGTGCAAACTCAGCTATCTTCACCACTCCAAGGTTTCAAAAGATCTTCATTACCTGAAACTCTGAAGCCTAGCCAGGTGAACTTTTTAGAAACCAGAACAGTACTTGGAAAACAATCTTATGATAAATCTGGTTTGGGTTCCCACAATGAGAAAAGAGTTAATAATAGTCCTTTAGATCATACATCACTGGCAGAACCTGGTGTTGGGGTTACTCAAGAAAACCTTGATAAACTAGAATCTGTTCAGATGATTTACCACAGAGGCTTAAAGAAGGAGTTTTTATTATATTTTATGGCTGATGGCAGAGTTTATAGAATTGGAGAAGATGATATTCGTCTGAAATTCTGGGAAGAGCTAGAGTATGTTCTATATCTCCTGAAGATCAAAAATAGAAATACTCATAATGCTGCTCTGGTTTTAAAAGACAGAATGATGAAATCGAAAGTCCTTTTTGGAGGAAGTGTTTCCAGTGCTTATATTCCTAAGTACAGAGATGCACATGGAAAGTTGGCGGAAATGAAGAAAAATAGTGCTAGATTCAGGACTGCACTAGATAAGAAAGTTCTAGAGTTCAATCTAGAGTCTGATAAAGCTTTTTATATCAGACTTGGCAATGAAATGAACAAGAACAACATCTATTCTTTAAGGGCTGCCATTTATCAAATTGGTGAAGATGAACCAGAATTGAAGGAGCTGAAGAAGGATATGATTGCTGAACTAGATCGAGCTGAGAGAAAGTTACTGTCAGATTATATCAGGACTGTACCTGATATTCAAGAAATTCAGTAAAGTCTGACTGTAAGTTTTTATGTTTTCTGTTCTAAGTTAAATTTAAACTCTGTTTTAAAATTAAACTCTGACATATTTTAAACACTGCATTTGTTATATGTTTTGACATCATCAATTATCTGTTTAACTTGTACATTTTTATTATGCACAAGTTGGGGGAGATTGTTAGATATAATTGCTGACGTTTGTTCATCAGTGTTTAAGTACCAGGTACATATCAGAGTTTATCTAGAAGCCAGTCAGAGTTTGATAAAGTCTGACTGGGTGAAGAGTTCACATTGAAGCCAGTCAGAGTTTGATAAAGTCTGACGTGGTGATAGTTGACTTAGCTGTCGGTGCAAAGATAAAGATTCTAGAAGCAATATATTCTGAAGATGGAAAGAAGCAGAATATATTGATACAGCTAAGGAAACGGAATAGAAGACTGAAGCAATCCTTAATTGATATGAATTGTATAGCTAATTTATAGGAGTATCAATTAGATAAGGATTGTATGTAGCTGTGTACTATATAAACACAGATAGGTTATCCCTAGAAGGGATGCGAACATTGAATATATTATTCTTGTAACCTAGTAGCGCTTTGTGATTCATTAACATCACTAAGAGAGAATTATTTAATATAATTCAGTTTGTTGATTTACAAACCCGTGTTCTTGATTGTTATTCTTATACATACTTGATTATATATTGTGTATTCGGCCTAACATTAACAATGACTTTTACAAAGTTCATCGTTGTATTTCTGATTCTCCTTCCTTTCATTGCTGCAACGTCCAATCTAGAGAGCCCAACGTCAAAGAGTGTCATAGGTAAAAATTTCGCATTGTACCATTAATAAATAATGTTTTTCGTTAAATTTTTTTCATGATAACTAACTTATAATATTATCTATATAGAATATATTATATTTAATTTAACTGAAGAAGTTATGTTATTTTTCTTCTACAGATGCCAGACCAAGTAATTGTAATCGACCATGTGATTTATTATATACGTCTGATGACTGCAACAGAGATTGCATAATACAGCGAAAGCAAAAAGGTGGTTCTTGTCAATTGTACAACAATGTGTTATATTGTTGTTGTACATAATGAATTACATTAAGTTATATTATCCACTTTTAATTTAATTATATGAATAAATAATAAAAGTAGTTATTTCTGTCATCTTAATTAAAGTTCTTTTCGTAGATTATCAAATCATCTATGTCAACTAACATGGTTCCATCTTTACATCACTGCAAAAAACAAGGTTATTTGTAACAAATTTTTATACCGAATCCAATGTAGATGGTCTTAAACTATGCTAAATGGTCAAATTATGACGAGAAAATACAAAATTTTATTATTCTAGCATACTGAGAAATTAATTCATACATACCAATTTAAACAAGTCACACATATATATATATAATACAATTACATGTGGAACAAAAGAGACCAAGTAATGTCCAAGTCACATCAATTATCTTTAGGCACCCCTAAGGCTAAGCGAAGCAGAGTCAAGAACGACAAATCTCTTCATGATATACAAATCCATTTTGCAAGTTCGTTATTACGGGTAGTTCCTACAAAGGTTAGGAACTAATGATATATACAATACTTGAATTTTTGGATGCTACATAGTTGATTCTCATCCTTTGGAGACTAGCTACGAGCATAATAGGAGCATCCATGGACAAAAGACACAAATTTCGAAGCATCAACAATATTATTTGGACAGGCTGGCTGATAATCATATTCATCACCACATCCCATGGTCGAATCACACTCATCTACAACCAAGGTCTCCACACTCCGACCATTAGCACTTATATTAATTTTTTAATCATAAGTCTTCGTTATACCATCCAGTAGATAGTGCCCAACAGTGTGTCATCATCGTGGTAATGCATGGTTATCACATTCTAATGGACCGCCACCATCTTCCCCCTTCTGGAAACTGTTCAGAGTTAAAGTTGCTTTGGTATTATATTGATCGGTCACACGAGGTGAACATGTGTAAGTTGGGTCCACAAATAACTAGTGTACTAATGTAAATAACCTTGTACGTATGTATTTTATAACAACGGAAAATGAATTTTTTTATCACTGAACTTTATATACTTTTAGAAACCAACCACTGAACTATAAACTTATTTGTTTATATCACTAACGTTACTCTTGAATTTCAAAAATAGCATTCCGTTAAAAAATCAGTGACGAATGTTAAGTTATTTATCCACGTGTAAAAATTTCAATACGTGGATGCTGACTCAATGGCTGATTATTAAAACAAAAAAAAAAGAAAAAGGAAAATGACAAAAATGATATGATCTGAACAAAATTCATTCCGACTGTTCCAATACCAAACACAAATCTAGGGTTCCAATAAAAAAATCCAACGATATTCGTCTATAAAATTTAGGGTCGACTACTCATATATTAGTGTATGCTTCAACTCCACAAAAACATCGCATCACTTCACTCGGTTTAGCTTGAGAATCGATTGAAGATGATGAATTGCTCAAATCCATTGATTGTAGATGCTTAATTGATTCTAGATTGGTGCTTGAACCCTAGTTTGTATTAAGCCCCAAACTGAACATCCGTTATTTTTATATTACAATCGGGTTATATATACAAATATAGATATACACCACGTCATCAAGACACATCATCAAAATAGTATACGCTGGCCAATCATTTAAAGGAATGTTAATTTTAAAATTTGAGAGAACGTTAGTGATATGAACAAATAAGTTTATAGTTCAGTGGTTGGTTTCTAAAAGTATATAAAGTTTAGTGATAAAAAAATTCATTTTCCCTTATAACAATTGTACGTCAGCAGGCCCATGGCAAAATTAATGCTTTGAAATAATTTTTTTTATCACCCAATTTTATATACTTTTAGAAACTAATCACTGAATTATAAACTTATTCGTTTATATCACTAATGTTACTCTCGAATTTTAAAATTAACATTTTTTTAAAAATTCAGTAACGGATGTCAAGTTACTTATCCACGTGTTAAAAGTTCAATACGGGCTGCTGACTCATTGGCTGATTATTAAAACAAAAAAAGGAAAACAAAATGACAGGAATCATATGATTAGAACAAAATACACTTCAAAACAAAATAAATCCCGACTAATTGTCTCTAAACACAAATCCAAACACAAAGCTAGGGTTTCAATCAAAATCCAAAGATGCTCATCATCGTCACTTGCCTCTTCGACGATCCCTTCATGGAGAGTCATGACGGGTTGATATGATTCCATCATAAGGGCTCCAGGAACCGGATCCACTTGTATTCCCATGTTATGAAAGTAATCGTCTGGGAGCTCTTTAATGGATATCATATTGCAGCTGCTCTTCCTAGTTCTTTCAATGTCTTCCATCACAATGTCATTTGGGGCAGGCTTATTGCCCCTTTCAGCTGAGCGAAGAGCTTTGTTATAGCATTCTCTTGAATCATACTGGATGCCCCTTACACATCCGATCCCACTGGGGGTTGGGAACTTCATGGAGAGGTGGTAGATGGATGTCACTACCCTCATCTCCTTGAGAATGGGCCTCCCCAAAATTGCATTGTAGGTAGAGGGTTGATCAACAACCATGAAGTCCGCGACCTGTGTGGTAACAAAGGGTTCGTCACCCAAAGTAACAGGGAGTCTAATAAGACCTTTTATACTGATTGTAGCCCCAGTGAATCCGTAGAGATGTCCCATAGTAGGAGTGAGTACTTGTCCAGAAGTCCCATCTTTTGATAGACTTCATAGGTGAGAACATTTACAGCGCTTCCATTATCCACGAGAACCCTATAGATGTTTTGAGTTCCGATTCTGAATCGGACAACTAGGGCATCTGAGTGAGGGTGATGAACCCATTTTGCATCCTCTTCCGTGAACATGATATTAGTGTCCTCTCCCTTGAAAAGTTTAGGGGGCCTTTCCTGCAAGTGATTCACATTAGTGAGGGGGTTACCCTTGGCCTTACGGGCATATCTATCCCGGGATTTATTGTTTTCTCCTCCAATATGGGGGCCTCCCATAATAACATGAATGCTTCCTTCACGGGTGGTTCTGGGAGGAGAATTTTTTGCCTCGTCGATGGGAGGAGGAACCTCGCTAAATCCTAGGCCTTTGTTTCTGCCAAATTTTTTGACCTCACGTACCACCCAATCAGTTAACTTTCCATCCTGAATGAGGTCTTCGATCTGGTCTTTGAGTTGTCTACAATCTACAGTATCGTGTCCCTGTTGTTCAAGGAAAGCACAATACCGTCTAGCATCCTTTATCCCATAAGGGCCCATGGGTGGAGGTCGCTTGAACAATCCTTTAGCTGAATTAATTGCATAAATGTGGTCGATAGGAGCAACCAAAGGAGTATACCTGGTGTCTCGTCATTCTTCTGATCGAAAGCGATCCCGCCCCCGTGGCTTTGGGCTCTCACTGCGATCCCGGTCATCTCTCTTGGGGCTTTCCGGTGCCTTGCTCTTACTCCCTTTACCATTACTTCCATTGCTATTACCTTCATTATTTTTTTGAGGTCTTGCATAGACTTCTCAATCCACTTAAAAGGCTTATCCTGAGAATAGAATTCAGTTAGAGTGTGAGGGGTTTTGGCTTGTAAACTTTTCCAGAATTTGGTTCCTTCTTTAAGCCCGGGTATCAAGAATTTTTTTACAGCCTCTTCGTTGGCACCTCTCACTCTAGGGACCTCTACATTGAATCTCTTAAAGTATTCCTAGAGGGTCTCCCCCTCTCTTTGTTTGATGTTGGCGAGAGTAGCAATAGGTGGGGAGTACAACATAGAAGATTGGAACTGCTTGATGAAGATGACCGCAAGTTGCTCCTAAGAATCAATGTTAACATGTGTCCCAAACTTAGAGAACCTTTGTTGGGAACTAACCCTTAATAAGGCTGCAAACAATCTGCAGCGTACGAGGGTAGAAACCTGATACACCTCCATCTCAGTGTTGAATCGAATCAGGTACTCGGCGGGATCGGCCTCCCCATTGAAAGTCAATTCGTTATTGGTCCTGAATACCGGAGGGAGAGGGGTGGACCTGATCTCCACAGTGAAAGGAGAGATCACAGCCAAGTGATGAGGAGTTACAGCCTTTTCAGTTCCCATCTTAGTTATCAGCTTCCTGAGATTCTCTATTTTGAGATTCCCTACTTTGGCATCCTCTCGATCCCAATTACTAACATGTTGGGAGAGTGCCTTTTTGTGAGAGCTAGATTCCTCCTGATCATATTTGCGATCATGCTTCTTGTGATACTTGGGAGGAGGCTTCTTATGGTACTTGGGAGGAGGCTTCCCTGAGGGGCCGCGACGAGGGGACTACTCCCCCTCCTTATGTAGGGAGGAGGGTCGTTCGTGAGCCGCACTCGGGGTTCATTTCTCGTCTTAGATCTTTTTTAACTTGAGCCTTAGGTCATGTTGGGATAATTGTTTTCCCATTCGATCATAGACATTGGTTGCCATCAACTCGGAGGGGAGACCCACCTATTGTGGTTCCAACTTCAGTCTCAAGTCATGCTGGGATAGCTGCTTTCCCAGCCGATCGAAGACACTAGTAGTTACCAATTCAGAGGAACCAGGCTCGTGTTGCGATCCCTTTCCTGTTTTGGGATCCTATTCATATGTTTCTACCCAGTCCTCTTGGGTTTCTTCGGTAGCATCTTCGTCAAAGTCGCTTAGTAACTTTTTTGAGGTAGTCTTCAGATTTTTCCTCTTCTTCCTTTTAGCATTGCGAGATTTTCCCTTCTACTATTCTACCTTGTTTATCCTGTCATTGAAAGCTATCATGCGATCCCCAAGGGTTTTGAGGTAATCCATGACCTCCGTATTAGCCCCCTGTCCGGTAGGGGTAGTTGTTACCTTGCTGGCGTCCCCATCCTGATTGATGGGGGTTTCCCTACTCGTGTGATCTCCTGGTTTATCACCGGGTTTATTCACTCCGTTTTTATTCGAACGAGTCATCCTTCTCCCTTAGATGACTAAAAAGACCCTCCTTTTAGCGCCAATGGTTAACGGGAGAATTTGGTTAATAGTATTTTGGAGGTTTGCTGGATTAACGGAGCAAAATACGGCGATTCCCCGAAGAACGCGAAGAACACGGGACGAAAGTTGATGAATTTTGTAGCTGATCTTGTTAGTTGATTCGAAGAATACTAGAGAAATAGTGTTTATTCTATCTTGCGTCAAACTGTCCAATTCTCCTGAACAAGAGGCCTACGTACCCTTTTATAGGGGTTCAAGCCACACATAGTTCTTGGTCAACAAGTTATCTAGATGGGCTAGAGTTTTGTATGATCCATTAAGGCCCAAGTCATTATGACTGTGGAGACCGTGAGTAAGCCCATTACTGACCATGGCCCAAACATATGTACGTAGCTGCGAGAGGCTGTCATGGAGTTAGGGTAAAGTAATTTATATGATGATGAGAGACCCCGTATGGAACTCGCATGCAACCCCTTAGAGTCTGGTTATGCGATGCAAGCCCAAGGATAATACATGCGGTTGCTGATAGCCTGACCATGCATTATAACGATGTCTACCTATTCGACCCCTTGAGGCCTGACCATAGGCCTTTAAATTGTAAAGAGAATTGGCAATATTCAAATGAAGCGATCCCAAAGGTAGGATCGCATATGACCTTCTTCCTGAGTAGCTATGACTGATAATGATTTAAAACCCTTGCTGATGCATGAGTGTAGCAAACTAACGACAACTGCGATCCCATAGCCGGGGATCACATACGACCTCGTTGATAATAGCGCGAAGTGTAACATATGAAGTGTTTCTGTGATTGCGGAACTCATTTCTCTGTGATTGAAGCGGGTAACATAACCTAATTTCAAGAAATGAGCTTTCACTAGCCCGTTGGGCCTGCTTAGGGGCCATGTCCATTTTTGAGCATAACATACATCATCTGTAACAACCACACGCAATAAACCTGCATATTTTAGGATAATCGCAAAACGTGAATGGTCGCGGGATGAAATTTTAGATACCTCTATTTTACGATTTGGTGGCGGATACATATCTTAAAAATCACAAAAGTCAAACCGCAACTGGCAACCGCATTAATATCTTATTTTACTTAATATATACATAATTATATATATCTTATTAGAATTATATGTATATTTAAATATTTAAACTATGTATATAACAATTTTGTCGATTTGTAATCAAGAGTCATAATTTAACATATTAAATTGTATTTTCTTTGTCCCATCTATTTATTTACATTTTCCTTTTTTGGATGTCTAACTCAATTCTTTATATTTCAAAAAATTTGAAAAATATTAAAATTTTGTAATATTAAAATTAACCGCATCCAATATTTTCCTTCACTATACTCACTTTATATAATAAATATTGACTGATTCCACCAATTTACTCACTTTTCTTACTTTTTGCCACTGATTTGCACTTTTTGTTAACCTACATGCCCGACCCAAATATGAAAAATTGGATGAGACGAAGGGAGTATTTAATTAGCTCATGGTCCCAAGGCTCCTGATCAAGGTCAAGTAAACTATATGTATATTGCTTGATGTATTGTATTTCTTACAACCACATTAGTGGTTGAACTGCCAATACACCGAACACCAATTATACGGGTCGATATGATTGTTTCTTTTGCTAATGGAATAACTACAGATGAAGATGTCGAAAAATTGCAAGTTGCTGTTTGGTTCAATTTTTACCCTTCAATTGCACCAAATCAAACCGCGTACACCCCTAATAATCACAACTATTTCTTCTCAAATAAATACGATTTGATATAATAGCTATCCTTATCATTGCTCAATAACATCTACATTCATAAATGTGTAAAATTAGGTTTAATTAAAAGGATATACAAAAATTAAAATCACAAACATTTCAACTTCGAAATCAACATAGAAAAGTGTATACATATGTACATATATAGATAAATATACCAACGCAGCGAGATAATGGGTGAAGATGTGAGATGTCTCCAAGAGAGCTACAATTGCCCATTAGTCATAATTGCCCATTCAACTAAGATGGGTCGCTCATTAGTCATAATTAATTTTTACTTTTTACTCGATGCAAATTTGTAATCGTCTTTTGTAACTTTTTTTATTTTTTTCAATTTTTATATTAGTTATTTTCTAATATTTCTGTTTTTATTTATATCCTGTTAAGCAGTACCCGTTTTTTTTCTTTTACCAACCAATATGAGTACGTATGTCTTAAAGATGAGTTGAGAAAGAAACAATTAGATCACATAAATTTACTGTTTAAGTACTTAGCCATTAATACATCATATTTATATTGACATTTAGTATGCACTAACTTAAAATTGACATTAAAACTCTAAGTATATAAGGGGTAAGACTTTCTTAAAATTTTATTTCTAAGAATTATTAACAATGACTTTTACAAAGTTCATCGTTGTATTTCTGATTCTCCTTCCTTTCTGCAACGTCCAATCCAGAGAGCCCAACGTCAAGCAGTGTCATAGGTAAAAATTTCGTATTGTACCATTAATAAATAATGTTTTTCGTTAATTTTTTTTCATGATAAATAACTTATAATATTATCTATATCAAATATATTATATTTAATTTAACTGAAGAAGTTATGTTATTTTTCTTCTACAGATGCCATACCAAGTAATTGTAATCGACTGCATAATACAACGAAAGCAAAAAGGCGGTTCTTGTCAATTGTACAACAACGTGTTATATTGTTGTTGTACATAATGAATTACATTAAGTTATATTATCCACTTTTAATTTAATTATATGAATAAATAATAAAATTAGTTATTTCTGTCATCTTAATTAAAGTTCTTTTCGTAGATTATCAAATCATCTATGTCAACTAACATGGTTCCATCTTTACATCACTGCAAAAAACATGGTTATTTGCAACAAATTTTTATACCGAATCCAATGTAGATGGTCTTAAGCTATGCTAAATGGTCAAATTATGACGAGAAAATACAAAATTTTATTATTCTAGCATACTGAGAAATTAATTCATGCATACCAATATAAACAAGTCACACATATCTATACTCTTTATTAAAAGCAGAAAGCCCCTCTTAATGGTATACCATGTATACCGCGGTATACATATTATTTTTATCTTAATTATCTTAATATTCTATACTCTTTATTAAAAACAGAAAGCCCCTCTTAATGGTATACCATGTATACCGCGGTATACATATTATTTTTATCTTAATTATCTTAATATTATATCTATCTATACTCTTTATTAAAAGCAGAAAGCCCCTCTTAATGGTATACCATGTATACCGCGGTATACATATTATTTTTATCTTAATTATCTTAATATTATAATATAATTCTAAATAAATATAATAAGATTTATTATTA
The DNA here is from genome assembly GCA_030848705.1 of Heracleum sosnowskyi. Taxonomy (NCBI): domain Eukaryota; kingdom Viridiplantae; phylum Streptophyta; class Magnoliopsida; order Apiales; family Apiaceae; genus Heracleum; species Heracleum sosnowskyi. Next base: position 8,970,465 of record CM061245.1, read on the forward strand.
AATTAAAAACCTATACTTACTTTTTATTAAAAACAGAACATCTGTTATTGGTATGTTATGTCATGTATACCGCAATATACATATATTTATTATCTTAATATAATTAACATAATTCTAAGTTAATATAATATGATTTATTATTTAAATTAAAAGTTAATTTTTATTACTTTATTAAAATCAGAAACCCACTCTTAATAATATAGTTTGTCATATACAGCGGTGAACATATAATTATTATATTAATATAATTAATATAAATAAGATTTATTATAAAATCAAAATCAGATATCCAACTTAATGTTCTCATATGTTGATATGTTATGTATACCGCCGTACACATATAATTTGATTGAGATCAAAAGATTTTTTATATTACATATTATTTTATAAGTACTTTCGATCAGTACAATTCATATCTCTCCTATTTCTAACAATTACAGATGAGTATTTTATCCGTACCGTCGATCTTACTCTGTTCTCAAGCCCCATTCGGGATGAGAATTTGAGACATCATTCGTGTTCAGGACACAGAACATAGAGAATAGAAGTATAAAAACAACTCGGGGATTGGTGGCGGGAACGGATAAAAGTACATAAAAATAATTCGGGATTGGGGACTTGATTGATAAGGAAAACTCTTTTTCGTTGGAACACAATAGTATAAAGCCAAATTTGGGTATCTCGCATACTTCTAACAACTACATAACAACTACATATGGGTATTTTATCGGTCCCGTCGATCTTGCTATGTTCTCCACCCCATTCCGGACGAGAATTTAAGAAATTATTCGCGTTGAGGACAAGAACAGAGAGAAGTATAAAAACAACTCGGGGATTGATGGCGGGAATGGAAAGAAGTATAATAAAATTATCCGAGGGATCGGGGACTTTATTAATAAGGAAAACTCTTTTTCGTTGCAAAACAATAGTACAAAGCAAATTTTTGGTTAGTACGATATATCTAAATTAATTGGTTTCATTCCAAACTCAAATTCGATTCGCTGCAACTACATAATTATATAAGTTAGTTATTTATTCAATTTCAATTCTTTGATTTTACCAAATATTTGATTCTTTCTATCGACATAATTAAATAATATTTATTTATTATAGACTTTCATATTAATTTCATGTTAAATTCTCTGCAAATACATATTTAAATAAAACTTATAAATTATTTTTATTCTCAATATTTTAAATTACTTTTTTAGTAGTTTAATTTTTATTCTTGATCCGTGCTTCGCACGGGTTATGAGCTAGTATATATATATACATGTAATACAATTACATGTGGAACAAAAGAGACAAAGTAATGTCCAAGTCACATCAATTATCTTTAGACACCCCTAAGGCTAGGCTAAGCAGAGTCAAGAACGACGAATCTCTTCATGATATACAAATCCATTTTGCAAGTTCGTTATTACGGGTAGTTCCTACAAAGGTTACGAACTAATGATATATACAATACTTGAATTTTCGGATGCTACATAGTTTATTCTCATCAGGAGACTAGCTACGAGCATAATAGGAGCATCCATGGACAAAAGACACAGATTTCGAAGCATCAACAATATTATTTGGACAGGGTGGCTGATAATCATGTTCATCACCACATCCCATGGTCGAATCACACTCATCTACAACCAAGGTCTCCACACTCCGACCATTAGCACTTATATTAATTTTGTAATCATAAGTCTTCATTATACCCTCCAGTAGATAGTGCCCAACGGTGTGTCATCATAGTGGTAATGCATGGTTATCACATTCTGATGGACCGCCACCATCTTCCCCCTTCTGGAAACTGTTCAGAGTTAAAGTTGCTTTGGTATTATATTGATCGGTCACCCGAGGTGAACATGTGTAAGTTGGGTAAAACATCCGTTGAACACAACAATCAGAGTCATTCTCGCGGTTGCATTGCCCATGTAGTACATTTCTTCCCTTGACTATGCCACCTGGGCTACAAGAACGCGCATTAATCTGTAGAGAACATGCATAGAAGAAAGTATAAGTAAGCAATGTCGGAAAAAATATTACTAAGCTTAATCATCCTCTCAATCTGTTTATTCTTCTTTATCTATTACTAGTGTGGAAAACTGTAATACATAAAGAATTAAAGAACTAGTTAATTAGTATGTATACATTCTGCACCCACACAAAAGGCCAAGTTTGTACTCAAATCTAAGTATCTTACTAATCTGGTGCAATTATATATATATTGCCGTATGGAGATAATAAAATTATGGTCTAATCAATATTTCTGTACGTAGTTTTCACATAAATTAAAAACACACAAACATTCCATGCATACATGTCATTTCAAGCTTAGCAAATATAGGCCAAAATGCTTACCTTATTTTGAAGACAAATTATTTACTGATCAACACATTCTCCATTTAGGCTTATGACGAAAAGGTTGCAATACGCCCCTTTCGCATTTACTAGAGGATATGAAAATAATTACAAATACACTTGTGTTTTACCAAGTGAAGAGCGATATCCATTAGACTAATTTTTTTTACATATATTAAGTTAACATAGATTGAAAATAACTTCAAACTCTCTATGTTTCCGAAACATGAAGTTTGTTTTATAATTCTTTACGTGAAAACAAAATTGCCATATTCTTTTAACATTTTATAATCTCCTCCTTTCCTAGTAGATCCTTCCTAAATTCTTAAGATGATTCTAATATTTGATTTCTGGTTATGATTAGTTATGGTTGCTTAATGCTAGAGGAACAAAATTTGGTAAAAAAAATTCTTACCAAATATGGCATGACTGATGTGGCAGTTTGGAATCGGTGTTGTTGGTGTGAATGCAGGCAGCCCATTTATTATTACAACTAATCTGCCATGTGTATTTGTTAAAAATTTTGGAAACAAAATTTAGTATCTTTAGCATTTTCCAAATATTAAATATTAAATGCAACAAGACCATATTGCAAAAAATAAATGCAACAAGACTTTATTGGAAAAGTGTATGTATGTACGATTTATACTATCAATACTATTATCAATACTATCAATACTATTATATAATAGACGAAACAGTTTGGCCGGTCGGTACATTGTGATTTTACTTAATTGTCCTTTCTTAAATTCGTGTTTTTACTTAATTAACATTACTTATTTATAGAAATATATTATTAAATAATAATATTACCTATTTATAATCAATTACCTTTTTCACCTAAAATACATTTTTTTTAATTTTTTCTAACAAATTCTCCTAATTTTTCAAACATATCAGGGACAATTACCCTTTTTAACTAAAACATGTTAGTTTTTCTATTTTTCCTTACTAACACCCCTCATTTTCCAAAAATATCACGGACACCTTTAATTATTTATTTTTAAACCTAATATTATAATTATTTTTTAAAAAGTTTACCTGTTTTAACATGTCTACTTATTTTTCTTAACAAATGCAATTACTAAAAATTTTAAAATATAAATAATCAAATACCTATTTATAACCAATTACCTTTTCAGCTAAAATACATTATAGATTGTTTCTGACAAAGTCCTCATTTTCTAAATATATCACGGGAAATTGCCTTTTTCAATTTACTTTTTCTATTTTTCTCTCTAAAATCCATTTTTTTTTCTAAAAATATCACGGACAAACCCTTTACTTATTTATTTTAAAATGTATTTAAATAATTTAAATTATTAAATTTTAAAACCTCATTTTCAAAAATTACACGGACATTTACCTTTTTAAACTAAATATATGTTACATTTTTTATTTTTCCATACTAAAACCCCCTATTTTCCAAAAATATAACGAGCAAACCCTTACTTATTTATTTTAAAATCTGTTTTAATATTTTTAATTAATTAAAAGTGTTTAACTATTTTAACATGTCTACTTATTTTTTTAACAAATACAATTAAAAAATAATAATATAATAATTAACAATCCGTGCATCGCACGGGTTTTAAGCTAGTATTATATAATAGACGAAACATTAAAAGTTTGGTTGGTCGGTATGGTACATTGTGATTTTACTTAATTGCCCACATTTTTGGTTGGTCGGTATGGTACGTTGTGATTTTACTTAATTGCCCTTAATTGTACTTCGTATTTTTACTTAATTAACCTCACTTATTTATAGAAATATATTACTAAATAATAATATTACCTATTTATAATCAATTACCTTTTTCACCTAAAATACATTATTTTTTTCTATTTTTTCTAACAAATTCTCCTAATTTTTCAAATATATCACGGGCAATTACGTTTTTTAACTAAAACATGTTAATTTTTCTTTTTCCTTACTAACTTCCCCCCCTCCAAAAATATCACGGACAAACCTTTAGTTATTTATTTTTAAACCTATTTTAATATTATAATTATTTTTTAAAAGTTTACATATTTTAACATGTCTACTTATTTTTCTTAACAAATGCAATTACTAAAAATATTAAACTATCAATAATCAAATACCTATTTATAACAAATTAACTTTTTAGCTAAAACACATTATATATATTTCTAACAAAGCCCCTCCTTTTCTAAATATATCACGGGAAATTGCCTTTTACAATTTATTTTTTCTATTTTTCTCACTAAAATCCGTTCTTTTTCCAAAAATATCACAGGAAACCTTTACTTATTTATTTTAAAACGTATTTAAATACTTTTAATTATTAAATTTTAAAATCTCATTTTCCAAAAATATCACGGGCATTTACCTTTTTAAACTAAATATATGTTACATTTTTTTATTTTTTTCTTACTAAAACACCTCATTTTCCAAAAATATAACGGGCAAACCCATACTTATTTATTTTAAAATTTGTTTTAATGTTTTTAATTAATTAAAAGTGTTTAGCTATTTTAACATGCCTACTTATTTTTTGCACAATTACAATTAATAAAATATTAAACAAAATAATAATAAAATAACAATTAACAATCCGTGCATGGCACGGGTTTTAAGCTAGTATTATATAATAGACGAAACATTAAAAGTTAGGTCGGTCGGTACGTTGTGATTTTACTTAATTGCCCTTTCTTAAATTCGTGTTTTTACTTAATTAACCTTACTTATTTATAGAAATATATTATTAAATAATAATATTACCTATTTATAACCAATTACCCTTTTCACCTAAAATACATTATTTTTTCTAACAAATTCCGCTACGTTTTCAAATATATCACGGACAATAACTTTTTTTTAACTAAAACATTTTAGTTTTTCTATTTTTCCTTACTAAAACCCCTCATTTTCCAAAAATATCACGGGACATTGCCTTTTTCAATTTACTTTTTCTATTTTTCTCACTAAAATCCATTCTTTTTCTAAAAATATCACGGATAAACCCTTTACTTATTTATTTTAAAAAGTATTTAAATAATTTAAATTATTAAATTTTAAAACCTTATTTTCCAAAAATATCACGGGCATTTACCTTTTTAAACTAAATATATGTTACATTTTTTATTTTTCCATACTAAAACCCCTATTTTCCAAAAATATAACGAACAAACCCTTATTTATTTATTTTAAAATATGTTTTAATGTTTTTAATTAATTAAAAGTGTTTAGCTATTTTAACATGCCTACTTATTTTTTTAACAAATACAATTAAAAAAATAATAATAATATAACAATTAACAATCCGTGCATCGCACGGGTTTTAAGCTAGTATTATTAAAGCCGAAACATTGAAAATTTTAGTTTTCGGTCATTTATTCTATTTAATAAATAATATAAAAATAGTAACTAAATGATTGCCTTTTACAATTAAAATACTTTTTTCTAACAAAATCTATTACTTTCAAAAATATTACGGGCAATAATCTTTAAATCAAAATATATTACCTTTTATACTTGTTCTCACTAAAATCTCTATTTTTCAAAAATATGCAATCGTTACTTATTTATTTTAAAACTTATTTTAATGTTTTGACACCGGTTATCTGCTAGTAATACATCTCCTTAGGCGGAAAAAAATGTGAACCAAGTTTGAGTTGTTTGACTTGCAGAAATGGATATACAACATTCAGCCATATGTTTAAGCTGTTGTTCAGCAACATACATTACATTTGTCTCTACTTTTGAACTCCATTTTTAGTTGAATGATTCCTGCCTTTCTGGATTGAACAAAGCATATAGCCTTTAAAATTTATGTATCTAGAGAGTTTGTCCGTGCCTTTCACAACTATAAAGCTAGTTTTTATATAATATCTTAGCTAAGAGTTTTACTCTTAAGCTAGTCGATGAAAACCTTAAATTTGGACTCAATAAACTTGACTTAATGCAATTCGATAAAAACTAAGTTTGATAAATTTATTTAGTCAAATTTTATGAATTATTCGTGTAAACTCGACTAGGTATGTACTAGCAAAATTGCATAATTATATTTGTTCATGTTATGTTTTTTTATCTTCTTGGTTAAATAATACCAAACTAGTAAAAATATTCCTATAAAATTTTGGAAACGTAGGTGATGTATTCAGAATCAAAGCTCTGGAATTTATAATTTAAACAACTGAACATATAATGGAAACAAAAAAAAAACTAGTTAATAAAAGATGATTGTATACAAGAGCTAGTCTTTAGTCCCTTCTACAGCAAGTAAAGCATGCAAAGCTTATTTTCCATCTAATTCTCTCTCTACTCTGTCTCTACTCTCTATACTCTCTCAACGTTATGCATCCTGTACTCTTTAACTTTGTTGATATTTTCTAGCAATTTTTATCTATCTGGTTTACTCGGATTGCCATAATATATCCTTTGTGTCTTTGGTGATTCTTGTCCGTTAACAATTTACTAAATAGTGCAGTCTAGAACTAGCTATAATACATCAGAAGCTAGGGGATAGTTTGTGATTCAACTTAGCAGTGGGTTTGTGTCATTTTGCAGGATAACAGCAATGTCATCAAGGGTACTTGCTAGGTTTGTGTCTCGTAGGTTATCAAGTAGCGCCATTATTCATGTCGGACACTCGATAGTCCGGCATAGGTATGGACACTTGGACACTTGTTTCTGGCCAAAAACATGTAAATATTCAAAAATGTTGCCGAGTCCGACATTTGGACAGTATCCATGTTGGACACTTATGGTCGAGTCCGAGTGACAAAGGAAAAAGCTGCTGAAATTATTTATGTCGATTGTCGAGGTACCTTAAAGTTGGGCTTTATACAAATCTCTCTGTAGGCACTGTGTAATATGTTAGCAGGAGGATGTTCATACTCTGTTTTGCTCTGCACTGAAATCATATAATTTATCTCCCAAATTTGATTTTTCTGATCCATGGCTTCATTCATTTTTTCTTAACTGCAGAAAATTGAAAAAGAGAAGTTGGTCATGAAGCTTGCACGTAAAGTATGCTCAAGATGCAGTTCTTCTTTCTCTGCTAGTCAGTTTTTTTCTTATGCATTTAGCGATTGTATTTGGCAAGTGTGGGTTTAGAGATAATTTTCAACATAAAAATAAAAAAAGGAAATTTCAGATATGGGTTTAGCACTTGTACAAGATTGTGTGTCACGAATCGATAGAAAAGCTTTGGGCGTGCTTCAATTTATTTTGCAGTTGGTTAGTGTAAACAAAAATATTAGCATGCCTTCAGCCTAGTTATGTGAAGCCTGTAATTTCTTACATAGTTACATATATAATTAAATATGGTCGTTCTAGTTTTTACCCAGAAAATGATTCATCATACTTGGTGGTGGTTTCTTTTCAGGGTCTTCATCCAGAAGAGAAACCACCAACATCTGCAGGGGACTTTGGATCTGCAACTAATGCTAAAGCTACTAGCCAGACCTCAAACTCTGGAGACGAGACAAGTTTTGCTGAACATGTCGCTCGAATCCTAACCGAGATGATATTGTCTTTTCTACAATTTTGCATGTATATTCTGATCATTTGGATGATATATTTGTTTTATAAACTCTGGAGGTATATTCTGAATGCATTTGGATGATATATTTGTTTTATAAACTCTGGAGGTATATTCTGAATGTATTAGTCACTAGACTTTGGAATGCATATCACAACCAGATTTTTGAAAAATGATAAAAAATCGTTGCTATTGATCCAAAATGTTTCCCAAGTTACAAGATATAGTGGTCTTAGCTAATATATATTTGGTATTCCAGACTTTATGCCTACATAAGGTCTCCAAACTTCAAATCTCTGTTTCATACAGTAATATAGTGATAAATCATATAATTACAAGAAGAAAAATGAAGTCCACTAGTTGTATCAAGATCATGACAGAATATCAGATGTTGCAAAGTTTACATTACAAACATAGAATGATATAGTGGAACTAGAAAATTGCTTAAATGTTGTAGATGGTATAGGTATATTACGGCTAATCACTAATCTCTGTATCAACATTGATGATTTCGATACCATCATAACCACTGGCCTCACTATCAACTTGAAGCTCTCAGCTTGTCACAGTGAGCAGTGTGCAGTTTGACTGGAAGGACTTTTGTCATGATGTCTGCAACTTGGTCAGAAGAAGCCACTTGAGAAATTTGATCTCTAATGTAATGACAAATGGAAACAAATTGTTATAAGCTTATATACAACAAACTTTGGAGGGAAAGTTTGTTAGTGAATCTTAACTAACTTTAGAATTATAGCTGGAAAAACAATATGTACAAAATATAATTTAATTAAGCTAGCACTAAGTAATAGCATCAACACCTCCCCTCAAGTTGGAGGGTGAATCATTAACACCCAACTTGCCAAGAATCGTATGATGTTGAAGACCAGTTAGTGGTTTAGTAAGAACATCTGCTAGTTGCACTGCTGTAGGAATGTAGCTCAAAGACAAGAGACCAGAAATCAATTTATCATGAACAAAATGACAATCTAAATCAATGTGTTTTGTGCGTTCATGGAAGACATGGTTATTAGCAATGTATATAGCAGCTTGACTGTCACACTTCACTGGTATAGGTAGAATATCAGTCACATCAAGATCATGAAGAAGTCTGGATAACCAAGCTAATTCTACAGTGATTCTTCTCAAGGATCTATATTCAGACTATGCAGAAGAAAGTGAAACAATATGCTGCTTCTTTGATTTCCAAGAAATTAGACTACCACCAAGGAGCACTACAAATCCAGAAACAGATCTTCTTGTTTGTGGACAAGCTGCATCAAAGTAAGCCTCAAGATTGAAAGTAGGATTGTTATTTAAGAGAAAACCTCTTGCTGGATCAGCCTTAAGATATCTAAGGACATGGAGAGCAGCATCCAAATGAGGTTGTCTGGGATCTGATATAAACTGACTAAGATGTTGAACTGAATAGGAAAGATCAGGTCTATTGTTGGTGAGAAAATTTAACTTGCCAACCAATTGCCTGTACAAGGAAGGATATGAAACCGGAGAACCAGTATTGTGGAGTAATTTGACATTAAGATCTAAAGGACTAACAACAGGACTGGAGTCAGTAGAATCAAAAGATTGAAGTAGTTCCATAGCAAACTTCCTTTGAGATATGATAACTCCATTAGGAACATGAGTAAATTCCAAGCCCATGAAATAATGGAGTGGACCTAAATCTTTGATTTTGAAGGTGGAATCAAGAAACTGTTTGACAGAATGAATTTCACTCAAATCATTTCCTACTACAAGAATATCATCAATATAAACTGCCAGAAAAACAACAGAAGTACCAGTTTTCTTGTAAACAATGAATAATTATTTTTAGAAGTAACATAATCCCTGGACAAAAGAGCAAGACTCAACTTTGAATGCCATTCCCTAGAGGTTTGTCTAAGCCCATACAAGGATTTAATGAGTTCGCAGACCAAGGTTGGATCAGAAAGGAAAAGACCAGGTGGAGGTTTCATGTAAATATCCTCATGTAAATCACCATAGAGAAAGGCATTATTTACATCTAATTGTGACATATGCCATCCTTTATTTACAGCAGTAGCAACAAGGGATCTAATAGTACTCATTTTGACAACTGGTGAAAAGGTTTTAGTGAAATCAATACCTTCTCTTTGTGTAAAACCCTTCACTACTAATCCGGCTTTATACCTCTCAATAGAACCATCAGCATGATGTTTGATTTTGAATACCCATTTAGAAGATATAGCTTTATTTCCAGGTGGTAAAGGAACCAATTTCCAAGTATTATTTGATTCTAAGACAGAAAATTCATTAGAAATTGCTTGTTGCCATTCTGGAAATTGAACAGCTTCATTGTAAGTGGTTGGTTCAGGGACATGTTGTAAAGTAAGTTGACTAGCATTGCAAAAAGTGACTGAAGGGGCAGAAGCTACAGGATGAGTACAGAGAGATGTTAAAATGCAAGCACAAGTAGATGTATGACACTGTTTAGTGAGAGGGTGAACAAAATCTTCCTAATAGGATGGTAACTTATGTTGTCTGGTAGATTTTCTAGGGGGAACAGTAATAGGAGGAATATCAGAATGTGACATATCAATAGCAATAATATTGTCAGATGATGAGGAATGTGGAAAATCTGAATGCACTAGAAGCACAGAATCAGAAACATTATGGGGTATAGATGTATCAGGTACTGACAGAGGAAGAAAAAGATGAGAAGAGGTATTGAGGAATGGAAAAATTGTTTCAATATTCAGGAATTTATATGCTTTCTTGCCAAAAGAAAAAGGAAAATGACAAAAATGATATGATCCGAACAAAATTCATTCCGACTGTTCCAATACCAAACACAAATCTAGGGTTCCAATAAAAAATCCAAAGATATTCGTCTCTAAAATTTAGAGTCGACTACTCATATATTAAGGTATGCTTGAACTCCACAAAAACATCGTATCACTTCACTCAGTTTAGCTTGAGAATCGATTGAAGATGATGAATTGCTCAAATCTATTGATTGTAGATGCTTAATTGATTCTAGATTGGTGCTTGAACCCTAGTTTGTATTAAGCCCCAAACTGAACATCCGTTATTTTTATATTACAACCGGGTTATATATACAAATATAGATAAACACCACGTCATTAAGACACATCATCAAAATAGTATACGCTGGCCAATCATTTAACGAAATGTTAATTTTAAAATTTGAGAGAACGTTAGTGATATGAACAAATAAGTTTATAGTTCAGTGGTTGGTTTCTAAAAGTATATAAAGTTTAGTGATAAAAAAATTCATTTTCCCTTGTAACAATTGTACGTCAGCAGCAGGCCCATGGTAAAATTAATGCTTTGAAATGATTTTTTTATCACCCAATTTTATATACTTTTAGAAACTAATCACTGAATTATAAACTTATTCGTTTATATCACTAACGTTACTCTCGGATTTTAAAATTAACATTTTGTTAAAAATTCAGTAACGGATGTCAAGTTACTTATCCACGTGTTAAAAGTTCAATACGGACTGCTGACTCATTGGCGGATTATTAAAACAAAAAAAAGGAAAAAAAAATGACAGGAATCATATGATTAGAACAAAATACACTTCAAAACAAAATAAATCCCGACTATTTGTCTCTAAACACAAATCCAAACACAAAGCTAGGGTTTCAATCAAAATCCAAAGATGCTCATCATCGTCACTTGCCTCTTCGACGATCCCTTAATGGAGAGTCATGACAGGTTGATATGATTCCATTATAAGGGCTCCAGGAACCGGATCCACTTGTATTCCCATGTTATGAAAGTAATCGTCTGGGAGCTCTTTAATGGATATCATATTGCAACTGCTCTTCCTAGTTCTTTCAATGTCTTCCATCACAATGTCATTTGGGGCAGGCTTATTGCCCCTTTCAGCTGAGCGAAGAGCTTTGTTAAAGCATTCTCGTGAATCATACTGGATGCCCCTTACACATCCGATCCCACTGGGGGTTAGGAAATTCATGGAGAGGTGGTAGATGGATGTCACTACCCTCATCTCCTTGAGAATGGGCCTCCCCAAAATTGCATTGTAGGCAGAGGGTTGATCAACAACCATGAAGTCCGCGACCTGTATGGTAACAAAGGGTTCGTCACCCAAAGTAACAGGGAGCCTAATAAGACCTTTTAAACTGACTGTAGCCCCAGTGAATCCGAAGAGATGTCCCATAGTGGGAGTGAGTACTTGTCCAGAAGTCCCATCTTTTGATAGACTTCATAGGTGAGAACATTTACAGCGCTTCCATTATCCACGAGAACCCTATAGATGTTTTGAGTTCCGATTCTGAATCGGACAACCAGGGAATCTGAGTGAGGGTGATGAACCCATTTTGCATCCTCTTCCGTGAACATGATATTAGTGTCCTCTCCCTTGAAAATTTTAGGGGGCCTTTCCTGCAAGTGATTCACATTAGTGAGGGGGTTACCCTTGGCCTCACGGGCATATCTATCCCGGGCTTTATTGTTTTCTCCTCCAATATGGGGGCCTCCCATAATAACATGAATGCTTCCTTCACGAGTGGTTCTGGGAGGAGAATTTTGTGCCTCGTAGGTGGGAGGAGGAACCTCGCAAAATCCTAGGCCTTTGTTTCTGCCAAATTTTTTGACCTCACGTACCACCCAATCAGTTAACTTTCCATCCTGAATGAGGTCTTCGATCTGGTCTTTGAGTTGTCTACAATCTGCAGTATCGTGTCCCTGTTGTTCAAGGAAAGAACAATACCGTATAGCATCCTTTATCCCATAAGGGCCCATGGGTGGAGGTCGCTTGAACAAGCCTTTAGCTGAATTAATTGCATAAATGTGGTCGATAGGAGCGACCAAAGGAGTATACCTGGTGTCTCGTCTTTCTTCTGATCGAAAGCGATCCCGCCCCCGTGGCTTTGGGCTCTCACTGCGATCCCGGTCATCTCTCTTGGGGCTTTCCGGTGCCTTGCTCTTACTCCCTTTACCATTACTTCCATTGCTATTACATTCATTATTTTTTTGAGGTCTTGCATAGACTTCTCAATCCACTTAAAAGGCTTAGCCTGAGAATAGAATTCAGTTAGAGTGTGAGGGGTTTTGGCTTGTAAACTTTTCCAAAATTTGGTTCCTTCTTTAAGCCCGGCTATCAAGAAATTTTTTACAGCCTCTTCGTTGGAACCTCTCACTCTAGGGACCTCTGCATTGAATCTCTTAAAGTATTCCTAGAGGGTCTCCCCCTCTCTTTGTTTGATGTTGGCGAGAGTAGCAACATGTGGGGAGTACAACATAGAAGATTGGAACTGCTTGATGAAGATGTCCGCAAGTTGCTCCTAAGAATCAATGTTAACATGTGTCACAAACTTAGAGAACCATTGTTGGGAACTACCCCTTAATGAGGCTACAAACAATATGCAGCGTGCGTGGGTAGAAACCTGATACACCTCCATCTCAGTGTTGAATCGAATCAGGTACTCGGCGGGATCGGCCTCCCCATTGAAAGTCAATTCGTTATTGGTCCTGAATACCGGAGGGAGAGGGGTGGACCTGATCTCCACAGTGAAAGGAGAGATCGCAACCAAGTGATGAGGAGTTACAGCCTTTTCAGTTCCCATCTTAGTTATCAGCTTCCTGAGATTCTCTATTTTGAGATTCCCTACTTTGGCATCCTCTCGATCCCAATTACTAGCATGTTGGGAGAGTGCCTTTTTGTGAGAGCTAGATTCCTCCTGATCATATTTGCGATCATGCTTCTTGTGATACTTGGGAGGAGGCTTCTTATGGTACTTGGGAGGAGGCTTCCCTGAGGGGCCGCGACGAGGGGACCACTCCATCTCCTTATGTAGGGAGGAGGGTCGTTCGTGAGCCGTACTCGGGGTTCATTTCTCGTCTTAGATCTTTTTTAACTTGAGCCTTAGGTCATGTTGGGATAATTGTTTTCCCATTCGATCATAGACATTGGTTGCTATCAACTCGGAGGGGAGACCCTCCTACCGTGGTTCCAACTTGAGTCTCAAGTCATGCTGGGATAGCTGCTTTCCCAGCCGATCGAAGACACTAGTAGTTACCAATTCAGAGGAACCAGGCTCGTGTTGCGATCCCTTTCCTGTTTTGGGATCCTATTCATATGTTTCTACCCAGTCCTCTTGGGTTTCCTCGGTAGCATCTTCGTCAAAGTCGCTTAGTAACTTTTTTGAAGTAGTCTTCAGATTTTTCCTCTTCTTCCTTTTAGCATTGCGAGATTCTCCCTTCTGCTATTCTACCTTGTTTATCCTGTCATTGAAAGCTATCATGCGATTCCCAAGTGTTTTGAGGTAATTCATGACCTCCTTATTAGCCCCCTGTCCGGTAGGGGTAGTTGTTACCTTGCTGGCATCCCCCTCCTGATTGATGGGGGTTTCCCTACTCGTGTGATCTCCTGGTTTATCACTGGGTTTATTCACTCCGTTTTTATTCGAACGAGTCATCCTTCTCCCTTAGATGACTAAAAAGCCCCTCATTCTAGCGCCAATTGTTAACGAGAGAATTTGGTTAATAGTATTTTGGAGGTTTACTGGATTAACGGAGCAAAATACGGTGATTCCCCGAAGAACGCGAAGAACACGGGACGAAAGTTGATGAATTTTGTAGCTGATCTTGTTAGTTGATTCGAAGAACACTAGAGAAAAAGTGTTTATTCTCTCTTGCATCAAACTGTCCAATTCTCCTAAACAAGAGGCCTACGTACCCTTTTATAGGGGTTCAAGCCACACGTAGTTCTTGGTCAACAAGTTATCTAGATGGGCTAGGGTTTTGTATGATCCATTAAGGCCCAAGTCATGACGACTGTGGAGACCGTGAGTAAGCCCATTACTGACCATGGCCCAAGCATATGTAGCTATGAGAGGCTGTCATGGAGTTAGGGTAAAGTAATTTATATGATGATGAGAGACCCCGTATGGAACTCGCATGCGACCCCTTAGAGTCTGGCTATGCGATGCAAGCCCAGGGATAGTACATGCGGTTGCTGATAGCCTGGCCATGCATTATAACGATGCCTACCTATTCGACCCCTTGAGGCCTGGCCATAGGCCTTTAAATTATAAAGAGAATTGGCAATATTCAAACGAAGCTATCCCAAATCTAGGATCGCATATGACCTTCTTCCTGAGTAGCTATGACTGATAACGATACAAAACCCTTGTTGATGCATGAGTGTAGCAAACTAACGACAAATGCGATCCCATAACCGGGATCACATACGACCTCGTTGATAATAGCGCGAAGTGTTCTATCCCTGAAATGGACAGCGATACGATCATTGGATAAGGATCGCGATTCCCTTGATTGACACTTGAATGATGTTCGTAGTAAATATGAAGTGTTTCTGTGATTGCGGAACTCATTTCTCCGTGCTTGAAGCATGTAACATAATCTAATTTCAAGAAATGAGCTTTTAGTAGTTCGTTGGGCCTGCTTAGGGGCCATGTCCATTTTTTAGCATAACATACATCATTTGTAACAACCACGCGCAATAAACCTGCATATTTTGGGATAATCGCAAAACGTGAATGGTCACGGGATTAAATTTTAGATACCTCTATTTTACGATTTGGTGGCGGATACATATGTTGCCCAGTAAATAACAATTGTAGAAGGGGGGTTGAATACAATTGTATAAAATTATCGACTTAATAAATTATGTATCACAGATATGTAAGAATAATAACAGCTTTATTAAATCTGATATAAAATTGTTACAAACTCTCTTAAGAAATTCTGATGTTCTTGAGAGCTTCTAGGTTACAAAAATACTCGTGTATGTGATCGATATAAATCGAAACCTAAACTGTGTTTATATAATACCCAGCTTCTCTATCAATTACATGATAAGTCCTAATCAATTACAAAGATTGAAACCTATCCTAAATTGATAGCTTCATTACTATAAATAAGGAACCGACAAAATAAACTTCCTTATTTAACTAGACTCCAAATATAACTCTAAGTAGGAATCCTGATCAGCTTCCAGTCCTGATGATCAATCCTGATCCCAGTCCTGATATAAATCCTGATGATAATCCTGATACTGACACTTGAGCAAATACTGATGACCATGCAATACTGATGACGTCAGCAATCCTGATCAGTTGAGTCTAGATCCTGACGATCATTGAATCCTGATCTAACAACATATCTTTAAAATCACAAAAGTCAAACCGCAACCAGCAACCGCATTAATATCTTATTTTACTTAATATATACATAATTATATATATCTTATTAGAATTATATGTATATTTAAATATTTAAACTATGTATGTAACAATTTTGTTGATTTGTAATCAAGAGTCATAATTTAACATATTAAATTGTACTTTCTTTGTCCCATCTATTTATTTACATTTTCCTTTTTTGGATGTCTAACTCAATTCTTTATATTTCAAAAAATTTGAAAAATTGTAAAATTTTGAAATATTAAAATTAACCGCATCCAATATTTTCCTCCACTATACTCACTTTATATAATAAATATTGACTAATTCCACTAATTTGCTCACTTTTTTTACTTTTTGCCACTGATTTACACTTTTTGTTAATTTACATGCCCGACCCAAATATGAAGAATTGGATGAGACGAAGGGAGTATTTAATTAGCTCATGGTCCCAAGGCTCCTGATCAAGGTCAAGTAAACTATATGTATAGTGCTTGATGTATTATATTTCTTACAACTACATTAGTGGTTGAACTCCCAAGACACCAATTATACGGGTCAATATGATTGTTTCTTTTGCTAATGGAATAACTACAAATGAAGATGTCGGAAAATTGCAAGTTTCTGTTTGGTTCAATTTTTACCCTTCAATTGCACCAAATCAAACCGCTTACACCCCTAATAACCACAACTATTTCATCTCAAATAAATACGATTTGATATAATAGATATCCTTATCATTGCTCAATAACATCTACATTCATAAATGTGTAAAATTAGGTTTAATTAAGAAGATATACAAAAATTAAAATAACAAACATTTTAACTTCGAAATCAACGTAGAAAAGTATATGCATATGTACATATATAGATAAATATACCAACGCAGGCGAGATAATGGGTGAAGACGCGAGATGTCTCCAAGACAGCTACAATTGCTCATTAGTCATAATTGCCATTCAACTAAGATGGGTCGCTCATTAGTCATAATTAATTTTTACTTTTTACTCGATGCAAATTTGTAATCATCTTTTGTAACTTTTTTTTTCGATTTTTATATTAGTTATTTTCTAATATTTCTATTTTTATTTATACCCTGTTAAGCAGTACCAGTTTTTTTTCTTTTACATACCAATATGAGTACGTATGTCTTAAAGATGAGTTGAGAAAGAAACAATTAGATCACATAAATTTACTGTTTAAGTACTTAGCCATTAATACATCATATTTATATTGACATTTAGTATGCAGTAACTTAAAATTGATATTAAAACTCTAAGTATATAAGGGGTGAGACTTTCTTAAAATTTTATTTCTAAGAATTATTAACAATGACTTTTACAAAGTTCATCGTTGTATTTCTGATTCTCCTTCCTTTCATTTCTGCAACGTCCAATCCAGAGAGCCCAACGTCAAGCAGTGTCATAGGTAAAAATTTCGCATTGTACCATTAATAAATAATGTTTTTCGTTAAATTTTTTTCATGATAACTAACTTATAATATTATCTATAGCGAATATATTATATTTAATTTAACTGAAGAAGTTATGTTATTTTTCTTCCACTACGTCAAATTTGGGCTTTCGTCACTCTTTTGTACAGTAACGGCTGTGACACTTTGGAAAAAACGAGAGGCTAAAGATCATCGTCCCAAGTTTTAGCCACACAATTGTTTTTCGAGTGACCGAAGACACATTTTTTGGAAGATTTAGTCACAACTTCAAAAAAATGTGACAATAACAGCATGGTTTTTTTTGACTTTGACCAATTCCAAAATTTATAGTCATACTTGAGAGATAGAAGTGTGACAATAACTAGCGACGCTTCTTTGCTGTGTCTAAATGTTACGAAACGACCACAGTCGTTTTCGGTGATGTGGCTAAATGGGAAATAACCTATGGTCACTACATTTTATATGTGACTAAAAAGTAGAGTTTTCTGCATATATGTCAGAGCTTTGTTCGCTTAAGGAAGCTAAAAACTAGTGACTATATTATTGTGTGACTAAAAAGTTTCGAAAACAGGTGACAAC
Source organism: Heracleum sosnowskyi (assembly GCA_030848705.1). Taxonomy (NCBI): domain Eukaryota; kingdom Viridiplantae; phylum Streptophyta; class Magnoliopsida; order Apiales; family Apiaceae; genus Heracleum; species Heracleum sosnowskyi. The sequence continues at coordinate 8,988,533 of CM061245.1, forward strand.
GACTGATATCCTTGTTAGAAATTTGAATATTTTATTACTATTTGAATATATATGAAATAATAATATAACATTCAAATTCCATATTCCAACTATCTGTTGAAAGTAACAAACTATTTTCAAGCAAATATATTCATAAGAACGTCTTGGTTTATTCAAAACATGAGGAGTCAAAACTGGGAGGTGCTTCCGAGCCAAGGGAAATGCAGCAAGTATCGCTATCATCATGGATATTCAGGTCCAACTTCGGGGCTGAGCGGGATATCTGAAAGCCTTGTCTTGATTTCACGTCCTCTTGCTTAACTGAGTGTGTACTGGGATAAAAAAGATTAGCATCAAGATCCCTGTCCTTCATTTTTTCTTGAACGTCTGTGCTGTTACTATTCCAGTTTCCTCCCTGAACTCCAACTCTCATTGACAAGTCACTGGCATGAAGCTGCATCTCGTATGCTTTATCCGTATCCTGAACCATATGCGATATGAAGTTTCTATTATCTTTAAGGTCTTTGCTCCACCTATTTTGTATCTCTTGGCCCTGTTGGGAAACTTCGTAAGAGGTCAGGAAGCTTTGCATTGAACAATCTGTTGGCTGCTTTGCTTGTATTTGTTGTGGACAGAAACTAGGAACTTCTGTCATTCCCGAAAACGCAGAATTAAGGGACTTGGTGGATACTTTTGAGACCAATTCAGATAGTTGGACCTTTGCAGCTTCTAGTCCTACTGTGCCCAAGTTCTGTTTTCCAAGAGTATCTTGAGCTTTCTCTAGCACTGTTTGCAAGTATTTCCCTTGAGCTTCTATTCGAAGCTGTAGGTGTCGTTGTACCTGCCATTTAGAACATAACTGATTAATAAGGTTGCTCAGATTCAAGTATTTCCTCTTGCTGCATTATCCTTTTCAACACCCCTATATATAAAAGAAACTTTAAATTCCTATGAAGCTAGAGAACGTACAGGCTTGATAGCTACTTTTGAAAATTCCTCAACTTCAGAAGCATTCACAATAACAGAAACCTAGCAATATGTAGATCAAGATATTAAACAAATTAACTAGTGTAAGGCACGGATACTCTGTTTCACGGCATTGACTACATACTCTGTTTCAGCTTCTGTGAGCTCCACCTGCGTCGAGGACTGGCAAGTGAAATCATTATGAAAATCAACCCAAAATATGAAAAAGAATAAGCAATTATACTTCTAAATCACAGACTATACACTAACCTTGAAACCAGTATTCTCTACATGTTGAGGAGCACCCAAACCAGTATTAGTATTGCTGATATTACAAGTATTCTCTACATGTTGCTGAGATCTCCCTTGGTCAAAATCAGTGAAGATTGTCAACATTGATGTAACATTAACAAATACCTCAATATGTGAGTAAACATAAATCAGATTTAACCATCATGCAAGTCAATCTGTAGAACATTCATCAAGTACACATCTTTTACAGGTCTACAACTGCATACTTACAAGCTAATGATCAATAAACAATGAAACTCTAAGCACGTCATACACCATGTTTCTTTCTGCAAATCAAATGCATCTAAGCTACCAATAATGAACAATGACCATGTCAAACAAGAGAGTATTAGGGATGACAATTACTACAAAAATTACCTTATATGCAGATTTACCTAGCTATTCCTTCTTGAAAAATAGAAAAAGACAAAAAGAACTCATACATAACACTATAAATAACAATTGTTATGATAAAAATAAAAATACTTCCACACTGTCATGATAACAACTGTCTCCTTACGTCATAACACTTGCATAACATTGCAAAAAAAAAATTACAAAGAAATAATAACAAAATTCTAAGAACCAGTCTCCCTCCTCCTCTTGTAAATCCTGGATATGGTGACAGCCAGTCCAATGATCCTCTCACGCAACTCCAGGGCCCGGAGACGCTCCGCCTCCCTCCTCTCCTTCTCTAGATCGAAGTGCATCAGCAGAAACATCCACTCGATTTGCTGATCATAGGAGAACTCAGAGCTGATGTTCTTTGGAACAGCGTCCACTGGAAAGCTTGCACCTTCCACTACGATCGTGAAGTTTTCGTAATTGAACACTACATTGGCAAGACGTATGGTGAGAGCGTTGAAGGCCATTTGATAGACGGGGGGTTTGATAACAATTAAGAATGTTTGAGAGGATGAGAAAGGGGATTAACTAGGGATGGTTTAAATAGAAGAGTGTAAGGCATATGAAACAACGCTCATATTAACTGAGATCAATGTCATAATTGCATGCAGTTGTAGTCTCTTAGATTCCCAATAGACGCAATAAACTCTCTTAGATTAATACGAACAGTTTTAGTCAAAATATTTCAATAAACATATTCTCAAAGTCAGTTAATCAATTAAAACTAAAATTGAAGTCTCCAGAAAATAAACATTCATTAACTAAGTTAATCATATTAACTTAGATTTCCAATAGACGCAAGACTTAATAGATTTAGCCAGAGAGAGAGAGTGAGAGAGAGAGAGAGAGAGAGAGAGAGAGAGAGAGAGAGGAGACATACAGGTACTAATTGCCGGACATCATCTTCGCCAGAGAGGGGTGAAAACCTAGGGTTAAGACATAAAGGCGTTGTGTCATGCCAATTGAACTGAACAGTGCCGCCGCTCATCTTCTCCAGAAAGGGGCTTTGTTAATCTTGGGTATTTCAATCAAATCTAGAACCAATTGTTGTTGTATAAGAGGGAAAAAAAGGATATGATTGGGGTTCTTGTTTTAGGCGGCAAAATAGAAGAGAGTGTCGCTACTGCTGTGTGTAGCAATGAATTAGGGTTAAAACATATGTACCCTCTCTGGCGAAGATGATGTCCGGCAATCTAAAACATATGTGATTAGGGTTAATTTATTATACTACTTTGCTGAAAATCAAATTTAATCACTTATTAATCTGAAGTTTAAATAGAAGATAATTTCTAAAATCAAAATTTTAATTAAAAAAAACAAGATCACAAAATTAGCTTCATTCCCATATTTTTAAAATAATTTTGGGATCAAAAATGAATTTTTTATGATTTTTACAAGTTTTACCTCAAAATGAAAATTAATTTTCAAAAATCAAGTGAAAGTACTACTTCGAGAAACGAGAGTACCACCCACTTAACAAACTATTTTTTTAAATTTATTTTTGGACGATCCAACCGAACGGATGTGAACAACTACTTATATCAGTGATATGCAAAATTTTAAAAAAAAATCTAAATTTATCTTGTACGACTTTATAACAAAAATCAAGTGAAAGTACTACTTCGAGAAACGAGAGTACCACCCACTTAACAAACTATTTTTTTAAATTTATTTTTGGACGATCCAACCGTACGGATGTGAACAACTACTTATATCAGTGATATGCAAAATTTTAAAAAAAAATCTAAATTTATCTTGTACGACTTTATAACAAAAATCAAGTGAAAGTACTACTTCGAGAAACGAGAGTACCACCCACTTAACAAACTATTTTTTTAAATTTATTTTTGGACGATCCAACCGAACGGATGTGAACAACTACTTATATCAGTGATATGCAAAATTTTAAAAAAAAATCTAAATTTATCTTGTACGACTTTATAACAAAAATCAAGTGAAAGTACTACTTCGAGAAACGAGAGTACCACCCACTTAACAAACTATTTTTTTAAATTTATTTTTGGACGATCCAACCGTACGGATGTGAACAACTACTTATATCAGTGATATGCAAAATTTTAAAAAAAAATCTAAATTTATCTTGTACGACTTTATAACAAAAATCAAGTGAAAGTACTACTTCGAGAAACGAGAGTACCACCCACTTAACAAACTATTTTTTTAAATTTATTTTTGGACGATCCAACCGAACGGATGTGAACAACTACTTATATCAGTGATATGCAAAATTTTAAAAAAAAATCTAAATTTATCTTGTACGACTTTATAACAAAAATCAAGTGAAAGTACTACTTCGAGAAACGAGAGTACCACCCACTTAACAAACTATTTTTTTAAATTTATTTTTGGACGATCCAACCGTACGGATGTGAACAACTACTTATATCAGTGATATGCAAAATTTTAAAAAAAAATCTAAATTTATCTTGTACGACTTTATAACAAAAATCAAGTGAAAGTACTACTTCGAGAAACGAGACTACCACCCACTTAACAAACTATTTTTTTAAATTAATTTTTGGACGATCCAACCGTACGGATGTGAACAACTACTTATATTAGTGATATGAATTTTTTTTTAAAAAAAATCGAAATTTATCTTGTACGACTTTATAACAAAAATCAAGTGAACTTAACAGGTATTACAACATTGCTAAATGAACAACATTGCTAAAAATCAAGTGAACTTCATTTCCCGCTTCCTCTTTCCCTCCTATGTACCCAATAATTCACTTCCCTCCCTACCCAGTATTTCATTTCCCCATTTTCCCCCTTCTTTTTCAGCACACACATATGTTCACGGCTCTTAGCTCGATTTCAGTATGTTCACGGCTCAAGTTCAAATCAAACACACACATACAAATTGATTTTGCTAGATAGTCCCGGCCCCGATCTGTTTGTTGGTCAGTTGATTTTGGTAGATGTAGGTGTTCGTGTTTTTGTCACAAACATAAAGGTGCTTTCATTATCTTGATTATCAATTTCTGTTTGTGACAAAAGCAGGGAACACATACATCGAGCAAATCCCAAGCTCTCTCAATCGCTGTTTACTGGTTACTGTTGTCGGCAGGTATGAGATGTTGTTTCATTTTTGATTGTTTCGATATTGTTTTGTTTTCGAATATTTCGATAATGTTTTGTTCAAAATTTGATTGTATTGTATGTATGTATGATTGATTTATGCTTTTGTGGTGATAAGTTATAATTATATACGATATTGAGCCAATTTGTTTGTTATATATGATTGTTGAATTAGTTGTTGTTCAGTGTAGTGGTTGATGTTATTGTGGTTGTATTGGGGGGAAAATGTGTTTGGGCTTGATATCGTGTTAGTATTCTGTGATCTTTCCTCGGACTTTTTTGTTATTTCCCTGAATACAGTTGAATACTATGCAATCCATTTCTTCATTTCATTGAGATGATGACTAATTTCATGACTCCAATTTTATCTGAGGTATAGATATATTTGGAGCTATAGTCCCCGTAGTATGTGTAAGAAACTTAGTTGATTTTAAGCTGGCAGTTGGCAGTAGTCCCTCTGTAGAGTGTAAGATTGGTCACCTGTGTGTATGTACTATACGACAAGCACATAGTCTAATCATTTATTATCATTATTTGTGTGTTTTCATATATGTGTAATAATCTGTTTTGTTGTGTATATGTCTCTGTTTCGAGGCTGCTGAAGATGAAATATAATCCTTTTATCTCTTCGATATATCAGAAGCGATAGAACACATAGATGGATTCTTGTTTCTATCAAGCAATGGTAAATGCTTGTAATGCCTGATTATTTGAGTGATCAGTACATTATGTACATAATTTAACATGATTTTGTTGGCTAAATATCTAGGTTGCAGATGCCATAACACCAAATCAAATGGTGAGAAGTGTTCTTGCCCAGCTTGCCCTAGTAATTCCTTCTTGGAGATTAATCCCAACACAAGATATCACTGATGCCGCCAATAGAGACAATCAGAGGAATCAACAATCTCAAGTAAAATTCAGAAGCATAAGCAAGTTGAAGTTATAACGTTGGAGTCTTCTAAAAAGGCACATGAAGAAGCCAAGAAAAAAGCCAATAAATTTCAATCAAATTCAAAGCATCCTTCATTTCTAGCTAGTTGATCATACTTTTGTTCTAATTGAAATTGTGGTTTTAGTTTGGTGATGGATTATGTATGGATTGGTCTTAGCTATTACATTAATTATGTTGCTATTTAGTTTGGTGATGGATTATGCATGGCTAAGTGTTTGAATTTTAGAATATATAGCATTGTGTTTCAATTTTGGTATTATTATTTATTATTGATCATTTATAATACAAATAAAACTCTGTATAATTTAGTTAAGTGTGTGTGGCTATTACTATCCTTTAGCCACACTATATATTACAAAAATTCTATAAAAATAGGTTTTAGCCAGAACTATAGTCACTACTTATATTAGTGACTAAAAGCAGTTGTTTAATAGTATATAAAACATAGAAACGACCACACAAAAATTATAAAATGTGGCCATACCCAAGTTTTTTGCCACGATTTACCAATAAATAATGCGACCAAAACTAAGCCTTTGATGAATGTTGGTGTTTAGCCACGTTATTAATTCTCTTTAGCCACGACCCATCCTGTGGCTGAAAGATGGTATTTAGTCACACTTTTGAGCTTAAAACAGGGGCTGTCAGACCCAAGGGGTGGTATGCTTTAGTCACTCTGTTTTGAGTTACAGCCACACATCTGGCGTGTGGCCGTAGGGGGCGTAAAATGATCCGACCTTAGGTGACACTTTGCTGAAAAATTAAAACGTGACGTAAAGTGCTTAGCCACACGTATTTGATGTGACGGAAGCCAAAATTTGACGTAGTGTTCTACAGATGCCAGACCAAGTAATTGTAATCGACCATGTGATTTATTATATACGTCCGGTGACTGCAACAGAGACTGCATAATACAGCGAAAGCAAAAAGGTGGTTCTTGTCAATTGTACAACAATGTGTTATATTGTTGTTGTACATAATGAATTACATTAAGTTATATTATCCACTTTTAATTTAATTATATGAATAAATAATAAAATTAGTTATTTCTGTCATCTTAATTAAAGTTCTTTTTGTAGATTATCAAATCATCTATGTCAACTAACATGGTTCGATCTTTACATCACTGCAAAAAACAAGGTTATTTGCAACAAATTTTTATAGTGAATCCAATGTAGATGGTCTTAAGCTATGCTAAATGGTCAAATTATGACGAGAAAATACAAAATTTTATTATTCTAGCATACTGAGAAATTAATTCATACATACCAATATAAACAAGTCACATATATATATAATACAATTACATGTGGAACAAAAGAGACCAAGTAATGTCCAAGTCACATCAATTATCTTTAGGCACCCCTAAGGCTAGGCGAAGCAGAGTCAAGAACGACAAATCTCTTCATGATATACAAATCCATTTTGCAAGTTCGTTATTAGGGGTAGTTCCTACAAAGGTTAGGAACTAATGATATATACAATACTTGAATTTTTGGATGCTACATAGTTGATTCTCATCCTTTGGAGACTAGCTACGAGCATAATAGGAGCATCCATGGACAAAAGACACAGATTTCGAAGCATCAACAATATTATTTGGACAGGGTCGCTGATAATCATATTCATCACCACATCCCATGGTCGAATCACACTCATCTACAACCAAGGTCTCCACACTCCGACCATTAGCACTTATATTAATTTTTTAATCATAAGTCTTCGTTATACCATCCAGTAGATAGTGCCCAACGGTGTGTCATCATCGTGGTAATGCATGGTTATCACTTTCTAATGGACCGCCACCATCTTCCCCCTTCTGGAAACTGTTCAGAGTTAAAGTTGCTTTGGTATTATATTGATCGGTCACACGAGGTGAACATGTGTAAGTTGGGTCCACAAATAACTAGTGTACTAATGTAAATAACCTTGTACGTATGTATTTTATAACAACGGAAAATGAATTTTTTTATCACTGAACTTTATATACTTTTAGAAACCAACCACTGAACTATAAACTTATTTGTTTATATCACTAACGTTACTCTCGAATTTCAAAATTAGCATTCCGTTAAAAAATCAGTGACGAATGTTAAGCTATTTATCCACGTGTAAAAATTTCAACACGTGGATGCTGACTCAATGGCTAATTATTAAAACAAAAAAAAAAAAGGAAAATGACAAAAATGATATGATCCGAACAAAATTCATTCCGACTGTTCCAATACCAAACACAAATCTAGGGTTCCAATAAAAAAATCCAACGATATTCGTCTCTAAAATTCAGGGTCGACTACTCATATATTAAGGTATGCTTGAACTCCACAAAAGCATCGCATCACTTCACTCAGTTTAGCTTGAGAATCGATTGAAGATGATGAATTGCTCAAATCCATTGATTGTAGATGCTTAATTGATTCTAGATTGGTGCTTGAACCCTAGTTTGTATTAAACCCCAAACTGAACATCCGTTATTTTTATATTACAATCGGGTTTTATATACAAATATAGATATACACCACGTCATCAAGACACATAATCAAAATAGTATACGCTGGCCAATCATTTAACAAAATGTTAATTTTAAACTTTGAGAGAACGTTAGTGATATGAAAAAATAAGTTTATAGTTCAGTGGTTGGTTTCTAAAAGTATATAAAGTTTAGTGATAAAAAAATTCATTTTCCCTTATAACAATTGTACGTCAGCAGGCCCATGGAAAAATTAATGCTTTGAAATGATTTTTTTATCACCCAATTTTATATACTTTTAGAAACTAATCACTGAATTATAAACTTATTCGTTTATATCACTAACGTTACTATCGGATTTTAAAATTAACATTTTGTTAAAAATTCAGTAACGGATGTCAAGTTACTTATCCACGTGTTAAAAGTTCAATACGGGCTGCTGACTCATTGGCTGATTATTAAAACAAAAAAAAGGAAAAAAAATGACAGGATTCATATGATTAGAACAAAATACACTTCAAAACAAAATAAATCCCGACTATTTGTCTCTAAACACAAATCCAAACACAAAGCTAGGGTTTCAATCAAAATCCAAAGATGCTCATCATCGTCACTTGCCTCTTCGACGATCCCTTCATGGAGAGTCATGACGGGTTGATATGATTCCATCACAAGGGCTCCAGGAACCGGATCCACTTGTATTCCCATGTTATGAAAGTAATCGTCTGGGAGCTCTTTAATGGATATCATATTGTAACTGCTCTTCCTAGTTCTTTCAATGTCTTCCATCACAATGTCATTTGGGGCAGGCTTATTGCCCCTTTCAGCTGAGCGAAGAGCTTTGTTATAGCATTCTCGTGAATCATACTGGATGCCCTTTACACATCCGATCCCACTGGGGGTTAGGAAATTCATGGAGAGGTGGTAGATGGATGTCACAACCCTCATCTCCTTGAGAATGGGCCTCCCCAAAATTGCATTGTAGGCAGAGGGTTGATCAACAACCATGACGTCCGCGACCTGTGTGGTAACAAAGGGTTCGTCACCCAAAGTAACAGGGAGCCTAATAAGACCATTTATACTGACTGTAGCCCCAGTGAATCCGTAGAGATGTCCCATAGTGGGAGTGAGTACTTGTCCAGAAGTCCCATCTTTTGATAGACTTCATAGGTGAGAACATTTGCAGCGCTTCCATTATCCACGAGAACCCTATAGATGTTTTGAGTTCCGATTCTGAATCGGACAACCAGGGAATCTGAGTGAGGGTGATGAACCCATTTTGCATACTCTTCCGTGAACATGATATTAGTGTCCTCTCCCTTGAAAAGTTTAGGGGGCCTTTCTTGCAAGTGATTCACATTAGTGAGGGGGTTACCCTTGGCCTCACGGGCATATCTATCCCGGGCTTTATTGTTTTCTCCTCCAATATGGGGGCCTCCCATAATAACATGAATGCTTCCTTCACGAGTGGTTCTGGGAGGAGAATTTTGTGCCTCATCGGTGGGAGGAGGAACCTCGCTAAATCCTAGGCCTTTGTTTCTGCCAAATTTTTTGACCTCACGTACCACCCAATCAGTTAACTTTCCATCCTGAATGAGGTCTTCGATCTGGTCTTTGAGTTGTCTACAATCTGTAGTATCGTGTCCCTGTTGTTCAAGGAAAGAACAATACCGTATAGCATCCTTTATCCCATAAGGGCCCATGGGTGGAGGTCGCTTGAACAAGCCTTTAGCTGAATTAATTGCATAAATGTGGTCGATAGGAGTGACCAAAGGAGTATACCTGGTGTCTCGTCTTTCTTCTGATCGAAAGCGATCCCGCCCCCGTGGCTTTGGGCTCTCACTGCGATCCCGGTCATCTCTCTTGGGGCTTTCCGGTGCCTTGCTCTTACTCCCTTTACCATTACTTCCATTGCTATTACATTCATTATTTTTTTGAGGTCTTGCACAGACTTCTCAATCCACTTAAAAGGCTTAGCCTGAGAATAGAATTCAGTTAGAGTGTGAGGGGTTTTGTCTTGTAAACTTTTCCAGAATTTGGTTCCTTCTTTAAGCCCGGCTATCAAGAAATTTTTTACAGCCTCTTCGTTGGAACCTCTCACTCTAGGGACCTCTGCATTGAATCTCTTAAAGTATTCCTAGAGGGTCTCCCCCTCTCTTTGTTTGATGTTGGCGGGAGTAGCAACATGTGGGGAGTACAACATAGAAGATTGGAACTGCTTGATGAAGATGTCCGCAAGTTGCTCCTAAGAATCAATGTTAACATGTGTCCCAAACTTAGAGAACCATTGTTGGGAACTACCCCTTAATGAGGCTGCAAACAATATGCAGCGTGCGAGGGTAGAAACCTGATACACCTCCATCTCAGTGTTGAATCGAATCAGGTACTCGGCGGGATCGGCCTCCCCATTGAAAGTCAATTCGTTATTGGTCCTGAATACTGGTGGGAGAGGGGTGGACCTGATCTCCACAGTGAAAGGAGAGATCGCAACCAAGTAATGAGGAGTTACAGCCTTTTCAGTTCCCATCTTAGTTATCAGCTTCCTGAGATTCTCTATTTTGAGATTCCCTACTTTGGCATCCTCTCGATCCCAATTACTAGCATGTTGGGAGAGTGCCTTTTTGTGAGAGCTAGAGTCCTCCTGATCATATTTGCGATCATGCTTCTTGTGATACTTGGGAGGAGGCTTCTTATGGTACTTGGGAGGAGGCTTCCCTGTGGGGCCGCGACGAGGGGACCACTCCCTCTCCTTATGTAGGGAGGAGGGTCGTTCGTGAGCCGCACTCGGGGTTCATTTCTCGTCTTAGATCTTTTTTAACTTGAGCCTTAGGTCATGTTGGGATAATTGTTTTCCCATTCGATCATAGACATTGGTTGCTATCAACTCGGAGGGGAGACCCTCCTACCGTGGTTCCAACTTGAGTCTCAAGTCATGCTGGGATAGCTGCTTTCCCAGCCGATCGAAGACACTAGTAGTTACCAATTCAGAGGAACCAGGCTCATATGTTTCTACCCAGTCCTCTTGGGTTTCTTCGGTAGCATCTTCGTCAAAGTCGCTTAGTAACTTTTTTGAAGTAGTCTTCAGATTTTTCCTCTTCTTCCTTTTAGCATTGCGAGATTCTCCCTTCTACTATTCTACCTTGTTTATCCTGTCATTGAAAGCTATCATGCGATCCCCAAGGGTTTTGAGGTAATCCTTGACCTCCTTCTTAGCCCCCTGTCCGGTAGGGGTAGTTGTTACCTTGCCGGCGTCCCCCTTCTGATTGATGGGGGTTTCCCTACTCGTGTGATCTCCTGGTTTATCACTGGGTTTATTCACTCCGTTTTTATTCGAACGACTCATCTTTCTCCCTTAGATGACTAAAAAGCCCCTCCTCTAGCGCCAATTGTTAACGAGAGAATTTGGTTAATAGTATTTTGGAGGTTTGCTGGATTAACGGAGCAAAATTCGGTGATTCCCCGAAGAACGCGAAGAACACGGGACGAAAGTTGATGAATTTTGTAGCTGATCTTGTTAGTTGATTCGAAGAACACTAGAGAAAAAGTGTTTATTCTCTCTTGCATCAAACTGTCCAATTCTCCTGAACAAGAGGCCTACGTACCGTTTTATAGGGGTTCAAGCCACACGTAGTTCTTGGTCAGGCCCAAGTCATGACGACTGTGGAGACCGTGAGTAAGCCCATTACTGACCATGTCCCAAGCATGTGTAGCTATGAGAGGCTGTCATGGAGTTAGGGTAAAGTAATTTATATGATGATGAGAGACCCCATATGGAACTCGCATGCGACCCCTTAGAGTCTGGCTATGCGATACAAGCCCAGGGATAGTACATGCGGTTGCTGATAGCCTGGCCATGCATTATAACGATGCCTACCTATTCGACCCCTTGAGGCCTGGCCATAGGCCTTTCAATTATAAAGAGAATTGGCAATATTCGAACGAAGCGATCCCAAAGCTAGGATCGCATATGACCTTCTTCCTGAGTAGCTATGACTAATAACGATACAAAACCCTTGCTGATGCATGAGTGTAGCAAACTAACGACAAATGCAATCCCATAGCTGGGATCACATACGACCTTGTTGATAATAGCGCGAAGTGTTCTATCCCTGAAATGGATAGCGATACGATCATTGGATAAGGATCGCGATTCCCTTGATTGACACTTGAATGATGTTCGTAGTAAATATGAAGTTTTTCTGTGATTGCGGAACTCATTTCTCCGTGATTGAAGCATGTAACATAATCTAATTTCAAGAAATGAGCTTTCAGTAGTTCGTTGGGCCTGCTTAGGGGCCATGTCCATTTTTTAGCATAACATACATCATCTGTAACAACCACGCGCAATAAACCTGCATATTTTGGGATAATCGCAAAACGTGAATGGTCATGGGATGAAATTTTAGATACCTCTATTTTACAATTTGGTGGCGGATACATATGTTGCCCAGTAAATAACAATTGTAGAAGGGGGGTTAAATACAATTGTATAAGATTATCGACTTAATAAATTATGTATCACAGATATGTAAGAATAATAACAGCTTTATTAAATCTGATATAAAATTGTTACAAACTCTCTCAAGAAATTCTGATGTTCTTGAGAGCTTCTAGGTTACAAAAATACTCGTGTATGTGATCGATATAAATCGAAACCTAAACTGTGTTTATATAATACACAGCTTCTCTATCAATTACATGATAAGTCCTAATCAATTACAAAGATTGAAACCTATCCTAAATTGATAGCTTCATTACTATAAATAAGGAACCGACAAAATAAACTTCATTATTTAACTAGACTCCAAATAGAACTCTAAGTAGGAATCCTGATCAGCTTCCAGTCCTGATGATCAATCCTGATCCCAATCCTGATATAAATCCTGATGATAATCCTGATACTAACACTTGAGCAAATACTGATGACCATGCAATACTGATGACGTCAGCAATCCTGATCAGTTGAGTCTAGATCCTGACGATCATTGAATCCTGATCTAACAACATATCCTTAAAATCACAAAAGTCAAACCGCAACCGGCAACCGCATTAATATCTTATTTTACTTAATATATACATAATTATATATATCTTATTAGAATTATATGTATATTTAAATATTTAAACTATGTATGTAACAAATTTTTCGATTTGTAATCAAGAGTCATAATTTAACATATTAAATTGTACTTTCTTTGTCCCATCTATTTATTTACATTTTCCTTTTTTGGATGTCTAACTCAATTCTTTATATTTCAAAAAATTTGAAAAATTGTAAAATTTTGAAATATTAAAATTAACCGCATCCAATATTTTCCTCCACTATACTCACTTTATATAATAAATATTGACTAATTCCACTAATTTGCTCACTTTTTTTACTTTTTGCCACTGATTTACACTTTTTGTTAATCTACATGCCCGACCTAAATATGAAGAATTGGATGAGACGAAGGGAGTATTTAATTAGCTCATGGTCTCAAGGCTCCTAATCAAGGTCAAGTAAACTATATGTATAGTGCTTGATGTATTATATTTCTTACAACTACTTTAGTGGTTGAACTGCCAAGACACCAATTATACGGGTCAATATGATTGTTTCTTTTGCTAATGGAATAACTACAAATGAAGATGTCGGAAAATTGCAAGTTGCTGTTTGGTTCAATTTTTACCCTTCAATTGCACCAAATCAAACCGCGTACACCCCTAATAATCACAACTATTTCATCTCAAATAAATACGATTTGGTATAATAGATATCCTTATCATTGCTCAATAACATCTACATTCATAAATGTGTAAAATTAGGTTTAATTAAGAGGATATACAAAAATTAAAATAACAAACATTTTAACTTCGAAATCAACGTAGAAAAGTATATGCATATGTACATATATAGATAAATATACCAACGCAGCCGAGATAATGGGTGAAGACGTGAGATGACTCCAAGAGAGCTACAATTGCTCATTAGTCATAATTGCCCATTCAACTAAGATGGGTCGCTCATTAGTCATAATTAATTTTTACTTTTTACTCGATGCAAATTTGTAATCATCTTTTGTAACTTTTTTTTTTCAATTTTTATATTAGTTATTTTCTAATATTTCTGTTTTTATTTATACCCTGTTAAGCAGTACCAGTTTTTTTTCTTTTACATACTAATATGAGTACGTATGTCTTAAAGATGAGTTGAGAAAGAAACAATTAGATCACATAAATTTACTGTTTAAGTACTTAGCCATTAATACATCATATTTATATTGACATTTAGTATGCAGTAACATAAAATTGACATTAAAACTCTAAGTATATAACGGGTGAGACTTTCTTAAAATTTATTTCTAAGAATTATTAACAATGACTTTTACAAAGTTCATCGTTGTATTTCTGATTCTCCTTCCTTTCATTGCTGCAACGTCCAATCCAGAGAGCCCAACGTCAAGCAGTGTCATAGGTAAAAATTTCGCATTGTACCATTAATAAATAATGTTTTTCGTTAAATTTTTTTCATGATAACTAACTTATAATATTATCTATATCAAATATATTATATTTAATTTAACTGAAGAATTTATGTTATTTTTCTTCTACAGATGCCAGACCAAGTAATTGTAATCGACCATGTGATTTATTATATACGTCCGGTGACTGCAACAGAGATTGCATAATACAGCGAAAGCAAAAAGGTGGTTCTTGTCAATTGTACAACAATGTGTTATATTGTTGTTGTACATAATGAATTACATTAAGTTATATTATCCACTTTTAATTTAATTATATGAATAAATAATAAAATTAATTATTTCTGTCATCTTAATTAAAGTTCTTTTCGTAGATTATCAAATCATCTATGTCAACTGACATGGTTCGATCTTTACATCACTGCAAAAAACAAGGTTATTTGCAACAAATTTTTATAGTGAATCCAATGTAGATGGTCTTAAGCTATGCTAAATGGTCAAATTATGACGAGAAAATACAAAATTTTATTATTCTAGCATACTGAGAAATTAATTCATACATACCAATATAAACAAGTCACATATATATATAATACAATTACATGTGGAACAAAAGAGACCAAGTAATGTCCAAGTCACATCAATTATCTTTAGGCACCCCTAAGGCTAGGCGAAGCAGAGTCAAGAACGACAAATCTCTTCATGATATACAAATCCATTTTGCAAGTTCGTTATTACGGGTAGTTCCTACAAAGGTTAGAAACTAATGATATATACAATACTTGAATTTTTGGATGCTACATAGTTGATTCTCATCCTTTGGAGACTAGCTACGAGCATAATAGGAGCATCCATGGACAAAAGACACAGATTTCGAAGCATCAACAATATTATTTGGACAGGGTGGCTGATAATCATATTCATCACCACATCCCATGGTCGAATCACACTCATCTACAACCAAGGTCTCCACACTCCAACCATTAGCACTTATATTAATTTTTTAATCATAAGTCTTCGTTATACCATCCAGTAGATAGTGCCCAACGGTGTGTCATCATCGTGGTAATGCATGGTTATCACTTTCTAATGGACCGCCACCATCTTTCCCCTTCTGGAAACTGTTCAGAGTTAAAGTTGCTTTGGTATTATATTGATCGGTCACACGAGGTGAACATGTGTAAGTTGGGTCCACAAATAACTAGTGTACTTATGTAAATAACCTTGTACGTATGTATTTTATAACAACGGAAAATGAATTTTTTTATCACTGAACTTTATATACTTTTAGAAACCAACCACTGAACTATAAACTTATTTGTTTATATCACTAACGTTACTCTCGAATTTCAAAATTAGCATTCCGTTAAAAAATCAGTGACGAATGTTAAGCTATTTATCCACGTGTAAAAATTTCAACACGTGGATGCTGACTCAATGGCTAATTATTAAAACAAAAAAAAAAAGAAAAAGGAAAATGACAAAAATGATATGATCCGAACAAAATTCATTCCGACTGTTCCAATATCAAACACAAATCTAGGGTTACAATAAAAAAATTCAACGATATTAGTCTCTAAAATTTAGGGTCGACTACTCATATGTTAAGGTATACTTGAACTCCACAAAAGCATCGCATCACTTCACTCGGTTTAGCTTGAGAATCGATTGAAGATGATGAATTGCTCAAATCCATTGATTGTAGATGCTTAATTTATTCTAGATTGGTGCTTGAACCCTAGTTTGTATTAAGCCCCAAACTGAACATCCGTTATTTTTATATTACAACCGGGATATATATACAAATATTGATATACACCACGTCATCAAGACACATCATCAAAATAGTATACGCTGGCCAATCATTTAACGAAATGTTAATTTTAAAATTTGAGAGAACGTTAGTGATATGAACAAATAAGTTTATAGTTCAGTGGTTGGTTTCTAAAAGTATATAAAGTTTAGTGATAAAAAAATTCATTTTCCCTTATAACAATTGAACGTCAGCAGGCCCATGGCAAAATTAATGCTTTGAAATGATTTTTTTATCACCCAATTTTATATACTTTTAGAAACTAATCACTGAATTATAAACTTATTCGTTTATATCAATAATGTTACTCTCGGATTTTAAAATTAACATTTTGTTAAAAATTCAGTAACGGATGTCAAGTTACTTATCCACGTGTTAAAAGTTCAATACGGGCTGCTGACTCATTGGCTGATTATTAAAACAAAAAAAGGAAAAAAAAATGACAGGAATCATATGATTAGAACAAAATACACTTCAAAACAAAATAAATCCCGACTAATTGTCTCTAAACACAAATCCAAACACAAAGCTAGGGTTTCAATCAAAATCCAAAGATGCTCATCATCGTCACTTGCCTCTTCGACGATCCCTTCATGGAGAGTCATGACGGGTTGATATGATTCCATCAAAAGGGCTCCAGGAACCGGATCCACTTGTATTCCCATGTTATGAAAGTAATCGTCTGGGAGCTCTTTAATGGATATCATATTGCAGCTGCTCTTCCTAGTTCTTTCAATGTCTTCCATTACAATGTCATTTGGGGCAAGCTTATTGCCCCTTTCAGCTGAGCGAAGAGCTTTGTTATAGCATTCTCTTGAATCATACTGGATGCCCCTTACACATCCGATCCCACTGGGGGTTGGGAACTTCATGGAGAGGTGGTAGATGGATGTCACTACCCTCATCTCCTTGAGAATGGGCCTCCCCAAAATTGCATTGTAGGCAGAGGGTTGATCAACAACCATGAAGTCCGCGACCTGTGTGGTAACAAAGGGTTCGTCACCCAAAGTAACAGGGAGCCTAAGAAGACCTTTTATACTGACTGTAGCCCCAGTGAATCCGTAGAGATGTCCCATAGTAGGAGTGAGTACTTGTCCAGAAGCCCCATCTTTTGATAGACTTCATAGGTGAGAACATTTATAGCTCTTCCATTATCCACGAGAACCCTATAGATGTTTTGAGTTCCGATTCTGAATCGGACAACTAGGGCATCTGAGTGAGGGTGATGAACCCATTTTGCATCCTCTTCCGTGAACATGATATTAGTGTCCTCTCCCTTGAAAAGTTTAGGGGGCCTTTCCTGCAAGTGATTCACATTAGTGAGGGGGTTACCCTTGGCCTCACGGGCATATCTATCCCGGGCTTTATTATTTTCTCCTACAATATGGGGGCCTCCCATAATAACATGAATGCTTCCTTCACGGGTGGTTCTGGGAGGAGAATTTTGTGCCTCGTCGCTAGGAGGAGGAACCTCGCTAAATCCTAGGCCTTTGTTTCTGCCAAATTTTTTGACCTCACATACCACCCAATCAGTTAACTTTCCATCCTAATTAATGAGGTCTTCGATCTGGTCTTTGAGTTGTCTACAATCTGCAGTATCGTGTCCCTGTTGTTCAAGGAAAGCACAATACCGTCTAGCATCCTTTATCCCATAAGGGCCCATGGGTGGAGGTCGCTTGAACAAGCCTTTAGCTGAATTAATTGCATAAATATGGTCGATAGGAGTGACCAAAGGAGTATACCTGGTGTCTCGTCTTTCTTCTGATCGAAAGCGATCCCGCCCCCGTGGCTTTGGCCTCTCACTACGATCCCGGTCATCTCTCTTGGGGCTTTCCGGTGCCTTGCTCTTACTCCCTTTACCATTAATTCCATTGATATTACCTTCATTATTTTTTTGAGGTCTTGCATAGACTTCTCAATCCACTTAAAAGACTTAGCCTGAGAATAGAATTCAGTTAGAGTGTGAGGGGTTTTGGCTTGTAAACTTTTCCAGAATTTGGTTCCTTCTTTAAGCCCGGCTATCAAGAATTTTTTTACAGCCTCTTCGTTGGCACCTCTCACTCTAGGGACCTCTACATTGAATCTTTTAAAGTATTCCTAGAGGGTCTCCCCCTCTCTTTGTTTGATGTTGGCGAGAGTAGCAATAGGTGGGGAGTACAACATTGAAGATTGGAACTGCTTGATGAAGATGTCCGCAAGTTGCTCCTAAGAATCAATGTTAACATGTGTCCCAAACTTAGAGAACCATTGTTGGGAACTACCCCTTAATGAGGCTGCAAACAATCTGCAGCGTGCGAGGGTAGAAACCTGATACACCTCCATCTCAGTGTTGAATCGAATCAGGTACTCGGCGGGATCGGCCTCCCCATTGAAAGTCAATTCATTATTGGTCCTGAATACCGGAGGGAGAGGGGTGGACCTGATCTCCACAGTGAAAGGAGAGATCGCAGCCAAGTGATGAAGAGTTACAGCCTTTTCAGTTCCCATCTTAGTTATCAGCTTCCTGAGATTCTCTATTTTGAGATTCCCTACTTTGGCATCCTCTCGATCCCAATTACTAGCATGTTGGGAGAGTGCCTTTTTGTGAGAGCTAGATTCCTCCTGATCATATTTGCGATCATGCTTCTTGTGATACTTGGGAGGAGGCTTCTTATGGTACTTGGGAGGAGGCTTCCCTGAGGGGCCGCGACGAGGGGACTACTCCCCCTCCTTATGTAGGGAGGAGGGTCGTTCGTGAGCTGCATTCGGGGTTCATTTCTCGTCTTAGATCTTTTTTAACTTGAGCCTTAGGTCATGTTGGGATAATTGTTTTCCCATTCGATCATAGACATTGGTTACCATCAACTCGGAGGGGAGACCCACCTACCGTGGTTCCAACTTGAGTCTCAAGTCATGCTGGCATGGCTGCTTTCCCAGCCGATCGAAGACATTAGTAGTTACCAATTCAGAGGAACCAGGCTCGTGTTGCGATCCCTTTCCTGTTTTGGGATCCTATTCATATGTTTGTACCCAGTCCTCTTGGGTTTCTTCGGTAGCATCTTCGTCAAAGTCGCTTAGTAACTTTTTTGAAGTAGTCTTCAGATTTTTCCTCTTCTTCCTTTTAGCATTGCGAGATTCTCCCTTCTACTATTCTACCTTGTTTATCCTGTCATTGAAAGCTATCATGCGATCCCTAAGGGTTTTGAGGTAATCCATGACCTCCTTATTAGCCCCCTGTCCGGTAGGGGTAGTTGTTACCTTGCTGGCGTCCCCCTCCTGATTGATGGGGGTTTCCCTACTCGTGTGATCTCCTGGTTTATCACCGGGTTTATTCACTCCGTTTTTAATCGAACGAGTCATCCTTCTCCCTTAGATGACTAAAAAGACCCTCCTTTTAGCGCCAATGGTTAATGGGAGAATTTGGTTAATAGTATTTTGGAGGTTTGCTGGATTAACGGAGCAAAATACGGCGATTCCCCGAAGAACGCGAAGAACACGGGACGAAAGTTGATGAATTTTGTAGCTGATCTTGTTAGTTGATTCGAAGAATACTAGAGAAAAAGTGTTTATTCTATCTTGCATCAAACTGTCCAATTCTCCTGAACAAGAGGCCTACGTACACTTTTATAGGGGTTCAAGCCACACATAGTTCTTGGTCAACAAATTATCTAGATGGGCTAGGGTTTTGTATGATCCATTAAGGCCCAAGTCATGATGACTGTGGAGACCGTGAGTAAGCCCATTACTGACCATGGCACAAGCATATGTACGTAGCTGTGAGAGGCTGTCATGGAGTTAGGTTAAAGTAAGTTATATGATGATGAGAGACCCCGTATGGAACTCGCATGCAACCCCTTAGAGTCTGTCTATGCGATGCAAGCCCAAGGATAGTACATGCGGTTGCTGATAGCCTGACCATGCATTATAACGATGCCTACCTATTCGACTCCTTGAGGCCTGACCATAGGCCTTTAAATTGTAAAGAGAATTGGCAATATTCAAACGAAGCGATCCCAAAGGTAGGATCGCATATGACCTTCTTCCTGAGTAGCTATGACTGATAATGATACAAAACCCTTGCTGATGCATGAGTGTAGCAAACTAACGACAAATGCGGTCCCATAGCTGGGGATCACATACGACCTCGTTGATAATAGCGCGAAGTGTAACATATGAAGTGTTTCTGTGATTGCGGAACTCATTTCTCTGTGATTGAAGCGTGTAACATAACCTAATTTCAAGAAATGAGCTTTCAGTAGCCCGTTGGGCCTGCTTAGGGGCCATGTCCATTTTTCAGCATAACATACATCATCTGTAACAACCACCCGCAATAAACCTGCATATTTTGGGATAAATGTAAAACATGAATGTTTGCGGGATAAAATTTTAGATACCTCTATTTTACGATTTGATGGTGGATTCATATCTTAAAAATCACAAAAATCAAAACGCAATCGGCAATCGCATTAATATCTTATTTTATTTAATATATGCATAATTATATATATCTTATTAGAATTATATGTATATTTAAATATTTAAACTATGTATGTAACAATTTTGTCGATTTGTAATCAAGAATCATAATTTAACATATTAAATTGTACTTTCTTTGTTCCATCTATTAATTTACATTTTCCTTTTTCGGATGTCTAACTTAATTCTTTATATTTCAAAAAATTTGAAAATTAGTAAAATTTTGTAATATAAAAATTAACCGCATCCAATATTTTCCTCCACTATAATCACTTTATATAATAAATATTGACCAATCCCACCAATTTGCTCACTTTTCTTACTTTCTGCCACTAATTTACACTTTTTGTTAACTCCATGCCCGACCTAAATAAGAAGAATTGGATGAGACGAAGGGTGTATTTAATTAGCTCATGGTCCTGAGGCTCCTGATCAAGGTCAAGTAAACTATATGTATAGTGCTTGATGTAGTAGTATTTTTAATTTGTATCTAGTTTTGTAAATTCAAAAATTTTGCATTTAAGTAATTAAGTTGTATTTCTTAGGACTACATTAGTGGTTGAACTGCCAAGACACCAATTATACGGGTCGATATGATTGTTTCTTTTGCTAATGGACTAACTACATATGAAGATTTCGGAAAATTGCAAGTTGCTATTTGGTTCAATTTTTACCCTTCAATTGCATCAAATCAAACCGCGTACATCCCTAATAATCACAACTATTTCATCTCAAATAAATACGATTTGATATAATAGCTATCCTTATCATTGCTCAATAACATCTACATTCATAAATGTGTAAAATTAGGTTTAATTAAGAGGATATACAAAAATTAAAATAAAAAACATTTTAACTTCGAAATCAACATACAAATCGATAGATTAACGGTGCGTATTATTCCTCAACAACATACACAAAGACATACAAGCTTACACACACATGTAAATATAGGAGGACAGTAAATTAACCGGTGAATTCGATCAAAATAGATTTGTATTGAAAAATTGAAGAAAAGTATATGCATATGTAGAGAGATGGAGCGTTCTGTTTGGTGAATTTTGGCGGGTGATTTGTCCGGGACTTTTATTTCCCATCGACTAAGATGGGTCGCTAGTCATAATTAATTTTTACTTTTTACTCGATGCAAATTTGTAATCATCTTTTGTAATTTTTTTTTTTTTTCAATTTTTATATTAGTTATTTTATAATATTTCTGTTTTTATTTATATCCTGTTAAGCAGTACCAGTTTTTTTTTCTTTTACCAACCAATATGAGTAGGTATGTCTTAAAGATGAGTTGAGAAAGAAACAATTAGATCACATAAATTTACTGTTTAAGTACTTAGCCATTAATACATCATATTTATATTGACATTTAGTATGCAGTAACTTAAAATTGACATTAAAACTCTAAGTATATAAGGGGTGAGACTTTCTTAAAATTTTATTTCTAAGAATTATTAACAATGACTTTTACAAAGTTCATCGTTGTATTTCTGATTCTCCTTCCTTTCATTGCTGCAACGTCTAATCCAGAGAGCCCAACGTCAAGCAGTGTCATAGGTAAAAATTTCGCATTGTACCATTAATAAATAATGTTTTTCGTTAATTTTTTTTCATGATAACTAACTTATAATATTATCTATATCTAATATATTATATTTAATTTAACTGAAGAAGTTCTGTTATTTTTCTTCTACAGATGCCAGACCAAGTAATTGTAATCGACCATGTGATTTATTATATACGTCCGGTGACTGCAACAGAGACTGCATAATACAGCGAAAGCAAAAAGGTGGTTCTTGTCAATTGTACAACAATGTGTTATATTGTTGTTGTACATAATGAATTACATTAAGTTATATTATCCACTTTTAATTTAATTATATGAATAAATAATAAAATTAGTTATTTCTGTCATCTTAATTAAAGTTCTTTTCGTAGATTATCAAATCATCTATGTCAACTAACATGGTTCGATCTTTACATCACTGCAAAAAACAAGGTTATTTGCAACAAATTTTTATACTGAATCCAATGTAGACGGTCTTAAGCTATGCTAAATGGTCAAATTATGACGAGAAAATACAAAATTTTATTATTCTAGCATACTGAGAAATTAATTCATACATACCAATATAAACAAGTCACATATATATATAATACAATTACATGTGGAACAAAAGAGACCAAGTAATGTCCATGTCACATCAATTATCTTTAGGCACCCCTAAGGCTAGGCGAAGCAGAGTCAAGAACGACAAATCTCTTCATGATATACAAATCCATTTTGCAAGTTCGTTATTACGGGTAGTTCCTACAAAGGTTAGGAACTAATGATATATACAATACTTGAATTTTTGGATGCTACATAGTTGATTCTCATCCTTTGGAGACTAGCTACGAGCATAATAGGAGCATCCATGGACAAAAGACACAGATTTCGAAGCATCAACAATATTATTTGGATAGGGTCGCTGATAATCATATTCATCACCACATCCCATGGTCGAATCACACTCATCTACAACCAAGGTCTCCTCACTCCGACCATTAGCACTTATATTAATTTTTTAATCATAAGTCTTCGTTATACCATCCAGTAGATAGTGCCTAACGGTGTGTCATCATCGTGGTAATGCATGGTTATCACTTTCTAATGGACCGCCACCATCTTCCCCCTTGTGGAAACTGTTCAGAGTTAAAGTTGCTTTGGTATTATATTGATCGGTCACACGAGGTGAACATGTGTAAGTTGGGTCCACAAATAACTAGTGTACTAATGTAAATAACCTTGTACATATGTATTTTATAACAACGGAAAATAATTTTTTTTATCACTGAACTTTATATACTTTTAGAAACCAACCACAGAACTATAAACTTATTTGTTTATATCACTAACGTTACTCTTGAATTTCAAAAATAGCATTCCGTTAAAAAATCAGTGACGAATGTTAAGTTATTTATCCACGTGTAAAAATTTCAACACGTGGATGCTGACTCAATGGCTGATTATTAAAACAAAAAAAAAGAAAAAGGAAAATGACAAAAATGATATGATCCGAACAAAATTCATTCCGACTGTTCCAATACCAAACACAAATCTAGGGTTCCAATAAAAAATCCAACGATATTCGTCTCTAAAATTTAGGGTCGACTACTCATATATTAAGGTATACTTGAACTCCACAAAAACATCGTATCACTTCACTCCGTTTAGTTTGAGAATCGATTGAAGATGATGAATTGCTCAAATCCATTGATTGTAGATGCTTAATTGATTCTAGATTGGTGCTTGAACCCTAGTTTGTATTAAGCCCCAAACTGAACATCCGTTATTTTTATATTACAACCGGGTTATATATACAAATATAGATATACACCACGTCATCAAGACACATCATCAAAATAGTATACGCTGGCCAATCATTTAACGAAATGTTAATTTTAAAATTTGAGAGAACGTTAGTGATATGAACAAATAAGTTTATAGTTCAGTGGTTGGTTTCTAAAAGTATATAAAGTTTAGTGATAAAAAAATTCATTTTCCCTTATAATAATTGTACGTCAGCAGGCCCATGGTAAAATTAATGCTTTGAAATGATTTTTTTATCACCCAATTTTATATACTTTTAGAAACTAATCACTGAATTATAAACTTATTCGTTTATATCACTAACGTTACTCTCGGATTTTAAAATTAACATTTTGTTAAAAATTCAGTAACGGATGTCAAGTTACTTATCCACGTGTTAAAAGTTCAATACGGGATGCTGACTCATTGGCTGATTATTAAAACAAAAAAAAGGAAAAAAAAATGACAGGAATCATATGATTAGAACAAAATACACCTCAAAACAAAATAAATCCCGACTATTTGTCTCTAAACACAAATCCAAACACAAAGCTAGGGTTTCAATCAAAATCCAAAGATGCTCATCATCGTCACTTGCCTCTTCGACGATCCCTTCATGGAGAGTCATGACGGGTTGATATGATTCCATCATAAGGGCTCCAGGAACCGGATCCACTTGTATTCCCATGCTATGAAAGTAATCGTCTGGGAGCTCTTTAATGGATATCATATTGCAGCTACTCTTTATAGTTCTTTCAATGTCTTCCATCACAATGTCATTTGGGGCAGGCTTATTGCCCCTTTCAGCTGAGCGAAGAGCTTTGTTATAGCATTCTCGTGAATCATACTGGATGCCCCTTACACATCCGATCCCACTGGGGGTTAGGAAATTCATGGAGAGGTGGTAGATGGATGTCACTACCCTCATCTCCTTGAGAATGGGCCTCCCCAAAATTGCATTATAGGCAGAGAGTTGATCAACAACCATGAAGTCCGCGACCTGTATGGTAACAAAGGGTTCGTCACCCAAAGTAACAGGGAGCCTAATAAGACCTTTTATACTGACTGTAGCCCCAGTGAATCCGTAGAGATGTCCCATAGTGGGAGTGAGTACTTGTCCAGAAGTCCCATCTTTTGATAGACTTCATAGGTGAGAACATTTACAGCGCTTCCATTATCCACGAGAACCCTATAGATGTTTTGAGTTCCGATTCTGAATCGGACAACTAGGGCATCTGAGTAAGGGTGATGAACCCATTTTGCATCCTCTTCCGTGAACATGATATTAGTGTCCTCTCCCTTGAAAAGTTTAGGGGGCCTTTCCTGCAAGTGATTCACATTAGTGAGGGGGTTACCCTTGGCCTCACGGGTATATCTATCCCGGGCTTTATTGTTTTCTCCTCCAATATGGGGGCCTCCCATAATAACATGAATGCTTCCTTCATGGATAGTTCTGGGAGGAGAATTTTGTGCCTCGTCGGTGGGAGGAGGAACCTCGCTAAATCCTAGGCCTTTGTTTCTGCCAAATTTTTTGACCTCACGTACCACCCAATCAGTTAACTTTCCATCCTGAATGAGGTCTTCGATCTGGTCTTTGAGTTGTCTACAATATGCAGTATCGTATCCCTGTTGTTCAAGGAAAGCACAATACCGTCTAGCATCCTTTATCCCATAAGGGCCCATGGGTGGAGGTCGCTTGAACAAGCCTTTAGCTGAATTAATTGCATAAATGTGGTCGATAGGAGCTACCAAAGGAGTATACCTGGTGTCTCGTCTTTCTTCTGATCGAAAGCGATCCCGCCCCAGTGGCTTTGGGCTCTCACTACGATCCCGGTCATCTCTCTTGGGGCTTTCCGGTGCCTTGCTCTTACTCCCTTTACCATTACTTCCATTGCTATTACCTTCATTATTTTTTTGAGGTCTTGCATAGACTTCTCAATCCACTTAAAGGGCTTAGCCTGAGAATAGAATTCAGTTAGAGTGTGAGGGGTTTTGGCTTGTAAACTTTTCCAGAATTTGGTTCATTCTTTAAGCCCGACTATCAAGAATTTTTTTACAGCCTCTTCGTTGGCACCTCTCGCTCTAGGGACCTCTACATTGAATCTCTTAAAGTATTCCTAGAGGGTCTCCCCCTCTCTTTGTTTGATGTTGGTGAGAGTAGCAATAGGTGGGGAGTACAACATAGAAGATTGGAACTGCTTGATGAAGATGTCCGCAAGTTGCTCGTAAGAATCAATGTTAACATGTGTCCCAAACTTAGAGAACCTTTGTTGGGAACTACCCCTTAATGAGGCTGCAAACAATCTGAAGCGTGAGAGGTTAGAAACCTGATACACCTCCATCTTAGTGTTGAATCGAATCAGGTACTCGGCGGGATCGGCCTCCCCATTGAAAGTCAATTCGTTATTGGTCCTGAATACCGGAGGGAGAGGGGCGGACCTGATCTCCACAGTGAAAGGAGAGATCGCAGCCAAGTGATGAGGAGTTACAGCCTTTTCAGTTCCCATCTTAGTTATCAGCTTCCTGAGATTCTCTATTTTGAGATTCCCTACTTTGGCATCCTCTCAATCCCAATTACTAGCATGTTGGGAGAGTGCCTTTTTGTGAGAGCTAGATTCCTCCTGATCATATTTGCGATCATGCTTCTTGTGATACTTGGGAGGAGGCTTCTTATGGTACTTGGAAGGAGGCTTCCCTGAGGGGCCGCGACGAGGGGACTACTCCCCCTCCTTATGTAGGGAGGAGGGTCGTTCGTGAGCTGCATTCGGGGTTCATTTCTCGTCTTAGATCTTTTTTAACTTGAGCCTTAGGTCATGTTGGGATAATTGTTTTCCCATTCGATCATAGACATTGGTTGCCATCAACTCGGAGGGGAGACCCACCTACCGTGGTTCCAACTTGAGTCTCAAGTCATGCTGGCATAGCTGCTTTCCTAGCCGATCGAAGACACTAGTAGTTACCAATTCAGAGGAACCAGGCTCGTGTTGCGATCCCTTTTTCTGTTTTGGGATCCTATTCATATGTTTCTACCCAGTCCTCTTGGGTTTCTTCGGTAGCATCTTCGTCAAAGTCGCTTAGTAACTTTTTTGAAGTAGTGTTCAGATTTTTCCTCTTCTTCCTTTTAACATTGCGAGATTCTCCCTTCTACTATTCTACCTTGTTTATCCTGTCATTGAAAGCTATCATGCGATCCCCAAGGGTTTTGAGGTAATCCATGACCTCCTTATTAGCCCCATGTCCGGTAGGGGTAGTTGTTACCTTGCTGGCGTCCCCCTCCTGATTGATGGGGGTTTCCCTACTCGTGTGATCTCCTGGTTTATCACCGGGTTTATTCACTCCGTTTTTATTCGAACGAGTCATCCTTCTCCCTTAACGGAAGAATTTGGTTAATAGTATTTTGGAGGTTTGCTGGATTAACGGAGCAAAATACGGCGATTCCCCGAAGAACGCGAAGAACACGGGACGAAAGTTGATGAATTTTGTAGTTGATCTTGTTAGTTGATTCGAACAATACCAGAGAAAAAGTGTTTATTCTATCTTGCATCAAACTGTCCAATTCTCCTGAACAAGAGGCCTACGTACCCTTTTATAGGGGTTCAAGCCACACATAGTTCTTGGTCAACAAATTATCTAGATGGGCTAGGGTTTTGTATGATCCATTAAGGCCCAAGTCATGATGACTGTGGAGACCGTGAGTAAGCCCATTACTGACCATGGCCCAAGCATATGTACGTAGCTGTGAGAGGCTGTCATGGAGTTAGGGTAAAGTAATTTATATGATGATGAGAGACCCCGTATGGAACTTGCATGCAACCCCTTAGAGTCTGGCTATGCGATGCAAGCCCAAGGATAGTACATGCGGTTGCTGATAGCCTGACCATGCATTATAACGATGCCTACCTATTCGACCCCTTGAGGCCTGACCATAGGCCTTTAAATTGTAAAGAGAATTGGCAATATTCAAACGAAGCGATCCCAAAGGTAGGATCGCATATGACCTTCTTCCTGAGTAGCTATGACTGATAATGATACAAAACCCTTGCTGATGCATGAATGTAGCAAACTAACGACAACTGCGATCCCATAGCCGGGGATCACATACGACCTCGTTGATAATAGCGCGAAGTGTAACATATGAAGTGTTTCTGTGATTGCGGAACTCATTTCTCTGTGATTGAAGCGTGTAACATAACCTAATTTCAAGAAATGAGCTTTCAGTAGCCCGTTGGGCCTGCTTAGGGGCCATGTCCATTTTTGAGCATAACATACATCATCTGTAACAACCACACGCAATAAACCTGCATATTTTAGGATAATCGCAAAACGTGAATGGTCGCGGGATGAAATTTTAGATACCTCTATTTTACGATTTGGTGGCGGATACATATCTTAAAAATCACAAAAGTCAAACCGCAACTGGCACCACATTAATATCTTATTTTACTTAATATATACATAATTATATATATCTTATTAGAATTTTATGTATATTTAAATATTTAAACTATGTATATAACAATTTTGTCGATTTGTAATCAAGAGTCATAATTTAACATATTAAATTGTATTTTCTTTGTCCCGTCTATTTATTTACATTTTCCTTTTTTGGATGTCTAACTCAATTCTTTATATTTCAAAAAATTTGAAAATTTTGAAAATTTTGTAATATTAAAATTAACCGCATCCAATATTTTCCTTCACTATACTCACTTTATATAATAAATATTGACTGATTCCACCAATTTACTCACTTTTCTTACTTTTTGCCACTGATTTACACTTTTTGTTAACCTACATGCCCGACCCAAATATGAAAAATTGGATGAGACATAGGGAGTATTTAATTAGCTCATGGTCCCAAGGCTCCTGATCAAGGTCAAGTAAACTATATGTATATTGCTTGATGTATTGTATTTCTTACAACCACATTAGTGGTTGAACTGCCAATTCACCAATTATAAAGGTTAATGTGGTTGAACTGCCAATACACCAATTATACGGGTCGATATGATTGTTTCTTTTGCTAATGGAATAACTACAGATGAAGATGTCGGAAAATTGCAAGTTGCTGTTTGGTTCAATTTTTACCCTTCAATTGCACCAAATCAAACCACGTACACCCCTAATAATCACAACTATTTCATCTCAAATAAATACGATTTGATATAATAGCTATCCTTATCATTGCTCAATAACATCTACATTCATAAATGTGTAAAATTAGGTGTAATTAAAAGGATATACAAAAATTAAAATCACAAACATTTCAACTTCGAAATCAACATAGAAAAGTATATGCATATGTACATATATAGATAAATATACCAACGCAGTGAGATAATGGGTGAAGATGTGAGATGTCTCCAAGCGAGCTACAATTGCCCATTAGTCATAACTAGCTTTATAACCCGTGCGAGGCACGAGTTTATTCTAAAATATTTTATAATTTGTCATTAATTCCGGTATATTTGTTTGTGGTATATTCATATTGATGGTTTGATTACCGAAATATTTGAAAATTTAAGTTAGCAATAGTTATTGTAAAATTAATATATCGCTTTTTTACTGAATTTTATTCCTTTAATCGGAAGTTCGTGTGATACACGTATATGATTTGGATGTGAATAGTTTGCTGTCGATTTTCGAGTAAGTAAGTATTTTGATCTTTCTTTACTGCATAATTTGTTCTTTAAAAAAACTTGATATGATTTTGTATACATATTCTTAATTAGTGTTGATGGTTTGGTGACTGAGATATTTGAAAATTTTAAGTAAGCAATACTTGTTTGTAAAGTTAATATTCCTCTTTTTTATTGTATTGTATTCGTTAAATTAGAAGTTCGTGTTAGATATGTCTATGATTTGGATGTGAATAAGTTGTTGTTGATTTTCGAGTAAGTAAGTATTTGATGTTTCTTTACTGCATAATTTATTTTTAAAAAACTCGATATGATTTTACTTACATATTCTGAATTGGTTAACAATGAATAACTCTCTCGCAAATCAATTCGACCACAATGAAGATAACATGAAACTATGTCCCATTACCAACCATTCGATATCATAAATTTATGTTATGTATATTTATTCCAATATCATTAATATTTTTAAATTATATTTTATTACTTTTTAAATAATATATTTCATTTAAAATATCATGTATGTAAACAATAAGTATTAATTACAAAACTGTTAATATACTTTAATGAAGATTTTTAATTAATGTGCAGATATATTAATATGTAATAATAGTAAAGAATTAATATGAAATAATAAAGGAAGAGGTAATAATTGAAGGGTTTCAGGCATGAAAACGCAACGGAAAAACGCGTAAAACAGAAAAATTAACGAAACCCTCCGCAGGATCCATGCGAAAAACGATATTTAATTCGTGAATAGAATCGTTTACCTTTTGAAGCTTTACGAACGGCTGACTAATGGAGGTCCTTTGATATGATCACCACATGTCCCGCCTTGCGATACACGTCTCTAATCAGTCCACACGAACGCCCGATCGTCCAACGATCACCAGAGTTGGTACTAGCCAAGAACTGCCCTCGGAACTCTCTCTCTCTATATATATAGCCTCTCTTTGATTTAGAGCTGCTAGGGTTTTTAGAAAAAACGTTTTTTTCAATTAACCCTAAAATAATACATCATAATGTATTTATATGGAGAGAATTTTGGGCCTATACCTAATCTGATTGGGCTTCCAAAACCCAATCTGATTATTAGTAGTATTATTTATTATATTCGAATTATTATATAATTAATCAAGTCCTACTTAATTAATCCAATAATTCAATAATAATAATAATTCAATTAAATTCGAAATTTAATTAAAGCTCTGTTTAAAACGTTCTTTAATTATGTGTAACCCTTTAGGTTATTATTACGTTGGCAATAATTTTAATATCTCATAATAAAATTATAAACAATGAGCGGCATATAGTAATACATCATTGCTACCCAAGTAATAATAATAATTGGTGATCCAATTAAACCTTTAATGAATAATGTTCCATGTAATATAATCCTTTTAACCTTATATTATAGATTAAACTCGAGGCATGGTTTATGTCATCCTCTTCAACATTTAATCCCGGTTTACTTGATTGATGAGTAGACTATTAAACAACTCACAATTTGAGCATGGCCATGCATTTCATAGTCTCACTCAATCAAGAGGCCAATAATATCACTCCTAAAATAGGAGGGTTAAATCCTATATCTATCATTCATATTTCTCATATGATTCATAATATACCCAATGTCCACCTTTATCATTACCCGGTCAAAGGTAACTTTGAGTAGAATCAAAGTATATTAATTCTCATATAGAAATATAATGATTTCAAGTCTAAGGATCATTACACCATTATCATTGTGAGAATTGCTTATGACACTTAATAACATTTACCATGAAGAATTCACATGGTGGGTCTATCCAGTGCCATGTTCTGCTAATCATGCACTTATGTCTTTGACTTTAGTATCACCATACTTATGACCAATGAGATGTGGTCATCAGTCAACAAACATACTAGTCTTAATGCATTATTATTGTCCTCAAATAATAATACTCGACTAGGGATCTTTTAGGATTATAAACACGACTCATATAATCTCATTTCTAAGTCACATACTTAGAGATATAGAATTCATGCTTATATTCCAAGGATATTTATTATTCTAATATTTATATCGTAGTTAATAAAGACATAATAAATAATTGAAAGAAAATCCATAGAACATATTTATTAATAATCAAAATGTCTTCCCTAAGAACATTATAGTATTGTCTCTAGGGCACAAACACTAACAATCTCCCACTTGCACTCGATCCAATCACCCATGTATCTAATACCCATGGAACTAGTGTGACCTTCGTGGTTCTGCTGCGACAAAGCCTTATTCAGTGGGTCTGCAACGTTATCATTAGTATGCACTTTACATATATGTATATCTCCCCTCCTTGTAATCTCTCGAAGTAGATGATATCGTCTAAGTATATGCTTTGCTCGGGAATGGGACCTTGGTTCCTTAGCCTGCGCAATAGGTCCATTGTTATCGCAATAAAGATCAACTGGATCTGCGATCGATGGAACTACTCCAAGTCCCTCAATAAATTTCCGAAGCCAAACAGCCTCTTTGGCCGCTTCACTGGCAGCAATATACTCAGCTTCCATTGTAGAATCAGCTACTGTCTCCTGCTTCAAACTCTTCCAGCTTACAGCACCTCCATTTAGACAAAACACAAACCCAGATTGAGACACAGTATCGTCTCTGTCTGTTTGGAAACTAGCATCAGTGTAACCTCTTACAACTAGCTTCTCATCTCCTCCATATACCAAGAATGAATCTTTAGTTCTCTTGAGGTACTTAAGAATATTCTTGACTGCCGTCCAGTGACCTTCACCTGGATTAGACTAGTATCTGCTCGTCATGCTCAAAGCATATGAAACATCAGGTCGAGTACATATCATTGCATACATTATTGAACCAATTGCAGAAGCATATGGTACCTTTTTCATACGGTCCTTGTCATGTAATGATTTAGGACAGTTTTCTTTTGAGATCACTATCCCATGAGACACAGGGACAAATCCCCTATTTGCCTCTTGCATCCCAAAACGATGCAATACTTTGTCAATGTATGTACTCTGACTTAAGCCGATTAATCTTCTAGATCTATCTCTATAGATCTTGATCCCTAATATATAGGTAACATCGCCTAAGTCTTTCATTGAGAAACTTTTTCCCAACCAAGTCTTAACAGCCTGAAGAGAAGGTATGTCATTCCCTATTAGTAATATATCATCAACATATAATACTAGGAATGCCACTTTACTCCCACTAACCTTCTTGTAAACACAAGGCTCATCTTCATTTTGAATAAAGCCAAACTCTTTGACTGTTATATCAAAACTAATGTTCCAACTCCTTGAGGCCTGCTTCAATCCATAAATAGATCGTAGTAGCTTACAGACCATTCTAGCAAATCTCGGATCGACAAAACCTTCTGGTTGTATCATATACACATCCTCTTCTAAGCTCCCATTTAAGAAAGCGGTTTTGACATCCATTTGCCAGATTTCATAGTCATAGTAAGCTGCTATCGCAAGCAAAATCCTGATGGACTTGACCATAGCTACTGGTGAGAAAGTTTCATCATAGTCAATACCATGAATTTGTTTAAAACCTTTCGCCACTAGTCTTGCTTTGTAGGTCGTTACAATACCATCCATGTCTGTTTTCTTCTTGAAAACCCATTTGCACCCAATAGGTTTTACCCCTTCAGGTGGTTCACCCAAAGTCCATACTTTGTTTTCATACATGGAATCCATCTCAGATTTCATAGCTTCCAGCCATCTCTCAGAATCTGGACTATTCATAGCATCCTGATAGGTAAGAGGCTCATCTTCATCCATAAGCATTACATCGCCAGTCTGAGTTAAGAGAAATCCATAATATCTCTCAGGCTCGTGGCGAATCCTACCAGTTCTACGAACAACCTGTGTTTCTTGAGTAGTAACATTTTCATGTACTTCGTGCTCATGTTCCAACTCTGGTTCAATGTCATTCTGTGGTTCTCGAACTTCATCGAGATCTATCATACTCCCACTGTTTTTCTTAGAGAACAGTTCTCTTTCAAGAAATACAGCAGTTCGAGCAACAAACACTTTGCTCTCGGTACGATTATAGAAATAATACCCTTTAGTTTATTTTGGGTATCCCACAAAATTACATTTGTCTGATTTCAGTCCTAGCTTGTCAGTGACTAAACATTTCACAAACGCTTCGCATCCCCATACTTTCAAAAAGGATATGCTATGACGTTTCTCAGTCCATATCTCATATGGTGTAGTTTGAACCGATTTAGTAGGAACTCGGTTAAGTGTGTGTGCAGCCGTTTCTAGAGCATAACCCCAGAAACTAATTGGAAGATCCGCTAGACTCATCATCGATCACACCATGTCCAACAAGGTACGATTTCTCCTTTCAGATACACCATTCCACTGTGGTGTTCCAGGAGGTGTGAGTTGTGATACAATACCACACTCCTTTAAGAAATTCTTAAATTCTAAGCTTAGGTACTCACCTCCACGATCAGATCGTAGAGTTTTAATACTTCCGCCTATTTGCTTTTCCACTTCTGCCTTGTACTCTTTGAATTTTTCAAATGATTCGGATTTGTTCTTCAAAAGATACACATATCCGTATATACTAAAATCACTAGTAAAGGTTATGAAGTAGTAAAAGCCACCTCTTGCCATCGTACGCATTGGACCACATACATCACTATGTATGAGTTCTAATCGTTCGGTGGCCCTCTCACCAATTCCGGTAAAAGGAGCTTTAGTCATTTTTCCAATGAGACAAGGTTCACATTCTTCGTATGATTCAAAATCAAACTTATCCAAGTATCCATCCTTATGTAACTTGGAAATGCGTTTCTCATTTATATGGCCTAAACGACAATGCCAAAGTTATGTTTGATTTGAGTCATTAGCCTTAATACGTTTATTATTTACATTATAGACAGGAATATCAAGATCAAGAACATATAAACCATTAAATAAACGTGCAACCCCATAGGTAACATTATTCAAACCAAAGGAACAACTATTGTTCTGAATTGTAAAGGAAAAACCTTTCTTGTCCAAACAAGAAACATAAATAATGTTTCTGAAAATCGCAGGCACATAAAAACAGTTTTCAAGTTCTAAAATAAGCCCAGTGGGCAACAATAAATTATAAGTCCCTACAGCCAAAGCAGCAACCTTTGCTCCATTGCCAACACGTAGGTCGACTTCTCCTTTCGCCAAAGTCCTACTCCTTCGCAGTTCCTGCACATTTATACAAATGTGAGAACCACATCCAGTATCCAATACCCATGATGTAGAAGTAGACAAATTGACTTCTATAACATACATACCTGAATCAGAAATCTTCACACACTTCATACCCTTCAGGTTATGATCCTCCAAATAAGCTTGACAATTACGCTTCCAATGACCCGACTTCTTGCAAAAGTGACATATATCACCCTTTGCAGCACCTTTTGCAACACCTCCAGTAGGATTCAAAGCCTTTTTGAAAGCAGGCTTCGGATTAGCAGATTTAGATCCAATCTTCTTCTTGCCTTTCCATTTCCCCTTTCCTTTGGCATTCCCTTTATTCACCATCATTATGGGAGCAGGGTTAGCCTTTGACATATTGGTCTCAGCAGTCCTCAATAATGCCAATAGTTCGGTAGGTGTTTTGTCTATCTCACTCATAATATAGTTTATAACAAATTGAGTGTAGTTGTTGTTCAAAGACTGCAAGATCAAATCTGCTTGGTGTTCCGGTAAAACCGGGAAACCCAAATTCTCAAGGGTTTCCATATACCCTATCATCTTTAGAACATGCGGTCCAACCGGGTCACGATCTCCCTGTTTGCATGCATACAACGCTTTGCTTACATCAAACCTCTCTTGACGAGCTTGACCCTCAAACATCCTTTTGAGGTGCTCAATCATGTCATAAGCGTCCATACGCTCATGTTGTTTCTGAAGCTCAGGACTCATAGTCGCTAGCATCAAACAACAGACATCCGTAGAATCATCAAGATGCTTCTGATAAGCATTTTGTTGAGCCTCGGTTGCTTCAGCAGCAAGAGGTCCAGGGTGAGGAATATCAAGGACATAAAGCTTTCGCTCCTGCCTGAGGACAATCCTCAAATTCCTTTTCCAATCAAGGAAGTTGGTTCCTGTCAGCTTTTCCTTCTCAAGGACTGATCGCACAGAGAAATTGTTTGAGTTTGCCATTTAGATATCTACAATGTTAAAATGCATAAAATAAGTTAGTTGCAGATTTATTAAATTATGTTCAAGTGATTATCCATATATATTCACAATATATATCTCTCACTATTTTTATCAAATCAATAGCCCTAACTATTAATTCGGAAGGCATTACTCTAAATCCTTCTAGTGAGTCAAGATCCATATTTCGTCATGCTTAAGGTCAGCTTTGGCTTTACTCCCAAAACATGATTTATTTAGGTAGACAACTCTTGTCAATTATATCATATATAACTCTTGGAAAGTCTGGTAGAACAACATTTGTCCACATTTATCCAATAAATCATACCAAACTCCATGCCTCTAAGTTCACAATCCTATTGTGGTAACTTAGTTAAGTCTAACCCGATGGTCTAACAGTTAAGTATCACATTTACTTCATCGCGCCTTACCACGATAGATTGTAGTGCTTCGCTTTGGCGAACCCACTCTTTCTCGATCTAGGTCTTGACGAGTGTTACCCATTGGAAGGCATCTAAGTAACTTAATATTTTAAATTTAGGGATTTTATTATTAAAACGACCATGATCCCATCATCAAGAGATTCCCAATTTTTCCTTGAACTAAGTACTTCAATTCAAAATTCATCAATGGTTTGATTTCCGGTCCAACGGAGGAGTCACAGTGGCCTCACTTAAAACCTGCCTTTCTTACAAGTGCTGCTTGTATTTTTTGTCAAAATCGCCCCATATCAAAAAATCAAAAATTCATACTTATTTCCGTGTTTCATAAACACAGGAATCTCATGTTCGTTTTGTTCAATTTTAAAATCTTGAATCGTTACAGATTTTATCTTGTTTAGCAGGCATGGCATGGGTGATGTATCTAATACATACATGTTTAATCTAATTAAAACATGCATCAATATAGCTACGCATACATACCATCATCACATGCATCATATATGTAAAGTGCGTAAAGTAAACGTGCTTGGTTATGGCCCAATCCTATGCGATTTTTCCAAGATAAGGAAAAATCAAGGTCAATCTATGGTGGTATCAAATACAACATAATAAATTACACATGTCTTCATGCTTCCTTGTAATGTCTCCTTTGATCGCATCCTTGGCATGCGTCCATGTCTTCATATCATTAATTACATAATATGAAAAGCTAATCTAATAAACTTACAAGAGAAACTCGAGTTACATTCGAGATTTATCATTACAAGAATGAACGACATGCAAGTCGTATTTAAAACCAAAACCATAATAAAAAACCACTAACATATGGGTCTTAGGGCCATAACCATACACCATGCTCAATTAACAGTTAAGAACATCTCATATTGCATCAACATATCACACCATATCATATTTTTCATGATCCAATCACAAAATCAAATAATGTGTAAATCAGAAAATTAAAATCAGAATTATGAAAATAATAAATCGCTGTTTACAGACAGTAAACGACGTCAAACGCCTTACAGATGAACGAGTGACTTTGTCACTATTGTTCAGACGCCCGTTTCCCTTTCCGAAAAGGTATTTTCGGCGAAATTCTGAGACAGTATGCAAATTTCACCAAATCTGCGCAGCCAATCAGAAATCGTATCGAATACGATTCTCATAACAATAACAAAAAATATATCATGTATATATCAGTATACATACAGATTATATGATCATCATATGATCATCTCAATCATCATTATTATACAATTTATGTATATACATCAATACAATATTCATGTTTTCATAAAAACAACGCATCAATCATGATAGTCGCAAACATGATTTTATCATCAAAACAGTAAACATATAAATGAATTAAAATCTTTTCGCAAGTAGCTCTGATGCCATTGAAGGGTTTCGGGCAT
Source organism: Heracleum sosnowskyi (assembly GCA_030848705.1). Taxonomy (NCBI): domain Eukaryota; kingdom Viridiplantae; phylum Streptophyta; class Magnoliopsida; order Apiales; family Apiaceae; genus Heracleum; species Heracleum sosnowskyi. The sequence continues at coordinate 9,026,465 of CM061245.1, forward strand.
GAAAATGCAACGGAAAAACGCGTAAAACAGAAAAATTAACGAAACCCTCTGCAGGATCCATGCGAAAAACGATATTTAATTCGTGAATAGAATCGTTTACCTTTTTAAGCTTTACGAACGGCTGACTAATGGAGGTCCTTTGATATGATCACCACGTGTCCCGCCTTGCGATACACGTCTATAATCAGTCCACACGAACGCCCGATCGTCCAACGATCACCGGAGTTGGTACTAGCTAAGAACTGCCCTCGGAACTCTCTCTCTCTCTCTCTAGCCTCTCTTTGATTTAGAGCTGCTAGGGTTTTTAGAAAAAACGTTTTTTTCAATTAACCCTAAAATGATACATCATAATGTATTTATATGGAGAGAATTCTGGGCCTATACCTAATCTGATTGGGCTTCCAAAACCCAATCTGATTATTAGTAGTATTATTTATTATATTCGAATTATTATATAATTAATCAAGTCCTACTTAATTAATCCAATAATTCAATAATAATAATAATTCAATTAAATTTGAAATTTAATTAAAGCTCCGTTTAAAACGTTCTTTATGTGTAACCCTTTAGGTTATTATTACGTTGGCAATAATTTTAATATCTCATAATAAAATTATAAACAATGAGCGGCATCTAGTAATACATCATTGCTACCCAAGTAATAATAATAATTGGTGATCCAATTAAACCTTTAATGAATAATGTTCCATGTAATATAATCCTTTTAACCTTATATTATAGATTAAACTCGAGGCATGGTTTATGTCATCCTCTTCAACATTTAATCCCGGTTTACTTGATCGATGAGTAGACTATTAAACAAATCACAATTTGAGCATGGCCATGCATTTCATAGTCTCACTCAATCAAGAGGCCAATAATATCACTCCTAAAATAGGAGGGTTAAATCCAATATCTATCATTCATATTTCTCATATGATTCATAATATACCCAATGTCCACCTTTATCATTACCCGGTCAAAGGTAACTTTGAGTAGAATCAAAGTATATTAATTCTCATATAGAAATATAATGATTTCATGTCTAAGGATCATTACACCATTATCATTGTGAGAATTGCTTATGACACTTAATAACATTTACCATGAAGAATTCACACGGTGGGTCTATCCAGTGCCATGTTCTGCTAATCATGCACTTATGTCTTTGACTTTAGTATCACCATACTTATGACCAATGAGATGTGGTCATCAGTCAACAAACATACTAGTCTTAATGCATTATTATTGTCCTCAAATAATAATACTCGACTAGGGATCTTTTAGGATTATAAACACTACTCATATAATCTCATTTCTAAGTCACATACTTAGAGATATAGAATTCATGCTTATATTCCAAGGACATTTATTATTCTAATATTTATATCGCAGTTAATAAAGACATAATAAATAATTGAAAGAAATCCATAGAACATATTTATTAATAATCAAAATGTCTTCCCTAAGAACATTATAGTATTGTCTCTAGGGCACAAGCACTAACAATAATGTCATCCTATGATTTAAAGGGTATAATCGTAATTTCACTTTGATTTTTTTGTCTCACCCAACCCCCTAGTTGCTCTATTATATATGTAATAGATTGCCCATTCAACTAAGATGGGTCGCTCATTAGTCATAATTAATTTTTACTTTTTACTCGATGCAAATTTGTAATCGTCTTTTGTAACTTTTTTTATTTTTTTCAATTTTTATATTAGTTATTTTCTAATATTTCTGTTTTTATTTATATCCTGTTAAGCAGTACCCGTTTTTTTTCTTTTACCAACCAATATGAGTACGTATGTCTTAAAGATGAGTTGAGAAAGAAACAATTAGATCACATAAATTTACTGTTTAAGTACTTAGCCATTAATACATCATATTTATATTGACATTTAGTATGCAGTAACTTAAAATTGACATTAAAACTCTAAGTATATAAGGGGTGAGACTTTCTTAAAATTTTATTTCTAAGAATTATTAACAATGACTTTTACAAAGTTCATCGTTGTATTTCTGATTCTCCTTCCTTTCATTGCTGCAACGTCCAATCCAGAGAGCCCAACGTCAAGCAGTGTCATTGGTAAAAATTTCGTATTGTACCATTAATAAATAATGTTTTTCGTTAAAAATTTTTCATGATAACTAACTTATAATATTATCTATATCGAATATATTATATTTAATTTAACTGAAGAAGTTATGTTATTTTTCTTCTACAGATGCCATACCAAGTAATTGTAATCGACCATGTGATTTATTATATACGTCCGGTGACTGCAACAGAGACTGCATAATACAGCGAAAGCAAAAAGGTGGTTCTTGTCAATTGTACAACAACGTGTTATATTGTTGTTGTACATAATGAATTACATTAAGTTATATTATCCACTTTTAATTTAATTATATGAATAAAATAATAAAATTAGTTATTTCTGTCATCTTAATTAAAGTTCTTTTCGTAGATTATCAAATCATCTATGTCAACTAACATGGTTCGATATTTACATCACTGCAAAAAACATGGTTATTTGCAACAAATTTTTATACCGAATCCAATGTAGATGGTCTTAAGCTATGCTAAATGGTCAAATTATGACGAGAAAATACAAAATTTTATTATTTTGGCATACTGAGAAATTAATTCATACATACCAATATAAACAAGTCATATATATATATATATATATATATATATATATATATATATATATATAATACAATTACATGTGGAACAAAAGAGACCAAGAAATGTCCAAGACACATCAATTATCTTTAGACACCCCTAAGGCTAGGCGAAGCAGAGTCAAGAACGACAAATCTCTTCATGATATACAAATCCATTTTGCAAGTTCGTTATTACGGGTAGTTCCTACAAAGGTTACGAACTAATGATATATACAATACTTGAATTTTCGGATGCTACATAGTTTATTCTCATAAGGAGACTAGCTACGAGCATAATAGGAGCATCCATGGACAAAAGACACAGATTTCGAAGCATCAACAATATTATTTGGACAGGGTGGCTGATAATCATGTTCATCACCACATCCCATGGTCGAATCACACTCATCTACAACCAAGGTCTCCACACTCCGACCATTAGCACTTATATTAATTTTGTAATCATAAGTCTTCATTATACCATCCAGTAATCCAGGGTAATCCAGGGTGCTGCTCAGATTCCTATTCCAATCAATGATGAAATAATGACTGTGGAGCAGGCTGTTGGTACTTATATTGCTTGGCCGAGAAATCTCACTCGGGAAGTCAAGACAAGCAGTGCTCCAGTCAAAGGAACTGTGAAGGTTAAGTTTACCATTTATATTTTTGTTACTTTGTCGCGATTTGGATTCTCAATTTTCTTTTTAATTTGGGCGTGATTTGGATTCTCAATTTTCTTGTTACTTTTTCCTTTTAGGGAGGCAAGAAAAATGGCGGAAAGAAGTTAAAGAAGCTCAAAGACTGTGTCTCGGAACCAGATTATGTGGTTACAATGGGTGCTGATTACCCTCCTTCTTTGAAGCGTTTGTGGCTTTGGGCAAGCGATGCCTTGAAGGATGGTCGTACATGTTCTTTTCAATTATGCCAAGAAGCTTTTGGAAATACAAATAAGCAGGTTTTATTTTCATCAGATGTGCATGCTTTGTGTTTTGGAGGTGAAATATCAGGGTCGGTCATTTGCTTGTTTATTAACTAAGTTTCAAACTTTAAATGTTTAATTTTGTTCACTTTGTCAATAATTCATTAAGGAAGTTTAAGAAATTTAATAATATTTCTTTACGTTTTGTATTCAGTGTCTTGCATGAAATTTTGAGAAACCACAAGATGACCGACATGATATCATTTGTTGATCCTGTCATGATTGGTGCCCTTGGTTGTGGTACTCCAGTGGAGAGGTCGCGTGCCGTTTCTAACAGATTTAAGAATGCTAAGCCTGGTCAACTTTTTCTGTTGCCATATAACCATATGTAAGTGCTTGTTTTTTCAATTTTTGTCCTTCGATATTATTAATATCTCTTTGAGTTTAAGCCGAAGAGTAGATTGATTGTGTATACTTGTTAAATTTGAGAAATTAATTCATCTAGGATAGTTGTGTAGTTCATGCGCAAATATAGCATTTTATAAAATTAAGTTGTAATATGTCATGTTAGATCAGAATTCATTGATCGTCAGGAGCTAGACTCAACTGATCAGGATTGCTGACGTCATCAGTATTGCATGGTCGTCAGGATCAGAATGCATATCAGGACTGGGATCAGGATTGATCATCAGGACTGGAAGCTGATCAGGATTCCTACTTCGAGTTATATTTGGAGTCTAGTTAAACATGGAAGTTTATTCTGTCGGTTCCTGGTTTGTAGAATGTAGCTATCAATTATGGATAGGTTTCAATCTTTGTAATTGATTAGGACTTATCATTGATAGAGAAGTTGTGTAGTATATAAACACAGTTTAGGTTTCGATTTATGTACGAGAACATAATCGATCATACACTTGAGGATTTGTGAGTCAAGTTAGAAGCTCTCAAGAACATAGAATTTCTTGAGAGAGTTTTTGTAAGCTAGCAGCTCTCAAGAACATCAGAATTTCTTGAGAGAGTTTGTAACAGTTTTATATCAGATTTAATAAAGTTGTTATCTTTCTTTCATATTTGTGATATATACATTAAGAAGTCGATTATCTTATACTATTGTATTCAACCCCCCTTCTACAATAGATTATTACTGGGCAACAATTGGTATCAGAGCAAACTGATTTAATTCTGAATCAGATACGATCTAAAGATGTCGACAACCAAGTATGAAAGCATGAAGATTCCCATCTTGAAGAAATCAGAATATCCAACATGGAGGGTAAAGATGCTGATGTACCTGGAGGCTATGGATCCTGACTATTTGGACAGGATTCGTGATGGACCATATATTCCTACAAGGATTGTAGAACGAATAGATACAGTACCTGAACATTATGTGGTCAAGGCGAAAAGTGAATGGACTCCAGAAGAAAAAGCTCATGTACTCAGGGAACCAAAGATAAAGAATATCTTGCACAGTAGTCTTGATGCTGTCATGTCAAATAGAGTGATTGAATGCAAGTCTTCAAAAGAAATCTGGGATACATTGGAAACTCAGTGCCAGGGATCTGCATCTGTCAAGAAAAACAGAAGGGCTCTTTTGATTCAAGAATATGAACAATTTGATGCAAGACCTGATGAGAGCCTAACTGATCTATATGATAGATTTCTGACACTATTGAACAGTTTATCTTTAGTTGACAAGGAATATGAAACTGAAGATTCAAACACCTAGTTTCTAAGAGCTTTACCTGAAGAATGGGACACTCAGACCTCGATCATTAGACATCAGTATGATCTGAACATTGTGTCTCTTGATGAAGTCTATGGGATACTGAGAACTCATGATCTTGAAGTTCAACAAAGAAAGAACAAGAAAAGCAGCAAGGCAAAATCAATTGCTTTGAAAGCAGAGGCTAAATCAAAAGGAAAAACTATGGAGGTCTCTAGAAGTAAAACAAGAATAGTTGAGTCAGATCCTGATGACTCCTCATCAGATACTGATGGCAATCCTGATGCCAATACTGATGATGATTCTTCTGACTCAGACATGGAAGAGATGGTTGCTATGATTGTCAGAAACTTCAGAAGGATGAAGTTCAGGAAGAATAGAAGACAAGGCAACTTTCAGAAAAATGCTTTCAATCCAAACAAAGATAAGTATATCAAAAAGGACAGCAAGAGTAGCAAATTTGACAAGTCAAAGGTTAGATGCTACAAGTGCAATGGTATAGGTCACTTTGCTTCTGAGTGCAAGAAGACAAAGGCACTTATCACATCAAGCAAGGATTGGATGGACTCTTCCTCAGAATCTGATACTGAGGTAGTCAACTATGCTCTAATGGCCAGTGCTGATGTAACTGCTGCTCATGATGATAAGGTACTAAATACTATCTTTGATAATGATACTGATAATGCTTCTGAGTTAAGACGTTTTCTAAAGTCATTACATATTAGCTTTAGAAGTCAAACTACTGAAAATACTAGGATCTTATCTGAGATGTCTGAACTTAGAAAAAGGAATGATATACTAGAAGCTGAATTTTCTCGTATGCAAGAAGTACAAAAAGAATGTGATAATGCTAATCACATGTATTTAGAGATGAAATCCAAATGTACTGCTCTTGAAAAGGAACTTGAATATGCTAATGAGAAAATCAGAACCTGGACATACTCTGGTAGAAAATTTATGAGATTAATACCTCTAAGAATTGGAAAGAGTGTCTAGGATATAAGTCAGATGAGGATAAGAAATTGAAAGAGAAAATTGTCATTGATGAGACAGTCAGTCCAAAGACCTATAGACATGTTATAGATGCAACCAAATCTAAGATTACTCCTGTTAATTTTGTTTTTGGTAAGGATTCCAATTCTACTTTTGAAAAGGGATCTACTTCTACTCAAGGCATTAAAATCTTAAAGTCTAAACCTGTCATGAATAAAGTCACTAAGAATGTAGGTCTATTGTCTCAGAAACAGCTTAAGGATAAAATCTGTATGGTGACATATAAGAAACAGGAAGCTACTGTTAAGAGAAACAGGAATGGTAAAGTTGGGATCAATAAAGAGAATGGTTATAAATATATCCCAAATGCACCTAGAAAGTGTTGTTTTAACTGTGGTAACTCTAATCATCTTGCTATTGATTGTAAGAAGAGTAAGAAGAAGATTGCTGATATTTCTAAGTCTGATGTTAGGAATAGATCAGTATTTTATAAACCGCAGAAGTCCTGTTTTCATTGTGGTAGTATATGGCATTCTATTTATACTTGTAAAGATTATCATGATTTGTACTATAACTTCTATGATCCATTGCCTAAGTTAGATAGGAGTACAAAGTCTGATACAGTTGATAATGTCATTGTGAAGCATGCTTTTGTTAATACTGATACTGACAAAGCAAATCCTGATGGAGTAAATCTTGTCAGGACTGCTAAGGTCAGAAAGTCTTCTGCTGTGAATGTTAATAAAATGCATAACAAAGGGACCCAACAAGTGTGGGTTCCTAAACATTCTAATTAGTGTTCTGGAATTCTGATGCAGGGTAAAAAGAAAAATGTGTTAGTCATGGATAGCGGATGTTCTGTGCATATGACTGGAAACAAAGCCCTGTTATCAGAATATGAGGAAAAAGCTGGCCCAACTGTGTCTTATGGAGATGGCAACATTGGACAAACTTTGGGATATGGCAATATAATCATTGGGAATGTCATCATTGAAAAAGTAGCTCTAGTGAAAGGACTGAAACACAACTTGTTGAGTATTAGTCAAATCACTGACAGAGGTTATCATGTCAACTTCTATTCCACACATTGTGAAGTAGTCATTAAAGCAACAGGAAAGATAGCACTGACTGGCAACAGGCATGGTAACATATATGAAGCCAACATTCAATCAAATACTGATGTCTCCCCTACCTGTCTGATCAGTAAAGCATCAGTAGATGAAAGTTGGAATTGGCACAAGAAGCTTTCTTATCTCAACTTCAGCAATATCAATGAGTTGGTTAAGAAAGATTTAGTTAGAGGATTGCCAAATGTTCTATATACTCCTGATGGACTCTGTGATGCATGTCAAAAAGCAAAACAGAGAAGGACATCATTCCAGAGTAAATCAGAATCCTCTATTGGAGAACCATATCACATGCTACATCTTGATCTATTTGGTCCAGTCAACATCATGACCATCAGTAAGAAAAGGTACACTCTTGTAATTGTTGATGAATATTCTAGATTCACCTGGGTGTATTTTCTGCACAGAAAAGATGAGACTCCTGAAGTTCTGTTGGATCATGTGAGAATGATTGAGACAACCACAAAGTACAAAGTCAAGATACTGAGAAGTGATAATGGTACTGAATTTAAGAATTCAAAGATGGAAGAGTTCTGCAAATATAAAGGAATTATTCAACAATTCTCTGCTCCTGGCACACCTCGGCAAAATGGAGTAGTTGAAAGGAAAAATAGAACTCTTATTGAAGCTGGCAGAACTATGTTGGAAGAAGCAAGATTACCTACATATTTCTGGGCAGAAGCAGTCAACACAGCATGATATACTCAGAATCTCACATTAATAAACAGACATGGTGTTACTCCTTATCAATCACTCAAGGAAAAGAAACCTAGTCTGAAGCATCTGCATGTGTTTGGCTGTAAATGTTTTGTTCTCAGAACACACCCTGAACAACTAGGGAAATTTGACACAAAGGCTGATGAAGGAATTTTCATAGGCTATCCTGCATCAAGAGCCTTCAGAGTTTTCAATTTGAGAACAAGAACTGTCATGGAGTCAATACATGTATCTTTTGATGATAAGAAGATAACTGGAATCAATGAAGACTCACATGATAGATTGATTTTTGAAAATGAAGCCACCAAGGAACCTGAAGAAAGTGAATCAGAAGCTGTCAATACATCAGATCCTGATGGGTCACCAAATCCTGATGACACACCAGATACTGATGGTACTAATACTGATGATGCAAACAACGGTAATACAACTAGTAATGCTAATGTTGAGGGGGAGCAACAACATACTACTACAAGTTCAGAGTCAACTCAATCATCAGGACAGAATTCTTCAGATACTGATTCAAGTGATGATCCTGATAACTTATCAAGAGGACATAGCAATAATTCAGGGGGAGCTTCAAATCAAGCAAATTCTTCAAATCACGATAACACCAATCCAGAGGGAGCATCTACTTCAAGAAACAATTTAACACCAGCAAGGAAATGGACTGCAAGTCATACTCCTGATTTGATCATTGGGGATCCTGATGCAGGTGTTCAAACAAGAAGTGCAACTCAGAATGAATGTCTATACAATAACTTTCTATCCAAGGAGGAGCCAAAGAAAGTTGAAGATGCACTTAAAGATGCTGATTGGGTTACTGCAATGCAAGAAGAACTGAATGAATTTGAAAGAAATGAAGTCTGGAAACTGGTACCAAGACCAAAGAATAGATCAATTGTTGGTACAAAATGGATTTTCAAGAACAAGACTGATTCTGATGGAGTGATAATCAGAAATAAAGCTAGATTAGTTGCAAAGGGGTATTCTCAACAAGAGGGAATTGACTATGATGAAACTTTTGCTCCTGTTGCAAGACTAGAAGCCATCAGGATATTTCTTGCTTATGCAGCACATAAGAAATTCATGGTTTTCCAGATGGATGTTAAAAGTGCTTTCTTAAATGGAGAACTGGAGGAAGAAGTCTATGTTGAGCAACCTCCTGGTTTCATTAATCCTAAATATCCAGATCATGTCTACAGATTGGATAAGGCACTTTATGGACTAAAGCAAGCTCCAAGAGCATGGTATGAAACCTTAGTTCTATTCTTACTGGAAAGTGGATTCAAAAGAGGTGCTATTGATAAAACTCTATTTTATTTGAATCATGGTAAGGACTTGTTGTTAGTTCAGATTTATGTTGATGATATCATTTTTGGGTCAACAAACAATAAGCTGTGTGAAAAGTTTTCTAAGCTTATGCAGTCAAGATATCAAATGAGCATGATGGGAGAAATGAGTTACTTTCTTGGTCTTCAAGTTAAACAGACTGATGAAGGGATTTTTATCAATCAGTCTAAATATACAAGGAATTTATTAACAAGGTTTAACATGCAAGATAGTTCTCCTGCTACAACTCCCATAGCTACAGCTACCAAACTTGATCCTGATCAAGGTACTGAGGTAGATGTAACTCACTACAGAGGAATGATTGGCTCTTTATTGTATCTCACTGCGAGTAGACCAGATATCATGTTTGCAACCTGTCTGTGTGCAAGATTTCAAGCAAAACCTAAAGAACCCCATCTGATTGCAGTCAAAAGAATTTTCAGATATCTCAAAGGCACTTCTTCACTTGGCCTTTGGTATGCAAGGGAATCAGATTTTGGGTTGTGTGGTTATTCAGATGCTGATTTTGCAGGATGCAAAATAGACAGGAAAAGTACTTCAGGAAGCTGTCAGTTTTTGGGTGGAAGACTAGTTTCGTGGTTCAGTAAAAAGCAAAAATCCATTTCCACTTCAACTGCAGAAGCTGAGTACATTGTTGCAGGAAGTTGTTGTGCTCAGATAATGTGGATGAGAAATCAGTTGTTAGATTATGGCCTGTCATACTCAAAAATCCCTATTTATTGTGATAACCAAAGTGCTATTGCAATGACAGGAAATCCAGTTCAGCATTCTCTTACTAAACACATCAGTATTCGATATCACTTCATAAGAGAACAAGTTCTGGAAGGAACAATTGAACTTCACTTTGTTCCTACTGATCAACAACTAGCTGATATATTCACCAAGCCACTACCTGAAGTTACTTTCAATAAATTGGTGAATGAACTTGGAATGATGAATTTTGAGAATTTCTGAGGAAAGCTACAGAGAGGAAATCCTGATAACTGTCAATTCCTGATGGTTATTCAAAAATGTATGTTTTCTTTGATCAAATCCTGATAGGATACAATCCTGACAGGAAGTCAACTGGTCAAATCCTGATGCTCAGATATTGAAGCTGGTATGAAAACCAGAGGTTCTATGCTAATTTGTCATCAACACTTCTGGTAAACTCTGGAAATAAGATTTTTACTTAGTCTTTGATTAAGTTTTCAGTCTTAATTCTCAATCTCAGCAAGAGCCTCCTCCATCTCTTGCCATATGATATCGAGCTCAGCATCAGGTAAGTTTTTCTCTGGAGAGGGTTTGTGTTTTGATAGATATATGATGTTTATGTTTAACAGTTCTATTTTATAGAGAATGTGTGTTAAGGATGCAGTTTATTTTCTCAATATCGAGGTGACTGTTCAGTTTCTCATAATTACTTTGCCTCGGTAATTGGTAAGAATGGTTACATGGGTATTATGCTATTTGTTTTGTAATCATTTTTTTTTAAAAAAAAACAGCACTTATCAGGATTATCAAAATAAATTTTGTTTTCTTAAATAAAATTTTATTTTACTTCATATTAATTTTTTTTTTCAATCCTGATAAGGCTAACAGTTTCATAGGAAATGCTTTTATTCCTGATGAGGTTAGGTTTTTCTTACATAGGAAAATGCCTACTCGTTATGGTTTAATTTCTAATGCGATGGGGCAAGGCCAATCACACCTTGTTCCTAACCCAAGCATTCATCCTAAACAGTCTAAACAGTCAACTACCACCTCTAATGTCTCTCAAAAGACTTTAGTTGTAAAAGCAAAGAAGTCAGCTAGAACTGATGTATCAGGAAGGCAATCAGGTTCAAAGGATTTTTCCTCTACACCACTCACTAAAAAGAAGTTACAAGGGGGTGTACACGGGGTCCTGGTGAAGAAAGCTGCAAAGGGTGGTGAGGTTGTTTCTGTTAAGAGAAAGTTAGTGCTCAGGGATGAGACTGACTCAGAGGATGATTTACCTATATCCTCTATAATGAATGTGAATAAGGAAGTTGCTGATACTGCTACTGCAGCTGTGGTTCCATTGTCTACACCACAGAAGAAAAGGAAGTTATCAAAAAGCAGGTATCATATTCCTTTAGAAAAGAAGCAGGATACTGATGTACAGGACACTTCTATTCTGAATGAGCAATCAGTTTCTACTGCTCAAGCAAATCCTGATGTTAGTATTCCTGATTCTGCACCAATTCAAGTGGTTAATATTTCAGACTCTCCAGCACAGGACTCTCCAACAAAAAGACATGTTGATATTTCATGGGAGAAGTATGGTGCTGCTGCTTCCAAACTTGGGATAAAACATCCAATATTGGAAAAACTAAGGAAGGCAGAAGAGTTAGTCTATTAGAGACAGAAGAAACTGAAAGGATCAAGCCCACAAGAACCTGAACCTCAAAGTGGTTCAGCAGCTCCTTGTGATGATCCAGCCACACAAGAACCACTCAATCAAAGTTTGAGTGAAGGCTTAGCTAGTGGAATGGTCCCACAAGAACCATTTTCTCAAAGGGAGAATGCAGACATCGACATTCCAGCTACACAAGAACCATCTTCTCAAAGTGAAGATGCAGGCCAAGCTAAAGTTTCTGAGAAATTTCCTGACAATGCTCAAGGGATTCCTGGTGCAGATGAAGTTCAAAGATTGGTCGAGGACATTGTCAATGAGGGAAGCACACAAGAACCTTTGACTCAAAGTGTTAAAGCAGCTTCTAAACCTCAAGCTCCACAAGAACCATTGGTAGATAATACTGATGCAAGCATATCAAATCCTGACGATGTTCATCCTGACGATAGTGGTGCTCCTGATGCTGATCCTATCCTGATACAGCCACTTCGTTCAAGACCAATGGATCATCCTATCACAGATTCACAGGATAAAATGAAAGGTATAGCTATTCCTGATCCTGATGTTACTCATAGTACTGATGATTATGACTCTGATGATAGTGATGATGATGAGAATCGAAAAGAGAAGGAACAGCTTGCTACAGCACTCAAGATTAGTCTTGGAACTAATTTTGGTTCATCAAGTACATATATGGCTGGCAAAGCTTCCACTGGGAAAGATCAGAGACAAGATTTTTCTATTCCTTCTTTTAATCCTGCTGAGGCACTTAGACAGAATGAATGGAACAATTCATGGCACAGATCTGCTGAATCTGTAAGTTATTCTTCTGCTTTGGAACATGCCTATGATGCAGTGAAATCTATAGAGAATCAAGACTTGAAGAATCATCTGAAGGCTACAACTCTATTATTCAAAAGTCTCAAAAGTGAGATTGATTCTATCAAGAACTCAACTGAGTTGGTGAGGAATGATATTTCTCAAAATTTTACAAAGGTGCCTACTGCTTTTCAGCTAAAGGTAGTAGAATCCCAAGTGAAATCTGTCATTTCTGAACAAACCTCTATCAACAGAAGGATTGATTCTCTGGATACCAAGGTAACTGACATTCAAGCCTCTCTTTCCTTAATTTTGAATTTATTGTCAAATCCTGATGTCAAAAAGGGGGAGAAGGTTAGTCGGACAAAATGCACACCTGATCTAGTATTAAGGAATAATGATGATGATACTGGAGATGATGGTAGTGACAAGGTGATACAAGGAGAAACCTCTGATGCTGCTGTTATGAAGTCTACAATTCAAACTTCACAAAGTCAAACAACACAGTCAACTCATGTTTCTGATTCTGGAGTAAAGACAGTAAGAACGTTGGTTCAATCTCAAATCCTGACGGAAGAACAAATCCTGACACCTGGTCATGGACATACTCTTGCTACAATTCCTGAAGGTGATGAAGATATTTTTATTGATAATCCTGAAGATGCATCAAATTTATTCCAGAAGTTTTCTACAAAGGATGGCAGAATTGTTACTCTATATCACACTGATAAAAGAGTTCAACAATTATTTGCAAGAAAAGCACTCTCTACAGCAAGTGAAGAATATCCTGATCTCTCACATGAAGAATTCTTAAGACAACAGAGAGAAATGATGGAAAGTTTTAATAACCCTGTTCCTGCTAGAGGTAGAGGAAGCAGAGGTAGGAGAGGAGCTAGAAGAAGTAGAAGAGGTTCTTCAACTCAAACAATACCTAGACAGATAAGGTCTAGAGGGTTAAGAATTGAAGAAATTCCTGAACCTATTCAAACTCTAGTAGTTCCTGACAGATCTACTTTTGGTGATGATGGAAATATTGAAGAAGAGCCTGAATTGAGAAGAAAATCAAGAAAATCAACTCTCTGCAATACAAATCAAATTGAAGAATCTAATCCTGATGTTGTTCCTGATAATATTCAAGATCCTGATGTTGTTCCTGATAATATTCAAGATCCTGATGATTCTGAAATTCTGCAAGAGATTGATTTGATAATTTTATCTACTGTGGTTGATTCTCACAACAAGGAAGTAGATGAAGAAGAAGAAGCCAGAAGAAGTGAAATTACAAGATCAACAAATAGAGATTGTGTACAAAGGCTTAAACTCTCAAACAGAAGAAAGTGGAGGAACCCAAGCAGACAAGAATTTTCACTGGAAAGAAGCTATGCCTTTGAAAAGGAAAAGGATAAGAAGTGGAAACATATTAGTACACTGAGGTGTGATACACTTATCAATTTTCAGTCTGGAGGAATTATTACAAGCGCTTCAAGTGTTGTTGATATGGTTAGATCAAAAGCACTCTGGTTAAAGATGTTTTCAAATATGAAGCAATTGTCAAGCAATTCAAGAGGAGGTATTGGACACAGAGATGCTGGATATCTGAATATGTCATATGTTGATCCATACTCCTTAACTGAAATTGGAGGTACTTTAACTTCTGAAAACCTGGACAATTTACTAGCTGTTGATATAGTTATAGATTGTCATGATGGTTTTGACAAGAAAGAAAAGCTTCTGTACTTCATGAAAGATGGTAGTGTGAAGATTCTATCTATTCAAGATCTGCTGATGAAAACTACACAGGAACTGAAATATGTTCATTATCTTTTGAGATCAAAGAATCAAATGTGCAAAGAATGGAGTGACATGATTTTGTCAACAATAAGAAGAAGACTGGATGGAAACAGTAATTTCAATGGTAATTATACTCCCATGTACTTAAATCAAAGAGGTCAGGATGTGGAAATGCAAAGGGGTACTGCTGTTAAAGAAGTAACTTTTGGCATGACACAACTTACTCTCAATCCTGATGGGAAGGAAATCGCTTATCTTTTGCTTGAAGAGCACAGTCTACAAAGAAGCTCCATACAGAATCTCAGAGCAGCTATCTACCAGATTAATGAGGAAGATGAAGAACTCAAAAATCTTAAGGAAAGGCTGATTCAAATTCTTGAAGAAAAAGAAGAAAATTTGTTATCCAACTTCTTGAAGATGAATTTGTTCTATCAAAGAGTTTAAACATATGAGTTGTTGCTGCAGATACTGTACATTTTGTATATATGTTTTTGACATCATTGAATTTTAGGAATCTATACTTTATTTCACAAAGTATGAGATTAGGGGAGATTGTTAGATCAGAATTCATTGATCGTCAGGAGCTAGACTCAACTGATCAGGATTGCTGACGTCATCAGTATTGCATGGTCGTCAGGATCAGAATGCATATCAGGACTGGGATCAGGATTGATCATCAGGACTAGAAGCTAATCAGGATTCCTACTTCGAGTTATATTTGGAGTCTAGTTAATCATGGAAGTTTATTCTGTCGGTTCCTGGTTTGTAGAATGTAGCTATCAATTATGGATAGGTTTCAATCTTTGTAATTGATTAGGACTTATCATTGATAGAGAAGCTGTGTAGTATATAAACACAGTTTAGGTTTCGATTTATGTACGAGAACATAATCGATCATACACTTGAGGATTTGTGAGTCAAGTTAGAAGTTCTCAAGAACATATATAGAATTTCTTGAGAGAGTTTTTGTAAGCTAGCAGCTCTCAAGAACATCAGAATTTCTTGAGAGAGTTTGTAACAGTTTTATATCAGATTTAATAAAGCTGTTATCTTTCTTTCATATTTGTGATATATACATTAAGAAGTCGATTATCTTATACTATTGTATTCAACCCCCCTTCTACAATAGATTATTACTGGGCAACATGTCAATTTCTAGGAACCATTGGGCGCTGAGTGCTGTGAATCCAGACTCTCAATTGGTTTACATGGACCCGTTCAAGCGCAGAATTGCAACTGAAGAGTGGACAGAAGTGGTTGACAAGTAAGTGTGGCCGGTTAATTTTATTTAATTCAAAATCAGTTTGATAATTAAGGATAAGTGTCTTAATTTTGATTTATATTTATTATTTGTAGTGGCATCAAACTCTATAAGGACAAGGCGAAGAAGATTCTAAAGAAGAAAATAGTATGGAAGAATCTGGCGGTATGAAAACTTTTCAAATCTTACAGTTTCGTCTATAATCCCTACAAATATAGTGTAGACTTCTAATAATTGTTTGTAAATTTTTCAGGGTGTTCCTCTCCAGACAGGGACCAAGGATTGTGGCCTGTTTTTGATGCGTTATTTGAAAGAAATATGTTTGGATAAGGAACTTAAATTTTCTTCAAAGGTATAAAAATTACAATTTATCATATTTTTTTTTATCTATGTTTCATGGTGAAAACTGTGACTAATGTTGTTTTCATTTTTCAGTGGGCACGGAGGAGCAACCTTTCTTATGACATGAATGATCTCAATGAAATCAGGGTCGACTGGGCTAAGTACTTCCTGAAGCACTACGCTCGTTAGGTGCTTCAGTATGAACTTGGATAATAACTGGTTTTTTTGGATGCGCGCATATCATATATTTTGTGGAACTCCTGGTGGATATTACATGGTTTAGCGTACATATTGCGCTTATATTTAAACTTATGAGTGAACTTTCAGTTGCTCTTTTTTGGATATGCTCATCCTTAAATATAACAGTCCAGTTAGAAATGGTTTATATTTTGTCAATGACTTGTATTGGTGAATATTAGAAATGGTTGGAGCTGGTAGGATGAATGGATTATGTAGTGGTGAATATTAGTTTGTGAATTTGGTGAATGGTGGGTATGATGGTGAATATTAGTTGGTATTATATGAACTTGTTGGTTTTTAATTGCTGGCTTCTAATTATAATGTCTACCATTGTTTCATTTGGTTATAAAACCATTGTCTCTTATGCTTTTGGCTTAGTGTGGCATCTATAAGAACTGTTGTGCAAATATTTTTCGTACAACATACTCATAAAAGAAACCTGTTGTCTATTTAGACTAAATACAAAATATTGACCAAACAAAAACGTTGTAAAATTAATCTCTTACAACGCATTCTTAAAATAAAACTGTTGTCTAACAAAACAAAGCACAATGGTTAAATACATGTGAAGTGTTGTTCAAAAGCCTTGTTACTACACACTTAGAGATAAAAACCGTTGAGTAAATGCAGATACTGAGGAGAAAACCGTTGTAGATAAAACTTAAACCATTGTGCAAAAGAAATATAAACAAGGCTTTATTAAGAAGAAAACCGTTGTTGTTTCTAGCTGTTATACAACACTTTAGATTTACCAGAATGTTGTGATAATCAACTTATACAACGGGCTGTATGGTAAGAAACTGTTGTTGTTTCTGGCTATTATACAACACTTTGTGAATCGGTGACTGTCGTTTCAGTTATTTTGCACAACATTTTTTAACCGTTGTCTGAGGTCCATCTGACGGCATCTCAATAGTCATCGGTTTTCAGGGGTAATAGACAACGGTCCTGGTTGAGTCGTCTGATTCAATTTTTCTTGTAGTGAGAACATGCATAGAAGAAAGTATAAGCAAGCAATGTCGGAAAAAATATTACTAAGCTTAATCATCCTCTCAATCTGTTTATTCTTCTTTATCTATTACTAGTGTGGAAAACTGTAATACATAAAGAATTAAAGAACTAGTTAATTAGTATGTATACATTCTGCACCCACACAAAAGGCCAAGTTTGTACTTAGATGCAATTATATATATATTGCCGTATGGAGATAATAAAATTATGGTCTAATCAACATTTCTGTTCGTAGTTTTCACATAAATTAAAAACACACAAACATTGCATGCATACATGTCATTTCAAGCTTAGCAAATATAGGCCAACACATTTTCCATTTAGGCTTATGACGAAAAGGTTGCAATACGCCCCTTTGGCATTTACTAGGATATGAAAATAATTACAAATACACTTGTGTTTTACCAAGTGAAGAGCGATATCCATTAGACTAAATTGCCATATTCTTTTAACATTTTATAATCTCCTCCTTTCCTAGTAGATCCTTCCTAAATTCTTCAGATGATTCTAATATTTGATTTCTGGTAATGATTAGTTATGGTTGCTTAATGCTAGATGCACAAAATTTGGTAAAAAAATTGTTACCAAATGATATGGCATGACTGGTGTGACAGTTTGGAATGTTTTAATCGGTGTTGTTGGTGTGAATGCAGGTGGCCCATTTATTATTACAACTAATCTGTCATGTGTATTTGTTAAAAATTTTGGAAACAAATTTAGTATATTTAGCATTTTCCAAATATTAAATATTAAATGCAACAAGACCATATTGCAAAAAAATAAATGCAACAAAGACTTTATTGGAAAAGTGTATGTATGTACAATCTATAAGTTTGGTCGGTGGTACGTTGTGATTTTACTTAATTGTCCTTTCTTAAATTCGTGTTTTTACTTAATTAACCTTACTTATTTATAGAAATATATTATTAAATAATAATATTACCTATTTATAACCAATTACCCTTTTCACCTAAAATACATTATTTTTTCTAACAAATTCCCCTACGTTTTCAAATATATCACGGACAATTACCTTTTTTTAACTAAAACATGTTAGTTTTTCTATTTTTCCTTACTAAAACCCCTCATTTTCCAAAAATATCACGGGAAATTGCCTTTTTCAATTTACTTTTTCTATTTTTCTCAGTAAAATCCATTCTTTTTTTAAAAATATCACGGACAAACCCTTTACTTATTTATTTTAAAAAGTATTTTAATAATTTAAATTATTAAATTTTAAAACCTTATTTTCCAAAAATATCACGGACATTTACCTTTTTAAACTAAATATATGTTACATTTTTTATTTTTCCATACTAAAACCCCTATTTTCCAAAAATATAACGAACAAACCCTTATTTATTTATTTTAAAATATGTTTTAATGTTTTTAATTAATTAAAAGTGTTTAGCTATTTTAACATGCCTACTTATTTTTTTAACAAATATAATTAAAAAAATAATAATAATATAACAATTAACAATCCGTGCATCGCATGGGTTTTAAGCTAGTATTATTAAAGCCGAAACATTGAAAATTTTAGTTTTCGGTCATTTATTCTATTTAATAAATAATAAAATAATATAAAAATAGTAACTAAATGATTACCTTTTACAATTAAAATACTTTTTTCTAACAAAATCTATTACTTTCAAAAATATTACTGACAATAATCTTTAAATCAAAATATATTACCTTTTATATTTGTTCTCACTAAAATCTCTATTTTTCAAAAATATCAGTGCAATCGTTACTTATTTATTTTAAAACTTATTTTAATGTTTTGACACCCGTTATCTGTTATCTGCTAGTAATACATCTCCTTAGGTGGAAAAAAATGTGAACCCAAGTTTGAGTTGTTTGACTTGCAGAAATGGATATACAACATTCAGCCATATGTTTAAGCTGTTGTTCAGCTACATACATTACATTTGTCTCTACTTTTGAACTCCATTTTTAGTTGAATGATTCGTGCCTTTCTAGATTGAACAAAGCATATAGCCTTTAAAATTTATGTATCTAGAGTTTGTCCGTGCCTTGCATGAACTATAAAGTTAGTTTCTACATAATATCTTAGCTAAGAGTTTTACTCTTAAGCTAGTCGATGAAAACCTTAAATTTGGACTCAATAAACTTGACTTGATGCAATTCGATAAAAACTGAGTTTGATAAATTTATTTAGTCAAATTTTATGAATATTCGTGTAAACTCGACTCGGTATGTACTAGCAAAATTGCATAATTATATTTGTTCATGTTATGTTTTTTTATCTTCTTCGTTAAATAATACTCCCTCTGTCCCAGCAGATACTATACATATCTGCTGGGCACGGAAACCAATGACTGTAATAAAATATTCCAATATAGACAATAGTTAAAGAAAGTAGCCAGCAATAATTAAAGAAAGTGGCAGGAGATTAGTCTTCATTATGGAGGGAATTACACCCGCCTAAACCAAAAAGGTTAATTAAAATTTTCCCTCCATAGTCCAAAGTCCACACTTACAGTACATGTACTATAAATAAACTTTACAAGGAAATAAAGTTACACTTTACATAGTGCTACACTACAAATACACACTGGTACTATTAATGCTACTAACAACAAAAATGGCAACAAGTACAGGAGGTTTTAGTGCTTCTAACAACACCTCAATTCCAGCATCTACTATGGGATCTGCAAGAAGATTGACAAATTTAGAAAGGAATCAAATTGTCCAGATGCTATTAGTAAACTACAACAATAACAAGTTGAAGAAAGGTATGATCAACAATATTGCCTCTCAATATGCAGTGACAAGACTAACAATTTCTAAGATATGGCAAGTGGTTCTGCAAGCTATCAAAGAAGGTAAGGTTCCTAATGTGCAGAGAAAATATAAAGGTGGTACAAGCATATACTTTTTGGATTTGGAAAAAATCACATCAATTCCTCTACACTTAAGAACCAATATTAGGACACTTTCTTGTCAACTAGGTGCATGTAAATCCACCGTCCATAGACTCGTTCAAAAAGGCAAAATCAAATCTCATTCAAATGCCTTAAAACCTTATTTAACACTTCCAAATATGGAGGCAAGGGTGACATTTGTTTTAAATCATATAGAAAGCTCAACACTTCATACAAACCCAACCTATGTAGACATGTTTTCAATAGTTCACATAGATGAAAAATGGTTTTACATGACTAGAACATCACAAAAATATTACCTATTGCCAAGTGAACCGGAACCGCATAGAACTTGCAAGTCCAAGAGATTTATAACTAAGGTTATGTTTATGAGTGCGGTTGCTAGGCCTAGGTTTGACATAGATGGCATTTGTACATTTGATGGAAAAATAGGAATTTGTACATAAATGTTTGCTTGAAAAAGTTATTCCCGCTATTAAAGCAAAATGGTCATTAGACGACAACCATATAGTCATCCAGCAAGATAATGCTAGACCTCATATAAGTGCTAATGATTCTGATTTTATTAGTGTTGCACAATCCGGTGGATTTCAAATTACATTAGCTAATCAACCGGCTAATAGTCCGGATCTCAATATCAACGATTTGGGTTTTTTTAGACTTATACAAGGACTACAACATGAGAAGGCGCCTAAAACGGTTTGTCAATTAGTAGATGCGGTGGTTAAAGCCTATGATGAAGTTACTCCTTCGACTTTAAATTACGTTTGGTTATCACTTATGAACTGCATGACAGAGATACTCAAACATGGTGGTAATAACAACTATAAGTTGCCTCACATAGGGAAGAACAAGCTTGCTCGACTCGGACAACTACCAACAGTTATGACTGCTCCACTGGACATCGTACAAAAGGCATTAATCGAGACAAGTACTCAACCAACAAGAATGCATACTGATGATTAACTACTGAAGCAACTACTTATATTTTCATGTTTTGATGTTTGAATAGATTACTACTGATGTTATAACTACTGAATCCATGTAAAATACTTCTCAAATTATGTACTCGTACTGTAAAAAGATGTTCCTCAAGCTCCACAAGAACCATTGGTAGATAATACTGATGCAAGCATATCAAATCCTGACGATGTTCATCCTGACGATAGTGGTGCTCCTGATGCTGATCCTATCCTGATACAGCCACTTCGTTCAAGACCAATGGATCATCCTATCACAGATTCACAGGATAAAATGAAAGGTATAGCTATTCCTGATCCTGATGTTACTCATAGTACTGATGATTATGACTCTGATGATAGTGATGATGATGAGAATCGAAAAGAGAAGGAACAGCTTGCTACAGCACTCAAGATTAGTCTTGGAACTAATTTTGGTTCATCAAGTACATATATGGCTGGCAAAGCTTCCACTGGGAAAGATCAGAGACAAGATTTTTCTATTCCTTCTTTTAATCCTGCTGAGGCACTTAGACAGAATGAATTGAACAATTCATGGCACAGATCTGCTGAATCTGTAAGTTATTCTTCTGCTTTGGAACATGCCTATGATGCAGTGAAATCTATAGAGAATCAAGACTTGAAGAATCATCTGAAGGCTACAACTCTATTATTCAAAAGTCTCAAAAGTGAGATTGATTCTATCAAGAACTCAACTGAGTTGGTGAGGAATGATATTTCTCAAAATTTTACAAAGGTGCCTACTGCTTTTCAGCTAAAGGTAGTAGAATCCCAAGTGAAATCTGTCATTTCTGAACAAACCTCTATCAACAGAAGGATTGATTCTCTGGATACCAAGGTAACTGACATTCAAGCCTCTCTTTCCTTAATTTTGAATTTATTGTCAAATCCTGATGTCAAAAAGGGGGAGAAGGTTAGTCGGACAAAATGCACACCTGATCTAGTATTAAGGAATAATGATGATGATACTGGAGATGATGGTAGTGACAAGGTGATACAAGGAGAAACCTCTGATGCTGCTGTTATGAAGTCTACAATTCAAACTTTACAAAGTCAAACAACACAGTCAACTCATGTTTCTGATTCTGGGGTAAAGACAGTAAGAACGTTGGTTCAATCTCAAATCCTGACGGAAGAACAAATCCTGACACCTGGTCATGGACATACTCTTGCTACAATTCCTGAAGGTGATGAAGATATTTTTATTGATAATCCTGAAGATGCATCAAATTTATTCCAGAAGTTTTCTACAAAGGATGGCAGAATTGTTACTCTATATCACACTGATAAAAGAGTTCAACAATTATTTGCAAGAAAAGCACTCTCTACAGCAAGTGAAGAATATCCTGATCTCTCACATGAAGAATTCTTAAGACAACAGAGAGAAATGATGGAAAGTTTTAATAACCCTGTTCCTGCTAGAGGTAGAGGAAGCAGAGGTAGGAGAGGAGCTAGAAGAAGTAGAAGAGGTTCTTCAACTCAAACAATACCTAGACAGATAAGGTCTAGAGGGTTAAGAATTGAAGAAATTCCTGAACCTATTCAAACTCTAGTAGTTCCTGACAGATCTACTTTTGGTGATGATGGAAATATTGAAGAAGAGCCTGAATTGAGAAGAAAATCAAGAAAATCAACTCTCTGCAATACAAATCAAATTGAAGAATCTAATCCTGATGTTGTTCCTGATAATATTCAAGATCCTGATGTTGTTCCTGATAATATTCAAGATCCTGATGATTCTGAAATTCTGCAAGAGATTGATTTGATAATTTTATCTACTGTGGTTGATTCTCACAACAAGGAAGTAGATGAAGAAGAAGAAGCCAGAAGAAGTGAAATTACAAGATCAACAAATAGAGATTGTGTACAAAGGCTTAAACTCTCAAACAGAAGAAAGTGGAGGAACCCAAGCAGACAAGAATTTTCACTGGAAAGAAGCTATGCCTTTGAAAAGGAAAAGGATAAGAAGTGGAAACATATTAGTACACTGAGGTGTGATACACTTATCAATTTTCAGTCTGGAGGAATTATTACAAGCGCTTCAAGTGTTGTTGATATGGTTAGATCAAAAGCACTCTGGTTAAAGATGTTTTCAAATATGAAGCAATTGTCAAGCAATTCAAGAGGAGGTATTGGACACAGAGATGCTGGATATCTGAATATGTCATATGTTGATCCATACTCCTTAACTGAAATTGGAGGTACTTTAACTTCTGAAAACCTGAACAATTTACTAGTTGTTGATATAGTTATAGATTGTCATGATGGTTTTGACAAGAAAGAAAAGCTTCTGTACTTCATGAAAGATGGTAGTGTGAAGATTCTATCTATTCAAGATCTGCTGATGAAAACTACACAGGAACTGAAATATGTTCATTATCTTTTGAGATCAAAGAATCAAATGTGCAAAGAATGGAGTGACATGATTTTGTCAACAATAAGAAGAAGACTGGATGGAAACAGTAATTTCAATGGTAATTATACTCCCATGTACTTAAATCAAAGAGGTCAGGATGTGGAAATGCAAAGGGGTACTGCTGTTAAAGAAGTAACTTTTGGCATGACACAACTTACTCTCAATCCTGATGGGAAGGAAATCGCTTATCTTTTGCTTGAAGAGCACAGTCTACAAAGAAGCTCCATACAGAATCTCAGAGCAGCTATCTACCAGATTAATGAGGAAGATGAAGAACTCAAAAATCTTAAGGAAAGGCTGATTCAAATTCTTGAAGAAAAAGAAGAAAATTTGTTATCCAACTTCTTGAAGATGAATTTGCAATCAAAGAGTTTAAACAGATGAGTTGTTGCTGCAGATACTGTACATTTTGTATATATGTTTTTGACATCATTGAATTTTAGGAATCTATACTTTATTTCACAAAGTATGAGATTAGGGGAGATTGTTAGATCAGAATTCATTGATCGTCAGGAGCTAGACTCAACTGATCAGGATTGCTGACGTCATCAGTATTGCATGGTCGTCAGGATCAGAATGCATATCAGGACTGTGATCAGGATTGATCATCAGGACTAGAAGCTAATCAGGATTCCTACTTCGAGTTATATTTGGAGTCTAGTTAAACATGGAAGTTTATTCTGTCGGTTCCTGGTTTGTAGAATGTAGCTATCAATTATGGATAGGTTTCCATCTTTGTAATTGATTAGGACTTATCATTGATAGAGAAGCTGTGTAGTATATAAACACAGTTTAGGTTTCGATTTATGTACGAGAACATAATCGATCATACACTTGAGGATTTGTGAGTCAAGTTAGAAGTTCTCAAGAACATATATAGAATTTCTTGAGAGAGTTTTTGTAAGCTAGCAGCTCTCAAGAACATCAGAATTTCTTGAGAGAGTTTGTAACAGTTTTATATCAGATTTAATAAAGCTGTTATCTTTCTTTCATATTTGTGATATATACATTAAGAAGTCGATTATCTTATACGATTGTATTCAACCCCCCTTCTACAATAGATTATTACTGGGCAACATGTCAATTTCTAGGAACCATTGGGCGCTGAGTGTTGTGAATCCAGACTCTCAATTGGTTTACATGGACCCGTTCAAGCGCAGAATTGCAACTGAAGAGTGGACAGAAGTGGTTGACAAGTGAGTGTGGCCGGTTAATTTTATTTAATTCAAAATCAGTTTGATAATTAAGGATAAGTGTCTTAATTTTGATTTATATTTATTATTTGTAGTGGCATCAAACTCTATAAGGACAAGGCGAAGAAGATTCTAAAGAAGAAAATAGTATGGGAGAATCTGGCGGTATGAAAACTTTTCAAATCTTACAGTTTCGTCTATAATCCCTACAAATATAGTGTAGACTTCTAATAATTGTTTGTAAATTTTTCAGGGTGTTCCTCTCCAGACAGGGACCAAGGATTGTGGCCTGTTTTTGATGCGTTATTTGAAAGAAATATGTTTGGATAAGGAACTTAAATTTTCTTCAAAGGTATAAAAATTACAATTTATCATATTTTTTTTTATCTATGTTTCATGGTGAAAACTGTGACTAATGTTGTTTTCATTTTTCAGTGGGCACGGAGGAGCAACCTTTCTTATGACATGAATGATCTCAATGAAATCAGGGTCGACTGGGCTAAGTACTTCCTGAAGCACTACGCTCGTTAGGTGCTTCAGTATGAACTTGGATAATAACTGGTTTTTTTGGATGCGCGCATATCATATATTTTGTGGAACTCCTGGTGGATATTACATGGTTTAGCGTACATATTGCGCTTATATTTAAACTTATGAGTGAACTTTCAGTTGCTCTTTTTTGGATATGCTCATCCTTAAATATAACAGTCCAGTTAGAAATGGTTTATATTTTGTCAATGACTTGTATTGGTGAATATTAGAAATGGTTGGAGCTGGTAGGATGAATGGATTATGTAGTGGTGAATATTAGTTTGTGAATTTGGTGAATGGTGGGTATGATGGTGAATATTAGTTGGTATTATATGAACTTGTTGGTTTTTAATTGCTGGCTTCTAATTATAATGTCTACCATTGTTTCATTTGGTTATAAAACCATTGTCTCTTATGCTTTTGGCTTAGTGTGGCATCTATAAGAACTGTTGTGCAAATGTTTTTCGTACAACATACTCATAAAAGAAACCTGTTGTCTATTTAGACTAAATACAAAATATTGACCAAACAAAAACGTTGTAAAATTAATCTCTTACAACGCATTCTTAAAATAAAACTGTTGTCTAACAAAACAAAGCACAATGGTTAAATACATGTGAAGTGTTGTTCAAAAGCCTTGTTACTACACACTTAGAGATAAAAACCGTTGAGTAAATGCAGATACTGAGGAGAAAACCGTTGTAGATAAAACTTAAACCATTGTGCAAAAGAAATATAAACAAGGCTTTATTAAGAAGAAAACCGTTGTTATTTCTAGCTGTTATACAACACTTTAGATTTACCAGAATGTTGTGATAATCAACTTATACAACGGGCTGTATGGTAAGAAACTGTTGTTGTTTCTGGCTATTATACAACACTTTGTGAATCGGTGACTGTCGTTTCAGTTATTTTGCACAACATTTTTTAACCGTTGTCTGAGGTCCATCTGACGGCATCTCAATAGTCATCGGTTTTCAGGGGTAATAGACAACGGTCCTGGTTGAGTCGTCTGATTCAATTTTTCTTGTAGTGAGAACATGCATAGAAGAAAGTATAAGCAAGCAATGTCGGAAAAAATATTACTAAGCTTAATCATCCTCTCAATCTGTTTATTCTTCTTTATCTATTACTAGTGTGGAAAACTGTAATACATAAAGAATTAAAGAACTAGTTAATTAGTATGTATACATTCTGCACCCACACAAAAGGCCAAGTTTGTACTTAGATGCAATTATATATATATTGCCATATGGAGATAATAAAATTATGGTCTAATCAACATTTCTGTTCGTAGTTTTCACATAAATTAAAAACACACAAACATTCCATGCATACATGTCATTTCAAGCTTAGCAAATATAGGCCAACACATTTTCCATTTAGGCTTATGACGAAAAGGTTGCAATACGCCCCTTTGGCATTTACTAGGATATGAAAATAATTACAAATACACTTGTGTTTTACCAAGTGAAGAGCGATATCCATTAGACTAAATTGCCATATTCTTTTAACATTTTATAATCTCCTCCTTTCCTAGTAGATCCTTCCTAAATTCTTCAGATGATTCTAATATTTGATTTCTGGTAATGATTAGTTATGGTTGCTTAATGCTAGAGGCACAAAATTTGGTAAAAAAAATTGTTACCAAATGATATGGCATGACTGGTGTGACAGTTTGGAATGTTTTAATCGGTGTTGTTGGTGTGAATGCAGGTGGCCCATTTATTATTACAACTAATCTGTCATGTGTATTTGTTAAAAATTTTGGAAACAAATTTAGTATATTTAGCATTTTCCAAATATTAAATATTAAATGCAACAAGACCATATTGCAAAAAAATAAATGCAACAAAGACTTTATTGGAAAAGTGTATGTATGTACAATCTATAAGTTTGGTCGGTGGTATTGTGATTTTACTTAATTGTCCTTTCTTAAATTCGTGTTTTTACTTAATTAACCTTACTTATTTATAGAAATATATTATTAAATAATAATATTACCTATTTATAACCAATTACCCTTTTCACCTAAAATACATTATTTTTTCTAACAAATTCCCCTACGTTTTCAAATATATCACGTACAATTACCTTTTTTTAACTAAAACGTGTTAGTTTTTCTATTTTTCCTTACTAAAACCCCTCATTTTCCAAAAATATCACGGGAAATTGCCTTTTTCAATTTACTTTTTCTATTTTTCTCAGTAAAATCCATTCTTTTTTTAAAAATATCACGAACAAACCCTTTACTTATTTATTTTAAAAAGTATTTTAATAATTTAAATTATTAAATTTTAAAACCTTATTTTCCAAAAATATCACGGACATTTACCTTTTTAAACTAAATATATGTTACATTTTTTATTTTTCCATACTAAAACCCCTATTTTCCAAAAATATAACGAACAAACCCTTATTTATTTATTTTAAAATATGTTTTAATGTTTTTAATTAATTAAAAGTGTTTAGCTATTTTAACATGTCTACTTATTGTTTTAACAAATATAATTAAAAAAATAATAATAATATAACAATTAACAATCCGTGCATCGCATGGGTTTTAAGCTAGTATTATTAAAGCCGAAACATTGAAAATTTTAGTTTTCGGTCATTTATTCTATTTAATAAATAATAAAATAATATAAAAATAGTAACTAAATGATTACCTTTTACAATTAAAATACTTTTTTCTAACAAAATCTATTACTTTCAAAAATATTACTGGCAATAATCTTTAAATCAAAATATATTACCTTTTATATTTGTTCTCACTAAAATCTCTATTTTTCAAAAATATCAGTGCAATCGTTACTTATTTATTTTAAAACTTATTTTAATGTTTTGACACCCGTTATCTGTTATCTGCTAGTAATACATCTCCTTAGGTGGAAAAAAATGTGAACCCAAGTTTGAGTTGTTTGACTTGCAGAAATGGATATACAACATTCAGCCATATGTTTAAGCTGTTGTTCAGCTACATACATTACATTTGTCTCTACTTTTGAACTCCATTTTTAGTTGAATGATTCGTGCCTTTCTAGATTGAACAAAGCATATAGCCTTTAAAATTTATGTATCTAGAGTTTGTCCGTGCCTTGCATGAACTATAAAGTTAGTTTCTACATAATATCTTAGCTAAGAGTTTTACTCTTAAGCTAGTCGATGAAAACCTTAAATTTGGACTCAATAAACTTGACTTGATGCAATTCGATAAAAACTGAGTTTGATAAATTTATTTAGTCAAATTTTATGAATATTCGTGTAAACTCGACTCGGTATGTACTAGCAAAATTGCATAATTATATTTGTTCATGTTATGTTTTTTTATCTTCTTGGTTAAATAATACTCCCTCTGTCCCAGCAGATACTATACATATCTGCTGGGCACGGAAACCAATGACTGTAATAAAATATTCCAATATAGACAATAGTTAAAGAAAGTAGCCAGCAATAATTAAAGAAAGTGGCAGGAGATTAGTCTTCATTATGGAGGGAATTACACCCGCCTAAACCAAGAAGGTTAATTAAAATTTTCCCTCCATAGTCCAAAGTCCACACTTACAGTACATGTACTATAAATAAACTTTACAAGGAAATAAAGTTACACTTTACATAGTGCTACACTACAAATACACACTGGTACTATTAATGCTACTAACAACAAAAATGGCAACAAGTACAGGAGGTTTTAGTGCTTCTAACAACACCTCAATTCCAGCATCTACTATGGGATCTGCAAGAAGATTGACAAATTTAGAAAGGAATCAAATTGTCCAGATGCTATTAGTAAACTACAACAATAACAAGTTGAAGAAAGGTATGATCAACAATATTGCCTCTCAATATGCAGTGACAAGACTAACAATTTCTAAGATATGGCAAGTGGTTCTGCAAGCTATCAAAGAAGGTAAGGTTCCTAATGTGCAGAGAAAATATAAAGGTGGTACAAGCATATACTTTTTGGATTTGGAAAAAATCACATCAATTCCTCTACACTTAAGAACCAATATTAGGACACTTTCTTGTCAACTAGCTAGGTGCATGTAAATCCACCGTCCATAGACTCGTTCAAAAAGGCAAAATCAAATCTCATTCAAATGCCTTAAAACCTTATTTAACACTTCCAAATATGGAGGCAAGGGTGACATTTGTTTTAAATCATATAGAAAGCTCAACACTTCATACAAACCCAACCTATGTATACATGTTTTCAATAGTTCACATAGATGAAAAATGGTTTTACATGACTAGAACATCACAAAA
The DNA here is from genome assembly GCA_030848705.1 of Heracleum sosnowskyi. Classification (NCBI taxonomy): domain Eukaryota; kingdom Viridiplantae; phylum Streptophyta; class Magnoliopsida; order Apiales; family Apiaceae; genus Heracleum; species Heracleum sosnowskyi. The sequence goes on from CM061245.1 coordinate 9,056,088, forward strand.
ATATTACCTATTGCCAAGTGAACCGGAACCGCATAGAACTTGCAAGTCCAAGAGATTTATAACTAAGGTTATGTTTATGAGTGCGGTTGCTAGGCCTAGGTTTGACATAGATGGCATTTGTACATTTGATGGAAAAATAGGAATTTGTACATAAATGTTTGCTTGAAAAAGTTATTCCCGCTATTAAAGCAAAATGGTCATTAGACGACAACCATATAGTCATCCAGCAAGATAATGCTAGACCTCATATAAGTGCTAATGATTCTGATTTTATTAGTGTTGCACAATCCGGTGGATTTCAAATTACATTAGCTAATCAACCGGCTAATAGTCCGGATCTCAATATCAACGATTTGGGTTTTTTTAGACTTATACAAGGACTACAACATGAGAAGGCGCCTAAAACGGTTTGTCAATTAATAGATGCGGTGGTTAAAGCCTATGATGAAGTTACTCCTTCGACTTTAAATTACGTTTGGTTATCACTTATGAACTGCATGACAGAGATACTCAAACATGGTGGTAATAACAACTATAAGTTGCCTCACATAGGGAAGAACAAGCTTGCTCGACTCGGACAACTACCAACAGTTATGACTGCTCCACTGGACATCGTACAAAAGGCATTAATCGAGACAAGTACTCAACCAACAAGAATGCATACTGATGATTAACTACTGAAGCAACTACTTATATTTTCATGTTTTGATGTTTGAATAGATTACTACTGATGTTATAACTACTGAATCCATGTAAAATACTTCTCAAATTATGTACTCGTACTGTAAAAAGATGTAGTACCTCGATATATCGGGGAAGATATATCTTCAATAGACCAGTTGGGTCATCGAGATTGCACCTTTTGACTTCAAAATCCAACCTTTTGGAATCAAGATTGCTCCTTTTGGCTTCAAAATCCAACCTTTTGCCTCTGAAATTGCAAGAACTGTGCTTTAACATGACTTCCTTTTCTGGAGTGTCTTTAACCACTTCAAAATTATTCAAGATTTCAGGGGGTAATGGAGATTTGGGCAATTCGATTTCAGAATCACAATCAAAATTGGGGGCTGAATCGTGTATGATTTCAGATTCCATGCTTTATTTTAATTAGGGTTTATACGGCTCATGAAATAAAAGAGGCGGAGTATAAAAGCTGTGATTTTGGGAGAGTAATTTTAGTAGGTCAGATACAAACAGAATAGTTGTGTAATAATAATAGTTAGGTGGGGGGGTCAAACGTGGTTAGTGGGAGAATTAAACATGATTAATTTGTTAATAAAGATTGATTAACTGCTAAAGTATAAGTGACTTGTGGGGACAATGAATTTTAATAATATTATAAATTTGCTATTTTGGGTAATGTATAGAAATGGATGGGACAACCCAAAATAGTAAGTGTATAGAATCTGGTGGGACGGAGGGAGTACCAAACTAGTAAAAATATTCCTATAAACCCCAAATCCATTATTTTTATAGATGATGAATTGCTCAAATCCATTGATTGTAGATGCTTAATTGATTCTAGATTGGTGCTTGAACCCTAGTTTGTATTAAACCCCAAACTGAACATCCGTTATTTTTATATTACAATCGGGTTATATATACAAATATAGATATACACCACGTCATCAAGACACATAATCAAAATAGTATACGCTGGCCAATCATTTAACAAAATGTTAATTTTAAACTTTGAGAGAACGTTAGTGATATGAAAAAATAAGTTTATAGTTCAGTGGTTGGTTTCTAAAAGTATATAAAGTTTAGTGATAAAAAAATTCATTTTCCCTTATAACAATTGTACGTCAGCAGGCCCATGGCAAAATTAATGCTTTGAAATGATTTTTTTTATCACCCAATTTTATATACTTTTAGAAACTAATCACTGAATTATAAACTTATTCGTTTATACAGTAATATAGTGATAAATCATATAATTACAAGAAGAAAAATGAAGTCCACTAGTTGTATCAAGATCATGACAGAATATCAGATGTTGCAAAGTTTACATTACAAACATAGAATGATATAGTGGAACTAGAAAATTGCTTAAATGTTGTAGATGGTATAGGTATATTACGGCTAATCACTAATCTCTGTATCAACATTGATGATTTCGATACCATCATAACCACTGGCCTCACTATCATCTTTATTGCCGTCATCATTACCGTGCTTTTCTTGGGTTTCACTTTTTGCGGCTTCTTCTTTCTTACTCTTTTTAGCTTCCTTCGCCTTTGAAGCTCCCATTCTTTTTACAGCACTCTTTTGCCTAAATTCTGCAAAACAAGTCGGAGAGAGAGAGAGAGAGTTTGTGTTTAATATAGATGTATTTGACTAATTTAATTAACTCTGCTCTAACTAACTACACTAAAAGGTTATCGCATTTTATTACTAAGCATCAAACAAGAAACACAGCATCAAAAAAGTCCTTGCATGGAGGATCTTTTCTAGCATCAAAATAGAAAACTGCGACCAGCATAAGCATTAACAGAACCATCAAACTTATTACTCTACATGAACAACTAGCATGTCAAAGGATAAACTTCACACAGCCCCACATAATATACAATCACTAGCTAAATAAACATCGAAAGTGGTTCAACATCCATTTTTATAATATCTTAACAATTGCCTTAAACTATTCAACTCTTTATTTTATGAAAAAATTGGTGCTAATTATTTCAATAGTTCTATGAACCAAAACCCTCAGTAAGAGCCCCATTTGAACCAGCATTGTTTACAACAGCTGATTTGCAGAAATTTCCTGAAAAAATATCTATATGAAGGCAGTATGTAGTGTAGGTTAGGAATAGCTCCTTTACACCGAACAGATATCTCAATGAAAAAGTCGAGTATAGACCCACTGCGGGACAATTCTGCTGATTACATGATTGCTTATAATTATTCAGTCACAGGCTTATTGCAATGAACCCACAGTTTGTGAAATGCTTTGTCAAAAGGGTTTGGTTGATATTGCAGGGAGACAGGGTAGAGGGAAGGCAGTGAATGAAATCGTTTTATAGGTTTTTGCAAGTTCAAGCGGATTATAGACAAGGAGCTCTCTAGATCTAATCCGTAACAGAACTGAAAATAGATGTTGATCATGTACATATGATCACTACAGTAGTGAACATGAAGAAAGTTTAGCTCAAGAATGAGAAGAAAAAGACAATTGCAGCGAAATGGAGGAAGTGTGGGCAATAATTAGTTACATAAAATCTGAATCCTATCATAGGTATTTACTTTTTTGAAGATGCGTATACTTTCAGAAGTTACAACTGATAACAAATCTGAATAAATCAAGAAAATACACCAAGAGCAGATAGAATGAAGAACTAGGGGTTTGTGCTTGTCATTTCTCAAATAAATTATAAGTACAATGTTTCTCAGCCAATACATTATATGGAAAGCATCAGAATGAGACAAAATAGTATAACAACCATCACTACGGGACAACTGCATACATTGACATTGTGCACAACTTGTCAGTATGTCACATGCTAGCTGAGGTGCAACATTTAGGAGTTCTAGTAAATAAAGTAAAGCAAACAGAAATATTAAGTAGCAGGATTGTTTGACATGTTAAGTAGCAGGATTGTTTGAACATAGTAAGTAGCATGATTGTTTGAACATTCTTATCACTCCCCCTCAAGCTGAGAGTGGGAAGGAACTGAAGCTCTCAGCTTGTCACAGTGAGCAGTGTGCAGTTTGACTGGAAGGACTTTTGTCATGATGTCTGCAACTTGGTCAGAAGAAGCCACTTGAGAAGTAACAATATGACCTGCTTGTATTTGATCTCTGATGTAATGACAAATGGAAACAAATTGTTATAAGCTTATATACAACAAACTTTGGAGGGAAAGTTTGTTAGTGAATCCTAACTAACTTTAGAATTATAGCTGGAAAAACAATATGTACAAAATATAATTTAATTAAGCTAGCACTAAGTAATAGCATCAACACCTCCCCTCAAGTTGGAGGGTGAATCATTAACACCCAACTTGCCAAGAATCGTATGATGTTGAAGACCAGTTAGTGGTTTAGTAAGAACATCTGCTAGTTGCACTACTGTAGGAATGTAGCTCAAAGACAAGAGACCAGAAATCAATTTATCACGAACAAAATGACAATCTAAATCAATGTGTTTTGTGCGTTCATGGAAGACAGGGTTATTAGCAATGTATATAGCAGCTTGACTGTCACACTTCACTGGTATAGGTAGAATATCAGTCACATCAAGATCATGAAGAAGTCTGGATAACCAAGCTAATTCTGCAGTGATTCTTCTCAAGGATCTATATTCAGACTATGCAGAAGAAAGTGAAACAATATGCTGCTTCTTTGATTTCCAAGAAATTAGACTATGTAGGATTGTTATTTAAGAGCAAACCTCTTGCTGGATCAGCCTTAAGATATCTAAGGACATGGAGAGCAGCATCCAAATGAGGTTGTCTGGGATCTGATATAAACTGACTAAGATGTTGAACTGAAAAGGAAAGATCAGGTCTAGTGTTGGTGAGAAAATTTAACTTGCCAACCAATTGCCTGTACAAGGAAGGATATGAAACCGGAGAACCAGTATTGTGGAGTAATTTGACATTAAGATCTAAAGGACTAACAACAGGACTGGAGTCAGTAGAATCAAAAGATTGAAGTAGTTCCATAGCAAACTTCCTTTGAGATATGATAACTCAATTAGGAACATGAGTAAATTCCAAGCCCAAGAAATAATGGAGTGGACCTAAATCTTTGATTTTGAAGGTGGAATCAAGAAACTGTTTGACAGAATGAATTTCACTCAAATCATTTCCTACTACAAGAATATCATCAACATAAACTGCTAGAAAAACAACAGAAGTACCAGTTTTCTTGTAGAACAATGAATAATCATTTTTAAAAGTAACATAATCCTTGGACAAAAGAGCAAGACTCAACTTTGAATGCCATTCCCTAGAGGCTTGTCTAAGCCCATACAAGGATTTAATGAGTTCGCAGACCAAGGTTGGATCAGAAAGGAAAAGACCAGGTGGAGGTTTCATGTAAATATCCTCATGTAAATCACCATAGAGAAAGGCATTATTTACATCTAATTGTGACATATGCCATCCTTTATTTACAGCAGTAGAAACAAGGGATCTAATAGTAGTCATTTTGACAACTGGTGAAAAGGTTTTAGTGAAATCAATACCTTATCTTTGTGTAAAACCCTTCACTACTAATCTGGCTTTATACCTCTCAATAGAACCATCAACATGATGTTTGATTTTGAATACCCATTTAGAAGATATAGCTTTCTTTCCAGGTGGTAAAGGAACCAATTTCCAAGTATTATTTGATTCTAAGGCAGAAAATTCATTAGCAATTGCTTGTTGCCATTCTGGAAATTGAACAGCTTCATTGTAAGTGGTTGGTTCAGGGACAGGTTGTAAAGTAAGTTGACTAGAATTGCAACAAGTGACTGAAGGGGCAGAAGCTACAGGATGAGTACAGAAAGATGTTAAAGTGCAAGCACAAGTAGATGTATGACACTGTTTAGTGAGAGGGTGAACAAAATCTTCCAAATAGGATGGTAACTTATGTTGTCTGGTAGATTTTCTTGGGGGAACAGTAATAGGAGGAATATCAGAATGTGACATATCAATAGCAATAATATTGTCAGATGATGAGGAATGTGGAAAATCTGAATGCACTAGAAGCACAGAATCAGAAACATTATGGGGTATAGATGTATCAGGTACTGACAGAGGAAGAAAAAGATGAGAAGAGGTATTGAGGAATGGAAAAATTGTTTCAATATTCAGGAATTTATATGCTTTCTTGCCAAAAGAAAAAGGAAAATGACAAAAATGATATGATCCGAACAAAATTCATTCCGACTGTTCCAATACCAAACACAAATCTAGGGTTCCAATAAAAAATCCAACGATATTCGTCTCTAAAATTTAGGGTCGACTACTCATATATTAAGGTATGCTTGAACTCCACAAAAACATCGTATCACTTCACTCAGTTTAGCTTGAGAATCGATTGAAGATGATGAATTGCTCAAATCCATTGATTGTAGATGCTTAATTGATTCTAGATTGGTGCTTGAACCCTAGTTTGTATTAAGCCCCAAACTGAACATCCGTTATTTTTATATTACAACCGGGTTATATATACAAATATAGATATACACCACGTCATCAAGACACATCATCAAAATAGTATACGCTGGCCAATCATTTAACGAAATGTTAATTTTAAAATTTGAGAGAACGTTAGTGATATGAACAAATAAGTTTATAGTTCAGTGGTTGGTGTCTAAAAGTATATAAAGTTTAGTGATAAAAAAATTCATTTTCCCTTATAACAATTGTACGTCAGCAGGCCCATGGCAAAATTAATGCTTTGAAATGATTTTTTTATCACCCAATTTTAAATCACTGAATTATAAACTTATTCGTTTATATCACTAACGTTACTCTCGGATTTTAAAATTAACATTTTGTCAAGTTACTTATCCACGTGTTAAAAGTTCAATACGGGCTGCTGACTCATTGGCTGATTATTAAAACAAAAAAAAGGAAAAAAAATGACTGGAATCATATGATTAGAACAAAATACACTTCAAAACAAAATAAATCCCGACTATTTATCTCTAAACACAAATCCAAACACAAAGCTAGGGTTTCAATCAAAATCCAAAGATGCTCATCATCGTCACTTGCCTCTTCGACGATCCCTTCATGGAGAGTCATGACGGGTTGATATGATTCCATCATAAGGGCTCCAGGAACCGGATCCACTTGTATTCCCATGTTATGAAAGTAATCGTCTGGGAGCTCTTTAATGGATATCATATTGCAACTGCTCTTCCTAGTTCTTTCAATGTCTTCCATCACAATGTCATTTGGGGCAGGCTTATTGCCCCTTTCAGCTGAGCGAAGAGCTTTGTTATAGCATTCTCGTGAATCATACTGGATGCCCCTTACACATCCGATCCCACTGGGGGTTAGGAAATTCATGGAGAGGTGGTAGATGGATGTCACTACCCTCATCTCCTTGAGAATGGGCCTCCCCAAAATTGAATTATAGGCAGAGGGTTGATCAACAACCATGAAGTCCGCGACCTGTGTGGTAACAAAGGGTTCATCACCCAAAGTAACAGGGAGCCTAATAAGACCTTTTATACTGACTGTAGCCCCAGTGAATCCGTAGAGATGTCCCATAGTGGGAGTGAGTACTTGTCCAGAAGTCCCATCTTTTGATAGACTTCATAGGTGAGAACATTTACAGCGCTTCCATTATCCACGAGAACCCTATAGATGTTTTGAGTTCCGATTCTGAATTGGACAACCAGGGCATCTGAGTGAGGGTGATGAACCCATTTTGCATCCTCTTCTGTGAACATGATATTAGTGTCCTCTCCATTGAAAAGTTTAGGGGGCCTTTCCTGCAAGTGATTCACATTAGTGAGGGGGTTACCCTTGGCCTCACGGGCATATCTATCCCGGGCTTTATTGTTTTCTCCTCCAATATGGGGGCCTCTCATAATAACATGAATGCTTCATTCACGAGTGGTTCTGGGAGGAGAATTTTGTGCCTCGTCGGTGGGAGGAGGAACCTCGCTAAATCCTAGGCCTTTGTTTCTGCCAAATTTTTGACCTAACGTACCACCCAATCAGTTAACTTTCCATCCTGAATGAGGTCTTCGATCTAGTCTTTGAGATGTCTACAATCTGCAGTATCGTGTCCCTGTTGTTCAAGGAAAGCACAATACCGTATAGCATCCTTTATCCCATAAGGGCCCATCGGTGGAGGTCACTTGAACAAGCCTTTAGCTGAATTAATTGCATAAATGTGGTCGATAGGAGCGACCAAATGAGTATACCTGGTGTCTCGTCTTTCTTCTGATCGAAAGCGATCCCGCCCCCGTGGCTTTGGGCTCTCACTGCGATCCCGGTCATCTCTCTTGGGGCTTTACGGTGCCTTGCTCTTACTCCCTTTACCATTACTTCCATTGCTATTACATTCATTATTTTTTTGAGGTCTTGCATAGACTTCTCAATCCACTTAAAAGGCTTAGCCTGAGAATAGAATTCAGTTAGAGTGTGAGGGGTTTTGGCTTGTAAACTTTTCCAGAATTTGGTTCCTTCTTTAAGCCCGGCTATCAAGAAATTTTTTACAGCCTCTTCGTTGGCACCTCTCACTCTAGGGACCTCTGCATTGAATCTCTTAAAGTATTCCTAGAGGGTCTCCCCCTCTCTTTGTTTGATGTTGGCGAGAGAGTAGCAACATGTGGGGAGTACAACATAGAAGATTGGAACTTCTTGATGAAGATGTCCGCAAGTTGCTCCTAAGAATCAATGTTAACATGTGTCCCAAACTTAGAGAACCATTGTTGGGAACTACCCCTTAATGAGGCTGCAAACAATCTGCAGCGTGCGAGCGTAGAAACCTGATACACCTCCATCTCAGTGTTGAATCGAATCAGGTACTCGGCGGGATCGGCCTCCCCATTGAAAGTCAATTCGTTATTGGTCCTGAATACCGGAGGGAGAGGGGTGGACCTGATCTCCACAGTGAAAGGAGAGATCGCAACCAAGTGATGAGGAGTTACAGCCTTTTCAGTTCCCATCTTAGTTATCAGCTTCCTGAGATTCTCTATTTTGAGATTCCCTACTTTGGCATCCTCTCGATCCCAATTACTAGCATGTTGGGAGAGTGCCTTTTTGTGAGAGCTAGATTCCTCCTGATCATATTTGCGATCATGCTTCTTGTGATACTTGGGAGGAGGCTTCTTATGGTACTTGGGAGGAGGCTTCCCTGAGGGGCCGCGACGAGGGGACCACTCCCTCTCCTTATGTAGGGAGGAGGGTCGTTCGTGAGCCGCACTCGGGGTTCATTTCTCGTCTTAGATCTTTTTTAACTTGAGCCTTAGGTCATGTTGGGATAATTGTTTTCCCATTCGATCATAGACATTGGTTGCTATCAACTCGGAGGGGAGACCCTCCTACAGTGGTTCCAACTTGTGTCTCAAGTCATGCTGGGATAGCTGCTTTCCCAGTCGATCGAAGACACTAGTAGTTACCAATTCAGAGGAACCAGGCTCGTGTTGCGATCCCTTTCCTGTTTTGGGATCCTATTCATATGTTTCTACCCAGTCCTCTTGGGTTTCTTCGGTAGCATCTTCGTCAAAGTCGCTTAGTAACTTTTTTGAAGTAGTCTTCAGATTTTTCCTCTTCTTCCTTTTAGCATTGCGAGATTCTCCCTTCTGCTATTCTACCTTGTTTATCCTGTCATTGAAAGCTATCATGCGATCCCCAAGGGTTTTGAGGTAATCCATGACCTCCTTATTAGCCCCCTGTCCGGTAGGGGTAGTTGTTACCTTGTTGGCGTCCCCCTCCTGATTGATGGGGGTTTCCCTACTCGTGTGATCTCCTGGTTTATCACTGGGTTTATTCACTCCGTTTTTATTCGAGCGACTCATCCTTCTCCCTTAGATGACTAAAAAGCCCCTCCTTCTAGCGCCAATTGTTAACGAGAGAATTTGGTTAATAGTATTTTGGAGGTTTGCTGGATTAACGGAGCAAAATACGGTGATTCCCCAAAGAAAGCGAAGAACACGGGACGAAAGTTGATGAATTTTGTAGCTGATCTTGTTAGTTGATTCGAAGAACACTAGAGAAAAAGTGTTTATTCTCTCTTGCATCAAACTGTCCAATTCTCCTGAACAAGAGGCCTACGTACCCTTTTATAGTGGTTCAAGCCACACGTAGTTCTTTGTCAACAAGTTATCTAGATGTGCTAGGGTTTTGTATGATCCATTAAGGCCCAAGTCATGACGACTGTGGAGACCGTGAGTAAGCCCATTACTGACCATGGCCCAAGCATATGTAGCTATGAGAGGCTGTCATGGAGTTAGGGTAAAGTAATTTATATGATGATGAGAGACCCCGTATGGAACTCGCATGCGACCCCTTAGAGTCTGGCTATGCGATGCAAGCCCAGGGATAGTACATGCGGTTGTTGATAGCCTGGCCATGCATTATAACGATGCCTACCTATTCGACCCCTTGAGGCCTAGCCATAGGCCTTTAAATTGTAAAGAGAATTGGCAATATTCAAACGAAGCGATCCCAAAGCTAGGATCGCATATGACCTTCTTCCTGAGTAGCTATGACTGATAACGATACAAAACCCTTGCTGATGCATGAGTGTAGCAAAATAACGACAAATGCGATCCCATAGCCAGGATCACATACGACCTCGTTGATAATAGCGTGAAGTGTTCTATCCCTGAAATGGACAGCGATACGATCATTGGATAAGGATCGCGATTCCCTTGATTGACACTTGAATGATGTTCGTAGTAAATATGAAGTGTTTATGTGATTGCGGAACTCATTTCTCCGTGATTGAAGCATGTAACATAATCTAATTTCAAGAAATGAGCTTTCAGTAGTTCGTTGGGTCTGCTTAGGGGCCATGTCCATTTTTTAGCATAACATACATCATCTGTAACAACCACGCGCAATAAACCTGCATATTTTGGGAAAATCGCAAAACGTGAATGGTCACGGGATGAAATTTTAGATACCTCTATTTTACGATTTGGTGGCGGATACATATGTTGCCCAGTAAATAACAATTGTAGAAGGGGGGTTGAATACAATTGTATAAGATTATCGACTTAATAAATTATGTATCACAGATATGTAAGAATAATAACAGCTTTATTAAATCTGATATAAAATTGTTACAAACTCTCTCAAGAAATTCTGATGTTCTTGAGAGCTTCTAGGTTACAAAAATACTCGTGTATGTGATCGATATAAATCGAAACCTAAACTGTGTTTATATAATACACAGCTTCTCTATCAATTACATGATAAGTCCTAATCAATTACAAAGATTGAAACCTATCCTAAATTGATAGCTTCATTACTATAAATAAGGAACCGACAAAATAAACTTTCTTATTTAACTAGACTCCAAATATAACTCTAAGTAGGAATCCTGATCAGCTTCCAGTCCTGATGATCAATCCTGATCCCAGTCCTGATATAAATCATGATGATAATCCTGATACTGACACTAGAGCAAATACTGATGACCATGCAATACTGATGACGTCAGCAATCCTGATCAGTTGAGTCTAGATCCTGACGATCATTGAATCCTGATCTAACAACATATCTTTAAAATCACAAAAGTCAAACCGCAACCGGCAACCGCATTAATATCTTATTTTACTTAATATATACATAATTATATATAAATTATTAGAATTATATGTATATTTAAATATTTAAACTATGTATGTAACAATTTTGTCGATTTGTAATCAAGAGTCATAATTTAACATATTAAATTGTACTTTCTTTGTCCCATCTATTTATTTACATTTTCCTTTTTTGGATGTCTAACTCAATTCTTTATATTTCAAAAAATTTGAAAAATTGTAAAATTTTGAAATATTAAAATTAACCGCATCCAATATTTTCCTCCACTACACTCACTTTATATAATAAATATTGACTAATTCCACTAATTTGCTCACTTTTTTTACTTTTTGCCCCTGATTTACACTTTTTGTTAATCTACATGCCCGACCCAAATATGAAGAATTGGATTAGACGAAGGGAGTATTTAATTAGCTCATGGTCCCAAGGCTCCTGATCAAGGTCAAGTAAACTAAATGTATAGTGCTTGATGTATTATATTTCTTACAACTACATTAGTGGTTGAACTGCCAAGACACCAATTATACGGGTCAATATGATTGTTTCTTTTGCTAATGGAATAACTACAAATGAAGATGTCGGAAAATTGCAAGTTGCTGTTTGGTTCAATTTTTACCCTGCACCAAATCAAACCGCGTACACCCCTAATAATCACAACTATTTCATCTCAAATAAATACGATTTGATATAATAGATATCCTTATCATTGCTCAATAACATCTACATTCATAAATGTGTAAAATTAGGTTTAATTAAGAGGATATACAAAAATTAAAATAACAAACATTTTAACTTCGAAATCAACGTAGAAAAGTATATGCATATGTACATATATAGATAAATATACCAACGCAGGCGAGATAATGGGTGAAGACGTGAGATGTCTCCAAGAGAGCTACAATTGCTCATTAGTCATAATTGCCCATTCAACTAAGATGGGTCGCTCATTAGTCATAATTAATTTTTACTTTTTACTCTATGCAAATTTGTAATCATCTTTTGTAACTTTTTTTTTTCAATTTTTATATTAGTTATTTTCTAATATTTCTGTTTTTATTTATACCCTGTTAAGCAGTACTAGTTTTTTTTCTTTTACATACCAATATGAGTACGTATGTCTTAAAGATGAGTTGAGAAAGAAACAATTAGATCACACAAATTTACTGTTTAAGTACTTAGCCATTAATACATCATATTTATATTGACATTTAGTATGCAGTAACTTAAAATTGACATTAAAACTCTAAGTATATAAGGGGTGAGACTTTCTTAAAATTTTATTTCTAAGAATTATTAACAATGACTTTTACAAAGTTCATCGTTGTATTTCTCATTCTCCTTCCTTTCATTGCTGCAACGTCCAATCCAGAGAGCCCAACGTCAAGCAGTGTCATAGGTAAAAATTTCGCATTGTACCATTAATAAATAATGTTTTTCGTTAAATTTTTTTCATGATAACTAACTTATAATATTATCTATATCGAATATATTATATTTAATTTAACTGAAGAAGTTATGTTATTTTTCTTCTACAGATGCCAGACCAAGTAATTGTAATCGACCATGTGATTTATTATATACGTCCGGTGACTGCAACAGAGACTGCATAATACAGCGAAAGCAAAAAGGTGGTTCTTGTCAATTGTACAACAATGTGTTATATTGTTGTTGTACATAATGAATTACATTAAGTTATATTATCCACTTTTAATTTAATTATATGAATAAATAATAAAATTAGTTATTTCTGTCATCTTAATTAAAGTTCTTTTCGTAGATTATCAAATCATCTATGTCAACTAACATGGTTCGATCTTTACATCACTGCAAAAAAACAAGGTTATTTGCAACAAATTTTTATACTGAATCCAATGTAGATGGTCTTAAGCTATGCTAAATGGTCAAATTATGACGAGAAAATACAAAATTTTATTATTCTAGCATACTGAGAAATTAATTCATACATACCAATATAAACAAGTCACATATATATATATAATACAATTACATGTGGAACAAAAGAGACCAAGTAATGTCCAAGTCACATCAAATATCTTTAGGCACCCATAAGGCTAGGCGAAACAAAGTCAAGAACGACAAATCTCTTCATGATATACAAATCCATTTTGCAAGTTCGTTATTACGGGTAGTTCCTACAAAGGTTAGAAACTAATGATATATACAATACTTGAATTTTCGGATGCTACATAGTTGATTCTCATCCTTTGGAGACTAGCTACGAGCATAATAGGATAATCCATGGACAAAAGACACAGATTTCGAAGCATCAACAATATTATTTGGACAGGGTGGCTGATAATCATATTCATCACCACATCCCATGGTCGAATCACACTCATCTACAACCAAGGTCTCCACACTCCGACCATTAGCACTTATATTAATTTTTTAATCATAAGTCTTCGTTATACCATCCAGTAGATAGTGCCCAACGGTGTGTCATCATCGTGGTAATGCATGGTTATCACATTCTAATGGACCGCCACCATCTTCCCCCTTCTGGAAACTGTTCAGAGTTAAAGTTGCTTTGGTATTATATTGATCGGTCACACGAGGTGAACATGTGTAAGTTGGGTCCACAAATAACTAGTGTACTAATGTAAATAACCTTGTACGTATGTATTTTATAACAACGAAAAATGAATTTTTTTATCACTGAACTTTATATACTTTTAGAAACCAACCACTGAACTATAAACTTATTTGTTTATATCACTAACGTTACTCTCGAATTTCAAAATTAGCATTCCGTTAAAAAATCAGTGACGAATGTTAAGCTATTTATCCACGTGTAAAAATTTCAACACGTGGATGCTGACTCAATGGCTGATTATTAAAACAAAAAAAAAGAAAAAGGAAAATGACAAAAATGATATGATCCGAACAAAATTCATTCCGACTGTTCCAATACCAAACACAAATCTAGGGTTCCAATAAAAAAATCCAACGATATTCGTCTCTAAAATTTAGGGTCGACTACTCATATATTAAGGTATGCTTGAACTCCACAAAAGCATCGCATCACTTCACTCGGTTTAGCTTGAGAATCGATTGAAGATGATGAATTGCTCAAATCCATTGATTGTAGATGCTTAATTGATTCTAGATTGGTGCTTGAACCCTAGTTTGTATTAAGCCCCAAACTGAACAATTGTACGTCAGCAGGCCCATGGCAAAATTAATGCTTTGAAATGATTTTTTTATCACCCAATTTTATATACTTTTAGAAACTAATCACAGAATTATAAACTTATTCGTTTATATCACTAATGTTACTCTCGGATTTTAAAATTAACATTTGGTTAAAAATTCAGTAACGGATGTCAAGTTACTTATCCACGTGTTAAAAGTTCAATACGGGTTGCTGACTCATTGGCTGATTATTAAAACAAAAAAAGGAAAAAAAAATGACTGGAATCATATGATTAGAACAAAATACACTTCAAAACAAAATAAATCCCGACTAATTGTCTCTAAACACAAATCCAAACACAAATCTAGGGTTTCAATCAAAATCCAAAGATGCTCATCATCGTCACTTGCCTCTTCGACGATCCCTTCATGGAGAGTCATGACGGGTTGATATGATTCCATCATAAGGGCTCCAGGAACCGGATCCACTTGTATTCCCATGTTATGAAAGTAATCGTCTGAGAGCTCTTTAATGGATATCATATTGCAGCTGCTCTTCCTAGTTCTTTCAATGTCTTCCATCACAATGTCATTTGGGGCAGGCTTATTGCCCTTTTCAGCTGAGCGAATAGCTTTGTTATAGCATTCTCTTGAATCATACTGGATGCCCCTTACACATCCGATCCCACTGGGGGTTGGGAACTTCATGGAGAGGTGGTAGATGGATGTCACTACCCTCATCTCCTTGAGAATGGGCCTCCCCAAAATTGCATTGTAGGCAGACGGTTGATCAACAACCATGAAGTCCACGACCTGTGTGGTAACAAAGGGTTCGTCACCCAAAGTAACAGGGAGCCTAATAAGACCTTTTATACTGACTGTAGCCCCAGTGAATCCGTAGAGATGTCCCATAGTAGGAGTGAGTACTTGTCCAGAAGTCCCATCTTTTGATAGACTTCATAGGTGAGAACATTTACAGCGCTACCATTATCCACGAGAACCCTATAGATGTTTTGAGTTCCGATTCTGAATCGGACAACTAGGGCATCTGAGTGAGGGTGATGAACCCATTTTTCATCCTCTTCCGTGAACATGATATTAGTGTCCTCTCCCTTGAAAAGTTTAGGGGGCCTTTCCTGCAAGTGATTCACATTAGTGAGGGGGTTACCCTTGGCCTCACGGGCATATCTATCCCGGGCTTTATTGTTTTCTCCTCCAATATGGGGGCCTCCCATAATAACATGAATGCTTCCTTCACGGGTGGTTCTGGGAGGAGAATTTTGTGCCTCGTCGGTGGGAGGAGGAACCTCGCTAAATACTAGGCCTTTGTTTCTGCCAAATATTTTGACCTCACGTACCACCCAATCAGTTAACTTTCCATCCTGAATGAGGTCTTCGATCTGGTCTTTGAGTTGTCTACAATCTGCAGTATCGTGTCCCTGTTGTTCAAGGAAAGCACAATACCGTCTAGCATCCTTTATCCCATAAGGTCCCATGGGTGGAGGTCGCTTGAACAAGCCTTTAGCTGAATTAATTGCATAAATATGGTCGATAGGAGCGACCAGGTGAGTATACCTGGTGTCTCGTCTTTCTTCTGATCGAAAGCGATCCCGCCCCCGTGGCTTTGGGCTCTCACTGCGATCCCGGTCATCTCTCTTGGGGATTTCCGGTGCCTTGCTCTTACTCCCTTTACCATTACTTCCATTGCTATTACCTTCATTATTTTTTTGAGGTCTTGCATAGACTTCTCAATCCACTTAAAAGGCTTAGCCTGAGAATAGAATTCAGTTAGAGTGTGAGGGGTTTTGGCTTGTAAACTTTTCCAGAATTTGGTTCCTTTTTTAAGCCCTGCTATCAAGAATTTTTTTACAGCCTCTTCGTTGGCACCTCTCACTCTAGGGACCTCTACATTGAATCTCTTAAAGTATTCCTAGAGGGTCTCCCCTCTCTTTGTTTGATGTTGGCGAGAGTAGCAATAGGTGGGGAGTACAACATAGAAGATTGGAACTGCTTGATGAAGATGTCCGCAAGTTGCTCCTAAGAATCAATGTTAACATGTGTCCCAAACTTAGAGAACCATTGTTGGGAACTACCACTTAGTGAGGCTGCAAACAATCTGCAGCGTGCGAGGGTAGAAACCTGATACACCTCCATCTCAGTGTTGAATCGAATCAGGTACTCGGCGGGATCGGCCTCCCCATTGAAAGTGTAACACCCCCAGATCCGGGGTCAGGAATCTGGGTAGTCACGCTCCATCAATGATACAATAACTGCATTACTTACAACATTCTCATAATACAACTCCAAAAACCCCAATCACTTACGCACACACACACACACAAGTTATAGCCTTGGAAATGAGCAACAATAATCAACATTTGTTATTACAACCCAAATGTACTATCCAGGATCTCATCTATTATTTACAACCTCTACCTGAAGTTACAATAATAGACCTCACAATTCTATACAAGGTTTAGTAATACAAACCCACTCAAAATAATTCTCACTAATTCAAGCTGCAACTATTCTGCTCACACCGACAGTATCCATCCTGCATCAACTAACTCCAGGGTGGTCTCTCCATTCCCTTGCTCTCGTAACACGAGGTGGATTCGGCAATGTTTTCCTCATGCTGAAAGATTTAATAAAGCAAGAATGAGCTAATAGTGCTCAGCAAGAAATCTATCCCAGTTTAAATCTTTAAACCTTTTAGGGAGATAATCCATATGGGATCAAAGCTTTTATCACTACTAGGGTCTAACCCCAAAATAGTATACCGTTTAAAATACCGTATGACTTATAATCATACTCATATACTCTTCGTAAATCCTTTAGGAAATCCTGGTATCAGTATGGTAAACCAAGACTCAAGACATATCTTTTTAAAATAGAGGTTAACATTAGAATCAAGGCTTAAAGCCTATTTATTGATTCAAAATACCATACAGTTCAATATCTTTATAACCACATGCTACGCATTAAACGGATAAAATACTAGTATAACATAAAAGATGAAGTTACGAGGAAAATTAATATAATGATTCCGTAACCCAAAATCCACTTATGCATATATAATCTGAGTAAGGTTTCATCAGAGTCATAACCCATAAAGTAAAAGATGAAGTTGCAAGGATTTATTATAACTTCATTTTTGAACACTTTTCAACCCCCTGCCAACATGATCGGTAAACCTGAACCAAGGGTGTTATCCTTAGTCCCTTTCAATACATGTTGCAGAATTATCCAAATTGGATGATGAACCAATACTGGAGTAATCACCGCGCCAGTTGTCCCAACCTCACTATGATCAGTAGCAGGTCGTACAACTAAAAATGTTTTCTACATGTAGATGGAAGAACACGACAGCCTGACATTGTCTACCGCCTTTCTGGATCTCCCCGGCCCATTTGGGGCAATAAAAATTGATGGGTCGGCGCGACTCGACCTCTTACACTGCTCCTAGTTCGGATGAAATCCATGACTCTGAAACGCAAAGATCGTTCCCCTTTCCCCAAGTGTAATACTTGTTGATACGACTCCACTAAGTAGTTATATCTAGGTTGGAAAGGAAGATTCTCCAATATTTCCCAAGCTATTGCTTGTTAATGGATATCGACTTGTTTCATCAATTTACCCCTCGATCGTTGAGGTGGTAACACAACATTTGACTTGCAGCAATTAAATTGCCCCGAGAAAATATCTGTCCCCTGACAGTTTTGAGTTGAGAGTTTAAAATGAGTAGCAGTCACTTAAATCAGGTTTCCCATATTTTTGGTAGTTGAGCGAGTATTTAAATTCTCTTAAAAGATAGATTTAAATGGAAAAACAGTGTTTGGGAACCTCCCCTTGATTTAAAATAATTAATAATACTGCTTAGAATATCCTTCATAGGTATTGAAGGTCGAGGGTAAACCTCAAATAATATAACTCATGTTAAAACGTGTTATAAGTATTTAATAAATAATCGAATAATATTTATTAAGTAAATAAACTTTAAACGAATATTCAAAAATAATATTCATTATATAAATAATGATTGAATGAATATTCAAAATAATATTCATTAAATAAATAAGGATTAAATGAATATTCAAAATAATATTCATTAAATAAATAAGGATTAAATGAATATTGAAAATAATATTCATTAAATAAATAAGGATTAAATGAATATTCAAAATAATATTCATTAAATAAATAAGGATTAAATGAATATTCAAAATAATATTCATTAAATAAATAATCATCGAATAACAGTTACCCGATATCTTTATCGGAAAAATAACCTTTAACATATACAGAAAATATAACTACTTCCGGTCTAAAGAATAAAATCATACGCCCTTTACCTAGGGCATTTATAAAAACCTGGCTTCTAACTAATATCCCATATTTAGCTTAGAAGCCCATAATTAAATCATAACCTCGAGTATCACTATATATAGCAGTTCGAAGACAAGCATGCAATTTATATATCGCAATGTACTTGGGAATAAAACATGTATACTTCTCATTTGCATATCATATATGAAAGCATTTTATTATCACAACAACAGTAAGCATAGGTTTCGAAAACTTGCATCAACAGGAATTAAATATTTTGATAAGTAGAATATAGTACGCTCTACATCGTAGAGCCTCGTGTACTCCAGTTTATATCTATATCGATAAATAGCATTTGAACAACCGTTCAGCATTTGAAAGCTTATACGATAAGTAAAACAGTTCGTGCATTTGTAGCAGTCATATCACAACAACAACAGTTTTAAAAAAAATATAGTCGAATGCTAGAGCTTCGGGTTTTGAGAAACTTGCACGATACTTGTTACAAAGAGTACACATAACATTTGAATAACCTTATACATTTGAAAATATACCTACTCTGAACAATAGAGTAAGGTTTTAGTAAACTTGCCTGGAAATCCCGAAGTAGCAATAAGTCTTAGGTTGGTCCAGTAATCTAGAATCAACACAAGGTTCAAGATTAATAACTTAAACACTTTCACCATACTAAGTATATACTATCTCAAGTACAAAGTCCATTTTCAAGTTAACTCCTTAAGAACTTCTACTCGAGCATGCTCGCTCACGCATTTTTATAAAATTGAAATTTAATCCTTTTAGCACGAAATCTTTTCGAGGATCTTCCTAAACATACCTATCATGTTATCACAAAGTTTCACATTTTATTATGACCTCTAAGTGGTTCGATCATAGCCTCAAAGTTGACTAAGTGGCACGGTTTGGTTTTACGAACGCCTTACACTAAAACACATGTTTCTCCTAAACCGTAAATCGTAATGACATGATTCTTGCGCTCACGTAAACTAGAAACAAAGATCTACACACTCATGTTCATCATTGAACCAAAAGAGGCAGTTAGGGTTTCGGATTCTAGGCAGTTTTTAGCGTTACCGAAAATCGGGCATTACGTCGGCTTAAAACTTAACATTTCCGAGATTCAAATCTCATTCCAATTCACCACCAATCATCATACACATCAATTAAAACACTTAAAGTCCAATATCAATCTCAAACCGAGCCAAACCAGTTGGTATCACATTCAAAATCCATCCACAACTCATCTAACAACTAAACAAACTACATAATCCACTTACTCATGACCTTAACAATACATTCATGCTTCCATCTTTCAATTATAAACATAAAACTCAACAAAACACTATTCATCATCTTCTTAAACTAAATAAAAGATCATGCTAGAGATGGTGGGTGTTGGAGATGTTACCTTAGATGCGAAGAGCTTGGAAAGGGCTTCGATTCGAGTGGTAGAACGCGAGAAACAAGCAAGCAAGCATTCCATCTTCTTCTTCTTCTTCTTCCATTCGTTTTTTTCATCAAGAAATGGGGAGAGAGAGCTCAGATCTGATTCAAGGGTGTTTGTGGAAGTTTTGGGTGGTTTTTGTTTTAATTACAAAGCTTGTCCAAGAAGCTTGATACATGTATACACATATATCACAAATATCTATCTTACTTTACCAAAATACAATCCAACCCCTCATCTTTGGTTAAGTTTACAAGCTTCTTCCACACACATTCTTAATACATATATTCTTCTTTAATTCCTAAGTTATAATACGTCCAAAGTTACTCCTTCAAGCGGATTTTTGATTCTCGTTTTCGTTTGCGATTTCTGACTATGCGATTAGTAACCGTTTATTATTCCTGAACTTCCTCTGAAATATAGGATCAATCGGAGACTATAAAATTTTACTATTCACCTTAGAGTACTATTCATCAATGTTACTATTCATCCTTGTTTTTGTTTCTCTTGAAACGATTCAAAAATATTTCCTAAAAAGAGCGAATAAAACTCTACGCGATCCTCGCAGTGAATAGTAACTATTCACTATTCGTCCTAACAATCGAATACTTAATTAAAATGGTTCGAGCTTGAATCTTGGAATATAAATGGGATTTATATACTCTCATTTGTGTCGCCTTGTTCTGTTACCGCTTCAATCTCATTGAACGCTCGCAAGGTGTTAGGAATATGTTGTTCTTGATGATAATTATAAAAACACTTAGTAGATTTTGTATTAAGTCATTTTGTAACTGTCAACGGAATGGCATGCTCTGCAGTGTTTCGTTGACAGGAAGCTCATCAACGGAATGAGTGTTGTAGCAATTGCACTGTACAATACTTCACAGTTTGATATGCATTTGATGTATGTATTAGATAGGTTTCCTAAGTCATGTTGACTAAGTACTAGATAGGCAAAATAGGTTGGTTAATTATAAGTATATCATGCCTTGTAATTTTGCCTAAGTGAAGACATGTCAACGGTATGAAGATTACTCTATCAACGAAACAAGGATACACCATCAACGGAATGAAGAATAAAGCTATCAACGAAATACATTCTCCTGCCATCAACGGATCATTATTGCTCTTCTGTATAGTTGACAAAGTGATAGTGACAGCTTTCTGACAGATCAAAAGGAGATGTAGAAGTGTGCATTTGCATTGGGAGCCATTAAAATGGTCACTGGAAATAAGGAAACATTCCAATTCCCAATTAGGTTCTTGAGTGGGATCAGAATAAGCATGAAGACAAAAGACAAGGATCTCCAAGGACCACTGGACAAAAGGAATGAAAAGCAAGCTATTGGCGGTTATCTTTAGTGTACTTAAGTGTAACCAAAAATAGTATTGTAAACTTGGGAATATATAACCAAGTGTAGCAGTTAAAATAAAAACAAGAGAAGAAAAACAAATAGATTGTATTAGCTATTTTTGAGAGCATTTCTTCTCTACAAATCTAGTAACTGAGCAGCTGTGTACATTTGTATCACAGATTATTTCCGAAATAAAAACACTTCAGTTGGATCATCAAACAATCCAACTGAATTATTTATATCTTGTGTTTTTACTTATTCAGTTCAGTTTTATTTATAAGTGTTTTAAGTTCAAGAAAATATCAAGAATTGTATTCAACCCCCCCTTCTACAATTCTGTTAGGTCATTTGGGATTAACAATTGGTATCAGAGCAAGCTTCTAACAAACAAGAAGTTTAAAGATCAAGACCAAAACAGAAACCATGGTGAAGAAGGATGCAGGTGTGAAGATACCAGTTCTTGATAAGGACAATTACTTTCACTGGAAAGTAAAGATGCATTTACATCTCATGTCTATGGACGAGAGGTATGTAGACTACATTGAGAAAGGTCCACACGTTCCCATGAAGTTTGCATCTAGAGTTGGACTGCCAGATGATGCTCCTGATATGGAAATTCCAAAACTTGTCTCAGAATGGACTATTGAAGATGTTGCAGAAGTCCATAAAGATAAAAGAACCATGAACATTCTGTTTAATGGTTTGGAGCAAGAGATGTTTGACAATGTCATAAACTGTACAACCTCCAAAGAAGTATGGGACACTGTCAGAACACTATGTGAAGGAACTGAGCAAGTAAGGGAGAACAAAATGCAACTCCTTATACAACAATATGAGCACTTTCACTTTAAAGCTGGTGAAACCCTAAATGACACGTTTAGTAGGTTTCAAAAGCTTCTGAATGGATTAAAGTTGTATGGGAGAATCTACCAAACTAAGGATTCAAACCTTAAATTTCTAAGAGCTCTTCCAAAAGAATGGAAGCCTATGACTGTTTCTCTAAGAAACACTCAAGAGTACAAAGATTACACTCTTGAAAGGCTGTATGGAATATTAAAGACATATGAGTTGGAAATGGAGCAAGATGAAGAAATTGAGAAGGTACAGAAGAAGGGTGGATCTATTGCATTGATTGCATCTGTGAACCAACTGGAAGATGACAATGAGGAAGCTGCAAAAGCCACAACTAGTCGAGCTAGTTGTAGAAGTGATGTTAACAAGGGAAAAGGCAAGATGACAGAGGAAGAAGAATCAGAACCAGCCAACTTGGATGACTTAGATGAGATTGATGAACACATTGCTTTTCTGTCAAGAAAATTCTCTAAGTTCAAGTTCAAGAGAAACTCAGAAGCAAGGCCACCAAGGAGAGACTTTCAACCTAACAAAAGTAACTGGATTGAAAAGTCTAAATCTAAATGTTTCAATTGTGGAATGCTTGGTCACTTTGCTGGAGACTGCAGAAAGCCCAAGATTGAGAAGGGCAACAGGAAATTTGAGCCTGTTGATTATAAAAAGAAATACTTTGAACTTCTCAAGCAAAAATAAAAGGCTTTCATGTCTCAGGAGTATGATTGGGCTGGTAATGGTGAAGATTCTGATGATGATGTTGAGTATGTCAACTTGGCTCTTATGGCTAACAATCATGAGCAGGAAGCAAGCTCCTCAAGCAACCAGGTAACAATTACTAATCTTTCTGAGCTTTCTAAAGAGGAATGCGATAGTGCAGTAAATGAAATGTCTACTGTACTATACAATCTGCGTGTTACTCTTAAATCACTTACCAAGGAGAATTCAAGGATTAAAGAATCAAATCTGCTCTTAAGTGATAGAAATGCCATGTTAGAAGCACAACTCATTGAGTTTGAGAAAATGAGATGTGTTAGTAGGGATGCTAAGCTGGAACTTGAGAAAGTATTAAAGAGGGAAGAAATTCTTAAAACACAACTAGAGATAGAACAGAGTGTGATTGAAAAATGGAAAGATTCCAGGAATGTTGCTAGCAACATCATTAATGTTCAAGGTATGGAATCTTTCTGTGAGCAATCATGGAAAAAGAACAAGGAGAAACTAGGGTATGTTGTTGAAACCTTAGAATCAGAATCAGAGTCAACAAACAACAATGATCATCTGTTGAAGGTTGATACGTCAACGGAATGCAATGTTTCGTTGACAGATGAACCATCAACCGATCATGCTGTTTCGTTGACAGAGAAAAAGAAAGTAGAACTCACTAGACTTAATGAAAAGTATGGTCCTGTCACCAAGAACTTTGTTCAAGGTGAGTCTAGTAAATCAAAGAAAGTTGAGAAGCCTGTTGAAAGAGCTAATGTAGGTCACTTGTCTAACAAGCAATTGAAAGACAAGTTAGAGAAAGTTCAAGTTGAGACTAAAGGTAACAAAAAGAATAACAGAAACGGAAAAGTAGGGATTAACAAGCACAACAATTACACACCTGATAAATATGCACCTAGAAAGACATGTGTTAATTGTGGTAGTGTTAATCATCTATCTGCTAATTGCAAGTCTGTTAAGAAACCTACTAATGTGAGAATGCCTAAGTCTACATTGAATGATTCTATACCTGCAATGCCTGTTATGCCTAACATGTTTGCTCCATATGCACAGTATCAAAATCCATATGCTGGTATGTCATTTGTGCCTAACCCTTACATGAATATGTTTAACATGCCACAAATGCCATGGAATAACATGTTTGTTCCTCCATCTATGCATGTTGAGAATGAAACTGTGAGCAACCCTCAAAGATCAACACAAGTGAAAAATGATCTGAGAGGGACATCAAAGGCTAACAAGACAGGACCCAAGGTAACTTGGGTACCAAAATCAACTTGATTTGGTTTGTTGTGTGCAGGGAGACAAAAGGAATCTTTGGTACTTGGATAGTGGTTGTTCAAGACACATGACTGGTGATTCTACCCTGCTCACAGAGTTTCAAGAAAAAGCTGGCCCTTGTATTGCTTTTGGAGATGACAGCAAAGGCTACACAAAGGGATATGGCTTGATTTCAAAAGAGAATGTCATCATTGATGAGGTTGCATTGGTGGATGGTCTTAAGCACAACCTGCTTAGTATCAGCCAACTTTGTGACAAAGGATTTTTAGTTACTTTTTCAAAAGAAGCCTGTGTTGTTTCTAAGGTAGGAAACAACAATGTGGTCATGACTGGATTCAGAAGAGGGAACGTGTACATTGCTGACTTTAGCAGCACAAGTCCAGACACCATCACATGTCTTTTCAGCAAGGCAAGCAAGGATGAAAGTTGGCTGTGGCACAAGAAATTATCTCATCTGAATTTCAAAGTCATGAATGATTTGGTAAGGAAAGATCTTGCTAGAGGAATTCCACAGGTAGAATTCTCCAAGGATGGTTTGTGTGATGCCTGTCAAAAAGGGAAACAAAAGAAGGCATCATTCAAAAGCAAGACAGAGTCATCAATTGTTCAACAGCTTGAGTTGCTCCACATGGATTTATTTGGCCCTGTAAATGTCATGTCAATTTCAAAGAAGAAGTACTGTCTTGTGATTGTTGATGATTTTTCTAGATTTACATGGACTTTCTTTTTGCACTCCAAAGATGAGGCAAGTGAAATCATTATCAATCACATCAAGATGGTAAGCAATCATCCTGATTTCAAAGTGAGAAGAATTAGGAGTGACAATGGGACATAATTCAAGAATTCAAGCATGAAAGTGTTCTGTGAAGAAAATGGTATATTGCATGAGTTTTCAGCAGCAAGGACACCACAGCAAAATGGTGTAGTTGAAAGGAAAAACAGAACACTTATTGAAGCTGCAAGGACAATGCTAGATGAATCAAAGTTACCTACTTATTTTTGGGCTGAGGCAGTCAACACAGCTTGCTTCACTCAAAATATTTCTTTGATTAATCAGGCCAAGGGAATGACACCTTATCAACTACTCAAAAGAAAGAAACCACTATTGGATTTTCTTCATGTCTTTGGTTGCAAGTGTTTTGTTCTGAGAAATCAAGCTGAGCACTTGGGGAAATTTGAAGCAAAGGCAGATGAAGCAATATTTGTGGGTTATGCAGCAGGGAAAGCCTACAGAGTCTACAATCTCAGAACCAACATTGTTATGGAATCTGTACATGTTGTTTTTGATGATCTCAAAATTCAGGGTCTCTGTGATGAAGGTTTCCATGAAAGTCTCTCTTTTGAGAATGAGGAAGGAGAACAAATGGATCATGATAAGACTATTGAGAAACAGTCCAAAGTTGTTGTATCTAGCACAGATGAAAGCAGCAGTGAAGATGAAATTGCTACATTAAGATTGAAAAGAATAGCTGCTAGTAGACCAAATGGTCATTTCGTTGACAGTCAGAATGAGCGTTTCGTTGACAGTCAAAATGGACATTCCGTTGACAGTCACAGAAATGCTTCCAGGAGTGATCAATTAGGGACAACAAACTCAGGGGGAGTTTCTCAAGGACAAATATCTAATCAAGGCAATCATGATCATGAAGCTACTTCTTCAAGAGCAAATCTACCTCCCTCAAGAAAATGGACTAAAGATCATCCCTTTGAACTTATTATAGGTGATGTTTCTTCAAAAGTTCAAACTAGAAGAGCAACTCAAGAGGAATGTCTATATAGTAGCTTTCTGTCTCAAGAAGAGCCAAAGAAAGTTGAGGATGCACTTCTAGATCCAGATTGGGTTTTGGCTATACAAGAGGAGCTAAACCAATTCGAGAGGAACAATGTTTGGAAGCTGGTGCCCAAGCCTAAAGACAGGAGTGTAATAGGCACAAAATGGGTGTTCAGAAACAAGATGGATGAAAATGGCATAGTCACAAGGAACAAAGCTAGGTTGGTTGCAAAAGGCTACTCACAGGAAGAGGGAATTGATTTTGATGAAACCTTTGCTCCTGTTGCAAGACTAGAAGCAATAAGGATTTTCCTAGCCTATGCAGCCCATGCCAATTTCAAGGTCTTTCAAATGGATGTGAAGAGTGCTTTTCTGAATGGGGAACTGGAAGAGGAGGTGTATGTGAGTCAACCTCCTGGCTTTGAAGATGATGATTTTCCAGAGTATGTGTACTTTCTCCTCAAAGCACTCTATGGTTTGAAACAAGCACCTAGAGCCTGGTATGACACATTGTCGCAGTTCCTTCTTGAGAATCACTTCACTAGAGGTACTGTAGATAAAACTCTTTTTCATAGGATTGTGAATGGCTCTACAATACTTGTTCAAATTTATGTAGATGACATAATTTTTGGGTCTACAGATGAAAAACTTTGTCAAAAGTTTGCCAAGCTTATGCAAAGTAAGTATGAAATGAGCATGATGGGAGAGTTAACTTATTTTCTTGGTCTTCAATTAAAGCAAGTTAATGAAGGCATTTTCATTAGTCAAACCAAGTACATTAATGATTTGTTAAAGAGGTTTAACTTAATGGAATGCTCTCCTGCCAAAACACCCATGCCTACTGCCACCAAACTTGAATTGAATACTAAGGAAAAATCTGTGGACATTTCAAGTTACAGAGGCATGGTTGGCTCACTTTTATATTTAACAGCTAGTAGACCTGATATTATGTTTGCTACATGTCTATGTGCTAGATTTCAGGCTGATCCTAGGGAATCCCATTTAGTTGCTATTAAAAGAATTTTCAGATATCTCAAAGGAACACCAAACCTTGGCATTTGGTATCCTAGAGAATCTGGTTTTGAACTAATTGGTTATTCAGATGCAGATTATGCAGGATGTAAAATTGACAGGAAAAGCACAACTGGAACCTGTCAATTTCTAGGAAACAAGCTTGTATCATGGTTCAGCAAGAAACAAACCTCAGTTTCCACCTCCACAGCTGAGGCTGAGTATATTGCAGCTGGAAGTTGTTGTGCACAGATTTTATGGATGAAAAACCAACTACTTGATTATGGATTAAGAGTTGAGAAAATTCCTATTTTCTGTGACAACACTAGTGCCATTGCCATTACTGAGAATCCAGTGCAGCATTCAAGGACCAAGCACATTGACATCAAGTACCACTTTATTAGAGAACATGTTATGAATGGTACTGTGGAGTTACATTTTGTTCCAAGTGAACAACAACTTGCAGACATCTTTACCAAGCCACTTGATGAATCCACATTCTCAAGATTAGTAAGTGAGCTAGGTATGCTAAATTTCTCTTAATTATTTTGAGATTTTTGCAAGTTAAAATGCAGCCAGGAATTTGCTATAATTTTTCTGTGAATTGATTTTCTCAGGAAAAGGTGAAATTTTGTCTAAGTCAAAATTACTATGTCAACGAAACGCACCATTTCGTTGATAGTCTTAGCATTTTTCTGGGTGTTTCGTTGATAGCTCTTTTATATCAACGAAACGCAGCTTTATCAACGAAATAGAAGGGACCTAAAATGCCCAATTCTGATTCGTTGATGTAGTGCTTTTTAATCTGAACCGTTGAAATTGCACGCTCTTTATCACGATCTATGCATACACCCCTGTAAGTATAAATCGTGGTAATATTTAATTCTAACGGTTAATTTTTAAGACAATCAGGTAATTTAGATTAATTATTGGACTTAATTTCTGAGAATTTTTTGGGGGAGTATTTAAGAAATTTCAATTTCTTTATTTCATTTCTACCTATTCTCAAAAATTCCAAAAGTTTTTCTATCTTCTTCTCTCTAACAAGCAATACAGCTCGAAGCTTTTCCTCACTCAACAATGGCACCCATAGTCAAGCTTATGTCTGCTGGAGGGTTCATCTATGAGAAGAACAATTCTATTCCATTTGTTGTTAAAGAGAGTCCGAACAACATCTTTTTCAAGATGATGGACTTCATGAGGAACTGTAAGTTGAGCTATGCGATGTTTCACTCTACACCACTCTACAATGAAATAATCGAGGAGATTTGGACCTCATATGAGTATAGTGGAACAAACTTCACACTGCAATTCACTCTTCAAGGTAATGAGTACATAGTTAATTCTGATGTTTTGCAAGCATGTTTACATATTCCTGATAATAACTGTGATGCTCTGCCTACTAACACTGAAATAACTACCGTGCTAAATTCTATAAACTACTCTTTGCCTACTGATAACTTGGGTAAGATAAATAGGAGAGGTTTGGTTAGGGAATACAGCTATTTAGCTGATGCATTCATTAAGGTCTTTTCTGGAAAGATTAGTAATTTTGATGCATTAACTAACTCTATGTTAATTCTCCTAACCATGCTTCTAAATGATAGATATTACAACTTTAGCACCCAACTTATGTATGAAATTGGTGCTAAGTTGGGTGATAAGGCAAATAGGAAGAAAAATATCTATTATGCAAGGTTTCTGATGATGCTGGCTAATCATGTTAGTCCAGCACCATTAGTTATCTCTAACCCTACTGCCAGGTTTGAGTGCTTTGTGCAAGAGAAGAGAGTATTGACAGACATACTGAGGCTGAACCACAATGGTGATGTTCCAGTGGTGTATCTGCCAATCATTGAGGTAACTACTGCTATCCCTATTAGTATAGCTGTTACTTCCATTGTCTCATCCAACCCAGTTGCTATGGAGTCTGTAGCTGTGACCCAACAGGCTCCTGCCCCAGCAACAAAACCAAAATCAAAGAAATCCTCCAAGCCAACCTCAGGTGCTTCTGGAGTTGTGAAAACTACCACACAACCTAAGGGGAGTGAGTCTGGAGTTGTGAGAGGTGAGGGAAGGGGTGAAAGTCAAAGAAACCCCAAGAATAAGGAAGGTGAGGTAAGTGTTTCCCAGCCTAGCCCCATTGTGTCTTCCCAACAAGGCACAATGAGTAAAATGGATTTAAGCACAAGTCTAATTGCATCCTCCCAAAAGGATGTAATTATTGAAACAAGCTCTCCACCAAGAGCACAGTCCAAGAGGGCAAGGGACACTGTAAGCCCACGGTCTACAATTTCCCAGTACCAAAGAAGAGTAAAGCAAAAATCCCAGGTTTCACAGGGTGCACACACACTGGAAGCAACACTTCCAGTTTCACAAATTCAATTTGATGTAACCCCTATCATAACTCTGGGGTTACAGTCCCATTCTCTTGATATTAATCTTGAACTATCTCCACCAAATTCACCAACTCAATCATTAGATGTGGATATGATCCATTCATCTATCCCTGATTCTCCAACTCTTTTCTTGGAGAAGCCCCACTCTGACATTGGTGACCATCACTTGTTAAGTGATTTGTTGGGCCACCAATCATCCTTTTCTGAAGTTACAAGAGGATCTGTGGAACAATCTCTTAAATCAATCACCACAGATTCTACTGTAATTTCACTTTCTCAAAGTGCTTTCTTGACCTCATCAACGAAACAGGCTCTTTCGTTGACAAGTGTTTCTCCATCAACGGTATCCATACCGTTGACAGTTCAAACTACCATACCGCTGATAGTTCACTCTGCACCTCTAATTGAAAATCAAGTTGTTTCCACAACTAGTGCAGATGATCTAGTGGTAGTTGAGACACTTCTAGGATTAAGAGGGAGTGAAACTGAGAGGCTGGCTTGCAGCCAGGCAAAAGGAGAGAATGAGAGTGAGAGGCTGGCTATTTCTTCCAGCCAGGCAAAAGGAGAGATTGAGAGTTCCACCTTAGTAGGTGAAGGTGAGGGTGTGAGAGGTGTGAGCCATGGGAGCCCATGATGCAAGAAAATAGAGGAGAGAGAGAAGGGACTACAGGAGTCATAAGGGAGGAAGAAGCCATTGCTAGTGAGTCAATGGAGGTCAATGAGGGAGAAAGGGAACTTACTTTCCAAGAGCTCTATCAACAAACTCTGGATAGTATTTCCCTGGATCCTGAGACCTTTACTCATCCTGTGTCAGCCTATCAAGTTTTGGCTCAACAGGGCAATGTGGAGGCAGAGAGGTCACTACAACTAATTCATACAACTGCATCAATGCAAAGAGCAAAGGATGCCTTGACCAATCTATCTCCAGGCGCTGCAGCAAGTGGTGAGTTTGATTTCTCTGATGATGAGGACAGCTTTGGTGACAATCAGGTGGCCACTACTTCACAGACTGGGACTTCTGTGGTGCCTCCTACACCAAACTGGCTTTCTCAAGATTTACAAGGAAGGATCTCCCTGGATGCTGCAATCACAAGGCAGTACAATGAGGCCTATCTGGCTCATGAGTCTGCAAATGCCAATGACAAGAAATTCTACAAGGCTATTATGGATTCACTGGAAATCCAAAGGCTACAGATGATGCAGACAAGGATTGAGGCTAGAGAAATCAAGGACTCAATCAGCAATCTCAAGGATCCTAATGAAAGGAGGCTAGATGAAAAGCTTCCTCTTCTCACTGTGTCCAAGATGAACAGGTTTTTCTCTAAGGAACCTGAGGTGGCTACCTCCTTGAAAACTCTCTCTTCTAGAGTGGACAAGGTGGAAGCTACTTTATCTCAGATGCAAAAGGAACAGGAGAAGCAGACACAACTCTTGGCCCAGCTAGTGGCAGCTCAAGGACTCCCAGTCATCTCTCTTGATGATAACAAAAAGGGGGAGAAATCTAAGGAGCTAGACATTCAAATCACAAAGGTTATGGTCCCAGCCATTTCCCTGCCAAAGGAGCCACTAGCTATGGGGGAGTCAGGAAAAGCTAAACTGGACAGCATTGACCTGATTCAGCAAGCATCTATGAAGCTACAGCTTGCTGAACAAATTAAAGACCACTGGTCCAGGATAGATGAAAGAATCAAGAAGTTAGCTGATTCTGCAAAGACTTCAGATCCATCAACGAATCAAGCTTCTTCTACAGAGCCATCAACGGATGCCATGGTTTTAGCATCAACGGAATGGGAGCCACATACCAATTCTTTATATAAGGTAGAGCCCCTTCTACATGGAGTCACTCAAGGTTCAAGGAAGGAGAAAGGACAAACTTCATGCATTAGGGATGTGGAACAAGCTACATTGCAAAGAAGCTTATCTCCCAAGTCCCCTGCTAAACCAAAGGGCAAAAATATAGCAAGGACTTTCTATCCTGCACCTTATCCAGATGAGCTCAAGCTTCTTGGATTACTTATCACTAAATGCAAGGAAAGCAATGATACTGAGGTAAGGAAGCAAAGGGCAATTGTCTACAGGAATGGACAAGAAATCTGTGTTTGGGCTGGTCACCCAAACTTTGCTGAAGCTAAGGTTGAAGAGTCAGAAAGAGCAGCAATGCAAGCACTTGCAGTTGCTCAATCTCTTGATGAAGAAGAAAGACAGCAAGAAGAAAAAGCCAGAGAGGAAAGGAGTGCAAAGAAGAGCACAAGGCAACCAAAGGCAAGAGCTAGGAGAAATATAGCCTTTGAGAATGATGACTCTCAGAGTATTGCATCAGACTCTTCTGTACCAACTGCACCTCCAACAATTCCTGATCCAGCTCTAGGGGTAAAGTTAGCCTTTGATCCTAAACATCCTGTTAATTTCCATGATCAGCCAATTGAGCCAAAGGAAGAGCCAATTGAGTTTGATGAGGCCAACTTTCCAAAATTCCTTTTTGAGATGGATCCAAAGAAGAAATCTAAGCAAAGGGCTACCAAGGCTAAGCCAATTCTAGTAAGGAGACCACAAGCTGAAAAACCTCCTACCAACCCAGAAGACTTCATCTACATTGCTGATATCAGGGAGGAGTCTGACCTACATATCAATCTTGATGACCTAGTTGAAGTGAGAGGAATAATAGCTTCTTACAAACTACCAGAGAGATTGGTGTTTGTCTACAAGGGTGGGAGAGAACAGGTTTGGCCTCTACATAGAATTCTGGGAGAAGACTATCAGACACTGCTATCTGTGTTTAAATGCCTGAAGAAAGATTTTGGTTTTACCAAAACAGCTAAATCTGAAGTTGTTTCCAAAATTTGCCAAATCAAAGCTAGCTGGAACAAGCCTGGTGCACTTCCCAGAGTATTGAAGGTCCCTCAAACAGGAAAGAAAATTCATCTCCAACCTTTTTGGATGATGGAATTCAGAGACAAGGACAACTGTAGAAGATTCTTCAGAATAGAAGACCAACTGGAGAAGGCATCCAATGAAACTCTAAGATTAATGCAATCCAAGTTGGGGAATCAAGATGAAGAAGAGAAGATTTTCTACAGAAGACTTCAAACTCAGATTGAGGAGAACAATGCAAGAAAAGGGAAGAAAACAAGACCACAGAGGCAAAGATGAAAAAATCTGCTCAGTCTAGAGGAGCAACTCTGTGCACTTGTTTTGTAAGATTTTCTACTTTGAAATTTAATTAAATTCAATGAAGCTCAATGCAATTTCTACTTTTATCATATGTAATTTGACTGAGTGTTTTTGTTATCATCAAGGCTCTTGATTTATGGCTGTTATTCTATCAGTCATAAATTGGGGGAGATTGTTAGGAATATGTTGTTCTTGATGATAATTATAAAAACACTTAGTAGATTTTGTATTAAGTCATTTTGTAACTGTCAACGGAATGGCATGCTCTGCAGTGTTTCGTTGACAGGAAGCTCATCAACGGAATGAGTGTTGTAGCAATTGCACTGTACAATACTTCACAGTTTGATATGCATTTGATGTATGTATTAGATAGGTTTCCTAAGTCATGTTGACTAAGTACTAGATAGGCAAAATAGGTTGGTTAATTGTAAGTATATCATGCCTTGTAATTTTGCCTAAGTGAAGACATGTCAACGGTATGAAGATTACTCTATCAACGAAACAAGGATACACCATCAACGGAATGAATAATAAAGCTATCAACGAAATACATTCTCCTGCCATCAACGGATCATTATTGCTCTTCTGTATAGTTGACAAAGTGATAGTGACAGCTTTCTGACAGATCAAAAGGAGATGTAGAAGTGTGCATTTGCATTGGGAGCCATTAAAATGGTCACTGGAAATAAGGAAACATTCCAATTCCCAATTGGGTTCTTGAGTGGGATCAGAATAAGCATGAAGACAAAAGACAAGGATCTCCAAGGACCACTGGACAAAAGGAATGAAAAGCAAGCTACTGGCGGTTATCTTTAGTGTACTTAAGTGTAACCAAAAATAGTATTGTAAACTTGGGAATATATAACCAAGTGTAGCAGTTAAAATAAAAACAAGAGAAGAAAAACAAGTAGATTGTATTAGCTATTTTTGAGAGCATTTCTTCTCTACAAATCTAGTAACTGAGCAGCTGTGTACATTTGTATCACAGATTATTTCCGAAATAAAAACACTTCAGTTGGATCATCAAACAATCCAACTGAATTATTTATATCTTGTGTTTTTACTTATTCAGTTCAGTTTTATTTATAAGTGTTTTATGTTCAAGAAAATATCAAGAATTGTATTCAACCCCCCCTTCTACAATTCTGTTAGGTCATTTGGGATTAATACAAGGATTTCTTAAGTGTTCTATCGAAGTAGTTTACCGTAAACGTTCTTGTATCTTAATACCTTTACTAAATCCATATCCATGGAATTGATAATATCAAATCCTCCAATATATTTATATAATGATTAATCCATCAGTAATAGGTGAAATTTCGGAGAAAACAGAAAATGCTATTCTTCTGATTCTGACAGCTTCTGCATTCACTCATTTACATAGTAGATCACTAATACGACTTCGAAAGTTCATTATCCTGACTCGTACATAGGGTGGTCTGAAAATCTTTTTCGGTTCAAAAATTTACTATTCATCAGGATTTTACTATTCATCAAATAATTTTTTTTTTTAACTAAGTCCAAAATTTTGGGTTATTACAGAAAGTCAATTCGTTATTGGTCCTGAATACCGGAGGGAGAGGGGTGGACCTGATCTCCACAGTGAAAGGAGAGATCGCAGCCAAGTGATGAGGAGTTACAGCCTTTTCAGTTCCCATCTTAGTTATCAGCTTCCTGAGATTCTCTATTTTGAGATTCCCTACTTTGGCATCCTCTCGATCCCAATTACTAGCATGTTGGGAGAGTGCCTTTTTGTGAGAGCTAGATTTCTCCTGATCATATTTGCGATCATGATTCTTGTGATACTTGGGAGGAGGCTTCTTATGGTACTTGGGAGGAGGCTTCCCTGAGGGGCCGCGACGAGGGGACTACTCCCCCTCCTTATGTAGGGAGGAGGGTCGTTCGTGAGCCGCACTCGGGGTTCATTTCTCGTCTTAGATCTTTTTTAACTTGAGCCTTAGGTCATGTTGGGATAATTGTTTTCCCATTCGATCATAGACATTGGTTGCCATCAACTCGGAGGGGAGACCCACCTACCGTGGTTCCAACTTGAGTCTCAAGTCATGCTGGGATAGCTGCTTTTCCAGCCGATCGAAGACACTAGTAGTTACCAATTCAGAGGAACCAGGCTCGTGTTACGATCCCTTTCCTGTTTTGGGATCCTATTCATATGTTTCTACCCAGTCCTCTTGGGTTTCTTCGGTAGCATCTTCGTCAAAGTCGCTTAGTAACTTTTTTGAAGTAGTCTTCAGATTTTTCCTCTTCTTCCTTTTATCACTGCGAGATTCTCTCTTCTACTATTCTACCTTGTTTATCCTGTCATTGAAAGCTATCATGCGATCCCCAAGGGTTTTGAGGTAATCCACGACCTCCTTATTAGCCCCCTGTCCGGTAGGGGTAGTTGTTACCTTGTTGGCGTCCCCCTCCTGATTGATGGGGGTTTCCCTACTCGTGTCATCTCCTGGTTTATCACTGGGTTTATTCACTCCGTTTTTATTCGAACGAGTCATCCTTCTCCCTTAGATGACTAAAAAGCCCCTCCTTCTAGCGCCAATTATTAACGAGAGAATTTGGTTAATAGTATTTTGGAGGTTTGCTGGATTAACAGAGCAAAATACGGTGATTCCCCGAAAAACGCGAAGAACACGGGACGAAAGTTGATGAATTTTGTAGCTGATCTTGTTAGTTGATTCGAAGAGCACTAGAGAAAAAGTGTTTATTATATCTTGCATCAAACTGTCCAATTCTCCTGAACAAGAGGCCTACGTACCCTTTTATAGGGGTTCAAGCCACACGTAGTTCTTGGTCAACAAGTTATCTAGATGGGCTAGGGTTTTGTATGATCCATTAAGGCCCAAGTCATGACGACTGTGGAGACCGTGAGTAAGCCCATTACTGACCATGGCCCAAGCATATGTAGCTGTGAGAGGCTGTCATGGAGTTAGGGTAAAGTAATTTATATGATGATGAGAGACCCCGTATGGAACTCGCATGCAACCCCTTAGAGTCTGGCTATTCGATGCCAGCCCAGGGATAGTACATGCGGTTGCTGATAGCCTGGCCATGCATTATAACGATGCCTACCTATTCGACCCCTTGAGGCCTGGCCATAGGCCTTTAAATTGTAAAGAGAATTGGCAATATTCAAAAGAAGCGATCCCAAAGCTAGGATCGCATACGACCTTCTTCCTGAGTAGCTATGTCTGATAACGATACAAAACCCTTGCTGATGCATGAGTGTAGCAAACTAACGACAAATGCGATCCCATAGCCGGGATCACATACGACCTCGTTGATTGATAAGTGGATTTTTAATCCACTTGGAACGCTTCATATCGGCTTAAATTGATGACTTGAACTCAAGTATGTGGTGTGTTTAATGTGTTTTCATTAAGTTTTGCAGAACCAAGAGTTGGAGGTTAATTTGATTAAAAATCGGATTTTCCGGGTAGGTTGCGCAGTCTTCACTGTTTTGGCCATATCTGGAGTTCTACAAGTCCGATTCTGACGATCTTACAGCTCACGCGAAGAGGACAACATTTTCTATAATTCTAGGCAGAAGGTTCTGCACGGGAGCCCAGTAATTGTACTGGAATTCTGCGCGGCCGCCCAGGAAGTCAGAACCGCCATAAATTGCCAGAATTCGATTTTAATTAGGAAAACTTCACAAATTCGACTTCTAATCATTATGGTAATTGCTTGGGGCGGCCAGAAACTTCCAGAATCAGTTGTAAACATGGAATATGCAATTCTTATTGCATTCAAAGATGGAAATTGCCGTAATTCTATTCTAACTCAAAAACGGCAATTGCTTGGAAGAGGGACAACTTGGAGCTATAAATACACACCTTGGGGGGACATAATCAACACATCACAATACATCACAATACACCAGAGATCAGATTCAATATTGGAGCACAAGATCGAGGAGCCAAGAACGAAGAACGTGACTACGAGGAGATCTAGACATAGTTTTTTCTTGTATTCTTCAATTTTGGTGTAACTTTTGGATGCTTCCAGATTTGTCCTCTAAACCTTTAACTCTTATTCATATTTACATCATTGATTTCTTGTTTTTCATCATGCTTTCATCAAACCCCGTGACGATGAGAAGTTCGATCATGAACTAATCGTTGTCATGGGGTCCTAGCGGATTTATCTATGGATTTTAGTAGTTGATTGTTTTAAAGATTTGTGTGTGATGACTTATTGATATCCTAGTTTGGTTGTGCTTATTCTTCTTGGATGCGTCGCGAACATCTAAGTTGTTTTGTTAATCTCTATTGAATGCGAAAGTGGATATAGAGGTTTAGAACTTGCCATGCTAGCATAGGTTTGTGTATGTTTGTCATGCATGATTCGTAGGTAATTTTAACCATCTTACCTGCCCTATGTAATCTGAATGGATAACTTGCTCGTTAAACCGTTATGTTTTCAAATCTTATAGACATATAGGGTCTAAGCATAATTGGTGTCTGCTTAACTTCTATCTCTTTTGTGGATGTTTGAGTGGTTTGGTATACGTATACTGAAAGGTAGCGTGTACTGATTTCGTGTTATCCGATTAGTTGTCACAACCGTCACATGCATTGATTAAAGACAAAAGACTCTGAATGAAGTATTTAATGAAGTTAGGATCCCATGTTTTATTCTCATAAGTAATATATCAGCAATCTTTAGTTTAATATAGTCTTGATAATTTGTTTAGTTAATTTAGTTAATCAAAACACAATTTGATACTTGTCTTAGCATTGAACGATAGCCATACATTGTTGCATAAGTGCATAACTATAATAACCATAGCAGTCTCTGTGGGAACGAACTCTACTTATTCTTATATTACTTGTGACCGCGTATACTTGCGTGATATTGTGTGAACAAGTTTTTGGCGCCGCTGCCGGGGATCATCGGTGTTTTATTTTAGTTTATGTGCTTGTCATCAGTGGTCGTTAGAGTTCACTGACTCGGATTGTAGTTGTTTGTTCTGTGTGTTTCAGGTACTTGAACGTGTATGCGAACACGTTCTCAGATTCGTAAATTGGAAGAAGAAAGATTAAAGTTAGTAAAGATGGGAGACGTTCCAGAAGGAGTAGCACCTGCAGCTAAGGCTTTGAAGGACTATTCTCAACCAAAGATCAATGATATTCAGTCGAGTATTGTCAGGCCGGCTATTGCAGCTAATACCTTTGAAATCAAGCCTGGCACGATTCAGATGGTGCATAATTCAGTTCAGTTTGGGGGTGCTCCAACGGAAGATCCTAATATGCATATTAGGGATTTCATTGAGATTTGCGACACCTTCAAGTTCAACGGAGTGTCGGAAGATGCTGTGAAGCTGAGACTTTTCCCATTTTCTCTGAGGGATAAGGCTAAGGGCTGGTTGCACTCTCTACCAGCAGGTTCTATTACTACATGGGAGGATCTTGCTCAGAAGTTTCTCACTAAATTCTTCCCGATGGCTGAAACAGCAGCAATCAGGAATGCTCTTACTCAGTTTTCACAACATTCTGGTGAAACTTTATGTGAATCGTGGGAGCGCTACAAGGAGATGCTTAGGAGATGTCCTCATCATGGAATGCCTGATTGGATGGTGATAAATTGTTTCTATAATGGTCTGGGAGGTCAATCTCGACCAATGCTTGATGCGGCATCAGGTGGAGCTCTGTGGGCTAAGAGCTACAATGAAGCGTATGAGCTGATTGAGATGATGGCTGCTAATGAATACCAGAATCCAACTGGAAGGCTATCGCAAGGCAAGGTAGCAGGGGTTCTGGAAGTGGATGCAGCTACGGCAATTGCAGCTCAGTTGAAGGCTTTGTCAATGAAGATTGATTCTTTGTCTAACTATGGAGTTCAGCAGGTGGCTAGTGTGTGTGAGCTATGTGCAGGTGCACACGACACGACTCAGTGCGCCATATCAAGTGAATCGGCACAGTTTGTGAGCAACTTTAAAAGACCACAGCAGCCCGTGCCAAATGTCTATCATCCCAATAACAGGAACCACCCTAATTTCAGCTGGAGCAACAATCAGGGAGGTCAACAACAGCAGCCTTATCAGCCATTCCAAGGACAGCAATTTGGAGCAAAGCCTTACAATCCTCAGAATTTTCAGCAGCAGCAAGGGCAGAATTTTCAGCCACAGTATGCTCCTAGGCAACAATTTCAGCCACCAGGATTTCCGCAACAACCTCATGCTAGTGCGGGGCAGTCGTCGAATGAAAAATCTGAGTTGGATGAGTTGAGAATGATAGTTAAAAGCCAGGCGGCATCGCTCAAGACTTTGGAGAATCAGATGGGGCAGTTGGCAAGTGCCTTACTCAGCAGAGCTCAGGGAACTCTTCCTAGCGATACGGAGCCTAATCCAGGAAAAACAGTTGTCCAAGAACATGTGAAAGCAGTTACCTTGAGATCGGGAAAGGTCACGGGCAATCAAAAATCAGCAGTTGAAGAAGAGGAAGAAATTCAGCAGCATCAGGTGGAACCTTCTAAGGAAAAGCCAATTTTTGATTTGGCAGCTAAGCAGTTGGACGGTGAGGCTGAAAAGAGCAAAAATTCTGCTGACAAGTCTACTTCAGAGCAGACTATTTACCCACCTCCTCCATACCCAAAGAGGCTCCAGAAGAAGACTACAGAGAGTAACCAGATCTATCCTCCTCCTCCATATCCAAAGAGGCTACAGAAGCAGAATCTTGACACAAAATTCGCCAAATTTCTCGAGGTTTTCAAGAAGTTACACATGCATCAACATACCTTTTGCAGAAGCTCTTGAACAGATGCCGAGCTATGCTAAGTTCATGAAGGGTATTCTATCTCGGAAGTTGAAACTCGAGGATTTGGACACCGTTGCTTTGACAGAGGAGTGTAGTGCAGTTCTACAGCAGAAATTGCCACCGAAGCTTAAAGATCCGGGAAGTTTTACC
The DNA here is from genome assembly GCA_030848705.1 of Heracleum sosnowskyi. Classification (NCBI taxonomy): domain Eukaryota; kingdom Viridiplantae; phylum Streptophyta; class Magnoliopsida; order Apiales; family Apiaceae; genus Heracleum; species Heracleum sosnowskyi. Next base: position 9,095,740 of record CM061245.1, read on the forward strand.
ATACCTTGCACTATTGGAAATCAACTTTTCAGCAAATGCTTATGTGATTTGGGAGCTAGCATTAATCTAATGCCAATGTCTGTTTTTAAGCAACTTGGGTTGCCTGAGCCGAAACCAGTTAATATGACCTTACAGTTGGTTGATCGGTCGATCACATATCCAAGGGGTATAGTGGAGGATGTTTTGGTTAAAGTGGATAAACTTATCTTTCCCGCTGATTTTGTAATTCTGGACTTTGAGGAAGACAAGAAGATTCCTATTATCTTGGGAAGACCGTTCTTGGCTACAGGCCGAACTTTGATCGATGTGCAGAAAGGAGAGCTTACAATGAGGGTTCAAAATCAGAAGGTCACTTTTAATGTGTTCAAGGCTATGAAATTTCCGACAGAGGAGGAAGAGTGTTTTAGCTTGAAGATGGTTGATACGGGTCAGAGAAAGGAGTTCGATCAGCTGTTGAGCAAAAATTCGGACATGCACAAGTTCGAGCATCACATCAGTGATTCCATTGACAATTCTTCTATTCAAGATCTTTCGAATGTCAAGCTTGGAAAACTTCCACCACATTTGAAGTATGTCCTTCTGAATGATGAGTTGGTGATTTTTAAAGAGTGTGAAGATAATGTGTTGAGAAGGTGGAACAAGGATGATGAGGTAAAAGAGTGTTCTTATCAATCGACGGAGAAGCATAAACACCTTAGAGGTGTAAAGAAGAAAAAGAAAAAATCGATTGGTGGAAAAGTCAAGGTGAAGTTTGATTTGGAAAAGATGTGGGAAGAAAGCAAGAAGGTTATCAAACAATGGGTGAATGGTCCTTCTGCTAAGGACAAGTCAAATGCGATCTTCGAGCCACCATGATTTGATTCACATTTGTCCGGCTAAATGACATTAACGACAGCGCTTCGTGGGAGGCAACCCATGTGTTAGGTATGTTTCTACTATCTTTTTATTACCTTCAATGATGACATTGAATATGTTAAGTTTGGGGGTGATGTATGGGTTTGTTTAGTTAGTGTGTGTCTCATGTAGGATTCATATTGCATGTGTAGTTGTAGTTTATTTGTAGTTTTGCATGTTCATGTCGTAGGATTCTGTTTGCATAGTTTTTATTTATTATGTGAGTCCATTTTAGTTGCATGCATATTTCATGATCCCGTAGGATTTGACTATTTCCGTTGATGAGTCGATGTTGATTGGAGTGTTGTTGTGATGAATATGTTGGGAACCACGGACTTGGGGTTCTACTACAATTTATGATACACAATTAAGGAGTGCGAAAAGAAAATCACCTTGTTAACGGTTGATTCCACGCTCTTCTATTGTATTCCCAAATTCCCTTGAGCGAAGTGTGGCCTCCGTCTTCTCAAGTTAACCTCTCTTCTTGCTCCTAGGTGGCTACAATATTTTTCTTAACCAACCCTAGCAAGAAGAGAATAAGAATATATATAGGGCTACAATAGGGATCATGGATAATTAGGTTGGGCCTTTTAATTACATCCTGGGCCTAGCCCAATGTAATTAAATATTAATTCAATCCACTAAAGAATTAATATTTGCACTACCTTTCCTAATACCGCAACTTAATTAATTAATTCGGTTCCAATATTATTTGCTTATTAAATTCCCCATGTTTAAAATAGCGCATGCCCATTAATTAAATAAATTACTGATAATTCATTTAATTAACATCTTATATCCTTGATCATCCACTCTACCTTTATTTAATTATGCCGGAATAAATCCACCTGCAGGGTTTCACATAATTAAATCCTTTTGAGCTTTCAAGGGGACATCATTAACCCGAATATTATCAGGACACGGATTCCTTCAATAAATAATATCCACCATATTTATTATTCCATCACCCAAAATATAATGATATAATTCAAAAGAATTATTTCATATATAAATCAAAGCATGTAAATAATATACACGTGTCAATTACTATATCCGGATTAAGAACCTAAGCATTAATAATAACATAGAATCTTAGTTCACCTTCTTAATCAGTTTAAGGGAACAATTCTAAATTTGATCCTGTTCAATATACACAAAGTATACAAGTATTATTTAATAGTCAAGATAAACTATTCCCAAATAATACTTCAGTTATTCCAGTGGTTTGTCTAATTCCACTTAAACTGTGAACCCTTTATATTATATATAGACACTGATAATTTAATCTTCTGTTATCCCATTTGATACTAAATTATCCACAATATATAATAAATAGACAATGTAAAAATATGCAATCAAGATTCTCAATAAAATGGACAATGTTTATATACTACTAATGAATAGTTTAGTATAAAACCCAACAATCTCCCACTTATACTCAAGCTATTCTTTGAGTATATCGGTGTTTATAAATATAATCCGCTACCAGTTTAAATAACTATTCCGTGACCAGACATCTGACTCCTATCTCCTCCACGTGTTCTTCGAAAACCTTAGCTGGTAAACTCTTCGTGAAAGGATCAGCACGGTTGTCCTTTGATGCTATATCAGTCACAATAATATCTCCTCGCTTAACGAACTGTCGTATGAGGTGATACTTACGCTCAATGTGTTTTGCTGCCTTATGTTCTCGTGGTTCCTTTGTATTTGCAACAGCACCAGTATTATCACAATAAATTGTGATTTGCCGTGGCAAATTAGGAACTACATTCAAATCCAGCAGGAAATTCCGGAACCATATAGCCTCCTTGGCTGCCTCAGAGGCTGCCACATATTCAGCTTCCATGGTTGAGTCTGCGATGCATTTCTGCTTCACACTCCTCCATATTACAGCTCCACCTCCTAAAGTAAAAACACACCCCGAGGTTGACTTCCTCTTATCCCTATCTGTCTGGAAATCTGAATCGGTATATCCCACAGGAAACAAGTCTGAAGCCTTGTAAATTAACATATACTTCTTAGTCCTTCGCAGGTACTTAAGTATCGTTTTTACTGCACTCCAATGTTCCTGACCTGGATTGGACTGATATCTACTGACCATGCCTACGGCAAAACAAATATCAGGTCTCGTGCATAACATAACATACATTAAGCTTCCACATGCTGAAGCATAAGGAACTGCTTTCATGTTCTCTATCTCCTTAGGTGTCTTAGGACACTGCTCCTTTGATAGAGAGACTCCATGTCTAAAAGGTAAATTACCCTTCTTAGAGTCCTGCATGTTAAAACGAGCCAATACCTCATCAATGTACGGTTCTTGAGATAAAGCCAACGTTCTTTTCTTGCGATCTCTTATAACTTTGATCCCAAGAATGTATGCGGCTTCACCTAAGTCTTTCATTTCAAATTGTTTGAACAACCATGCCTTAATAGATGACAACATCTCTACATTGTTTCCAATGAGCAAAATGTCATCTACATATAGTACTAGAAAAACCACTGCATTTCCTTCACTTTTCTTATACACACATGCTTCGCTTGGACTCTGATCATAACCATTTGACTGGACGGCCTGATCAAAATGAATGTTCCACTCCCTGGAAGCTTGTTTCAGTCCATAAATGGACTTCTTAAGCTTACACACTAGATGCTCTTGGCCCTCTTTGATGAATCCCTCTGGTTGCTGCATATGGATGTTTTCATCAAGACTTCCATTTAGGAAAGCTGTCTTGACATCCATTTGCCAAATCTCATAATCGAGATGAGCTGCTATAGATAAAAGAATCCGGATTGACTTAAGCATGACTACCGGAGAAAAGGTTTCCTCATAATCAATTCCTTGTTTCTGAGTATACCCTTTCGCAACAAGTCTTGCTTTCCAGGCTTTCACCTTTTTGTCAGATCCTCTTTTTCTTTTGTAGATCCACTTGCATCCAATGGGTTTTACACCATTGGGTGGTTCCACGAGATCCCAGACTTCTTTGGAATACATAGATTCCATCTCAGATTGCATAGCCTTTTGCCAAAGATCTGCATCCTTATCTTGCATTGCTTCTTCGTATGTCCTGGGATCCTCATCATGTTCACCAGAGACTAAGTCTGAAGACTCTCCCAAAAACATGAACCTCTCAGGTTGATTAACAACCCTCCCACTACGACGAAGCATTGGTGTGGTATTAGTGATAGGTTGTTCATTTACTTGTGGTTGTTCTACTTGTACCGGTGGCATATTAGAATTATCTTGTCCTCCCACTATTTCCTCTAAAACAACAGTACTCATGGGTTTGTGATTCATTATATAGTCTTCCTCTAAGAATCTAGCATTGGTGCTTACAATAACATCCCGATCCTTAGGACTATAAAACAAATACCCTTTTGTTCCCTTGGGATAACCCACAAACAGCCTCACTTCTGTACGAGAATCTAACTTAGTCACGTTCTTGTTCAGCACATGTGCTGGACAACCCCAAATCCGAATGTGTTTCAAACTAGGTTTGGTACTAGTCCACAATTCTTTTGGAGTTTTTGGAACTGACTTAGAAGGTACCAAGTTTAGAAGATAAGCCGTTGTTTCTAGAGCATGCCCCCAAAACGACTTGGGTAAATTCGAATAACTCATCATCGATCTAACACTCTCTAAAAGAGTCTGGTTCCTTCTTTCTGCTACACCATTCTGCTGAGGTGTGCCAGGTGCAGTCAACTGGGATGAAATCCCATGTTCTGATAAATATTCTCTAAATTCTCCAAGCAGGTATTCGCCCCCACGATCTGATCGTAGTGACTTGATACATTTTCCTGAATGTCGCTTCTCCGCACTTGCTTTGTACTCTTTGAATTTTTCAAAGCACTCAGACTTGCGGTGCAACAGATAAATGTATCCATATCTCGAATAATCATCAATGAAAGTGACAAAATATTCATACCCACCTCTCGCTTGGATATTCATAGGTCCACATAAATCAGTATGAACCAATTCTAACACATCTTTGGCTCTATTTCCTTTTGCCTTAAAAGGTCCACTGGTCATTTTCCCTTCCAAGCAAGATTCACAGACTGGAAATGGCTCCACTGCCAACGAGCCTAAAGGCCCATCTACTACCAATCTTTGAATCCTCCTCAAGTTAATATGACCTAATCTCAAGTGCCAAAGATATGTTTCGTTCAATCCAGAAGGTTCCTTTCTTTTACTAGAGGTAGAAAATGTATTATTAATTTCACTTGGTTGCAGCATTGGTACTATAGGATCAATAATATATAAATTGTCTTGCAATGTACCAGAACATATAACTCATTTATTCATCATAATGGAAACATTATGATCCAAACAAACATTATAACCATCCATAGCAAGTTTAGAAACCGAAATTAAATTCCTTCTAAATGAAGGTACATAAAGACAATTATTCAAAACCAAAATCCTATCATAACCAAAAGATAAAGAAATAACTCCAACTGCAACCACTGCTACTTTCGTAGCATCTCCCATGAACACATATATCTCGCCATCTCTAAGCAGCCTGGTTTTCTGGAACCCCTGCATGGAATTACAAACATGATCAGTGGCTCCTGTGTCTACACACCAAGTGCTCGTAGACATAGCCGCTATATATGTTTCCGTAACAAGAGAAAAAGACATACCAGCATTGTTCTTCTTAGAAAGAGGACAATCCTTTTTCCAGTGACCCGACTGCTTGCACTTGAAGCACTTGCCCTTAGGCTTCTTCACTGAATTCTGAACTCCCAATGGTTTCACAACTTTCTGTGTCTGAACCTTCTTCTTCTTCTTTCCTTTCGGTTTTGAAGAAGAAACTTTCTCAGCCACATTTACCTGAACATGCTGCTGAAATAATGATTCCGCTGCCTGAAGCTCTGTCAGAAGTTCTGCAAGACTATACAACTTTTTGTTCATGTTGTAATTCAAGCGAAACGGCTCAAAGCTTTTGGGAAAACTCATAAGTATGATATCGACCTGCGTTTCCGCATCAATATCAGCACCAAGGACCTCTAGTTCATTTACATGAGACATCATCAGTAGAACATGGTCCCTTACAGGTGTTTTTTCAGCCATCTGAGTGTTCATTAGAGATTTCATTGCTACTTGCCTAGCAGCCCTATTCTGATCTCCGAAAAGCTCCTTGAGATTATAGAGCATATCTGCAGCAGTGGTCATGGCCTGATGCTGATGTTGCAAAACACCCGACATTGCTGCCAGAATGTAACATCGCGACATCTCATCTGCCTTAGTCCACTTCTTAAAATACTCTTTTTCCTCATCCGGAGCATTGGCAGCAGGCTGTTCCGGTTGGGGTTCAACAATACAAAATTTGAACTCTTCAGCAGTCAACACTATGTCCAAATTACGTTTCCATTCAATATAGTTAGGTCCGGTAAGTTTGTTATCCTTAAGTATGGTGAAAAGTGGATTAAAGCCCATTCTATCCTGAGAATCATGCATATAACACTTAATCAGAAAATTGCATATATCTTAAAACCTATTTGTTTCCTCTAACAATTAATTAAAATTAATGCACTAATATTTAAATTCCATAAATATCTGGTACGCCACGATGGGTGACATATATACCATTTAAATTTAAATATTACTTCGGTCCCACTACTAAATAATACGCCACGTTAGGGTGGACTATATATTATCTTTCATAGCTAAGTGTATACCATTATTTAGATCTTAAGTTGCCTTTAGTCAGACCCATCCGTTCGATGTATCAATGGATAAATCCCAGATGTTTTCGGTGAAGTCACAGACGGACTCGCTTAAGAACACAACCCCTAGACAGAAATATCCATTATCAACATCAATCAAGGAATGTCCAACTTTTTCTCGAATTCTATGAAACTTGGTATGTCACGATGGGGTGAGCTTACCTTTCAATATTCGTGATTAACTTAAGAAGATTGTCCTTCTAATACCCTTAACACTACCCAGACGTCATAAATCATATGCCACGATGGGTGACATATATCCAATTCATAATCGTCCTAGTGTTAAATTACATACAACCAATAATGGATGACCATGGGATCTAATATCAAATTAATTCCCTCTCCCACTTAGTATTTTAACATGAGTAATTTTATCTAGATGCATCGCCCTATGTTATTTCTTCGAGGTCCACATGTTATCAAAATAACAATACAAAGAACGCATAACATAGCATAGCATGCATCTCTACATAATTAAATGGGGCCTATGTCATTATAATTATGTCTAACATGCATTCCAAATACACACATAATTTAATAACATAAAACATTTAATTAAAGCAATAAATGAAAATTTATGTCCATGTCGTCCTATTTATGTTAACCATGCAATTAAAATTACACACATAATTAACAACACACATAATAATTATTTAATGCAATAATTAAAATTAAATAGCAGAAAAATTAAAATAAAAAATAAATCCACCATTATGGCCAAAAAAAAATTTCATCCGAAAATCCTGCGAAAACTTCAACTCGCTGTTTGAGGGTCTAAACGAGCTCAGACGCACATGAAACTTTGACAAAGTCACTTTTCAATCGTGTAGAACATCGAAATCCCTTTCCGACAAGGTATTACTCATCGAAATCCGACACCGTATGCAAAAGTTACAACAGTTCGAAGTTGCATAGGCGAAATCTTGTAGCATCAGCGGAAGAACTTTGTTTTCTTGCAACTCCGTCGATCAAATAGTTACATACAACATAACATACCTATTCTATTACATCAGATCATAATCTAACATGAATACAAATCATGATTACAAGATTACAAAATCATAATAGAAAACAAAACTAGCACGATCAACCCTCGTGATTTACAACCACGATAAACCACGTGGAAACCAAAACAAAAAATAACCACGATTAAACCACGTGGGATCCAAACACATAATTAAAATAAAACGAGGCCATAATAGTGGATACTAAACAACCTGCAAAAGATTATTATCCAAGCATACCACTATACATACATAACCAATTTTAATTACGACATGGACATCATATCATAAAACATAGAACCCATAACCAGGCTCTGATACCAATTGTTGGGAACCACGGACTTGGGGTTCTACTACAATTTATGATACACAATTAAGGAGTGCGAAAAGAAAATCACCTTGTTAACGGTTGATTCCACGCTCTTCTATTGTATTCCCAAATTCCCTTGAGCGAAGTGTGGCCTCCGTCTTCTCAAGTTAACCTCTCTTCTTGCTCCTAGGTGGCTACAATATTTTTCTTAACCAACCCTAGCAAGAAGAGAATAAGAATATATATAGGGCTACAATAGGGATCATGGATAATTAGGTTGGGCCTTTTAATTACATCCTGGGCCTAGCCCAATGTAATTAAATATTAATTCAATCCACTAAAGAATTAATATTTGCACTACCTTTCCTAATACCGCAACTTAATTAATTAATTCGGTTCCAATATTATTTGCTTATTAAATTCCCCATGTTTAAAATAGCGCATGCCCATTAATTAAATAAATTACTGATAATTCATTTAATTAACATCTTATATCCTTGATCATCCACTCTACCTTTATTTAATTATGCCGGAATAAATCCACCTGCAGGGTTTCACATAATTAAATCCTTTTGAGCTTTCAAGGGGACATCATTAACCCGAATATTATCAGGACACGGATTCCTTCAATAAATAATATCCACCATATTTATTATTCCATCACCCAAAATATAATGATATAATTCAAAAGAATTATTTCATATATAAATCAAAGCATGTAAATAATATACACGTGTCAATTACTATATCCGGATTAAGAACCTAAGCATTAATAATAACATAGAATCTTAGTTCACCTTCTTAATCAGTTTAAGGGAACAATTCTAAATTTGATCCTGTTCAATATACACAAAGTATACAAGTATTATTTAATAGTCAAGATAAACTATTCCCAAATAATACTTCAGTTATTCCAGTGGTTTGTCTAATTCCACTTAAACTGTGAACCCTTTATATTATATATAGACACTGATAATTTAATCTTCTGTTATCCCATTTGATACTAAATTATCCACAATATATAATAAATAGACAATGTAAAAATATGCAATCAAGATTCTCAATAAAATGGACAATGTTTATATACTACTAATGAATAGTTTAGTATAAAACCCAACAGAATAGAGGGTTGATTAAGTTTTTAAGTATTGACTTGCATGCCAGAAACAAATCTATTTCATAAGTCTCATTGGTTGCTTTTGAATTTGATCAGACCATGCTTGTTTGGTGTTAGAATTTAACCACTTGTTTACATTTAGAATGTTGGCTAGATTCTTGAAAACGAAGAGCACTTATGTATAAGTTTGGGGGAAACCAGGGATTTCATGCTAGTTGTAATAAAGGCTAGGCGTCAAATGGCTAGTAGCCGGCTCATTGAAAAGATGAGTAGTCTAGGGTGGGATGAGAAAAAGGCAAAGAGCACTCATTCCGAAATTGTTGAAAAAAAAAAAAAGAGTTGTGTTTGTTTTGTGTTTATGCAGAATTGATCAGGGTGAGCTCTTTAGTACTCGAGCAAGTAAGTTCTTTGGGGACTTTGTGCCTAGTGACCTAAGACTTTTCCGGTCTGGGATCCGCTGACCTAAAGCTCGTTAAATGGGTATTATTGTATAAGCCTTTCGGGGTCTCAACCATTGCACGGTCAAATAAGCATGTGTGTTGTGTGTAGTTGTTTTTGTGTAATAAAGCATGAATTCTTGTCTAACTCAGATGGACTGCGAAGGTGTCTCTTAAGAGTTCTTGTGTCTAGCGTTCATTCTGTTTGTAAGCTTGTGGTTGTTTTGGCTAAGAGTAGGTATGGTCTTGATTTAGTTTGGGAGTATATTGGTGAGCATCGCACACACGCACGTTTCTGTGTTTGTCTTGTTGGTCGATGGGAATTTGGTCGAACTCTGTTTGGAAGACTGTGTTCTTTGAGATGTTGGCTCGTTGATTGGTTTTGGTTGGTTTGAAGGGATCGTTGCATTTTCATATTAGTTGCATACATGCATTGCATTGTTAGTTGCATTGTTAGATGGATTTTGTGGGTACATTCGCTATAGGCCCTCACGAGACCTTACTCGTCCACTAGGGCTGCCTAGGGGTTTAAAGGGCTTGTTGCATATGCCAAATGCAACCGTGATCACCTACGGAAGTGGTACTAGTTAGTTGTATATAGTTATATTATTTATGCTTGAGGACAAGCATCGGTTTAAGTTTGGGGGTGTGATAAGTGGATTTTTAATCCACTTGGAACGCTTCATATCGGCTTAAATTGATGACTTGAACTCAAGTATGTGGTGTGTTTAATGTGTTTTCATTAAGTTTTGCAGAACCAAGAGTTGGAGGTTAATTTGATTAAAAATCGGATTTTCCGGGTAGGTTGCGCAGTCTTCACTGTTTTGGCCATATCTGGAGTTCTACAAGTCCGATTCTGACGATCTTACAGCTCACGCGAAGAGGACAACATTTTCTATAATTCTAGGCAGAAGGTTCTGCACGGGCGCCCAGTAATTGTACTGGAATTCTGCGCGGCCGCCCAGGAAGTCAGAACCGCCAGAAATTGCCAGAATTCGATTTTAATTAGGAAAACTTCACAAATTCGACTTCTAATCATTATGGTAATTGCTTGGGGCGGCCAGAAACTTCCAGAATCAGTTGTAAACATGGAATATGCAATTCTTATTGCATTCAAAGATGGAAATTGCCGTAATTCTATTCTAACTCAAAAACGGCAATTGTTTGGAAGAGGGACAACTTGGAGCTATAAATACACACCTTGGGGGGACATAATCAACACATCACAATACATCACAATACACCAGAGATCAGATTCAATATTGGAGCACAAGATCGAGGAGCCAAGAACGAAGAACGTGACTACGAGGAGATCTAGACATAGTTTTTTCTTGTATTCTTCAATTTTGGTGTAACTTTTGGATGCTTCCAGATTTGTCCTCTAAACCTTTAACTCTTATTCATATTTACATCATTGATTTCTTGTTTTTCATCATGCTTTCATCAAACCCCGTGACGATGAGAAGTTCGATCATGAACTAATCGTTGTCATGGGGTCCTAGCGGATTTATCTATGGATTTTAGTAGTTGATTGTTTTAAAGATTTGTGTGTGATGACTTATTGATATCCTAGTTTGGTTGTGCTTATTCTTCTTGGATGCGTCGCGAACATCTAAGTTGTTTTGTTAATCTCTATTGAATGCGAAGGTGGATATAGAGGTTTAGAACTTGCCATGCTAGCATAGGTTTGTGTATGTTTGTCATGCATGATTCGTAGGTAATTTTAACCATCTTACCTGCCCTATGTAATCTGAATGGATAACTTGCTCGTTAAACCGTTATGTTTTCAAATCTTATAGACATATAGGGTCTAAGCATAATTGGTGTCTGCTTAACTTCTATCTCTTTTGTGGATGTTTGAGTGGTTTGGTATACGTATACTGAAAGGTAGCGTGTACTGATTTCGTGTTATCCGATTAGTTGTCACAACCGTCACATGCATTGATTAAAGACAAAAGACTCTGAATGAAGTATTTAATGAAGTTAGGATCCCATGTTTTATTCTCATAAGTAATATATCAGCAATCTTTAGTTTAATATAGTCTTGATAATTTGTTTAGTTAATTTAGTTAATCAAAACACAATTTGATACTTGTCTTAGCATTGAACGATAGCCATACATTGTTGCATAAGTGCATAACTATAATAACCATAGCAGTCTCTGTGGGAACGAACTCTACTTATTCTTATATTACTTGTGACCGCGTATACTTGCGTGATATTGTGTGAACATTGATAATACCGCGAAATGTTCTATCCCTGAAATGGACAGCGATACGATCATTGGATAAGGATCGCGATTCCCTTGATTGACACTTGAATGATGTTCGTAGTAAATATGAAGTGTTTCTGTGATTGCGGAACTCATTTCTCCGTGATTGAAACATGTAACATAATCTAATTTCAAGAAATGAGCTTTCAGTAGTTCGTTGGGCCTGCTTAGGGGCCATGTCCATTTTTTAGCATAACATACATCATCTGTAACAACCACGCGCAATAAACCTGCATATTTTGGGATAATCGCAAAACGTGAATGGTCACGGGATGAAATTTTAGATACCTCTATTTTACGATTTGGTGGCGGATACATATGTTGCCCAGTAAATAACAATTGTAGAAGGGGGGTTGAATACAATTGTATAAGATTATCGACTTAATAAATTATGTATCACAGATATGTAAGAATAATAACAGCTTTATTAAATCTGATATAAAATTGTTACAAACTCTCTCAAGAAATTCTGATGTTCTTGAGAGCTTCTAGGTTACAAAAATACTCGTGTATGTGATCGATATAAATCGAAACCTAAACTGTGTTTATATAATACACAGCTTCTCTATCAATTACATGATAAGTCCTAATCAATTACAAAGATTGAAACCTATCCTAAATTGATAGCTTCATTACTATAAATAAGGAACCGACAAAATAAACTTCCTTATTTAACTAGACTCCAAATATAACTCTAAGTAGGAATCCTGATCAGCTTCCAGTCCTGATGATCAATCCTGATCCCAGTCCTGATATAAATACTGATGATAATCCTGATACTGACACTTAAGCAAATACTGATGACCATGCAATACTGATGACGTCAGCAATCCTGATCAGTTGAGTCTAGATCCTGACGATCATTGAATCCTGATCTAACAACATATCTTTAAAATCACAAAAGTCAAACCGCAACCGGCAACCGCATTAATATCTTATTTTACTTAATATATACATAATTATATATATCTTATTAGAATTATATGTATATTTAAATATTTAAACTATGTATGTAACAATTGTTTCGATTTGTAATCAAGAGTCATAATTTAACATATTAAATTGTACTTTCTTTGTCCCATCTATTTATTTACATTTTCCTTTTTTGGATGTCTAACTCAATTCTTTATATTTCAAAAAATTTGAAAAATAGTAAAATTTTGTAATATTAAAATTAACCACATCCAATATTTTCCTCCATTATACTCACTTTATATAATAAATATTGACTAATTCCACTAATTTGCTCACTTTTTTTACTTTTTGCCACTGATTTACACTTTTTGTTAATCTACATGCCCGACCCAAATATGAAGAATTGGATGAGACGATGGGAGTATTTAATTAGCTCATGGTCCCAAGGCTCCTGATCAAGGTCAAGTAAACTATATGTATAGTGCTTGATATATTATATTTCTTACAACTACATTAGTGGTTGAACTGCCAAGACACCAATTATACGGGTCAATATGATTGTTTCTTTTGCTAATGGAATAACTACAAATGAAGATGTCGGAAAATTGCAAGTTGCTGTTTGGTTCAATTTTTACCCTTCAATTGCACCAAATCAAACCGCGTACACCCCTAATAATCACAACTATTTCATCTCAAATAAATACGATTTGATATAATAGATATCCTTATCATTGCTCAATAACATCTACATTCATAAATGTGTAAAATTAGGTTTAATTAAGAGGATATACAAAAATTAAAATAACAAACATTTTAACTTCGAAATCAACGTAGAAAAGTATATGCATATGTACATATATAGATAAATATACCAACGCAGGCGAGATAATGGGTGAAGATGTGAGATGTCTCCAAGAGAGCTACAATTGCCCATTAGTCATAATTGCCCATTCAACTAAGATGGGTCGCTCATTAGTCATAATTAATTTTTACTTTTTACTCTATGCAAATTTGTAATCATCTTTTGTAACTTTTTTTTTCAATTTTTATATTAGTTATTTTCTAATATTTCTGATTTTATTTATACCCTGTTAAGCAGTACCAGTTTTTTTTCTTTTACATACCAATATGAGTACGTATGTCTTAAAGATGAGTTGAGAAAGAAACAATTAGATCACATAAATTTACTGTTTAAGTACTTAGCCATTAATACATCATATTTATATTGACATTTAGTATGCAGTAACTTAAAATTGACATTAAAACTCTAAGTATATAAGGGGTGAGACTTTCTTAAAATTTTATTTCTAAGAATTATTAACAATGACTTTTACAAAGTTCATCGTTGTATTTCTGATTCTCCTTCCTTTCATTGCTGCAACGTCCAATCCAGAGAGCCCAACGTCAAGCAGTGTCATAGGTAAAAATTTCGCATTGTACCATTAATAAATAATGTTTTTCGTTAAATTGTTTTCATGATAACTAACTTATAATATTATCTATATCGAATATATTATATTTAATTTAACTGAAGAAGTTATGTTATTTTTCTTCTACAGATGCCAGACCAAGTAATTGTAATCGACCATGTGATTTATTATATACGTCCGGTGACTGCAACAGAGACTGCATAATACAGCGAAAGCAAAAAGGTGGTTCTTGTCAATTGTACAACAATGTGTTATATTGTTGTTGTACATAATGAATTACATTAAGTTATATTATCCACTTTTAATTTAATTATATGAATAAATAATAAAATTAGTTATTTCTGTCATCTTAATTAAAGTTCTTTTCGTAGATTATCAAATCATCTATGTCAACTAACATGGTTCGATCTTTACATCACTGCAAAAAACAAGGTTATTTGCAACAAATTTTTATACTGAATCCAATGTAGATGGTCTTAAGCTATGCTAAATGGTAAAATTATGACGAGAAAATACAAAATTTTATTATTCTAGCATACTGAGAAATTAATTCATACATACAAATATAAACAAGTCACACATATATATATATAATAAAATTACATGTGGAACAAAAGAGACCAAGTAATGTCCAAGTCACATCAATTATCTTTAGGCACCCCTAAGGCTAGGCGAAGCAGAGTCAAGAACGACAAATCTCTTCATGATATACAAATCCATTTTGCAAGTTCGTTATTACGGGTAGTTCCTACAAAGGTTAGGAACTAATGATATATACAATACTTGAATTTTCGGATGATACATAGTTGATTCTCATCCTTTGGAGACTAGCTACGAGCATAATAGGAGCATCCATGGACAAAAGACACAGATTTTGAAGCATCAACAATATTATTTGGACAGGGTGGCTGATAATCATATTCATCACCAGATCCTATGGTCGAATCACACTCATCTACAACCAAGCCACACTCCAACCATTAGCACTTATATTAATTTTTTAATCATAAGTCTTCGTTATACCATCCAGTAGATAGTGCCCAACGGTGTGTCATCATCGTGGTAATGCATGGTTATCACATTATAATGGACCGCCACCATCTTCCCCCTTCTGGAAACTGTTCAGAGTTAAAGTTGCTCTGGTATTATATTGATCGGTCACACGAGGTGAACATGTGTAAGTTGGGTCCACAAATAACTAGTGTACTAATGTACATAAACTTGTACGTATGTATTTTATAACAACGGAAAATGAATTTTTTTATCACTGAACTTTATATACTTTTAGAAACCAACCACTGAACTATAAACTTATTTGTTTATATCACAAACGTTACTCTCGAATTTCAAAATTAGCATTCCGTTAAAAAATCAGTGACGAATGTTAAGCTATTTATCCACGTGTAAAAATTTCAACACGTGGATGCTGACTCAATTGCTGATTATTAAAACAAAAAAGAAAAGAAAAAGGAAAATGACAAAAATGATATGATCCGAACAAAATTCATTCCGACTGTTCCAATACCAAACACAAATCTAGGGTTCCAATAAAAAAATCCAACGATATTCGTCTCTAAAATTTAGGGTCCACTACTCATATATTAAGGTATGCTTGAACTCCACAAAAGCATCGCATCACTTCACTCGGTTTAGCTTGAGAATCGATTGAAGATGATGAATTGGTCAAATCCATTGATTGTAGATGCTTAATTGATTCTAGATTGGTGATTGAACCCTAGTTTGTATTAAGTCCCAAACTGAACATCCGTTATTTTTATATTACAATCGGGTTATATATACAAATATAGATGTACACCACGTCATCAAGACACATCATCAAAATAGTATACGCTAGCCAATCATTTAACGAAATGTTAATTTTAAAATTTGAAAGAACGTTAGTGATATGAACAAATAAGTTTATAGTTCAGTGGTTGGTTTCTAAAAGTATATAAAGTTTAGTGATAAAAAAATTCATTTTCCTTTATAACAATTGTACGTCAGCAGGCCCATGGCAAAATTAATGCTTTGAAATGATTTTTTTTATCACCCAATTTTATATACTTTTAGAAACTAATCACTGAATTATAAACTTATTCGTTTATATCACTAATGTTACTCTCGGATTTTAAAATTAACATTTTGTTAAAAATTCAGTAACGGATGTTATGTTACTTATCCACGTGTTAAAAGTTCAATACGGGCTGCTGACTCATTGGCTGATTATTAAAACAAAAAAAGGAAAAAAAAATGACAGGAATCATATGATTAGAACAAAATACATTTCAAAACAAAATAAATCCCGACTAATTGTCTCTAAACACAAATCCAAACACAAAGCTAGGGTTTCAATCAAAATCCAAAGATGCTCATCATCATCACTTGCCTCTTCGACGATCCCTTCATGGAGAGTCATGATGGGTTGATATGATTCCATCGTAAGGGCTCCAGGAACCGGATCCACTTGTATTCCCATGTTATGAAAGTAATCGTCTGGGAGCTCTTTATAATGGATATCATATTGCAGCTGCTCTTCCTAGTTCTTTCAATGTCTTCCATCACAATGTCATTTGGGGCAGGCTTATTGCCCCTTTCAGCTGAGCGAAGAGCTTTGTTATAGCATTCTCTTGAACCATACTGGATGCCCCTTACACATCCGATCCCACTGGGGGTTGGGAACTTCATGGAGAGGTGGTAGATGGATGTCACTACCCTCATCTCCTTGAGAATGGGCCTCCCCAAAATTGCATTGTAGGCAGAGGGTTGATCAACAACCATGAAGTCCGCGACCTGTGTGGTAACAAAGGGTTCGTCACCCAAAGTAACAGGGAGCCTAATAAGACCTTTTATACTGACTGTAGCCCAGTGAATCCGTAGAGATGTCCCATAGTAGGAGTGAGTACTTGTCCAGAAGTCCCATCTTTTGATAGACTTCATAGGTGAGAACATTTACAGCGCTTCCATTATCCACGAGAAACCTATAGATGTTTTGAGTTCCGATTCTGAATCGGACAACTAGGGCATCTGAGTGAGGGTGATGAACCCATTTTGCATCCTCTTCCGTGAACATGATATTAGTGTCCTCTCCCTTGAAAAGTTTAGGGGGCCTTTCCTGCAAGTGATTCACATTAGTGAGGGGGTTACCCTTGGCCTCACGGGCATATCTATCCCGGGCTTCATTGTTTTCTCCTCCAATATGGGGGCCTCCCATAATAACATGAATGCTTCCTTCACGGGTGGTTCTGGGAGGAGAATTTTGTGCCTCGTCGGTGGGAGGAGGAACCTCGCTAAATCCTAGGCCTTTGTTTCTGCCAAATTTTTTGACCTCACGTACCACCCAATCAGTTAACTTTCCATCCTGAATGAGGTCTTCGATCTGGTCTTTGAGTTGTCTACAATCTGCAGTATCGTGTCCTTGTTGTTCAAGGAAAGCACAATACCGTTTAGCATCCTTTATCCCAGAAGGGCCCGTGGGTGGAGGTCGCTTGAACAAGCCTTTAGCTGAATTAATTGCATAAATGTGGTTGATAGGAGCGACCAAAGGAGTATACCTAGTGTCTCGTCTTTATTCTGATCGAAAGCGATCCCGCCCCAGTGGCTTTGGGCTCTCACTGCGATCCCGGTCATCTCTCTTGGGGCTTTCCGGTGCCTTGCTCTTACTCCCTTTACCATTACTTCCATTGCTATTACCTTCATTATTTTTTTGAGGTCTTGCATAGACTTCTCAATCCACTTAAAAGGCTTAGCCTGAGAATAGAATTCAGTTAGAGTGTGAGAGGTTTTGGCTTGTAAACTTTTCCAGAATTTGGTTCCTTCTTTAAGCCCGACTATCAAGAATTTTTTTACAGCCTCTTAGTTGGCACCTCTCACTCTAGGGACCTCTACATTGAATCTATTAAAGTATTCCTAGAGGGTCTCCCCATCTCTTTGTTTGATGTTGGCGAGAGTAGCAATAGGTGGGGAGTACAACATAGAAGATTGGAACTGCTTGATGAAGATGTCAGCAAGTTGCTCCTAAGAATCAATGTTAACATGTGTCCCAAACTTAGAGAACCTTTGTTGGGAACTACCCCTTAATAAGGCTGCAAACAATCTGCAGCGTGCGAGGGTAGAAACCTGATACACCTCCATCTCAGTGTTGAATCGAATCAGGTACTCGGCCGGATCGGCCTCCCCATTGAAAGTCAATTCGTTATTGGTCCTGAATACCGGAGGGAGAGGGGTGGACCTGATCTCCACAGTGAAAGGAGAGATCGCAGCCAAGTGATGAGGAGTTACAGCCTTTTCAGTTCCCATCTTAGTTATCAGCTTCCTGAGATTCTCTATTTTGAGATTCCCTACTTTGGCATCCTCTCGATCCCAATTACTAGCATGTTGGGAGAGTGCTTTTTTGTGAGAGCTAGATTCCTCCTGATCATATTTGCGATCATGCTTCTTGTGATACTTGGGAGGAGGCTTCTTATGGTACTTGGGAGGAGGTTTCCCTGAGGGGCCGCGACGAGGGGACTACTCCCCCTCCTTATGTAGGGAGGAGGGTCGATCGTGAGCCGCACTCGGGGTTCTTTTCTCGTCTTAGATCTTTTTTAACTTGAGCCTTAGGTCATGTTGGGATAATTGTTTTCCCATTCGATCATAGACATTGGTTGCCACCTACCGTGGTTCCAACTTGAGTCTCAAGTCAGGCTGGGATAGCTGCTTTCCCAGCCGATCGAAGACACTAGTAGTTACCAATTCAGAGGAACCAGGCTCGTGTTACGATCCCTTTCCTTTTTTGGGATCCTATTCATATGTTTCTACCCAGTCCTCTTGGGTTTCTTCGGTAGCATCTTCGTCAAAGTCGCTTAGTAACTTTTTTGAAGTAGTCTTCAGATTTTTCCTCTTCTTCCTTTTAGCATTGCGAGATTCTCCCTTCTACTATTCTACCTTGTTTATCCTGTCATTGAAAGCTATCATGCGATCCCCAAGGGTTTTGAGGTAATCCATGACCTCCTTATTAGCCCCCTGTCCGGTAGGGGTAGTTGTTACCTTGTTGGCGCCCCCTCCTGATTGATGGGGGTTTCCCTACTCGTGTGATCTCCTGGTTTATCACCGGGTTTATTCACTCCGTTTTTATTCGAACGAGTCATCCTTCTCCCTTAGATGACTAAAAAGACCCTCCTTTTAGCGCCAATGGTTAACGGGAGAATTTGGTTAATAGTATTTTGGAGGTTTGCTGGATTAACGGAGCAAAATACGGCGATTCCCCGAAGAACGCGAAGAACACGGGACGAAAGTTGGTGAATTTTGTAGCTGATCTTGTTAGTTGATTCGAAGAATACTAGAGAAAAAGTGTTTATTCTATCTTGCATCAAACTGTCCAATTCTCCTGAACAAGAGGCCTACGTACCCTTTTATAGGGGTTCAAGCCACACATAGTTCTTGGTCAACAAGTTATCTAGATAGGCTAGGGTTTTGTATGATCCATTAAGGCCCAAGTCATGATGACTGTGGAGACCGTGAGTAAGCCCATTACTGACCATGGCCCAAACATATGTACGTAGCTGTGAGAGGCTGTCATGGAGTTAGGGTAAAGTAATTTATATGATGATGAGAGACCCCGTATGGAACTCGCATGCAACCCCTTAGAGTCTGGCTATGCGATGCAAGCCCAAGGATAGTACATGCGGTTGCTGTTAGCCTGACCATGCATTATAACGATGCCTACCTATTCGACCCCTTGAGGCCCGACCATAGGCCTTTAAATTGTAAAGAGAATTGGCAATATTCAAACGAAGCGATCCCAAAGGAAGGATCGCATATGACCTTCTTCCTGAGTAGCTATGAATGATAATGATACAAAACCCTTGCTGATGCATGAGTGTAGCAAACTAACGACAACTGCGATCCCAGAGCCGGGGATCACATACGACCTCATTGATAATAGCGCGAAGTGTAACATATGAAGTGTTTCTGTGATTGCGGAACTCATTTCTCTGTGATTGAAGCGTGTAACATAACCTAATTTCAAGAAATGAGCTTTTAGTAGCCCGTTGGGCCTGCTTAGGGGCCATGTCCATTTTTGAGCATAACATACATCATCTGTAACAACCACACGCAATAAACCTGCATATTTTAGGATAATCGCAAAACGTGAATGTTTGCGGGATGAAATTTTAGATACCTCTATTTTACGATTTGGTGGCGGATACATATCTTAAAAATCACAAAAGTCAAACCGCAGTCGGCAATCGCATTAATATCTTATTTTATTTAATATATGCATAATTATATATATCTTATTAGAATTATATGTATATTTAAATAATTAAACTATGTATGTAACAATTTTGTCGATTTGTAATCAAGAATCATAATTTAACATATTAAATTGTAATTTCTTTGTTCCATCTATTTATTTACATTTTCTTTTTCGAATGTCTAACTTAATTATTTATATTTCAAAAAACTTTGAAAATTAGTAAAATTTTGTAATATAAAAATTAACCGCATCCAATATTTTCCTCCACTATAATCACTTTATATAATAAATATTGACTGATCCCACCAATTTGCTCACTTTTCTTACTTTCTGCCACTGATTTACACTTTTTGTTAACTCCATGCCCGACCTAAATAAGAAGAATTGGATGAGACGAAGGGTGTATTTAATTAGCTCATGGCCCTGAGGCTCCTGATCAAGGTCAAGTAAACTATATGTATAGTGCTTGATGTAGTAGTATTTTTAATTTGTATCTAGTTTTGTAAATTCAAAAATTTTGCATTTAAGTAATTAAGTTGTATTTCTTACGACTACATTAGTGGTTGAACTGCTAAGACACCAATTATACGGGTCGATATGATTGTTTCTTTTGCTAATGGACTAACTACATATGAAGATTTCGGAAAATTGCAAGTTGTTGTTTGGTTCAATTTTTACCCTTCAATGCATCAAATCAAACCGCGTACATCCCTAATAATCACAACTATTTCATCTCAAATAAATACGATTTGATATAATAGCTATCCTTATAATTGCTCAATAACATCTACATTCATAAATGTGTAAAATTAGGTTTAATTAAGAGGATATACAAAAATTAAAATAAAAAACATTTTAACTTCGAAATCAACATACAAATCGATAGATTAACGGTGAGTATTATTCCTCAACAACATACACAAAGACATACACGCTTACACACACATGTAAATATAGGAGGACAGTAAATTAACCGGTGAATTCAATCAAAATAGATTTGTATTGAAAAATTGAAGAAAAGTATATGCATATGTAGAGAGACGGAGCGTTCTGTTTGGTGAATTTTGGCGGGTGATTTGTCCGGGACTTTTATTTCCCATCGACTAAGATGGGTCGCTAGTCATAATTAATTTTTACTTTTTACTCGATGCAAATTTGTAATCATCTTTTGTAACTTTTTTTTTTTCAATTTTTATATTAGTTATTTTCTAATATTTCTGTTTTTATTTATATCCTGTTAAGCAGTACCAGTTTTTTTTCCTTTTACCAACCAATATGAGTAGGTATGTCTTAAAGATGAGTTGAGAAGGAAACAATTAGATCACATAAATTTACTGTTTAAGTACTTAGCCATTAATACATCATATTTATATTGACATTTAGTATGTAGTAACTTAAAATTGACATTAAAACTCTAAGTATATAAGGGGTGAGACTTTCTTAAAATTTTATTTCTAAGAATTATTAACAATGACTTTTACAAAGTTCATCGTTGTATTTCTGATTCTCCTTCCTTTCATTGCTGCAACGTCTAATCCAGAGAGCCCAACGTCAAGCAGTGTCATAGGTAAAAATTTCGCATTGTACCATTAATAAATAATGTTTTTCGTTAATTTTTTTCATGATTACTAACTTATAATATTATCTATATCAAATATATTATATTTAATTTAACTGAAGAAGTTATGTTATTTTTCTTCTACAGATGCCAGACCAAGTAATTGTAATCGACCATGTGATTTATTATATACGTCCGGTGACTGCAACAGAGACTGCATAATACAGCGAAAGCAAAAAGGTGGTTCTTGTCAATTGTACAACAATGTGTTATATTGTTGTTGTACATAATGAATTACATTAAGTTATATTATCCACTTTTAATTTAATTATATGAATAAATAATAAAATTAGTTATTTCTGTCATCTTAATTAAAGTTCTTTTCGTAGATTATCAAATCATCTATGTCAACTAACATGGTTCGATCTTTACATCACTGCAAAAAACAAGGTTATTTGCAACAAATTTTTATACTGAATCCAATGTAGATGGTCTTAAGCTATGCTAAATGGTAAAATTATGACGAGAAAATACAAAATTTTATTATTCTAGCATACTGAGAAATTAATTCATACATACAAATATAAACAAGTCACACATATATATATATAATAAAATTACATGTGGAACAAAAGAGACCAAGTAATGTCCAAGTCACATCAATTATCTTTAGGCACCCCTAAGGCTAGGCGAAGCAGAGTCAAGAACGACAAATCTCTTCATGATATACAAATCCATTTTGCAAGTTCGTTATTACGGGTAGTTCCTACAAAGGTTAGGAACTAATGATATATACAATACTTGAATTTTCGGATGATACATAGTTGATTCTCATCCTTTGGAGACTAGCTACGAGCATAATAGGAGCATCCATGGACAAAAGACACAGATTTCGAAGCATCAACAATATTATTTGGACAAGGTGGCTGATAATCATATTCATCACCAGATCCTATGGTCGAATCACACTCATCTACAACCAAGCCACACTCCAACCATTAGCACTTATATTAATTTTTTAATCATAAGTCTTCGTTATACCATCCAGTAGATAGTGCCCAACGGTGTGTCATCATCGTGGTAATGCATGGTTATCACATTATAATGGACCGCCACCATCTTCCCCCTTCTGGAAACTGTTCAGAGTTAAAGTTGCTCTGGTATTATATTGATCGGTCACACGAGGTGAACATGTGTAAGTTGGGTCCACAAATAACTAGTGTACTAATGTACATAAACTTGTACGTATGTATTTTATAACAACGGAAAATGAATTTTTTTATCACTGAACTTTATATACTTTTAGAAACCAACCACTGAACTATAAACTTATTTGTTTATATCACAAACGTTACTCTCGAATTTCAAAATTAGCATTCCGTTAAAAAATCAGTGACGAATGTTAAGCTATTTATCCACGTGTAAAAATTTCAACACGTGGATGCTGACTCAATTGCTGATTATTAAAACAAAAAAGAAAAGAAAAAGGAAAATGACAAAAATGATATGATCCGAACAAAATTCATTCCGACTGTTCCAATACCAAACACAAATCTAGGGTTCCAATAAAAAAATCCAACGATATTCGTCTCTAAAATTTAGGGTCCACTACTCATATATTAAGGTATGCTTGAACTCCACAAAAGCATCGCATCACTTCACTCGGTTTAGCTTGAGAATCGATTGAAGATGATGAATTAGTCAAATCCATTGATTGTAGATGCTTAATTGATTCTAGATTGGTGATTGAACCCTAGTTTGTATTAAGTCCCAAACTGAACATCCGTTATTTTTATATTACAATCGGGTTATATATACAAATATAGATGTACACCACGTCATCAAGACACATCATCAAAATAGTATACGCTAGCCAATCATTTAACGAAATGTTAATTTTAAAATTTGAAAGAACGTTAGTGATATGAACAAATAAGTTTATAGTTCAGTGGTTGGTTTCTAAAAGTATATAAAGTTTAGTGATAAAAAAATTCATTTTCCTTTATAACAATTGTACGTCAGCAGGCCCATGGCAAAATTAATGCTTTGAAATGATTTTTTTTATCACCCAATTTTATATACTTTTAGAAACTAATCACTGAATTATAAACTTATTCGTTTATATCACTAATGTTACTCTCGGATTTTAAAATTAACATTTTGTTAAAAATTCAGTAACGGATGTTATGTTACTTATCCACGTGTTAAAAGTTCAATACGGGCTGCTGACTCATTGGCTGATTATTAAAACAAAAAAAGGAAAAAAAAATGACAGGAATCATATGATTAGAACAAAATACATTTCAAAACAAAATAAATCCCGACTAATTGTCTCTAAACACAAATCCAAACACAAAGCTAGGGTTTCAATCAAAATCCAAAGATGCTCATCATCATCACTTGCCTCTTCGACGATCCCTTCATGGAGAGTCATGATGGGTTGATATGATTCCATCGTAAGGGCTCCAGGAACCGGATCCACTTGTATTCCCATGTTATGAAAGTAATCGTCTGGGAGCTCTTTATAATGGATATCATATTGCAGCTGCTCTTCCTAGTTCTTTCAATGTCTTCCATCACAATGTCATTTGGGGCAGGCTTATTGCCCCTTTCAGCTGAGCGAAGAGCTTTGTTATAGCATTCTCTTGAACCATACTGGATGCCCCTTACACATCCGATCCCACTGGGGGTTGGGAACTTCATGGAGAGGTGGTAGATGGATGTCACTACCCTCATCTCCTTGAGAATGGGCCTCCCCAAAATTGCATTGTAGGCAGAGGGTTGATCAACAACCATGAAGTCCGCGACCTGTGTGGTAACAAAGGGTTCGTCACCCAAAGTAACAGGGAGCCTAATAAGACCTTTTATACTGACTGTAGCCCCAGTGAATCCGTAGAGATGTCCCATAGTAGGAGTGAGTACTTGTCCAGAAGTCCCATCTTTTGATAGACTTCATAGGTGAGAACATTTACAGCGCTTCCATTATCCACGAGAACCCTATAGATGTTTTGAGTTCCGATTCTGAATCGGACAACTAGGGCATCTGAGTGAGGGTGATGAACCCATTTTGCATCCTCTTCCGTGAACATGATATTAGTGTCCTCTCCCTTGAAAAGTTTAGGGGGCCTTTCCTGCAAGTGATTCACATTAGTGAGGGGGTTACCCTTGGCCTCACGGGCATATCTATCCCGGGCTTCATTGTTTTCTCCTCCAATATGGGGGCCTCCCATAATAACATGAATGCTTCCTTCACGGGTGGTTCTGGGAGGAGAATTTTGTGCCTCGTCGGTGGGAGGAGGAACCTCGCTAAATCCTAGGCCTTTGTTTCTGCCAAATTTTTTGACCTCACGTACCACCCAATCAGTTAACTTTCCATCCTGAATGAGGTCTTCGATCTGGTCTTTGAGTTGTCTACAATCTGCAGTATCGTGTCCTTGTTGTTCAAGGAAAGCACAATACCGTTTAGCATCCTTTATCCCAGAAGGGCCCGTGGGTGGAGGTCGCTTGAACAAGCCTTTAGCTGAATTAATTGCATAAATGTGGTCGATAGGAGCGACCAAAGGAGTATACCTAGTGTCTCGTCTTTATTCTGATCGAAAGCGATCCCGCCCCAGTGGCTTTGGGCTCTCACTGCGATCCCGGTCATCTCTCTTGGGGCTTTCCGGTGCCTTGCTCTTACTCCCTTTACCATTACTTCCATTGCTATTACCTTCATTATTTTTTTGAGGTCTTGCATAGACTTCTCAATCCACTTAAAAGGCTTAGCCTGAGAATAGAATTCAGTTAGAGTGTGAGAGGTTTTGGCTTGTAAACTTTTCCAGAATTTGGTTCCTTCTTTAAGCCCGACTATCAAGAATTTTTTTACAGCCTCTTAGTTGGCACCTCTCACTCTAGGGACCTCTACATTGAATCTATTAAAGTATTCCTAGAGGGTCTCCCCATCTCTTTGTTTGATGTTGGCGAGAGTAGCAATAGGTGGGGAGTACAACATAGAAGATTGGAACTGATTGATGAAGATGTCAGCAAGTTGCTCCTAAGAATCAATGTTAACATGTGTCCCAAACTTAGAGAACCTTTGTTGGGAACTACCCCTTAATAAGGCTGCAAACAATCTGCAGCGTGCGAGGGTAGAAACCTGATACACCTCCATCTCAGTGTTGAATCGAATCAGGTACTCGGCCGGATCGGCCTCCCCATTGAAAGTCAATTCGTTATTGGTCCTGAATACCGGAGGGAGAGGGGTGGACCTGATCTCCACAGTGAAAGGAGAGATCGCAGCCAAGTGATGAGGAGTTACAGCCTTTTCAGTTCCCATCTTAGTTATCAGCTTCCTGAGATTCTCTATTTTGAGATTCCCTACTTTGGCATCCTCTCGATCCCAATTACTAGCATGTTGGGAGAGTGCCTTTTTGTGAGAGCTAGATTCCTCCTGATCATATTTGCGATCATGCTTCTTGTGATACTTGGGAGGAGGCTTCTTATGGTACTTGGGAGGAGGTTTCCCTGAGGGGCCGCGACGAGGGGACTACTCCCCCTCCTTATGTAGGGAGGAGGGTCGATCGTGAGCCGCACTCGGGGTTCTTTTCTCGTCTTAGATCTTTTTTAACTTGAGCCTTAGGTCATGTTGGGATAATTGTTTTCCCATTCGATCATAGACATTGGTTGCCACCTACCGTGGTTCCAACTTGAGTCTCAAGTCAGGCTGGGATAGCTGCTTTCCCAGCCGATCGAAGACACTAGTAGTTACCAATTCAGAGGAACCAGGCTCGTGTTACGATCCCTTTCCTTTTTTGGGATCCTATTCATATGTTTCTACCCAGTCCTCTTGGGTTTCTTCGGTAGCATCTTCGTCAAAGTCGCTTAGTAACTTTTTTGAAGTAGTCTTCAGATTTTTCCTCTTCTTCCTTTTAGCATTGCGAGATTCTCCCTTCTACTATTCTACCTTGTTTATCCTGTCATTGAAAGCTATCATGCGATCCCCAAGGGTTTTGAGGTAATCCATGACCTCCTTATTAGCCCCCTGTCCGGTAGGGGTAGTTGTTACCTTGTTGGCGCCCCCTCCTGATTGATGGGGGTTTCCCTACTCGTGTGATCTCCTGGTTTATCACCGGGTTTATTCACTCCGTTTTTATTCGAACGAGTCATCCTTCTCCCTTAGATGACTAAAAAGACCCTCCTTTTAGCGCCAATGGTTAACGGGAGAATTTGGTTAATAGTATTTTGGAGGTTTGCTGGATTAACGGAGCAAAATACGGCGATTCCCCGAAGAACGCGAAGAACACGGGACGAAAGTTGGTGAATTTTGTAGCTGATCTTGTTAGTTGATTCGAAGAATACTAGAGAAAAAGTGTTTATTCTATCTTGCATCAAACTGTCCAATTCTCCTGAACAAGAGGCCTACGTACCCTTTTATAGGGGTTCAAGCCACACATAGTTCTTGGTCAACAAGTTATCTAGATAGGCTAGGGTTTTGTATGATCCATTAAGGCCCAAGTCATGATGACTGTGGAGACCGTGAGTAAGCCCATTACTGACCATGGCCCAAGCATATGTACGTAGCTGTGAGAGGCTGTCATGGAGTTAGGGTAAAGTAATTTATATGATGATGAGAGACCCCGTATGGAACTCGCATGCAACCCCTTAGAGTCTGGCTATGCGATGCAAGCCCAAGGATAGTACATGCGGTTGCTGTTAGCCTGACCATGCATTATAACGATGCCTACCTATTCGACCCCTTGAGGCCCGACCATAGGCCTTTAAATTGTAAAGAGAATTGGCAATATTCAAACGAAGCGATCCCAAAGGAAGGATCGCATATGACCTTCTTCCTGAGTAGCTATGAATGATAATGATACAAAACCCTTGCTGATGCATGAGTGTAGCAAACTAACGACAACTGCGATCCCAGAGCCGGGGATCACATACGACCTCATTGATAATAGCGCGAAGTGTAACATATGAAGTGTTTCTGTGATTGCGGAACTCATTTCTCTGTGATTGAAGCGTGTAACATAACCTAATTTCAAGAAATGAGCTTTTAGTAGCCCGTTGGGCCTGCTTAGGGGCCATGTCCATTTTTGAGCATAACATACATCATCTGTAACAACCACACGCAATAAACCTGCATATTTTAGGATAATCGCAAAACGTGAATGTTTGCGGGATGAAATTTTAGATACCTCTATTTTACGATTTGGTGGCGGATACATATCTTAAAAATCACAAAAGTCAAACCGCAGTCGGCAATCGCATTAATATCTTATTTTATTTAATATATGCATAATTATATATATCTTATTAGAATTATATGTATATTTAAATAATTAAACTATGTATGTAACAATTTTGTCGATTTGTAATCAAGAATCATAATTTACCATATTAAATTGTAATTTCTTTGTTCCATCTATTTATTTGCATTTTCTTTTTCGAATGTCTAACTTAATTATTTATATTTCAAAAAATTTTAAAATTAGTAAAATTTTGTAATATAAAAATTAACCGCATCCAATATTTTCCTCCACTATAATCACTTTATATAATAAATATTGACTGATCCCACCAATTTGCTCACTTTTCTTACTTTCTGCCACTGATTTACACTTTTTGTTAACTCCATGCCCGACCTAAATAAGAAGAATTGGATGAGACGAAGGGTGTATTTAATTAGCTCATGGCCCTGAGGCTCCTGATCAAGGTCAAGTAAACTATATGTATAGTGCTTGATGTAGTAGTATTTTTAATTTGTATCTAGTTTTGAAAATTCAAAAATTTTGCATTTAAGTAATTAAGTTGTATTTCTTACGACTACATTAGTGGTTGAACTGCTAAGACACCAATTATACGGGTCGATATGATTGTTTCTTTTGCTAATGGACTAACTACATATGAAGATTTCGGAAAATTGCAAGTTGTTGTTTGGTTCAATTTTTACCCTTCAATGCATCAAATCAAACCGCGTACATCCCTAATAATCACAACTATTTCATCTCAAATAAATACGATTTGATATAATAGCTATCCTTATAATTGCTCAATAACATCTACATTCATAAATGTGTAAAATTAGGTTTAATTAAGAGGATATACAAAAATTAAAATAAAAAACATTTTAACTTCGAAATCAACATACAAATCGATAGATTAACGGTGAGTATTATTCCTCAACAACATACACAAAGACATACACGCTTACACACACATGTAAATATAGGAGGACAGTAAATTAACCGGTGAATTCAATCAAAATAGATTTGTATTGAAAAATTGAAGAAAAGTATATGCATATGTAGAGAGACGGAGCGTTCTGTTTGGTGAATTTTGGCGGGTGATTTGTCCGGGACTTTTATTTCCCATCGACTAAGATGGGTCGCTAGTCATAATTAATTTTTACTTTTTACTCGATGCAAATTTGTAATCATCTTTTGTAACTTTTTTTTTTTCAATTTTTATATTAGTTATTTTCTAATATTTCTGTTTTTATTTATATCCTGTTAAGCAGTACCAGTTTTTTTTCCTTTTACCAACCAATATGAGTAGGTATGTCTTAAAGATGAGTTGAGAAGGAAACAATTAGATCACATAAATTTACTGTTTAAGTACTTAGCCATTAATACATCATATTTATATTGACATTTAGTATGTAGTAACTTAAAATTGACATTAAAACTCTAAGTATATAAGGGGTGAGACTTTCTTAAAATTTTATTTCTAAGAATTATTAACAATGACTTTTACAAAGTTCATCGTTGTATTTCTGATTCTCCTTCCTTTCATTGCTGCAACGTCTAATCCAGAGAGCCCAACGTCAAGCAGTGTCATAGGTAAAAATTTCGCATTGTACCATTAATAAATAATGTTTTTCGTTAATTTTTTTCATGATTACTAACTTATAATATTATCTATATCAAATATATTATATTTAATTTAACTGAAGAAGTTATGTTATTTTTCTTCTACAGATGCCAGACCAAGTAATTGTAATCGACCATGTGATTTATTATATACGTCCGGTGACTGCAACAGAGACTGCATAATACAGCGAAAGCAAAAAGGTGGTTCTTGTCAATTGTACAACAATGTGTTATATTGTTGTTGTACATAATGAATTACATTAAGTTATATTATCCACTTTTAATTTAATTATATGAATAAATAATAAAATTAGTTATTTCTGTCATCTTAATTAAAGTTCTTTTCGTAGATTATCAAATCATCTATGTCAACTAACATGGTTCGATCTTTACATCACTGCAAAAAACAAGGTTATTTGCAACAAATTTTTATACTGAATCCAGTGTAGATGGTCTTAAGCTATGCTAAATGGTAAAATTATGACGAGAAAATACAAAATTTTATTATTCTAGCATACTGAGAAATTAATTCATACATACAAATATAAACAAGTCACACATATATATATATAATAAAATTACATGTGGAACAAAAGAGACCAAGTAATGTCCAAGTCACATCAATTATCTTTAGGCACCCCTAAGGCTAGGCGAAGCAGAGTCAAGAACGACAAATCTCTTCATGATATACAAATCCATTTTGCAAGTTCGTTATTACGGGTAGTTCCTACAAAGGTTAGGAACTAATGATATATACAATACTTGAATTTTCGGATGATACATAGTTGATTCTCATCCTTTGGAGACTAGCTACGAGCATAATAGGAGCATCCATGGACAAAAGACACAGATTTCGAAGCATCAACAATATTATTTGGACAGGGTGGCTGATAATCATATTCATCACCAGATCCTATGGTCGAATCACACTCATCTACAACCAAGCCACACTCCAACCATTAGCACTTATATTAATTTTTTAATCATAAGTCTTCGTTATACCATCCAGTAGATAGTGCCCAACGGTGTGTCATCATCGTGGTAATGCATGGTTATCACATTATAATGGACCGCCACCATCTTCCCCCTTCTGGAAACTGTTCAGAGTTAAAGTTGCTCTGGTATTATATTGATCGGTCACACGAGGTGAACATGTGTAAGTTGGGTCCACAAATAACTAGTGTACTAATGTACATAAACTTGTACGTATGTATTTTATAACAACGGAAAATGAATTTTTTTATCACTGAACTTTATATACTTTTAGAAACCAACCACTGAACTATAAACTTATTTGTTTATATCACAAACGTTACTCTCGAATTTCAAAATTAGCATTCCGTTAAAAAATCAGTGACGAATGTTAAGCTATTTATCCACGTGTAAAAATTTCAACACGTGGATGCTGACTCAATTGCTGATTATTAAAACAAAAAAGAAAAGAAAAAGGAAAATGACAAAAATGATATGATCCGAACAAAATTCATTCCGACTGTTCCAATACCAAACACAAATCTAGGGTTCCAATAAAAAAATCCAACGATATTCGTCTCTAAAATTTAGGGTCCACTACTCATATATTAAGGTATGCTTGAACTCCACAAAAGCATCGCATCACTTCACTCGGTTTAGCTTGAGAATCGATTGAAGATGATGAATTAGTCAAATCCATTGATTGTAGATGCTTAATTGATTCTAGATTGGTGATTGAACCCTAGTTTGTATTAAGTCCCAAACTGAACATCCGTTATTTTTATATTACAATCGGGTTATATATACAAATATAGATGTACACCACGTCATCAAGACACATCATCAAAATAGTATACGCTAGCCAATCATTTAACGAAATGTTAATTTTAAAATTTGAAAGAACGTTAGTGATATGAACAAATAAGTTTATAGTTCAGTGGTTGGTTTCTAAAAGTATATAAAGTTTAGTGATAAAAAAATTCATTTTCCTTTATAACAATTGTACGTCAGCAGGCCCATGGCAAAATTAATGCTTTGAAATGATTTTTTTTATCACCCAATTTTATATACTTTTAGAAACTAATCACTGAATTATAAACTTATTCGTTTATATCACTAAGTATATAAGGGGTGAGACTTTCTTAAAATTTTATTTCTAAGAATTATTAACAATGACTTTTACAAAGTTCATCGTTGTATTTCTAATTCTCCTTCCTTTCATTGCTGCAACGTCTAATCCAGAGAGCCCAACGTCAAGCAGTGTCATAGGTAAAAATTTCGCATTGTACCATTAATAAATAATGTTTTTCGTTAATTTTTTTCATGATTACTAACTTATAATATTATCTATATCGAATATATTATATTTAATTTAACTGAAGAAGTTATGTTATTTTTCTTCTACAGATGCCAGACCAAGTAATTGTAATCGACCATGTGATTTATTATATACGTCCGGTGACTGCAACAGAGACTGCATAATACAGCGAAAGCAAAAAGGTGGTTCTTGTCAATTGTACAACAATGTGTTATATTGTTGTTGTACATAATGAATTACATTAAGTTATATTATCCACTTTTAATTTAATTATATGAATAAATAATAAAATTAGTTATTTCTGTCATCTTAATTAAAGTTCTTTTCGTAGATTATCAAATCATCTATGTCAACTAACATGGTTCGATCTTTACATCACTGCAAAAAACAAGGTTATTTGCAACAAATTTTTAAACTGAATCCAATGTAGATGGTCTTAAGCTATGCTAAATGGTCAAATTATGACGACAAAATACAAAATTTTATTATTCTCGCATACTAAGAAATTAATTCATACATACCAATATAAACAAGTCACATATGTATATAATACAATTACATGTGGAACAAAAGAGACCAAGTAATGTTCAAGTCACATCAATTATCTTTAGGCACCCCTAAGGCTAGGCGAAGCAGAGTCAAGAACGACAAATCTCTTCATGATATACAAATCCATTTTGCAAGTTCGTTGTTACGGGTAATTCCTACAAAGGTTAGGAACTAATGATATATATAATACTTGAATTTTCGGATGCTACATAGTTGATTCTCATCCTTTGGAGACTAGCTACGAGCATAATAGGAGCATCCATGGACAAAAGACACAGATTTCGAAGCATCAACAATATTATTTGGACAGGGTGGCTGATAATCATATTCATCACCACGTCCCATGGTCGAATCACACTCATCTACAACCAAGGTCTCCACACTCCGACCATTAGCACTTATATTAATTTTTTAATCATAAGTCTTCATTATACCATCCAGTAGATAGTGCCCAACGGTGTGTCATCATCGTGGTAATGCATGGTTATCACATTCTAATGGACTGCCACCATCTTCCCCCTTCTGGAAACTGTTCAGAGTTAAAGTTGCTTTGGTATTATATTGATCGGTCACACGAGGAGAACATGTGTAAGTTGGGTCCACAAATAACTAGTGTACTAATGTAAATAACCTTGTACGTATGTATTTTATAACAACGAAAAATGAATTTTTTTATCACTGAACTTTATATACTTTTAGAAACCAACCACTGAACTATAAACTTATTTGTTTATATCACTAACGTTACTCTCGAATTTCAAAATTAGCATTCCGTTAAAAAATCAGTGACGAATGTTAAGCTATTTATCCACGTGTAAAAATTTCAACACGTGGATGCTGACTCAATGGCTGATTATTAAAACAAAAAAAAGAAAAAGGAAAATGACAAAAATGATATGATCCGAACAAAATTCATTCCGACTGTTCCAATACCAAACACAAATCTAGGGTTCCAATAAAAAAATCCAACGATATTCGTCTCTAAAATTTAGGGTCGACTACTCATATATTAAGGTATGCTTGAACTCCACAAAAGCATCGCATCACTTCACTCGGTTTAGCTTGAGAATCGATTGAAGATGATGAATTGCTCAAATCCATTGATTGTAGATGCTTAATTGATTCTAGATTGGTGCTTGAACCCTAGTTTGTATTAAGCCCCAAACTGAACATCCGTTATTTTTATATTACAATCGGGTTATATATACAAATATAGATATACACCACGTCATCAAGACACATCATCAAAATAGTATACGCTGGCCAATCATTTAACGAAATGTTAATTTTAAAATTTGAGAGAACGTTAGTGATATGAACAAATAAGTTTATAGTTCAGTGGTTGGTTTCTAAAAGTATATAAAGTTTAGTGATAAAAAAATTCATTTTCCCTTATAACAATTGTACGTCAGCAGGCCCATGGCAAAATTAATGCTTTGAAATGATTTTTTTATCACCCAATTTTAGATACTTTTAGAAACTAATCACAAAATTATAAACTTATTCGTTTATATCACTAATGTTACTCTCGGATTTTAAAATTAACATTTGGTTAAAAATTCAGTAATGGATGTCAAGTTACTTATCCACGTGTTAAAATTTCAATACGGGCTGCTGACTCATTGGCTGATTATTAAAACAAAAAAAGGAAAAAAAACGACTGGAATCATATGATTAGAACAAAATACACTTCAAAACAAAATAAATCCCGACTAATTGTCTCTAAACACAAATCCAAACACAAATCTAGGGTTTCAATCAAAATCCAAAGATGCTCGTCATCGTCACTTGCCTCTTCGACGATCCCTTTATGGAGAGTCATGACGGGTTGATATGATTCCATCATAAGGGCTCCAGGAACCGGATCCACTTGTATTCCCATGTTATGAAAGTAATCGTCTGAGAGCTCTTTAATGGATATCATATTGCAGCTGCTCTTCCTAGTTCTTTCAATGTCTTCCATCACAATGTCATTTGGGGCAGGCTTATTGCCCTTTTCAGCTGAGCGAATAGCTTTGTTATAGCATTCTCTTGAATCATACTGGATGCCCCTTACACATCCGATCCCACTGGGGGTTGGGAACTTCATGGAGAGGTGGTAGATGGATGTCACTACCCTCATCTCCTTGAGAATGGGCCTCCCCAAAATTGCATTGTAGGCAGACGGTTGATCAACAACCATGAAGTCCACGACCTGTGTGGTAACAAAGGGTTCGTCACCCAAAGTAACAGGGAGCCTAATAAGACCTTTTATACTGACTGTAGCCCCAGGAATCCGTAGAGATGTCCCATAGTAGGAGTGAGTACTTGTCCAGAAGTCCCATCTTTTGATAGACTTCATAGGTGAGAAAATTTACAGCGCTTCCATTATCCACGAGAACCCTATAGATGTTTTGAGTTCCGATTCTGAATCGGACAACTAGGGCATCTGAGTGAGGGTGATGAACCCATTTTGCATCCTCTTCCGTGAACATGATATTACTGTCCTCTCCCTTGAAAAGTTTAGGGGGCCTTTCCTGCAAGTGATTCACATTAGTGAGGGGGTTACCCTTGGCCTCACGGGCATATCTATCCCGGGCTTTATTGTTTTCTCCTCCAATATGGGGGCCTCCCATAATAACATGAATGCTTCCTTCACGGGTGGTTCTGGGAGGAGAATTTTGTGCCTCGTCGGTGGGAGGAGGAACCTCGCTAAATCCTAGGCCTTTGTTTCTGCCAAATTTTTTGACCTCACGTACCACCCAATCAGTTAACTTTCCATCCTGAATGAGGTCTTCGATCTGGTCTTTGAGTTGTCTACAATCTGCAGTATCGTGTCCCTGTTGTTCAAGGAAAGCACAATACCGTCTAGCATCCTTTATCCCATAAGGTCCCATGGGTGGAGGTCGCTTGAACAAGCCTTTAGCTGAATTAATTGCATAAATATGGTCGATAGGAGCGACCAAGTGAGTATACCTGGTGTCTCGTCTTTCTTCTGATCGAAAGCGATCCCGCCCCCGTGGCTTTGGGCTCTCACTGCGATCCCGGTCATCTCTCTTGGGGATTTCCGGTGCCTTGCTCTTACTCCCTTTACCATTACTTCCATTGCTATTACCTTCATTATTTTTTTGAGGTCTTGCATAGACTTCTCAATCCACTTAAAAGGCTTAGCCTGAGAATAGAATTCAGTTAGAGTGTGAGAGGTTTTGGCTTGTAAACTTTTCCAGAATTTGGTTCCTTCTTTAAGCCCGGCTATCAAGAATTTTTTTACAGCCTCTTAGTTGGCACCTCTCACTCTAGGGACCTCTACATTGAATCTATTAAAGTATTCCTAGAGGGTCACCCCATCTCTTTGTTTGATGTTGGCGAGAGTAGCAATAGGTGGGGAGTACAACATAGAAGATTGGAACTGCTTGATGAAGATGTCCGCAAGTTGCTCCTAAGAATCAATGTTAACATGTGTCCCAAACTTAGAGAACCTTTGTTGGGAACTACCCCTTAATAAGGCTGCAAACAATCTGCAGCGTGCGAGGGTAGAAACCTGATACACCTCCATCTCAGTGTTGAATCGAATCAGGTACTCGGCGGGATCGGCCTCCCCATTGAAAGTCAATTCGTTATTGGTCCTGAATACCAGAGGGAGAGGGGTGGACCTGATCTCCACAGTGAAAGGAGAGATCGCAGCCAAGTGATGAGGAGTTACAGCCTTTTCAGTTCCCATCTTAGTTATCAGCTTCCTGAGATTCTCTATTTTGAGATTCCCTACTTTGGCATCCTCTCGATCCCAATTACTAGCATGTTGGGAGAGTGCCTTTTTGTGAGAGCTAGATTCCTCCTGATCATATTTGCGATCATGCTTCTTGTGATACTTGGGAGGAGGCTTCTTATGGTACTTGGGAGGAGGCTTCCCTGAGGGGCCGCGACGAGGGGACTACTCCCCCTCCTTATGTAGGGAGGAGGGTCGATCGTGAGCCGCACTCGGGGTTCTTTTCTCGTCTTAGATCTTTTTTAACTTGAGCCTTAGGTCATGTTGGGATAATTGTTTTCCCATTCGATCATAGACATTGGTGTTCAATTCGTTATTGGTCCTGAATACCGGAGGGAGAGGGGTGGACCTGATCTCCACAGTGAAAGGAGAGATCGCAACCAAGTGATGAGGAGTTACAGCCTTTTCAGTTCCCATCTTAGTTATCAGCTTCCTGAGATTCTCTATTTTGAGATTCCCTATGTAACAGCCCCAAATCCGGGGTCAGGGATTTAGGGTTGTCACAATCCATGTACTCCTTGCCTTACCTGTATTACTCACACCATTCATAATTCACGTGTTCATGACCCCACAATATATGTCTCACACACACACACACAGGTTAGAGTCTCAGAAACGACACCATAAAATAACTGCGGAATAAATAATTTTTTTATTACAATACCCAAATGTCTTTGAATCTGTTACTGATACAATTTCTACGTAGTGGTACATTACCAGCTTAGCCTTCTTATGCTCACAATCCTCTAATACCATTCATGTCTATACATAAGTTGAATACCAAAGCCGTAGCCTGATTCGATTGGTTCGTACTACTCCCGGGATCACTGCTGAAACTGTTTATGGAAACGCCTTGCGAGGTACGTGCCGTCCCATAGGCATCCTGCTTCGCTGCTATATAATATATATAAAATAATAGCAAGAGTGAGCGATAGCTCAGCAAGGTAATGAAAGTATGGCATAATTCTGCCTTTAATTCAACCCAGAAATAAAGCGGGTATAAGACAATAACTTGTCAAAATATCTTGATACTGAAATCATTTTCTTATCGGAATGTATTCCAAAAATAGTACCATTGCGGTATTTCAAATATCATTACATAATACTCTGCAACTTTCAATGTTTATACTATGAACAAAGTTCTAGTATAGTATAAAAGATGAAATAACAAGATAACTCAGTACATCCTTTCTGTAAAATATCTGCTATATAAAATATAAGCAGACTATCAACATATACTTGAAAGATGAAGTTATAAGGAAATTCAATATAAGGTTTCCATAACCCAAAATCCACTTATACATATATATCCTTAATCAGGTTTTATCAGAGTCATAACTCATAAAATAAAAGATGAAGTTGTAGGAATTTCCAAATATCATCTTTCATATCAAACATTTATCTCATATCATATTCTGGAAATAAA
Organism: Heracleum sosnowskyi; assembly: GCA_030848705.1. Lineage (NCBI taxonomy): Eukaryota > Viridiplantae > Streptophyta > Magnoliopsida > Apiales > Apiaceae > Heracleum > Heracleum sosnowskyi. The sequence continues at coordinate 9,133,502 of CM061245.1, forward strand.
GACAAGGCAAAATATTTCCAATCCGCTTTCTGAACTTATAAACTTGCATAGACTTGAATGATTTGAATAGCTTGAATAATCTTTGATAAATTTGAATAACTTTCTTTTCTGGAACTTGCTTAAAACATGATCCTTCATGAATAACTTGCATAAAACTTTCTCTTTAATGGATGGTGAACTCTAGCTGGAGATTCTAGGCGACAGGGATACCTCTACGATGATCAGTCGTAAGGCAATCCCCAAATGCTGTTTTTCTACGTAGAGGGAAAAGTAATCAGTCTCACACCGACTTACCTACCCGCCAATCGGTTGTAGGGGGAAGAGCATACCCATTCCCTTAGGGGTACCCATTCCTTAGGGGCCTCCGATACTCTTCTCTCATCCTACGGTCGGGCACTATCTGATAATCTAAGGGAAGAACGGTGATCTACGCGTAATTCCCTTAGGGGACGGGTCGCCAGTCAGTCCCTTACACATTCTCCGAGTTCGAGAAAATCCATAACTTTGAAACATAAAGTTCCTTTTCCTTTTTACCCAAGTATACGACTCCACAAAGTAGTCATATCTGGTTGGAAAGGAAAATTCACCCATATTTCCCAAGCTGATGCTTGTTCATGGATACAACTGATTTCACTGCTTTTACTCCTCGAATCTTGAAAGAGTAATCAAAATCATTTTGATAGTTGGACACAAAGCTGGTAAAGGAGTAGTTTCAAAAAAGTTTAGGACCGGGCAGTCCATTTGAAACAACCATAAAATCTCGAGAAAGGTCCCTTGCATTTGTAGTTTGAGCGAACATTTAAGTCTTTCTGAATATAGACTTAAACGGAAAATAGATTTTGGGAACCTTCTCTATTTATAATAAAATTGACGGAAATATACTTTATTAGCTATCTAGGGTTTAAAATAGTTTTCACAAAATACTTCCTTAAGAAGTAGGGCTTTAAATAATTAATGCAAACTATATTTAATAAAGAATATTTATTTAGAAATAATTTCTAAATACTTTCTTAACAAAAGGGTAGATAATACTATTCATCATATATTTAAAATATATACCCTTAATAGATTAATTGTAATAACACAATAAAATAACCCTAGATAGCAACTGATACCATTCTTAGTATGTAAAATAAGTATAGAGAATATATAATATATTTCTAGATAACAACTAATACCATTCCCGGTCCGTAGATTAAATATAGAGTAGATACCCCCTACTGAGGGATTTTCTTAACATATTGGCTTGTGAATATTGCCATAACCATAGCTTACAAATCCAACATGTACTTAACATCATAGGTATCGCTTCAAAATCATAAACACATAGCATATATTTCTAAAACTTTTATTTATCACAACAACAGTTTATAGAGGCATAGGTTTGAAACTTGCATCTGTCATATCATATGCATCATCAGAATAGGGTACTTTAAAAATACAACATGTACTGAGAAAACTTGCACGATACTTGGAACAAAGAATATATATATAGAGATATATTTTTGAATCAACAAGTATTAAACATTTGAAAATATGCCCACTCTAATAACAGAGAAAGGGTTAGTAAACTTGCATCTAGTATATGCATACATAAAAATATGGTTTTAGAAACTTGCCTGATGCTCGAGAAGTGATAGAGGTTCGCGACGATGCCGGACAATCTAGACAAAGTCAAACGAAAACACACGGTTAATCCCCTCGATAAACCACTTATAACTCAATGCTTAACACGTAAGCAAAACACAACCAAGGCATTACTTGCTCGCTCTAGTCTCACACTAAGTCCATGTTACTCATCAAATACTTATATCATAAGTTTGGTTCGAAATCCATCCTCAAATCCAAGTTATACTTAACCATTTGGAACCTTGGTTCTAAGTCTCGTTTTCAGTGAATTTACCCTTGCGCAACCTCGGCTAAAACATTTTTATAAAATCAACTAATAATCTTTTTGATTCGAAATCTTCGCACAAGGCTTGCTAACTGTCCTTAGCATTATATCCCAAAGTTTCACATTTGGATTCGACTCATAGAGGTCTTTGACTTAGCATCAAAGTAGTTACATTTCTGCGATGCAACCTCTTGAACCACGTTTACTAAAACTAGCATAACTCTTAAACCATTCGGCCAAATTAGGCGAATCACATATCATTACGAAGCTTATAACATGAACTACACAATCATGGGCAGTAGGACTCAAGGGTCGAGCTCTAACAGAGGAAAAACAGAGAACCAATCAGTAGGTAAAAATTTGGGCATTACGACGGCTATAATTCGGATATTCCCAAATTTCAAATCATCCAAAATACATATCGATCACTCCACATAACACATAAATCTTATATATCATAGAACTGAGGCCAAGCAATGCCTTTCCGTTCATATAACTCATTATCACTTAAATCAAAACCCAATCATAACAACTAAGGCTATAATCATGCATAACACCATTAATCATCCATAATCCTTATAATAATTCAAGGGTTTCAAAATTATACCTCCTCCAAGCTTGCTTTCTGCCATACTCCTGATGTAGCCTTAGATTCTTGCTTAATACAACCTTTGGAAGCTACAAACTCATTATCAAAACAAAACAAAACAAGATACAAGTTACTATTCATCATCTTCTCCAACTGTTAATCACTGAATCGGAGGGGTAAATCACGGAGTTGAGGTGATTGCTTACCATGGTTACGTCGGGCTTTTCGAGAGCTTCGATTTGAGTGGTAGAACGCCAAAAACGGACCACAGAATCTCGAGTTATGATTATTTCTTCCTCCTCCATTTTTCTCCCATTCTTCCTTCGAATTTTCTAGAAAATGAAGATTATGATTGCTTTTCTCCTTATCTTGGCTGATATATAAGTGCCAATGACCATTTTGCCCTTTTGCTTTATTATAGCTTTCACTAGAAGCTTCTTCTTGATAACGCTAGCATTTCGTTTCTCGTTTGTTTCATTCTTTTCTCCAACTTTCTGGAGTTCTTTAACTTATATCCACTTTCCAACTTCATATTTCACTAATTAATATATTAACCAAGTTTGCTCTTAAAATTCATTCCATTCGGAGTTCGAAAATTTTACTATCCACTTCGAGTCATCTTAGACTGCTTCAATCAACTTAATTCCAGAATTTCTATTCTCTTATTCCGACGAATCCTTAATTCCTTAAATATTATTCTCCCTCATAAATTCCACCTTCATAGGGTTCTCGTGTCGGATCACTATTCATCAATCTCGTACTTAAATTAATTCGTGCCTCATTGATCAGATTCTGCTCAACTCTGTTAAACATTCTCAATGGTTCCGCTATAGCCCCTTTGAAATGATTTCTCTAAACATCCTTAGTATTCCAGTACTTGAAAATAATCTCATATTTACGATCTCATGTATCTTATTCTTTAATTCCTTTACCTTAATATCACAATTTCAAGTCCACGTTCATCTGGTGGAATTTTGGAGAAAACTGAAAGTCCTCGAATGCTGATTCTGACGACATTTACATACACTTATTTACATTCAAGATTACCAATCTAACTTCCAAAGTTCCATTTATAGACTCGTATATAGTGTAGTGTGATCACCCTCTCATCTTAGAGGAATTCACTATTCACCACAATCTTGTAGATCAATATCAATTCCAACATTTCTTGTACTTAGAAAATGTTCTAGTGCTTTCTCAGGCATACTCTATCTTGTTTACGGAGTTGTCGGATGCATAACATATATCGATTTGGATGACATGAAAATACTTTTCTTTCTTGAAATATTATATTCCCATTTTCCAGATAGATTGTTCTTATTTAGATGGTCAGTCCATCCCTTCTATTCACAAAGTACTTGTAACTGAAATCCATATTCATTTTATAATCTTGAATCTCAAAATCATTAATACATTGTGGTTACAACCACTAATCATTCATATATTCACTGATGCACTTTATCATAAAAAAAAAAAAATTTAATTCTACCGAAAATTTCGGGTTCTTACATTCTCTCCTCCTTAAAAGGATTCTGTCCCGGAATCTGTCTGAATCAAATGGTGGTATTTCTCTAGTAATTCACCCTCTAGCTCTCAATTTGATTCTTCCACGTTATGATTTTGCCACATAACTCTGACGGACTTGATGACCTTGTTTTGGAGCACTTGTTCCTTTTTGATCTAATATTCCATTGGTTGCTCCACATAGGGTAAGTCTGGTTGCATATCCACATGCTCGAATTCCACTATATGCTTAGCATTTGACTTGTATGGTCTTAGCATCGAAACATGAAACACGTTGCGGTCTTGTTGCAGATTCGGGTTAGTGCTAGTTCGTATGCTAGCCTTACGATTCGCCTTAAAATCTCAAACGGTCCAATGTATTTAAGACTCAGCTTTTCTTTCTCTCTAATTCTCATTACTTCTTTCCATGAAAATACCTTCCGCATTACAAATCTCTGACCTCATACTCTCTATCTTATTTGTACAGAAATACACCAGCATAAACTTGCTTGTCATTCATCAACATGCCATTTAGCTTATCCATAGCAGTATTATCTCTATACTCGCGGGTTTAGTCCGCATACTTTCTCTGTTTGTCTTAGTTGTCACTAGCCGCTTGTTGGTGAAATATTTTGTCTTTCCAGTTTGTTGGGTTAACTTGAGTTTCGTGTAAAATCTCATCCTTTAATTCCTGATCATTCGGAATCCATCTCTGTCTCATTTTAATTAAGGTATCGGCCACCATATTGGCCTTCCCCGGATGGTAGTGTATCTCACAATCGTAATCCTTGGTCAACTCTAGCCATTTCTCCATTTCATGTTATCTACTATCACGGATAACTCAAAGCCACTTCATCACATTCCAGAAAATTTGTGGGTGCATTAGTCAACCCAAAATAACTTCGCTGAACACTCGAAGTGTCTATTCCTAGTACGAATCGCAGCCTTGGGTATATCCTCAGATTTAACTTCCCACTAGCGATACCCAGTTCTTAAATAAATTTGGAAATACACAGCGTTCTTCCGCTGATCAAACAATCATTTACAAGGGTACCTATTCTCCATGTCGAACTCACACAACCCTCGAGGTTCGATACAAAATCTTGTGCTAACATCTTTCTCTCTTACAACAACACCGGTCTCTCCATGGTGGTACACCGGGGCTTATTACACCTTTATACAGCAACTCTTGTAACTGAGTCACTAACCCTTGCATTCCCATTATACTCTGAATACTCGGTCACAGTTTATGGTTTCTTGTTTTAACTCTTTAACTTTTATTTTCATCCGGGTCTTCATATATTTCTGAAAATTATTCCTTTATAACAACACACGCTGCACATCTCCCAAGTCTCAATACCAGCTCCCTCTGACTCCAACGTCAGTAATTATCTTGCTAACCCAGAGGTAGTGTCCACTCGTAAACAACTCCTCCAAAATCTCAATTTCATTATAGGGCATCCATCTAACATCGTTGTCACTGGAGTTCACGGCATACCGCCATTCCTTTCACATATATCGATTGACACGCTTTCCATTATCATAATATCCTTGGGAGAATAACCAATTTCGTTGATATGTCACTAACATTCTATTTGTCTTAGGGATCCGCTCCTGTCATAAGCAATTTCGTTGCGAATCTAATTCCTATCAGCGAATTTTGACTTATTTGACCTGGGTGGCCTCCCCTTAGAATTCAATGAGGATAACAAAAATTATGGGGCCTTGAAAAGACAGCTCCCATATCAAGGAAAACGTCACACACTGGTTATAAGTGTTAAGATAACCTCATAGGAGGCAAAAGAATTTACCGAGAGATCAACATGATCATAAGAACTTAATGTTGTGTGCCTCGATTGAGACATACTAAAGGTAATTAGCCTTCTTGTATTTCACAACTTACAAGTGATGGCGTCCGATCCGACTTCTATCACACAGACATATAGTCCTTGTAGCCCCTATAAGTATAGGGTTGTTCGTCTCAGTGGAAGTTGAAAAGTATGAAAGCAATTCGATATCAATTTAATGATTATCGTCTTTAATATTTCTCAAAGGAACACCTTGGATTAAAATTGAACAGATTCCAAAGGTGCGGTTTCCAAAGAATCGCAAAGAAAAGAATAACCAAAAGATACTGGTACTTAACAAACAAGTGGTGAGGTATTACCATAGGGTCATTCATTATTTGAAGAAAAGTAAAAGCTTAAATAACATCATTTGACAGGGCTTCGAAAACCTGAAAGTAGGCATTATGATAGCCTCTGGCACAATTGAAACTGAATATGGTTTAACACAAGTGTTATAAAACAACTTCGAAGAGGGAATATACCCTTTACCAGAATTCTTTCCTGGAGAGAGATCAAGATAGATCATAGATTGGGGAAATATCCCACATAATTTGCAAATGGGGAGGGTACTACCAAGGTCTCTACGGATGCCTTTTATGTCGGCTCCTCTGATGGATATTCGTTCAATTCTAAAGCTTTTCCTTTCCACGCACCCTAAGTTGTTCGATACTTACGTCATTGCCGACTTATAATAGTCGCTAAGAATTCAACCATCAACATTTGCAATCGCAGGGGGTTTTATTCGACCCGGCGTAAACATCTTAAGTAAGCGTTCTGTTCTATAAGAAGACTTCGATACCGTTGTCGCCTATAGTACTGACAATTCCTCATGTCGACTGGGCGATACTCTGGAAGATCGTTAGAATCTACAGGCTTAAATCTGGTCTGCATTTCAATCATCCTTATACCCAATATTCATTCTCCCATATCAATCCCGTGCGCTACATAAACTTAACACTTTTGGCACAATAGCCTTTTCATTTACGTCAATCCCGGAACTTCTCAGTCCGTCTTGGTCCTTACATATATTTCACCTTTACCGCCCCATCTCAACTTCATCATTTTATCTCTACAATCAATTATAGCCATCAGGGTCTGTACACCAAACCACATAACGGCTATCTTATCCAATCCACATGGTTCGCTCTAATCTCCACTCTCTTTGGTGACATTCTCTGGTAATCAGAAAGACAAGGTTTGCCAAAAATTTACTGAATTCCCTTCCAAAATCAGGGAAACTTGATTATTCTATTTACCTGCTAGTAATGCTCGGGTCTAATTTCCGACTTTTCTGTTCCATCCTCATAATTCCTTCCTGGTTCCTGAGAGTGGTAATCTTGTTCTCGATTTCACCTTAGCGTGCTTGCCTTACAATAACATTTGCATGGTACATATACCCAAATTCTCCTTGAAATAACAAAATCCCTCAACAATGTAATAGACACTATTTCCAGTGGAATCGCTAGTCGTGGGGGATTGAAACCTTGTAGCCAAAGCAATTCCTTTCACTATCCTTAGGCAACTAAGTACCCTCAATCGTTCACAAAAATCTGAACACCTTGGTTCTTACGTATGCCGCCTCCTTATGGGCAGCTATAACCGATCACGAGTAACAGGTTTCGTTCAAGTCGAATCAATCCACTGATACTGGTTATACTGCCTCTACCTCTTCTGCTTTGGAGACTCTACTCCATTTTCTTTGTCATATCTCTTGATGAATCATAACGATCTTTAAACTCTCGTCTCGACACTTATTTATCCCTTGAAGGTTCGTCCGGTCTTATTATTAGACCTCAAGTAACACACCACATCTTTATCAATCAACACCTTCTCTACAAGACTTTTTCCTTGCCCCACCATGGGGTGTTCCTCTAGATCCTCCTATGGATCTTCCTTTATCGGGTCTTCGTCCATTTCAAGGAGCGCATCATCAAATGCCTACTCGAAGGCCTCGGGGTCTGGTATCTCAGAATCCCATCCATCTATAACTCATGCGAATCGAGGTGACTAACCATGAAGTCCTAAGTACGGTTTCCCAGAAGAAGTCCCCTCTCGGGCTTCATCTTAAACAGTCAGGGTCATGTCCTCTAACCCGACTACGAACTTAATTTGAGCTCTAGATGTTCTTATCATTATTAAGGGTATTGTAAGACTCGATCTCCTATCGTTTCTGAGGACTGTAACCTAACGCTCTGATACCATCTCTGTAACAGCCCCAAATCCGGGGTCAGGGATTTAGGGTTGTCACAATCCATGTACTCCATGCCTTACCTGTATTACTCACACCATTCATAATTCACCTGTTCATGACCCCACAATATATGTCTCACACACACACACACAGGTTAGAGTCTCAGAAACGACACCATACAATAACTGCGGAATAAATAATTTTTTTATTACAATACCCAAATGTCTTTGAATCTGTTACTGATACAATTTCTACGTAGTGGTACATTACCAGCTTAGCCTTCTTATGCTCACAATCCTCTAATACCATTCATGTCTATACATAAGTTGAATACCAAAGCCGTAGCCTGATTCGATTGGTTCGTACTACTCCCGGGATCACTGCTGAAACTGTTTATGGAAACGCCTTGCGAGGTACGTGCCGTCCCATAGGCATCCTGCTTCGCTGCTATATAATATATATAAAATAATAGCAAGAGTGAGCGATAGCTCAGCAAGGTAATGAAAGTATGGCATAATTCTGCCTTTAATTCAACCCAGAAATAAAGCGGGTATAAGACAATAACTTGTCAAAATATCTTGATACTGAAATCATTTTCTTATCGGAATGTATTCCAAAAATAGTACCATTGCGGTATTTCAAATATCATTACATAATACTCTGCAACTTTCAATGTTTATACTATGAACAAAGTTCTAGTATAGTATAAAAGATGAAATAACAAGATAACTCAGTACATCCTTTCTGTAAAATATCTGCTATATAAAATATAAGCAGACTATCAACATATACTTGAAAGATGAAGTTATAAGGAAATTCAATATAAGGTTTCCATAACCCAAAATCCACTTATACATATATATCCTTAATCAGGTTTTATCAGAGTCATAACTCATAAAATAAAAGATGAAGTTGTAGGAATTTCCAAATATCATCTTTCATATCAAACATTTATCTCATATCATATTCTGGAAATAAAGACAAGGCAAAATATTTCCAATCCGCTTTCTGAACTTATAAACTTGCATAGACTTGAATGATTTGAATAGCTTGAATAATCTTTGATAAATTTGAATAACTTTCTTTTCTGGAACTTGCTTAAAACATGATCCTTCATGAATAACTTGCATAAAACTTTCTCTTTAATGGATGGTGAACTCTAGCTGGAGATTCTAGGCGACAGGGATACCTCTACGATGATCAGTCGTAAGGCAATCCCCAAATGCTGTTTTTCTACGTAGAGGGAAAAGTAATCAGTCTCACACCGACTTACCTACCCGCCAATCGGTTGTAGGGGGAAGAGCATACCCATTCCCTTAGGGGTACCCATTCCTTAGGGGCCTCCGATACTCTTCTCTCATCCTACGGTCGGGCACTATCTGATAATCTAAGGGAAGAACGGTGATCTACGCGTAATTCCCTTAGGGGACGGGTCGCCAGTCAGTCCCTTACACATTCTCCGAGTTCGAGAAAATCCATAACTTTGAAACATAAAGTTCCTTTCCCTTTTTACCCAAGTATACGACTCCACAAAGTAGTCATATCTGGTTGGAAAGGAAAATTCACCCATATTTCCCAAGCTGATGCTTGTTCATGGATACAACTGATTTCACTGCTTTTACTCCTCGAATCTTGAAAGAGTAATCAAAATCATTTTGATAGTTGGACACAAAGCTGGTAAAGGAGTAGTTTCAAAAAAGTTTAGGACCGGGCAGTCCATTTGAAACAACCATAAAATCTCGAGAAAGGTCCCTTGCATTTGTAGTTTGAGCGAACATTTAAGTCTTTCTGAATATAGACTTAAACGGAAAATAGATTTTGGGAACCTTCTCTATTTATAATAAAATTGACGGAAATATACTTTATTAGCTATCTAGGGTTTAAAATAGTTTTCACAAAATACTTCCTTAAGAAGTAGGGCTTTAAATAATTAATGCAAACTATATTTAATAAAGAATATTTATTTAGAAATAATTTCTAAATACTTTCTTAACAAAAGGGTAGATAATACTATTCATCATATATTTAAAATATATACCCTTAATAGATTAATTGTAATAACACAATAAAATAACCCTAGATAGCAACTGATACCATTCTTAGTATGTAAAATAAGTATAGAGAATATATAATATATTTCTAGATAACAACTAATACCATTCCCGGTCCGTAGATTAAATATAGAGTAGATACCCCCTACTGAGGGATTTTCTTAACATATTGGCTTGTGAATATTGCCATAACCATAGCTTACAAATCCAACCTGTACTTAACATCATAGGTATCGCTTCAAAATCATAAACACATAGCATATATTTCTAAAACTTTTATTTATCACAACAACAGTTTATAGAGGCATAGGTTTGAAACTTGCATCTGTCATATCATATGCATCATCAGAATAGGGTACTTTAAAATTACAACATGTACTGAGAAAACTTGCACGATACTTGGAACAAAGAATATATATATATAGATATATTTTTGAATCAACAAGTATTAAACATTTGAAAATATGCCCACTCTAACAACAGAGAAAGGGTTAGTAAACTTGCATCTAGTATATGCATACATAAAAATATGGTTTTAGAAACTTGCCTGATGCTCGAGAAGTGATAGAGGTTCGCGACGATGCCGGACAATCTAGACAAAGTCAAACGAAAACACACGGTTAATCCCCTCGATAAACCACTTATAACTCAATGCTTAACACGTAAGCAAAACACAACCAAGGCATTACTTGCTCGCTCTAGTCTCACACTAAGTCCATGTTACTCATCAAATACTTATATCATAAGTTTGGTTCGAAATCCATCCTCAAATCCAAGTTATACTTAACCATTTGGAACCTTGGTTCTAAGTCTCGTTTTCAGTGAATTTACCCTTGCGCAACCTCGGCTAAAACATTTTTATAAAATCAACTAATAATCTTTTTGATTCGAAATCTTCGCACAAGGCTTGCTAACTGTCCTTAGCATTATATCCCAAAGTTTCACATTTGGATTCGACTTTTAGAGGTCTTTGACTTAGCATCAAAGTAGTTACATTTCTGCGATGCAACCTCTTGAACCACGTTTACTAAAACTAGCATAACTCTTAAACCATTCGGCCAAATTAGGCGAATCACATATCATTACGAAGCTTATAACATGAACTACACAATCATGGGCAGTAGGACTCAAGGGTCGAGCTCTAACAGAGGAAAAACAGAGAACCAATCAGTAGGTAAAAATTTGGGCATTACGACGGCTATAATTCGGATATTCCCAAATTTCAAATCATCCATAAAATACATATCGATCACTCCACATAACACATACATCTTATATATCATAGAACTGAGGCCAAGCAATGCCTTTCCGTTCATATAACTCATTATCACTTAAATCAAAACCCAATCATAACAACTATGGCTATAATCATGCATAACACCATTAATCATCCATAATCCTTATAATAATTCAAGGGTTTCAAAATTATACCTCCTCCAAGCTTGCTTTCTGCCATACTCCTGATGTAGCCTTAGATTCTTGCTTAATACAACCTTTGGAAGCTACAAACTCATTATCAAAACAAAACAAAACAAGATACAAGTTACTATTCATCATCTTCTTCAACTGTTAATCACTGAATCGGAGGGGTAAATCACGGAGTTGAGGTGATTGCTTACCATGGTTACGTCGGGCTTTTCGAGAGCTTCGATTTGAGTGGTAGAACGCCAAAAACGGACCACAGAATCTCGAGTTATGATTATTTCTTCCTCCTCCATTTTTCTCCCATTCTTCCTTCGAATTTTCTAGAAAATGAAGATTATGATTGCTTTTCTCCTTATCTTGGCTGATATATAAGTGCCAATGACCATTTTGCCCTTTTGCTTTATTATAGCTTTCACTAGAAGCTTCTTCTTGATAACGCTAGCATTTCGTTTCTCGTTTGTTTCATTCTTTTCTCCAACTTTCTCGAGTTCTTTAACTTATATCCACTTTCCAACTTCACATTTCACTAATTAATATATTAACCAAGTTTGCTCTTAAAATTCATTCCATTCGGAGTTCGAAAATTTTACTATCCACTTCGAGTCATCTTAGACTGCTTCAATCATCTTAATTCCAGAATTTCTATTCTCTTATTCCGACGAATCCTTAATTCCTTAAATATTATTCTCCCTCATAAATTCCACCTTCATAGGGTTCTCGTGTCGGATCACTATTCATCAATCTCGTACTTAAATTAATTCGTGCCTCATTGATCAGATTCTGCTCAACTCTGTTAAACATTCTCAATGGTTCCGCTATAGCCCCTTTGAAATGATTTCTCTAAACATCCTTAGTATTCCAGTACTTGAAAATAATCTCATATTTACGATCTCATGTATCTTATTCTTTAATTCCTTTACCTTAATATCACAATTTCAAGTCCACGTTCATCTGGTGGAATTTTGGAGAAAACTGAAAGTCCTCGAATGCTGATTCTGACGACATTTACATACACTTATTTACATTCAAGATTACCAATCTAACTTCCAAAGTTCCATTTATAGACTCGTATATAGTGTAGTGTGATCACCCTCTCATCTTAGAGGAATTCACTATTCACCACAATCTTGTAGATCAATATCAATTCCAACATTTCTTGTACTTAGAAAATGTTCTAGTGCTTTCTCAGGCATACTCTATCTTGTTTACGGAGTTGTCGGATGCATAACAGATATCGATTTGGATGACATGAAAATACTTTTCTTTCTTGAAATATTATATTCCCATTTTCCAGATAGATTGTTCTTATTTAGATGGTCAGGCCATCCCTTCTATTCACAAAGTACTTGTAACTAAAATCCATATTCATTTTATAATCTTGAATCTAAAAATCATTAATACATTGTGGTTACAACCACTAATCATTCATATATTCACTGATGCACTTTATCATAAAAAAAAAAAAATTTAATTCTACCGAAAATTTCGGGTTCTTACACCCTACTTTGGCATCCTCTCGATCCCAATTACTTGCATGTTGGGAGAGTGCCTTTTTGTGAGAGCTAGATTCCTCCTGATCATATTTGCGATCATGCTTCTTGTGATACTTGGGAGGAGGCTTCTTATGGTACTTGAGAGGAGGCTTCCCTGAGGGGCCGCGACGAGGGGACCACTCCATCTCCTTATGTAGGGAGGAGGGTCGTTCGTGAGCCGTATTCGGGGTTCATTTCTCGTCTTAGATCTTTTTTAACTTGAGCCTTAGGTCATGTTGGGATAATTATTTTCCCATTCGATCATAGACATTGGTTGCTATCAACTCGGAGGGGAGACCCTCCTACCGTGGTTCCAACTTGAGTCTCAAGTCATGCTGGGATAGCTGCTTTCCCAGGCGATCGAAGACACTAGTAGTTACCAATTCAGAGGAACCAGGCTCGTGTTGCGATCCCTTTCCTGTTTTGGGATCCTATTCATATGTTTCTACCCAGTCCTCTTGGGTTTCTTCGGTAGCATCTTCGTCAAAGTCGCTTAGTAACTTTTTTGAAGTAGTCTTCAGATTTTTCCTCTTCTTCCTTTTAGCATTGCGAGATTCTCCCTTCTGCTATTCTACCTTGTTTATCCTGTTATTGAAAGCTATCATGCGATCCCCAAGGGTTTTGAGGTAATTCATGACCTCCTTATTAGCCCCCTGTCCGGTAGGGGTAGTTGTTACCTTGCTGGCGTCCCCCTCCTGATTGATGGGGGTTTCCCTACTCGTGTGATCTCCTGGTTTATCACTGGGTTTATTCACTCCATTTTTATTCGAACGACTCATCCTTCTCCCTTAGATGACTAAAAAGCCCCTCCTTCTAGCGCCAATTGTTAACGAGAGAATTTGGTTAATAGTATTTTGGAGGTTTGCTGGATTAACGGAGCAAAATACGGTGATTCCCCGAAGAACGCGAAGAACACGGGACGAAAGTTGATGAATTTTGTAGCTGATCTTGTTAGTTGATTCGAAGAACACTAGAGAAAAAGTGTTTATTCTCTCTTGCATCAAACTGTCCAATTCTCCTGAACAAGAGGCCTACGTACCCTTTTATAGGGGTTCAAGCCACACGTAGTTCTTGGTCAACAAGTTATCTAGATGGGCTAGGGTTTTGTATGATCCATTAAGGCCCAAGTCATGACGACTGTGGAGACCGTGAGTAAGCCCATTACTGACCATGGCCCAAGCATATGTAGCTATGAGAGGCTGTCATGGAGTTAGGGTAAAGTAATTTATATGATGATGAGAGACCCCGTATGGAACTCGCATGCGACCCCTTAGAGTCTGGCTATGCGATGCAAGCCCAGGGATAGTACATGCAGTTGCTGATATCCTGGCCATGCATTATAACGATGCCTACCTATTCGACCCCTTGAGGCCTGGCCATAGGCCTTTAAATTGTAAAGAGAATTGGCAATATTCAAACGAAGCGATCCCAAAGCTAGGATCGCATATGACCTTCTTCCTGAGTAGATATGACTGATAACGATACAAAACCCTTGCTGATGCATGAGTGTAGCAAACTAACGACAAATGCGATCCCATAGCCGGGATCACATACGACCTCGTTGATAATAGCGCAAAGTGTTCTATCCCTGAAATGGACAGCGATACGATCATTGGATAAGGATCGCGATTCCCTTGATTGACACTTGAATGATGTTCGTAGTAAATATGAAGTGTTTCTGTGATTGCGGAAATCATTTCTCCGTGCTTGAAGCATGTAACATAATCTAATTTCAAGAAATGAGCTTTCAGTAGTTCGTTGGGCCTGCTTAGGGGCCATGTCCATTTTTTAGCATAACATACATCATTTGTAACAACCACGCGCAATAAACCTGCATATTTTGGGATAATCGCAAAACGTGAATGGTCACGGGATGAAATTTTAGATACCTCTATTTTACGATTTGGTGGCGGATACATATGTTGCCCAGTAAATAACAATTGTAGAAGGGGGGTTGAATACAATTGTATAAAATTATCGACTTAATAAATTATGTATCACAGATATGTAAGAATAATAACAGCTTTATTAAATCTGATATAAAATTGTTACAAACTCTCTTAAGAAATTCTGATGTTCTTGAGAGCTTCTAGGTTACAAAAATACTCGTGTATGTGATCGATATAAATCGAAACCTAAACTGTGTTTATATAATACACAGCTTCTCTATCAATTACATGATAAGTCCTAATCAATTACAAAGATTGAAACCTATCCTAAATTGATAGCTTCATTACTATAAATAAGGAACCGACAAAATAAACTTCCTTATTTAACTAGACTCCAAATATAACTCTAAGTAGGAATCCTGATCAGCTTCCAGTCCTGATGATCAATCCTGATCCCAGTCCTGATATAAATCCTGATGATAATCCTGATACTGACACTTGAGCAAATACTGATGACCATGCAATACTGATGACGTCAGCAATCCTGATCAGTTGAGTCTAGATCCTGACGATCATTGAATCCTGATCTAACAACATATCTTTAAAATCACAAAAGTCAAACGGCAACCAGCAACCGCATTAATTAATATCTTATTTTACTTAATATATACATAATTATATATATCTTATTAGAATTATATGTATATTTAAATATTTAAACTATGTATGTAACAATTTTGTCGATTTGTAATCAAGAGTCATAATTTAACATATTAAATTGTACTTTCTTTGTCCCATCTATTTATTTACATTTTCCTTTTTTGGATGTCTAACTCAATTCTTTATATTTCAAAAAATTTGAAAAATTGTAAAATTTTGAAATATTAAAATTAACCGCATCCAATATTTTCCTCCACTATACTCACTTTATATAATAAATATTGACTAATTCCACTAATTTGCTCACTTTTTTTACTTTTTGCCACTGATTTACACTTTTTGTTAATCTACATGCCCGACCCAAATATGAAGAATTGGATGAGACGAAGGGAGTATTTAATTAGCTCATGGTCCCAAGGCTCCTGATCAAGGTCAAGTAAACTATATGTATAGTGCTTGATGTATTATATTTCTTACAACTACATTAGTGGTTGAACTGCCAAGACACCAATTATACGGGTCAATATGATTGTTTCTTTTTCTAATGGAATAACTACAAATGAAGAAGTCGGAAAATTGCAAGTTTCTGTTTGGTTCAATTTTTACCCTTCAATTGCACCAAATCAAACCGCTTACACCCCTAATAACCACAACTATTTCATCTCAAATAAATACGATTTGATATAATAGATATCCTTATCATTGCTCAATAACATCTACATTCATAAATGTGTAAAATTAGGTTTAATTAAGAAGATATACAAAAATTAAAATAACAAACATTTTAACTTCGAAATCAACGTAGAAAAGTATATGCATATGTACATATATAGATAAATATACCAACGCAGGCGAGATAATGGGTGAAGACGCGAGATGTCTCCAAGAGAGCTACAATTGCTCATTAGTCATAATTGCCCATTCAACTAAGATGGGTCGCTCATTAGTCATAATTAATTTTTACTTTTTACACGATGCAAATTTGTAATCATCTTTTGTAACTTTTTTTTTCAATTTTTATATTAGTTATTTTCTAATATTTCTGTTTTTATTTATACCCTGTTAAGCAGTACCAGTTTTTTTTCTTTTACATACCAATATGAGTACGTATGTCTTAAAGATGAGTTGAGAAAGAAACAATTTTCATCGTTGTATTTCTGATTCTCCTTCCTTTCATTGCTGCAACTTCCAATCCAGAGAGCCCAACGTCAAGCAGTGTCATAGGTAAAAATTTCGCATTGTACCATTAATAAATAATGTTTTTCGTTAATTTTTTTCATGATAACTAACTTATAATATTATCTATATCGAATATATTATATTTAATTTAACTGAAGAAGTTATGTTATTTTTCTTCTACAGATGCCAGACCAAGTAATTGTAATCGACCATGTGATTTATTATATACGTCCGGTGACTGCAACAGAGACTGCATAATACAGCGAAAGCAAAAAGGTGGTTCTTGTCAATTGTACAACAATGTGTTATATTGTTGTTGTACATAATGAATTACATTAAGTTATATTATCCACTTTTAATTTAATTATATGAATAAATAATAAAATTAGTTATTTCTGTCATCTTAATTAAAGTTCTTTTCGTAGATTATCAAATCATCTATGTCAACTAACATGGTTCGATCTTTACATCACTGCAAAAAACAAGGTTATTTGCAACAAATTTTTATAGTGAATCCAATGTAGATGGTCTTAAGCTATGCTAAATGGTCAAATTATGACGAGAAAATACAAAATTTTATTATTATAGCATACTGAGAAATTAATTCATACATACCAATATAAACAAGTCACATATATATATAATACAATTACATGTGGAACAAAAGAGACCAAGTAATGTCCAAGTCACATCAATTATCTTTAGGCACCCCTAAGGCTAGGCGAAGTTGAGTCAAGAACGACAAATCTCTTCATGATATACAAATCCATTTTGCAAGTTCGTTATTACGGGTAGTTCCTACAAAGGTTAGGAACTAATGATATATACAATACTTGAATTTTCGGATGCTACATAGTTGATTCTCATCCTTTGGAGACTAGCTACAAGCATAATAGGAGCATCCATGGACAAAAGACACAGATTTCGAAGCATCAACAATATTATTTGGACAGGGTGGCTGATAATCATATTCATCACCACATCCCATGGTCGAATCACACTCATCTACAACCAAGGTCTCCACACTCCGACCATTAGCACTTATATTAATTTTTTAATCATAAGTCTTCGGTATACCATCCAGTAGATAGTGCCCAACGGTGTGTCATCATCATGGTAATGCATGGTTATCACATTCTAATGGACCGCCACCATCTTCCCCCTTCTGGAAAGTGTTCAGAGTTAAAGTTGCTTTGGTATTATATTGATCGGTCACACGAGGTGAACAGGTGTAAGTTGGGTCCACAAATAACTAGTGTACTAATGTAAATAACCTTGTACGTATGTATTTTATAACAACGGAAAATGAATTTTTTTATCACTGAACTTTATATACTTTTAGAAACCAACCACTGAACTATAAACTTATTTGTTTATATCACTAACGTTACTCTCGAATTTCAAAATTAGCATTCCGTTAAAAAATCAGTGACGAATGTTAAGCTATTTATCCACATGTAAAAATTTCAACACGTGGATGCTGACTCAATGGCTGATTATTAAAACAAAAAAAAAAGAAAAAGGAAAATGACAAAAATGATATGATCCGAACAAAATTCATTCCGACTGTTCCAATACCAAACACAAATCTAGGGTTCCAATAAAAAAATCCAACGATATTCGTCTCTAAAATTTAGGGTCGACTACTCATATATTAAGGTATGCTTGAACTCCACAAAAGCATCGCATCACTTCACTCGGTTTAGCTTGAGAATCGATTGAAGATGATGAATTGCTCAAATCCATTGATTGTAGATGCTTAATTGATTCTAGATTGGTGCTTGAACCCTAGTTTGTATTAAGCCCCAAACTGAACATCCGTTATTTTTATATTACAATCGGGTTATATATACAAATATAGATATACACCACGTCATCAAGACACATCATCAAAATTGTATACGCTGGCCAATCATTTAACGAAATGTTAATTTTAAAATTTGAGAGATCGTTAGTGATATGAACAAACCACATTAAAAATCACAAAAGTCAAACCGCAACTGGCAACCGCATTAATATCTTATTTTACTTAATATATACATAATTATATATATCTTATTAGAATTATATGTATATTTAAATATTTAAACTATGTATATAACCATTTTGTCGATTTGTAATCAAGAGTCATAATTTAACATATTAAATTGTATTTTCTTTGTTCCATCTATTTATTTACATTTTCCTTTTTTGGATGTCTAACTCAATTCTTTATATTTCAAAAAATTTGAAAAATATTAAAATTTTGTAATATTAAAATTAACCGTATCCAATATTTTCCTTCACTATACTCACTTTATATAGTAAATATTGACTGATTCCACCAATTTACTCACTTTTCTTACTTTTTGCCACTGATTTACACTTTTTGTTAACCTACATGCCCGACCCAAATATGAAAAATTGTATGAGACGAAGGGAGTATTTAATTAGCTCATGGTCCCAAGGCTCCTGATCAAGGTGAAGTAAACTATATGTATATTGCTTGATGTATTGTATTTCTTACAACCACATTAGTGGTTGAAGTGCCAATACACCAATTATACGGGTCGATATGATTGTTTCTTTTGCTAATGGAATAACTACAGATGAAGATGTCGGAAAATTGCAAGTTGCTGTTTGGTTCAATTTTTACCCTTCAATTGCACCAAATCAAACCACGTACACCCCTAATAATCACAACTATTTCATCTCAAATAAATACGATTTGATATAATAGCTATCCTTATCATTGCTCAATAACATCTACATTCATAAATGTGTAAAATTAGGTTTAATTAAAAGGATATATAAAAATTAATATCACAAACATTTCAACTTCGAAATCAACATAGAAAAGTATATGCATATGTACATATATAGATAAATATACCAACGCAGCGAGATAATGGGTGAAGATGTGAGATGTCTCCAAGAGAGCTACAATTGCCCATTAGTCATAATTGCCCATTCAACTAAGATGGGTCGCTCATTAGTCATAATTAATTTTTATTTTTTACTCGATGCAAATTTGTAATCGTCTTTTGTAACTTTTTTTATTTTTTTCAATTTTTATATTAGTTATTTTCTAATATTTCTGTTTTTATTTGTATCGCGTTAAGCAGTACCCGTTTTTTTCTTTTACCAACCAATATGAGTACGTATGTCTTAAAGATGAGTTGAGAAAGAAACAATTAGATCACATAATAAATTTACTGTTTAAGTACTTAGCCATTAATACATCATATTTATATTGACATTTAGTATGCAGTAACTTAAAATTGACATTAAAACTCTAAGTATATAAGGGGTGAGACTTTCTTAAAATTTTATTTCTAAGAATTATTAACAATGACTTTTACAAAGTTCATCGTTGTATTTCTGATTCTCCTTCCTTTCATTGCTGCAACGTCCAATCCAGAGAGCCCAACGTCAAGCAGTGTCATAGGTAAAAATTTCGTATTGTACCATTAATAAATAATGTTTTTCGTTAATTTTTTTTCATGATAACTAACTTATAATATTATCTATATCGAATATATTATATTTAATTTAACTGAAGAAGTTATGTTATTTTTCTTCTACAGATGCCATACCAAGTAATTGTAATCGACCATGTGATTTATTATATACGTCCGGTGACTGCAACAGAGACTGCATAATACAGCGAAAGCAAAAAGGTGGTTCTTGTCAATTGTACAACAATGTGTTATATTGTTGTTGTACATAATGAATTACATTAAGTTATATTATCCACTTTTAATTTAATTATATGAATAAATAATAAAATTAGTTATTTCTGTCATCTTAATTAAAGTTCTTTTCGTAGATTATCCAATCATTTATGTCAACTAACATGGTTCGATCTTTACATCACTGCAAAAAACATGGTTATTTGCAACAAATTTTTATACCGAATCCAATGTAGATGGTCTTAAGCTAGGCTAAATGGTCAAATTATGACGAGAAAATACAAAATTTTATTATTCTAGCATACTGAGAAATTAATTCATACATACCAATATAAACAAGTCACATATATATATATAATACAATTACATGTGGAACAAAAGAGACCAAGTAATGTCCAAGTCACATCAATTATCTTTAGACACCCCTAAGGCTAGGCGAAGCAGAGTCAAGAACGACAAATCTCTTCATGATATACAAATCCATTTTGCAAGTTCGTTATTACGGGTAGTTCCTACAAAGGTTACGAACTAATGATATATATAATACTTGAATTTTCGGATGCTACATAGTTTATTCTCATCAGGAGACTAGCTACGAGCATAATAGGAGCATCCATGGACAAAAGACACAGATTTCGAAGCATCAACAATATTATTTGGACAGGGTGGCTGATAATCATGTTCATCACCACATCCCATGGTCGAATCACACTCATCTACAACCAAGGTCTCCACACTCCGACCATTAGCACTTATATTAATTTTGTAATCATAAGTCTTCATTATACCATCCAGTAGATAGTGCCCAACGGTGTGTCATCATCGTGGCAATGCATGGTTATCACATTCTGATGGACCGCCACCATCTTCCCCCTTCTGGAAAGTGTTCAGAGTTAAAGTTGCTTTGGTATTATATTGATCGGTCACCCCAGGTGAACATTTGTAAGTTGGGTAAAACATCCGTTGAACACAACAATCAGAGTCATTCTCGCGGTTGCATTGCCCATGTAGTACATTTCTTCCCTTGACTATGCCACTTGGGCTACAAGAAAGCGCATTAATCTGTAGAGAACATGCATAGAAGAAAGTATAAGTAAGCAATGTCGGAAAAAATATTACTAAGCTTAATCATCCTTTCAATCTGTTTATTCTTCTTTATCTATTACTAGTGTGGAAAACTGTAATACATAAAGAATTAAAGAACTAGTTAATTAGTATGTATACATTCTGCACCCACGGCCAAGTTTGTACTCAAATCTAAGTATCTTACTAATCTGGTGCAATTATATATA
This sequence comes from Heracleum sosnowskyi, assembly GCA_030848705.1. NCBI lineage: Eukaryota > Viridiplantae > Streptophyta > Magnoliopsida > Apiales > Apiaceae > Heracleum > Heracleum sosnowskyi. The sequence continues at coordinate 9,155,225 of CM061245.1, forward strand.
TATTGCCGTATGGAGAGAATAAAATTATGGTCTAATCAATATTTCTGTACGTAGTTTTCACATAAATTAAAAACACACAAACATTCCATGCATACATGTCATTTCAAGCTTAGCAAATATAGGCCAAAATGCTTACCTTATTTTGAAGACAAAAATTATTTACTGATCAACACATTCTCCATTTAGGCTTATGACGAAAAGGTTGCAATACGCCCCTTTCGCATTTACTAGGATATGAAAATAATTACAAATACACTTGTGTTTTACCAAGTGAGCGATATCCATTAGACTAAATTTTTTTACATATATTAACTTAACATAGATTGAAAATAACTTCAAACTCTATATGTTTCCGAAACATGAAGTTTGTTATATAATTCTTTACGTGACACAAAATTGCCATATTCTTTTAACATTTTATAATCTCCTCCTTTCCTAGTAGATCCTTCCTAAATTCTTAAGATGATTCTAATATTTGATTTGTGGTAATGATTAGTTATGGTTATTTAATGCTAGAGGCACAAAATTTGGTAAAAAAATTGTTACCAAATGATATGGCAGCCATGTGTATTTGTTAAAAATTTTGGAAACAAATTTAGTATCTTTAGCATTTTCCAAATATTAAATATTAAATGCAACAAGACCATATTGTAAAAAATAAATGCAACAAGATTTTATTGGAAAAGTGTATGTATGTACAATCTATAGTATCAATACTATTATATAATAGACGAAACATTAAAAGTTTGGTACGTTGTGATTTTACTTAATTGCCCTTTCTTAAATTCGTGTTTTCACTTAATTAACCTTACTTATTTATAGAAATATATTATTAAATAATAATATTACCTATTTATAACCAATTACCCTTTTCACCTAAAATACATTATTTTTTCTAACAAACTCCCCTACGTTTTCAAATATATCACGGACAATTACCTTTTTTTAACTAAAATATGTTAGTTTTTCTATTTTTCCTTACTAAAACCCCTCATTTTCCAAAAATATCACGGGAAATTGTCTTTTTCAATTTACTTTTTCTATTTTTCTCACTAAAATCCATTCTTTTTCTAAAAATATCACGGACAAACCCTTTACTTATTTATTTTAAAACGTATTTAAATAATTTAAATTATTAAATTTTCAAACGTTATTTTCCAAAAATATCACGGGCATTTACCTTTTTAAACTAAATATATGTTACATTTTTTATTTTTCCATACTAAAACCCCTATTTTCCAAAAATATAACGAACAAACCCTTATTTATTTATTTTAAAATATGTTTTAATGTTTTTAATTAATTAAAAGTGTTTAGCTATTTTAACATGCCTACTTATTTTTTTAACAAATACAATTAAAAAAATAATAATAAAATAACAATTAACAATCCGTGCATCGCACGGGTTTTAAGCTAGTATTATTATGTTAGATCAGAATTCAATGATCGTCAGAAGCTAGACTCAACTGATCAGGATTGCTGACGTCATCAGTATTGCATGGTCATCAGTATTTGATCAAGCGTCAGTATCTTATTGATCATCAGGATTCCTACTCAGACTATGATCAGGATTGATCATCAGAACTTGAAGCTGATCAGGATTCCTACTTCGAGTTATATTTGGAGTCTAGATAAACATGGAAGTTTATTCTATCTGTTCCTGGTTTGTAGAATGTAGCTATCGATTAAGGATAGGTTTCTATCTTTGTTATTGATTAGGACTTATCTTGTTATTGATAGAGAAGCTGTGTGCACTATATAAACACAGTCTTGGTTTCGATTTATGTATTCATTCAAGAGGGAACATAATCGAATAGAAGCTCTTAAGAACAGAATTTCTTGAGAGAGTTTTTGTAAACTAGCAGCTCTCAAGAACATCAGAATTTCTTGAGAGAGTTTGTAACAGTTTTATATCAGATTTAATAAAGCTGTTATCTTTCTTTTCATATTTGTGATATATACATTAAGAAGTCGATTATTTTACACTATTGTATTCAACCCCCCTTCTACAATAGATTATTACTGGGCAACAATTGGTATCAAAGCAAACTGATTTAATTCTGAATCAGATACGATCTAAAGATGTCGACAACCAAATATGAAAGCATGAAGATTCCCATCTTGAAGATATCAGAATATCCTACATGGAGGGTAAAGATGTTGATGTACCTGGAGGCTATGGATCCTGACAATCTGGACAGGATTCGTGATGGACCATATATACCAACAAAGTTCGTAGAACGAACAGATACTGTACCAGAACATTATGTGGTCAAAGCTAAATCTGAATGGACTCCAGAAGAAAAGGCTCATGTACTCAGAGAACCAAAGATAAAGAATATCTTGCACAATGGTCTTGATGCTGTTATGTCAAACAGAGTGATTGCATGCAAGTCTTCAAAAGAAATCTGGGATACTTTGGAAACTCAGTGCCAGGGATCTACATCTGTCAAGAAAAACAGAAGGGCTCTATTGATTCAAGAATATGAACAATTCGATGCAAGACCTGAAGAGAGCCTGACTGAGCTATATGATATATTCCTGACACTATTGAACAGCTTATCCTTAGTTGACAAAGTATATGAAACTGAAGATTCTAACACCAAGTTTCTAAGAGCTTTACCTGAAGAATGGGATACTCAGACACCAGTATGATCTAAACATTGTGTCTCTTGATGAGATCTATGGGATGCTAAGAACTCATGATCTTGAAGTTCAACAGAGGAAGAACAAGAAAAGCAGCAAGGCAAAGTCAATTGCTTTGAATGTAGAAGCAAAATCAAAAGGGAAAGCTATGGAGGTCTCTAGAAGGAAAGCAAGAGTAGCTGAATCAGATCCTGACGACTCTTCATCAGATACTGATGGCAATCCTGATGCCAATACTGGTGATGATTCTTCTGACTCAGACATGGAAGAGATGGTTGCTATGATTGTCAGAAACTTCAGAAGGATGAAGTTCAGGAAGAATAGAAGACAAGGCAACTTTCAGAAAAAGACCTTCAAAGCAGACAAAGACAAGTATATCAAAAAGGACAGCAAGGGTAGCAAATTTGACAAGTCAAAGGTTAGATGCTACAAGTGTAATGGTATGGGTCACTTTGCTTCTGAATGCAACAAGACAAAGGCACTCATCACATCAAGCAAGGATTGGATGGACTCTTTCTCAGAATCTGATACTGAGGTAGTCAACTATGCGTTAATGGCCAATGCTGATGTAACTGCTGCTCCTGATGATAAGGTACTAAATACTATCTTTGATTTTGATACTGATAATGCTTCTGAGTTAAGACGTTTTCTAAAGTCATTACATATTAGCTTTAGAAGTCAAACTGCTGAGAATACTAGAATCTTATCTGAGATGTCTGACCTTAAAAAAAGAAATGAGATATTAGAAGCTGAATTTTCTCGTATGCAAGAAGTACAAAAAGAATGTGATAATACTAAACACATGCACTTAGAGATGTTATCTAAATGTACTTCCCTTGAAAAAGAACTTGATTATGCTAATGAGAAAATCAGAACCTGGACAGACTCTGGTAGGAAATTTCATGAGATTAATACCTCTAAGAATTGGAAAGAGTGTCTAGGATATAAGTCAGATGAGGATAAGAAATCAGCAGAGAAAATTGTCATTGATGAGACAGTCAGTCCAAAGACCTATAGACATGTTATAGACTCAACCAAATCTAAGATTACTCCTGTTAATTTTGTTTTTGGTAAGGATTCCAATTCTACTTTTGAAAAGGGATCTTCTTCTACTCAAGGAATTAAAATCGTTAAGTCTAAACCTGTCTTGAATAAAGTCATTAAGAATGTAGGTCTATTGTCTCAGAAACAGCTTAAGGATAAAATCTGTGAGGTTACAGATAAGAAAAAGGAAGCTACTGTAAAGAGAAACAGGAATGGTAAAATTGGGATCAATAAAGAAAATGGTTATAAGTATATCCCAAATGCACCTAGAAAGAGTTGTTTTAACTGTGGTAACTCTAATCATCTTGCTATTGATTGTAAAAAGAGTAAGAAGAAAATTGCTGAAATTCCTAAGTCTGATGTTAGGAATAGATCAGTATTTTACAAACCACAGAATTCCTGTTTTCATTGCGGTAGTCTATGGCATTCTATTTATACATGTAAAGAGTATCATGATTTGTACTATAACTTTTATGATCCATTGCCTAAGTTTGAAAGTAGTACAAAGTCTGATAGGACTAAAAATGTCATAGTGAAGCATGCTTTTGTTAATACTGATACTGACAAAGCAAATCCTGATGGAGTAAATCCTGTCAGGACTGCTAAAGTCAAAAAGTCTTCTGCTGCTAAAATTAATAAATTGCATGAGAAAGGAACCCAACATGTATGGGTTCCTAAGTGTTCTAACTAGTGTGTTTCTATTCTGATGCAGGGTAAAAGGAAAAATGTGTTAGTCATGGATAGTGGATGTTCTATGCACATGACTGGAAACAAAGCCCTGTTATCAGAATATGAGGAAAAAGCTGGCCCAACTGTGTCTTATGGAGATGGCAACATTGGACAAACCTTGGGATATGGCAATATAATCATTGGAAATGTCATCATTGAAAAAGTAGCTCTAGTGAAGGGACTAAAACACAACTTGTTGAGTATTAGTCAAATCACTGACAGAGGTTATCATGTCAATTTCTATTCCACACATTGTGAAGTAGTCAGTAAAGCAACAGGAAAGATAGCACTAACTGGCTACAGGCATGGTAACATATATGAAGCCAACATTCTCTCAGATACTGATGGCTCCCCTACATGTTTCATCAGTAAAGCTTCAGTAGATGAAAGTTGGAATTGGCACAAAAAGCTTTCTCATCTCAACTTCAGCAACATCAATGAGTTGGTTAAGAAAGAGTTAGTAAGAGGATTACCTAATGTCTTATATACACCTGATGGACTCTGTGATGCATGTCAGAAAGCAAAACAACGAAGGACATCATTCCAGAGTAAATCAGAATCCTCTATTGAAGAACCATATCACATGCTACATCTTGATCTGTTTGGTCCAGTCAACATCATGTCCATCAGTAAGAAAAGGTACACTCTTGTAATTGTTGATGAATATTCTAGATTCACCTGGGTGTATTTTCTGCACAAAAAAGATGAAACTCCTGAAGTTCTGTTGGATCATGTGAGAATGATTGAGACAACCACAAAGTACAAAGTCAAGATTCTGAGAAGTGATAATGGTACTGAATTTAAGAATTCAAAGATGGAAGAGTTCTGCAAATACAAAGGAATCATTCAACAATTCTTTGCTCCTGGCACACCTCAGCAAAATGGAGTAGTAGAAAGGAAGAATAGAACTCTTATTGAAGCTGGCAGAACTATGTTAGAAGAAGCTAAATTACCTACATATTTCTGGGCAGAAGCAGTCAACACGGCATGCTATACACAAAATCTCACATTGATAAACAGGCATGGTGTCACTCCTTATCACTCACTCAAGGAGAAGAAACCAAGTCTGAAGCATTTGCATGTGTTTGGCTGTAAATGTTTTGTTCTCAGAACTCATCCTGAACAGCTAGGGAAATTTGAAACAAAGGCTGATGAAGGAATATTCATAGGCTATCCTGCATCAAGAGCCTTCAGAGTTTTTAATTTAAGAACAAGAACTGTCATGGAGTCAATTCATGTATCTTTTGATGATAAGAAGATAACTGGAATCATTGAAGACTCGCATGATAGATTGTTATTTGAAAATGAAGCTACCAAGTAACCTGAAGAAAGTGAATCAGAAGTTGTCAATACATCAGATCCTGATAGGTCACCAAATCCTGATGACACACTAGGTACTGATGGTGTTAATACTGATGATGCAAACAACAGTGATACAACTAGTAGTGCTAATGTTGAGGGGGAGCAACGGCATTCAACTACAAGTTCAGAGTCAACTCAATCATCAGGACAGAATTCTTCAGATACTGATTCAAGTGAAGATCCCGATAACACATCAGGAGGGCATAGCAATAATTCAGGGAGAGCTTCAAATCAATCAAATTCTTTCAATCAAGATAACACCAATCCAGGGGGAGCATCTACTTCAAGAAACAATTTGACACCAGCAAGGAAATGGACAAAAGATCATACTACTGATTTGATAATTGGAGATCCTGATGCAGTTGTTCAAACAAGAAGTGCAACTCAGAATGAATGTTTATACAATAACTTTCTATCCAAGGAGGAGCCTAAGAAAGTTGAAGATGCACTTAAAGATGCTGATTGGGTTACTGCAATGCAAGAAGAACTGAATGAATTTGAAAGGAATGAAGTCTGGAAACTGGTACCAAGACCAAAGAATAGATCAATTGTTGGTACAAAGTGGATTTTCAAGAACAAGACTGATTCTGATGGAGTCATTATCAGAAACAAAGCTAGACTAGTTGCAAAGGGGTATTCCCAACAAGAGGGAATTGACTATGATGAAACTTTTGCTCCTGTTGCAAGACTAGAAGCCATCAGGATATTTCTTGCTTATGCAGCACATAAGAAATTCAAGGTTTTCCAGATGGATGTTAAAAGTGCTTTCTTAAATGGTGAACTGGAGGAAGAAGTTTATGTTGAACAACCTCCTGGTTTCATTGATCCTAAATATCCAGATCATGTCTACAGACTGGATAAGGCACTTTATGGACTAAAGCAAGCTCCAAGAGCATGGAGTTGCTGTTAGTTCAGATTTATGTTGATGATATCATTTTTGGGTCAACAAACAATAAGCTGTGTGAAAAGTTTTCCAAGCTTATGCAGTCAAGATATCAAATGAGCATGATGGGAGAAATGAGTTACTTTCTGGGTCTTCAAGTTAAACAGACTGATGAAGGGATTTTTATTAATCACAGTACTCCTGCTTCAACTCCCATAGCTACAGCTACCAAACTTGATCCTGATCAAGGTGAAGAGGTAGATGTAACTCACTACAGAGGAATGATTGGCTCTTTATTGTATCTCACTGCCAGTAGACCAGATATCATGTTTGCAACCTGTCTATGTGCAAGATTTCAAGCAAAACCTAGAGAACCACATCTGATTGCAGTCAAGAGAATTTTCAGATATCTCAAAGGCACTCCTTCACTTGGCCTTTGGTATGCAAGGGAATCAGATTTTGGGTTGTGTGGTTATTCAGATGCTGATTTTGCAGGATGCAAAATAGACAGGAAAAGTACTTCAGGAAGTTGTCAGTTTTTGGGTGGAAGACTAGTTTCATGGTTCAGTAAAAAGCAGAAATCTATTTCCACTTCAACTGCAGAAGCTGAGTACATTACTGCAGGAAGTTGTTGTGCTCAGATAATGTGGATGAGAAATCAGTTGTTAGATTATGGCATGTCATACTCAAAAATCCCTATTTATTGTGATAACCAAAGTGCTATTGCAATGACAGGAAATCCAGTTCAGCATTCTCTTACTAAACACATCAGTATCAGATATCACTTTATAAGAGAACAGGTTCTGGAAGGAAGAATTGAACTTCACTTTGTTCCTACTGATCAACAACTAGCTGATATATTCACCAAGCCACTGCCTGAAGCTACTTTCAATAAGTTGGTGAATGAACTTGGAATGATGAATTTTGAGAATTTCTGAGGAAAAGCTACAGAGAGGAAATCCTGATAACTGTCAAATCCTGATGGTTATTCAGAAAGGTATGTATCTTTGATCAAATCCTGATAGGACTCAATCCTGACAGGAAGTCAATTGGTCAATCCTGATATACAGGTTAGTATTTCATTACTTAATTTGTGCCTAATTTTTCGTCAGTATCTGCTGATGGACGGTTGAGTTTTTAGTAGGACAACTGTATGCACGCGTGTGTTGCATTATTATAGATATATCAATACATACACATAAAAGGCGGTGCAGATTTATTTAAATGACACACGTAATCTGTCCACTAATTCTTTGAGCACAAATCATATTTTGCCACCTGTCCTTGAGAGTAATATTTTGTTTTAACAAAATACTTTTCATTGTTCTACATCGTTAATTACTCTCTTATCATCAGTTTTTCGTTTTCTATCTCTCTTTGTGCTTTCATACCCTAATTGCTTCAAATCTTAATTCTCGAGTTTTCAAAAGCTTTACAATGACATCTTCATCATTCATGAACAAACAGACAGTGATTAGTGGTGTTACATTCGCCACTAACAATTTTGTGGCTATTCTAAATCATCAAGATTTACCCAATGAGTTTCATATCATTCAAGATTTTCTAGCTTCAAGCCCATTGAAGTTTGCTTTAACAGAACCTGCAAGTGTTTCTTTTAAGTCTGTAATGCAGGTGTGGAACTCAGTTACTTTTGATAAAGGGCATTCTGATACAATCTTGATGAGTTTTGAATATAATGGAACTACTCACTATGTGACTCCTGCGATTGTGGAGGCAGCCCTACATTTACCTGTTCTTGGTGATGCTATTCCTGCTAATGTTTCGGACTCTACTCTTTTTGAGTTTGTTACAAAGTTGGGCTACAATGGTGAAGTAAAGAGATATGGAAATCTCTTCAGGACAAAGCTTAAGAAGGAATGGAATTTCTTCTTTGATACAATCAGCCGCTGTTTCCTGAACAAGACATCAAATTTTGATGCTCTTCCATCAGGATCTCTTAAAATTGGGTACTCTCTTATCCATTCTACAGTGTTTGATTATGGGTCTTTTATCTTAAAAGCTTTAAGTGATAGGAAAACAGATAAATTGGGTTCTGTCTGTTTTTTTAGATTTTTACAGTTGTTATTTAATCACTTATGTCCTAATGTTGTTTTTGAGGATGATGTAGTTCTACCAATCTGTAGAATTACTGAGAATAATATTAAGTCCTTAGTCAACAGTGATAAGGCAAATGGTTTCATAGGAAATGCTTTTATTCCTGATGAGGTTAGGTTTTTCTTACATCAGAAAATGCCTACTCGTTATGGACTACTTTCTAATGCTATGGGGCAAGGCCTAACCCACCTTGTTCCTGACACAAGCATGCAACCTAAACAGTCTAAATAGTTAACAACCACCTCTACTGTCTCTCAAAAGACTTTAGTTGTAAAATCAAAGAAATCAGCTAGAACTGATGTGTCTGGAAGGCAATCAGGTTCAAAGGATTTTTCCTCTACACCACTCACTAAAAAGAAGATACAAGGGGGTGTACAAGGGGTCCTGGTCAAGAAAGCTGATAAGGTTGTTAAGAATGTTCCTGTGAACAAGGAAGTTGCTGATACTGCTACTAAAGCTGTGGTACCTTCATCAAAACCACAAAAGACAAGGAAATTATCAAAGAGCAGGTATCATATTCCTTTGACAGTGCAAATGAAGGATACTGATATTCAGACATCAAATCCTGATGAGTCATCTACTCCTGATGCTCTAGCAAATCCTGATGTTAGTATTCCTGATGCAACAACAAAAGTTGTCTCTATATCAGACTCTCCAGCCTCTCCATCTCAGATTAGAGAAATTTCTTGGGAGAAGGTTTCTACAACTGCTTCCTTGGTTGGTTTTACACCTACATCAAAGAAAAAGAGGAATGCAGAAGAGTTAGTCTATCAGAGACAGAAGAAGCTGAAAGGATCAAGCCCACAAGAACCTGAATTTCAGAGTAATTCAGCAGCTACTGTTGATCCTGCCACACAAGAACCACTCAATCAAAGTTTGGGTGAAGGCTTAGCTAGTGGAATGGTCACACAAGAACCATTTTCTCAAAGGGAGAATGAAGACATCAACATTCCAGCTACACAAGAACCATCTTCTCAAAGTGAAGATGCAGGCAAAGCTACAGCTTCTATTGAAAGATTGGTCGAGAACATTGTCAATGAGGGAAGCACACAAGAACCTTTAGCTCAAAGTGTTGAAGCAGCTTCTGAACCTCAAGCTCCACAAGAACCATTGGTAGCAAATACTGATGCAAGCATATCAAATCCTGACGATGTTCATCCTGACGCTAGTGGTGCTCCTGATAATGAACCTATTTTGATACAGCCACTTCGTTCAAGACCAATGGATCATCCTATCTCAGAATCACAGGATAAACAGAAAGGTATTGCAATTCCTGATCCTGATGTTACTCATAGTACTGATGATGATGACTCTGATGATAGTGATGATGATGAGAATCGAAAAGAGAAGGAACAGCTTGCTGCAGCACTCAAAATTAGTCTTGGAACTAATTTTGGTTCATCAAGTACATATATGGCTAGCAATGCTTCCACTGGGAAAGATCAGAGACAAGATTTTTCTATTCCTTCCTTTGATCCTGCAGAGGCATTTAGACAGAATGAATGGAACAATTCATGGCACAATTCTGATGAATCTATCAGTTTTTCTTCTGCTATTGGACATGCCTATAATGCAGTGAAATCTATAGAGAATCAAGACTTGAAGAATCATCTGAAGGCTACTACTCTGTTATCCAAAAGCCTGAAAAGTGAGATTGATTCTATCAAGGGTTCAACTGAAAAAGTGAGGACTGATATCTTTAATAATTTTACAAAGGTGCCTACTACTTTACAACTGAGGGTAGTGGAATCCCAAGTGAAATCTGTTGTTTCAGAACAAACCTCAATCACACAAAGAATTGATTCTCTGGATACTAAGGTAACTGCAATTCAAGCCTCTCTTTCCTTAATTTTGCAATTATTGTCAAATTCTGATGTCAAAAAGGGGGAGAAGGTTATTCAGACAAAATGTACACCTGATCTAGTATTAAGGAATAATGATGATGATACTGGAAATGATGGTGGTGACAATGTGAAACAAGGAGAAACCTCTGATGTTGTTGTTACGAAGACAATCCAAACTTCTCAAAGTCAAACAACGCAGTCAACTCATGTTTCTGATTCTGGAGTTAAGACAGTAAGAACATTGGTGCAATCTCAGATCCTGACGGAAGATCAAATCCTGACACCTGGTCATGGACATATTCTTGCTACAATTCCTGAAGGTGATGAAGATGTAATTATTGATAATCCTGAAGATGCATCAAATTTATTCCAGAAGTTTTCTACAAAAGACGGTAGAATTGTTACTCTTTATCACACTGATAAAAGAGTTCAACAATTATTTGCCAGAAAAGCACTCTCTACAGCAAGTGAAGAATATCCAGATCTCTCACATGAAGAATTCTTGAGATTACAGAGAGAGACAATGGAAAGCTATACTGCTCCTGCTAGAGGTAGAGGAAGCAGAGGTAGAAGAGGTGTTAGAAGAAGTAAAAGAGGTTCTTCAACTCAAATAGTACCTAGACAGACAAGGTCTAGAGGGTTAAGAATTGAAGAAATTCCTGAAGCTTCACAAAATCTAACAGATCCTGTTATCAAGGATATCATGGAGAAAGAAGACAAGGAATTTGTTGAAGAAGAACCTGAATTGAGAAGAAAATCAAGTAAATCAACTCTCAGCAATACAAATCAAATTGAAGATTCTAATCCTGACAATATTCAAGATCCTGATGAATCTGAAATTCTGCAAGAGGTTGATTTGATAATCTTATCTACTGTTGTTGATTGTCACAACAAAGAAGTAGATGAAGAAGAAGAAGCCAGAAGAAGAGATATTACAAAAAGAACATATGAAGATTTCAATCTCTATCTACAAAGGCTTAAAGTTTCAAATGAAAGACAATGGAGAAATACAAGCAGGCAAGAATCTTTACTTGAAAGAAGCTACGCTCATGAAAAGGAGAAATACAAGAAGTGGAAACATATAAGTACACTAAGGTGTGATAAACTTATCAATTTTCAGTCTGGTGGAATTATAACAAGTGCTTCAAGTGTTGTTGATTTGTCTGATATGGCTAGATCAAAAACACTCTGGATAAAGATGTTTTCGAATCTGAAGCAAATGTCAAGTTACACAAGAGGAGGTATTGGACACAGGTATGCTGAATTTCTAAACATGACTTATGTTGATCCTTACTCCTTAACTGAAATTGGAGGTACTTTAACTTCTGAAAACCTGAACAATTTATTAGCTGTTGATATAGTTATAGATTGTCATGATGGTTTTGAAAAGAAAGAAAAGCTTCTGTACTTCATGAAAGATGGTAGTGTGAAGATTCTATCTATTCAAGATCTGCTGATGAAAACTACACAGGAACTGAAATATGTTTACTATCTGTTAAGATGGAAGAACCAAGTGTACAAAGAATGGAGTGACATGATTTTGTCAACGATAAGAAGAAGACTGGATGGAAACAGTAATTTCGATGGTAATTATATTCCCATGTACTTAAATCAAAGAGGTCAGGATGTGGAAATGCAAAGGGGTACTGCTGTTAAAGAAGTAAATTTTGGCATGACTCATCTTTCACTCAGTCCTGATGGGAAGGAAATTGCTTATCTTATGCTAGAAGAGCATAGTCTTCAAAGGAACTCCATACAGAATCTCAGAGCAGCTATCTACCAGATTAATGAGGAAGATGAAGAACTCAGAAATCTTAAGGAAAGACTGATTCAAATTCTTGAAGAAAAAGAAGAAAGTTTATTATCCAACTTCTTGAAGATGAATCTGTTCTATCAAAAAGCTTAAACAGATAAGTTATTTCTGAAGATACTTGTACATTTTGATACATGTTTTTGACATCATTGAATATTTGGAATCTATACTTTATTTCACAAAGTATGAGATTGGGGGAGATTGTTAGATCAGAATTCAATGATCGTCAGAAGCTAGACTCAACTGATCAGGATTGCTGACGTCATCAGTATTGCATGGTCATCAGTATTTGATCAAGCGTCAGTATCTTATTGATCATCAGGATTCCTACTCAGACTATGATCAGGATTGATCATCAGAACTTGAAGCTGATCAGGATTCCTACTTCGAGTTATATTTGGAGTCTAGATAAACATGGAAGTTTATTCTATCTGTTCCTGGTTTGTAGAATGTAGCTATCGATTAAGGATAGGTTTCTATCTTTGTTATTGATTAGGACTTATCTTGTTATTGATAGAGAAGCTGTGTGCACTATATAAACACAGTCTTGGTTTCGATTTATGTATTCATTCAAGAGGGAACATAATCGAATAGAAGCTCTTAAGAACAGAATTTCTTGAGAGAGTTTTTGTAAACTAGCAGCTCTCAAGAACATCAGAATTTCTTGAGAGAGTTTGTAACAGTTTTATATCAGATTTAATAAAGCTGTTATCTTTCTTTTCATATTTGTGATATATACATTAAGAAGTCGATTATCTTACACTATTGTATTCAACCCCCCTTCTACAATAGATTATTACTGGGCAACATATTAAAGCCGAAACATTGAAAATTTTAGTTTTCGGTCATTTATTCTATTTAATAAATAATAAAATAATATAAAAATATTAACTAAATGATTGCCTTTTACAATTAAAATACTTTTTTCTAACAAAATCTATTACTTTCAAATATATTACCGGCAATAATCTTTATATCAAAATATATTACCTTTTATATTTGTTCTCACTAAAATCTCTATTTTTCAAAAATATCAGGTGCAATTGTTACTTATTTATTTTAAAACTTATTTTAATGTTTTGACACCGGTATCTGCTATTTTATTTAGTCAAATTTTATGAATATTCGTGTAAACTCGACTCGGTATGTACTAGCAAAATTGCATAATTATATTTGTTCATGTTATGTTTTTTTATCTTCTTGGTTAAATAATACCAAACTAGTAAAAATATTCCTATAAAATTTTGGAAACGTAGGTGATGTTTTCAGAATCAAAGCTCTGGAATTTATAATTTAAACAACTGAACATATAATGGAAACAAAAAAAAACTAGTTAATAAAAGATGATTGTATACAAGAGCTAGTCTTTAGTCCCTTCTACAAGCAAGTAAAGCATGCAAAGCTTATTTTCCATCTAATTCTCTCTCTACTCTGTCTCTACTCTCTATACTCTCTCAACGTTATGCATCCTGTACTCTTTAACTTTGTTGATATTTTCTAGCAATTTTTATCTATCTGGTTTACTCGGATTGCCATAATATATCCTTTGTGTCTTTGCATGATTCTTGTCCGTTAACAATTTCTAAAAGTTTATAATTCAGTGATTAGTGATATGAACAAATAAGTTTATAGTTCAGTGGTTGGTTTCTAAAAGTATATAAAGTTTAGTGATAAAAAAATTCATTTTCCCTTATAACAATTGTACGTCAGCTGGCCCATGGCAAAATTAATGCTTTGAAATGATTTTTTTTATCACCCAATTTTATGTACTTTTAGAAACTAATCACTGAATTATAAACTTATTCGTTTATATCACTAACGTTACTCTCGGATTTTAAAATTAACATTTTGTTAAAAATTCAGTAACGGATGTCAAGTTACTTATCCACGTGTTAAAAGTTCAATACGGGCTGCAGACTCATTGGCTGATTATTAAAACAAAAAAAAAGGAAAAAAAATGACAGGAATCATATGATTAGAACAAAATACACTTCAAAACAAAATAAATCCTGACTATTTGTCTCTAAACACAAATCCAAACACAAAGCTAGGGTTTCAATCAAAATCCAAAGATGCTCATCATCGTCACTTGCCTCTTCGACGATCCCTTCTTGGAGAGTCATGACGGGTTGATATGATTCCATCATAAGGGCTCCAGGAACCGGATCCACTTGTATTCCCATGTTATGAAAGTAATCGTCTGGGAGCTCTTTAATGGATATCATATTGCAACTGCTCTTCATAGTTCTTTCAATGTCTTCCATCACAATGTCATTTGGGGCAGGCTTATTGCCCCTTTCAGCTGAGCGAAGAGCTTTGTTATAGCATTCTCGTGAATCATACTGGATGCCCCTTACATATCCGATCCCACTGGGGGTTAGGAAATTCATGGAGAGGTGGTAGATGGATGTCACTACCCTCATCTCCTTGAGAATGGGCCCCCTAAAATCGCATTGTAGGCAGAGGGTTGATCAACAACCATGAATTCCGCGACCTGTGTGGTAACAAAGGGTTCGTCACCCAAAATAACAGGGAGCCTAATAAGACCTTTTATACTGACTGTAGCCCCAGTGAATCCGTAGAGATGTCCCATAGTGGGAGTGAGTACTTGTCCAGAAGTCCCATCTTTTGATAGACTTCATAGGTGAGAACATTTACAACACTTCCATTATCCACGAGAACCCTATAGATGTTTTGAGTTCCGATTCTGAATCGGACAACCAGGGCATCTGAGTGAGGGTGATGAACCCATTTTGCATCCTCTTCCGTGAACATGATATTAGTGTCCTCTCCCTTGAAAAGTTTAGGGGGCCTTTCCTGAAAGTGATTCACATTAGTGAGGGGGTTACCCTTGGCCTCACGGGCATATCTATCCCGGGCTTCATTGTTTTCTCCTCCAATATGGGGGCCTCCCATAATAACATGAATGCTTCCTTCACGAGTGGTTCTGGGAGGAGAATTTTGTGCCTCGTCGGTGGGAGGAGGAACCTCGCTAAATCCTAGGCCTTTGTTTCTGCCAAATTTTTTGACCTCACGTACCACCCAATCAGTTAACTTTCCATCCTGAATGAGGTCTTCGATCTGGTCTTTGAGTTGTCTACAACATGCAGTATCGTGTCCCTGTTGTTCAAGGAAAGCACAATACCGTCTAGCATCCTTTATCCCATAAGGGCCCATGGGTGGAGGTCGCTTGAACAAGCCTTTAGCTGAATTAATTGCATAAATGTGGTCGATAGGAGCGACCAAAGGAGTATACCTGGTGTCTCGTCTTTCTTCTGGTCAAAAGCGATCCCGCCCCCTTGGCTTTGGGCTCTCACTGCGATCCTGGTCATCTCTCTTGGGGCTTTCCGGTGCCTTGCTCTTACTCCCTTTACCATTACTTCCATTGCTATTACATTCATTATTTTTTTGAGGTCTTGCATAGACTTCTCAATCCACTTAAAAGGCTTAGCCTGAGAATAGAATTCAGTTAGAGTGTGAGGGGTTTTGGCTTGTAAACTTTTCCAGAATTTGGCTCATTCTTTAAGCCCGGCTATCAAGAAATTTTTTACAGCCTCTTCGTTGGCACCTCTCACTCTAGGGACCTCTGTATTGAATCTCTTAAAGTATTCCTAGAGGGTCTCCCCCTCTCTTTGTTTGATGTTGGCGAGAGTAGCAACAGGTGGGGAGTACAACATAGAAGATTGGAACTGCTTGATGAAGATGTCCGCAAGTTGCTCCTAAGAATCAATGTTAACATGTGTCCCAAACTTAGAGAACCATTGTTGGAAAATACCCCTTAATGAGGCTGCAAACAATCTGCAGCGTGCGAGGGTAGAAACCTGATACACCTCCATCTCAGTGTTGAATCGAATCAGGTACTCGGCGGGATCGGCCTCCCCATTGAAAGTCAATTCGTTATTGGTCCTGAATACCGGAGGGAGAGGGGTGGACCTGATCTCCACAGTGAAAGGAGAGATCGCAACCAAGTGATGAGGAGTTACAGCCTTTTTAGTTCCCATCTTAGTTATCAGCTTCCTGAGATTCTCTATTTTGAAATTCCCTACTTTGGCATCCTCTCGATCCCAATTACTAGCATGTTGGGAGAGTGCCTTTTTGTGAGAGCTAGATTCCTCCTGATCATATTTGCGATCATGCTTCTTGTGATACTTGGGAGGAGGCTTCTTATGGTACTTGGGAGGAGGCTTCCCTGAGGGGCCGCGACGAGGGGACCACTCCCTCTCCTTATGTTGGGAGGAGGGTCGTTCGTGAGCCGCACTCGGGGTTCATTTCTCGTCTTAGATCTTTTATAACTTGAGCCTTAGGTCATGTTGGGATAATTGTTTTCCCATTCGATCATAGACATTGGTTGCGATCAACTCGGAGGGGAGACCCTCCTACCATGGTTCCAACTTGAGTCTCAAGTCATGCTGGGATAGCTGCTTTCCCAGCCGATTGAAGACACTAGTAGTTACCAATTCATAGGAACCAGGCTCGTGTTGCGATCCCTTTCCTGTTTTGGGATCCTATTCATATGTTTCTACCCAGTCCTCTTGGGTTTCTTCGGTAGCATCTTCGTCAAAGTCGCTTAGTAACTTTTTTGAAGTAGTCTTCAGATTTTTCCTCTTCTTCCTTTTAGCATTGTGAGATTCTCCCTTCTGCTATTCTACCTTGTTTATCCTGTCATTGAAAGCTATCATACGATCCCCAAGGGTTTTGAGGTAATCCATGACCTCCTTATTAGCCCCCTGTCCGGTAGGGGTAGTTGTTACCTTGCTGGCGCCCCCCTCCTGATTGATGGGGGTTTCCCTACTCGTGTGATCTCCTGGTTTATCACTGGGTTTATTCACTCCATTTTTATTCGAACGACTCATCCTTCTCCCTTAGATGACTAAAAAGCCCTTCCTTCTAGCGCCAATTGTTAACGAGAGAATTTGGTTAATAGTATTTTGGAGGTTTGCTGGATTAACGGAGCAAAATACGGTGATTCCCCGAAGAACGCGAAGAACACGGGACGAAAGTTTATGAATTTTGTAGCTGATCTTGTTAGTTGATTCGAAGAACACTAGAGAAAAAGTGTTTATTTTCTCTTGCATCAAACTGTCCAATTCTCCTGAACAAGAGGCCTACGTACCCTTTTATAGGGGTTCAAGCCACACGTAGTTCTTGGTCAACAAGTTATCTAGATGGGCTAGGGTTTTGTATGATCCATTAAGGCCCAAGTCATGACGACTATGGAGACCGTGAGTAAGCCCATTACTGACCATGGCCCAAACATATGTAGCTGTGAGAGGCTGTCATGGAGTTAGGGTAAAGTAATTAATATGATGACGAGAGACCCCGTATGGAACTCGCATGCGACCCCTTAGAGTCTGGCTATGCGATGCAAGCCCAGGGATAGTACATGCGGTTGCTGATAGCCTGGCCATGCATTATAACGATGCCTACCTATTCGACCCCTTGAGGCCTGGCCATAGGCCTTTAAATTGTAAAGAGAATTGGCAATATTCAAACGAAGCGATCCCAAAGCTAGGATCGCATACGACCTTCTTCCTGAGTAGCTATGACTGATAACGATACAAAACCCTTGCTGATGCATGAGTGTAGCAAACTAACGACAAATGCGATCCCATAGCCGGGATCACATACGACCTCGTTGATAATAGCGCGAAATGTTCTATCCCTGAAATGGACAGCGATACGATCATTGGATAAGGATCGTGATTCCCTTGATTGACACTTGAATGATGTTCGTAGTAAATATGAAGTGTTTCTGTGATTGCGGAACTCATTTCTCCGTGATTGAAGCATGAAACATAATCTAATTTCAAGAAATGAGCTTTCAGTAGTTCGTTGGGCCTGCTTAGGGGCCATGTCCATTTTTTGGCATAACATACATCATCTGTAACAACCACGCGCAATAAACCTGCATATTTTGGGATAATCGCAAAACGTGAATGGTCACGGGATGAAATTTTAGATACCTCTATTTTACGATTTGGTGGCGGATACATATGTTGCCCAGTAAATAACAATTGTAGAAGGGGGGTTGAATACAATTGTATAAGATTATCGACTTAATAAATTATGTATCACAGATATGTAAGAATAATAACAGCTTTATTAAATCTGATATAAAATTGTTACAAACTCTCTCAAGAAATTCTGATGTTCTTGAGAGCTTCTAGGTTACAAAAATACTCGTGTATGTGATCGATATAAATCGAAACCTAAACTGTGTTTATATAATACACAGCTTCTCTATCAATTACATGATAAGTCCTAATCAATTACAAAGATTGAAACCTATCCTAAATTGATAGCTTCATTACTATAAATAAGGAACCGACAAAATAAACTTCCTTATTTAACTAGACTCCAAATATAACTCTAAGTAGGAATCCTGATCAGCTTCCAGTCCTGATGATCAATCATCCCAATCCTGATATAAATCCTAATGATAATCCTGATACTAACACTTGAGCAAATACTGATGACCATGCAATACTGATGATGTCAGCAATCCTGATCAGTTGAGTCTAGATCCTGACGATCATTGAATCCTGATCTAACAACATATCTTTAAAATCACAAAAGTCAAACCGCAACCGGCAACCGCATTAATATCTTATTTTACTTAATATATACATAATTATATATATCTTATTAGAATTATATGTATATTTAAATATTTAAACTATGTATGTAACAATTTTGTCGATTTGTAATCAAGAGTCATAATTTAACATATTAAATTGTACTTTCTTTGTCCCATCTATTTATTTACATTTTCCTTTTTTGGATGTCTAACTCAATTCTTTATATTTCAAAAAATTTGAAAAATAGTAAAATTTTGTAATATTAAAATTAACCGCATCCAATATTTTCCTCCACTATACTCACTTTATATAATAAATATTGACTAATTCCACTAATTTGCTCACTTTTTTCCACTGATTTACACTTTTTGTTAATCTACATGCCCGACCCAAATATGAAGAATTGGATGAGACGAAGGGAGTATTTAATTAGCTCATGGTCCCAAGGCTCCTGATCAAGGTCAAGTAAACTATATGTATAGTGCTTGATGTATTATATTTCTTACAACTACATTAGTGGTTGAACTGCCAAGACACCAATTATACGGGTCAATATGATTGTTTCTTTTGCTAATGGAATAACTACAAATGAAGATGTCGGAAAATTGCAAGTTGCTGTTTGGTTCAATTTTTACCCTTCAATTGCACCAAATCAAACCGCGTACACCCCTAATAATCACAACTATTTCATCTCAAATAAATACGATTTGATATAATAGATATCCTTATCATTGCTCAATAACATCTACATTCATAAATGTGTAAAATTAGGTTTAATTAAGAGGATATACAAAAATTAAAATAACAAACATTTTAACTTCGAAATCAACGTAGAAAAGTATATGCATATGTATATATATAGATAAATATACCAACGCAGGCGAGATAATGGGTGAAGATGTGAGATGTCTCCAAGAGATCTACAATTGCCCATTAGTCATAATTGCCCATTCAACTAAGATGGGTCGCTCATTAGTCATAATTAATTTTTACTTTTTACTCGATGCAAATTTGTAATCATCTTTTGTAACTTTTTTTTTTCAATTTTTATATTAGTTATTTTCTAATATTTCTGTTTTTATTTATACCCTGTTAAGTAGTACCAGTTTTTTTTTCTTTTACATACCAATATGAGTACGTATGTCTTAAAGATGAGTTGAGAAAGAAACAATTAGATCACATAAATTTACTGTTTAAGTACTTAGCCATTAATACATCATATTTATATTGACATTTAGTATGCAGTAACTTAAAATTGACATTAAAACTCTAAGTATATAAGGGGTGAGACTTTCTTAAAATTTTATTTCTAAGAATTATTAACAATGACTTTTACAAAGTTCATCGTTGTATTTCTGATTCTCCTTCCTTTCATTGCTGCAACTTCCAATCCAGAGAGCCCAACGTCAAGCAGTGTCATAGGTAAAAATTTCGCATTGTACCATTAATAAATAATGTTTTTCGTTAATTTTTTTCATGATAACTAACTTATAATATTATCTATATCGAATATATTATATTTAATTTAACTGAAGAAGTTATGTTATTTTTCTTCTACAGATGCCAGACCAAGTAATTGTAATCGACCATGTGATTTATTATATACGTCCGGTGACTGCAACAGAGACTGCATAATACAGCGAAAGCAAAAAGGTGGTTCTTGTCAATTGTACAACAATGTGTTATATTGTTGTTGTACATAATGAATTACATAAAGTTATATTATCCACTTTTAATTTAATTATATGAATAAATAATAAAATTAGTTATTTCTGTCATCTTAATTAAAGTTCTTTTCGTAGATTATCAAATCATCTATGTCAACTAACATGGTTCGATCTTTACATCACTGCAAAAAACAAGGTTATTTGCAACAAATTTTTATACTGAATCCAATGTAGATGGTCTTAAGCTATGCTAAATGGTCAAATTATGACGAGAAAATACAAAATTTTATTATTATAGCATACTGAGAAATTAATTCATACATACCAATATAAACAAGTCACATATATATATAATACAATTACATGTGGAACAAAAGAGACCAAGTAATGTCCAAGTCACATCAATTATCTTTAGGCACCCCTAAGGCTAGGCGAAGTAGAGTCAAGAACGACAAATCTCTTCATGATATACAAATCCATTTTGCAAGTTCGTTATTACGGGTAGTTCCTACAAAGGTTAGGAACTAATGATATATACAATACTTGAATTTTCGGATGCTACATAGTTGATTCTCATCCTTTGGAGACTAGCTACAAGCATAATAGGAGCATCCATGGACAAAAGACACAAATTTCGAAGCATCAACAATATTATTTGGACAAGGTGGCTGATAATCATATTCATCACCACATCCCATGGTCGAATCACACTCATCTACAACCAAGGTCTCCACACTCCGACCATTAGCACTTATATTAATTTTTTAATCATAAGTCTTCGGTATACCATCCAGTAGATAGTGCCCAACGGTGTGTCATCATCGTGGTAATGCATGGTTATCACATTCTAATGGACCGCCACCATCTTCCCCCTTCTGGAAACTGTTCAGAGTTAAAGTTGCTTTGGTATTATATTGATCGGTCACACGAGGTGAACATGTGTAAGTTGGGTCCACAAATAACTAGTGTACTAATGTAAATAACCTTGTACGTATGTATTTTATAACAACGAAAAATGAATTTTTT
The DNA here is from genome assembly GCA_030848705.1 of Heracleum sosnowskyi. Taxonomy (NCBI): domain Eukaryota; kingdom Viridiplantae; phylum Streptophyta; class Magnoliopsida; order Apiales; family Apiaceae; genus Heracleum; species Heracleum sosnowskyi. The sequence goes on from CM061245.1 coordinate 9,176,932, forward strand.
TATCACTGAACTTTATATACTTTTAGAAACCAACCACTGAACTATAAACTTATTTGTTTATATCACTAACGTTACTCTCGAATTTCAAAATTAGCATTCCGTTAAAAAATCAGTGACGAATGTTAAGCTATTTATCCACGTGTAAAAATTTCAACACGTGGATGCTGACTCAATGGCTGATTATTAAAACAAAAAAAAAAGAAAAAGGAAAATGACAAAAATGATATGATCCGAACAAAATTCATTCCGACTGTTCCAATACCAAACACAAATCTAGGGTTCCAATAAAAAAATCCAACGATATTCGTCCCTAAAATTTAGGGTCGACTACTCATATATTAAGGTATGCTTGAACTCCACAACAGCATCGCATCACTTCACTCGGTTTAGCTTGAGAATCGATTGAAGATGATGAATTGCTCAAATCCATTGATTGTAGATGCTTAATTGTTTCTAGATTGGTGCTTGAACCCTAGTTTGTATTAAGCCCCAAACTGAACATCCGTTATTTTTATATTACAATCGGGTTATATATACAAATATAGATATACACCACGTCATCAAGACACATCATCAAAATAGTATACGCTGGCCAATCATTTAACGAAATGTTAATTTTAAAATTTGAGAGATCGTTAGTGATATGAACAAACCACATTAAAAATCACAAAAGTCAAACCGCAACTGGCAACCGCATTAATATCTTATTTTACTTAATATATACATAATTATATATATCTTATTAGAATTATATGTATATTTAAATATTTAAACTATGTATATAACCATTTTGTCGATTTGTAATCAAGAGTCATAATTTAACATATTAAATTGTATTTTCTTTGTTCCATCTATTTATTTACATTTTCCTTTTTTGGATGTCTAACTCAATTCTTTATATTTCAAAAAATTAGAAAAATATTAAAATTTTATAATATTAAAATTAACCGTATCCAATATTTTCCTTCACTATACTCACTTTATATAATAAATATTGACTGATTCCACCAATTTACTCACTTTTCTTACTTTTTGCCACTGATTTACACTTTTTGTTAACCTACATGCCCGACCCAAATATGAAAAATTGTATGAGACGAAGGGAGTATTTAATTAGCTCATGGTCCCAAGGCTCCTGATCAAGGTGAAGTAAACTATATGTATATTGTTGATGTATTGTATTTCTTACAACCACATTAGTGGTTGAACTGCCAATACACCAATTATACGGGTCGATATGATTGTTTCTTTTGCTAATGGAATAACTACAGATGAAGATGTCGGAAAATTGCAAGTTGCTGTTTGGTTCAATTTTTACCCTTCAATTGCACCAAATCAAACCACGTATACCCCTAATAATCACAACTATTTCATCTCAAATAAATACGATTTGATATAATAGCTATCCTTATCATTGCTCAATAACATCTACATTGATAAATGTGTAAAATTAGGTTTAATTAAAAGGATATACAAAAATTAATATCACAAACATTTCAACTTCGAAATCAACATAGAAAAGTATATGCATATGTACATATATAGATAAATATACCAACGCAGCGAGATAATGGGTGAAGATGTGAGATGTCTCCAAGAGAGCTACAATTGCCCATTAGTCATAATTGCCCATTCAACTAAGATGGGTCGCTCATTAGTCATAATTAATTTTTATTTTTTACTCGATGCAAATTTGTAATCATCTTTTGTAACTTTTTTTATTTTTTTCAATTTTTATATTAGTTATTTTCTAATATTTCTGTTTTTATTTATATCCCGTTAAGCAGTACCCGTTTTTTTCTTTTACCAACCAATATGAGTACGTATGTCTTAAAGATGAGTTGAGAAAGAAACAATTAGATCACATAAATTTACTGTTTAAGTACTTAGCCATTAATACATCATATTTATATTGACATTTAGTATGCAGTAACTTAAAATTGACATTAAAACTCTAAGTATATAAGGGGTGAGACTTTCTTAAAATTTTATTTCTAAGAATTATTAACAATGACTTTTACAAAGTTCATCGTTGTATTTCTGATTCTCCTTCCTTTCATTGCTGCAACGTCCAATCCAGAGAGCCCAACGTCAAGCAGTGTCATAGGTAAAAATTTCCTATTGTACCATTAATAAATAATGTTTTTCGTTAATTTTTTTTCATGATAACTAACTTATAATATTATCTATATCGAATATATTATATTTTTTTTAACTGAAGAAGTTATGTTATTTTTCTTCCACAGATGCCATACCAAGTAATTGTAATCGACCATGTGATTTTTTATATACGTCCGGTGACTGCAACAGAGACTGCATAATACAGCGAAAGCAAAAAGGTGGTTCTTGTCAATTGTACAACAACGTGTTATATTGTTGTTGTAGATAATGAATTACATTAAGTTATATTATCCACTTTTAATTTAATTATATGAATAAATAATAAAATTAGTTATTTCTGTCATCTTAATTAAAGTTCTTTTCGTAGATTATCAAATCATCTATGTCAACTAACATGGTTCGATCTTTACATCACTGCAAAAAACATGGTTATTTGCAACAAATTTTTATACCGAATCCAATGTAGATGGTCTTAAGCTATGCTAAATGGTCAAATTATGACGAGAAAATACAAAAATTTATTATTCTAGCATACTGAGAAATTAATTCATACATACCAATATAAACAAGTCACACATATATATATAATACAATTACATGTGGAACAAAAGAGACCAAGTAATGTCCAAGTCACATCAATTATCTTTAGACACCCCTAAGGCTAGGCGAAGCAGAGTCAAGAACGACAAATCTCTTCATGATATACAAACCCATTTTGCAAGTTGGGGTAGTTCCTACAAAGGTTAGGAACTAATGATATATATAATACTTGAAGTTTCGGATGCTACATAGTTTATTCTCATCAGGAGACTAGCTACGACCATAATAGGAGCATCCATGGACAAAAGACACAGATTTCGAAGCATCAACAATATTATTTGGACAGGGTGGCTGATAATCATGTTCATCACCACATCCCATGGTCGAATCACACTCATCTACAACCAAGGTCTCCACACTCCGACAATTAGCACTTATATTAATTTTGTAATCATAAGTCTTCATTATACCATCCAGTAGATAGTGCCCAACGGTGTGTCATCATCGTGGCAATGCATGGTTATCACATTCTGATGGACCGCCACCATCTTCCCCCTTCTGGAAAGTGTTCAGAGTTAAAGTTGCTTTGGTATTATATTGATCGGTCACCCCAGGTGAACATTTGTAAGTTGGGTAAAACATCCGTTGAACACAACAATCAGAGTCATTCTCGCGGTTGCATTGCCCATGTAGTACATTTCTTCCCTTGACTATGCCACTTGGGCTACAAGAAAGCGCATTAATCTGTAGAGAACATGCATAGAAGAAAGTATAAGTAAGCAATGTCGGAAAAAATATTACTAAGCTTAATCATCCATTCAATCTGTTTATTCTTCTTTATCTATTACTAGTGTGGAAAACTGTAATACATAAAGAATTAAAGAACTAGTTAATTAGTATGTATACATTCTGCACCCACGGCCAAGTTTGTACTCAAATCTAAGTATCTTACTAATCTGGTGCAATTATATATATATTGCCGTATGGAGAGAATAAAATTATGGTCTAATCAATATTTCTGTACGTAGTTTTCACATAAATTAAAAACACACAAACATTCCATGCATACATGTCATTTCAAGCTTAGCAAATATAGGCCAAAATGCTTACCTTATTTTGAAGACAAAAATTATTTACTGATCAACACATTCTCCATTTAGGCTTATGACGAAAAGGTTGCAATACGCCCCTTTCGCATTTACTAGGATATGAAAATAATTACAAATACACTTGTGTTTTACCAAGTGAAGAGCGATATCCATTAGACTAAATTTTTTTACATAGATTGAAAATAACTTCAAACTCTATATGTTTCCGAAACATGAAGTTTGTTATATAATTCTTTACGTGACACAAAATTGCCATATTCTTTTAACATTTTATAATCTCCTCCTTTCCTAGTAGATCGTTCCTAAATTCTTAAGATGATTCTAATATTTGATTTCTGGTAATGATTAGTTATGGTTATTTAATCCTAGAGGCACAAAATTTGGTAAAAAAAATTGTTACCAAATGATATGGCATGACTGATATGGCAGTTCTGCCATGTGTATTTGTTAAAAATTTTGGAAACAAATTTAGTATCTTTAGCATTTTCCAAATATTAAATATTAAATGCAACAAGACCATATTGTAAAAAATAAATGCAACAAGATTTTATTGGAAAAGTGTATGTATGTACAATCTATAGTATCAATACTATTATATAATAGACGAAACATTAAAAGTTTGGTACGTTGTGATTTTACTTAATTGCCCTTTCTTAAATTCGTGTTTTCACTTAATTAACCTTACTTATTTATAGAAATATATCAATATATATATATAAAGGAGGATACGCGGGAGGTGAGGTGGCGCCTCTAAAATCGCTCAAATTTAATTTTCTATTTTTCTTAGAGTTTTACAATTTTAAATATTAGTAATTAAATTATGATTTAACGTATTAGAAGTAGAAAATGTATTCGAATTTATAAAGGAGAAGACTTTGAATTCACCTAGAAAATGTATTTGAATTTACAAAGGAGAAGATTTTGAATTCACAAAAAAAAAACGTAAGCATCCCAGGAATATACCACTTAATCTATTTGAATTTGGCGATCACTCAATCACTGTCTAACAGAATTCCACTCCGATACCAAACACTCAACTAATACCTAAATCACTATATATGGCATCGTTAATATTGAATCACTGGCATGGCTACAAGACTATTTCTTTTTTATATGTTTACTAATAGGATGTGAATTATACTAAAGGTTCTGTGTTGTTTTCAGGTGACTTATACTTGAATTACAGATTGGTGGTTAATGATGATTAACCCGCAAAACAGAGTGGTGAAATGATTTGGATGATAAGTTCAAGATTAAGGGACCTGGATCCCGCTTGTGTACTAAATGAAAAAGATATGTTTATTTAGGTACACACTCACTTCTATATTGAATATTTTACACAATTGCACCCCTAAATATTATTTGATCTCATGATATAATCTTGATTCCCCCTTTATTTTGCTAACTGTAAAACAGCGTCTGATAATGCTTCTAAATTTGAGTTTCAACCAAATTACAATATGAATGTATCTACTCTTGTCATTGTTTTAAGATTATGTCCAAATATCATGCTTTATTTTATTGACTTGACTGTATTTGATTAGCATGTTTGTAATTGTAAGCAAAATTTTATTATTTTTTCTGATTGGTCAATATGCGAAGATTTTCGAAATAATACACATTATTTTTTACATATATATAAGTTTTAATTTAAAAGCAAGCCAATGCATACATCAGGTTTAATTTGTTAAAATCAATATAGGCCTCAGTCCTGACTATTCATTAGTTTATACTATTACATTTATTATGTCTATCGCATGCATTCATAGTGAAGTATTGTTAATTTCTATTTGTTAAAATTTACGTTTCGACTTCAATGAGAGAGCGGATTATTAGAAATATACGTGTTTAACAAGAAGTCGGCTCATTAAAAAAGAACAAGTTATTGAAATTTCGTATTAATTAAGATAATTTATAAAAAACAACAGAATTTACAATCAATTTTAAATACTAATAAATAAAATAATATCATTTGACATATTAGAAATATTAGAAATAGATGTTCAATTTTATACAGGAAAAGATTTCGAGTTCGTATAGAGTATATATAAATAAATGTTTATTTGAGATATAATAGGTGTTTGGATTTTGTAAAAGATTATAATTCGAATTCATAGGTAAGATACATAATTAAAAGTTGTATTAGAAGTAGACTAAGTGTTCGATTTAAGGATTTAGAATTTTAAATACTAATAAATAAAAATATATTTTTTACCTAGCAAAAATATATTTTTTAACAAATTAGAAATAGAATAGGTATTCGAATTTATAGAGGAGAAGAGTTAGAATTTAAATGGAAGATATATAAATAAAAAATTTATTTAAAGTAAAACATGTGTTCGAATTTATAAAGGATAATAGTTCAAGTTTATAGGTAAGACATATAACTAAAAGTTCTATTAAAAGTAGAATAGATATTCGAATTTATAGAGAAGAAAAATTCAAATTTATAAGAAAAACATATAATTAAAAGTTTTATTGAAAGTAGAATAAATATTTATAAGATATAATCAAATATTTTATTACAAAATAGGATATGTGTGCGAATTTATAAATGAGAATATTGGAAGTAGAATATGTATGTAAATTTATAAAGGAAAAGACTTCAAATTTATATAAAACATATATAATTAAATGTTTTATTAAAATTATAATAAGTGTTTGAAAATATAGAGGGAAAATAGTTCGAATTTATAAAAAAGACATATTATTGAAATTATAATAAGTGTTTTATTAACATATTTTATTTTATTTTTAGATTTAAATTTTTTACTGATAAAAATTATTATAAAAATATCGATAATATATGTTAAATTGAGATTTCAATTTTAACGAGAGAGCCGTTCAATAGGAAGAATAATTTTTAACGAAGACACTGTTTATTAGAGAGTATCGTGTTAACTGTTAAAATTTAATATCAATTATATAAAGTAAGATAAATAAATATATTTAAAAAAATTATAACGCCGCCGCGAAGCGCGGCTTGAACGACTAGTTATTAAATAATAATATTACCAATTTATAACCAATTACCCTTTTCACCTAAAATACATTATTTTTTCTAACAAATTCCCCTACGTTTTCAAATATATCACGCACAAATACCTTTTTTTAACTAAAACATGTTAGTTTTTCTATTTTTCCTTACTAAAACCCCTCATTTTCCAAAAATATCACGGGAAATTGCCTTTTTCAATTTACTTTTTCTATTTTTCTCACTAAAATCCATTCTTTTTCTAAAAATATCACGGACAAACCCTTTACTTATTTATTTTAAAACGTATTTAAATAATTTAAATTATTAAATTTTCAAACCTTATTTTCCAAAAATATCACGGGCATTTACCTTTTTAAACTAAATATATGTTACATTTTTTATTTTTCCATACTAAAACCCCTATTTTCCAAAAATATAACGAACAAACCCTTATTTATTTATTTTAAAATATGTTTTAATGTTTTTAATTAATTAAAAGTGTTTAGCTATTTTAACATGCCTACTTATTTTTTTAACAAATACAATTAAAAAAAATAATAATAAAATAACAATTAACAATCCGTGCATCGCACGGGTTTTAAGCTAGTATTATTAAAGCCGAAACATTGAAAATTTTAGTTTTCGGTCATTTATTCTATTTAATAAATAATAAAATAATATAAAAATAGTAACTAAATGATTGCCTTTTACAATTAAAATACTTTTTTCTAACAAAATCTATTACTTTCAAAAATATTACGGGCAATAATCTTTAAATCAAAATATATTACCTTTTATATTTGTTCTCACTAAAATCTATATTTTTCAAAAATATCAGGTGCAATTGTTACTTATTTATTTTAAAACTTATTTTAATGTTTTGACATCGGTATCAGCTACTAATACATGTCCTTACGTGGGAAAAAATGTGAACCCAAGTTTGAGTTGTTTGACTTGCAGAAATGCAAAGGGGTACTGCTGTTAAAGAAGTAAATTTTGGCATGACTCATCTTTCACTCAGTCCTGATCGGAAGGAAATTGCTTATCTTATGCTAGAAGAGCATAGTCTTCAAAGGAACTCCATACAGAATCTCAGAGCAGCTATCTACCAGATTAATGAGGAAGATGAAGAACTCAGAAATCTTAAGGAAAGACTGATTCAAATTCTTGAAGAAAAAGAAGAAAGTTTATTATCCAACTTCTTGAAGATGAATCTGTTCTATCAAAAAGCTTAAACAGATAAGTTATTTCTGAAGATACTTGTACATTTTGATACATGTTTTTGACATCATTGAATATTTGGAATCTATACTTTATTTCACAAAGTATGAGATTGGGGGAGATTGTTAGATCAGAATTCAATGATCGTCAGAAGCTAGACTCAACTGATCAGGATTGCTGACGTCATCAGTATTGCATGGTCATCAGTATTTGATCAAGCGTCAGTATCTTATTGATCATCAGGATTCCTACTCAGACTATGATCAGGATTGATCATCAGAACTTGAAGCTGATCAGGATTCCTACTTCGAGTTATATTTGGAGTCTAGATAAACATGGAAGTTTATTCTATCTGTTCCTGGTTTGTAGAATGTAGCTATCGATTAAGGATAGGTTTCTATCTTTGTTATTGATTAGGACTTATCTTGTTATTGATAGAGAAGCTGTGTGCACTATATAAACACAGTCTTGGTTTCGATTTATGTATTCATTCAAGAGGGAACATAATCGAATAGAAGCTCTTAAGAACAGAATTTCTTGAGAGAGTTTTTGTAAACTAGCAGCTCTCAAGAACATCAGAATTTCTTGAGAGAGTTTGTAACAGTTTTATATCAGATTTAATAAAGCTGTTATCTTTCTTTTCATATTTGTGATATATACATTAAGAAGTCGATTATCTTACACTATTGTATTCAACCCCCCTTCTACAATAGATTATTACTGGGCAACATATTAAAGCCGAAACATTGAAAATTTTAGTTTTCGGTCATTTATTCTATTTAATAAATAATAAAATAATATAAAAATAGTAACTAAATGATTGCCTTTTACAATTAAAATACTTTTTTCTAACAAAATCTATTACTTTCAAAAATATTACCGGCAATAATCTTTATATCAAAATATATTACCTTTTATATTTGTTCTCACTAAAATCTCTATTTTTCAAAAATATCAGGTGCAATTGTTACTTATTTATTTTAAAACTTATTTTAATGTTTTGACACCGGTATCTGCTATTTTATTTAGTCAAATTTTATGAATATTCGTGTAAACTCGACTCGGTATGTACTAGCAAAATTGCATAATTATATTTGTTCATGTTATGTTTTTTTATCTTCTTGGTTAAATAATACCAAACTAGTAAAAATATTCCTATAAAATTTTGGAAACGTAGGTGATGTTTTCAGAATCAAAGCTCTGGAATTTATAATTTAAACAACTGAACATATAATGGAAACAAAAAAAAACTAGTTAATAAAAGATGATTGTATACAAGAGCTAGTCTTTAGTCCCTTCTACAAGCAAGTAAAGCATGCAAAGCTTATTTTCCATCTAATTCTCTCTCTACTCTGTCTCTACTCTCTATACTCTCTCAACGTTATGCATCCTGTACTCTTTAACTTTGTTGATATTTTCTAGCAATTTTTATCTATCTGGTTTACTCGGATTGCCATAATATATCCTTTGTGTCTTTGCATGATTCTTGTCCGTTAACAATTTCTAAAAGTTTATAATTCAGTGATTAGTGATATGAACAAATAAGTTTATAGTTCAGTGGTTGGTTTCTAAAAGTATATAAAGTTTAGTGATAAAAAAATTCATTTTCCCTTATAACAATTGTACGTCAGCTGGCCCATGGCAAAATTAATGCTTTGAAATGATTTTTTTTATCACCCAATTTTATGTACTTTTAGAAACTAATCACTGAATTATAAACTTATTCGTTTATATCACTAACGTTACTCTCGGATTTTAAAATTAACATTTTGTTAAAAATTCAGTAACGGATGTCAACTTACTTATCCACGTGTTAAAAGTTCAATACGGGCTGCAGACTCATTGGCTGATTATTAAAACAAAAAAAAAGGAAAAAAAATGACAGGAATCATATGATTAGAACAAAATACACTTCAAAACAAAATAAATCCTGACTATTTGTCTCTAAACACAAATCCAAACACAAAGCTAGGGTTTCAATCAAAATCCAAAGATGCTCATCATCGTCACTTGCCTCTTCGACGATCCCTTCTTGGAGAGTCATGACGGGTTGATATGATTCCATCATAAGGGCTCCAGAAACCGGATCCACTTGTATTCCCATGTTATGAAAGTAATCGTCTGGGAGCTCTTTAATGGATATCATATTGCAACTGCTCTTCATAGTTCTTTCAATGTCTTCCATCACAATGTCATTTGGGGCAGGCTTATTGCCCCTTTCAGCTGAGCGAAGAGCTTTGTTATAGCATTCTCGTGAATCATACTGGATGCCCCTTACATATCCGATCCCACTGGGGGTTAGGAAATTCATGGAGAGGTGGTAGATGGATGTCACTACCCTCATCTCCTTGAGAATGGGCCCCCTAAAATCGCATTGTAGGCAGAGGGTTGATCAACAACCATGAATTCCGCGACCTGTGTGGTAACAAAGGGTTCGTCACCCAAAATAATAGGGAGCCTAATAAGACCTTTTATACTGACTGTAGCCCCAGTGAATCCGTAGAGATGTCCCATAGTGGGAGTGAGTACTTGTCCAGAAGTCCCATCTTTTGATAGACTTCATAGGTGAGAACATTTACAACACTTCCATTATCCACGAGAACCCTATAGATGTTTTGAGTTCCGATTCTGAATCGGACAACCAGGGCATCTGAGTGAGGGTGATGAACCCATTTTGCATCCTCTTCCGTGAACATGATATTAGTGTCCTCTCCCTTGAAAAGTTTAGGGGGCCTTTCCTGAAAGTGATTCACATTAGTGAGGGGGTTACCCTTGGCCTCACGGGCATATCTATCCCGGGCTTCATTGTTTTCTCCTCCAATATGGGGGCCTCCCATAATAACATGAATGCTTCCTTCACGAGTGGTTCTGGGAGGAGAATTTTGTGCCTCGTCGGTTGGAGGAGGAACCTCGCTAAATCCTAGGCCTTTGTTTCTGCCAAATTTTTTGACCTCACGTACCACCCAATCAGTTAACTTTCCATCCTGAATGAGGTCTTCGATCTGGTCTTTGAGTTGTCTACAATATGCAGTATCGTGTCCCTGTTGTTCAAGGAAAGCACAATACCGTCTAGCATCCTTTATCCCATAAGGGCCCATGGGTGGAGGTCGCTTGAACAAGCCTTTAGCTGAATTAATTGCATAAATGTGGTCGATAGGAGCGACCAAAGGAGTATACCTGGTGTCTCGTCTTTCTTCTGGTCAAAAGCGATCCCGCCCCCTTGGCTTTGGGCTCTCACTGCGATCCTGGTCATCTCTCTTGGGGCTTTCCGGTGCCTTGCTCTTACTCCCTTTACCATTACTTCCATTGCTATTACATTCATTATTTTTTTGAGGTCTTGCATAGACTTCTCAATCCACTTAAAAGGCTTAGCCTGAGAATAGAATTCAGTTAGAGTGTGAGGGGTTTTGGCTTGTAAACTTTTCCAGAATTTGGCTCATTCTTTAAGCCCGGCTATCAAGAAATTTTTTACAGCCTCTTCGTTGGCACCTCTCACTCTAGGGACCTCTGTATTGAATCTCTTAAAGTATTCCTAGAGGGTCTCCCCCTCTCTTTGTTTGATGTTGGCGAGAGTAGCAACAGGTGGGGAGTACAACATAGAAGATTGGAACTGCTTGATGAAGATGTCCGCAAGTTGCTCCTAAGAATCAATGTTAACATGTGTCCCAAACTTAGAGAACCATTGTTGGGAAATACCCCTTAATGAGGCTGCAAACAATCTGCAGCGTGCGAGGGTAGAAACCTGATACACCTCCATCTCAGTGTTGAATCGAATCAGGTACTCGGCGGGATCGGCCTCCCCATTGAAAGTCAATTCGTTATTGGTCCTGAATACCGGAGGGAGAGGGGTGGACCTGATCTCCACAGTGAAAGGAGAGATCGCAACCAAGTGATGAGGAGTTACAGCCTTTTTAGTTCCCATCTTAGTTATCAGCTTCCTGAGATTCTCTATTTTGAAATTCCCTACTTTGGCATCCTCTCGATCCCAATTACTAGCATGTTGGGAGAGTGCCTTTTTGTGAGAGCTAGATTCCTCCTGATCATATTTGCGATCATGCTTCTTGTGATACTTGGGAGGAGGCTTCTTATGGTACTTGGGAGGAGGCTTCCCTGAGGGGCCGCGACGAGGGGACCACTCCCTCTCCTTATGTTGGGAGGAGGGTCGTTCGTGAGCCGCACTCGGGGTTCATTTCTCGTCTTAGATCTTTTATAACTTGAGCCTTAGGTCATGTTGGGATAATTGTTTTCCCATTCGATCATAGACATTGGTTGCGATCAACTCGGAGGGGAGACCCTCCTACCATGGTTCCAACTTGAGTCTCAAGTCATGCTGGGATAGCTGCTTTCCCAGCCGATTGAAGACACTAGTAGTTACCAATTCATAGGAACCAGGCTCGTGTTGCGATCCCTTTCCTGTTTTGGGATCCTATTCATATGTTTCTACCCAGTCCTCTTGGGTTTCTTCGGTAGCATCTTCGTCAAAGTCGCTTAGTAACTTTTTTGAAGTAGTCTTCAGATTTTTCCTCTTCTTCCTTTTAGCATTGTGAGATTCTCCCTTCTGCTATTCTACCTTGTTTATCCTGTCATTGAAAGCTATCATACGATCCCCAAGGGTTTTGAGGTAATCCATGACCTCCTTATTAGCCCCCTGTCCGGTAGGGGTAGTTGTTACCTTGCTGGCGCCCCCCTCCTGATTGATGGGGGTTTCCCTACTCGTGTGATCTCCTGGTTTATCACTGGGTTTATTCACTCCGTTTTTATTCGAACGACTCATCCTTCTCCCTTAGATGACTAAAAAGCCCCTCCTTCTAGCGCCAATTGTTAACGAGAGAATTTGGTTAATAGTATTTTGGAGGTTTGCTGGATTAACGGAGCAAAATACGGTGATTCCCCGAAGAACGCGAAGAACACGGGACGAAAGTTTATGAATTTTGTAGCTGATCTTGTTAGTTGATTCGAAGAACACTAGAGAAAAAGTGTTTATTTTCTCTTGCATCAAACTGTCCAATTCTCCTGAACAAGAGGCCTACGTACCCTTTTATAGGGGTTCAAGCCACACGTAGTTCTTGGTCAACAAGTTATCTAGATGGGCTAGGGTTTTGTATGATCCATTAAGGCCCAAGTCATGACGACTATGGAGACCGTGAGTAAGCCCATTACTGACCATGGCCCAAACATATGTAGCTGTGAGAGGCTGTCATGGAGTTAGGGTAAAGTAATTAATATGATGACGAGAGACCCCGTATGGAACTCGCATGCGACCCCTTAGAGTCTGGCTATGCGATGCAAGCCCAGGGATAGTACATGCGGTTGCTGATAGCCTGGCCATGCATTATAACGATGCCTACCTATTCGACCCCTTGAGGCCTGGCCATAGGCCTTTAAATTGTAAAGAGAATTGGCAATATTCAAACGAAGCGATCCCAAAGCTAGGATCGCATACGACCTTCTTCCTGAGTAGCTATGACTGATAACGATACAAAACCCTTGCTGATGCATGAGTGTAGCAAACTAACGACAAATGCATCCCATAGCCGGGATCACATACGACCTCGTTGATAATAGCGCGAAATGTTCTATCCCTGAAATGGACAGCGATACGATCATTGGATAAGGATCGCGATTCCCTTGATTGACACTTGAATGATGTTCGTAGTAAATATGAAGTGTTTCTGTGATTGCGGAACTCATTTCTCCGTGATTGAAGCATGAAACATAATCTAATTTCAAGAAATGAGCTTTCAGTAGTTCGTTGGGCCTGCTTAGGGGCCATGTCCATTTTTTGGCATAACATACATCATCTATAACAACCACGCGCAATAAACCTGCATATTTTGGGATAATCGCAAAACGTGAATGGTCACGGGATGAAATTTTAGATACCTCTATTTTACGATTTGGTGGCGGATACATATGTTGCCCAGTAAATAACAATTGTAGAAGGGGGGTTGAATACAATTGTATAAGATTATCGACTTAATAAATTATGTATCACAGATATGTAAGAATAATAACAGCTTTATTAAATCTGATATAAAATTGTTACAAACTCTCTCAAGAAATTCTGATGTTCTTGAGAGCTTCTAGGTTACAAAAATACTCGTGTATGTGATCGATATAAATCGAAACCTAAACTGTGTTTATATAATACACAGCTTCTCTATCAATTACATGATAAGTCCTAATCAATTACAAAGATTGAAACCTATCCTAAATTGATAGCTTCATTACTATAAATAAGGAACCGACAAAATAAACTTCCTTATTTAACTAGACTCCAAATATAACTCTAAGTAGGAATCCTGATCAGCTTCCAGTCCTGATGATCAATCATCCCAATCCTGATATAAATCCTAATGATAATCCTGATACTAACACTTGAGCAAATACTGATGACCATGCAATACTGATGATGTCAGCAATCCTGATCAGTTGAGTCTAGATCCTGACGATCATTGAATCCTGATCTAACAACATATCTTTAAAATCACAAAAGTCAAACCGCAACCGGAAACCGCATTAATATCTTATTTTACTTAATATATACATAATTATATATATCTTATTAGAATTATATGTATATTTAAATATTTAAACTATGTATGTAACAATTTTGTCGATTTGTAATCAAGAGTCATAATTTAACATATTAAATTTTACTTTCTTTGTCCCATCTATTTATTTACATTTTCCTTTTTTGGATGTCTAACTCAATTCTTTATATTTCAAAAAATTTGAAAAATAGTAAAATTTTGTAATATTAAAATTAACCGCATCCAATATTTTCCTCCACTATACTCACTTTATATAATAAATATTGACTAATTCCACTAATTTGCTCACTTTTTTCCACTGATTTACACTTTTTGTTAATCTACATGCCCGACCCAAATATGAAGAATTGGATGAGACGAAGGGAGTATTTAATTAGCTCATGGTCCCAAGGCTCCTGATCAAGGTCAAGTAAACTATATGTATAGTGCTTGATGTATTATATTTCTTACAACTACATTAGTGGTTGAACTGCCAAGACACCAATTATACGGGTCAATATGATTGTTTCTTTTGCTAATGGAATAACTACAAATGAAGATGTCGGAAAATTGCAAGTTGCTGTTTGGTTCAATTTTTACCCTTCAATTGCACCAAATCAAACCGCGTACACCCCTAATAATCACAACTATTTCATCTCAAATAAATACGATTTGATATAATAGATATCCTTATCATTGCTCAATAACATCTACATTCATAAATGTGTAAAATTAGGTTTAATTAAGAGGATATACAAAAATTAAAATAACAAACATTTTAACTTCGAAATCAACGTAGAAAAGTATATGCATATGTATATATATAGATAAATATACCAACGCAGGCGAGATAATGGGTGAAGATGTGAGATGTCTCCAAGAGATCTACAATTGCCCATTAGTCATAATTGCCCATTCAACTAAGATGGGTCGCTCATTAGTCATAATTAATTTTTACTTTTTACTCGATGCAAATTTGTAATCATCTTTTGTAACTTTTTTTTTTCAATTTTTATATTAGTTATTTTCTAATATTTCTGTTTTTATTTATACCCTGTTAAGTAGTACCAGTTTTTTTTTCTTTTACATACCAATATGAGTACGTATGTCTTAAAGATGAGTTGAGAAAGAAACAATTAGATCACATAAATTTACTGTTTAAGTACTTAGCCATTAATACATCATATTTATATTGACATTTAGTATGCAGTAACTTAAAATTGACATTAAAACTCTAAGTATATAAGGGGTGAGACTTTCTTAAAATTTTCTTTCTAAGAATTATTAACAATGACTTTTACAAAGTTCATCGTTGTATTTCTGATTCTCCTTCCTTTCATTGCTGCAACTTCCAATCCAGAGAGCCCAACGTCAAGCAGTGTCATAGGTAAAAATTTCGCATTGTACCATTAATAAATAATGTTTTTCGTTAATTTTTTTCATGATAACTAACTTATAATATTATCTATATCGAATATATTATATTTAATTTAACTGAAGAAGTTATGTTATTTTTCTTCTACAGATGCCAGACCAAGTAATTGTAATCGACCATGTGATTTATTATATACGTCCGGTGACTGCAACAGAGACTGCATAATACAGCGAAAGCAAAAAGGTGGTTCTTGTCAATCGTACAACAATTTGTTATATTGTTGTTGTACATAATGAATTACATAAAGTTATATTATCCACTTTTAATTTAATTATATAAATAAATAATAAAATTAGTTATTTCTGTCATCTTAATTAAAGTTCTTTTCGTAGATTATCAAATCATCTATGTCAACTAACATGGTTCGATCTTTACATCACTGCAAAAAACAAGGTTATTTGCAACAAATTTTTATACTGAATCCAATGTAGATGGTCTTAAGCTATGCTAAATGGTCAAATTATGACGAGAAAATACAAAATTTTATTATTATAGCATACTGAGAAATTAATTCATACATACCAATATAAACAAGTCACATATATATATAATACAATTACATGTGGAACAAAAGAGACCAAGTAATGTCCAAGTCACATCAATTATCTTTAGGCACCCCTAAGGCTAGGCGAAGTAGAGTCAAGAACGACAAATCTCTTCATGATATACAAATCCATTTTGCAAGTTCGTTATTACGGGTAGTTCCTACAAAGGTTAGGAACTAATGATATATACAATACTTGAATTTTCGGATGCTACATAGTTGATTCTCATCCTTTGGAGACTAGCTACAAGCATAATAGGAGCATCCATGGACAAAAGACACAAATTTCGAAGCATCAACAATATTATTTGGACAAGGTGGCTGATAATCATATTCATCACCACATCCCATGGTCGAATCACACTCATCTACAACCAAGGTCTCCACACTCCGACCATTAGCACTTATATTAATTTTTTAATCATAAGTCTTCGGTATACCATCCAGTAGATAGTGCCCAACGGTGTGTCATCATCGTGGTAATGCATGGTTATCACATTCTAATGGACCGCCACCATCTTCCCCCTTCTGGAAACTGTTCAGAGTTAAAGTTGCTTTGGTATTATATTGATCGGTCACACGAGGTGAACATGTGTAAGTTGGGTCCACAAATAACTAGTGTACTAATGTAAATAACCTTGTACGTATGTATTTTATAACAACGAAAAATGAATTTTTTTATCACTGAACTTTAGATACTTTTATAAACCAACCACTGAACTATAAACTTATTTGTTTATATCACTAACGTTACTCTCGAATTTCAAAATTAGCATTCCGTTAAAAAATCAGTGACGAATGTTAAGCTATTTATCCACGTGTAAAAATTTCAACACGTGGATGCTGACTCAATGGCTGATTATTAAAACAAAAAAAAAAGAAAAAGGAAAATGACAAAAATGATATGATCCGAACAAAATTCATTCCGACTGTTCCAATACCAAACACAAATCTAGGGTTCCAATAAAAAAATCCAACGATATTCGTCCCTAAAATTTAGGGTCGACTACTCATATATTAAGGTATGCTTGAACTCCACAACAGCATCGCATCACTTCACTCGGTTTAGCTTGAGAATCGATTGAAGATGATGAATTGCTCAAATCCATTGATTGTAGATGCTTAATTGTTTCTAGATTGGTGCTTGAACCCTAGTTTGTATTAAGCCCCAAACTGAACATCCGTTATTTTTATATTACAATCGGGTTATATATACAAATATAGATATACACCACGTCATCAAGACACATCATCAAAATAGTATACGTTGGCCAATCATTTAACGAAATGTTAATTTTAAAATTTGAGAGATCGTTAGTGATATGAACAAACCACATTAAAAATCACAAAAGTCAAACCGCAACTGGCAACCGCATTAATATCTTATTTTACTTAATATATACATAATTATATATATCTTATTAGAATTATATGTATATTTAAATATTTAAACTATGTATATAACCATTTTGTCGATTTGTAATCAAGAGTCATAATTTAACATATTAAATTGTATTTTCTTTGTTCCATCTATTTATTTACATTTTCCTTTTTTGGATGTCTAACTCAATTCTTTATATTTCAAAAAATTAGAAAAATATTAAAATTTTATAATATTAAAATTAACCGTATCCAATATTTTCCTTCACTATACTCACTTTATATAATAAATATTGACTGATTCCACCAATTTACTCACTTTTCTTACTTTTTGCCACTGATTTACACTTTTTGTTAACCTACATGCCCGACCCAAATATGAAAAATTGTATGAGACGAAGGGAGTATTTAATTAGCTCATGGTCCCAAGGCTCCTGATCAAGGTGAAGTAAACTATATGTATATTGTTGATGTATTGTATTTCTTACAACCACATTAGTGGTTGAACTGCCAATACACCAATTATACGGGTCGATATGATTGTTTCTTTTGCTAATGGAATAACTACAGATGAAGATGTCGGAAAATTGCAAGTTGCTGTTTGGTTCAATTTTTACCCTTCAATTGCACCAAATCAAACCCCGTATACCCCTAATAATCACAACTATTTCATCTCAAATAAATACGATTTGATATAATAGCTATCCTTATCATTGCTCAATAACATCTACATTGATAAATGTGTAAAATTAGGTTTAATTAAAAGGATATACAAAAATTAATATCACAAACATTTCAACTTCGAAATCAACATAGAAAAGTATATGTATATGTACATATATAGATAAATATACCAACGCAGCGAGATAATGGGTGAAGATGTGAGATGTCTCCAAGAGAGCTACAATTGCCCATTAGTCATAATTGCCCATTCAACTAAGATGGGTCGCTCATTAGTCATAATTAATTTTTATTTTTTACTCGATGCAAATTTGTAATCATCTTTTGTAACTTTTTTTATTTTTTTCAATTTTTATATTAGTTATTTTCTAATATTTCTGTTTTTATTTATATCCCGTTAAGCAGTACCCGTTTTTTTCTTTTACCAACCAATATGAGTACGTATGTCTTAAAGATGAGTTGAGAAAGAAACAATTAGATCACATAAATTTACTGTTTAAGTACTTAGCCATTAATACATCATATTTATATTGACATTTAGTATGCAGTAACTTAAAATTGACATTAAAACTCTAAGTATATAAGGGGTGAGACTTTCTTAAAATTTTATTTCTAAGAATTATTAACAATGACTTTTACAAAGTTCATCGTTGTATTTCTGATTCTCCTTCCTTTCATTGCTGCAACGTCCAATCCAGAGAGCCCAACGTCAAGCAGTGTCATAGGTAAAAATTTCCTATTGTACCATTAATAAATAATGTTTTTCGTTAATTTTTTTTCATGATAACTAACTTATAATATTATCTATATCGAATATATTATATTTTTTTTAACTGAAGAAGTTATGTTATTTTTCTTCTACAGATGCCATACCTTGTAATCGACCATGTGATTTATTATATACGTCCGGTGACTGCAACAGAGACTGCATAATACAGCGAAAGTAAAAAGGTGGTTCTTGTCAATTGTACAACAACGTGTTATATTGTTGTTGTAGATAATGAATTACATTAAGTTATATTATCCACTTTTAATTTAATTATATGAATAAATAATAAAATTAGTTATTTCTGTCATCTTAATTAAAGTTCTTTTCGTAGATTATCAAATCATCTATGTCAACTAACATGGTTCGATCTTTACATCACTGCAAAAAACATGGTTATTTGCAACAAATTTTTATACCGAATCCAATGTAGATGGTCTTAAGCTATGCTAAATGGTCAAATTATGACGAGAAAATACAAAAATTTATTATTCTAGCATACTGAGAAATTAATTCATACATACCAATATAAACAAGTCACACATATATATATAATACAATTACATGTGGAACAAAAGAGACCAAGTAATGTCCAAGTCACATCAATTATCTTTAGACACCCCTAAGGCTAGGCGAAGCAGAGTCAAGAACGACAAATCTCTTCATGATATACAAACCCATTTTGCAAGTTGGGGTAGTTCCTACAAAGGTTAGGAACTAATGATATATATAATACTTGAAGTTTCGGATGCTACATAGTTTATTCTCATCAGGAGACTAGCTACGAGCATAATAGGAGCATCCATGGACAAAAGACACAGATTTCGAAGCATCAACAATATTATTTGGACAGGGTGGCTGATAATCATGTTCATCACCACATCCCATGGTCGAATCACACTCATCTACAACCAAGGTCTCCACACTCCGACAATTAGCACTTATATTAATTTTGTAATCATAAGTCTTCATTATACCATCCAGTAGATAGTGCCCAACGGTGTGTCATCATCGTGGCAATGCATGGTTATCACATTCTGATGGACCGCCACCATCTTCCCCCTTCTGGAAAGTGTTCAGAGTTAAAGTTGCTTTGGTATTATATTGATCGGTCACCCCAGGTGAACATTTGTAAGTTGGGTAAAACATCCGTTGAACACAACAATCAGAGTCATTCTCGCGGTTGCATTGCCCATGTAGTACATTTCTTCCCTTGACTATGCCACTTGGGCTACAAGAAAGCGCATTAATCTGTAGAGAACATGCATAGAAGAAAGTATAAGTAAGCAATGTCGGAAAAAATATTACTAAGCTTAATCATCCTTTCAATCTGTTTATTCTTCTTTATCTATTACTAGTGTGGAAAACTGTAATACATAAAGAATTAAAGAACTAGTTAATTAGTATGTATACACACTACAAGAATATTTAGTTTTAACAACAGAAAATCCTGTTAGTAGATTAAGAAAATCCGTTACCAAGACAGCTTACCAACGGAATAACCACCAAAATGGTCGGTTGCAGTAAACGTCGTTGGGAAGTCTCTAACAACGGATTTGTTTTTCGTTACTAAACTTAACAACGGAATATCAACGAACTAACAACACATTTCTTGTTTTTAGAAATAACAATTACCCAACCAACTAGTAACGAAATATTATGTTGGTATTATTAACAACCACATTGTAACGGAATTTTCGTTGTAAAATTTAGTAACAAATTCCCAATGGGTAGGCTGTTGGTATTATTAACAACCACATGACAATGAAATTTTCGTTTTTAAATTTAGCAGCAATTTCCTAACGGATATTCTATTAGTATTATTAACAACCACATGGCAATAAAATTTTTGTTGTCAAATTTATTAACAAATTCTCAATTGATAATTCATAAGTAATTCTAGGATGAACTTTTACAAACATACAAACTGAAGTTTTAAACAAATCATAAATTATCAAAACTGTATTTACAAACATATGAGTAAGGAAATTTATATCCTAATTTAAATTACATTAATATTCCATGAGTAATATTGCTTACTTCATGTTGAAAGAAACAAATAACATGATTAAATAAACAAAATTACATAATAAAAAGCCATGTATCTCTTATTTTTTATAAACAACGACATCTTTTTTTATAAACAACATCCAGGTTCCTCAAAATAGTGACGGCAACGTTTTCTGCAGAGGCATCTTCTCAGCTTGTTATCATGTTGTCATGGATGTTAATTTTCAAAATAAAACACATATGCAAAATTTGTGTGTTCATACATGTCTATGTGTTGGGAGGCTTGGAAATTGGGCATGTGTACGTGAGTATGTATCTATGGACATATATACATATGTACTTGCGGTTATGGAAATTTTATTGAGACGGAATGGGAAGCAAAGCAGAGAGGTTAGATCTACCAAAATGAAGAAATGAAGGTAAAGAGTGAATGGATAGCTGAGGCATGAGTGAATGGATATATATGAATTATTGGGTTATGTGTGGCCGTTGAAATGTCTTCTCCTTTTCCTTATCAGCGGCTATAAATTGATTGAACCACTACAATCCGTGTGCTTTGTTTTTGTCCAATGAAACCTTGACAGGTGGCCTATGAACAGGATATTCAACACCTTCATTTTTTCTCCCGGTAGAAGAAAAAGACATATATTAGTGTAATTTTTTTTATAAATAGTGTTAAAAAAAATTAAGATCTCACGAATAAAAGTATATGAGTTTTTGCATAGGGTCTTCATCTTTAACCATCATAACATTCATACGGTTGGATCAAAAAAATTTCATTTTAAATTTATTATTTTCCAAAAATTTTGAAATATCATTAAGATTGATAGATATCCGTATCCGTACGGTTGGATTGTCGATAAATATTTTTAAAAAAAATTGGAACACCAATTCGGGAGGAAACACTAATTAGAAGTACAAGTCAAAATACTAATTGACTATTAAAATCTCAAACCAAATAATTTTAAAAAAAATCGAAACACTAATTCGGGAGGAAACGCTAGTTAGAAGTACAAGTCAAAGTGCTAATTGACTCTTAAAATCTCAAACCAAATAATTGTTTTTCCAAAAAATTTGAAATATCATTAAAATAAATAGATCTTCACATCCGTACGGTTGGAACGTTAATAAATATTTTTGAAAAAATTGAAACACCATTTCAGAAGGAAACACTGGTTAAAAGTACAAGTCAAAGTACTAATTGACTCTTAAAATCTGAAACTAAATAAATTTATTATTTTACACAAATTTTGAAATATCATTAAAATTGATAGATATTCACATCCGTACGGTTTAATCATCAATAAATATTTAATAAAAAAATCGAAACACCAAATCGGGAGGAAACACTAGTTAGAAGTACAAGTCAAAATACTAATTGGCTCTTAAAATCTCAAACAAAATAAATTTATTATTTTACAAAAATTTTGAAATATCATTAAAATATATAGTTTTTCACATCCGTACATTTGGATCGTCGATAAATATTTTTAAAAAAATTGAAACACCAATTCGGGACGAACCACTAGTTAGAAGTACAAGTCAAAGTACTAATTAACTCTTTAAATCTCTAGCCAAATAAATTTATTATTTTTAAAAAAAATATCATTAAAATGGATAGATCTTCATATACGTATGGTTGGATCGTCAATTAATATTCTTTAAAAAAATCGAAACACTAATTCAGGGGGAAACACTAGTTAGAAGTACAAGTCAAAGTGTTAATTGACTCTTAAAATCTCAAATCAAATAAATATATTCTTTTCCAAAATTTTTAAAATATCATTAAAATGAATAGATCTTCACATACGTATGGTTGGATCGTCGATTAATAATTTTAAAAAATTCGAAACACCAATTCAGGATGAAACACTAGTTAGAAGTACACGTCAAAGTACTAATTGACTCTTAAAATCTCAAACCAAATAAATTTATTATTTTCTAAATTTTTTAAATATCATTAAAATGGATAGATCTTCACATACGTATGGTTGGATCGTCGATTAATATTCTTTAAAAAAATCGAAACAATAATTCGAGAGGAATCACTAGTTAGAAGTACAAGTCAAAGTGCTAATTGACTCTTAAAATCTCAAACCAAATAAATTTATTATTTTTTAAAAATTTTGGAATATCATTAAAGTAAATAGAATTTCACATCTGTACGGTTGGATCGTCGATAAATATTTTTAGAAAAATTGAAACACCAATCCGGATAAAATACTAACTATTAGTAAATTTCAAAATTAACATTACCAACGGAATAGTAACAGATACAATTTAACCGATCTGTTATTATAACAGACTAGTAACGGAATATATTTAACCGATCTAAAAATGGTAACAGACTAGTAACAGAATATATAACGGAACAAAATTTGTAACTTCTGTTAGTATGGTGTTGGAAATTCGTTACGAAACAGTTATTATGTTATTACTATTTCGTAGGAAAAAATCCGTTGGCAAACCATAGCTAATCCATTGGCACATTTGGGCAGACAGTTTTGGCGCCTATTTTACCAACGAAAATATTCCGTTATTAAATATCCGTTAGCGATCTGCTGGGTTTCGGTTAGTAGGATTTGACTTTTCAAATTTCTGATTTCCGTTAGCAATCTGTATGTAACTACCAACAGATGGATTTTCGTTGCTAAATTCCGTTGGTATAATAGCTTATTTTTGTAGTGACATTCTGCACCCACGGCCAAGTTTGTACTCAAATCTAAGTATCTTACTAATCTGGTGCAATTATATATATATTGCCGTATGGAGAGAATAAAATTATGGTCTAATCAATATTTCTGTACGTAGTTTTCACATAAATTAAAAACACACAAACATTCCATGCATACATGTCATTTCAAGCTTAGCAAATATAGGCCAAAATGCTTACCTTATTTTGAAGACAAAAATTATTTACTGATCAACACATTCTCCATTTAGGCTTATGACGAAAAGGTTGCAATACGCCCCTTTCGCATTTACTAGGATATGAAAATAATTACAAATACACTTGTGTTTTACCAAGTGAAGAGCGATATCCATTAGACTAAATTTTTTTACATATATTAACTTAACATAGATTGAAAATAACTTCAAACTCTATATGTTTCCGAAACATGAAGTTTGTTATATAATTCTTTACGTGACACAAAATTGCCATATTCTTTTAACATTTTATAATCTCCTCCTTTCCTAGTAGATCCTTCCTAAATTCTTAAGATGATTCTAATATTTGATTTGTGGTAATGATTAGTTATGGTTATTTAATGCTAGAGGCACAAAATTTGGTAAAAAAAATTGTTACCAAATGATATGGCATGACTGATATGGCAGTTCTGCCATGTGTATTTGTTAAAAATTTTGGAAACAAATTTAGTATCTTTAGCATTTTCCAAATATTAAATATTAAATGCAACAAGACCATATTGTAAAAAATAAATGCAACAAGATTTTATTGGAAAAGTGTATGTATGTACAATCTATAGTATCAATACTATTATATAATAGACGAAACATTAAAAGTTTGGTACGTTGTGATTTTACTTAATTGCCCTTTCTTAAATTCGTGTTTTCACTTAATTAACCTTACTTATTTATAGAAATATATCAATATATATATATAAAGGAGGATACGCGAGAGGTGAGGTGGCGCCTCTAAAATCGCTCAAATTTAATTTTCTATTTTTCTTAGAGTTTTACAATTTTAAATATTAGTAATTAAATTATGATTTAACGTATTAGAAGTAGAAAATGTATTCGAATTTATAAAGGAGAAGACTTTGAATTCACCTAGAAAATGTATTTGAATTTACAAAGGAGAAGATTTTGATTTCACAAAAAAAAAACGTAAGCATCCCAGGAATATACCACTTAATCTATTTGAATTTGGCGATCACTCAATCACTGTCTAACAGAATTCCACTCCGATACCAAACACTCAACTAATACCTAAATCACTATATATGGCATCGTTAATATTGAATCACTGGCATGGCTACAAGACTATTTCTTTTTTATATGTTTACTAATAGGATGTGAATTATACTAAAGGTTCTGTGTTGTTTTCAGGTGACTTATACTTGAATTACAGATTGGTGGTTAATGATGATTAACCGGCAAAACAGAGTGGTGAAATGATTTGGATGATAAGTTCAAGATTAAGGGACCTGGATCCCGCTTGTGTACTAAATGAAAAAGATATGTTTATTTAGGTACACACTCACTTCTATATTGAATATTTTACACAATTGCACCCCTAAATATTATTTGATCTCATGATATAATCTTGATTCCCCCTTTATTTTGCTAACTGTAAAACAGCGTCTGATAATGCTTCTAAATTTGAGTTTCAACCAAATTACAATATGAATGTATCTACTCTTGTCATTGTTTTAAGATTATGTCCAAATATCATGCTTTATTTTATTGACTTGACTGTATTTGATTAGCATGTTTGTAATTGTAAGCAAAATTTTATTATTTTTTCTGATTGGTCAATATGCGAAGATTTTCGAAATAATACACATTATTTTTTACATATATATAAGTTTTAATTTAAAAGCAAGCCAATGCATACATCAGGTTTAATTTGTTAAAATCAATATAGGCCTCAGTCCTGACTATTCATTAGTTTATACTATTACATTTATTATGTCTATCGCATGCATTCATAGTGAAGTATTGTTAATTTCTATTTGTTAAAATTTACGTTTCGACTTCAATGAGAGAGCGGATTATTAGAAATATACGTGTTTAACAAGAAGTCGGCTCATTAAAAAAGAACAAGTTATTGAAATTTCGTATTAATTAAGATAATTTATAAAAAACAACAGAATTTACAATCAATTTTAAATACTAATAAATAAAATAATATCATTTGACATATTAGAAATATTAGAAATAGATGTTCAATTTTATACAGGAAAAGATTTCGAGTTCGTATAGAGTATATATAAATAAATGTTTATTTGAGATATAATAGGTGTTTGGATTTTGTAAAAGATTATAATTCGAATTCATAGGTAAGATACATAATTAAAAGTTGTATTAGAAGTAGACTAAGTGTTCGATTTAAGGATTTAGAATTTTAAATACTAATAAATAAAAATATATTTTTTACCTAGCAAAAATATATTTTTTAACAAATTAGAAATAGAATAGGTATTCGAATTTATAAAGGAGAAGAGTTAGAATTTAAATGGAAGATATATAAATAAAAAATTTATTTAAAGTAAAACATGTGTTCGAATTTATAAAGGATAATAGTTCAAGTTTATAGGTAAGACATATAACTAAAAGTTCTATTAAAAGTAGAATAGATATTCGAATTTATAGAGAAGAAAAATTCAAATTTATAAGAAAAACATATAATTAAAAGTTTTATTGAAAGTAGAATAAATATTTATAAGATATAATCAAATATTTTATTACAAAATAGGATATGTGTGCGAATTTATAAATGAGAATATTGGAAGTAGAATATGTATGTAAATTTATAAAGGAAAAGACTTCAAATTTATATAAAACATATATAATTAAATGTTTTATTAAAATTATAATAAGTGTTTGAAAATATAGAGGGAAAATAGTTCGAATTTATAAAAAAGACATATTATTGAAATTATAATAAGTGTTTTATTAACATATTTTATTTTATTTTTAGATTTAAATTTTTTACTGATAAAAATTATTATAAAAATATCGATAATATATGTTAAATTGAGATTTCAATTTTAACGAGAGAGCCGTTCAATAGGAAGAATAATTTTTAACGAAGACACTGTTTATTAGAGAGTATCGTGTTAACTGTTAAAATTTAATATCAATTATATAAAGTAAGATAAATAAATATATTTAAAAAAATTATAACGCCGCCGCGAAGCGCGGCTTGAACGACTAGTTATTAAATAATAATATTACCAATTTATAACCAATTACCCTTTTCACCTAAAATACATTATTTTTTCTAACAAATTCCCCTACGTTTTCAAATATATCACGCACAAATACCTTTTTTTAACTAAAACATGTTAGTTTTTCTATTTTTCCTTACTAAAACCCCTCATTTTCCAAAAATATCACGGGAAATTGCCTTTTTCAATTTACTTTTTCTATTTTTCTCACTAAAATCCATTCTTTTTCTAAAAATATCACGGACAAACCCTTTACTTATTTATTTTAAAACGTATTTAAATAATTTAAATTATTAAATTTTCAAACCTTATTTTCCAAAAATATCACGGGCATTTACCTTTTTAAACTAAATATATGTTACATTTTTTATTTTTCCATACTAAAACCCCTATTTTCCAAAAATATAACAAACAAACCCTTATTTATTTATTTTAAAATATGTTTTAATGTTTTTAATTAATTAAAAGTGTTTAGCTATTTTAACATGCCTACTTATTTTTTTAACAAATACAATTAAAAAAAATAATAATAAAATAACAATTAACAATCCGTGCATCGCACGGGTTTTAAGCTAGTATTATTAAAGCCGAAACATTGAAAATTTTAGTTTTCGGTCATTTATTCTATTTAATAAATAATAAAATAATATAAAAATAGTAACTAAATGATTGCCTTTTACAATTAAAATACTTTTTTCTAACAAAATCTATTACTTTCAAAAATATTACGGGCAATAATCTTTAAATCAAAATATATTACCTTTTATATTTGTTCTCACTAAAATCTATATTTTTCAAAAATATCAGGTACAATTGTTACTTATTTATTTTAAAACTTATTTTAATGTTTTGACATCGGTATCAGCTACTAATACATCTCCTTACGTGGGAAAAAATGTGAACCCAAGTTTGAGTTGTTTGACTTGCAGAAATGGATATACAACATTCAGCCATATGTTTAAGCTGTTGTTCAGCTACATATATTACATTTGTCTGTACTTTTGAACTCCATTTTTAGTTGAATGATTCGTGCCTTTCTAGATTGAACAAAGCATATAGCCTTTAAAATTTATGTATCTAGAGTTTGTACGTGCCGAACTATAAAGTTAGTTTCTACATAATATCTTAGCTAAGAGTTTTACTCTTAAGCTAGTCGATGAAAACCTTAAATTTGGACTCAATAAACTTGACTTGATGCAATTCGATAAAAACTGAGTTTGATCAATTTATTTAGTCAAATTTTATGAATATTCGTGTAAACTCGACTCGGTATGTACTAGCAAAATTGCATAATTATATCTGTTCATGTTATGTTTTTTTATCTTCTTGGTTAAATAATACCAAACTAGTAAAAATATTCCTATAAAATTTTGGAAACGTAGGTGATGTTTTCAGAATCAAAGCTCTGGAATTTATAATTTAAACAACTGAACATATAATGGAAACAAAAAAAAACTAGTTAATAAAAGATGATTGTATACAAGAGCTAGTCTTTAGTCCCTTCTACAGCAAGTAAAGCATGCAAAGCTTATTTTCCATCTAATTCTCTCTCTACTCTGTCTCTACTCTCTATACTCTCTCAACGTTATGCATCCTGTACTCTTTAACTTTGTTGATATTTTCTAGCAATTTTTATCTATCTGGTTTACTCGGATTGCCATAATATATCCTTTGTGTCTTTGGTGATTCTTGTCCGTTAACAATTTACTAAATAGTGCAGTCTAGAACTAGCTATAATACATCAGAAGCTAGGGGATAGTTTGTGATTCAACTTAGCAGTGGGTTTGTGTCATTTTGCAGGATAACAGCAATGTCATCAAGGGTACTTGCTAGGTTTGTGTCTCGTAGGTTATCAAGTAGCGCCATTATTCATGTCGGACACTCGATAGTCCGGCATAGGTATGGACACTTGGACACTTGTTTCTGGCCAAAAACATGTAAATATTCAAAAATGTTGCCGAGTCCGACATTTGGACAGTATCCATGTTGGACACTTATGGTCGAGTCCGAGTGACAAAGGAAAAAGCTGCTGAAATTATTTATGTCGATTGTCGAGGTACCTTAAAGTTGGGCTTTATACAAATCTCTCTGTAGGCACTGTGTAATATGTTAGCAGGAGGATGTTCATACTCTGTTTTGCTCTGCACTGAAATCATATAATTTATCTCCCAAATTTGATTTTTCTGATCCATGGCTTCATTCATTTTTTCTTAACTGCAGAAAATTGAAAAAGAGAAGTTGGTCATGAAGCTTGCACGTAAAGTATGCTCAAGATGCAGTTCTTCTTTCTCTGCTAGTCAGTTTTTTTCTTATGCATTTAGCGATTGTATTTGGCAAGTGTGGGTTTAGAGATAATTTTCAACATAAAAATAAAAAAAGGAAATTTCAGATATGGGTTTAGCACTTGTACAAGATTGTGTGTCACGAATCGATAGAAAAGCTTTGGGCGTGCTTCAATTTATTTTGCAGTTGGTTAGTGTAAACAAAAATATTAGCATGCCTTCAGCCTAGTTATGTGAAGCCTGTAATTTCTTACATAGTTACATATATAATTAAATATGGTCGTTCTAGTTTTTACCCAGAAAATGATTCATCATACTTGGTGGTGGTTTCTTTTCAGGGTCTTCATCCAGAAGAGAAACCACCAACATCTGCAGGGGACTTTGGATCTGCAACTAATGCTAAAGCTACTAGCCAGACCTCAAACTCTGGAGACGAGACAAGTTTTGCTGAACATGTCGCTCGAATCCTAACCGAGATGATATTGTCTTTTCTACAATTTTGCATGTATATTCTGATCATTTGGATGATATATTTGTTTTATAAACTCTGGAGGTATATTCTGAATGCATTTGGATGATATATTTGTTTTATAAACTCTGGAGGTATATTCTGAATGTATTAGTCACTAGACTTTGGAATGCATATCACAACCAGATTTTTGAAAAATGATCAAAAATCGTTGCTATTGATCCAAAATGTTTCCCAAGTTACAAGATATAGTGGTCTTAGCTAATATATATTTGGTATTCCAGACTTTATGCCTACATAAGGTCTCCAAACTTCAAATCTCTGTTTCATACAGTAATATAGTGATAAATCATATAATTACAAGAATAAAAATGAAGTCCACTAGTTGTATCAAGATCATGACAGAATATCAGATGTTGCAAAGTTTACATTACAAACATAGAATGATATAGTGGAACTAGAAAATTGCTTAAATGTTGTAGATGGTATAGGTATATTACGGCTAATCACTAATCTCTGTATCAACATTGATGATTTCGATACCATCATAACCACTGGCCTCACTATCAACTTGAAGCTCTCAGCTTGTCACAGTGAGCAGTGTGCAGTTTGACTGGAAGGACTTTTGTCATGATGTCTGCAACTTGGTCAGAAGAAGCCACTTGAGAAATTTGATCTCTAATGTAATGACAAATGGAAACAAATTGTTATAAGCTTATATACAACAAACTTTGGAGGGAAAGTTTGTTAGTGAATCTTAACTAACTTTAGAATTATAGCTGGAAAAACAATATGTACAAAATATAATTTAATTAAGCTAGCACTAAGTAATAGCATCAACACCTCCCCTCAAGTTGGAGGGTGAATCATTAACACCCAACTTGCCAAGAATCGTATGATGTTGAAGACCAGTTAGTGGTTTAGTAAGAACATCTGCTAGTTGCACTGCTGTAGGAATGTAGCTCAAAGACAAGAGACCAGAAATCAATTTATCATGAACAAAATGACAATCTAAATCAATGTGTTTTGTGCGTTCATGGAAGACATGGTTATTAGCAATGTATATAGCAGCTTGACTGTCACACTTCACTGGTATAGGTAGAATATCAGTCACATCAAGATCATGAAGAAGTCTGGATAACCAAGCTAATTCTACAGTGATTCTTCTCAAGGATCTATATTCAGACTATGCAGAAGAAAGTGAAACAATATGCTGCTTCTTTGATTTCCAAGAAATTAGACTACCACCAAGGAGCACTACAAATCCAGAAACAGATCTTCTTGTTTGTGGACAAGCTGCATCAAAGTAAGCCTCAAGATTGAAAGTAGGATTGTTATTTAAGAGAAAACCTCTTGCTGGATCAGCCTTAAGATATCTAAGGACATGGAGAGCAGCATCCAAATGAGGTTGTCTGGGATCTGATATAAACTGACTAAGATGTTGAACTGAATAGGAAAGATCAGGTCTATTGTTGGTGAGAAAATTTAACTTGCCAACCAATTGCCTGTACAAGGAAGGATATGAAACCGGAGAACCAGTATTGTGGAGTAATTTGACATTAAGATCTAAAGGACTAACAACAGGACTGGAGTCAGTAGAATCAAAAGATTGAAGTAGTTCCATAGCAAACTTCCTTTGAGATATGATAACTCCATTAGGAACATGAGTAAATTCCAAGCCCATGAAATAATGGAGTGGACCTAAATCTTTGATTTTGAAGGTGGAATCAAGAAACTGTTTGACAGAATGAATTTCACTCAAATCATTTCCTACTACAAGAATATCATCAATATAAACTGCCAGAAAAACAACAGAAGTACCAGTTTTCTTGTAAACAATGAATAATTATTTTTAGAAGTAACATAATCCCTGGACAAAAGAGCAAGACTCAACTTTGAATGCCATTCCCTAGAGGTTTGTCTAAGCCCATACAAGGATTTAATGAGTTCGCAGACCAAGGTTGGATCAGAAAGGAAAAGACCAGGTGGAGGTTTCATGTAAATATCCTCATGTAAATCACCATAGAGAAAGGCATTATTTACATCTAATTGTGACATATGCCATCCTTTATTTACAGCAGTAGCAACAAGGGATCTAATAGTACTCATTTTGACAACTGGTGAAAAGGTTTTAGTGAAATCAATACCTTCTCTTTGTGTAAAACCCTTCACTACTAATCCGGCTTTATACCTCTCAATAGAACCATCAGCATGATGTTTGATTTTGAATACCCATTTAGAAGATATAGCTTTATTTCCAGGTGGTAAAGGAACCAATTTCCAAGTATTATTTGATTCTAAGACAGAAAATTCATTAGAAATTGCTTGTTGCCATTCTGGAAATTGAACAGCTTCATTGTAAGTGGTTGGTTCAGGGACATGTTGTAAAGTAAGTTGACTAGCATTGCAACAAGTGACTGAAGGGGCAGAAGCTACAGGATGAGTACAGAGAGATGTTAAAATGCAAGCACAAGTAGATGTATGACACTGTTTAGTGAGAGGGTGAACAAAATCTTCCTAATAGGATGGTAACTTATGTTGTCTGGTAGATTTTCTAGGGGGAACAGTAATAGGAGGAATATCAGAATGTGACATATCAATAGCAATAATATTGTCAGATGATGAGGAATGTGGAAAATCTGAATGCACTAGAAGCACAGAATCAGAAACATTATGGGGTATAGATGTATCAGGTACTGACAGAGGAAGAAAAAGATGAGAAGAGGTATTGAGGAATGGAAAAATTGTTTCAATATTCAGGAATTTATATGCTTTCTTGCCAAAAGAAAAAGGAAAATGACAAAAATGATATGATCCGAACAAAATTCATTCCGACTGTTCCAATACCAAACACAAATCTAGGGTTCCAATAAAAAATCCAAAGATATTCGTCTCTAAAATTTAGAGTCGACTACTCATATATTAAGGTATGCTTGAACTCCACAAAAACATCGTATCACTTCACTCAGTTTAGCTTGAGAATCGATTGAAGATGATGAATTGCTCAAATCTATTGATTGTAGATGCTTAATTGATTCTAGATTGGTGCTTGAACCCTAGTTTGTATTAAGCCCCAAACTGAACATCCGTTATTTTTATATTACAACCGGGTTATATATACAAATATAGATAAACACCACGTCATTAAGACACATCATCAAAATAGTATACGTTGGCCAATCATTTAACGAAATGTTAATTTTAAAATTTGAGAGAACGTTAGTGATATGAACAAATAAGTTTATAGTTCAGTGGTTGGTTTCTAAAAGTATATAAAGTTTAGTGATAAAAAAATTCATTTTCCCTTGTAACAATTGTACGTCAGCAGGCCCATGGCAAAATTAATGCTTTGAAATGATTTTTTTATCACCCAATTTTATATACTTTTAGAAACTAATCACTGAATTATAAACTTATTCGTTTATATCACTAACGTTACTCTCGGATTTTAAAATTAACATTTTGTTAAAAATTCAGTAACGGATGTCAAGTTACTTATCCACGTGTTAAAAGTTCAATACGGACTGCTGACTCATTGGCGGATTATTAAAACAAAAAAAAGGAAAAAAAAATGACAGGAATCATATGATTAGAACAAAATACACTTCAAAACAAAATAAATCCCGACTATTTGTCTCTAAACACAAATCCAAACACAAAGCTAGGGTTTCAATCAAAATCCAAAGATGCTCATCATCGTCACTTGCCTCTTCGACGATCCCTTAATGGAGAGTCATGACAGGTTGATATGATTCCATTATAAGGGCTCCAGGAACCGGATCCACTTGTATTCCCATGTTATGAAAGTAATCGTCTGGGAGCTCTTTAATGGATATCATATTGCAACTGCTCTTCCTAGTTCTTTCAATGTCTTCCATCACAATGTCATTTGGGGCAGGCTTATTGCCCCTTTCAGCTGAGCGAAGAGCTTTGTTAAAGCATTCTCGTGAATCATACTGGATGCCCCTTACACATCCGATCCCACTGGGGGTTAGGAAATTCATGGAGAGGTGGTAGATGGATGTCACTACCCTCATCTCCTTGAGAATGGGCCTCCCCAAAATTGCATTGTAGGCAGAGGGTTGATCAACAACCATGAAGTCCGCGACCTGTATGGTAACAAAGGGTTCGTCACCCAAAGTAACAGGGAGCCTAATAAGACCTTTTAAACTGACTGTAGCCCCAGTGAATCCGAAGAGATGTCCCATAGTGGGAGTGAGTACTTGTCCAGAAGTCCCATCTTTTGATAGACTTCATAGGTGAGAACATTTACAGCGCTTCCATTATCCACGAGAACCCTATAGATGTTTTGAGTTCCGATTCTGAATCGGACAACCAGGGAATCTGAGTGAGGGTGATGAACCCATTTTGCATCCTCTTCCGTGAACATGATATTAGTGTCCTCTCCCTTGAAAATTTTAGGGGGCCTTTCCTGCAAGTGATTCACATTAGTGAGGGGGTTACCCTTGGCCTCACGGGCATATCTATCCCGGGCTTTATTGTTTTCTCCTCCAATATGGGGGCCTCCCATAATAACATGAATGCTTCCTTCACGAGTGGTTCTGGGAGGAGAATTTTGTGCCTCGTAGGTGGGAGGAGGAACCTCGCAAAATCCTAGGCCTTTGTTTCTGCCAAATTTTTTGACCTCACGTACCACCCAATCAGTTAACTTTCCATCCTGAATGAGGTCTTCGATCTGGTCTTTGAGTTGTCTACAATCTGCAGTATCGTGTCCCTGTTGTTCAAGGAAAGAACAATACCGTATAGCATCCTTTATCCCATAAGGGCCCATGGGTGGAGGTCGCTTGAACAAGCCTTTAGCTGAATTAATTGCATAAATGTGGTCGATAGGAGCGACCAAAGGAGTATACCTGGTGTCTCGTCTTTCTTCTGATCGAAAGTGATCCCGCCCCCGTGGCTTTGGGCTCTCACTGCGATCCCGGTCATCTCTCTTGGGGCTTTCCGGTGCCTTGCTCTTACTCCCTTTACCATTACTTCCATTGCTATTACATTCATTATTTTTTTGAGGTCTTGCATAGACTTCTCAATCCACTTAAAAGGCTTAGCCTGAGAATAGAATTCAGTTAGAGTGTGAGGGGTTTTGGCTTGTAAACTTTTCCAGAATTTGGTTCCTTCTTTAAGCCCGGCTATCAAGAAATTTTTTACAGCCTCTTCGTTGGAACCTCTCACTCTAGGGACCTCTGCATTGAATCTCTTAAAGTATTCCTAGAGGGTCTCCCCCTCTCTTTGTTTGATGTTGGCGGGAGTAGCAACATGTGGGGAGTACAACATAGAAGATTGGAACTGCTTGATGAAGATGTCCGCAAGTTGCTCCTAAGAATCAATGTTAACATGTGTCACAAACTTAGAGAACCATTGTTGGGAACTACCCCTTAATGAGGCTGCAAACAATATGCAGCGTGCGAGGGTAGAAACCTGATACACCTCCATCTCAGTGTTGAATCGAATCAGGTACTCGGCGGGATCGGCCTCCCCATTGAAAGTCAATTCGTTATTGGTCCTGAATACCGGAGGGAGAGGGGTGGACCTGATCTCCACAGTGAAAGGAGTGATCGCAACCAAGTGATGAGGAGTTACAGCCTTTTCAGTTCCCATCTTAGTTATCAGCTTCCTGAGATTCTCTATTTTGAGATTCCCTACTTTGGCATCCTCTCGATCCCAATTACTAGCATGTTGGGAGAGTGCCTTTTTGTGAGATCTAGATTCCTCCTGATCATATTTGCGATCATGCTTCTTGTGATACTTGGGAGGAGGCTTCTTATGGTACTTGGGAGGAGGCTTCCCTGAGGGGCCGCGACGAGGGGACCACTCCATCTCCTTATGTAGGGAGGAGGGTCGTTCGTGAGCCATACTCGGGGTTCATTTCTCGTCTTAGATCTTTTTTAACTTGAGCCTTAGGTCATGTTGGGATAATTGTTTTCCCATTCGATCATAGACATTGGTTGCTATCAACTCGGAGGGGAGACCCTCCTACCTAGGTTCCAACTTGAGTCTCAAGTCATGCTGGGATAGCTGCTTTCCCAGCCGATCGAAGACACTAGTAGTTACCAATTCAGAGGAACCAGGCTCGTGTTGCGATCCCTTTCCTGTTTTGGGATCCTATTCATATGTTTCTACCCAGTCCTCTTGGGTTTCCTCGGTAGCATCTTCGTCAAAGTCGCTTAGTAACTTTTTTGAAGTAGTCTTCAGATTTTTCCTCTTCTTCCTTTTAGCATTGCGAGATTCTCCCTTCTGCTATTCTACCTTGTTTATCCTGTCATTGAAAGCTATCATGCGATCCCCAAGTGTTTTGAGGTAATTCATGACCTCCTTATTAGCCCCCTGTCCGGTAGGGGTAGTTGTTACCTTGCTGGCATCCCCCTCCTGATTGATGGGGGTTTCCCTACTCGTGTGATCTCCTGGTTTATCACTGGGTTTATTCACTCCGTTTTTATTCGAACGACTCATCCTTCTCCCTTAGATGACTAAAAAGCCCCTCATTCTAGCGCCAATTGTTAACGAGAGAATTTGGTTAATAGTATTTTGGAGGTTTGCTGGATTAACGGAGCAAAATACGGTGATTCCCCGAAGAACGCGAAGAACACGGGACGAAAGTTGATGAATTTTGTAGCTGATCTTGTTAGTTGATTCGAAGAACACTAGAGAAAAAGTGTTTATTCTCTCTTGCATCAAACTGTCCAATTCTCCTAAACAAGAGGCCTACGTACCCTTTTATAGGGGTTCAAGCCACACGTAGTTCTTGGTCAACAAGTTATCTAGATGGGCTAGGGTTTTGTATGATCCATTAAGGCCCAAGTCATGACAACTGTGGAGACCGTGAGTAAGCCCATTACTGACCATGGCCCAAGCATATGTAGCTATGAGAGGCTGTCATGGAGTTAGGGTAAAGTAATTTATATGATGATGAGAGACCCCGTATGGAACTCGCATGCGACCCCTTAGAGTCTGGCTATGCGATGCAAGCCCAGGGATAGTACATGCGGTTGCTGATAGCCTGGCCATGCATTATAACGATGCCTACCTATTCGACCCCTTGAGGCCTGGCCATAGGCCTTTAAATTATAAAGAGAATTGGCAATATTTCAAACGAAGCGATCCCAAATCTAGGATCGCATATGACCTTCTTCCTGAGTAGCTATGACTGATAACGATACAAAACCCTTGCTGATGCATGAGTGTAGCAAACTAACGACAAATGCGATCCCATAGCCGGGATCACATACGACCTCGTTGATAATAGCGCGAAGTGTTCTATCCCTGAAATGGACAGCGATACGATCATTGGATAAGGATCGCGATTCCCTTGATTGACACTTGAATGATGTTCGTAGTAAATATGAAGTGTTTCTGTGATTGCGGAACTCATTTCTCCGTGCTTGAAGCATGTAACATAATCTAATTTCAAGAAATGAGCTTTCAGTAGTTCGTTGGGCCTGCTTAGGGGCCATGTCCATTTTTTAGCATAACATACATCATTTGTAACAACCACGCGCAATAAACCTGCATATTTTGGGATAATCGCAAAACGTGAATGGTCACGGGACGAAATTTTAGATACCTCTATTTTACGATTTGGTGGCGGATACATATGTTGCCCAGTAAATAACAATTGTAGAAGGGGGGTTGAATACAATTGTATAAAATTATCGACTTAATAAATTATGTATCACAGATATGTAAGAATAATAACAGCTTTATTAAATCTGATATAAAATTGTTACAAACTCTCTTAAGAAATTCTGATGTTCTTGAGAGCTTCTAGGTTACAAAAATACTCGTGTATGTGATCGATATAAATCGAAACCTAAACTGTGTTTATATAATACACAGCTTCTCTATCAATTACATGATAAGTCCTAATCAATTACAAAGATTGAAACCTATCCTAAATTGATAGCTTCATTACTATAAATAAGGAACCGACAAAATAAACTTCCTTATTTAACTAGACTCCAAATATAACTCTAAGTAGGAATCCTGATCAGCTTCCAGTCCTGATGATCAATCCTGATCCCAGTCCTGATATAAATCCTGATACTGACACTTGAGCAAATACTGATGACCATGCAATACTGATGACGTCAGCAATCCTGATCAGTTGAGTCTAGATCCTGACGATCATTGAATCCTGATCTAACAACATATCTTTAAAATCACAAAAGTCAAACCGCAACCAGCAACCGCATTAATATCTTATTTTACTTAATATATACATAATTATATATATCTTATTAGAATTATATGTATATTTAAATATTTAAACTATGTATGTAACAATTTTGTTGATTTGTAATCAAGAGTCATAATTTAACATATTAAATTGTACTTTCTTTGTCCCATCTATTTATTTACATTTTCCTTTTTTGGATGTCTAACTCAATTCTTTATATTTCAAAAAATTTGAAAAATTGTAAAATTTTGAAATATTAAAATTAACCGCATCCAATATTTTCCTCCACTATACTCACTTTATATAATAAATATTGACTAATTCCACTAATTTGCTCACTTTTTTTACTTTTTGCCACTGATTTACACTTTTTGTTAATCTACATGCCCGACCCAAATATGAAGAATTGGATGAGACGAAGGGAGTATTTAATTAGCTCATGGTCCCAAGGCTCCTGATCAAGGTCAAGTAAACTATATGTATAGTGCTTGATGTATTATATTTCTTACAACTACATTAGTGGTTGAACTGCCAAGACACCAATTATACGGGTCAATATGATTGTTTCTTTTGCTAATGGAATAACTACAAATGAAGATGTCGGAAAATTGCAAGTTTCTGTTTGGTTCAATTTTTACCCTTCAATTGCACCAAATCAAACCGCTTACACCCCTAATAACCACAACTATTTCATCTCAAATAAATACGATTTGATATAATAGATATCCTTATCATTGCTCAATAACATCAACATTCATAAATGTGTAAAATTAGGTTTAATTAAGAAGATATACAAAAATTAAAATAACAAACATTTTAACTTCGAAATCAACGTAGAAAAGTATATGCATATGTACATATATAGATAAATATACCAACGCAGGCGAGATAATGGGTGAAGACGCGAGATGTCTCCAAGAGAGCTACAATTGCTCATTAGTCATAATTGCCCATTCAACTAAGATGGGTCGCTCATTAGTCATAATTAATTTTTACTTTTTACTCGATGCAAATTTGTAATCATCTTTTGTAACTTTTTTTTTCAATTTTTATATTAGTTATTTTCTAATATTTCTGTTTTTATTTATACCCTGTTAAGCAGTACCAGTTTTTTTTCTTTTACATACCAATATGAGTACGTATGTCTTAAAGATGAGTTGAGAAAGAAACAATTAGATCACATAAATTTACTGTTTAAGTACTTAGCCATTAATACATCATATTTACATTGACATTTAGTATGCAGTAACTTAAAATTGACATTAAAACTCTAAGTATATAAGGGGTGAGACTTTCTTAAAATTTTATTTCTAAGAATTATTAACAATGACTTTTACAAAGTTCATCGTTGTATTTCTGATTCTCCTTCCTTTCATTTCTGCAACGTCCAATCCAGAGAGCCCAACGTCAAGCAGTGTCATAGGTAAAAATTTCGCATTGTACCATTAATAAATAATGTTTTTCGTTAAATTTTTTTCATGATAACTAACTTATAATATTATCTATAGCGAATATATTATATTTAATTTAACTGAAGAAGTTATGTTATTTTTCTTCTACAGATGCCAGACCAAGTAATTGTAATCGACCATGTGATTTATTATATACGTCCGGTGACTGCAACAGAGACTGCATAATACAGCGAAAGCAAAAAGGTGGTTCTTGTCAATTGTACAACAATGTGTTATATTGTTGTTGTACATAATGAATTACATTAAGTTATATTATCCACTTTTAATTTAATTATATGAATAAATAATAAAATTAGTTATTTCTGTCATCTTAATTAAAGTTCTTTTCGTAGATTATCAAATCATCTATGTCAACTAACATGGTTCGATCTTTACATCACTGCAAAAAACAAGGTTATTTGCAACAAATTTTTATAGTGAATCCAATGTAGATGGTCTTAAGCTATGCTAAATGGTCAAATTATGACGAGAAAATACAAAATTTTATTATTCTAGCATACTGAGAAATTAATTCATACATACCAATATAAACAAGTCACATATATATATAATACAATTACATGTGGAACAAAAGAGACCAAGTAATGTCCAAGTCACATCAATTATCTTTAGGCACCCCTAAGGCTAGGCGAAGCAGAGTCAAGAACGACAAATCTCTTCATGATATACAAATCCATTTTGCAAGTTCGTTATTAGGGGTAGTTCCTACAAAGGTTAGGAACTAATGATATATACAATATTTGAATTTTTGGATGCTACATAGTTGATTCTCATCCTTTGGAGACTAGCTACGAGCATAATAGGAGCATCCATGGACAAAAGACACAGATTTCGAAGCATCAACAATATTATTTGGACAGGGTCGCTGATAATCATATTCATCACCACATCCCATGGTCGAATCACACTCATCTACAACCAAGGTCTCCACACTCCGACCATTAGCACTTATATTAATTTTTTAATCATAAGTCTTCGTTATACCATCCAGTAGATAGTGCCCAACGGTGTGTCATCATCGTGGTAATGCATGGTTATCACTTTCTAATGGACCGCCACCATCTTCCCCCTTCTGGAAACTGTTCAGAGTTAAAGCTGCTTTGGTATTATATTGATCGGTCACACGAGGTGAACATGTGTAAGTTGGGTCCACAAATAACTAGTGTACTAATGTAAATAACCTTGTACGTATGTATTTTATAACAACGGAAAATGAATTTTTTTATCACTGAACTTTATATACTTTTAGAAACCAACCACTGAACTATAAACTTATTTGTTTATATCACTAACGTTACTCTCGAATTTCAAAATTAGCATTCCGTTAAAAAATCAGTGACGAATGTTAAGCTATTTATCCACGTGTAAAAATTTCAACACGTGGATGCTGACTCAATGGCTAATTATTAAAAAAAAAAAAAAAATGAAAATGACAAAAATGATATGATCCGAACAAAATTCATTCCGACTGTTCCAATACCAAACACAAATCTAGGGTTCCAATAAAAAAATCCAACGATATTCGTCTCTAAAATTCAGGGTCGACTACTCATATATTAAGGTATGCTTGAACTCCACAAAAGCATCGCATCACTTCACTCGGTTTAGCTTGAGAATCGATTGAAGATGATGAATTGCTCAAATCCATTGATTGTAGATGCTTAATTGATTCTAGATTGGTGCTTGAACCCTAGTTTGTATTAAACCCCAAACTGAACATCCGTTATTTTTATATTACAATCGGGTTTTATATACAAATATAGATATACACCACGTCATCAAGACACATAATCAAAATAGTATACGCTGGCCAATCATTTAACAAAATGTTAATTTTAAACTTTGAGAGAACGTTAGTGATATGAAAAAATAAGTTTATAGTTCAGTGGTTGGTTTCTAAAAGTATATAAAGTTTAGTGATAAAAAAATTCATTTTCCCTTATAACAATTGTACGTCAGCAGGCCCATGGAAAAATTAATGCTTTGAAATGATTTTTTTATCACCCAATTTTATATACTTTTAGAAACTAATCACTGAATTATAAACTTATTCGTTTATATCACTAACGTTACTATCGGATTTTAAAATTAACATTTTGTTAAAAATTCAGTAACGGATGTCAAGTTACTTATCCACGTGTTAAAAGTTCAATACGGGCTGCTGACTCATTGGCTGATTATTAAAACAAAAAAAAGGAAAAAAAATGACAGGATTCATATGATTAGAACAAAATACACTTCAAAACAAAATAAATCCCGACTATTTGTCTCTAAACACAAATCCAAACACAAAGCTAGGGTTTCAATCAAAATCCAAAGATGCTCATCATCGTCACTTGCCTCTTCGACGATCCCTTCATGGAGAGTCATGACGGGTTGATATGATTCCATCACAAGGGCTCCAGGAACCGGATCCACTTGTATTCCCATGTTATGAAAGTAATCGTCTGGGAGCTCTTTAATGGATATCATATTGTAACTGCTCTTCCTAGTTCTTTCAATGTCTTCCATCACAATGTCATTTGGGGCAGGCTTATTGCCCCTTTCAGCTGAGCGAAGAGCTTTGTTATAGCATTCTCGTGAATCATACTGGATGCCCTTTACACATCCGATCCCACTGGGGGTTAGGAAATTCATGGAGAGGTGGTAGATGGATGTCACAACCCTCATCTCCTTGAGAATGGGCCTCCCCAAAATTGCATTGTAGGCAGAGGGTTGATCAACAACCATGACGTCCGCGACCTGTGTGGTAACAAAGGGTTCGTCACCCAAAGTAACAGGGAGCCTAATAAGACCATTTATACTGACTGTAGCCCCAGTGAATCCGTAGAGATGTCCCATAGTGGGAGTGAGTACTTGTCTAGAAGTCCCATCTTTTGATAGACTTCATAGGTGAGAACATTTGCAGCGCTTCCATTATCCACGAGAACCCTATAGATGTTTTGAGTTCCGATTCTGAATCGGACAACCAGGGCATCTGAGTGAGGGTGATTAACCCATTTTGCATACTCTTCCGTGAACATGATATTAGTGTCCTCTCCCTTGAAAAGTTTAGGGGGCCTTTCTTGCAAGTGATTCACATTAGTGAGGGGGTTACCCTTGGCCTCACGGGCATATCTATCCCGGGCTTTATTGTTTTCTCCTCCAATATGGGGGCCTCCCATAATAACATGAATGCTTCCTTCACGAGTGGTTCTGGGAGGAGAATTTTGTGCCTCATCGGTGGGAGGAGGAACCTCGCTAAATCCTAGGCCTTTGTTTCTGCCAAATTTTTTGACCTCACGTACCACCCAATCAGTTAACTTTCCATCCTGAATGAGGTCTTCGATCTGGTCTTTGAGTTGTCTACAATCTGTAGTATCGTGTCCCTGTTGTTAAAGGAAAGCACAATACCGTATAGCATCCTTTATCCCATAAGGGCCCATGGGTGGAGGTCGCTTGAACAAGCCTTTAGCTGAATTAATTGCATAAATGTGGTCGATAGGAGTGACCAAAGGAGTATACCTGGTGTCTCGTCTTTCTTCAGATCGAAAGCGATCCCGCCCCCGTGGCTTTGGGCTCTCACTGCGATCCCGGTCATCTCTCTTGGGGCTTTCCGGTGCCTTGCTCTTACTCCCTTTACCATTACTTCCATTGCTATTACATTCATTATTTTTTTGAGGTCTTGCACAGACTTCTCAATCCACTTAAAAGGGTTAGCCTGAGAATAGAATTCAGTTAGAGTGTGAGGGGTTTTGGCTTGTAAACTTTTCCAGAATTTGGTTCCTTTTTTAAGCCCGGCTATCAAGAAATTTTTTACAGCCTCTTCGTTGGCACCTCTCACTCTAGGGTCCTCTGCATTGAATCTCTTAAAGTAGTACAACATAGAAGATTGGAACTGCTTGATGAAGATGTCCGCAAGTTGCTCCTAAGAATCAATGTTAACATGTGTCCCAAACTTAGAGAACCATTGTTGGGAACTACCCCTTAATGAGGCTGCAAACAATCTGTAGGTGCGAGGGTAGAAACCTGATACACCTCCATCTCAGTGTTGAATCGAATCAGGTACTCGGCGGGATCGGCCTCCCCATTGAAAGTCAATTCGTTATTGGTCCTGAATACTGGAGGGAGAGGGGTGGACCTGATCTCCACAGTGAAAGGAGAGATCGCAACCAAGTGATGAGGAGTTACAGCCTTTTCAGTTCCCATCTTAGTTATCAGCTTCCTGAGATTCTCTATTTTGAGATTCCCTACTTTGGCATCCTCTCGATCCCAATTACTAGCATGTTGGGAGAGTGCCTTTTTGTGAGAGCTAGAGTCCTCCTGATCATATTTGCGATCATGCTTCTTGTGATACTTGGGAGGAGGCTTCTTATGGTACTTGGGAGGAGGCTTCCCTGAGGGGCCGCGACGAGGGGACCACTCCCTCTCCTTATGTAGGGAGGAGGGTCGTTCGTGAGCCGCACACGGGGTTCATTTCTCGTCTTAGATCTTTTTTAACTTGAGCCTTAGGTCATGTTGGGATAATTGTTTTCCCATTCGATCATAGACATTGGT
The DNA here is from genome assembly GCA_030848705.1 of Heracleum sosnowskyi. NCBI lineage: Eukaryota > Viridiplantae > Streptophyta > Magnoliopsida > Apiales > Apiaceae > Heracleum > Heracleum sosnowskyi. The sequence goes on from CM061245.1 coordinate 9,221,114, forward strand.
TGCTATCAACTCGGAGGGGAGACCCTCCTACCGTGGTTCCAACTTGAGTCTCAAGTCATGCTGGGATAGCTGCTTTCCCAGCCGATCGAAGACACTAGTAGTTACCAATTCAGAGGAACCAGGCTCATATGTTTCTACCCAGTCCTCTTGGGTTTCTTCGGTAGCATCTTCGTCAAAGTCGCTTAGTAACTTTTTTGAAGTAGTCTTCAGATTTTTCCTCTTCTTCCTTTTAGCATTGCGAGATTCTCCCTTCTACTATTCTACCTTGTTTATCCTGTCATTGAAAGCTATCATGCGATCCCCAAGGGTTTTGAGGTAATCCTTGACCTCCTTCTTAGCCCCCTGTCCGGTAGGGGTAGTTGTTACCTTGCCGGCATCCCCCTTCTGATTGATGGGGGTTTCCCTACTCGTGTGATCTCCTGGTTTATCACTGGGTTTATTCACTCCGTTTTTATTCGAACGACTCATCTTTCTCCCTTAGATGACTAAAAAGCCCCTCCTCTAGCGCCAATTGTTAACGAGAGAATTTGGTTAATAGTATTTTGGAGGTTTGCTGGATTAACGGAGCAAAATTCGGTGATTCCCCGAAGAACGCGAAGAACACGGGACGAAAGTTGATGAATTTTGTAGCTGATCTTGTTAGTTGATTCGAAGAACACTAGAGAAAAAGTGTTTATTCTCTCTTGCATCAAACTGTCCAATTCTCCTGAACAAGAGGCCTACGTACCGTTTTATAAGGGTTCAAGCCACACGTAGTTCTTGGTCAGGCCCAAGTCATGACGACTGTGGAGACCGTGAGTAAGCCCATTACTGACCATGTCCCAAGCATGTGTAGCTGTGAGAGGCTGTCATGGAGTTAGGGTAAAGTAATTTATATGATGATGAGAGACCCCGTATGGAACTCGCATGCGACCCCTTAGAGTCTGGCTATGCGATACAAGCCCAGGGATAGTACATGCGGTTGCTGATAGCCTGGCCATGCATTATAACGATGCCTACCTATTCGACCCCTTGAGGCCTGGCCATAGGCCTTTCAATTATAAAGAGAATTGGCAATATTCGAACGAAGCGATCCCAAAGCTAGGATCGCATATGACCTTCTTCCTGAGTAGCTATGACTAATAACGATACAAAACCCTTGCTGATGCATGAGTGTAGCAAACTAACGACAAATGCAATCCCATAGCCGGGATCACATACGACCTTGTTGATAATAGCGCGAAGTGTTCTATCCCTGAAATGGACAGCGATACGATCATTGGATAAGGATCGCGATTCCCTTGATTGACACTTGAATGATGTTCGTAGTAAATATGAAGTTTTTCTGTGATTGCGGAACTCATTTCTCCGTGATTGAAGCATGTAACATAATCTAATTTCAAGAAATGAGCTTTCAGTAGTTCGTTGGGCCTGCTTAGGGGCCATGTCCATTTTTTAGCATAACATACATCATCTGTAACAACCACGCGCAATAAACCTGCATATTTTGGGATAATCGCAAAACGTGAATGGTCATGGGATGAAATTTTAGATACCTCTATTTTACGATTTGGTGGCGGATACATATGTTGCCCAGTAAATAACAATTGTAGAAGGGGGGTTAAATACAATTGTATAAGATTATTGACTTAATAAATTATGTATCACAGATATGTAAGAATAATAACAGCTTTATTAAATCTGATATAAAATTGTTACAAACTCTCTCAAGAAATTCTGATGTTCTTGAGAGCTTCTAGGTTACAAAAATACTCGTGTATGTGATCGATATAAATCGAAACCTAAACTGTGTTTATATAATACACAGCTTCTCTATCAATTACATGATAAGTCCTAATCAATTACAAAGATTGAAACCTATCCTAAATTGATAGCTTCATTACTATAAATAAGGAACCGACAAAATAAACTTCCTTATTTAACTAGACTCCAAATAGAACTCTAAGTAGGAATCCTGATCAGCTTCCAGTCCTGATGATCAATCCTGATCCCAATCCTGATATAAATCCTGATGATAATCCTGATACTAACACTTGAGCAAATACTGATGACCATGCAATACTGATGACGTCAGCAATCCTGATCAGTTGAGTCTAGATCCTGACGATCATTGAATCCTGATCTAACAACATATCCTTAAAATCACAAAAGTCAAACCGCAACCGGCAACCGCATTAATATCTTATTTTACTTAATATATACATAATTATATATATCTTATTAGAATTATATGTATATTTAAATATTTAAACTATGTATGTAACAAATTTTTCGATTTGTAATCAAGAGTCATAATTTAACATATTAAATTGTACTTTCTTTGTCCCATCTATTTATTTACATTTTCCTTTTTTGGATGTCTAACTCAATTCTTTATATTTCAAAAAATTTGAAAAATTGTAAAATTTTGAAATATTAAAATTAACCGCATCCAATATTTTCCTCCACTATACTCACTTTATATAATAAATATTGACTAATTCCACTAATTTGCTCACTTTTTTTACTTTTTGCCACTGATTTACACTTTTTGTTAATCTACATGCCCGACCTAAATATGAAGAATTGGATGAGACGAAGGGAGTATTTAATTAGCTCATGGTCTCAAGGCTCCTGATCAAGGTCAAGTAAACTATATGTATAGTGCTTGATGTATTATATTTCTTACAACTACTTTAGTGGTTGAACTGCCAAGACACCAATTATACGGGTCAATATGATTGTTTCTTTTGCTAATGGAATAACTACAAATGAAGATGTCGGAAAATTGCAAGTTGCTGTTTGGTTCAATTTTTACCCTTCAATTGCACCAAATCAAACCGCGTACACCCCTAATAATCACAACTATTTCATCTCAAATAAATACGATTTGGTATAATAGATATCCTTATCATTGCTCAATAACATCTACATTCATAAATGTGTAAAATTAGGTTTAATTAAGAGGATATACAAAAATTAAAATAACAAACATTTTAACTTCGAAATCAACGTAGAAAAGTATATGCATATGTACATATATAGATAAATATACCAACGCAGCCGAGATAATGGGTGAAGACGTGAGATGACTCCAAGAGAGCTACAATTGCTCATTAGTCATAATTGCCCATTCAACTAAGATGGGTCGCTCATTAGTCATAATTAATTTTTACTTTTAACTCGATGCAAATTTGTAATAATCTTTTGTAACTTTTTTTTTTCAATTTTTATATTAGTTATTTTCTAATATTTCTGTTTTTATTTATACCCTGTTAAGCAGTACCAGTTTTTTTTCTTTTACCAACCAATATGAGTAGGTATGTCTTAAAGATGAGTTGAGAAAGAAACAATTAGATCACATAAATTTACTGTTTAAGTACTTAGCCATTAATACATCATATTTATATTGACATTTAGTATGCAGTAACATAAAATTGACATTAAAACTCTAAGTATATAACGGGTGAGACTTTCTTAAAATTTTATTTCTAAGAATTATTAACAATGACTTTTACAAAGTTCATCGTTGTATTTCTGATTCTCCTTCCTTTCATTGCTGCAACGTCCAATCCAGAGAGCCCAACGTCAAGCAGTGTCATAGGTAAAAATTTCGCATTGTACCATTAATAAATAATGTTTTTCGTTAAATTTTTTTCATGATAACTAACTTATAATATTATCTATATCAAATATATTATATTTAATTTAACTGAAGAATTTATGTTATTTTTCTTCTACAGATGCCAGACCAAGTAATTGTAATCGACCATGTGATTTATTATATACGTCCGGTGACTGCAACAGAGATTGCATAATACAGCGAAAGCAAAAAGGTGGTTCTTGTCAATTGTACAACAATGTGTTATATTGTTGTTGTACATAATGAATTACATTAAGTTATATTATCCACTTTTAATTTAATTATATGAATAAATAATAAAATTAGTTATTTCTGTCATCTTAATTAAAGTTCTTTTCGTAGATTATCAAATCATCTATGTCAACTAACATGGTTCGATCTTTACATCACTGCAAAAAACAAGGTTATTTGCAACAAATTTTTATAGTGAATCCAATGTAGATGGTCTTAAGCTATGCTAAATGGTCAAATTATGATGAGAAAATACAAAATTTTATTATTCTAGCATACTGAGAAATTAATTCATACATACCAATATAAACAAGTCACATATATATATAATACAATTACATGTGGAACAAAAGAGACCAAGTAATGTCCAAGTCACATCAATTATCTTTAGACACCCCTAAGGCTAGGCGAAGCAGAGTCAAGAACGACAAATCTCTTCATGATATACAAATCCATTTTGCAAGTTCGTTATTACGGGTAGTTCCTACAAAGGTTAGAAACTAATGATATATACAATACTTGAATTTTTGGATGCTACATAGTTGATTCTCATCCTTTGGAGACTAGCTACGAGCATAATAGGAGCATCCATGGACAAAAGACACAGATTTCGAAGCATCAACAATATTATTTGGACAGGGTGGCTGATAATCATATTCATCACCACATCCCATGGTCGAATCACACTCATCTACAACCAAGGTCTCCACACTCCAACCATTAGCACTTATATTAATTTTTTAATCATAAGTCTTCGTTATACCATCCAGTAGATAGTGCCCAATGGTGTGTCATCATCGTGGTAATGCATGGTTATCACTTTCTAATGGACCGCCACCATCTTCCCCCTTCTGGAAACTGTTCAGAGTTAAAGTTGCTTTGGTATTATATTGATCGGACACACGAGGTGAACATGTGTAAGTTGGGTCCATAAATAACTAGTGTACTAATGTAAATAACCTTGTACGTATGTATTTTATAACAACGGAAAATGAATTTTTTTATCATTGAACTTTATATACTTTTAGAAACCAACCACTAAACTATAAACTTATTTGTTTATATCACTAACGTTACTCTCGAATTTCAAAATTAGCATTCCGTTAAAAAATCAGTGACGAATGTTAAGCTATTTATCCACGTGTAAAAATTTCAACACGTGGATGCTGACTCAATGGCTAATTATTAAAACAAAAAAAAAGAAAAAGGAAAATGACAAAAATGATATGATCCGAACAAAATTCATTCCGACTGTTCCAATATCAAACACAAATCTAGGGTTACAATAAAAAAATTCAACGATATTCGTCTCTAAAATTTAGCTTAGTAACTTTTTTCTACCCAGTCCTCTTGGATCCTATTCATATGTTTCTACCCAGTCCTCTTGGGTTTCTTCGGTAGCATCTTCGTCAAAGTCGCTTAGTAACTTTTTTGAAGTAGTCTTCAGATTTTTCCTCTTCTTCCTTTTAGCATTGCGAGATTCTCCCTTCTACTATTCTACCTTGTTTATCCTGTCATTGAAAGCTATCATGCGATCCCTAAGGGTTTTGAGGTAATCCATGACCTCCTTATTAGCCCCCTGTCCGGTAGGGGTAGTTGTTACCTTGCTGGCGTCCCCCTCCTGATTGATGGGGGTTTCCCTACTCGTGTGATCTCCTGGTTTATCACCGGGTTTATTCACTCCGTTTTTAATCGAACGAGTCATCCTTCTCCCTTAGATGACTAAAAAGACCCTCCTTTTAGCGCCAATGGTTAATGGGAGAATTTGGTTAATAGTATTTTGGAGGTTTGCTGGATTAACGGAGCAAAATACGGCGATTCCCCGAAGAACGCGAAGAACACGGGACGAAAGTTGATGAATTTTGTAGCTGATCTTGTTAGTTGATTCGAAGAATACTAGAGAAAAAGTGTTTATTCTATCTTGCATCAAACTGTCCAATTCTCCTGAACAAGAGGCCTACGTACCCTTTTATAGGGGTTCAAGCCACACATAGTTCTTGGTCAACAAATTATCTAGATGGGCTAGGGTTTTGTATGATCCATTAAGGCCCAAGTCATGATGACTGTGGAGACCGTGAGTAAGCCCATTACTGACCATGGCACAAGCATATGTACGTAGCTGTGAGAGGCTGTCATGGAGTTAGGTTAAAGTAAGTTATATGATGATGAGAGACTCCGTATGGAACTCGCATGCAACCCCTTAGAGTCTGTCTATGCGATGCAAGCCCAAGGATAGTACATGCGGTTGCTGATAGCCTGACCATGCATTATAACGATGCCTACCTATTCGACTCCTTGAGGCCTGACCATAGGCCTTTAAATTGTAAAGAGAATTGGCAATATTCAAACGAAGCGATCCCAAAGGTAGGATCGCATATGACCTTCTTCCTGAGTAGCTATGACTGATAATGATACAAAACCCTTGCTGATGCATGAGTGTAGCAAACTAACGACAAATGCGGTCCCATAGCTGGGGATCACATACGACCTCGTTGATAATAGCGCGAAGTGTAACATATGAAGTGTTTCTGTGATTGCGGAACTCATTTCTCTGTGATTGAAGCGTGTAACATAACCTAATTTCAAGAAATGAGCTTTCAGTAGCCCGTTGGGCCTGCTTAGGGGCCATGTCCATTTTTTAGCATAACATACATCATCTGTAACAACCACCCGCAATAAACCTGCATATTTTGGGATAAATGTAAAACATGAATGTTTGCGGGATAAAATTTTAGATACCTCTATTTTACGATTTGATGGTGGATTCATATCTTAAAAATCACAAAAATCAAAACGCAATCGGCAATCGCATTAATATCTTATTTTATTTAATATATGCATAATTATATATATCTTATTAGAATTATATGTATATTTAAATATTTAAACTATGTATGTAACAATTTTGTCGATTTGTAATCAAGAATCATAATTTAACATATTAAATTGTACTTTCTTTGTTCCATCTATTAATTTACATTTTCCTTTTTCGGATGTCTAACTTAATTCTTTGTATTTCAAAAAAATTGAAAATTAGTAAAATTTTGTAATATAAAAATTAACCGCATCCAATATTTTCCTCCACTATAATCACTTTATATAATAAATATTGACCAATCCCACCAATTTGCTCACTTTTCTTACTTTCTGCCACTAATTTACACTTTTTGTTAACTCCATGCCCGACCTAAATAAGAAGAATTGGATGAGACGAAGGGTGTATTTAATTAGCTCATGGTCCTGAGGCTCCTGATCAAGGTCAAGTAAACTATATGTATAGTGCTTGATGTAGTAGTATTTTTAATTTGTATCTAGTTTTGTAAATTCAAAAATTTTGCATTTAAGTAATTAAGTTGTATTTCTTAGGACTACATTAGTGGTTGAACTGCCAAGACACCAATTATACGGGTCGATATGATTGTTTCTTTTGCTAATGGACTAACTACATATGAAGATTTCGGAAAATTGCAAGTTGCTGTTTGGTTCAATTTTTACCCTTCAATTGCATCAAATCAAACCGCGTACATCCCTAATAATCACAACTATTTCATCTCAAATAAATACGATTTGATATAATAGCTATCCTTATCATTGCTCAATAACATCTACATTCATAAATGTGTAAAATTAGGTTTAATTAAGAGGATATACAAAAATTAAAATAAAAAACATTTTAACTCCGAAATCAACATACAAATCGATAGATTAACGGTGCGTATTATTCCTCAACAACATACACAAAGACATACAAGCTTACACACACATGTAAATATAGGAGGACAGTAAATTAACCGGTGAATTCGATCAAAATAGATTTGTATTGAAAAATTGAAGAAAAGTATATGCATATGTAGAGAGATGGAGCGTTCTGTTTGGTGAATTTTGGCGGGTGATTTGTCCGGGACTTTTATTTCCCATCGACTAAGATGGGTCGCTAGTCATAATTAATTTTTACTTTTTACTCGATGCAAATTTGTAATCATCTTTTGTAATTTTTTTTTTTCAATTTTTATATTAGTTATTTTATAATATTTCTGTTTTTATTTATATCCTGTTAAGCAGTACCAGTTTTTTTTTCTTTTACCAACCAATATGAGTAGGTATGTCTTAAAGATGAGTTGAGAAAGAAACAATTAGATCACATAAATTTACTGTTTAAGTACTTAGCCATTAATACATCATATTTATATTGACATTTAGTATGCAGTAACTTAAAATTGACATTAAAACTCTAAGTATATAAGGGGTGAGACTTTCTTAAAATTTTATTTCTAAGAATTATTAACAATGACTTTTACAAAGTTCATGGTTGTATTTCTGATTCTCCTTCCTTTCATTGCTGCAACGTCTAATCCAGAGAGCCCAACGTCAAGCAGTGTCATAGGTAAAAATTTCGCATTGTACCATTAATAAATAATGTTTTTCGTTAATTTTTTTTCATGATAACTAACTTATAATATTATCTATATCTAATATATTATATTTAATTTAACTGAAGAAGTTCTGTTATTTTTCTTCTACAGATGCCAGACCAAGTAATTGTAATCGACCATGTGATTTATTATATACGTCCGGTGACTGCAACAGAGACTGCATAATACAGCGAAAGCAAAAAGGTGGTTCTTGTCAATTGTACAACAATGTGTTATATTGTTGTTGTACATAATGAATTACATTAAGTTATATTATCCACTTTTAATTTAATTATATGAATAAATAATAAAATTAGTTATTTCTGTCATCTTAATTAAAGTTCTTTTCGTAGATTATCAAATCATCTATGTCAACTAACATGGTTCGATCTTTACATCACTGCAAAAAACAAGGTTATTTGCAACAAATTTTTATACTGAATCCAATGTAGACGGTCTTAAGCTATGCTAAATGGTCAAATTATGACGAGAAAATACAAAATTTTATTATTCTAGCATACTGAGAAATTAATTCATACATACCAATATAAACAAGTCACATATATATATAATACAATTACATGTGGAACAAAAGAGACCAAGTAATGTCCATGTCACATCAATTATCTTTAGGCACCCCTAAGGCTAGGCGAAGCAGAGTCAAGAACGACAAATCTCTTCATGATATACAAATCCATTTTGCAAGTTCGTTATTACGGGTAGTTCCTACAAAGGTTAGGAACTAATGATATATACAATACTTGAATTTTTGGATGCTACATAGTTGATTCTCATCCTTTGGAGACTAGCTACGAGCATAATAGGAGCATCCATGGACAAAAGACACAGATTTCGAAGCATCAACAATATTATTTGGACAGGGTCGCTGATAATCATATTCATCACCACATCCCATGGTCGAATCACACTCATCTACAACCAAGGTCTCCACACTCCGACCATTAGCACTTATATTAATTTTTTAATCATAAGTCTTCGTTATACCATCCAGTAGATAGTGCCCAACGGTGTGTCATCATCGTGGTAATGCATGGTTATCACTTTCTAATGGACCGCCACCATCTTCCCCCTTGTGGAAACTGTTCAGAGTTAAAGTTGCTTTGGTATTATATTGATCGGTCACACGAGGTGAACATGTGTAAGTTGGGTCCACAAATAACTAGTGTACTAATGTAAATAACCTTGTACATATGTATTTTATAACAACGGAAAATAATATACTTTTAGAAACCAACCACTGAACTATAAACTTATTTGTTTATATCACTAACGTTACTCTTGAATTTCAAAAATAGCATTCCGTTAAAAAATCAGTGACGAATGTTAAGTTATTTATCCACGTGTAAAAATTTCAACACGTGGATGCTGACTCAATGGCTGATTATTAAAACAAAAAAAAAGAAAAAGGAAAATGACAAAAATGATATGATCCGAACAAAATTCATTCCGACTGTTCCAATACCAAACACAAATCTAGGGTTCCAATAAAAAATCCAACGATATTCGTCTCTAAAATTTAGGGTCGACTACTCATATATTAAGGTATACTTGAACTCCACAAAAACATCGTATCACTTCACTCCGTTTAGTTTGAGAATCGATTGAAGATGATGAATTGCTCAAATCCATTGATTGTAGATGCTTAATTGATTCTAGATTGGTGCTTGAACCCTAGTTTGTATTAAGCCCCAAACTGAATATCCGTTATTTTTATATTACAACCGGGTTATATATACAAATATAGATATACACCACGTCATCAAGACACATCATCAAAATAGTATACGCTGGCCAATCATTTAACGAAATGTTAATTTTAAAATTTGAGAGAACGTTAGTGATATGAACAAATAAGTTTATAGTTCAGTGGTTGGTTTCTAAAAGTATATAAAGTTTAGTGATAAAAAAATTCATTTTCCCTTATAATAATTGTACGTCAGCAGGCCCATGGTAAAATTAATGCTTTGAAATGATTTTTTTATCACCCAATTTTATATACTTTTAGAAACTAATCACTGAATTATAAATTTATTCGTTTATATCACTAACGTTACTCTCGGATTTTAAAATTAACATTTTGTTAAAAATTCAGTAACGGATGTCAAGTTACTTATCCACGTGTTAAAAGTTCAATACGGGATGCTGACTCATTGGCTGATTATTAAAACAAAAAAAAGGAAAAAAAAATGACAGGAATCATATGATTAGAACAAAATACACCTCAAAACAAAATAAATCCCGACTATTTGTCTCTAAACACAAATCCAAACACAAAGCTAGGGTTTCAATCAAAATCCAAAGATGCTCATCATCGTCACTTGCCTCTTCGACGATCCCTTCATGGAGAGTCATGACGGGTTGATATGATTCCATCATAAGGGCTCCAGGAACCGGATCCACTTGTATTCCCATGCTATGAAAGTAATCGTCTGGGAGCTCTTTAATGGATATCATATTGCAGCTACTCTTCATAGTTCTTTCAATGTCTTCCATCACAATGTCATTTGGGGCAGGCTTATTGCCCCTTTCAGCTGAGCGAAGAGCTTTGTTATAGCATTCTCGTGAATCATACTGGATGCCCCTTACACATCCGATCCCATTGGGGGTTAGGAAATTCATGGAGAGGTGGTAGATGGATGTCACTACCCTCATCTCCTTGAGAATGGGCCTCCCCAAAATTGCATTATAGGCAGAGAGTTGATCAACAACCATGAAGTCCGCGACCTGTATGGTAACAAAGGGTTCGTCACCCAAAGTAACAGGGAGCCTAATAAGACCTTTTATACTGACTGTAGCCCCAGTGAATCCGTAGAGATGTCCCATAGTGGGAGTGAGTACTTGTCCAGAAGTCCCATCTTTTGATAGACTTCATAGGTGAGAACATTTACAGCGCTTCCATTATCAACGAGAACCCTATAGATGTTTTGAGTTCCGATTCTGAATCGGACAACTAGGGCATCTGAGTAAGGGTGATGAACCCATTTTGCATCCTCTTCCGTGAACATGATATTAGTGTCCTCTCCCTTGAAAAGTTTAGGGGGCCTTTCCTGCAAGTGATTCACATTAGTGAGGGGGTTACCCTTGGCCTCACGGGTATATCTATCCCGGGCTTTATTGTTTTCTCCTCCAATATGGGGGCCTCCCATAATAACATGAATGCTTCCTTCATGGATAGTTCTGGGAGGAGAATTTTGTGCCTCGTCGGTGGGAGGAGGAACCTCGCTAAATCCTAGGCCTTTGTTTCTGCCAAATTTTTTGACCTCACGTACCACCCAATCGGTTAACTTTCCATCCTGAATGAGGTCTTCGATCTGGTCTTTGAGTTGTCTACAATATGCAGTATCGTATCCCTGTTGTTCAAGGAAAGCACAATACCGTCTAGCATCCTTTATCCCATAAGGGCCCATGGGTGGAGGTCGCTTGAACAAGCCTTTAGCTGAATTAATTGCATAAATGTGGTCGATAGGAGCTACCAAAGGAGTATACCTGGTGTCTCGTCTTTCTTCTGATCGAAAGCGATCCCGCCCTAGTGGCTTTGGGCTCTCACTACGATCCCGGTCATCTCTCTTGGGGCTTTCCGGTGCCTTGCTCTTACTCCCTTTACCATTACTTCCATTGCTATTACCTTCATTATTTTTTTGAGGTCTTGCATAGACTTCTCAATCCACTTAAAGGGCTTAGCCTGAGAATAGAATTCAGTTAGAGTGTGAGGGGTTTTGGCTTGTAAACTTTTCCAGAATTTGGTTCATTCTTTAAGCCCGACTATCAAGAATTTTTTTTACAGCCTCTTCGTTGGCACCTCTCACTCTAGGGACCTCTACATTGAATCTCTTAAAGTATTCCTAGAGGGTCTCCCCCTCTCTTTTTTTGATGTTGGTGAGAGTAGCAATAGGTGGGGAGTACAACATAGAAGATTGGAACTGCTTGATGAAGATGTCCGCAAGTTGCTCCTAAGAATCAATGTTAACATGTGTCCCAAACTTAGAGAACCTTTGTTGGGAACTACCCCTTAATGAGGCTGCAAACAATCTGAAGCGTGAGAGGTTAGAAACCTGATACACCTCCATCTTAGTGTTGAATCGAATCAGGTACTCGGCGGGATCGGCCTCCCCATTGAAAGTCAATTCGTTATTGGTCCTGAATACCGGAGGGAGAGGGGCGGACCTGATCTCCACAGTGAAAGGAGAGATCGCAGCCAAGTGATGAGGAGTTACAGCCTTTTCAGTTCCCATCTTAGTTATCAGCTTCCTGAGATTCTCTATTTTGAGATTCCCTACTTTGGCATCCTCTCAATCCCAATTACTAGCATGTTGGGAGAGTGCCTTTTTGTGAGAGCTAGATTCCTCCTGATCATATTTGCGATCATGCTTCTTGTGATACTTGGGAGGAGGCTTCTTATGGTACTTGGAAGGAGGCTTCCCTGAGGGGCCGCGACGAGGGGACTACTCCCCCTCCTTATGTAGGGAGGAGGGTCGTTCGTGAGCTGCATTCGGGGTTCATTTCTCGTCTTAGATCTTTTTTAACTTGAGCCTTAGGTCATGTTGGGATAATTGTTTTCCCATTCGATCATAGACATTGGTTGCCATCAACTCGGAGGGGAGACCCACCTACCGTGGTTCCAACTTGAGTCTCAAGTCATGCTGGCATAGCTGCTTTCCCAGCCGATCGAAGACACTAGTAGTTACCAATTCAGAGGAACCAGGCTCGTGTTGCGATCCCTTTTTCTGTTTTGGGATCCTATTCATATGTTTCTACCCAGTCCTCTTGGGTTTCTTCGGTAGCATCTTCGTCAAAGTCGCTTAGTAACTTTTTTGAAGTAGTGTTCAGATTTTTCCTCTTTTTCCTTTTAACATTGCGAGATTCTCCCTTCTACTATTCTACCTTGTTTATCCTGTCATTGAAAGCTATCATGCGATCCCCAAGGGTTTTGAGGTAATCCATGACCTCCTTATTAGCCCCATGTCCGGTAGGGGTAGTTGTTACCTTGCTGGCGTCCCCCTCCTGATTGATGGGGGTTTCCCTACTCGTGTGATCTCCTGGTTTATCACCGGGTTTATTCACTCCGTTTTTATTCGAACGAGTCATCCTTCTCCCTTAACGGAAGAATTTGGTTAATAGTATTTTGGAGGTTTGCTGGATTAACGGAGCAAAATACGGCGATTCCCCGAAGAACGCGAAGAAAACGGGACGAAAGTTGATGAATTTTGTAGTTGATCTTGTTAGTTGATTCGAACAATACCAGAGAAAAAGTGTTTATTCTATCTTGCATCAAACTGTCCAATTCTCCTGAACAAGAGGCCTACGTACCCTTTTATAGGGGTTCAAGCCACACATAGTTCTTGGTCAACAAATTATCTAGATGGGCTAGGGTTTTGTATGATCCATTAAGGCCCAAGTCATGATGACTGTGGAGACCGTGAGTAAGCCCATTACTGACCATGGCCCAAGCATATGTACGTAGCTGTGAGAGGCTGTCATGGAGTTAGGGTAAAGTAATTTATATGATGATGAGAGACCCCGTATGGAACTTGCATGCAACCCCTTAGAGTCTGGCTATGCGATGCAAGCCCAAGGATAGTACATGCGGTTGCTGATAGCCTGACCATGCATTATAACGATGCCTACCTATTCGACCCCTTGAGGCCTGACCATAGGCCTTTAAATTGTAAAGAGAATTGGCAATATTCAAACGAAGCGATCCCAAAGGTAGGATCGCATATGACCTTCTTCCTGAGTAGCTATGACTGATAATGATACAAAACCCTTGCTGATGCATGAATGTAGCAAACTAACGACAACTGCGATCCCATAGTCGGGGATCACATACGACCTCGTTGATAATAGCGCGAAGTGTAACATATGAAGTGTTTCTGTGATTGCGGAACTCATTTCTCTGTGATTGAAGCGTGTAACATAACCTAATTTCAAGAAATGAGCTTTCAGTAGCCCGTTGGGCCTGCTTAGGGGCCATGTCCATTTTTGAGCATAACATACATCATCTGTAACAACCACACGCAATAAACCTGCATATTTTAGGATAATCGCAAAACGTGAATGGTCGCGGGATGAAATTTTAGATACCTCTATTTTACGATTTGGTGGCGGATACATATCTTAAAAATCACAAAAGTCAAACCGCAACTGGCACCACATTAATATCTTATTTTACTTAATATATACATAATTATATATATCTTATTAGAATTTTATGTATATTTAAATATTTAAACTATGTATATAACAATTTTGTCGATTTGTAATCAAGAGTCATAATTTAACATATTAAATTGTATTTTCTTTGTCCCATCTATTTATTTACATTTTCCTTTTTTGGATGTCTAACTCAATTCTTTATATTTCAAAAAATTTGAAAATTTTGAAAATTTTGTAATATTAAAATTAACCGCATCCAATATTTTCCTTCACTATACTCACTTTATATAATAAATATTGACTGATTCCACCAATTTACTCACTTTTCTTACTTTTTGCCACTGATTTACACTTTTTGTTAACCTACATGCCCGACCCAAATATGAAAAATTGGATGAGACAAAGGGAGTATTTAATTAGCTCATGGTCCCAAGGCTCCTGATCAAGGTCAAGTAAACTATATGTATATTGCTTGATGTATTGTATTTCTTACAACCACATTAGTGGTTGAACTGCCAATTCACCAATTATAAAGGTTAATGTGGTTGAACTGCCAATACACCAATTATACGGGTCGATATGATTGTTTCTTTTGCTAATGGAATAACTACAGATGAAGATGTCGGAAAATTGCAAGTTGCTGTTTGGTTCAATTTTTACCCTTCAATTGCACCAAATCAAACCACGTACACCCCTAATAATCACAACTATTTCATCTCAAATAAATACGATTTGATATAATAGCTATCCTTATCATTGCTCAATAACATCTACATTCATAAATGTGTAAAATTAGGTGTAATTAAAAGGATATACAAAAATTAAAATCACAAACATTTCAACTTCGAAATCAACATAGAAAAGTATATGCATATGTACATATATAGATAAATATACCAACGCAGTGAGATAATGGGTGAAGATGTGAGATGTCTCCAAGCGAGCTACAATTGCCCATTAGTCATAACTAGCTTTATAACCCGTGCGAGGCACGTGTTTATTCTAAAATATTTTATAATTTGTCATTAATTCCGGTATATTTGTTTGTGGTATATTCATATTGATGGTTTGATTACCGAAATATTTGAAAATTTAAGTTAGCAATAGTTATTGTAAAATTAATATATCGCTTTTTTATTGAATTTTATTCCTTTAATCGGAAGTTCGTGTGATACACGTATATGATTTGGATGTGAATAGTTTGCTGTCGATTTTCGAGTAAGTAAGTATTTTGATCTTTCTTTACTGCATAATTTGTTCTTTAAAAAAACTTGATATGATTTTGTATACATATTCTTAATTAGTGTTGATGGTTTGGTGACTGAGATATTTGAAAATTTTAAGTAAGCAATACTTGTTTGTAAAGTTAATATTCCTCTTTTTTATTGTATTGTATTCGTTAAATTAGAAGTTCGTGTTAGATATGTCTATGATTTGGATGTGAATAAGTTGTTGTTGATTTTCGAGTAAGTAAGTATTTGATGTTTCTTTACTGCATAATTTATTTTTAAAAAACTCGATATGATTTTACTTACATATTCTGAATTGGTTAACAATGAATAACTCTCTCGCAAATCAATTCGACCACAATGAAGATAACATGAAACTATGTCCCATTACCAACCATTCGATATCATAAATTTATGTTATGTATATTTATTCCAATATCATTAATATTTTTAAATTATATTTTATTACTTTTTAAATAATATATTTCATTTAAAATATCATGTATGTAAACAATAAGTATTAATTACAAAACTGTTAATATACTTTAATGAAGATTTTTAATTAATGTGCAGATATATTAATATGTAATAATAGTAAAGAATTAATATGAAATAATAAAGGAAGAGGTAATAATTGAAGGGTTTCAGGCATGAAAACGCAACGGAAAAACGCGTAAAACAGAAAAATTAACGAAACCCTCCGCAGGATCCATGCGAAAAACGATATTTAATTCGTGAATAGAATCGTTTACCTTTTGAAGCTTTACGAACGACTGACTAATGGAGGTCCTTTGATATGATCACCACGTGTCCCGCCTTGCGATACACGTCTCTAATCAGTCCACACGAACGCCCGATCGTCCAACGATCACCAGAGTTGGTACTAGCCAAGAACTGCCCTCGGAACTCTCTCTCTCTCTATATATAGCCTCTCTTTGATTTAGAGCTGCTAGGGTTTTTAGAAAAAACGTTTTTTTCAATTAACCCTAAAATAATACATCATAATGTATTTATATGGAGAGAATTTTGGGCCTATACCTAATCTGATTGGGCTTCCAAAACCCAATCTGATTATTAGTAGTATTATTTATTATATTCGAATTATTATATAATTAATCAAGTCCTACTTAAATAATCCAATAATTCAATAATAATAATAATTCAATTAAATTCGAAATTTAATTAAAGCTCTGTTTAAAACGTTCTTTAATTATGTGTAACCCTTTAGGTTATTATTACGTTGGCAATAATTTTAATATCTCATAATAAAATTATAAACAATGAGCGGCATATAGTAATACATCATTGCTACCCAAGTAATAATAATAATTGGTGATCCAATTAAACCTTTAATGAATAATGTTCCATGTAAATATAATCCTTTTAACCTTATATTATAGATTAAACTCGAGGCATGGTTTATGTCATCCTCTTCAACATTTAATCCCGGTTTACTTGATTGATGAGTAGACTATTAAACAACTCACAATTTGAGCATGGCCATGCATTTCATAGTCTCACTCAATCAAGAGGCCAATAATATCACTCCTAAAATAGGAGGGTTAAATCCTATATCTATCATTCATATTTCTCATATGATTCATAATATACCCAATGTCCACCTTTATCATTACCCGGTCAAAGGTAACTTTGAGTAGAATCAAAGTATATTAATTCTCATATAGAAATATAATGATTTCAAGTCTAAGGATCATTACACCATTATCATTGTGAGAATTGCTTATGACACTTAATAACATTTACCATGAAGAATTCACATGGTGGGTCTATCCAGTGCCATGTTCTGCTAATCATGCACTTATGTCTTTGACTTTAGTATCACCATACTTATGACCAATGAGATGTGGTCATCAGTCAACAAACATACTAGTCTTAATGCATTATTATTGTCCTCAAATAATAATACTCGACTAGGGATCTTTTAGGATTATAAACACTACTCATATAATCTCATTTCTAAGTCACATACTTAGAGATATAGAATTCATGCTTATATTCCAAGGACATTTATTATTCTAATATTTATATCGTAGTTAATAAAGACATAATAAATAATTGAAAGAAAATCCATAGAACATATTTATTAATAATCAAAATGTCTTCCCTAAGAACATTATAGTATTGTCTCTAGGGCACAAACACTAACAATCTCCCACTTGCACTAGATCCAATCACCCATGTATCTAATACCCATGGAACTAGTGTGACCTTCGTGGTTCTGCTGCGACAAAGCCTTATTCAGTGGGTCTGCAACGTTATCATTAGTATGCACTTTACATATATGTATATCTCCCCTCCTTGTAATCTCTCGAAGTAGATGATATCGTCTAAGTATATGCTTTGCTCGGGAATGGGACCTTGGTTCCTTAGCCTGCGCAATAGCTCCATTGTTATCGCAATAAAGATCAACTGGATCTGTGATCGATGGAACTACTCCAAGTCCCTCAATAAATTTCCGAAGCCAAACAGCCTCTTTGGCCGCTTCACTGGCAGCAATATACTCAGCTTCCATTTTAGAATCAGCTACTGTCTCCTGCTTCAAACTCTTCCAGCTTACAGCACCTCCATTTAGACAAAACACAAACCCAGATTGAGACACAGTATCGTCTCTGTCTGTTTGGAAACTAGCATCAGTGTAACCTCTTACAACTAGTTTCTCATCTCCTCCATATACCAAGAATGAATCTTTAGTTCTCTTGAGGTACTTAAGAATATTCTTGACTGCCGTCCAGTGACCTTCACCTGGATTAGACTAGTATCTGCTCGTCATGCTCAAAGCATACGAAACATCAGGTCGAGTACATATCATTGCATACATTATTGAACCAATTGCAGAAGCATATGGTACCTTTTTCATACGGTCCTTGTCATGTAATGATTTAGGACAGTTTTCTTTTGAGATCACTATCCCATGAGACACAGGGACAAATCCCCTCTTTGCCTCTTGCATCCCAAAACGATGCAATACTTTGTCAATGTATGTACTCTGACTTAAGCCGATTAATCTTCTAGATCTATCTCTATAGATCTTGATCCCTAATATATAGGTAACATCGCCTAAGTCTTTCATTGAGAAACTTTTTCTCAACCAAGTCTTAACAGCCTGAAGAGAAGGTATGTCATTCCCTATTAGTAATATATCATCAACATATAATACTAGGAATGCCACTTTACTCCCACTAACCTTCTTGTAAACACAAGGCTCATCTTCATTTTGAATAAAGCCAAACTCTTTGACTGTTATATCAAAACTAATGTTCCAACTCCTTGAGGCCTGCTTCAATCCATAAATAGATCGTAGTAGCTTACAGACCATTCTAGCAAATCTCGGATCGACAAAACCTTCTGGTTGTATCATATACACATCCTCTTCTAAGCTCCCATTTAAGAAAGCGGTTTTGACATCCATTTGCCAGATTTCATAGTCATAGTAAGCTGCTATCGCAAGCAAAATCCTGATGGACTTGACCATAGCTACTGGTGAGAAAGTTTCATCATAGTCAATACCATGAATTTGTTTAAAACCTTTCGCCACTAGTCTTGCTTTGTAGGTCGTTACAATACCATCCATGTCTGTTTTCTTCTTGAAAACCCATTTGCACCCAATAGGTTTTACCCCTTCAGGTGGTTCACCCAAAGTCCATACTTTGTTTTCATACATGGAATCCATCTCAGATTTCATAGCTTCCAGCCATCTCTCAGAATCTGGACTATTCATAGCATCCTGATAGGTAAGAGGCTCATCTTCATCCATAAGCATTACATCGCCAGTCTGAGTTAAGAGAAATCCATAATATCTCTCAGGCTCGTGGCGAATCCTACCAGTTCTACGAACAACCTGTGTTTCTTGAGCAGTAACATTTTCATGTACTTCGTGCTCATGTTCCAACTCTGGTTCAATGTCATTCTGTGGTTCTCGAACTTCATCGAGATCTATCATACTCCCACTGTTTTTCTTAGAGAACAGTTCTCTTTCAAGAAATACAGCAGTTCGAGCAACAAACACTTTGCTCTCGGTACGATTATAGAAATAATACCCTTTAGTTTATTTTGGGTATCCCACAAAATTACATTTGTCTGATTTCAGTCCTAGCTTGTCAGTGACTAAACATTTCACAAACGCTTCGCATCCCCATACTTTCAAAAAGGATATGCTATGACGTTTCTCAGTCCATATCTCATATGGTGTAGTTTGAACCGATTTAGTAGGAACTCGGTTAAGTGTGTGTGCAGCCGTTTCTAGAGCATAACCCCAGAAACTAATTGGAAGATCCGCTAGACTCATCATCGATCACACCATGTCCAACAAGGTACGATTTCTCCTTTCAGATACACCATTCCACTGTGGTGTTCCAGGAGGTGTGAGTTATGATACAATACCACACTCCTTTAAGAAATTCTTAAATTCTAAGCTTAGGTACTCACCTCCACGATCAGATCGTAGAGTTTTAATACTTCCGCCTATTTGCTTTTCCACTTCTGCCTTGTACTCTTTGAATTTTTCAAATGATTCGGATTTGTTCTTCAAAAGATACACATATCCGTATATACTAAAATCACTAGTAAAGGTTATGAAGTAGTAAAAGCCACCTCTTGCCATCGTACGCATTGGACCACATACATCACTATGTATGAGTTCTAATCGTTCGGTGGCCCTCTCACCAATTCCGGTAAAAGGAGCTTTAGTCATTTTTCCAATGAGACAAGGTTCACATTCTTCGTATGATTCAAAATCAAACTTATCCAAGTATCCATCCTTATGTAACTTGGAAATGCGTTTCTCATTTATATGGCCTAAACGACAATGCCAAAGTTATGTTTGATTTGAGTCATTAGCCTTAATACGTTTATTATTTACATTATAGACAGGAATATCAAGATCAAGAACATATAAACCATTAAATAAACGTGCAACCCCATAGGTAACATTATTCAAACCAAAGGAACAACTATTGTTCTGAATTGTAAAGGAAAAACCTTTCTTGTCCAAACAAGAAACAGAAATAATGTTTCTGAAAATCGCAGGCACATAAAAACAGTTTTCAAGTTCTAAAATAAGCCCAGTGGGCAACAATAAATTATAAGTCCCTACAGCCAAAGCAGCAACCTTTGCTCCATTGCCAACACGTAGGTCGACTTCTCCTTTCGCCAAAGTCCTACTCCTTCGCAGTTCCTGCACATTTATACAAATGTGAGAACCACATCCAGTATCCAATACCCATGATGTAGAAGTAGACAAATTGACTTCTATAACATACATACCTGAATCAGAAATCTTCACACACTTCATACCCTTCAGGTTATGATCCTCCAAATAAGCTTGACAATTACGCTTCCAATGACCCAACTTCTTGCAAAAGTGACATATATCACCCTTTGCAGCAGCTTTTGCAACACCTCCAGTAGGATTCAAAGCCTTTTTGAAAGCAGGCTTCGGATTAGCAGATTTAGATCCAATCTTCTTCTTGCCTTTCCATTTCCCCTTTCCTTTGGCATTCCCTTTATTCACCATCATTATGGGAGCAGGGTTAGCCTTTGACATATTGGTCTCAGCAGTCCTCAATAATGCCAATAGTTCGGTAGGTGTTTTGTCTATCTCACTCATAATATAGTTTATAACAAATTGAGTGTAGTTGTTGTTCAAAGACTGCAAGATCAAATCTGCTTGGTGTTCCGGTAAAACCGGGAAACCCAAATTCTCAAGGGTTTCCATATACCCTATCATCTTTAGAACATGCGGTCCAACCGGGTCACGATCTCCCTGTTTGCATGCATACAACGCTTTGCTTACATCAAACCTCTCTTGACGAGCTTGACCCTCAAACATCCTTTTGAGGTGCTCAATCATGTCATAAGCGTCCATACGCTCATGTTGTTTCTGAAGCTCAGGACTCATAGTCGCTAGCATCAAACAACAGACATCCGTAGAATCATCAAGATGCTTCTGATAAGCATTTTGTTGAGCCTCGGTTGCTTCAGCAGCAAGAGGTCCAGGGTGAGGAATATCAAGGACATAAAGCTTTCGCTCCTGCCTGAGGACAATCCTCAAATTCCTTTTCCAATCAAGGAAGTTGGTTCCTGTCAGCTTTTCCTTCTCAAGGACTGATCGCACAGAGAAATTGTTTGAGTTTGCCATTTAGATATCTACAATGTTAAAATGCATAAAATAAGTTAGTTGCAGATTTATTAAATTATGTTCAAGTGATTATCCATATATATTCACAATATATATCTCTCACTATTTTTATCAAATCAATAGCCCTAACTATTAATTCGGAAGGCATTACTCTAAATCCTTCTAGTGAGTCAAGATCCATATTTCGTCATGCTTAAGGTCAGCTTTGGCTTTACTCCCAAAACATGATTTATTTAGGTAGACAACTCTTGTCAATTATATCATATATAACTCTTGGAAAGTCTGGTAGAACAACATTTGTCCACATTTATCCAATAAATCATACCAAACTCCATGCCTCTAAGTTCACAATCCTATTGTGGTAACTTAGTTAAGTCTAACCCGATGGTCTAACAGTTAAGTATCACATTTACTTCATCGCGCCTTACCACGATAGATTGTAGTGCTTCGCTTTGGCGAACCCACTCTTTCTCGATCTAGGTCTTGACGAGTGTTACCCATTGGAAGGCATCTAAGTAACTTAATATTTTAAATTTAGGGATTTTATTATTAAAACGACCATGATCCCATCATCAAGAGATTCCCAATTTTTCCTTGAACTAAGTACTTCAATTCAAAATTCATCAATGGTTTGATTTCCAGTCCAACGGAGGAGTCACAGTGGCCTCACTTAAAACCTGCCTTTCTTACAAGCGCTGCTTGTATTTTTTGTCAAAATCGCCCCATATCAAAAAATCGAAAATTCATACTTATTTTCGTGTTTCATAAACACAGGAATCTCATGTTCGTTTTGTTCAATTTTAAAATCTTTAATCGTTACAGATTTTATCTTGTTTAGCAGGCATGGCATGGGTGATGTATCTAATACATACATGTTTAATCTAATTAAAACATGCATCAATATAGCTACGCATACATACCATCATCACATGCATCATATATGTAAAGTGCGTAAAGTAAACGTGCTTGGTTATGGCCCAATCCTATGCGATTTTTCCAAGATAAGGAAAAATCAAGGTCAATCTATGGTGGTATCAAATACAACATAATAAATTACACATGTCTTCATGCTTCCTTGTAATGTCTCCTTTGATCGCATCCTTGGCATGCCTCCATGTCTTCATATCATTAATTACATAATATGAAAAGCTAATCTAATAAACTTACAAGAGAAACTCGAGTTACATTCGAGATTTATCATTACAAGAATGAACGACATGCAAGTCGTATTTAAAACCAAAACCATAATAAAAAACCACTAACATATGGGTCTTAGGGCCATAACCATACACCATGCTCAATTAACAGTTAAGAACATCTCATATTGCATCAACATATCACACCATATCATATTTTTCATGATCCAATCACAAAATCAAATAATGTGTAAATCAGAAAATTAAAATCAGAATTATGAAAACAATAAATCGCTGTTTACAGACAGTAAACGACGTCAAATGCCTTACAGATGAACGAGTGACTTTGTCAGTATTGTTCAGACGCCCGTTTCCCTTTCCGAAAAGGTATTTTCGGCGAAATTCGGAGACAGTATGCAAATTTCACCAAATCTGCGCAGCCAATCAGAAATCGTATCGAATACGATTCTCATAACAATAACAAAAAATATATCATGTATATATCAGTATACATACAGATTATATGATCATCATATGATCATCTCAATCATCATTATTATACAATTTATGTATATACATCAATACAATATTCATGTTTTCATAAAAACAACGCATCAATCATGATAGTCGCAAACATGATTTTATCATCAAAACAGTAAACATATAAATGAATTAAAATCTTTTCGCAAGTAGCTCTGATGCCATTGAAGGGTTTCGGGCATGAAAACGCAACGGAAAAACGCGTAAAACAGAAAAATTAACGAAACCCTCTGCAGGATCCATGCGAAAAACGATATTTAATTCGTGAATAGAATCGTTTACCTTTTTAAGCTTTACGAACGGCTGACTAATGGAGGTCCTTTGATATGATCACCACGTGTCCC
Organism: Heracleum sosnowskyi; assembly: GCA_030848705.1. Lineage (NCBI taxonomy): Eukaryota > Viridiplantae > Streptophyta > Magnoliopsida > Apiales > Apiaceae > Heracleum > Heracleum sosnowskyi. Next base: position 9,244,959 of record CM061245.1, read on the forward strand.
GCCTTGCGATACACGTCTATAATCAGTCCACACGAACGCCCGATCGTCCAACGATCACCGGAGTTGGTACTAGCCAAGAACTGCCCTCGGAACTCTCTCTCTCTCTCTCTAGCCTCTCTTTGATTTAGAGCTGCTAGGGTTTTTAGAAAAAACGTTTTTTTCAATTAACCCTAAAATGATACATCATAATGTATTTATATGGAGAGAATTCTGGGCCTATACCTAATCTGATTGGGCTTCCAAAACCCAATCTGATTATTAGTAGTATTATTTATTATATTCGAATTATTATATAATTAATCAAGTCCTACTTAATTAATCCAATAATTCAATAATAATAATAATTCAATTAAATTTGAAATTTAATTAAAGCTCCGTTTAAAACGTTCTTTATGTGTAACCCTTTAGGTTATTATTACGTTGGCAATAATTTTAATATCTCATAATCAAATTATAAACAATGAGCGGCATCTAGTAATACATCATTGCTACCCAAGTAATAATAATAATTGGTGATCCAATTAAACCTTTAATGAATAATGTTCCATGTAATATAATCCTTTTAACCTTATATTATATATTAAACTCGAGGCATGGTTTATGTCATCCTCTTCAACATTTAATCCCGGTTTACTTGATCGATGAGTAGACTATTAAACAAATCACAATTTGAGCATGGCCATGCATTTCATAGTCTCACTCAATCAAGAGGCCAATAATATCACTCCTAAAATAGGAGGGTTAAATCCAATATCTATCATTCATATTTCTCATATGATTCATAATATACCCAATGTCCACCTTTATCATTACCCGGTCAAAGGTAACTTTGAGTAGAATCAAAGTATATTAATTCTCATATAGAAATATAATGATTTCAAGTCTAAGGATCATTACACCATTATCATTGTGAGAATTGCTTATGACACTTAATAACATTTACCATGAAGAATTCACACGGTGGGTCTATCCAGTGCCATGTTCTGCTAATCATGCACTTATGTCTTCGACTTTAGTATCACCATACTTATGACCAATGAGATGTGGTCATCAGTCAACAAACATACTAGTCTTAATGCATTATTATTGTCCTCAAATAATAATACTCGACTAGGGATCTTTTAGGATTATAAACACTACTCATATAATCTCATTTCTAAGTCACATACTTAGAGATATAGAATTCATGCTTATATTCCAAGGACATTTATTATTCTAATATTTATATCGCAGTTAATAAAGACATAATAAATAATTGAAAGAAATCCATAGAACATATTTATTAATAATCAAAATGTCTTCCCTAAGAACATTATAGTATTGTCTCTAGGGCACAAGCACTAACAATAATGTCATCCTATGATTTAAAGGGTATAATCGTAATTTCACTTTGATTTTTTTGTCTCACCCAACCCCCTAGTTGCTCTATTATATATGTAATAGATTGCCCATTCAACTAAGATGGGTCGCTCATTAGTCATAATTAATTTTTACTTTTTACTCGATGCAAATTTGTAATCGTCTTTTGTAACTTTTTTTATTTTTTTATTTTTTTCAATTTTTATATTAGTTATTTTCTAATATTTCTGTTTTTATTTATATCCTGTTAAGCAGTACCCGTTTTTTTTCTTTTACCAACCAATATGAGTACGTATGTCTTAAAGATGAGTTGAGAAAGAAACAATTAGATCACATAAATTTACTGTTTAAGTACTTAGCCAGTAATACATCATATTTATATTGACATTTAGTATGCAGTAACTTAAAATTGACATTAAAACTCTAAGTATATAAGGGGTGAGACTTTCTTAAAATTTTATTTCTAAGAATTATTAACAATGACTTTTACAAAGTTCATCGTTGTATTTCTGATTCTCCTTCCTTTCATTGCTGCAACGTCCAATCCAGAGAGCCCAACGTCAAGCAGTGTCATTGGTAAAAATTTCGTATTGTACCATTAATAAATAATGTTTTTCGTTAAAATTTTTTCATGATAACTAACTTATAATATTATCTATATCGAATATATTATATTTAATTTAACTGAAGAAGTTATGTTATTTTTCTTCTACAGATGCCATACCAAGTAATTGTAATCGACCATGTGATTTATTATATACGTCCGGTGACTGCAACAGAGACTGCATAATACAGCGAAAGCAAAAAGGTGGTTCTTGTCAATTGTACAACAACGTGTTATATTGTTGTTGTACATACTGAATTACATTAAGTTATATTATCCACTTTTAATTTAATTATATGAATAAAATAATAAAATTAGTTATTTATGTCATCTTAATTAAAGTTCTTTTCGTAGATTATCAAATCATCTATGTCAACTAACATGGTTCGATATTTACATCACTGCAAAAAACATGGTTATTTGCAACAAATTTTTATACCGAATCCAATGTAGATGGTCTTAAGCTATGCTAAATGGTCAAATTATGACGAGAAAATACAAAATTTTATTATTTTGGCATACTGAGAAATTAATTCATACATACCAATATAAACAAGTCATATATATATATATATATATATATATATATATATATATATATATATATATATATATATATATATATATATATATATATATAATACAATTACATGTGGAACAAAAGAGACCAAGAAATGTCCAAGACACATCAATTATCTTTAGACACCCCTAAGGCTAGGCGAAGCAGAGTCAAGAACGACAAATCTCTTCATGATATACAAATCCATTTTGCAAGTTCGTTATTACGGGTAGTTCCTACAAAGGTTACGAACTAATGATATATACAATACTTGAATTTTCGGATGCTACATAGTTTATTCTCATAAGGAGACTAGCTACGAGCATAATAGGAGCATCCATGGACAAAAGACACAGATTTCGAAGCATCAACAATATTATTTGGACAGGGTGGCTGATAATCATGTTCATCACCACATCCCATGGTCGAATCACACTCATCTACAACCAAGGTCTCCACACTCCGACCATTAGCACTTATATTAATTTTGTAATCATAAGTCTTCATTATACCATCCAGTAATCCAGGTTAATCCAGGGTGCTGCTCAGATTCCTATTCCAATCAATGATGAAATAATGACTGTGGAGCAGGCTGTTGGTACTTATATTGCTTGGCCGAGAAATCTCACTCGGGAAGTCAAGACAAGCAGTGCTCCAGTCAAAGGAACTGTGAAGGTTAAGTTTACCATTTATATTTTTGTTACTTTGTCGCGATTTGGATTCTCAATTTTCTTTTTAATTTGGGCGTGATTTGGATTCTCAATTTTCTTGTTACTTTTTCCTTTTAGGGAGGCAAGAAAAATGGCGGAAAGAAGTTAAAGAAGCTCAAAGACTGTGTCTCGGAACCAGATTATGTGGTTACAATGGGTGCTGATTACCCTCCTTCTTTGAAGCGTTTGTGGCTTTGGGCAAGCGATGCCTTGAAGGATGGTCGTACATGTTCTTTTCAATTATGCCAAGAAGCTTTTGGAAATACAAATAAGCAGGTTTTATTTTCATCAGATGTGCATGCTTTGTGTTTTGGAGGTGAAATATCAGGGTCGGTCATTTGCTTGTTTATTAACTAAGTTTCAAACTTTAAATGTTTAATTTTGTTCACTTTGTCAATAATTCATTAAGGAAGTTTAAGAAATTTAATAATATTTCTTTACGTTTTGTATTCAGTGTCTTGCATGAAATTTTGAGAAAGCACAAGATGACCGACATGATATCATTTGTTGATCCTGTCATGATTGGTGCCCTTGGTTGTGGTACTCCAGTGGAGAGGTCGCGTGTCGTTTCTAACAGATTTAAGAATGCTAAGCCTGGTCAACTTTTTCTGTTGCCATATAACCATATGTAAGTGCTTGTTTTTTCAATTTTTGTCCTTCGATATTATTAATATCTCTTTGAGTTTAAGCTGAAGAGTAGATTGATTGTGTATACTTGTTAAATTTGAGAAATTAATTCATCTAGGATAGTTGTGTAGTTCATGCGCAAATATAGCATTTTATAAAATTAAGTTGTAATATGTCATGTTAGATCAGAATTCATTGATCGTCAGGAGCTAGACTCAACTGATCAGGATTGCTGACGTCATCAGTATTGCATGGTCGTCAGGATCAGAATGCATATCAGGACTGGGATCAGGATTGATCATCAGGACTGGAAGCTGATCAGGATTCCTACTTCGAGTTATATTTGGAGTCTAGTTAAACATGGAAGTTTATTCTGTCGGTTCCTGGTTTGTAGAATGTAGCTATCAATTATGGATAGGTTTCAATCTTTGTAATTGATTAGGACTTATCATTGATAGAGAAGTTGTGTAGTATATAAACACAGTTTAGGTTTCGATTTATGTACGAGAACATAATCGATCATACACTTGAGGATTTGTGAGTCAAGTTAGAAGCTCTCAAGAACATAGAATTTCTTGAGAGAGTTTTTGTAAGCTAGCAGCTCTCAAGAACATCAGAATTTCTTGAGAGAGTTTGTAACAGTTTTATATCAGATTTAATAAAGTTGTTATCTTTCTTTCATATTTGTGATATATACATTAAGAAGTCGATTATCTTATACTATTGTATTCAACCCCCCTTCTACAATAGATTATTACTGGGCAACAATTGGTATCAGAGCAAACTGATTTAATTCTGAATCAGATACGATCTAAAGATGTCGACAACCAAGTATGAAAGCATGAAGATTCCCATCTTGAAGAAATCAGAATATCCAACATGGAGGGTAAAGATGCTGATGTACCTGGAGGCTATGGATCCTGACTATTTGGACAGGATTCGTGATGGACCATATATTCCTACAAGGATTGTAGAACGAATAGATACAGTACCTGAACATTATGTGGTCAAGGCGAAAAGTGAATGGACTCCAGAAGAAAAAGCTCATGTACTCAGGGAACCAAAGATAAAGAATATCTTGCACAGTAGTCTTGATGCTGTCATGTCAAATAGAGTGATTGAATGCAAGTCTTCAAAAGAAATCTGGGATACATTGGAAACTCAGTGCCAGGGATCTGCATCTGTCAAGAAAAACAGAAGGGCTCTTTTGATTCAAGAATATGAACAATTTGATGCAAGACCTGATGAGAGCCTAACTGATCTATATGATAGATTTCTGACACTATTGAACAGTTTATCTTTAGTTGACAAGGAATATGAAACTGAAGATTCAAACACCTAGTTTCTAAGAGCTTTACCTGAAGAATGGGACACTCAGACCTCGATCATTAGACATCAGTATGATCTGAACACTGTGTCTCTTGATGAAGTCTATGGGATACTGAGAACTCATGATCTTGAAGTTCAACAAAGAAAGAACAAGAAAAGCAGCAAGGCAAAATCAATTGCTTTGAAAGCAGAGGCTAAATCAAAAGGAAAAACTATGGAGGTCTCTAGAAGTAAAACAAGAATAGTTGAGTCAGATCCTGATGACTCCTCATCAGATACTGATGGCAATCCTGATGCCAATACTGATGATGATTCTTCTGACTCAGACATGGAAGAGATGGTTGCTATGATTGTCAGAGACTTCAGAAGGATGAAGTTCAGGAAGAATAGAAGACAAGGCAACTTTCAGAAAAATGCTTTCAATCCAAACAAAGATAAGTATATCAAAAAGGACAGCAAGAGTAGCAAATTTGACAAGTCAAAGGTTAGATGCTACAAGTGCAATGGTATAGGTCACTTTGCTTCTGAGTGCAAGAAGACAAAGGCACTTATCACATCAAGCAAGGATTGGATGGACTCTTCCTCAGAATCTGATACTGAGGTAGTCAACTATGCTCTAATGGCCAGTGCTGATGTAACTGCTGCTCATGATGATAAGGTACTAAATACTATCTTTGATAATGATACTGATAATGCTTCTGAGTTAAGACGTTTTCTAAAGTCATTACATATTAGCTTTAGAAGTCAAACTACTGAAAATACTAGGATCTTATCTGAGATGTCTGAACTTAGAAAAAGGAATGATATACTAGAAGCTGAATTTTCTCGTATGCAAGAAGTACAAAAAGAATGTGATAATGCTAATCACATGTATTTAGAGATGAAATCCAAATGTACTGCTCTTGAAAAGGAACTTGAATATGCTAATGAGAAAATCAGAACCTGGACATACTCTGGTAGAAAATTTATGAGATTAATACCTCTAAGAATTGGAAAGAGTGTCTAGGATATAAGTCAGATGAGGATAAGAAATTGAAAGAGAAAATTGTCATTGATGAGACAGTCAGTCCAAAGACCTATAGACATGTTATAGATGCAACCAAATCTAAGATTACTCCTGTTAATTTTGTTTTTGGTAAGGATTCCAATTCTACTTTTGAAAAGGGATCTACTTCTACTCAAGGCATTAAAATCTTAAAGTCTAAACCTGTCATGAATAAAGTCACTAAGAATGTAGGTCTATTGTCTCAGAAACAGCTTAAGGATAAAATCTGTATGGTGACAGATAAGAAACAGGAAGCTACTGTTAAGAGAAACAGGAATGGTAAAGTTGGGATCAATAAAGAGAATGGTTATAAATATATCCCAAATGCACCTAGAAAGTGTTGTTTTAACTGTGGTAACTCTAATCATCTTGCTATTGATTGTAAGAAGAGTAAGAAGAAGATTGCTGATATTTCTAAGTCTGATGTTAGGAATAGATCAGTATTTTATAAACCGCAGAAGTCCTGTTTTCATTGTGGTAGTATATGGCATTCTATTTATACTTGTAAAGATTATCATGATTTGTACTATAACTTCTATGATCCATTGCCTAAGTTAGATAGGAGTACAAAGTCTGATACAGTTGATAATGTCATTGTGAAGCATGCTTTTGTTAATACTGATACTGACAAAGCAAATCCTGATGGAGTAAATCTTGTCAGGACTGCTAAGGTCAGAAAGTCTTCTGCTGTGAATGTTAATAAAATGCATAACAAAGGGACCCAACAAGTGTGGGTTCCTAAACATTCTAATTAGTGTTCTGGAATTCTGATGCAGGGTAAAAAGAAAAATGTGTTAGTCATGGATAGCGGATGTTCTGTGCATATGACTGGAAACAAAGCCCTGTTATCAGAATATGAGGAAAAAGCTGGCCCAACTGTGTCTTATGGAGATGGCAACATTGGACAAACTTTGGGATATGGCAATATAATCATTGGGAATGTCATCATTGAAAAAGTAGCTCTAGTGAAAGGACTGAAACACAACTTGTTGAGTATTAGTCAAATCACTGACAGAGGTTATCATGTCAACTTCTATTCCACACATTGTGAAGTAGTCATTAAAGCAACAGGAAAGATAGCACTGACTGGCAACAGGCATGGTAACATATATGAAGCCAACATTCAATCAAATACTGATGTCTCCCCTACCTGTCTGATCAGTAAAGCATCAGTAGATGAAAGTTGGAATTGGCACAAGAAGCTTTCTTATCTCAACTTCAGCAATATCAATGAGTTGGTTAAGAAAGATTTAGTTAGAGGATTGCCAAATGTTCTATATACTCCTGATGGACTCTGTGATGCATGTCAAAAAGCAAAACAGAGAAGGACATCATTCCAGAGTAAATCAGAATCCTCTATTGGAGAACCATATCACATGCTACATCTTGATCTATTTGGTCCAGTCAACATCATGACCATCAGTAAGAAAAGGTACACTCTTGTAATTGTTGATGAATATTCTAGATTCACCTGGGTGTATTTTCTGCACAGAAAAGATGAGACTCCTGAAGTTCTGTTGGATCATGTGAGAATGATTGAGACAACCACAAAGTACAAAGTCAAGATACTGAGAAGTGATAATGGTACTGAATTTAAGAATTCAAAGATGGAAGAGTTCTGCAAATATAAAGGAATTATTCAACAATTCTCTGCTCCTGGCACACCTCGGCAAAATGGAGTAGTTGAAAGGAAAAATAGAACTCTTATTGAAGCTGGCAGAACTATGTTGGAAGAAGCAAGATTACCTACATATTTCTGGGCAGAAGCAGTCAACACAGCATGATATACTCAGAATCTCACATTAATAAACAGACATGGTGTTACTCCTTATCAATCACTCAAGGAAAAGAAACCTAGTCTGAAGCATCTGCATGTGTTTGGCTGTAAATGTTTTGTTCTCAGAACACACCCTGAACAACTAGGGAAATTTGACACAAAGGCTGATGAAGGAATTTTCATAGGCTATCCTGCATCAAGAGCCTTCAGAGTTTTCAATTTGAGAACAAGAACTGTCATGGAGTCAATACATGTATCTTTTGATGATAAGAAGATAACTGGAATCAATGAAGACTCACATGATAGATTGATTTTTGAAAATGAAGCCACCAAGGAACCTGAAGAAAGTGAATCAGAAGCTGTCAATACATCAGATCCTGATGGGTCACCAAATCCTGATGACACACCAGATACTGATGGTACTAATACTGATGATCCAAACAACGGTAATACAAATAGTAATGCTAATGTTGAGGGGGAGCAACAACATACTACTACAAGTTCAGAGTCAACTCAATCATCAGGACAGAATTCTTCAGATACTGATTCAAGTGATGATCCTGATAACTTATCAAGAGGACATAGCAATAATTCAGGGGGAGCTTCAAATCAAGCAAATTCTTCAAATCAAGATAACACCAATCCAGAGGGAGCATCTACTTCAAGAAACAATTTAACACCAGCAAGGAAATGGACTGCAAGTCATACTCCTGATTTGATCATTGGGGATCCTGATGCAGGTGTTCAAACAAGAAGTGCAACTCAGAATGAATGTCTATACAATAACTTTCTATCCAAGGAGGAGCCAAAGAAAGTTGAAGATGCACTTAAAGATGCTGATTGGGTTACTGCAATGCAAGAAGAACTGAATGAATTTGAAAGAAATGAAGTCTGGAAACTGGTACCAAGACCAAAGAATAGATCAATTGTTGGTACAAAATGGATTTTCAAGAACAAGACTGATTCTGATGGAGTGATAATCAGAAATAAAGCTAGACTAGTTGCAAAGGGGTATTCTCAACAAGAGGGAATTGACTATGATGAAACTTTTGCTCCTGTTGCAAGACTAGAAGCCATCAGGATATTTCTTGCTTATGCAGCACATAAGAAATTCATGGTTTTCCAGATGGATGTTAAAAGTGCTTTCTTAAATGGAGAACTGGAGGAAGAAGTCTATGTTGAGCAACCTCCTGGTTTCATTAATCCTAAATATCCAGATCATGTCTACAGATTGGATAAGGCACTTTATGGACTAAAGCAAGCTCCAAGAGCATGGTATGAAACCTTAGTTCTATTCTTACTGGAAAGTGGATTCAAAAGAGGTGCTATTGATAAAACTCTATTTTATTTGAATCATGGCAAGGACTTGTTGTTAGTTCAGATTTATGTTGATGATATCATTTTTGGGTCAACAAACAATAAGCTGTGTGAAAAGTTTTCTAAGCTTATGCAGTCAAGATATCAAATGAGCATGATGGGAGAAATGAGTTACTTTCTTGGTCTTCAAGTTAAACAGACTGATGAAGGGATTTTTATCAATCAGTCTAAATATACAAGGAATTTATTGACAAGGTTTAACATGCAAGATAGTTCTCCTGCTACAACTCCCATAGCTACAGCTACCAAACTTGATCCTGATCAAGGTGCTGAGGTAGATGTAACTCACTACAGAGGAATGATTGGCTCTTTATTGTATCTCACTGCGAGTAGACCAGATATCATGTTTGCAACCTGTCTGTGTGCAAGATTTCAAGCAAAACCTAGAGAACCCCATCTGATTGCAGTCAAAAGAATTTTCAGATATCTCAAAGGCACTTCTTCACTTGGCCTTTGGTATGCAAGGGAATCAGATTTTGGGTTGTGTGGTTATTCAGATGCTGATTTTGCAGGATGCAAAATAGACAGGAAAAGTACTTCAGGAAGCTGTCAGTTTTTGGGTGGAAGACTAGTTTCGTGGTTCAGTAAAAAGCAAAAATCCATTTCCACTTCAACTGCAGAAGCTGAGTACATTGTTGCAGGAAGTTGTTGTGCTCAGATAATGTGGATGAGAAATCAGTTGTTAGATTATGGCCTGTCATACTCAAAAATCCCTATTTATTGTGATAACCAAAGTGCTATTGCAATGACAGGAAATCCAGTTCAGCATTCTCTTACTAAACACATCAGTATTCGATATCACTTCATAAGAGAACAAGTTCTGGAAGGAACAATTGAACTTCACTTTGTTCCTACTGATCAACAACTAGCTGATATATTCACCAAGCCACTACCTGAAGTTACTTTCAATAAATTGGTGAATGAACTTGGAATGATGAATTTTGAGAATTTCTGAGGAAAGCTACAGAGAGGAAATCCTGATAACTGTCAATTCCTGATGGTTATTCAAAAATGTATGTTTTCTTTGATCAAATCCTGATAGGATACAATCCTGACAGGAAGTCAACTGGTCAAATCCTGATGCTCAGATATTGAAGCTGGTATGAAAACCAGAGGTTCTATGCTAATTTGTCATCAACACTTCTGGTAAACTCTGGAAATAAGATTTTTACTTAGTCTTTGATTAAGTTTTCAGTCTTAATTCTCAATCTCAGCAAGAGCCTCCTCCATCTCTTGCCATATGATATCGAGCTCAGCATCAGGTAAGTTTTTCTCTGGAGAGGGTTTGTGTTTTGATAGATATATGATGTTTATGTTTAACAGTTCTATTTTATAGAGAATGTGTGTTAAGGATGCAGGTTATTTTCTCAATATCGAGGTGACTGTTCAGTTTCTCATAATTACTTTGCCTCGGTAATTGGTAAGAATGGTTACATGGGTATTATGCTATTTGTTTTGTAATCATTTTTTTTAAAAAAAACAGCACTTATCAGGATTATCAAAATAAATTTTGTTTTCTTAAATAAAATTTTATTTTACTTCATATTAATTTTTTTTTTCAATCCTGATAAGGCTAACAGTTTCATAGGAAATGCTTTTATTCCTGATGAGGTTAGGTTTTTCTTACATAGGAAAATGCCTACTCGTTATGGTTTAATTTCTAATGCTATGGGGCAAGGCCAATCACACCTTGTTCCTAACCCAAGCATTCATCCTAAACAGTCTAAACAGTAAACTACCACCTCTAATGTCTCTCAAAAGACTTTAGTTGTAAAAGCAAAGAAGTCAGCTAGAACTGATGTATCAGGAAGGCAATCAGGTTCAAAGGATTTTTCCTCTACACCACTCACTAAAAAGAAGTTACAAGGGGGTGTACACGGGGTCCTGGTGAAGAAAGCTGCAAAGGGTGGTGAGGTTGTTTCTGTTAAGAGAAAGTTAGTGCTCAGGGATGAGACTGACTCAGAGGATGATTTACCTATATCCTCTATAATGAATGTGAATAAGGAAGTTGCTGATACTGCTACTGCAGCTGTGGTTCCATTGTCTACACCACAGAAGAAAAGGAAGTTATCAAAAAGCAGGTATCATATTCCTTTAGAAAAGAAGCAGGATACTGATGTACAGGACACTTCTATTCTGAATGAGCAATCAGTTTCTACTGCTCAAGCAAATCCTGATGTTAGTATTCCTGATTCTGCACCAATTCAAGTGGTTAATATTTCAGACTCTCCAGCACAGGACTCTCCAACAAAAAGACATGTTGATATTTCATGGGAGAAGTATGGTGCTGCTGCTTCCAAACTTGGGATAAAACATCCAATGGAAAAACTAAGGAAGGCAGAAGAGTTAGTCTATTAGAGACAGAAGAAACTGAAAGGATCAAGCCCACAAGAACCTGAACCTCAAAGTGGTTCAGCAGCTCCTTGTGATGATCCAGCCACACAAGAACCACTCAATCAAAGTTTGAGTGAAGGCTTAGCTAGTGGAATGGTCCCACAAGAACCATTTTCTCAAAGGGAGAATGCAGACATCGACATTCCAGCTACACAAGAACCATCTTCTCAAAGTGAAGATGCAGGCCAAGCTAAAGTTTCTGAGAAATTTCCTGACAATGCTCAAGGGATTTCTGGTGCAGATGAAGTTCAAAGATTGGTCGAGGACATTGTCAATGAGGGAAGCACACAAGAACCTTTGACTCAAAGTGTTAAAGCAGCTTCTAAACCTCAAGCTCCACAAGAACCATTGGTAGATAATACTGATGCAAGCATATCAAATCCTGACGATGTTCATCCTGACGATAGTGGTGCTCCTGATGCTGATCCTATCCTGATACAGCCACTTCGTTCAAGACCAATGGATCATCCTATCACAGATTCACGGGATAAAATGAAAGGTATAGCTATTCCTGATCCTGATGTTACTCATAGTACTGATGATTATGACTCTGATGATAGTGATGATGATGAGAATCGAAAAGAGAAGGAACAGCTTGCTACAGCACTCAAGATTAGTCTTGGAACTAATTTTGGTTCATCAAGTACATATATGGCTGGCAAAGCTTCCACTGGGAAAGATCAGAGACAAGATTTTTCTATTCCTTCTTTTAATCCTGCTGAGGCACTTAGACAGAATGAATGGAACAATTCATGGCACAGATCTGCTGAATTTGTAAGTTATTCTTCTGCTTTGGAACATGCCTATGATGCAGTGAAATCTATAGAGAATCAAGACTTGAAGAATCATCTGAAGGCTACAACTCTATTATTCAAAAGTCTCAAAAGTGAGATTGATTCTATCAAGAACTCAACTGAGTTGGTGAGGAATGATATTTCTCAAAATTTTACAAAGGTGCCTACTGCTTTTCAGCTAAAGGTAGTAGAATCCCAAGTGAAATCTGTCATTTCTGAACAAACCTCTATCAACAGAAGGATTGATTCTCTGGATACCAAGGTAACTGACATTCAAGCCTCTCTTTCCTTAATTTTGAATTTATTGTCAAATCCTGATGTCAAAAAGGGGGAGAAGGTTAGTCGGACAAAATGCACACCTGATCTAGTATTAAGGAATAATGATGATGATACTGGAGATGATGGTAGTGACAAGGTGATACAAGGAGAAACCTCTGATGCTGCTGTTATGAAGTCTACAATTCAAACTTCACAAAGTCAAACAACACAGTCAACTCATGTTTCTGATTCTGGAGTAAAGACAGTAAGAACGTTGGTTCAATCTCAAATCCTGACGGAAGAACAAATCCTGACACCTGGTCATGGACATACTCTTGCTACAATTCCTGAAGGTGATGAAGATATTTTTATTGATAATCCTGAAGATGCATCAAATTTATTCCAGAAGTTTTCTACAAAGGATGGCAGAATTGTTACTCTATATCACACTGATAAAAGAGTTCAACAATTATTTGCAAGAAAAGCACTCTCTACAGCAAGTGAAGAATATCCTGATCTCTCACATGAAGAATTCTTAAGACAACAGAGAGAAATGATGGAAAGTTTTAATAACCCTGTTCCTGCTAGAGGTAGAGGAAGCAGAGGTAGGAGAGGAGCTAGAAGAAGTAGAAGAGGTTCTTCAACTCAAACAATACCTAGACAGATAAGGTCTAGAGGGTTAAGAATTGAAGAAATTCCTGAACCTATTCAAACTCTAGTAGTTCCTGACAGATCTACTTTTGGTGATGATGGAAATATTGAAGAAGAGACTGAATTGAGAAGAAAATCAAGAAAATCAACTCTCTGCAATACAAATCAAATTGAAGAATCTAATCCTGATGTTGTTCCTGATAATATTCAAGATCCTGATGTTGTTCCTGATAATATTCAAGATCCTGATGATTCTGAAATTCTGCAAGAGATTGATTTGATAATTTTATCTACTGTGGTTGATTCTCACAACAAGGAAGTAGATGAAGAAGAAGAAGCCAGAAGAAGTGAAATTACAAGATCAACAAATAGAGATTTCAATCTCTATGTACAAAGGCTTAAACTCTCAAACAGAAGAAAGTGGAGGAACCCAAGCAGACAAGAATTTTCACTGGAAAGAAGCTATGCCTTTGAAAAGGAAAAGGATAAGAAGTGGAAACATATTAGTACACTGAGGTGTGATACACTTATCAATTTTCAGTCTGGAGGAATTATTACAAGCGCTTCAAGTGTTGTTGATATGGTTAGATCAAAAGCACTCTGGTTAAAGATGTTTTCAAATATGAAGCAATTGTCAAGCAATTCAAGAGGAGGTATTGGACACAAAGATGCTGGATATCTGAATATGTCATATGTTGATCCATACTCCTTAACTGAAATTGGAGGTACTTTAACTTCTGAAAACCTGAACAATTTACTAGCTGTTGATATAGTTATAGATTGTCATGATGGTTTTGACAAGAAAGAAAAGCTTCTGTACTTCATGAAAGATGGTAGTGTGAAGATTCTATCTATTCAAGATCTGCTGATGAAAACTACACAGGAACTGAAATATGTTCATTATCTTTTGAGATCAAAGAATCAAATGTGCAAAGAATGGAGTGACATGATTTTGTCAACAATAAGAAGAAGACTGGATGGAAACAGTAATTTCAATGGTAATTATACTCCCATGTACTTAAATCAAAGAGGTCAGGATGTGGAAATGCAAAGGGGTACTGCTGTTAAAGAAGTAACTTTTGGCATGACACAACTTACTCTCAATCCTGATGGGAAGGAAATCGCTTATCTTTTGCTTGAAGAGCACAGTCTACAAAGAAGCTCCATACAGAATCTCAGAGCAGCTATCTACCAGATTAATGAGGAAGATGAAGAACTCAAAAATCTTAAGGAAAGGCTGATTCAAATTCTTGAAGAAAAAGAAGAAAATTTGTTATCCAACTTCTTGAAGATGAATTTGGTCTATCAAAGAGTTTAAACAGATGAGTTGTTGCTGCAGATACTGTACATTTTGTATATATGTTTTTGACATCATTGAATTTTAGGAATCTATACTTTATTTCACAAAGTATGAGATTAGGGGAGATTGTTAGATCAGAATTCATTGATCGTCAGGAGCTAGACTCAGCTGATCAGGATTGCTGACGTCATCAGTATTGCATGGTCGTCAGGATCAGAATGCATATCAGGACTGGGATCAGGATTGATCATCAGGACTAGAAGCTAATCAGGATTCCTACTTCGAGTTATATTTGGAGTCTAGTTAAACATGGAAGTTTATTCTGTCGGTTCCTGGTTTGTAGAATGTAGCTATCAATTATGGATAGGTTTCAATCTTTGTAATTGATTAGGACTTATCATTGATAGAGAAGCTGTGTAGTATATAAACACAGTTTAGGTTTCGATTTATGTACGAGAACATAATCGATCATACACTTGAGGATTTGTGAGTCAAGTTAGAAGTTCTCAAGAACATATATAGAATTTCTTGAGAGAGTTTTTGTAAGCTAGCAGCTCTCAAGAACATCAGAATTTCTTGAGAGAGTTTGTAACAGTTTTATATCAGATTTAATAAAGCTGTTATCTTTCTTTCATATTTGTGATATATACATTAAGAAGTCGATTATCTTATACTATTGTATTCAACCCCCCTTCTACAATAGATTATTACTGGGCAACATGTCAATTTCTAGGAACCATTGGGCGCTGAGTGCTGTGAATCCAGACTCTCAATTGGTTTACATGGACCCGTTCAAGCGCAGAATTGCAACTGAAGAGTGGACAGAAGTGGTTGACAAGTGAGTGTGGCCGGTTAATTTTATCTAATTCAAAATCAGTTTGATAATTAAGGATAAGTGTCTTAATTTTGATTTATATTTATTATTTGTAGTGGCATCAAACTCTATAAGGACAAGGCGAAGAAGATTCTAAAGAAGAAAATAGTATGGGAGAATCTGGCGGTATGAAAACTTTTCAAATCTTACAGTTTCGTCTATAATCCCTACAAATATAGTGTAGACTTCTAATAATTGTTTGTAAATTTTTCAGGGTGTTCCTCTCCAGACAGGGACCAAGGATTGTGGCCTGTTTTTGATGCGTTATTTGAAAGAAATATGTTTGGATAAGGAACTTAAATTTTCTTCAAAGGTATAAAAATTACAATTTATCATATTTTTTTTTATCTATGTTTCATGGTGAAAACTGTGACTAATGTTGTTTTCATTTTTCAGTGGGCACGGAGGAGCAACCTTTCTTATGACATGAATGATCTCAATGAAATCAGGGTCGACTGGGCTAAGTACTTCCTGAAGCACTACGCTCGTTAGGTGCTTCAGTATGAACTTGGATAATAACTGGTTTTTTTGGATGCGCGCATATCATATATTTTGTGGAACTCCTGGTGGATATTACATGGTTTAGCGTACATATTGCGCTTATATTTAAACTTATGAGTGAACTTTCAGTTGCTCTTTTTTGGATATGCTCATCCTTAAATATAACAGTCCAGTTACAAATGGTTTATATTTTGTCAATGACTTGTATTGGTGAATATTAGAAATGGTTGGAGCTGGTAGGATGAATGGATTATGTAGTGGTGAATATTAGTTTGTGAATTTGGTGAATGGTGGGTATGATGGTGAATATTAGTTGGTATTATATGAACTTGTTGGTTTTTAATTGCTGGCTTCTAATTATAATGTCTACCATTGTTTCATTTGGTTATAAAACCATTGTCTCTTATGCTTTTGGCTTAGTGTGGCATCTATAAGAACTGTTGTGCAAATGTTTTTCGTACAACATACTCATAAAAGAAACCTGTTGTCTATTTAGACTAAATACAAAATATTGACCAAACAAAAACGTTGTAAAATTAATCTCTTACAACGCATTCTTAAAATAAAACTGTTGTCTAACAAAACAAAGTACAATGGTTAAATACATGTGAAGTGTTGTTCAAAAGCCTTGTTACTACAAACTTAGAGATAAAAACCGTTGAGTAAATGCAGATACTGAGGAGAAAACCGTTGTAGATAAAACTTAAACCATTGTGCAAAAGAAATATAAACAAGGCTTTATTAAGAAGAAAACCGTTGTTGTTTCTAGCTGTTATACAACACTTTAGATTTACCAGAATGTTGTGATAATCAACTTATACAACGGGCTGTATGGTAAGAAACTGTTGTTGTTTCTGGCTATTATACAACACTTTGTGAATCGGTGACTGTCGTTTCAGTTATTTTGCACAACATTTTTTAACCGTTGTCTGAGGTCCATCTGACGGCATCTCAATAGTCATCGGTTTTCAGGGGTAATAGACAACGGTCCTGGTTGAGTCGTCTGATTCAATTTTTCTTGTAGTGAGAACATGCATAGAAGAAAGTATAAGCAAGCAATGTCGGAAAAAATATTACTAAGCTTAATCATCCTCTCAATCTGTTTATTCTTCTTTATCTATTACTAGTGTGGAAAACTGTAATACATAAAGAATTAAAGAACTAGTTAATTAGTATGTATACATTCTGCACCCACACAAAAGGCCAAGTTTGTACTTAGATGCAATTATATATATATTGCCGTATGGAGATAATAAAATTATGGTCTAATCAACATTTCTGTTCGTAGTTTTCACATAAATTAAAAACACACAAACATTCCATGCATACATGTCATTTCAAGCTTAGCAAATATAGGCCAACACATTTTCCATTTAGGCTTATGACGAAAAGGTTGCAATACGCCCCTTTGGCATTTACTAGGATATGAAAATAATTACAAATACACTTGTGTTTTACCAAGTGAAGAGCGATATCCATTAGACTAAATTGCCATATTCTTTTAACATTTTATAATCTCCTCCTTTCCTAGTAGATCCTTCCTAAATTCTTCAGATGATTCTAATATTTGATTTCTGGTAATGATTAGTTATGGTTGCTTAATGCTAGAGGCACAAAATTTGGTAAAAAAAATTGTTACCAAATGATATGGCATGACTGGTGTGACAGTTTGGAATGTTTTAATCGGTGTTGTTGGTGTGAATGCAGGTGGCCCATTTATTATTACAACTAATCTGTCATGTGTATTTGTTAAAAATTTTGGAAACAAATTTAGTATATTTAGCATTTTCCAAATATTAAATATTAAATGCAACAAGACCATATTGCAAAAAAATAAATGCAACAAAGACTTTATTGGAAAAGTGTATGTATGTACAATCTATAAGTTTGGTCGGTGGTACGTTGTGATTTTACTTAATTGTCCTTTCTTAAATTCGTGTTTTTACTTAATTAACCTTACTTATTTATAGAAATATATTATTAAATAATAATATTACCTATTTATAACCAATTACCCTTTTCACCTAAAATACATTATTTTTTCTAACAAATTCCCCTACGTTTTCAAATATATCACGGACAATTACCTTTTTTTAACTAAAACATGTTAGTTTTTCTATTTTTCCTTACTAAAACCCCTCATTTTCCAAAAATATCACGGGAAATTGCCTTTTTCAATTTACTTTTTCTATTTTTCTCAGTAAAATCCATTCTTTTTTTAAAAACATCACGGACAAACCCTTTACTTATTTATTTTAAAAAGTATTTTAATAATTTAAATTATTAAACTTTAAAACCTTATTTTCCAAAAATATCACGGACATTTACCTTTTTAAACTAAATATATGTTACATTTTTTATTTTTCCATACTAAAACCCCTATTTTCCAAAAATATAACGAACAAACCCTTATTTATTTATTTTAAAATATGTTTTAATGTTTTTAATTAATTAAAAGTGTTTAGCTATTTTAACATGCCTACTTATTTTTTTAACAAATATAATTAAAAAAATAATAATAATATAACAATTAACAATCCGTGCATCGCATGGGTTTTAAGCTAGTATTATTAAAGCCGAAACATTGAAAATTTTAGTTTTCGGTCATTTATTCTATTTAATAAATAATAAAATAATATAAAAATAGTAACTAAATGATTACCTTTTACAATTAAAATACTTTTTTCTAACAAAATCTATTACTTTCAAAAATATTACTGGCAATAATCTTTAAATCAAAATATATTACCTTTTATATTTGTTCTCACTAAAATCTCTATTTTTCAAAAATATCAGTGCAATCGTTACTTATTTATTTTAAAACTTATTTTAATGTTTTGACACCCGTTATCTGTTATCTGCTAGTAATACATCTCCTTAGGTGGAAAAAAATGTGAACCCAAGTTTGAGTTGTTTGACTTGCAGAAATGGATATACAACATTCAGCCATATGTTTAAGCTGTTGTTCAGCTACATACATTACATTTGTCTCTACTTTTGAACTCCATTTTTAGTTGAATGATTCGTGCCTTTCTAGATTGAACAAAGCATATAGCCTTTAAAATTTATGTATCTAGAGTTTGTCCGTGCCTTGCATGAACTATAAAGTTAGTTTCTACATAATATCTTAGCTAAGAGTTTTACTCTTAAGCTAGTCGATGAAAACCTTAAATTTGGACTCAATAAACTTGACTTGATGCAATTCGATAAAAACTGAGTTTGATAAATTTATTTAGTCAAATTTTATGAATATTCGTGTAAACTCGACTCGGTATGTACTAGCAAAATTGCATAATTATATTTGTTCATGTTATGTTTTTTTATCTTCTTGGTTAAATAATACTCCCTCTGTCCCAGCAGATACTATACATATCTGCTGGGCACGGAAACCAATGACTGTAATAAAATATTCCAATATAGACAATAGTTAAAGAAAGTAGCCAGCAATAATTAAAGAAAGTGGCAGGAGATTAGTCTTCATTATGGAGGGAATTACACCCGCCTAAACCAAGAAGGTTAATTAAAATTTTCCCTCCATAGTCCAAAGTCCACACTTACAGTACATGTACTATAAATAAACTTTACAAGGAAATAAAGTTACACTTTACATAGTGCTACACTACAAATACACACTGGTACTATTAATGCTACTAACAACAAAAATGGCAACAAGTACAAGAGGTTTTAGTGCTTCTAACAACACCTCAATTCCAGCATCTACTATGGGATCTGCAAGAAGATTGACAAATTTAGAAAGGAATCAAATTGTCCAGATGCTATTAGTAAACTACAACAATAACAAGTTGAAGAAAGGTATGATCAACAATATTGCCTCTCAATATGCAGTGACAAGACTAACAATTTCTAAGATATGGCAAGTGGTTCTGCAAGCTATCAAAGAAGGTAAGGTTCCTAATGTGCAGAGAAAATATAAAGGTGGTACAAGCATATACTTTTTGGATTTGGAAAAAATCACATCAATTCCTCTACACTTAAGAACCAATATTAGGACACTTTCTTGTCAACTAGGTGCATGTAAATCCACCGTCCATAGACTCGTTCAAAAAGGCAAAATCAAATCTCATTCAAATGCCTTAAAACCTTATTTAACACTTCCAAATATGGAGGCAAGGGTGACATTTGTTTTAAATCATATAGAAAGCTCAACACTTCATACAAACTCAACCTATGTAGACATGTTTTCAATAGTTCACATAGATGAAAAATGGTTTTACATGACTAGAACATCACAAAAATATTACCTATTGCCAAGTGAACCGGAACCGCATAGAACTTGCAAGTCCAAGAGATTTATAACTAAGGTTATGTTTATGAGTGCGGTTGCTAGGCCTAGGTTTGACATAGATGGCATTTGTACATTTGATGGAAAAATAGGAATTTGTACATAAATGTTTGCTTGAAAAAGTTATTCCCGCTATTAAAGCAAAATGGTCATTAGACGACAACCATATAGTCATCCAGCAAGATAATGCTAGACCTCATATAAGTGCTAATGATTCTGATTTTATTAGTGTTGCACAATCCGGTGGATTTCAAATTACATTAGCTAATCAACCGGCTAATAGTCCGGATCTCAATATCAACGATTTGGGTTTTTTTAGACTTATACAAGGACTACAACATGAGAAGGCGCCTAAAACGGTTTGTCAATTAGTAGATGCGGTGGTTAAAGCCTATGATGAAGTTACTCCTTCGACTTTAAATTACGTTTGGTTATCACTTATGAACTGCATGACAGAGATACTCAAACATGGTGGTAATAACAACTATAAGTTGCCTCATATAGGGAAGAACAAGCTTGCTCGACTCGGACAACTACCAACAGTTATGACTGCTCCACTGGACATCGTACAAAAGGCATTAATCGAGACAAGTACTCAACCAACAAGAATGCATACTGATGATTAACTACTGAAGCAACTACTTATATTTTCATGTTTTGATGTTTGAATAGATTACTACTGATGTTATAACTACTGAATCCATGTAAAATACTTCTCAAATTATGTACTCGTACTGTAAAAAGATGTAGTACCTCGATATATCGGGGAAGATATATCTTCAATAGACCAGTTGGGTCATCGAGATTGCACCTTTTGACTTCAAAATCCAACCTTTTGGAATCAAGATTGCTCCTTTTGGCTTCAAAATCCAACCTTTTGCCTCTGAAATTGCAAGAACTGTGCTTTAACATGACTTCCTTTTCTGGAGTGTCTTTAACCACTTCAAAATTATTCAAGATTTCAGGGGGTAATGGAGATTTGGGCAATTCGATTTCAGAATCACAATCAAAATTGGGGGCTGAATCGTGTATGATTTCAGATTCCATGCTTTATTTTAATTAGGGTTTATACGGCTCATGAAATAAAAGAGGCGGAGTATAAAAGCTGTGATTTTGGGAGAGTAATTTTAGTAGGTCAGATACAAACAGAATAGTTGTGTAATAATAATAGTTACGTGGGGGGGTCAAACGTGGTTAGTGGGAGAATTAAACATGATTAATTTGTTAATAAAGATTGATTAACTGCTAAAGTATAAGTGACTTGTGGGGACAATGAATTTTAATAATATTATAAATTTGCTATTTTGGGTAATGTATAGAAATGGATGGGACAACCCAAAATAGTAAGTGTATAGAATCTGGTGGGACGGAGGGAGTACCAAACTAGTAAAAATATTCCTATAAACCCCAAATCCATTATTTTTATAGATGATGAATTGCTCAAATCCATTGATTGTAGATGCTTAATTGATTCTAGATTGGTGCTTGAACCCTAGTTTGTATTAAACCCCAAACTGAACATCCGTTATTTTTATATTACAATCGGGTTATATATACAAATATAGATATACACCACGTCATCAAGACACATAATCAAAATAGTATACGCTGGCCAATCATTTAACAAAATGTTAATTTTAAACTTTGAGAGAACGTTAGTGATATGAAAAAATAAGTTTATAGTTCAGTGGTTGGTTTCTAAAAGTATATAAAGTTTAGTGATAAAAAAATTCATTTTCCCTTATAACAATTGTACGTCAGCAGGCCCATGGCAAAATTAATGCTTTGAAATGATTTTTTTATCACCCAATTTTATATACTTTTAGAAACTAATCACTGAATTATAAACTTATTCGTTTATACAGTAATATAGTGATAAATCATATAATTACAAGAAGAAAAATGAAGTCCACTAGTTGTATCAAGATCATGACAGAATATCAGATGTTGCAAAGTTTACATTACAAACATAGAATGATATAGTGGAACTAGAAAATTGCTTAAATGTTGTAGATGGTATAGGTATATTACGGCTAATCACTAATCTCTGTATCAACATTGATGATTTCGATACCATCATAACCACTGGCCTCACTATCATCTTTATTGCCGTCATCATTACCGTGCTTTTCTTCGGTTTCACTTTTTGCGGCTTCTTCTTTCTTACTCTTTTTAGCTTCCTTCGCCTTTGAGGCTCCCATTCTTTTTACAGCACTCTTTTGCCTAAATTCTGCAAAACAAGTCAGAGAGAGAGTTTGTGTTTAATATAGATGTATTTGACTAATTTAATTAACTCTGCTCTAACTAACTACACTAAAAGGTTATCGCATTTTATTACTAAGCATCAAACAAGAAACACAGCTTCAAAAAAGTCCTTGCACGGAGGATCTTTTCTAGCATCAAAATAGAAAACTGCGACCAGCATAAGCATTAACAGAACCATCAAACTTATTACTCTACATGAACAACTAGCATGTCAAAGGATAAACTTCACACAGCCCCACATAATATACAATCACTAGCTAAATAAACATCGAAAGTGGTTCAACATCCATTTTTATAATATCTTAACAATTGCCTTAAACTATTCAACTCTTTATTTTATGAAAAAATTGGTGCTAATTATTTCAATAGTTCTATGAACCAAAACCCTCAGTAAGAGCCCCATTTGAACCAGCATTGTTTACAACAGCTGATTTGCAGAAATTTCCTGAAAAAATATCTATATGAAGGCAGTATGTAGTGTAGGTTAGGAATAGCTCCTTATACACCGAACAGATATCTCAATGAAAAAGTCGAGTATAGACCCACTGCGGGACAATTCTGCTGATTACATGATTGCTTATAATTATTCAGTCACAGGCTTATTGCAATGAACCCACAGTTTGTGAAATGCTTTGTCAAAAGGGTTTGGTTGATATTGCAGGGAGACAGGGTAGAGGGAAGGAAGTGAATGAAATCGTTTTATAGGTTTTTGCAAGTTCAAGCGGATTATAGACAAGGAGCTCTCTAGATCTAATCCGTAACAGAACTGAAAATAGATGTTAATCATGTACATATGATCACTACAGTAGTGAACATGAAGAAAGTTTAGCTCAAGAATGAGAAGAAAAAGACAATTGCAGCGAAATGGAGGAAGTGTGGGCAATAATTAGTTACATAAAATCTGAATCCTATCATAGGTATTTACTTTTTTGAAGATGCGTATACCTTCAGAAGTTACAACACATTAGAAAGTCCTTTAAACAGCACGATTCTAGATTCTTAGCATTTCGACATCAATATAACAAAACTACAATTGTGGCAAGCACAACTATAATAAAGAACCTCCGTGACTTTTAGTCTTACCTCAAGTCTTCTTGGTACATATTGCTTTTACACCAAATATAAGATCAGTCGACAACCAGATTCCAGATTTTATAATTAACAACTAGTTGAAAAAGCCGCGCTTCGCGGCGGCGTCATATTTTTTTTTTTAAACTTCATCAATTAAATTATAAAAATTACTCGGTCCTCTCTAATAAGCCGTCTTCCCGTAAAACGTCTCTCCTTTTTAATATCAATATCTCAAATTTAATATATTGAATACTTGTGTTATATATTAATTATCATGTTAACATACTTCTTTTTCTAATGAGTCTCTCCCTCGTTAGAAAAAATACATCTATCAATTAAATTACAAAAATTACTCGTTATTTCCTAATAGTCGTTCTCACGTGAAACACGCTTTCCTTTTTAAGATCAAAATTTCAAATTTAATATATTGAATATTTATTTGTCTTATATATTAATTTTTATGTTAACATATTCCTTTCTTTCTAATAAGTCACTTTTTCATTGAAAAAACACCTATATAATTAACAATTCTATTTTAATTCCAATATAACTTTTAACTATATGTTTTTCCTATAATTCTAATTCTTCTTCTTTATAAATTGGCACACTTATTCTACTTCGAATAGAATTTTTAATTATATCTACGAACACATATTTTACTTTCAATAAAACTTTTAATTGTACGTATTTTTTATAAATTCGAACTTCTCATCTATAAATTCGAACATTTATTATACTTTTAATAGAACTTCTAATTTTATAACTTACCTATAAATTCGAACTATTCTAAATATTGTAAGCTTTTATAAAGTTAAAATTCAACATTAAAGATCTTAGATTTGAAACTTTAAATAAATATTTAGAAACACAAAATTTATGTTTACTATAAAAAATTCAAAATTGTTATAAGTTTGTTACATCAATTTTTCTCGCTTCTGTTCTACTTTCTTATTATTTTCCATACTTGTTGTATGTGTACGCATCTGATCACCCTCTTCCCTATGCGCCTGCTTGACATAAGAAAATCATTACTATAATTTCTATAATTTTTGTAATAATTACATAGTCACGATATACTATCATCATATACCTCAATTACTGATCGTATAAAAAAAAATAAAAAAGCCTTTGAAAACCTTACTACGTATATATTCAATATGTATATACCTCACCACCGATATTCATCTAAAAACCAGTTATACGTATATAATAATATAACACGTTTGAGCAAAATCAACCAACAGATCAAATTCTAGGGTCTTAAAATTCTGAGAGAAAGGCCTGGAAAATATAATGTACCGGGACTATTATTCAGATGAGTAAAATATTTATATATGAACAAACGGGAGACCTTTTAGTTATTTGTCATCCGAATTCGAACTCTTAGAGGGGCCACCTAACCCCCTTCTTCTTTATAAATTCGAACATATATTCTACTTTCAGTAGAACTCTTAATTCTACTACTTACTTATAAATTCGAATTATTCTCATTTATAAATTTGAACACCTACTCTACTTCAAATAAAACTTTATTTATATGTCTTCTTTATAAATTTGAACTCTTCTCCTCTATAAATTCGAACACCTATTCTACTTCTAATGTGCTAAAGAATATTTTTTTGATTTATTTGTATTTAAAATTGTAAAGCTCTAGAAAAATTAGAAAAATAGATTGGGACGATTATAGAGACGCCACCTCACCTTCCGCGTATCCTCCTTTATATATATATATTGATGTTATACATCTAATATTCCTCAATAAACATCTACACACATAAACGTACAAAATTAAACGTAAACATAAACGTACAAAATTAAGATAAATTAACAGGACATAAAACAAGTAAAATCACGATTTCAATTTCTAAATGTACACATTGAGAAAATCACGAATTTAATCATGATTGAACAACAAGGCCTATTATTCCTCAACAACATCTACAAACATAAACATACAAAATAAGATTTAATGTTACGTCGACATAAAACAAGCAAAATCACGAAAATTCAACTTGTAAATTAACATACAAATCGATCGAATAACAGTGCCTATTATTCCTCTACAACAAAACAGATAATTGAAGAGTTAAAACAGAGATTTAATTTAATTTAAAAATTGAAGAGAAATATGCATAAATACATATATAGATAAATATACTAACGCGGCGGAGAGATAGTGGATGAAGATGCGAGAGGTCTCGGAGAGTGCGTCAATTGCCTCGCTAAAGATTGAAATTTCACTATTTTTCGATAATTGAGAGAAATTTCGTTTTACTAAACTACGCACTATACTCTTCGGCAACGCATCAGCATCTCCGGCGACTTTTTCCGGCATCGGCGCCGCCGTTTTCTCCTCCGTCATCTCTCTCTCTGTGTTGGGCAAACGCGGGAGACAAGTGTTCTGTTTGGTGAATTTTGGCGGGTAATTTTGACTGGGGCTTTTAATTCCCGCCAACTAAGATTGGATGGTAGTATTCTTTTCGGTCCCTAATAAATCATTTTTTCTGATACTAGCTCGAACCCATATTAAAATAGTAATCGAAATTGGATGATATTCAAAAAAATAAATTAAATAATTTTTAAAATTTGGTATTTTGGTACTTTGATACTGCACATCATTTTCATATTATTTTGCTTATTAATAAAGAGTATAGATTATTTTTTTTAATTGTTTTTTCCCATATTGAGTACAAATGACAAACATATATAATATTTAGATTTTTTAATTTGCATAATTTTTTTAGGATAAATAATTTATTAGGAACGAAGAGATTGTTAGTATTATAAAATTATAAAATTTTGAATCTATATTCTTTATTAATAAACAAAACAATGTGAAAATGGCGCGCGGTACTAAAGTACCAAAGTACCAAAGTACCAAATTTGGTTATCACTTAACCCGGGTTCGATTCCTCGCAACTACATAATTATACAAGATTTATTTACTTTAAATCTTTAGCTTCATCCAGGGTTCGATTCCTTACAACTACGTAATTATACAAGATTTATTTATTTACTTTAATTATACTCTTTATTAATAAGCAAAACAATGTGAAAATGGCGCGCGGTACTAAAGTACCAAAGTACCAAATTTGGTTATCACTAAATTTGGTTATCACTTAACCCGGGTTCGATTCCTCGCAACTACATAATTATACAAGATTTATTTACTTTAAATTCTTTAGCTTCATCCAGGGTTCGATTCCTTACAACTACGTAATTATACAAGATTTATTTATTTACTTTAAATTCAACAGTTTCATCGAGCGTTAAATTCTTTACAGCTACGTATACTTTAATTTCTTTAGCTTTATGCACAGTTCGATTGTCTATAACTACATAATTAAATAGTTATTTATTTATTATATATTTTTATCATTCAATTCTCGAGAAATACATTTTTAAATAATATTTATTAATAATTTATTAATACTAATATTTTAATGTCGACTCATGCTCAGCCCGTGCTTGACACGGGTTATAAGCTAGTATTAGATAAAGCATGCTCAACATTACCAATTACCAACACGAGTGATCATGAAAAATAAGTATTTATCATGAGTATGTTTTAAAAACTAGTTAGAAACAAAAACATTCCTATCACATAAATTTGCAGTTCAAGTTAGAAACAGAAACATTTATATCAAATTAAATTAACATTTATTATGGAGTAACTTAATTTCGACATTAAAACTCTTAAAAGTATACTCCTACCTTTCATTACCTTTCATTGCTGCCACGTCGATTCGAGAGAGTCCAACGCCAAGCATCGTAATATGTAAAAATTTAGTATTCTACAACTAAATTATAAATAATGTGTTTCTTTCAATATCTTTCGAGATGACTAACATAATATTATCAATATCGAATATATTTGATTTAATTTAAATGAAAAGCTTATATCATTCTATTTTGACAAATGTGAAATCAAGTAATTGTAATCGATGATGTGATTTATTATATATTTCTGACGACTGCAATAGAGACAGCATAATATAGCGAAAACAGAATGGTGACTCTTGTCAATGGTATGATAAGGTCTTATATTGTTGTTGTACATAATGAAATAGATTAAGTTATGTATCTCCATTTTATTGTTTAACGAATAAAAAACAATAAATTTGGTTTTTATTATTGTCTTAAAGTTCTTTAACACAAACTCTTTAATTTATCTATGTCGACTGGACCATGATTCTTTATATAAAATTTTCCAATTCTCGCACACTTTAAAGATTAATTTATACATATCAACATAAACAAGTCATATATATATATATATTACAAATTGCACAAAAGAGACAAATATTTGAAATCAAAATCACAAACATTTCAACTTAGAAATCAACATACAAATCGATAGATTAACGGTGCGTATTATTCCTCAACAACATACACAAAGACATACACGCTTACACGTAAGCACACATGTAAATACTGTAAATTAATCGGTGAATTCGATCAAAATAGATTTGTATTGAAAAATTGAAGAAAAGTATATGCATATGTACATATATAGATTAATATACCAACGCATGAGAGATAATAGTGAAGATGTGAGATGTCTCGAAGAGAGTTACAATTGCCCATTCAATTAAGATGGGTCGCTCATTAGTCATAATTAATTTTTACTTTTTACTCGATGCAAATTTGTAATCACCTTTTGTAACTTTTTTTATTTTTTTATTTTTTACAATTTTTATATTAGTTATTTTCTAATATTTCTGTTTTTATTTATATCCTCTTAAGCAGTACCAGTTTTTTTTCTTTTACCAACCAATATGAGTACGTATGTCTTAAAGATGAGTTGAGAAAGAAACAATTAGATCACATAAATTTACTGTTTAAGTACTTAGTCATTAATACATCATATTTATATTGACATTTAGTATGCAGTAACTTAAAATTGACATTAAAACTCTAAGTATATAAGGGGTGAGACTTTCTTAAAATTTAAGAATTATTAACAATGACTTTTACAAAGTTCATCGTTGTATTTCTGATTCTCCTTCCTTTCATTGCTGCAACGTCCAATCCAGAGAGCCCAACGTCAAACAGTGTCATAGGTAAAAATTTCGTATTGTACCATTAATAAATAA
The DNA here is from genome assembly GCA_030848705.1 of Heracleum sosnowskyi. Classification (NCBI taxonomy): domain Eukaryota; kingdom Viridiplantae; phylum Streptophyta; class Magnoliopsida; order Apiales; family Apiaceae; genus Heracleum; species Heracleum sosnowskyi. The sequence continues at coordinate 9,273,853 of CM061245.1, forward strand.
TGTTTTTCGTTAAATTTTTTTCATGATAACTAACTTATAATATTATCTATATCGAATATATTATATTTAATTTAACCGAATAACTTATGTTATTTTTCTTCTACAGATACCAGACCAAGTAATTGTAATCGACCATGTGATTTATTATATACGTCCGGTGACTGCAACAGAGACTGCATAATACAGCGAAAGCAAAAAGGTGGTTCTTGTCAATTGTACAACAACGTGTTATATTGTTGTTGTACATAATGAATTACATTAAGTTATATTATCCACTTTTAATTTTATTATATGAATAAATAATAAAATTAGTTATTTATGTTGTCTTAATTAAAGTTCTTTTCGTAGATTATCAAATCATCTATGTCAACTAACATGGTTCGATCTTTACATCACTGTAAAAAACAAGGTTATTTGCAACAAATTTTCATACTGAATCCAAAGTGTAGATGGTCTTAAGCTATGCTAAATGGTCAAATTATGACGAGAAAATACAAAATTTTATTATTCTAGCATAGTGAGAAATTAATTCATACATAACAATATAAACAAGTCATATATATATATTGATCAGAGTTAAAGTTGCTTTGGTATTATATTGGTCGGTTACCGGAGGTGAACATGTGTAAGTTGGGTAAAACATCCGTTGAACACAACAATCAGAGTCATTCTCGTGGTTGCATTGCCCATGTAGTGCATTTCTTCCATTGACTATGCCACTTGGGCTACAAGAAAGCGCATTAATCTGTAGAGAACATGCATAGAAGAAAGTATAAGTAAGCAATGGCGCCGGAAGAAATATTACTAAGCTTAATCATCCTCTCAATCTATTTATTCTTCTTTATCTATTACTAGTGTGGAAAAATGTAATACATAAAGAATTAAAGAACTAGTTAATTAGTATGTATATATTCTGCACCCACACAAAAGGCCAAGTTTGTACTCAAATCTAAGTATCTTACTAATCTGGTGCAATTATATATATGGTCATATGGAGATAATGAAATTATGGTCTAATCAATATTTCTGTACGTAGTTCACATAAATTAAAAACACACAAACATTCCATGCATACATGTCATTTCAAGCTTAGCAAATATAGGCCAAAATGCTTACCTTATTTTGAAGACAAAAATAACTTCAAACTCTATATGTTTCCAAACATGAAGTTTGTTATATAATTCTTTACATGACACAAACTCGCCATATTCTTTTAACATTTTATAATCTCCTCGTTTCCTAGTAGATCCTTTCTAAATTCTTAAGATGATTCTAATATTTGATTTCTGGCAATGATTAGTTATGGTTGCTTAATGCTTGAGGGACAAAATTTGGTACAAAAAATTGTTATCAAATATGTGACAGTTTGAAATATTTTGATTGGTGTTGTTGGTGTGAATGCAGAGACCGATTTATTATTACAACATCTACCATATGTATTTGGTAAAAATTTTAAAAACAAATTTGATGCCTCTAGCATTTTCCAAATATTAAATATTAAATGCAACAAGACCATATTGCAAAAAATAAATGCAACAAGATATATTGGAAAAGTGTATGGATGTACAATATATATTAAATAAAAAGTAACAAAAAACTCTGGATATAGAGATTCGGTACAATAACAAAAAGTTTGATGGTCCACAAATAACTAGTGTACTAAAGTAAATAACCTTGTACGTATGTATTTTATAACAATTGTACGTCACAGCAGGGCCATGGCAAAATTAATGCCTTGAAATGAATTATTTTTATCACCCAATTTTATATACTTTTAGAAACTAATCACTGAATTATAAACTAATTCGTTTATATCATTGACGTTATTCCTCATCATCCATGTCTTCGCCACCATCATCCATTCCTCCCTCCATTCCATCATCATCCTCATCCATAGGAGCCTTCCCCTACGACATATATACACATGAACGATAATGTAATAAATTGTGTACCAACACAAACATGTGATAATGTAAGCAAAGCATGCCAGGAACATAACTTAATTGTACCAACAAACACAATTTAACAATATAGATACAGAATTCCTATCAGCTTCACAACAAAATATTACTTTGCTTTATACAATATAATCAGGTGATAAACCATATGCTAATTGTGTAATTGTACTAATAAGGTATGTTTATCTAACTAATTTAGTTGAACTAAATCTTGTTTTTTGTTTATTGTGCTATTGTCAAGTTCCTTTCTAACCTTTATTTTAATCTAGTTAGCTTGACAATTGGTGTCAACAAGGGGCGACTAGCACTAAGGTGGGTTAAAGGAGCAAATAAATTAAAGATAAAAAACGTTTAATTAATTATCAGTAATTATTAGAGGGAATATAATTAAATAACATCATTATTTGTTTTATTGAATTAATATCACAACATCCTTACTAATTTAACAACACTATTTCTTTATTTGCCCTTTTTTCATTGAAGCTATATCATAGGACAAAATACTGTAAATTACTCTATGGTGAATTTGACAGATTATGTTCTGTTGTTCAGTTGCTATTATAGTTAGACCCTACTAGTTATCTCAATGACATAAATGAATTTGCTCAATCAACTCAGTACCTCATCGCAGATAATGTTTTGCTTCATTATAAAACCACATGTGTTGAATAGATAAAAAAATTATCAACAATTTACTTTTCCTAATCTTGACTTTCCTAATTAATTAACTAATTAATTATTACATTGACTATAACACCCCCAGATCCGGGGTCATGAATTTGGGTTGTCACACTCCATCAATCATACAATACCTGCATCACTTACAATATTCTAATAATACAACTCCAAAGACCCCAATCACTTACGCGCACACACAAGTTATAGCCTTGGAAATGAGCAACAATAAGTAACACTTGTTATTACAAATCAAATGTACTATCCAGGATCTCATCTATTATTTACAACGTCTACCTGAAGTTAAAATAATAGTCCTCACAATTCTATACAAGGTTCAATAATGCAAACCTACTCGAAAACGATTCCCCCTAATTCCATCTGCAACTGTTCTTCTAACTCCGGCAGTATCCATCCTGCTGAACTAACTCAAGGGTGGTCTCTCCATTCTCTTGCTCTCATAATACGGGGTGAAACAACAATGTTTTCTTCATGCTGAAAGTTTTAATAAAGCAAGAATGAGCTAATAGCGCTCAACAAGAAATCTATCCCAATTTAAATCTTTAAACCTTTAAGGTAGATAATCCATATAGGATCAAAGTTTTAAAACTACTAATGTTTGATCCAAAATAGTATACAGTTCAATATACTTTATCACTTATAATCATAACTCAAATACCCTCGTAAATTATTTAGAAATCCTTGGTATCAATATAATAAACCAAGTCTCAAAACATATCTTTTTAAAATAGATATTAAACATTGGAATCAAGGCTTAAAGCCTATACATTGATTCAAAATACTATACAGTTCAACATGCTGTATATCTTAAATACCTTCTCAATATATATATATACATATCTAGAGTTGGGTTCAGTGGAGACTAACATTATACGAAGACTACGGAGACCTATGCTATAACCATTAGATTAGGTTTTTATCGTGTGGCTAATATTAACTAGATTTAAATGACAGTTATGCACTATCTTAATTACAAATAATAATATACTGTATCTTTTTTTTGAAAACTATAATGCACTGCATCTTAAATAATTAATATAAAACAACAAAACCTATACAAAACTACAATATTCTTAAAGTTCAATCTTGCAACACTTAATATTATATACAATGCAAAACATTTATAGTGTACAAACACACTTTGCACTACACTGAAAAAATACATAATAAATATTAGGTGTTTGTATATTTTTTTCTCATAATTCACGTCACATTCTTACATTTTTAATGTATTTAGAAAAAATTATACAGAAACATAAATTCAAGGAGAACATATAAAATAATTTTTGACAAATTCATTTATTTGAAACTTTGTATTAGTATTATTTCACTTTATACTACACTAAAATAAGAAAATCATAAAATAAAAAAAATCAAAATATCCGGTCTATAACATATCGTCCTAATCTAATTTGGTACTACACAATAACAAAATGTACATCTATGTACAACAATTTTATAAATTGAAAATGTTTGATTAATTAAAAATATTTGTGCAAAATTTTCTTCTCTTTTCCTAATCAAAAAATGCAGGAATATTGTTATGTAATTAAATTTATCAGAGAAATGAAAATATGATTGCATTTTTTAGTTCTATTTTTTTTAATTTTCTATTTTAATTTTCAAATTATGTGATGCATAAATTTATTTTGGTTAGCTCTCTGTTCTGTTGTGTATGTTGTTATAATATAATTTATTACAATTTTATTCAATATAAAATTATAGATAATTAAATTGGTAAATTGCAGCACAATATGCATAAGAGAATATTGAATAAGTTTATATGATGCATAACGTACATAATGTGCAGGACAAAATGTTTTAAATGTAAATTTAATTCATAAAAAGTTCAAAACATAATACATGTCGTGCACTACATATTACAAAAATTATTTAAAAAATTATTTTTATTTTCCTATTACAAAAAAATATTAAAATTATTTTTATATAATGCATAACATGCGTACTGCATAGAATAAAAAATGTGGATGTAAAATTTATTCATAAAAAAATGCAGAACCTAGTATATAAAGTGCATTACATATTAGAAAAAATTAATTAAAAATTTATTTTTCTGTTATACATAGGATAATGCAAAAGAGATAATATACCCATTTTTACCTACTTCACCACCAAAGTTACATATCTTTTATGTATTTAAATAATTAAAATGAAAAGCATTGTTTAATGTTGTTGTTGAGAATGAAAATTAAGTTTTAAATTGTTAAGTGTTAATTAAAATTAAAATTTGTAACTATCACCTTAATACACAAACCTCTTAAAATTAGGTATATCACCTTAATACACAAACCTGATCTTAAAATACTAGGTATAGTAGTTAGATTTGAAATTGATCTTAGATATAGGTCTCCAGGTCTCCATTTTATATTAGGTCTCCACTGAACTTTACTCTACATATCTATATAGATATCTCATACTGTTCAAATACTGTATGAGGTATAATACTTTGTTAAAATATTATTAACAAGTATCCGTAACTGGTATTTAACCAGAGTTACCAAAGCATTTCTGAATCCAATCCTTGGAAAAACATGGGGAACTATACAGGGCTACGCACTAGTATACGATGATCAGTCGTATACCACATATTCTCTACTAGTAGAAGGATACCCCGAAGATCTCATACCCTAGCCATCTTTTTGGGCTTTTAAGTTGGACTGGCGTCACTCGGCCTGTTACATATTAGTAACCACATGGCGACATCAAGGCCATAAGAGTGGACCACTCCCTGCCAACTGATTCCACTGGACTAGCGTCATCCAGCCTCTTATTATATTTCCACCTGGCGACATCAAGGCCAGAAAAATAGTTTTTATTTGCGGGACCGTGCGTTACTCGGCCACTTACGCGAAAATGTCGTTCCCCCCAACTATCTATAACTGGAACGGATATTACTCCAGTTCCCCAAGCATAAGCTTGTTGATAGGTTTTGTAAAAATACCCTTACTTCCGGATTATATCGGAAGTAAGTCACAATGTGGGTTGACCATTGTCAACTGACCTCGATCCTCGAGTAAAACATTTCGAAATCACGACCTAGGAGTTTGGTAAAATATCTTTAGTTCTGATAATTCAGAAACCCAAAATATAATCACTTTTAATGAAATAGGCAAGTGAAATCATATGTTCACTTCGTGGAATGGATTCCCAATTTTTATAAGTCAAAAATCATAGTCATCATTTGAGATAATTCAATAAAAATAGTTGGGAACCCCTACTATAATCAAATAAATCTTTTTAAGATCAGAAAATATTTTAATTAAATATTGGAACCTTAAGTAATATATAATAAGGTTCTATGATTTTTAAATCACATTTGGAATATTTAATAAATATTCGAATAATAAATATTGAATCACTATTCAATAAAATTCTACTTAAATGAATATTCCAAAATAATATTCACTTAATTAAATAAATATTCAAATAATGTTTATAATAATATTATTTAAATATCTCACATTAAATATCCAATGATATTAATATTGGAATATTTAATCAATATTTAAAATATAGCTGTCTCTGGAACCATCCAGCTTATGACAGTATAATCAAAACAAAATAATAATTTGACTCCCGGTCTAAGTTTTTAAAACTATCGTACAAGTGCTCTACGCTTAGAGCCTTTATAAAACCTCGGTTTATATCTAATATAATCATAGCATATAGACCATGTAATCTTACGAAAGCTTTTAATCAAAATCATAAATCAGTTCATAGTTCTTTTAAGGTAATAAAACAGTTATATCACAACATCATCTTTTATCATATAGGGTTTGAAAACTTGCATATATCTATCATATGCAATATTATAATCTTAACAGTTTTAAACACAACCACATCTATATAAGATGTAGGGATTGAAAACTTGCAAAATATACCATATGCAATATCATCAGTATAAGTAATTTGAAATACAGCATGAGATGAGAAAACTTGCCTTGAGTCCTTGGTTGTTAGGGGTTCAGGAATTTGTCGGGAAATCTATAAACAAAGAAATACTCGATCAGTCCCCTAGCGTAGTCATTTAAAGTGCCATTAACTTAAGCACTACGTTCTCTTAATGAAAATCAAATGTCTCGTTCTTGGTTAGTCATAACCTCATGATACTCCTTAAACTCTTAAGTCAAAAGTTTGGTTGATAATCCATTCACAAAACCCAAGTACTTTACCATTACTAAACTTATGGGTTTAACTATCCCCTTAAGGGCATTTCACTTGCACAACTTTGGTTCCCGCATTTTTATAAAATCGAAAAATTATCTTTTTAACACGAAACCTTCTCGGTTCCCTTCCTAACTGTCCATACTAGTATCCACCTTAATATCATGACCTATTTCCATTTTTAAGGGGCTTGATTATAAGCTCAAAGTTCATATAGTGAACTACTTAGTTACCCGAAACCACTTTTACTCAAACAGGTGTTTCTCCTAAACCGTAAATCGAAAAGATACGATTCTTTCGCAAAAATAAACTACAAAACAAGACCTACATGATCATGGTCAGTAAGTATTTTTTTCATGGCTTGAAGGTACCCGAGGCTACTGCCCAACTAATCTAAGGAAAATTCGACATGATAACGACGCTTAATCAAGATTCCCGTGTTTATAACACTCCAATAATCCATTAATCAACAACCAATAATCAATACTTATAATTCCCCATATCAAACAACTCATAATCTTCCCTAGCAAGTTCATACCAATGTTCACAAGTCCAACCATCAAAATAACCACTAAACAACCACCATTAACAAGCATTCGTCCGTAAATTAATACCATCACTAAACATCATCAATCTTATCACTATAATCAAGGTATAATAAAAGGTGTGAGAGGTTTATACCTTCCTTGATACCTAATAAAGACTACCAATAGCTTGTATTCCCTGCTTGATCCTTAATTAACCTTAACAAGCCTTAAACTTCAAGAACAAAACAAGAAAATCACGAGTTACTATTCACTTCACTATTCATCATCATCTTATAATCAAAATTTGAACATGTTAACATAATTGAATGAAGCTAGGATTTAGAGGATACCTTAATCTAGAAATGTAGGAACTTTTGAATCCATCCTTGAAATTTTTTGTGGAATGGAAGTGGTGGAAATTTTTCTTAAGGATGGAAGAATGTTTTTTTTTTTTGGCCGAAAGTTTCTTGGATGAAGAATGTGGTAGTTGTTTTGATTTTTCTTTTCTTTTCTTTTGTCCAATAATTCTAATTTGCATGCTTCTCTTTTGTGTGGTGAAATTGGTGGTTAAGTCACAAGGTGGTGATTCGTCACCTTGTCATCTCTTGTGTCATGCTTATGTCATTTCTTGTGTCATCAATCCTCTTATATGTTGCACTTGATGATCTTATATGATAATTCTCCTTTGGTTAGGGTTTAATCCATAATTCGTCATGCTTTTGCTTTGTTGCTAGGTCTTGATATAGATTCAAGTGATTTTGAAAATGTTTCGGTGCACCAATGCTAGGGGATACTTCCTTGACCTTCTATTGCCTTGGCCTAATATGTGATCATGGATTTCTCATTCCATATACTCCCTCAAAATGATCAATTTAATACATCCTCGATTGTCCGATGAATAGTGGTATAAAACTCAAATGGAAATCTTCTGATTCTGATTGCGTTTGCATTCACTTATTCTCCTTATACATCACTAATATAACTTCGAAACATTCATTCCATGTCTTGCATATAGGGTGGTCTGAAAATATTTTTCATCAGCAAAATTTACTATTCATCAAAATTTTAATTAAATCCAAAATTTGGGGTTATTACATTGACTTTCCTAATCATGACTTTAATTAATTAATCATACAAAGAAACGAGAAAGTGTTCTTAGGTCAGGACTTTTTTTGTTACTTTTCCTAATCATAAGTGACTTTATTTATTCCATTATCTACTCTTAAAATCATCCCTGTATTATTGTAATTAATTAACCAGATACATGTTAGTTAGTTTACCATTTTTTATAATTGCTTAAGTGTGCATAGCTTATCTGAGTGTCTAACGCCTAATTCAAATAATTGTGCGCTTAATCCCACATTATTATTTAGTTTAAGGAGGAAAGGAATTCTGAGATGGTGATAATAAACTATGTTTGCGCAACCGGAAATTGATATTGAGCAGCAGCTATATATTGAGCAGCTTTGTGATTCTAGATATTTATAAAACTATGACAATGAATTAATCCCAGGTTTGAAGAATTAATTGATAGAAAGAGATAAGAACCGGAGTAATTAATATTAATTGTAATAATTTGTTACCTTTGTTCCTCGCCCTTCTCTCCTGTGTATATTGTTGAGTACCTCTATCACAACCTTGATAATGGACTTTCGTGTCTCTCTAGCAATAGGATGGTCCAGTGGCAGTGAGGAGTCTCCATCTAATACATCACGTGCCAAGAGGCGAATCTGCTCTGGAGTAAGCATATACTCATCTGGATTGGCTCGAGCCTGGGCTAGAGTCTCATCCACAACTCTCATGAACATATCATCCTGTATGCGAGCCATGTGAGACCTGTCGGAGCCTCCCTCCCCTTTCCGAGGTGGCGGGGAACGTAGCTCTGACCATGTTGCAATATACATCCATTTTTACTACGTAATTACTAGGAAATTTTTTTATAAACACTTTAAGTATGTTAAATATTTCAATTATGGCATGAATTCATCGCTATATGTACATAAGTAAATATACCTACACATCACGTGCTTTAACTCGCGGAAAGTCAAGAATCATGTTCTTCCGAACACCTCCAATCGCCTCTACCCAGCTTTGAATTTGAGTCTGCTTAGGATCAATACCTTTCTTTTTGCATATTTTCTTGTAACGAATCTGTAACACAAATTTTAGCTTGTATATGTGAGTTTGTGTGAATGTATTAGACAAATAATGTTGCCCAGTAATTAACAATTGTAGAAGGGGGGTTGAATACAATTGTATAAGATTCTCGACTTTAATAAACACAAATATGAATAATAACAGCTTTATTAATTCTGATATAAAACTGTTACAAAACTCTCTCAAGAAATTCTTATGTTCTTGAAAGATGCTAGGTACAATGATACTCGTGTATGTGATTGATTACAAATCAAAACCTAAACTATGTTTATATACTACACACAGCTGCTCTATTGATTACAAGATAAGAACAAATCAATTACAAATAATATTGATACATATCTAACCGACAGTTGCTTTCCATAAGCTAAGAAACCGACAAATCATCTTTCCTTATTGTGAACTTGATAGTTATCTTGAAGTAACAATCCTGATCAACTTCCAGTCCTGATGATAAATCCTGATCACAGTCCTGATAGCAATCCTGATACTGACGCTTGTGCAATACTGATGACGTCAGCAATCCTGATCAGTAGTTCAGATCCTGACGATCATTGAATCCTGATCTAACAAATAATCATGTGTGTGTGTGTAATTTTTAATTAAAATGTATGTATTATGACATGAAACTTACCATAATTCGTTTGGCTTTCTTGCTGATCCACTTACCCTTTCTTTTCTCATCTTTCAATGTGTGACAATCCTTGTAGACAATAGTGTAATCCAAATTTCCACCATTTTTTCCCCGATAATCCTATTTATTGAATGCATAAACAAGTCAGATAAACTAACTAATAAACATATTTTAGATGTAAGTCACATATTCTGATAGGCATTGCCACACCCGACGACGAGTTTCAAATGAAGTTGCACCAGATGTGTGAGGCACCTCCACCTTTTTTCGGGCTGCTTTACCAGCTGCAGACCTTTTCCGGAATATCTCACTATCCCAATACTTACACAACGTGTCCCACACATCAGGATTTATATGCGAGGGTCTGTGATCTGCATAAGTCCCTCCATTTGTTTTAACAATCTCTATCACCCTATCCTTGTCATCTGAAGGCAAATGACGAAAGTTCTTGTGCATATGCGTAATTACAGAAGCCTTTGCCTCGACTTCATTGGAAATTTTTGGATCCCAAGTATAGTATCGCTGCAGGAAAACATAACAAGTTGTCAACATATAAGCTGCAACATTACATTATTAAAACATGTTCATACCAAGCAGTGAATCACAACAAATAATATGATTGTATTCTAAAGTCTATAAATAGGTTTGTCTATAAAGAATTTGAGGATCATTGTCCAACTTTGATGGGATCCGAATCTTATGTTCTATTCACATTAGACAAGCTGGTTAAAAAACTGGTCAACCAGGTAAGAGACACACTCACTTGCATATTTCTCTACATATTTTTGCTCCTTTCTCGTCAAACAGATTAATTTATATCTATTGTTATTTCATGCAGCTGGAAAAAATTGCAACCAATGATCTAGAAAAAAAACTTGTCCAACTCTATGCCTATGAAAAATCAAGATATGGGATCTTTACTAATAAACTCTATCATGACAACGCCCGTGCCCTTCTTCGTGATGAGTACATTTACCGTTTTGAATGTGTAAGTTTGTACAAAGATTTATTTTCTTTAGCTAATTTAATTGATAAATATTAAGTTGGAATTTGGATTAACATACTTGAGTTCTAAAATATTTTGTTAGAGCTAGAATATACCCAACACAATATTGTCGGAATCAGGAGTGCATCTTAATCGAGATGACTACAAGTAAAATTCTAATTAAGGAGGATTAATCTAATTAAGTTGTAGTCTCAACTAAATTTCAAACTTCAGGAGACAACCTTGTGTTACTTTAATCTTGCCCGTCTAAATATAAAACACAAACAAGTATTGGTTACAATTAAATTATAACCTACCAGGAACTCATCCAAGCACTTCTTCCAGAACCCCAGAGATTTTATATCAATCTCTCTTGCAGTCACACAACCAGGTGGCCAGAACATACACATAATTGCTAGTATATTCCACTTTGCAGTAGGAGAAACTACCCTGAAATCAAATCAAATGAATTTAAGTAAATAGTGGTAGACTACAAAAAAAATATTAAATACTAAATATTTATAAGAACATTATTAGGTATTGCATAAGAACAATAAAAAGAGTTCAACTTGAAATTTTAGAAAGAGAATGGAAAAAGAAAAAAAATAAACATTTTTCCATATGTAACAGAGTACAAAACTCATTTTATTCAAATTAAAGACCAAGTAATTAAGACAACCAAGTAATTAAGACAAAAATACCAAACAATTATCATGTGTAATTCACATTAAAAAATTTAGTATTTTTCCGGGTATATTTTAGCCAAGAGGATAGGAGCAATAGTATCACGTGTAATTCAAAAAAAAAATTTCAGTAGTATTGTGCGGGAGTAAATTACTAAATATTCATAAAAGCAGATTGTACTTAGAACATGAACCTACAAAGTCTGAAAATTACTTACTCATCGCCAACAATCCGAATAACTATCGGTTTGGATGGGTAAAGACCAAATCCACCCGGAGAATAACCACGACCCCTATGAAGGCGAGGATCAGCATCCACCCCAAGCGGGAAAATGTGCATCCCCTGATCATCCCAATGAGCCAAATGAGTATCAGTTCCGGAGTTATCGCCTTCATCTCTACATGTTCGCCTACGACGACCTCCCTTAGCACCGCGTCCCTCCGGCTAGAACCACCGGCTTCCCTGCCACCACTAGCCCCGCATCCTCTACCACCAACACCGCTGGTTTCCCCACCACCCACTAGCCCCATTGGCATCCTCACCAACAAAACCGTTGGCATCCCCGCCACCACTATCCCCGTGTCCCCTGCCGCTAGAACCACTGGCTTCCTCGCCACCACTAAATTAGCCACGTCCCCTGCCGCCACAACCACCAAAACCACTGGCTTCCGCGCCACCACTAGCCCCACGTCCCCTTCCGCCACAACCTCTAGCTTCCCCGCCACCACTAAAGCCACGTCCCCTGCCGCCACTAAAGCCACGTCCCCTGCTGCCAGAACCACCAAAACCACTCGCTTCCACGCCATCACTAGCACCCCTACTATGCCCCCCAACGCCACTACCACTGTCATCGCCACGACCACTTCCATCGCCACGACCACTGCCATCACCTCGACCACCATAGGAACCCCGACCACTTCCGGAACCACTAACAGCCCACCTTCCCATCATCCATATAACACTGAAAATAAAACAATAAAAATATTTAATACATGCATGTATCCTTTACGATGTATTTCAAAACCAAGATAAATAGTTATATTTAGCAGATTATAGGGAAACTCATTGAATTTATGGTCTTCTACATGTAGTGAATTTATCAATTAACCATCAAGAACCAAAATCTCAGAACATGAAAATTTATGTATATATTAACATATTAATGCATTTATATCCATGTACATACAGTTATAAATCAAGACTAGTGGGTGGGTGTATGTGTATATGTAATTGATTAAATATATACAGTTAAACCTCTTTAAAGTAATACCCTTGGGACCGGGAAAAAATATTACTTTACCGAATTTATTACTTTATCGATAAAGTAATATTTTATTACTTTACCGAATTTTTATGTTTACGCATTACAATACATTATGTTTAAAAACAAGAATCAATCACATGCAATGTATTTTGAATGCTATTAGTATTGCTAACATGGCTTGGAATATTGATGTGAAAACAACCACAATTGCAAATTGTTTTCGGCATTGCAAGATTCGTTTAGAAGAAAATGATGAACATGAATTTGGTGAAATAAATGAAGGTATCGAAGGATTAAATGAAGCTATCTCTAATTTACGATATAGAAATGTGATGAATGTTGAACATCTCTTAAATTATCCAAGCGAGAATGATGCGGTTATGAAATCACCTACGGATGAAGAAATCATTAAGTCGGTAATGAACATTGATAAAGGAATTGATCCTGAACCGGACGATAGCAATGTCATCCCAAGCGTGTCATCAAAGGAAGCATTTCAAGCAATCAACACTTTGAACAATTACTTGTTACAACACGAGCAAAACATACCAGGAGTTATTTATGCTTTACATAAAGTCAAGGATGAGGTTAATTTTGGCTTTGGTGGAAAGAAGAAACAAGCTACTACTATATATTCATATTTTAAAAAGAATTAAATTTTGTAACTCATATACATTATATATATATATATATATATATAATTTTGGAATTATTACTTTACATATTAGTTGGGCCCTTAATGACTTTCTAATTTTTTATTATCTTATGCTTTTAGCGAGAATATTACTTTACAACATTGGCCCAAGTTGGGACCGACGAAATTTATTACTTAAGCGAGGTTATTACTTTATCGGATATTACTTAATCGAGGTTTAACTGTAGATTATAATCAGATTTTTATTCAAAATAAGTGATTAAGTGTGTGGATGTATGTACATACTTAAAATAAGAAGACCCACAGTATATATATGTATGCATGTGATCAATAAGGTAAAAAAAGTAACAGATCTTAGTCTAATCGAAGCTTATACCTTGTAATGAGAGTCGTTATTGTTAAAATCTCCATTCTTATGCTTAGACCCCCAACAAATTGAAAGTTTTTATGCAAATCTAGTAGACAAAGAGAGAGAAATGAGAAAGATGAAGGAGAAGCCAGAATGAAAAAGTTAAGGATTTTTAGGATTTTAGTCACTAACTGACTGCTTACGACGTCGTTAGATTTACTAGGCGGTCAATTCAATTTTTTCCCAAATTTTAACCGCCATTCTAAAATCCCAAAATGGGATCGAACCCGGGTCCCACATATAATTTACTAGTGTAGAAACCAACTCTTCCAGTTGCTTGTTTAGATAAATACTTGGGAAATAATATATATACGTAACTCTTCTTTTTTTAAAATATATTCATAAAATAAAAAATACAAATTCAAAAATAAAAAATCTTCAATGTTTATATATCTAATACTACCAATTACCTAGTAGCATAAATAGAATAAGTATTACACATATATGTCATGAGAAAAATTATGAAATTTGATTTGATTTTATTTAATAATATATATTTTTTGTTAAAAAAATAAAAATATGTATTTTTGTTTTTTAATTTTATGATACATACATTCCTCTATACAGAGAAGACCAAGTGAATTTTTTTTTAGAGGTTGTGTACGTTTTTGATAAATTATTTAATAACTTGGTATATATTTAAAGTTTAAATATTACACGTTACTGTCCTGCATACGAACACACATATGAACACATAAAAGTTGGCACGATTATTATGGAATAATTAATATGTTATACTAAGATAATAAAGTCGAAAAAACAAGACACTAAACTTGATTGCTTGATGGATTCTTATAGTGATAGTGTACGGTTACAATGACGATCAATGTAACAGATTCTTATGTCAAATATATAATTGATTTTGATGTTGCTAGTGCTTTTGTTATTTTTACTTATATAATGAACATTTTATCGCTGCATTATTAAAGAACTAACTTAAAGTAGTTTCAGTGATGAATTGAAGTGCCCCTAATATAATTTAGAAACAAAAAACTTGATGAACCCTAAAAATATTTGTGACAGATTCAGTCATAAGTACTGGTATCTTCCGACAACATCTCCCAATTCCGTCGTAAATTTCCCAGTACTTACGACATACATCATACTCTGTCGTAAATTGTCGTAAATTACCCAGTACTTACGACAAATAGCATAATCTGTCGTAAATTACCGAGTACTTACGACAAACAGCACACCCTGTCATAAATTACCGAGTACTTAAGGAAAAATTGCAGACTGCAATTTTTATCATTACTACCTTGACCATATATAACACCAACCCAAAACCATTTCATGCGTATAAAATACATTAAAAACCACTAAACAACCAAAAAAACATGAAATCTAAATGATTAAAAACATCTATAAACATAAAATCAAAATTTTGTTTAAAGTAAAGAAATCCTTCGAAAATTTCATTTTTTTAGTTAAATTGAAAATTTTGCCTAGAGAGCTAAAATCATGCAATTTTCTTGCACTCACACATCACAATATATATTTTTATGATGTTCCAGCCTTCAAATTAGTTAAAATTTTGAAAAAAGTTAGTTTAAAGTATAGAAATTCTTCGGAAATTCCATTTTCTAGTTAAATTGAAATTTTTGCCTAGAATGCTAAAATCTTGCAATTTTATTGCACTAACACATCACATTATATATTTTTATGATGTTCAAACCTTAAAATTAGTTAAAAAGTTGTAATTGTAAAAAATTTAGTTTAAAGTAGAGAAATTCTTCGGAAATTCCATTTTCTAGTTAAATTGAAAATTGGCCTAGAATGCTAAAATCTTGCAATTTTCTTGAAATAACACATCAAATTATACATTTGTATGATGTTCAAACCTTAAACGTAGTTAAAAAGTTGAAATTGTGAAAAAGTTCGTTTAAAGTAGTGAAATTCTTCGTAAATTCCATTTTCTAGTTAAATTGAAAAATTTGCCTAGAATGCTAAAATCTTGCAATTTTCTTGCACTAACACATCAAATTATATATTTTTATGATGTTCAAACCTTAAAATTAGTTAAAAAGTTGTAATTGTGAAAAAGTTAGTTTAAAGTGAGAAATTCTTCGGAAATTCTTCGGAAATTCCATTTTCTAGTTAAATTGAAAATTGGCCTAGAATGCTAAAATCTTGCAATTTTCTTGCACTAACAAATCACATTATACATTTGTATGATTTTCAAACCTTAAAATTATTTAAAAAGTTGAAATTGTGAAAAAGTTAGTTTAAAGTAGAGAAATTCTTCGGAAATTCCATTTTCTAGTTAAATTGAAAATTTTGCATGGAATGCTAAAATCTTACAATTTTCTTGTAATAACACATCACATTATACATTTGTATGATGTTCAAACCGTAAAATTAGTTAAAAAGTTGAAATTGTGAAAAAGTTAGTTTAAAGTAAAGAAATTCTTCGGAAATTCCATTTTCTAGTTAAATTGAAAGATTTGCCTAGAATGCTAAAATCTTGCAATTTTTTTGCACTAACACATCACATTATGTTCAAAACTTAAATTAGTTAAAAAGTTGAAATTGTGAAAAAGTTAGTTTAAAGTTGAGAAATTCTTCGGAAATTCCATTTTCTAATTAAATTGAAAGATTTGCCTAGAATGCTAAAATCTTGCAATTTTTTGCACTAACACATCACATTATGTTCAAACCTTAAATTAGTTAAAAAGTTGAAATTGTGATAAAGTTAGTTTAAAGTAGAGAAATTCTTCGGAAATTCCATTTTCTAGTTAAATTAAAAGATTTGCCTAGAATCTTAAAATCTTGCCATTTTTTTGCACTAACACATCACATTATGTTCAAACCTTAAATTAGTTAAAAAGTTGAAATGGTGAAAAAGTTAGTTTAAAGTAGAGAAATTCTTCGGAAATTCCATTTTCTAGTTAAATTGAAAATTTTGTCTAGAATGCTAAAATCTTGCAATTTTCTTGCACTAACACATCACATTATATATTTGTATGATGTTCAAACCTTAAAATTAGTTAAAAAGTTGAAATTGTGAAAATGTTAGTTTAAAGTAGTGAAATTCTTCGGAAATTCAATTTTCTAGTTAAATTGAAAAATTTGCGTAGATAGCTAAAATCTTGCAATTTTCTTGCACTATCACATTATATATTTTTATGATGTTCAAACCTTAAAATTAGTTAAAAAGTTGTATTTGTGAAAAAGTTAGTTTATAGTAGAGAAATTCTTCGGAAATTCCATTTTCTAGTTAAATTGAAAATTGGCCTAGAATGCTAAGATCTTGCAATTTTCTTGCATTAACACATCACATTATACAATTGTATGATGTTCAAACCTTAAAATTATTTAAAAAGTTGAAATTGTAAAAAAGTTAGTTTAAAGTAGAGAAATTCTTCGAAAATTCCATTTTCTAGTTAAATTGAAAAATTTGCCTAGAATGCTAAAATCTTGCAATTTTCTTGCACTAACACATCACATTATATATTTTTTTGATGTTCAAACCTTAAAATTAGTTAAAAAGTTGTAATTGTGAAAAAGTTAGTTTAAAGTAGAGAAATTCTTCGGAAATTCCATTTTCTAGTTAAATTGAAAAATTTGCCTAGAATGCTAAAATCTTGCAATTTTCTTGCACTAACACATCACATGATATATTTTAATGATGTTCAAACCTTAAAATTAGTTAAAAAGTTAGTTTAAAGTGAGAAATTCTTCGAAAATTCCATTTTCTAGTTAAATTCAAAATTGGCCTCGAATGCTAAAATCTTGCAATTTTCTTGCACTAACACATCACATTATACATTTGTATGATGTTCAAACTTTAAAATTATTTAAAAAGTTGAAATTGTGAAAAAGTTAGTTTAAAGTAGAGAAATTCTTTGGAAATTCCATTTTCTAGTTAAATTGAAAATTTTGCCTAGAATGCTAAAATCTTGCAATTTTCTTGTACTAAAACATCACATTATAAATTTGTATGATGTTCAAACCGTAAAATTAGTTAAAAAGTTGAAATTGTGAAAAAGTTAGTTTAAAGTAGAGAAATTCTTCGGAAATTCAATTTTCTAGTTAAATTGAAAGATTTGCCTAGAATGCTAAAATCTTGCAATTTTTTTGCACTAACACATCACATTATGTTCAAACCTTAAATTAGTTAAAAAGTTGAAATTGTGAAAAAGTTAGTTTAAAGTAGAGAAATTCTTCGGAAATTTCATTTTCTAGTTAAATTGAAAGATTTGCCTAGAATTCTAAAACCTTGCAATTTTTTTGCACTAACACATCACATTATGTTCAAACCTTAAATTAGTTAAAAAGTTGAAATTGTGAAAAAGTTAGTTTAAAGTAGAGAAATTCTTCGGAAATTCCATTTTCTAGTTAAATTAAAAAATTTGCCTAGAATGCTAAAATCTTGCAATCTTCTTGCACTAACACATCACATTATATATTTGTATGATGTTCAAACCTTAAAATTAGTTAAAAACTTGAAATTGTGAAAACGTTAGTTTAAAGTAGTGAAATTCTTCGGAAATTCCATTTTCTAGTTAAATTGAAAATTTTGCCTAGAATGCTAAAATCTTGCAATTTTCTTGCACTAACACATCACATTATATATTTTATGATGTTCAAACCTTAAAATTAGTTAAAAAGTTGTAATTGTGAAAAAGTTAGTTTAAAGTAGAGAAATTCTTCGAAAATTCTATTTTTTAGTTAAATTGAAATTTTTGCCTAGAATGCTAAAATCTTGCAATTTTCTTGCACTAACACATCACATTATATATTTTTATGATGTTCAAACCTTAAAATTAGTTAAAAAGTTGTAATTGTGAAAAAGTTTGTTTAAAGTAGAGAAATTCTTCGGAAATTCCATTTTCTAGTTAAATTGAAAATTGGCCTAGAATGCTAAAATATTGAAATTTTCTTGGAGTAACACATCACATTATACATTTGTATGATGTTCAAACCTTAAAATTAGTTAAAAGTTGAAATTTTGAAAAAGGTCGTTTAAAGTAGAGAAATTCGTCGGAAATTCCATTTTCTAGTTAAATTGAAATTTTTGCCTAGAATGCAAAAATCTTGCAATTTTCTTGCACTAACATATCACATTATACATTTGTACGATGTTCAAGCTTTAAAATTAGTTAAAAAGTTGAAATTGTGAAAACGTTAGTTTAAAGTAGAGAAATTCTTCGGAAATTCCATTTTCTAGTTAAATTAAAAGATTTGCCTAGAATGCTAAAATCCTGCAATTTTTTTGCACTAACACATCACATTATGTTCAAACCTTAAAATTAGTTAAAAAGTTGAAATTGTGAAAAAGTTAGTTTAAAGTAGAGAAATTCTTCCAAAATTCCATTTTCGAGTTAAATTGAAAATTTTGCGTAAAATTCTAGAATCTTGCAATTTTCTTGCCCTAACACATCAAATTATATATTTTTATGATGCAGAAGCCTTCAAATTATTTTAAAAACTGAAATTGTAAAAAAAGTTAGTACAAAGTAGATAAATTCTTCGACATTTTCTTTAATTTTAATTAAATTTAAAATTTTACCTAGAACGCTAAAATCTTGAAAATTTCTTGCACTAAAACATCACATTATACATTTGTATGATGTTCAAACCTTCAAATTAGTTAAAATGTTAAAGTTGCGAAAAAAATTAGTTTAAAGTAGAGAAATTCTTCGAAAATTCCATTTTATAGTTAAATTGAAAATTTTGCATAGAATGCTAAAATCTTGCAATTTTCTTGCACTAACACATCACATTATATATTTTTATGATGTTCAAGCCTTCAAATTAGTTTGGAAACTGATATTGTAAAGGGCGTTAGTTCAAAGTAGATAAACACATCACATTACACATTTTCACTAAAACATTAATTTTACATTTTTTTTAATCTTCTTCACTTTCCACATCAAAGATATCATAACCATCATCATCTTCTTCTTCTTTTTTTTCTTTTTCTTCTTCTTCTTCATTTTCCCTTGCATTTCCTTCCTTTTCTTCACTTTGAACTTGATTTTGTTGCTCTTGTTCTTCTTCTTGATCTTCTTCCATTTCATATTGCGAAAAGTCAACAAATAACGACCTCGAAAAGTCTAGTGCATTGGTATTTGACACTTCTTCTTGAAGGGGTTCCGCTTCAACATCCCTTGCTCTTCCACTCAACAATTGAGGTCTATATGTGATGATCGTGTGAATGTTACTATCAAGGTCTTCACACTAGGAGCATAATACATTTGAGTGGCTTGACTTGCTAGTATATAAACATCATCCCCTTTTAGTTTTGAATTAAGATCAATTAAGAGCACTCCATTTTTATCTTTCTTTACCCCCTGACTTGATCATACCAATGACATTTGAATAAGAATACTTGATATCTGCCACCGTATGAGTATCCGTTGACCTTGCATCTTTTATAAGAAAACACATAGGAAGTTGGGCCTTGCAACAAATACTGAAACCGTTCATAATTGTTTTGTACCTGAAAGTGAATAGTCTCATTAAACACACATATATATCAACTATTTATTAGAAATCAAATCAATTATTGGCTCTTTAATAAAATATCTTATTTTGCAACCATGTTGCCAAATTAGCCTTTAATTTTGTATCCATCTCAACATCATTCAATATATGTGCACTATGATTACGAATCTCTTCTTCAAACATCCTGAAAAAGTGATACATGTATGGTGAGGAGTAATGAACAGTGTTAAATATGAATAAAAAAGATTCAAATGCTTACATTATATAAGGGGCAACTTCATGCATGTTAGTGAGAACGTAATGTGCTACAACACGTAAGGAATCCACATCTGGTAACAACTATTTGCTCCCAGAAGCTCGACCGGGTATGTGAATTCCAAAAGTATTCTCGAATCTCGTGAGCTATCATCAACTACATTACGCCCTAGCAAGTTGTGTGCTATCTCAACTCCAGACTCAAAGTACATGGAACAGAAGTGTGTCAACTCTTCATATACGTACTTTTCTTCAATGGAACCTTCTACTCGTGCTTTGTTCCCTACTTTTTGTTTCATTCTACGTTGTAGTATTTCAATATTATACATCCACCGTGTAAGAACAAGAAGATGCTCCATTGGATCAAACATGGCTCGAAAGAATTTATTCTCTAATATACAAACGATTCATGCTAAGTTTTTTTTCTTTCCATTTTTCTCAAATCTGATGCAAGAAATGTAGTTGAGCACAAGTCTTTGAAAAAATTTGAAAGGTCACAAAGTACTTTATGTATATCATCCGGAAGAAGTTCACGAAATGCAGAAGGCAACAACTTCTGCATAAATACATGACAGTCATGTAACTTCATGCCTTGAAATTTTAACTCGGCTATCTTACAACATCTCTTCAAGTTTGATGAAAATCCATCTGGGAGTTTCAATCGATGCACCCATTTACACAACAATTTCAGCTGATCTCGGCTGAGTTCGTATCTAGCTTTAGGCCTACGTTTGCCATTCATCCATAGCTCTTGCATTATGCCCATTGCTTTAAAATCATCTCTTGATCTTGTGGTATCCTTTGTTTTGACACTACTGAGAATAGTATGAAATATGTTATCAAATACATTTTTCTCAGTGTGCATGACATCAATGCAGTGACGCAAGCGCAATGAATCCCAATATGGTAGGTCAAAGAAGCTAGTGACATGTGTCCAGTTATGTGAATCCCCAAACCCAATTGCCCTTTCTTTATTATGTGGTTTCCCAGGTGGTGGGAAAGTGATATTGACAAACATGTTACGAACAATGCGGCCTTTTCATCGAACTTTTTGGCGATTAACTAGGAATCCTTTATGTAACCCATACAAACTGGACTTCCTGTTGTGTGGTAGTTGCTTAGCTTTGACATCACCCATACAAACATTACAAGCCATATTTCCATGGGTTGACCACCCACTAAGCATACCCAACCCGGGAAAGTCGCTTATAGTCCATAACAAAGCCGCCCACATCATAACATTAGTCTTCGTAGAAGCATCAAAGGTTGGCACACCAATCCACCACAAGTCAATTAGCTCATCAATCAAAGGCTTAAGATAGACATTCAGATTCCTACCAGGATCATTTGGCCCAGGTACTAGTAGTGTCATAAATATGTATGGGTCCTTCATGCACATTGTATGTGGAAGGTTATATACAAGTAATACAACAGGCCAAATGGAGTAATTGGTAGAAGTACCATTACTGTACAGGGGAAATCCATCTGTTGCAAAGCCAAGTCTAACATTACGAATCTCTACTGAAAAATCCGGAAAATTCATTTCAAAATCCTTCCATTCTTGTCCATCTGCTGGGTGACTAAGGACCCCTTCCGTGACAATTCTATTCTTATGATACTTCATATGCTCAGCTGTGCGGGTAGACATGTACAAGCGTTGTAGACGAGGAGTGATTTTGAAATGTCATAGTGTTCGCACAAAATCACGCAAGCGTACGCGGTCAACAAGTAATATAAGAATAAGTAGAGTTCGTTCCCACAGAGACTGCTTTGGTTACTATAGTTATGCACTTATGCAACAATGTATGGCTATTGTTCAATGCTAAGACAAGTATCAAAGTTGTGTTTTGATTAACTAAATTAACTAATCAACTTAACAAGATTATAATTAACTAAAGAGATTGCTGTAGAATTACTTATGAGAATAAAACATGGGATCCTAACTTCATTAGATACTTCATCTAGAGTCTTTTGTCTTTAATCAGTGCATGTGACGGTTGTGACAACTAATCGGATAACACGAAATCAGTACACGCTACCTTTCAGTATACGTATACCAAACTACTCAAACATCCACAAAAGAGATAGAAGTTGAGCAGACACCAATTATGCTTAGACCCTATATGTCTATAAGATTTGAAAACATAACGGTTTAACGAGCAAGTTATCCATTCAGATTACATAGGGCAGGTAAGATGGTTAAAATCACCTACGAATCATGCATGACAAACATACATAAACCTATGCTAGCATGGCAATTTCTAAACATCTATATCCACTTTCGCAATCAATAGAGATTAACAAACAACTTAGATGTTAGCTACGCATCCAAGAAGAATAAGCACAACCAAACTAGGATATGTTAGCCATCACACACACATCTTTAAAACAATTAACTACTAAAATCCATAAATAAATCCGTTAGAATCCCACGACAACGATTAGTTCATAATCGAACCGTTCATCATCGTGGGTTCTGATGAAAACATGATAATAAATATGTCTGGAATACTAATAAAGAGTACTAGGGTTTATGAAGAAACAAACGAGAATCCAAAGTATCGCCTAATTAGAAGAATACAAAGATAAGTTGAAAACTAGATCTTCGTAATCAGCCGACTTCTTGTTCTCCTTGCCGGTGGATGGATATGTATGATTGTATGTCAAGATATATCTCTGAAATCGTCCACCAATGGTTTATATAGGTCTCAGGGTTGACTGGTCTTCGCTTATTTCATTTTCAGAACAGAAATTGCCTTTTCCAGCATTCCACCAAGGGAGGGCGCGCTTGATAAAGCGCGGGCGCGCTTCAAATGAATTCAACTAGGGCGCTGGCACGCTTGGAAGGGCGCGGGCGCGCTTGGCTCTCTGCCAGAAACCTTCAACATGCATTTCCTTGACAATTCTTACACTCTCAAACTCCTCAACCACTTGGCTTTCACAACATTGATCAAACACTACCATTTATCCACAGAAACTCTATACTCTGCCAATAACAAAGCTCTGCACAATCTAACACAAAACATATTAAAAACACCACGTACTTGAGTACAAACAATCAATTTAAGCCGATTTGAAGCGTTCCAAGTAGATATGAAATCCACTTATCACATAGGACCTTCCTCGGAATGGTATCACTTCCGACATTTGTTGCAACTTTGTATCCGCTCAACTCACAATACTTGCAATTCTCCAAATCTTTATCATCGCCATAGAACAACATATAATCATTCTCACATGGATGTATTTTTTCATATTCCAAGCTCAACTTCTTAACAATCTTCTTGCAAGCATAATAATTAAAAGGAAGTTTATGTCCCTCCGGAAACATATCTCCAAGTAACAAGAGCAACTCATCAAAGGCCTTATCACTACTTTTGTTACGATTCTTCCAATGTAGTAATTTCGTAACAAACTTCAATTTTGTGTACTTGATATTACCCGGATATATTGATTCCTCGACATTGTTGACATTCTTTAGAAATCTAGATGCTTGCTCGTTCGGATCCTCATAGTTTCTACTATACTCTCCAAAAGCTTCCTCTTCGAAAGCATCCCTCAACATTTCATATTCATCAAACACATCTTCATAATCATTCATTTCTTGACCCACTAGCTTCACCATGATAGTACCATACGGTGTAACTCTCGAAAAATCCGGTTGCAAATAAGTGGAACTTGACATCGGGAATGAGTTGGAAGAGTTGATTTCTACATGTATTACATGGACAATTGATTACAAGATTCGGATCGTTTGGGTCTGTAATAACCCCAAATTTTGGACTTAGTTAAAAAAAAAAAAAAAAAAAATTGATGAATAGTAAAATCCTGATGAATAGTAAATTTCTGAACCGAAAAAAAGATTTTCAGACCACCCTATGTACGAGTCGGGATAATGAACTTTCGAAGTCGTATTAGTGATCTACTATGAAAATGAAGGAATGCAAAAGCTGTCAGAATCAGAAAAAGAGCATTTTCTGTTTTCTCCGAAATTTCACCTATTACTGATGGATTAATCATTATTTAAATATATTGGAGGATTTTATATTATCACTTCCATGGATATGGATTTATTAAAGGTATTAAGATATCAAGAACATTTATGGTAACTACTTCGATAGAACACTTAAGAAATCCCTGCGAACGTTCAACGAGATTAAGCCGTAATCGAACAACGAGACACGAATCGAATTAAATACGAGATTTGATGAATAGTGATCCGACACGAGGACCCTATGAATGTGGATTTTATGAGGGATAATAATATTTAAGGAATTAAGGATTCGTCGGAACAAAAGAATGGTAGATTCTGGATTTAAGATGATTAAAGCGGTCTAAGACGGTCCAAAGTGAATAGTAAAAATTTTCGGGCTCTGAATGGAATGAAACTTCAAAGGCAACCTTGTTTAATTAATTAATAAACAAATGTGAAGTCGGAAATTGGATACGAGGTAAAGAACTCGAGAAAGTTAGAGGAAAACGAAACAAACGAGTAAACGAAATGCTTATGTCACCAAAGAGGAAGCTTCTTGTGAAAGCCACATTAAAGCAAGGGGCAAGCTAGTCTTTTGCACTAAAAGATCAGCCACTAAGGTGTGTGGGAGAAGCCAAGACCATGACTTAGATATTTGTGCAAAGAAATGAAAGCAAAACCCATTTCTTTTAAGAAAACCCGAGAGGAAATGAGAGTAAAAATGGTGGATGAAGATTTGATCATAACTTGAGTTTCTCTTGTCCGTTTTTGGCGTTCCACCACTCAAATCGAAGCTCTCGAGAAGCCCGACGTAACCATGGTAAGCACTCTCCTCACCCTTGTGATTTAGCCAGTCGATTTTAGTGATTAAGGAAGATGATGAATAGTAACTACTTGTTTTTATGATTTTGTTTCCATGAGTTCAAGCTATATAAGGATCATCCAAGCACCCCCAAGCCTAGATTAGCCATTGTTGATGCTTGGGAAGATTCAAAGAAGGTATAACACCTCTGCCCTTTTAGTTTATATGAGTTTTATGGTTGAAATAATGGTTAGAGTCGTTATTCGTGTTATCGTTAAGATCCGGGAATCTTATGTTCGATTTGAGGATGAATGATTTTGTGAAGCTTGATTTAGTGTGTAATAATGTTTAGGGGCTGTTTTGGAGGTGTTGATGAAGTATAATGGTTTGGGTTGGTTTGGTTGATGTTGGGATTGATTATAAACTTTGGAATCACTAAAACATAACTGTCGTAATGCCCGATTTTCCTTAACCCTGTTTTGCTTGTGATATTCGAACCTAGTAACTTCTGCCCAAGATCACCACGGCCCCTGTTTGTGTAGGCCTTAGTTCAAGGTTCGTTTTGGTGCGAAGATCATGTGAACCCGATTTACGGTTTAGGAGAAACAAGTGTTTTAATAAAGGATGTTTCGTAAAACCAAACCGTGCCACTTAGTCAACTTTGAGGTTATGATCGAACCACTTAGAGGTCATAATAAAATTTGAAACTTTGTGATAACATGCTAGGTATGTTTAGGAAGACCCTCGAAAAGATTTCGTGCTAAAAGGATTAAATCTCAATTTTATAAAAATGCGTGAGCGAGCATGCTCGAGTAGAGTATCTTAAGGAGTTAACTTGAAAATGGACTTGTACTTGAGTTAGTATATACTTAGTATGGTGAAAGCGTTTAAGTTATTAATCTTGAACCTTGTGTTGATTCTAGATTACTGGACCAACCTGAGACTTATTGCTACTTCGGGATTTCCAGGCAAGTTTTCTCATTCCATGCTTTATTTTAAGTTATAATATTCGGATGATGCATGTGATATGTATTATGCATGCTTTCAAACCTCACATCGTATATAGATGTGACGGTATAAAATTATTGAAATGGATTTGACCTTTGGATTATATAAAATCTTTTGAATTAAGTAGTTATGAACCGGTTTACCTGGTAGCTCTAAATATAAGAGCATATTCATTGTTTTCGACTCTAAATCGGGAGTCGGTATTTTGAGATATGTAGATAGCCGTGGAAACCCGGAGGGATTCCATCGACAGAATACTATGTACTTTGAGGAATGTTATTTGAGTATTATCTCAGTCGAGAAATACTATTTGAAGACTATTTCCGTTATATATGCTAATGGAAGGCATAACTGTTTTCGAAAGTATATTGTGATACTTGCTTTATGATTATTTATTCAATGAATATTATTTTGAATATTCATTCAGTCATTATTTATTTAATGAATATTATTTTTGAATATTCATTCAAGGTTATTTAATTAATGAATATTATTTTGGAATATTCATTTAACCTTTGTTTATTTAATGAATATTATTTTGGAATATTCATTTAATCTTTATTTATTTAATGAATATTATTTTGGAATATTCATTTAAGGCTTATTTATTTAATGAATATTATTTTGAATATTCATTTAATCCTTGGTTATTTAATGAATATTATTTTTGAATATTCATTTAAGGTTTATTTATTTAATGAATATTATTTTTGAATATTCATTTAATCATTATTTACTTAATGAATATTATTTTCGAATATTCGTTTAAGGTTTACTTATTTAATAAATATTATTCGATTATTTATTAAATACTTTTAACCCGTTTTAAAATGAGTTATATTATTTAGAGTTTATCCTTGACCTTCAATATTTACGAAGGATATTCTAAGCTGTATTATTGCTCGTGATAAAGTGTATATACTTATATATATATATATATATATACTATACTATATGAGGATTGTTCAATGAGTAACTTGTTTATTTGAGTAACCTAGTAATTTTTTATTATTGGTTAATTTGAATTAGGTTACACGTGATCATCATCCCACGTTTAAACACATAAGAAAGAGCAACCGTTATAATATACAGCAGTTATAATATGACTTACTATGATATCAGTTTGTACTGTATGATTCAAGTATGTTCTGTATATTTTCCTTCAGTTTTTCACATATAGAACATAGAATTCTGTAATGAATAAATACAGAATTTTATATATAAAACATAATTAGTTTTATAATTTTATTCTTCAAATTGTTTATACTTTTACAGAACACAAATTAATTAATAATATATTCATTTATTATTGAACATTATATTTTAGAATAAAATTATTTATAATTTTATAAAATCTATGCTTCATTGTTTTTCTCCTTGAAAAAGTTTATAATTTTTAACGTGCACTATAAATTTACAGAACTAATGTTAGTATTTTTTATATTTACAAAATTTTATAATTTTTTTTTATATTTTATCATGTACTTTTACTGTATATATTTATTTCTATGATATTATATACTTTATTAAAGTAACAATTTTTTATACAGAACATGAGATTGATTTTACAGGATATGTAAATTATTGTAGTTGGTCAAGTATATTTTGTATGTACAAATTGTTTTGATTGTGATATAATATATTGAGTACTGTATCAGTATCATGCTTTATGTAAAAGAGTCGTCACGTGTTCAGGGGTTGTAGTTGTATGTAGCAATTTCTTTTTTTTATTTAATCTAAGGGTTATGATTGAAAGTTACTTAGTTACTCATATAAGCGGTTCCTCACTGAGACTTACCCTATATATATATATATATATATATATATATATATATATATATATATATACACATAAACTAAATATGAGTTGAGGAATATTTTTAGGTAGGCATGGCTACCCTAAGTAATATATATGTATAAGGACTTGTGAATCCCTAGAATAGGGAAGTGTAATTAAGTGAAGTGGACTCAAATGAATGATACGGATATGAACTAAGTATTTTGTTGGTAATAGTTATCATAGTTCGAAGATTGTTCCTTCGAACATTATATGAGTAAAGATTTTTTCTGTTATTAAGGGGACTTGTTAGTGCAGGGATCATTGTATATGATGCCCTAACAGATGTGACCGGATTGGTCAGTGTACTATTGCAACTAGATTGCGGTCGACTTGAATGTCGTTACTGCGGATTGAGAATACCGGATATGCGGTAATCCTGCGTAAGTGACCGTATCTAGTCGGTCCAGCCATTTTATTTCTGGCCCATGTGCTGCCAAAGGATGATTGACAAGTTCGAAAAGTGTTCTTGCATCATCAAGACAAGTTCGAAAAGTCGTTCTTGTCATGGTCAGGTTCGAAAAGTGTTCTTGGCCTGGTCAAGTTCGGAAAGTGTTCTTGTCCATCTACTAGTAGTAAAAAGGTCCCTCGGAAGGACATGATTGAAGCGACTGATCATCGTTTAATCATATCTAGTGGCTTGAAAGTCCCAGCCCCCCGGATAAGATAATAATGAAAATATTTTAAAAGTGAATTGTTTCAGATAAATGCTATTAATAAATAGAGTAACTAATTGTGTTATCTCTACAACAGATTGAACTGTTAAGATTAATTGATATTGAAACAGCTTGGAGGCTGATGTTGATTGTTGAAAGAGTGATTGGGTAATTGTTGTTATTAAACTGTAGTTACAATAAATCCTTGCAACTTCATCTTTTATTTTATGAGTTATGAATCTGATAAAACCTTACTCAGATTATATATGCATAAGTGGATTTTGGGTTATGGAAACCTTATATTAATTTTTCTCGTAACTTCATCTTTTATGTTATACTAGTATCTTATCCGTTTAATGCGTAGCATGTGGTTATAAAGATATGTTTGAGACTTGGTTTATCATACTGATACCAAGGATTTCCTAAAGGATTTACGAAGAGTATATGAGTATGATTATAAGTCATACGGTATTTTAAACGGTATACTATTTTGGGGTTAGACCCTGGTAGTGATAAAAGCTTTGATCCCTTATGGATTATCTCTCTAAAAGGTTTAAAGATTTAAACTGGGATAGATTTCTTGCTGAGCACTATTAGCTCATTCTTGCTTTATTAAATATTTCAGCATGAGGAAAACATTGACGAATCCACCTCGTATTACGAGATCCACTACAAGAAATTTGATATTTACCTACTAATATTTTACCTACCAATGTGTAATAGTAGTTAAATGTGAACTTTTACCTGCCAATCACTAAATGTACAGACTATTGGTAAGTGAATAATAATTTTGTTTCTATTTGCATCCCGTTATTGATAATGATCGCGGGAAAGTGTCTTACTTAAGCACATCAAAATGGAAATTAATTTTATTATGTGGCGCCAAACTATCCCTCCTGTTTTACTTCAAATTTCTATTGCCCATTCGTGTATATGGCTTCGTGTATGTTGATATGTCCAATATGATCCAATTAATTTGCAAACTGGTGCTTCAATCTCGTACTTAGTTGTCACGTCACAAGTTCATATTTATAAATAAATATTAGTCCAAAAGAAAACAAGTTAGTACGTTTGTGCAAACAAAATTAATATGCCAATCATTATCAATGTTGGCTTGAAATTTTCTGTTAAATTAAATTTATACCAATCATTAAAATATGTTGGCTTGAAATTTTATGTTATTTAAATTATAATTAATATAGATACATATTTGAAGTGTAATTTTACATTAAAGTAAATACATACTATTTTAAAAGTACAGTAATCCTATAATTCCTACTTAGAAGTATTTTTATTACTCCCTCCGTCTACTTCCTACTTAGAAGTATTTTTATTACTCCCTCCGTCTCAGTTTTATTGTTCAAAATTTCATTTTTCGTTCGTCCCAAAATTGTTGTTCACTTTTAATTTATATGATAAATTATGTGTTAATTATGTTAATTTTTATGAAAAGCAATACAACTTTTTGGTAACTATCGGTTTATTTCATATGATTGAATAAAAGGTGAGTTTTTGATAATGGACAATAAAAAGGGGACGGAGGGAGTATTATATTTTTATATAATTTTTTATCTTTTAAGGTTGAAATAAATAATCAAAACTGTTGACATTAATCGCATACGAGAGTTTAATTTTCTTTCTTTCCCGAGGAATAGAGTCCAATTTATATACAACTGTAAATTTGATTTTATGCATATAAAAAGGTACCATATTTAAGATTTTTTATGCGAGGGACTGCTTTGACCGACGAGGGAATATAAAAAGTGGATCAAGTTCGGGTTAGAATGCTGGATTTTTTATGAATTTATATATTATTATATTAAAAATAGAATATTAAAATTTTTGTCAATCATCTGACCATCCATTATTTAATCATTCAATTCACCCTCGCTAGCAGTGTTCTAAAAGTCGGCGATTAATCGGGATTAATCGCCGATTAATCGCTAGACGGCGGGCCACCGAACTGATTAATCGAAAATCGGTCAATTAATCGTTTTTTTAGAAAAACGGTCAAAAATCGGCTCAATCGGTCAAAAATCGGATTAATCGGTCAAAAATCGGGCTAATTATTAAAAAATAGTTATAATTAAAAAAAATAATTAAAAATTTAAAAGGTAGAAACTTGATTAAACAATAGGAAAGAATATTATTTTTGTACATATAATTATAATTTTAGATGCCTAAATTGTAAATTCTCTTAATTTTTTCTCTTAAATTGATCTTTAATTGAAAAGTTAAACCTTCGAAATTTTATTTATTACAATTATATAACATTTTTAACATATTTGCATAAATATATGATAATGACATATGTTTAGTTGAAATAACGAAACAATTATATAAATATGGATATAAATGTATATAAAAAATATTATTAAATTTATTCCGATTAATAATCCGATTAATCATTCCGATTAATCCCCGATTACCCGATTAATCCCTGGACGGTGCCTTCACCGATTAACTCTGATTCCCGTTTTTTACAACACTGCTCGCTAGATGTTTTAAATCAAATTTATGAGAACCGTTACATATAATACAATATTACAATATTAGTTCTAAAATTGAAATAAAGGTAAATTTTAAAAAATATGTATTATTATAGAAAAATGAGAGATTTTAGTAAGAAAAAATAGAAAAAATAATATATTTCAGTTGAAAAAGATAATTTTCCGTAATTAAAAGTATTAAAATAGATATTATTATTATTTTTGATAACTTTTATTATTTTACAACTTGCAAAACAATTTTCTTAAGAAATTTCCAGATTAAAAAAATGATGCCCGCTACCCTTTTGGCATAAAAAGATAAAATTTCCCGCTCCCTCTTTAGACGAAAAGATTAAGGGAAAATAAAGTTTTTTATCACCGAATTTTATATACTTTTAAAAACCAACCACTAAACTATAAACTTTTAGAGACCAACCACTGAACTATAAATTTATTTGTTTATATCACTAACGTTACTCTCGAATTTCAAAATTAGCATTCCGTTAAAAAATCAGTAACGGAATGCTTAATTGATTCTAGATTGGTGTTTGAACCCTAGTTTGCATTAAGCCCCAATCTGAACATCTGTTGGCCAATCATTTAACGGAATGCTAATTTTGAAATTCGAGAGTAACGTTAGTGATATAAACAAATAAGTTTATAGTTCAGTGGTTAGTTTTTAAAAGTTTATAGTTCAGTGGTTGGTTTCTAAAAGTATATAAAGTTCAGTGATAAAAAAATTCATTTTCCCAAAGATTAAACATCCTGCCCATAGTACTAAAAAAAGAGATATGAATTGTCTAACCGCCTATTACTGATGTGGGATAATTTCTGTTCCTAAAAACTCATCTCAGTAACAATACAGTTTATAATTTGGATGTCTCTTCCACCTCTGTGAGATTATTCCTCGACCATTTCTTCTCAATCACGTTTAGGATTCTTTCAATCAACATAGAAGCTCAAAATTTGTCTTGGAAAAACATCTTACAAGTGAGATCTTCTCCTAATTATCTTCTGCTTAATTGTTCTTATATTTTTCTAAATTGCTAACTTTTCCATCTTCAGAGATTTTGATTTAAACATCAATAATTTGCTAGACGTTTGGAAGACTCAAAATTACAAGGTGTGTATGTTGACTACTGCATTCATAATTGATTAGTTATTGATTATCGGCTTTGATTTTTTTTTTCTTGTCAAGATCGGCTTTGTATTTTGGTTTGTAAAGTTATGACATATTAGCGAAGTTTAATATATTTATGCAAATTTTCTTTTCTATAACGGGTCAAACTTTGAAAACACTAATATTTATACTAAGATAGTGTGGCTTCATAAATATTGGGTTGGTTTCTTGCCATCTTTACTAGAAAGCTTTCACAAGGCTCTTACTTCTGACCATGGAGCAATGACGCACACGTGCTTAATTTATTTCATTTATTAAATTATCATGGTTTTACTTGAGGAATATTTGCAACTTGGAGACTTTTGAGAAGATGCGGACTTCGTATACATAGATGAACTTTTGACATCATATGTTGATTCATTGCTCTGCTCTGTTTGTAACATGATAATTAGATGTAAATCGTTCGGTTACACAGTAATATAACAAGTAATTTGGATTTGGAAGGTCTTAGTTTTTGCTATACTAATTTAGATTGTTCGGCATTTTTTTGAGTTCTTTTCCTGCTTAGATTTAATAACATTGATTGGTTTGGTTATTTTCTAATTCCATGAGATGATTAATGTTTCCTTCCCCTCGGAAACATTTTTTTTTTTGCTAACCAGAAGCATTTATTTTTTGCTTGTCAGATATGTTATTGGTTGTCTGCATTAGCCAAGATACATGAAGCAGTAATTAAGGAGAGATTGGTAGACATATGAAGTGTTGGGACAAGTTCAAGTCACCAAAGATAAATACTACGAGGATTTCAGTAGTGAAAGTTATGTTTTATGTCGTGAACTCAGATTTTGTGTTCACATGTATGTAATATAAATTTAGTTTTTGTAAAATTATAGAAGCACTTGACATGTATCTTGTTTTGGAACACTTCCTATGTATAATATCTTCAAAGAAATATGAAATTTTTATTAGTTTTAAATAAATTTGTGACAAAATCAAACAATCATATTCATCTACCAATCTATCATTAATAGTTTATATACAATCAGCGAGTATTACTGTAAAAAAATAGCGCATGGACTGTCCCATGTGGACCACTAATGGACAGCAACTTGGACAAATAAATGGATGCCACGTGGATGGATGTGGAGTGTCACATGGACCCCTGATAATGTGCATGTGGACCAATAATTTGATGGCATGTGTACCACCATGAAATGCCACATGGACAGGTGTGTGGCGCCATGTGGATCAGTATGGCCACCTAGGTAATGACATGTCAGATGATGACTCACATTGATGATTCAACAAAGTGGGGTCTACTTCCAATTTTTACCTACCAATATAAATTTTTGTAGCTAAACACTCTTTCTTTACCAACTTTTACATGCCAACCACTACCAATTTCCTATTTGTAGGTAAAACACTTTTATTTACCAATAATCAGTTTTTACCTACGCTTATCATTGGTAAGTGAAGGTTAAATTTCTTGTAGTGAGAGCAAGGGAATGGAGAGACCACCCTGGAGTTAGTTGATGCAGGATGGATACTGTCAGTGTGAGCAGAATAGTTGCAGCTTGAATTAGTGAGAATTATTTTGAGTGGGTTTGTATTACTAAACCTTGTATAGAATTGTGAGGTCTATTATTGTAACTTCAGGTAGAGGTTGTAAATAATAGATGAGATCCAGGATAGTACATTTGGGTTGTAATAACAAATGTTGATTATTGTTGCTCATTTCCAAGGCTATAACTTGTGTGTGTGTGTGCGTAAGTGATTGGGGTCTTTGGAGTTGTATTATGAGAATGTTGTAAGTAATGCAGGTATTGTATCATTGATGGAGCGTGACAACCCAGATTCCTGACCCCGGATTTGGGGGTGTTACAGAAATGGTATCAGAGCGTTAAGTTATAAACTTGGAGATGAGAGTGTTAAGAGTTATATCGAAGTAAGAGAATGACGAGAGGACTCATATAGAGTTCGTTAAGTGGACTACCGGAAGTAGTGCCATTGAGGATGTTTAGATTAAAGAGTTTAGTTGAGGACTTATTGGAGGACCGATAGGACCGTTGAAGATCATCATAATGATGAGAAGGACGTTTAAAATTATACCCGGATTATCAAGGACATTAAGATAAGACGCGAAGCTGAGTCTCGGTTGCAGTCGGGGTAAGGTCGGAATGGCCAATACCAATGGATAACTTGACTTAGTAAGAACCTAAGTGTTTGTAGTTCAGCATAGTTTGCCACGAGAAGGCAGCACATGTGAAGATTGAGACGTTTACAGTCCTTTACGCGGTCCGAATTACTAAATTGCGTGGACTAGTTAGGGCATTATCTTGTGTATGAGGTCCAAGCCCTGAGAACAACGATTTCACAAGAGTTGGTGTCTTTTCCGTCGATGGGTATTTGTTACCTAAAAAGGAGACTGTTGCGTACGTATAGTACCAGAACGTTATCGTGAGACGAACGTGCTAAATCGCATCGCGAGTATATTTCGTACGATAGGCCATGATGGCTCGACTCCGAAATCAAAGACATGAAGAATGGATAGCGTGATTCTGATAAAGACACGTATGGTTGCGGCGAACAATGCGACGATCTCAGGACCTACGAGGAACGAGACCTATGGTGGCCTGGGGTTGGATTCATTTGATACGATTCGTGTTAAGAAATTACATATACGTTAATCGACCTTCATCTTTTGAGGGTGTGTTGATGCGGCCGTAAGAGGCTCAATCTCGGGACGATTATCGTGGAATGACAAATATGTTCGAACTCCCGACCTATTTAAGGACTTGTACGATTTTGAGGTACCGTTGGTTAGTACCATAAGCTATAAAGGCAGAAAGATAAGATCATCCTCGTACGGGTGATGTTAGAATTATGATGACCATCGACATTTTGGTATCTACTTGCTGGTGCACTCCTCAATCTAAAACTGTTCCTGCCTATGTTACATTGAATAGTTCATGTCAGGTAACCCCTTTAATTTCCTACTTCAACTCGGGATGCAACCAACAACTGTTATATTCAGTTTATTCATTTTCTTTCCTCCACTCATTACCTTAAGGGTTAAATACGCAGAATTAAGCTACCATTACTCACCGGAGCGTTTTGTTCATGTTCCAGGACGACCTGAAGAGGGAACCATTATTCATCTATCCTTCCAGGTCTATAATTTATTTCGTATTCTTTCAATTATCTAAGGAATGTTCAATTAATGCTTCCTTAATTATTTGACGAATATTCTTTAACGATTATTTTGATATTCGATTTCTTTTTTTCATACTTGGACTCCTCAGTCGAGTTCATAAATATCTAGCTATGTGTCTAAAACATGAATGCTATCCGTCGTAAGTTTGTTTTAAAACGGTGTCGTCTTTGCCCCAGACTAACAATCTTCATTTTGTATTTATATTTAATCACAAATATATAGTAAAATAACCATTTTACGACAGAATACATGTTGTCGTAAGTTTCGAACTTGTAACAAATGTTATTTTCGTCGTAAGTAGCTTCCCAAACGACGTCGTTAAAATATTTAAATACAGATATTTAATAAAATAATGATCTTACGACAGAGTTATGATCTGTCGTAAGTGTCAAATGATATAGTTTTGCTTAGAGGGGTGATTTTGCGGCATATTATATTATTTAAATAATGACCTTACGACGGATTGTTGTGTTTGTCGTAAGTATTTGCGACAGATTGGACTATCCGCCGTAAAATTTTGTAATATAAAAATTAACCGCATCCAATATTTTTCTCCACTATACTCACTTTATATAACAAATATTGACTGATTCCACCAATTTGCTCACTTTTCTTACTTTTTGCCACTAATTTACGCTTTTTGTTAACCTACATGCCCGACCTAAATATGAAGAATTGGATGAGACGAAGGGATTATTTAATTAGCTCATGGTCCTAAGACTCCTGATCAAGGTCAAGTAAACTATATGTACAGTGCTTGATGTAATAGTATTTTTAATTTGTATTTAGTTTTGTAAATTCAAATTTTTTGCATTTAAGTAATTAAGTTGTATTTCTTACAAATACATTAGTGGTTGAACTGCCAAGACACCAATTATATGGGTCAATATGATTGTTTCTTTTGCTAATGGACTAACTACAAATGAAGATTTTGGAAAATTGCAAGTTGCTGTTCGGTTCGACTTTTACCCTTCAATTGCATCAAATCAAACCGCGTACATCCCTAATAATCACAACTATTTCATCTCAAATAAATACAATTTAATATAATAGCTATCCTTATCATTGCTCAATAACATCTACATTCATAAATGTGTAAAATTAGGTTTAATTAAGAGGATATACAAAAATTAAAATCACAAACATTTTAACTTCGAAATCAACATACAAATCGATAGATTAACGATGCGTATTATTCCTCAAAAACATACACAAAGACATACACGCTTACACACACATGTAAATATAGGAGGACAATAAATTAACCAGTGAATTCGATCAAAATAGATTTGTATTGAAAAATTGAAGAAATGTATATGCATATGTAGAGAGACGGAGCGTTCTGTTTGTCTTATATTGTTGTTGTACATAATGAAACTAGCTATTTAGTCCGTGCAATGCACGAGCATACTTTAAATATGAGTAAACTATTCTTTTGTTCGAAAATTTTTTGTACGTCTGCGTATTAGAGTAATAATTAATGAGTTATACGACGTTAAAATTAGTACAAGTTTGTATTATATTTATAAACATGAAAGTTCTTTTGTTTTGTTATCTTGTATTGATTTGGACGTATTTGTGACGTACAAATATAATACTTAAGGTCTGTCAGACATTATGTATAGTTTGATTTAATAGAGGTATAAATAATTACAATATGCTTTAATATAAATATTTTGCTCAAATAATATTTTTTACAATATTTAATTCATAAAAATTTATAATAAATCTAAATAATAGTATAAGATATAGGATATGTAAGCATATATGGTCATATATTATCTTACATTAACATAAATATATGTATATGTCTGTAGGAGCATAAATATTGTATGTATGTATGTTTGTATGTATATGTATGTAGAATAACATTCTAAAGAGAACTTCTTATTTAGTTCGGGAGAGAACCACTATATAAATATATTTAAATATATATTTATTTTGTTTTTCATTAAATATAATTATAAATTTTAATTATTAAATCAAAAAACAAAATTACTCAACTTTTTTTTATTAAAAATCATTGAAAATTAATGAAATAGTTCAAAATGATTCTACAGTAGAATCACGCTTATTCAAAATGATTCTATAGTAGAATCAAATTTAAAATCAATTTTTTGTTCAAATTTTGAACGGTTAATTTTTTATAAACTTTATATGTAATTAATATTCTATATTAGAATCAAATTATATGTTTTTTGAAAGAAATTTTGTAAAATATTTGAGAGATTATGTGATAGAACCAACGGTTCTCTCCGATTCTCTATATAAGATGGGTATACCTGGAACAATGGCCTTATGTATGTATGTATGTATGTATGTATGTATGTATGTATGTATGTATATTAATTTGCAGCCTTTAATAATATGTAATAAATATATGTGTATAAGTATGCATATTAATTTTGTAGCATTTAATAATATGTAATAAATATATCGATGTTGAAAGACCAAAACAACCCTGAAAATATATAGTAGAAAGAAGGGCAAAATGGTCCACGATTTAAATTACTTACCGAAAACCTCCTGTTGCTGTATTATATATATAATAGATAGATTAAGTTATTGTATTTCCATTTTATTGTTAACGAATTTAAAACAATAAATTTGGTTTTTATTATTGTCTTGAAGTTCTTTAACACAAACTATTTAATTTATCTATGTCAACTGGACGATGATTCTTTATATAAAATTTTCCAATTCTCGTACACTTTAAAGATTAATTTATACATATCAACAAAAACAAGTCACATATATATAATACAAATTGTACAAAAAAGACAAATATTTGAAATGCAATAGACTATTAAGCTTGGGTAAGCATCACACCAAATAATGTCCAAGTCACCCCGTATCTTTAGGCACTCCTTAGGCTTTTGACACAACTTTTGAAGCATCAACAATATTATTTGGATACGGTGGCTGATAGTCATGTTCATCATCACATCTTAAGCTTAACTTCTACATCCTCTCAATCTGTTTATTCCTCTTTAATTATCTATTACTAGTATGGAAATATGTTATGCATAAAGGATAAAAGACTAGTGAATATACATTTTGCACCCACACAAATGGCCAAGTTTGTACTCAATTTTAACTATCTTACTAACACTATAAGAAAAACAGCAATTTCCTACCATTTATTAAGTAATTAGTTGTTCTAAAATCTTATGATTTAGAGAAAGTTTTAGTATTAATGTCGATAAGGCTTTTCTCTAACAGTTTTCTTATATAAAAACACACAAACATTTCATACAAGTCATTTCAAGCGTAGCAAATATGCCCAAATGCTTACCATACTTTGAAGCGTATCTTGATCAACACATTCTCCATTTTGATTGCTTCCTTGCAATATAAAAGTAAGAACTAAAGAAAAAAAAATACTTAACGCAAACATGACCATATTGGAAAAAAGTATGTATCATGTACAATATTTGAAAAAAAAAGTACCAAAAAGCTCTAAATAAATTTAATACAATGACAAAAAGCTGATGGCCCACCAATAACCTTGGCAGGTATAATATATTATAACAATTGTCTCATCATAATCATTAGGATTGTACATTCAATCTCCCCAACAACATCATCCGTAACAACCACCTGTAATAAACCTGCATATTTTGGGATAATCGCAAAAAGTGAATGATCGTTGGATGAAATTTTAGATACCTCTATTTTATGATTTGGTGGCGGATTTATATCTTAAAAATCACAAAAATTAAACCGCAACCGACAATCACATTAATATCTCATTTTATTTAATATATGCATAATTATATATATCTTATTAGAATTATATGATATTTAAATATTTAAACTATGTAGGTAACAATTTTGTCGATTTGTAATCAAGAGTCATAATTTAACATATTAAATTGTACTTTCTTTGTTCCATCTATTTATTTACATTTTCCTTTTTCGGATGTCTAACTCAATTCTTTATATTTCAAAAAAATTGAAAAATAGTAAAATTTTGTAATAAAAATATTAACCGCATTCAATATTTTCCTCCACTATACTCACTTTATATAATAAATATTGACTGATTCCACTAATTTTCTCACTTTTCTTACTGAATCGGATGAGACGAAGAATGTATTTAATTAGCTCATGATCCTAAGGCTCCTGATCAAGGTCAAGTAAACTATATGTATAGTGCTTGATGTATGAGTATTTTTAATTTGTATTTAGTTTTGTAAATTCAAAATTTTTGCATTTAAGTAATTAAGTTGTATTTCTTACAACTACATCAGTGGTTGAACTGCGAGGTGATTTTCCCGGACTTTTATTTCCAGTCAACTAAGATGGGTCGCTCATTAGTCATAATTAATTTTTACCTTTTACTTGACGCAAATTTGTAATCATCTTTTGTAACTTTTTTTATTTTTTTCAATTTTTATATTAGTTATTTTCTAATATTTCTGTTTTTATTTATATCCCGTTAAGCAGTACTACAGGTTTTTTTCTTTTACCAACCAATATGAGCACGTATGTCTTAAAGATGAGTTGAGAAAGAAACAATTAGATCACATAAATTTACTGTTCAAGTACTTAGCCATTAATACATCATATTTATATTGACATTTAGTATGCAGTAACTTAAAATTGACATTAAAACTCTAAGTATATAAGGGGTGAGACTTTCTTAAAATTTTATTTCTAAGAATTATTAACAATGACTTTTACAAAGTTCATCGTTGTATTTCTGATTCTCCTTCCTTTCATTGCTGCAATGTCCAATCCAGAGAGCCCAACGTCAAGCAGTGTCATAGGCAAAAATTTCGTATTGTACCATTAATAAATAATGTTTTTCGTTAAATTTTTTTCATGATAACTAACTTTAATATTATCTATATCGAATATATTATATTTAATTTAACTGAAGAACTTATGTTATTTTTCTTCTACAAATGCCAGACCAAGTAATTGTAATCGATCATGTGATTTATTATATACATCCGGTGAGTGCAACAGAGACTGCATAATACAGCTAAAGCAAAAAGGTGGTTCTTGTCAATTATACAACAACGTGTTATATTGTTGTTGTATATAATGAATTACATTAAGTTATATTATCCACTTTTAATTTAATTATATGAATAAATAATAAAATTAGTTATTTATGTCGTCTTAATTAAAGTTCTTTTCGTAGATTATCAAATCATTTATGTCAACTAACATGGTTCGATCTTTACATCACTGCAAAAACAAGGTTATTTGCAACAAATTTTTATAATCAATCCAATGTAGATGGTCTTAAGCTATGCTAAATGGTCAAATTATGACGAGAAAATACAAAATTTTATTATTCTAGCATACTGAGAAATTAATTCATACATACCAATATAAACAAGTCACATATATATATATATATAATACAATTACATGTGGAACAAAAGGGACCAAGTAATGTCCAAGTCACCCCAATTATCTTTAGTCACCCATAAGGCTAGGCGAAGTAGAGTCAAGAACGACAAATATCTTCGTGATATACAAATTCATTTTGCAAGTTCGTTATTACGGGTAGTTCCTACAAAGGTTCGGAACTAATTATATATACAATACTTGAATTTTCGGATGCTACATAGTTGATTCTCATCCTTTGGAGACTAGCTACGAGCATAATAGGAGCATCCATCGACAAAAGACACAGATTTCGAAGCATCAACAATATTATTTGGACAGGGTGGCTGATAATCATGTTCATCACCACATCCCATGGTCGAATCACACTCATCTACAATCAAGGTCTCCACACTCCGAACATTAGCAC
Source organism: Heracleum sosnowskyi (assembly GCA_030848705.1). Classification (NCBI taxonomy): domain Eukaryota; kingdom Viridiplantae; phylum Streptophyta; class Magnoliopsida; order Apiales; family Apiaceae; genus Heracleum; species Heracleum sosnowskyi. The sequence goes on from CM061245.1 coordinate 9,315,584, forward strand.
TTATATTAATTTTGTCATCATAAGTCTTCGTTATACCATCCAGTAGATAGTGCCCAACGGTGTGTCATCATCGTGGTAATGCATGGTTATCACATTCTGATGGACCGCCACCATCTTCCCCCTTCTGGAAAATGTTTAGAGTTAAAGTTGCTTTGGTATTATATTGATCGGTTACCGGAGGTAAACATGTGTAAGTTGGGTAAAACATCCGTTGAACACAACAATCAGAGTCATTCTCGTGGTTGCATTGCCCATGTAGTGCATTTCTTCCCTTGACTATGCCACTTGGGCTACAAGAAAGCGCATTAATCTGTAGAGAACATGCATAGAAGAAAGTATAAGTAAGCAATGCCGGAAGAAATATTACTAAGCTTAATCATCCTCTCAATCATTTTATTCTTCTTTATCTATTACTAGTGTGGAAAAATGTAATACATAAAGAATTAAAGAACTAGTTAATTAGTATGTATACATTCTGCACCCACACAAAAGGCCAAGTTTGTACTCAAATCTAAGTATCTTCCTAATCTGGTGCAATTATATATATATATGGCCGTATGGAGATAATAAAATTATGGTCTAATCAATATTTCTGTACGTAGTTTTCACATAAATTAAAAACACACAAACATGCCATGCATACATGTCATTTCAAGCTTAGCAAATATAGGCCAAAATGCTTACCTTATTTTGAAGACAAAAATAACTTCAAACTCTATATGTTTCGAAACATGAAGTTTGTTATATAATTCTTTACATGACACAAAATTGCCATATTCTTTTAACATTTTATAATCTCCTCGTTTCCTAGTAGATCCTTTCTAAATTCTTAAGATGATTCTAATATTTGATTTCTGGTAATGATTAGTTATGGTTGCTTAATGCTAGAGGCACAACATTTGGTACAAAAAATTGTTACCAAATGATATGGCGATGTGACGGTTTGGAATGTTTTCATTGGTGTTGTGGATCCATTCATTATTACACTCAGGATCTGCATGTGTATTTGGTAAAAATTTTGGAAACAAATTTGGTGCATTTAACATTTTCCAAATATTAAATATTAAATGCAACAAGACCATATTGCAAAAAATAAGTGCAACAAGACTATATTGGAAAAGTGTATGTACGTACGATCTATACTATATTATTAAAGCGGAAACATTGAAAGTTTTGGTTTTCGGTTTTCGTTCGTTTTTCGGTCTTTTATTCTATTTAATAAATAATAAAAAAATATAAAAATAGTAACTAGATGATTACCTATTATAATTAAAATATATTTTTTCTAACAAAATCTGCTCATTTTCCAAAAAATATCATAACAATTATCTTTAAATTAAAATATATTACCTTTTATATTTATTATCACTAAAATCTCTGTTTTCCAAAAATATGAGGTGCAATCCTTACTTATTTATTTTAAAACCTATTTTAATACTCTATTTAATAAATAATATAAAAATAGTAACTAGCTGATTGCCATTTAGAATTAAAAAAAATCTACTCCTTTTCCAAAAATATCACGACAATTACCTTTAAATTAAAACATATTATCTTTTATATTTGTTATCACTAACATCTCTATTTTCCAAAAATATGAGGTGCAATCCTTAATTATTTATTTTAAAACCTATTTCAATACTCTATTTAATAAATACTACTATATTATTAAAGCCGAAACTTTGAAAGTTTTGGTTTTTGGTTTTCGGTGGGTTTTCGGTCTTTTATTCTATTTAATAAATAATAAAAAATATAAAAATAGTAACTAGATGATTGCCTTTTATAATTAAAATATATTTTTTCTAACAAAATCTACTCCTTTTCCAAAAATATCATAACAATTATCTTTAAATTAAAATATATTATCTTTTATATTTGTTATTACTAAAATCTCTATTTTCCAAAAATATGAGGTGCAATCCTTACTTATTTATTTTAAAACCTATTTTAATAATCTATTTAATAAATAATAAGATAATATAAAAATAGTAACTAGTTGATTACCTTTTATAGTTAAAACATTTTTTTCTAACAAAATCTACTTATTTTTCAAAAATATCACGAACAATTACCTTTAAATTAAAATATATTACCTTTTATATTTGTTATCACTAAAATCTCTATTTTCCAAAAATATCAAGTGCAACCCCTACAGGCGTATATGTCATGGGAAGGGAGAGGGGGCAGTAACACCTAATCAATCATGTCAACATCAATTTTCTTGACTATATCATGTTTCCAGTTCACAAAATTCATCAATCACCTCTCCTTCAGAAGTTTGACAACTCGCTCATAATTATTTTCCCATCTCCCTCTCCCTCCCCCTCCCCCTGTCCTTGTCCTTGTCCCTGTATCTGTCAATGTCCCTCTCGTATACCCCTGCAATGGTGTTTAACTTGTTAAACGATCAAACTTAATACTTCAAGGGCTAAAAGGTACATATTGTCCACGAGTATTATTGGAAGAAAAATAGGAAAAAAAGGTTAAAAGGTATAATTTTCGTACCTTGGGGGCTAAAAGGTACAAGTTGAAACTTCAGGGGTTGATGGATACACAGTAGTATACTTTAAGGGCAGAAAGGTCATTAAGCCTTTATTTTTATTAAAAGTTAATTAACGACTAAATTACACTTTAGGTACCTCAAGATTAATATAATTGCACTTTGATGGCGAAATTTTATTTTTTTTCTTATTACGTGGGGGCTCCAGCCCACCTCCATTATGTAGATCGTCAAATGCTAACAGAGCTAGGGGTATTGATGTCCATGTACATTTGAACGACCATAACTTGTATATATAATCCCAAGAGCCCATCAGATTTGTTTTGAAGCAAGAATTCTTTACATTAAAACCCTCTTACGTGGCTAATATGTGTTTATGTAGAAGATGGATCATGAAAAGGATGGCGTGGACGGATGCCAAAGCCGATAAGAGGTTTTTAGGTTGTGTTAAAGGTGAAAATGGTTGTGGTTATTTCATTCGGGTTGATGCTCCATTTCGCAACCGAAGTAAGGGGTGATTGTAGGTTTGTTAAGAAGGCTTCGAAGCATGGATGAAGACAAGAAAGCATGTTATATATGAGTGCGAACGAAAGATAATACAGAGGGGTGAATGCATTATCACCAATTTCTTGAACCAACAACAACAAGTAACTCTGTGTGTGATAGTGTTTGTGAAAGTTTAAAGAACAACATAGATTACTTTTCAATCTAATGGTGTTTTATTAGATTGTGTGTTGGTACAACCTGTGAATACAAAAGTATTTTCAGCTTCGTTTTTCTCGGAGAGATAGTTCTTGATTTACACTTGAAAAACGTTAACAACTAAAGTGTGTGAGACATGCACAGTTCACTTTTACAGATTAGGAATATGACAAACTGTCCTAACTGTCTATATCTAACCAAAATTTGCATCTCAAATTCACAATATTTAGATTTCCAATTACAAATCCAACCGTACATATGTAAATATCTAGTGAAAATAAAAAGATGTACAAATTTTAAAATGATTTAGTGATTTATATAAATTATTTTTTAACAAAAAATAATCGATCAATCTTTATCGTTAATATTATACAAGAACATAATATCGTTATAAAATCAATACTTTATACCTTAAATTTGCATAATAAATGTTCGACAATAATATTTTGACACGATCGTCATATCCGTACGATCAAATCGTTAAAAAATATTTATAAATCTATACTATCTATACTATAATATAATAGACACAACATTAAAAGTTTGGTTGGTCGATACTAAGTGTTTTTACCTAATTACCCTTACTATAAAAAAATATTATTAAATAATAATAGTACCTATTTACCGAGAAAATGCCTTTTTTCAGCTAAAACCCGTAACTTTTTCTATTTTTCCAATAAAATTTCCTCCTTTTGCAAAAATATCACGGGTAATCACCTTTTTTAACTCAAACATGTTATTTTCTCTATTGTTTTTAACTAAACCCCCTCATTTTCCAAGAATATCACATGCAAACCGTTACTTATTTATTTTAAAACCTATTTTAATGCTTTTAATTATTTTAAAATATTTATATATTTTAACCTGCCTACTAATTTATTTAACAAATATAATTAATAAAATGTTAAAACATAATTTCTATTTTTTCTAATAAAATCTCCTCCTTTTGCAAAAATATCACGGACAATTACCTTTTTCAACTAAAACATGTCATATTTTCAATTCTTTCTTACTAAAACCCCTCTTTTTCCAAAAATATCACGAACAAACTCTTACTTATTTATTTTAAAACCTACTTAAATGCTTTTAATTATATAAAAAAGTTTACATATTTTAACTTGTCTAATTTTTTAACAAATAGAATTAATAAAATTTTAAATTTTAAAAAAATAAAATAATAATTATTAAAACAATTCGTGCATCGCACGGGTTTTAAGTTAGTCTATACTATCTTATATATAATATAAGACGAAACATTAAAAGCTTTGGTGCCTGTTTTTTGGTATGGTACTTGCCTTAATTAATTATTTGTAACAAAATATATTTATTACTATCTTATAATAGCCGATACATTAAAAATTTTGGTTTTTGGTCATTTATCTTAATAAAAAAATAATTTGTTTATAATTAAAATATCTTTTTTTCTAACAAAATCTACTCATTTTCCAAATATATCACGGACAATTACATTTTTTTTAATTAAAATATGTTAGCTTTTCTATTTGTCCTTATTAAAAAAACTTACTTATTTTAACATGTCAACGTATTTTTTTAATAAATATAATTAATATAATTAAAACACTTCTAAAAATATCACGGACAACTATTTTTTTTAATTAAAACATGTTAGATTTTCTATTTGTCCTTATTATTAATATTATTTTATTATAAAATAATATTAATAATACCTCATTTATCTTCCTTAGCCCCATCTGTATTTTTTATATTTTTTTATGTTCCAATTAATATTTAAGTTTTTCATTTTATAATTTATCATATTAATTGATTTTAATTCTTTATTTACTATTTTCCGTTCCCATTACTTTTTTAGTTTGTCATTTTTAATCTCTTTTGATAGCCGGTCCCTATTATATAATAGTCGAAATATTGAAATTTTTGATTTTTGATTTTCGGTCATTTATTCTAATTAAAAAGGTTTACCTATATTAACATGCATACTTATTATTATTATTTTTAAACAAAATCCTCTCATTTTCCAAAAATATAACGGACTGTTACCTTTTTCAACTAGGGCATGTTTCCCTTTTTCTATTTTTCATTACTAAAATCCCTCATTTTTCAAAAATAATATAAAAAATCATTTTTACTATATATTTTTTATATTATATTAAAAGAATGTTCCAAAAAATATCAAACATTATATATTCTTAATAAAAATATCAATTATACTATATTTTATATAATTCTATTATTAATACAAAAAAAATATAATTTTTTTTACTATAAAAAATATATTAAATTATATTAAAAGAAGTTCGCACAAGTTATAAGCTAGATATATGATAGAACATAACATTTAAAAAGGCCCAATTTTTTTTATTTCCATTTAATCCAAAAGATTAAATAGTCTAGAAAAAAAAATTCAATTATATTATACTTGAATAAAAAGTACAAGAAAGCTCTATATATAAATTCAATACAATGACAAAACGATACGATAGTAAATAACCTCGTATGTATTGTATGCGATAACAATTGTAGGTCAGGATGCGCCCAGGACAGAATGCCTTACCGTTCTTATTCACCTTACAATTGTAATTACCTAATGATTTCATTCATGCACCTAATGCATTTTTAATATTGCGTGTGTCCACCCAACATCTATTTTTTGTTCTGATATGTTGGCAATGTCACTAAACGCTTCTTTAGACAAGATTATGTCATTTTCTCCTGGGCATTGTTCCGGAGTACACTCCGCCACAAGTTTGACGTCAACAAATTTGGCATGCTTGCAATATGGTTTATTACCATTTACTCCGCACATAACTCTCATTCCATCCCCGCAGTAATATCCGCGGTTACTAATGATTTGTGAGTTCACAGCCACCGTAAACTTTCCCGGATTCTTGATATCGGGACATTTTTTAGATGCTACACACAAAAATCCACTCAATTAAATTTTGAAAAGCAAAGGCTGACCTAATTTGTAGTTTTGTATGTGCTATGAAATTAACTACAGGAAAATATTGCTCACGCATGAAAGTGTCAGCATGACCTGCCTTCCCGGCAGTAGCGCAACAGATGGAGACGAGACTGCAAAGAAGAGCTGCAACAATAACTACCTTGATCCCCATATCAAATTATTTATATTTTTGACTCTCGATAATATGCCAATCGACAAGTTAAGTAATTGATGTTCCTTTAATTTGTTTCTTGTTCTGATGAGCCGATTCATTTATATGCTTAACTGGAAACTGAAAATTGAGCTTTTGGTGGATAACCATTGACAATGTTCTCATTTGTTGGTGCCCCGTTAATTACTTTTTCTAGTGGAATTAAAATAGAATTACAGTTTAAGCACCTATCCATCAATTCATTGTATTTATTATTAAAATTTATTACTGTAGTAACTTATTATTGACATTAAAACTCTCATGGTATATAAAGGGGTAAGAGTTGGATAGTTCTCTAACCATCTATCAAACTTTTATGTTATAAAGTTTTGTTTTTAAGATTTATCACCAAAGTTAAAAATGACTTTTACCAAGTTCATCGTTTTATTTCTAATTCTCTCACCTTTCGTTGCTGCTACCTCCATGCCAGACGGACCAACGCCAAGCACTGTTATAGGTAAATTTTGTATTGTACAGTAAACATGGTTGTTTAATAGTTTCCATAATAACTATCTTAAAATGTTATTTGTCCGTAAAATAATAACCATGTTATCGAGATATAATTTTATTTATACCGAATATATTTGATTTAATTTAAATATTTAACTGAAGAACTTATAATATGTTGTTTCGGCACAGATGCAAGACCAAGTAATTGTAATCGACCATGTGATTTATTATATACATCTGGCGACTGTAATAGAGACTGCATAATACAGCAGAAGCAAAAAGGTGGTGCTTGTCAGCTGTACGACAAGATCTTATATTGTTGCTGTACATAATGAATTAGATCAAGTTATTGTTTTCCTTCCCATTTATGCATTAAATTAAATAATAAATGAATTTGATTTTTGCTATTGTTTTTAAAGTTATTCAACGCAGAGTCGCAGATTATCTAACAATATGGTCTTTACTAATACAAATGCTCTGTCCTCTGTTGTTAATTTTTTACTTTCTTTACATTAATGCTAAGCTTCACTCCAGTAGTATAATTCTTTTCTTCCACACTATAATGAACCAATTCATACGTGCATACCTACATAAAGTCATCAACAAGTCGGATACATATAATTATACAGATACACATTGATATTATACAAATTTCATAAAGCAGGGAAAATTGTACTTTTCAGTAATAATGAACTTCTTGAATCTGTGTTTTCCCTTTGTTCAAGCCCATGGGCATCTTATCGCGCGGAATTTGTTCTTTTAATGTTGCTGCTTTTAATTTGTAGAGATAAATTTCATGTAATCCTTTTGATGTTGTTTCTTTTAATCTTCGCGTAGAGATGAATTTCATGTAACTAAATGATGTATTGATCTTGTACATGCATTGAAGCTTTGTCATTGTTGCTTCCCTGCAGAATGGAAGTGGAACAAGAGTACAGAACTGGAAAAAGAGATTTAATGCTACTAGACCATGTTGGAAAAGCACTTGTGAAATCTTTAGATAAAAAGCCACACAAGACTAGTCTAACATCAACACCATAAGTTAATATAGCGTATGAAAATGAGGACTTTAATCATGGCAGCTTGCGTTAACTATATAGTTTTTAATGTCTGCCTTGTTGCATTTGTTCTTTACTAATGACGGACCTGATTTAGATTCCAATTAAAATGGCAAGCATATACAATTAGAAAGATAATTTCACATGTGTAATGGCAAGTTTTTAGAACTAAATCTTGTTGGTACCTCAAATTTATAAAATAGCACCATAAACGGGGTTAAAAGGTAAAGAAAAATGATGGAGGCCCAAAAAATATTCCAAAATTATTCCCAAGTCCTTGCATAATTGATAATTTTCTTTAAATAATTGATACATATGCGCCCGCGAATCAAAAAACATCAGTGACACATCATTTGGAAAAAGTTTGGGGACACTTTTGGGGTAGCTAGCACTGTTCGTTAAGAAAAGGAAAGAAGACATAACATTTGCCTACACAATCAAATATTATATATTGATGTGAATATTATACGCAATGACAATATATTAAACAATATATAAAATACATTAAACACTTTTAAAATAATGATAAACGTATATGTTGTACCCTAAATTTAGCTCGGCTTAATTTATGGCCCATAAAGATTACCAACCCATTTAATTGGGCCAAGGCTGGTCAAAGAGGCCTGATGAAGATCTCAATATGTTAATTATTATCAAGATAAGTACTATCACAGGGTTCAGCTCTCGAGAGGTACCATGGATGAACCCCCACTTAAGGATTTTAATGTCGGGGTACATCTGCCCGAGTCAGACAGCTGGAGGACCGCTAGAACCCCGAGAGGCAGTGTCCTACTCAACTACAGCCTCCTAAACTTAAGGAGCACGTTTATATCTTCAAGGAATGGATTCTCATTCAATCTCTATCACTCCAGACGTGATAATTACAACAATTACATGGATATTCATTGAATATATACATCTAGCTCGGATATATCATACTTAGCATGGAAGAAAAGGGCTTCTAATGACCTACTAGGAGTAGGACTCTTACAAGCTTACTAAGGAGTTATCAATCTAGCATTACAAGGAAGCAAGGAGTCCAAACCCTAGAGAACTACATATGGACTTGATTCCTATAAATATAGGATATGTAGGCCATTTACAAGGATCCCCATCACATTCTCTCTACTAACCTCGAGTAGGAGAACTTGCATGTGACTCATTTCCGGCAATCATTCTCTCTATATTGTCCGGAAACCTTGTGAATTCAGTCCAAATACAGCCACAAACACCTCTCGGTTCTAGGCAGTTGAACCCTGGTAGTAGCGTGCGAACCTGATTCCGGGCCGGATTCTACGCTTTTGTTCCGTTATTCCAACAAACCTCCAACTAATTGTTGTACCAAATTCCTCTAACAACAAATTGGCGCTAGAAGGAGGGGCATTTGGCTAATCTCTTGAGAGGAGAGATAACAAAAAGCTCCGGCGATGATCGTACACAGAAGGACAACAAGGTAATCTTGAGAAAGAGCCCGAGGATGAAGTTTCGAGCATGAATTTTATGGATGTCGAATACGGAAGAATGAAAATCAATTCTCTGGAAAAGAGATACGAAAAAGATGAAGAAACGGAGGACAAATCGTGGCTAAATCGGAAAAAAAGGTGAAGAAGGTGGTTACCGTCAACCGCCTTCACCCTAACAAATCGGATGAAAAATAAAAAATTGATCATTTGGTGGTAAAAGGCACAAAAAGAGGAGATATGGCTCTGAGATGCATAGACTTTCGTCTTCATGAAAGAGGCCAGAAATGAATGGTCGGAAAAATAATTTTTGAGAAGTTATTTACCATCGGAAGGATCCAGGAACGGGTTCCCTGCTGAAGGGTTCCAGGACTCAGATGATTCTCACATCAGGAGCGTTACTTGCGGGAAGCTGAACACCCACCTGCTAATGGAAGTAAAGGGCATCTGGAGAGGTTCCAGTCGATGAGTTGAAGGAGCAAGGACAAGATGAGCCTCTATCTGAAGATTGCAACCTAGGAAGAAGGTTCCCATATATAATAACCCGAATTTTTGGAAAAATTTAAAACTTTTCTTATTATGATTAAGTGCATCAGTGAATAGTGAATTGGTGGATGAATAGTGATTTTGAGGGTTAAGAAAAATTTTCATGCCATCTATGTACGAGACGTAGTGTGGATATTCCGAAGTCATATTAGTGATCTACAGAGTAAATAAGTGAATGCAAAGACGATCGGAATTCAGAAATTCCAAATTTTATTTTGGTGTAGTATTTAACCGGGCAGCGAATTATATATTATTATATTCAAGAAATGAGATATTAAAATTGAGGAATTGAGGATTTAATAATTTGGAATTTTATTATTTTATTAAAGTCGATTTAAGGATTCGATTGTTGGAATGAATAGTGAATAGTTACTATTCACTGCAAGAAACGCGTAGAGTTTTATTCGCTCTTTTTGGGAAATATTTCGAATCGTTTCAAGAGGAACAAGACAACATTTACATGATTAAATATAGACATGGAAGTAATATGTAACAAGATTAATTCGAGGGATGCAACATTTGGATCATCCATGTGAAAGGAAACGAACCAGTAAAGCTACTTTATCTAAGCGAATGCATGTTGGACAAGTGGCGGAAGATGAGACAACCATAGGTGATGACTCACCCCCTTTTTAACCACAAATATCAGCATTATCATTATTATTAACAAGAAAAGAAAAGAAAGAGAGAAGAACACTCTCCCCAGATTTCTGCCCAGCAGAAACATAGTCCAAAGACAAATCCATAACTCCATTTCTATCCATCCTTAAATCACCAAATTTTAACCATAGCTTCTCCACTCCATGGGTAACATTCGTTCAAAATTTCATGGCCAACAAAGGAGTGTAGCCTAGTCAAATCGCTTCCCCAAGTTGGAGAACCCCAAACTGTCCAGTTTCTGTCCAGCGGGAAGATGGGACTCAAAACCCTAGGTAGGAAGCTTTAAATTTGGCGATCTATATCTCAAAAGAAAGCTTATGAAGATTACAAGGTCTGGTAAAAATCTCAGAACCAAACTCTTGTTTTTCGATTTTATATGGATTTTACAAAGTGATAATGAATAGTAACTCCGAAATTTGTTAACTTGTTTTCTTGATTGGATCTTAAGGTTTAAGCTTTGTAAGGAGTATCTAAGGCTTGTTGAGTAATTGTGACCACTGGTTAGTGTTGGTAGAGCATCAAGGAAGGTATACCACTCATCCACCCTTTTGATTTATGTTGGATATTAAGTGAAGTTTTTAGTAATGATTCAAGAATAAGAATGCATGTTTATGGAATTTGGAGTATGTATGGTTAATTCTTGATGGATACTTGTTGTTGGTTGATGTTGGTGATATGTTCTTGAAGTATATAAACTGATTATGTTGTAAAAATGGTTGTGTTGTTGAATTGATTTGATTTTAAGAGGTTTTGACATAAAAAAAACCGGGAAACGTTACGATTATAGCCGTCGTAATGCCCATTTGATTTAAGGCTGTTTTGAGCAAGAATTACGAACTGGTCTTGGAATATTTTTGAACAGAACTGACCATGAACATGTAGGTCTTGTTTTAAGGGTTGTTTTGGTATAAAGATCATGTCTATACGAATTACGGTTTAAGAGAAAAGTGAGTTTTAGTAAACGCCGTTCGGAGGAACAACCCATCTCTGGTCAGTCACTTTGAGGCTATATTTGGACCACTTAGAAGCCATATGAAAATGTGAAACTTTGAGGAATAATACTAGAGACAGTTAGGAAGGTTCACGAAAACGATTCGGATTAAAAAGATTATATTTTGATTTTATAAAAATGTTTTAGTCGAGGTCGCGCAAGTGAAAACCACCAAGAACATGACTTAGAAACCAATGTTGTAAATGGTTAAGTATAACTTGTATTCGAGGATCGATTTCGGACTAAACCTACGACTTAAGTAATCGTCGACTAAACGTGGACTTAGTATGAGCCTATAACGAGCTAGTAATTCCTTGGTTGTGTTTCGCTTACGTGTTTAAGCATTGAGTACAAGTGGATTATCCAGGGGATTAATCGTGCGTTTGCTTTGACTTTGTCTAGATTGTCCGGCATCGTCGCGAACCCCTATCACTTTTCGAGCATCAGGAAAGTTTCTAAAACCATATTTTGAAGTATGCATATACTAGATGCAAGTTTTCTAAATCCCATGCTGTATTTCAAATTACATTATACTGATGATGCATATGATATGATAGATGCAAGTTTTCAAACCTCACATCGTATATAGATGTGATAGTATTAAAACTATTGAGATTATAGTATATGCATATGATAGATGCATGTTTTCAAACCTTACCTCGTATATAGATGTAACGGTATTAAAAATGTTGAGATATGATATATACATATGGTAGAGGCAAGTTTTCAAACCTATGCTTCTATAAACTGTTGTTGAGATAAATAAAAGATATTGAGATATACGCTATGTGTTCATGATTTCGAAACGATACTTATGATGCTAAGTACAAGTTGGATTTATAAGCTATGGTTATGGCAATATTTATAAGCCGATATGTTAAGAAAAAACCCTCAGTAGGGGGTATATACTCTGTATTTATTCTACGGACCGGGAATGGTATCAGTTGTTATCTAGGGTTATATTATTATACTATTATCCATTATTTTCTTAAGAAAGTATTTGGAAATTACTTCTAAATAAATATTCTTTATTAAATATAGTTTTCATTAATTATTTAAAGCCCTACTTCTTAAGGAAGTATTTTGTGAAAGCTATTCTTTAACCCTAGATAACTAATAAAGTTTTATTCAGGCAATTATAAATATAATTAGAGAAGGTTCCCAAATCTATCTCCCTTTTAAGTCTATATTCGGAAAGACTTAAGTGTTCGCTCAAACTACAAAGACTCAGGGGACCTTTCTCAAGTTTTAATGTTGTTTCAAGTGGACTGCCCGGTCCTAAATCTTTTTGAAACTATTCATTTAACAGCTTTGTATGCTACCATCAAAATGATTTTGATTACTTCCTCAAGACTCGAGGAGTAAGATCAGTGGAATAAGTTGTATCCATGAACAAACATCAGCTTGGGAAATATGGGTGAATTTTCCTTTCTAAGGGAAAAAGGGAAAGGAATTTTATGTTTCATAATTATGGATTTTCTTGAACTCGGAGAATATGTAAGGGACTGAGTGGCGCCTGTCCCCTAAGGGAATTACGCGTAGACCGACGGTCTATGAACGGGTTTGTTTTTCCCTTAGATTATCAGTATGTGCCCGACCGTAGGGTAAGAGGAGGGAATTACGCGTAGACCGACGGTCTATGAACGGGTCTGTTTTTCCCACCCAGAGAAGAGTATCAGACCGGCGGTCTATGAACGGGTATGCTCTTCCCCTACAACCGAAGGCGGGGAGGTAGGTCAGTTAGTGTCTGTCTATTTTCCCTTCTACGTAGAAAAACAGCAGTGGGGATTCGCCTTGTGACGGATCATCGCAGGGGTATTCCTGTCGCCTAGAATCTCCGTCTACAGTTCATCATCCATGGAAGAAAATGTTTTATGCAAGTTATCCATGAAAGAAAGCATATGATTTACGAAAAAGATATATGGAACCAGATGAGCTTAGAAATGGATTGGAAATATTTTACATTGTGTTTATTTCCAAATTATGATATGAGGTAAATGTTTGATATGAAAGATGGTATTGAATTTTCCTTATAACTTCATCTTTCAAGTATATGTTGATAATCTGCTTATATTTTATATAGCAGATATTTTACGAAAAAGATATACTGAGTTATCTTGCTACTTCTTCTTTTATACTAGAACTTTGTTCATAGTATGAATAGCAAAAGTTTGTAGAATATTATGGAAATAATATTTGGAATACAACAATGGTATTTTTGGAATACATTCCGATAAGGTAATAATTTCAGTATCGAGATATTTTGACAAATTATTGTCTTATGCCCGCTTTATTTCTTTGTTGAATTAAGGGCAGAATTATGCCATACTTTCATTACCTTGCTGAGCTATCGCTCACTCTTGCTATTATTTTATATATATTATATAGCAGCGAAGCGGGATGCCAATGGGACGGCACATACCTCGCAAGGTGTTTCCATAAACAGTTTCTAGCAGTGATCCCGGGAGTAGTACGAACCAATCGAATCAGGCTACGGCTTTTGGCATTCAACTTATGTATAGACATGAATGGTATTAGAGGATTGTGAGCATCAGAAGGCAAAGTTGGTAATGTAACAATACTTAGAAATTGTATCAGTAACAGATTCAAAAGACATTTGGGTATTGTAATAAAAATTATTTATTTCGCAGTTGTTGTAGTGTGTCGTTTCTGAGACTCTAACCTGTGTGTGTGTGTGTGTGAGACATATATTGTGGGGTCATGAGCAGGTGAAATATGAATGGTGTGAGTAATACAGGTAAGACAAGGAATAAATGGATTGTGACAACCCTAAATCCCTGACCCCGGATTTGGGGCTGTTATAGAGATGGTATCAGAGCATTAGGTTACAGTCCTCAGAAACGATAGGAGATCGAGTCTTACAATACCCTTAATAATGATAAGAACATCTAGAGCTCAAATTAAGTTCTTAGTCGGGTTAGAGGACATGACCCTGACTGTTTAAGATGAAGCCCGAGAGGGGACTTCTTTTGGGAAACCGTACTTAGGACTTCATGGTTAGTCACCTCGATTCGTATGAGTTATAGGTGGATGGGATTCTGAGATACCAGATCCCGAGGACTTCGAGTAGGCAATTGATGATGCGTTCCTTGAAATGGACGGAGACCCGGTAAAGGAAGATCCATAGGAGGATCTAGAGGAAGACCCCATGGTGGGTCAAGGGAAGAATCTTGTAGAAAATGTGCCGATTGATAAAGATGTGGTGTGTTACTTGAGGTCTAATAATAAGACCGGATGAACCTTCAAGGGATAAATAAGTGACGAGACGAGAGTTTAAGGATCGTTCATGATTCATCAAGAGGTATGACAAAGAAAATGGAGTAGAGTCTCCAAAGTAGAAGAGGTAGAGGCAGTATAGCCAGTATCAGTGGATTGATTCGACTTGAACGAAACCTGTTACTCGTAGTCGGTTATAGTTGCCCATAAGGAGGCGGCATACGTAAGAACCAAGATGTTCAGATTTCACGAACGATTAAGGGTACTTCGTTGCCTAAGTATAGTGAAAGGAATTGCTTTGACTATGAGGTTTCAATCCCGCACGACCATCGATTCCACTGGAAATAGTGTCTATTACATCATAGAGGGATTTTATTATCTCAAGGAAAATTTTGGGTGTATGTACCATGCAAATGTTATTGTAAGACAAGTACGCTAAGACGGAATCGAGAACGAGATTTACCACCCTCAGGAAACCAGGAAGGAATTATGAGGATAGAACAGAAAGGTCGGAAATCAGATCCGAGCATTACTAGTAGGTAAATAGATTGATCAAGTTTCCCTGATTTTGGAAAGAAATTCAGCAAATTTTGGCAAACCTTGTCTTTCTGATTACCAGAGGATGTCACCAAAGAGAGTGGAAATTAGAGCGAACCCTGTGGATTGGATAAGATAGCCGTTATATGGGTTGGTGGGCAGACCCTGATTGCTATAATTGATTGTAGAGATAAAATGATGAAGTTGAGATTGGACGGTAAAGGCGAAATATATGTAAGGACCAAGACGGACTGAGAAGTTCCGGGATTGACTTAAATGAAAAGGCTATTGTGCCAAAAGTTTTAAGCTTATGTAGCGCACGTGATTGATATGGGAGAAGGAATATTGGGTATAAGGATGATTGAAATAGAGACCGGATTTAAGCCTGTAGTTTCTAACGATCTTCCTAAGTACCGCCCAGTCGACATGTGGAATTATCATTGCTATGGGCGACAACGGTATCGAAGTCTTTTTATAGAACAGAACGCTTACTTGAGATGTTTGCGCCTAGTCGAATAGAATTCCTTGCGATTGCAAATGTTGATGGTTGAATTCTTAGCGACTATTATGAGTCGGCAATAACGTAAGTATCGAGCACCTTAGGGTGTGCCTGGAGAAGAAAAGCTTTGGAATGGAACGATTATCCATTAGAGGAGCCGACATAAAAGGCATCCGTAGAGACCTTGGTAGTACCCTCCCCATTTGCAAATTATGTGGGATATTTCCCCAATCTATGATCTATCTTGACCTCTTTCCAAGAAAGAATTCTGATAAAGGGTATATTCCTTCTTCGAAGTTGTTTTATAACACTTGTGCTAAACCATATTCAGTTTCACTTGTGCCAGAGGCTGTCACAATGCCTACTTTCAGGTTTTCGAAGCCCTGCCAAATGATGTTATTTAAGCTTTCACTTTTCTTTAAATAATGAATGACCCTATGGTGATACCCCACCACTTGTTTGTTGAATACCAGTATCTTTATGGCTATCCTTTTCTTGTAAATTGCACCTTTGGAATCTGATCAATTTTAATCCAAGGTGTTCCTTTAAGAAATATTGTCGAAAGACGATAATCATTAAATTGATATCGAATTGCTTTCATACTTTTCAACTTCCACTGAGACGAACAACCCTATACTTATAGGGGCTACAAGGACTATATGTCTGTGTGATAGAAGTCGGATGGGACGCCATCACTTGTAAGTTGTGAAATACAAGAAGGCTAATTACCTTTAGTAATGTCTCAATTGAGGCACACAACGTTGAGTTCTTATGATCATATTGATCTCTCGGTAAAATTCTCTTACCTCCAATAAGGTTACCTTAAAACTCATAACCTTATGATCACCAGTGTGTGACGTTTTCCTTGATATGGGAGCTGTCTTTTCAAGGCCCCATAATTTTTGTTATCCTCATTGAATTCCAAGGGGAGACCAACCAGGTCAAATAAGTCAAAATTCGCTGATAGGAATTAGATTCGCAACGAAATCGCCTATGACAGGAGCGAATCCCTAAGACGAATAGAATGTTGGTGACATATCAATGAAATTGGTTTATTCTCCCAAGGATATTATGATAATGGAAAGCGTGTCAATCGATGTATGTGAAAGGAGTAGCGATGTGTCGTCTCCAGTGACAACGGTGTTAGATAGATGCCTTATGGTGAGATTGAGATTATGGAGGAGTTGTTTACGAATGGACACTACCTCTGGGTTAGCAAGATAAGTATTAACGATGGAGTCAGAGGGAGCTGGTGTTGTGACTTGGGAGAGGTGCAGCGTATGTGGTTCTAGAGGAATAATTTCCGGAAATATATGGAGACCCGGATGAAAATGAAAGTTAAAGAGTCAAAACAAGAAACCATGACTGTGACCGAGTATGAGGCCAAGTTTTCCGAATTATCGAGGTTTGTTCCGGAGTTTGTGAATACAGAAGAAAAGAAAGCCAGTAGGTTTCAACCAGGGCTACCTCCAACAAGCAGCCCACGGTCAGGACCTTTAAATAGCAGGTGCCCTTCTATACTGTTTAGACAGAGCTAATGTATCATTGTATATCAAGAAATTGCATGACAATCAAAACTTAAGGCCGAGCCACTAAGGGAATAATTACAAGTAGAAATAGTCAATCGAGGGATTTTCCCATAAGACTGGTACATCCAGGTTGTGAACTAGAAATATGAGGTCGACACTTTTGATAGACCTGATTCCTTTCAAGTTGGGAGAAATTGATATTATGATAAAAATGGGTTGGTTGACACCCAATGGAGCCCAGACTGATTGTAAGGGAGAGAGAGTAATAAATAAAGGATGGAGACAGATTCAGAGATTCTTGAATATAGTTTAGACTAAGAAACTATTACGCCAGAGATATGAGGCTTAATTAGCTCTTATGGTTGACGCCAAGAAAGAGGTACCAAGTATAAAGGAAACTACAATGGTTTTGGGAGATTGTACAAGGTTTTAATGAGCTACCAGATATCGATTTGGATGACATGAGAATGAATACCGAGTATTCAGGGTATAGTGGGAATGAAAGGGTTAGTGACTCAGTTACAAGAGTTGTTGCATAAGGGTATGATAAGACCCAGTGTACCACCGTGGAGAGCCCGGTGTTGTTGTAAGAGAGAAAGATTTTAGCACAAGATTATATATCGAACCTCGAGAGTTGTGTGAGTTCGACATGGAGAATAGGTACCCTTGTAAATGATTGTTTGATCAGCGGAAGAACGCTATGTATTTCCAATTTATTTAAGAACTAGGTATCACCAGTTGGAAGTTAAATCCGAGGATATACCCAAGACTGCGATTCGTACTAGGAATAGGCACTTCGAGTTTTCAGCGAGGTTATTTTGGGTTGACTAATGCACCCACAAATTTTATGGAATGTAATGAATTGGCTTTGAGTTATCCGTGATAGTAGATAACATGAAATGGAGAAATGGCTAGAATTGACCTAGGATTATGACTGTAAGATACACTACCATCCGTGGAAGGCCAATGTGGTGGTCGATACCTTTAATTAAAATGAGACAGAGATGGATTCCGAATGATCGGGAATTAAAGGATGAGATTTTACACAAAACCCAAGTTAGTCCAACAAACTAGAAGGACAAAAGATTTCACCAACAAGCGGCTAGTGACAACCAAGACAGACAGAGAAAGTATGCGGACTAAGGCCGCGAGTATAGAGATAGTACTGCTATCGATAAGCTAAATGGCATGTTGATGGATGACAAGCAAGTTTATGTTGCTGTATTTTCTGTACAAACAAGATGGGGAATATGAGGTTAGAGATTCGTGATGCTAAAAGATATCCATGGAAAGAATTAATGAGATTTGGAAAGAAAGGGAAGTGAGCCCGAGATTCATTGGGCCATCTGAGATTTTGTAACACGTCAGGAAGGTGGCCTACGAGCCAGCCTTACCCCCCCCCCCAAACTTGTAGAATGGTCATAACGGGGTTCATGTGTCAATGCTACGTCAGTATACTATAGATGCCCGGCATATGTTAGAATACGAGCAGGTAGGTATACAACCTGGTCTGACTTACAAAGAACAACCTGTGGAAAGCACGGATAGAAAAGAGCAAGTGCTAAGTGACGAGGTTACCCAGCTAGTGAGAGGTTTGTGGAAAATCAAGAGGTGGAAGAATCCACCTGGGAGTTAGAAAGTGCAATGGAAGAGAAGTACCCCCAGTTATTCCTAAGTTGATTCCGGGACGGAATCCTTTTAAGGAGGGGAGACTATAATAACCCGAATTTTTGGAAAAATTTAAAACTTTTCTTATTATGATTAAGTGCAGCAGTGAATAGTGAATTGGTGGATGAATAGTGATTTTGAGGGTTAAGAAAAATTTTCATGCCATCTATGTACGAGACGTAGTGTGGATATTCCGAAGTCATATTAGTGATCTACGGAGTAAATAAGTGAATGCAAAGACGATCGGAATTCAGAAATTCCAAATTTTATTTTGGTGTAGTATTTAACCGGGCAGCGAATTATATATTATTATATTCAAGAAATGAGATATTAAAATTGAGGAATTGAGGATTTAATAATTTGGAATTTTATTATTTTATTAAAGTCGATTTAAGGATTCGATTGTTGGAATGAATAGTGAATAGTTACTATTCACTGCAAGAAACACGTAGAGTTTTATTCGCTCTTTGTGGGAAATATTTCGAATCATTTCAAGAGGAACAAGACAACATTTACATGATTAAATATAGACATGGAAGTAACATGTAACAAGATTAATTCGAGGGATGCAACATTTGGATCATCCATGTGAAAGGAAACGAACCAGTAAAGCTACTTTATCTAAGCGAATGCATGTTGGACAAGTGGCGGAAGATGAGACAACCATAGGTGATGACTCACCCCCTTTTTAACCACAAATATCAGCATTATCATTATTATTAACAAGAAAAGAAAAGAAAGAGAGAAGAACACTCTCCCCAGATTTCTGCCCAGCAGAAACATAGTCCAAAGACAAATCCATAACTCCATTTCTATCCATCCTTAAATCACCAAATTTTAACCATAGCTTCTCCACTCCATGGGTAACATTCGTTCAAAATTGCATGGCCAACAAAGGAGTGTAGCCTAGTCAAATCGCTTCCCCAAGTTGGAGAACCCCAAACTGTCCAGTTTCTGTCCAGCGGGAAGATGGGACTCAAAACCCTAGGTAGGAAGCTTTAAATTTGGCGATCTATATCTCAAAAGAAAGCTTATGAAGATTACAAGGTCTGGTAAAAATCTCAGAACCAAACTCTTGTTTTTCGATTTTATATGGATTTTACAAAGTGATAATGAATAGTAACTCCGAAATTTGTTAACTTGTTTTCTTGATTGGATCTTAAGGTTTAAGCTTTGTAAGGAGTATCTAAGGCTTGTTGAGTAATTGTGACCACTGGTTAGTGTTGGTAGAGCATCAAGGAAGGTATACCACTCATCCACCCTTTTGATTTATGTTGGATATTAAGTGAAGTTTTTAGTAATGATTCAAGAATAAGAATGCATGTTTATGGAATTTGGAGTATGTATGGTTAATTCTTGATGGATACTTGTTGTTGGTTGATGTTGGTGATATGTTCTTGAAGTATATAAACTGATTATGTTGTAAAAATGGTTGTGTTGTTGAATTGATTTGATTTTAAGAGGTTTTGACATAAAAAAACCGGGAAACGTTACGATTATAGCCGTCGTAATGCCCATTTGATTTAAGGCTGTTTTGAGCAAGAATTACGAACTGGTCTTGGAATATTTTTGAACAGAACTGACCATGAACATGTAGGTCTTGTTTTAAGGGTTGTTTTGGTATAAAGATCATGTCTATACGAATTACGGTTTAAGAGAAAAGTGAGTTTTAGTAAACGCCGTTCGGAGGAACAACCCATCTCTGGTCAGTCACTTTGAGGCTATATTTGGACCACTTAGAAGCCATATGAAAATGTGAAACTTTGAGGAATAATATTAGAGACAGTTAGGAAGGCTCACGAAAAAGATTCAGATTAAAAAGATTATGTTTTAATTTTATAAAAATGTTTTAGTCGAGGTCGCGCAAGTGAAAACCACCAAGAACATGACTTAGAAACCAATGTTGTAAATGGTTAAGTATAACTTGTATTCGAGGATCGATTTCGGACTAAACCTACGACTTAAGTAATCGTCGACTAAACGTGGACTTAGTATGAGCCTATAACGAGCTAGTAATTCCTTGGTTGTGTTTCGCTTACGTGTTTAAGCATTGAGTACAAGTGGATTATCCAGGGGATTAATCGTGCGTTTGCTTTGACTTTGTCTAGATTGTCCGGCATCGTCGCGAACCCCTATCACTTTTCGAGCATCAGGAAAGTTTCTAAAACCATATTTTGAAGTATGCATATACTAGATGCAAGTTTTCTAAATCCCATGCTGTATTTCAAATTACATTATACTGATGATGCATATGATATGATAGATGCAAGTTTTCAAACCTCACATCGTATATAGATGTGATAGTATTAAAACTATTGAGATTATAGTATATGCATATGATAGATGCATGTTTTCAAACCTTACCTCGTATATAGATGTAA
Source organism: Heracleum sosnowskyi (assembly GCA_030848705.1). NCBI lineage: Eukaryota > Viridiplantae > Streptophyta > Magnoliopsida > Apiales > Apiaceae > Heracleum > Heracleum sosnowskyi. Next base: position 9,336,936 of record CM061245.1, read on the forward strand.
CGGTATTAAAAATGTTGAGATATGATATATGCATATGGTAGAGGCAAGTTTTCAAACCTATGCTTCTATAAACTGTTGTTGAGATAAATAAAAGATATTGAGATATACGCTATGTGTTCATGATTTCGAAACGATACTTATGATGCTAAGTACAAGTTGGATTTATAAGCTATGGTTATGGCAATATTTATAAGCCGATATGTTAAGAAAAAACCCTCAGTAGGGGGTATATACTCTGTATTTATTCTACGGACCGGGAATGGTATCAGTTGTTATCTAGGGTTATATTATTATACTATTATCCATTATTTTCTTAAGAAAGTATTTGGAAATTACTTCTAAATAAATATTCTTTATTAAATATAGTTTTCATTAATTATTTAAAGCCCTACTTCTTAAGGAAGTATTTTGTGAAAGCTATTCTTTAACCCTAGATAACTAATAAAGTTTTATTCAGGCAATTATAAATATAATTAGAGAAGGTTCCCAAATCTATCTCCCTTTTAAGTCTATATTCGGAAAGACTTAAGTGTTCGCTCAAACTACAAAGACTCAGGGGACCTTTCTCAAGTTTTAATGTTGTTTCAAGTGGACTGCCCGGTCCTAAATCTTTTTGAAACTATTCATTTAACAGCTTTGTATGCTACCATCAAAATGATTTTGATTACTTCCTCAAGACTCGAGGAGTAAGATCAGTGGAATAAGTTGTATCCATGAACAAACATCAGCTTGGGAAATATGAGTGAATTTTCCTTTCTAAGGGAAAAAGGGAAAGGAACTTTATGTTTCATAATTATGGATTTTCTTGAACTCAGAGAATATGTAAGGGACTGAGTGGCGCCTATCCCCTAAGGGAATTACGCGTAGACCGACGGTCTATGAACGGGTCTGTTTTTCCCTTAGATTATCAGTATGTGCCCGACCGTAGGGTAAGAGGAGGGAATTATGCGTAGACCGACGGTCTATGAACGGGTCTGTTTTTCCCACCCAGAGAAGAGTATCAGACCGGCGGTCTATGAACGGGTCTGCTCTTCCCCCTACAACCGAAGGCGGGGAGGTAGGTCAGTTAGCGTCTGTCTATTTTCCCTTCTACGTAGAAAAACAGCAGTGGGGATTCGCATTGCGACTGATCATCGCAGGGGTATTCCCGTCGCCTAGAATCTCCGTCTACAGTTCATCATCCATGGAAGAAAATGTTTTATGCAAGTTATCCATGAAAGAAAGCATATGATTTACGAAAAAGATATATGGAACCAGATGAGCTTAGAAATGGATTGGAAATATTTTACATTGTGTTTATTTCCAAATTATGATATGAGGTAAATGTTTGATATGAAAGATGATATTGAATTTTCCTTATAACTTCATCTTTCAAGTATATGTGGATAGTCTGCTTATATTTTATATAGCAGATATTTTACGAAAAAGATATACTGAGTTATCTTGCTACTTCATCTTTTATACTAGAACTTTGTTCATAGTATGAATAGAAAAAGTTTGCAGAATATTATGGAAATGATATTTGGAATACAACAATGGTATTTTTGGAATACATTCCGATAAGGAAATAATTTCAGTATCGAGATATTTTGACAAATTATTGTCTTATACCCGCTTTATTTTTGGGTTGAATTAAGGGCAGAATTATGCCATACTTTCATTACCTTGCTGAGCTATCGCTCACTCTTGCTATTATTTTATATATATTATATAGCAGCGAAGCGGGATGCCAATGGGACGGCACATACCTCGCAAGGTGTTTCCATAAACAGTTTCTAGCAGTGATCCCGGGAGTAGTACGAACCAATCGAATCAGGCTATGGCTTTTGGCATTCAACTTATGTATAGACATGAATGGTATTAGAGGATTGTGAGCATCAGAAGGCAAAATTGGTAATGTAACAATACTTAGAAATTGTATCAGTAACAGATTCAAAAGACATTTGGGTATTGTAATAAAAATTATTTATTCCGTAGTTGTTGTAGTGTGTCGTTTCTGAGACTCTAACCTGTGTGTGTCTGTGTGTGAGACATATATTGTGGGGTCATGAGCAGGTGAAATATGAATGGTGTGAGTAATACAGGTAAGGCAAGGAATAAATGGATTGTGACAACCCTAAATCCCTGACCCCGGATTTGGGGCTGTTACACCATATCCAAAAGGTACCCCTAATACTTAATTTTCGCATCTAACTAGGACGCTATTATGTTTAGAGAATGGAGAATCTCAGTCTAGGAGTTCAAGAAATTGGAGATTAAGACTTACCAAAGTTCCCGCTCAACCAGGCTAGGGGTTCAACCAGACTACTGGTTCTGCCAGTTAAGGGTTACCATTAAAAATCACGGATCAAAATTCCAGTTCGCGCTAGACTTTAGTCTATAAGGGGAGTAAGCGAATGAACCCTGAGTGACAACAAGGGTGCGAACCCCCTGGCTGATGATCAACAGATGAACCTGGATGATGACAAGGATATAAACCTCCTCATAATTGAGCTACTAAGAATATTTAACATAATTCTCTTTAGATGCCTTTTGTTTCTTACAACGAGCTAGCTCACGTAAGCTTAGAGGTATCTTACTGGAATTTCCTATACTCGGTACGGAGGTCTCCTATCAACACTGATCATAAGAATACTAATGAGTTGAAATACTAAGCTCCCATGAAGAAGAACTATCTCAGGGGTTCCGTGATGGCAGGCTCCAGGAAGATAAGTCCCAGGACCCCAGGCTCTACTTAAAAGAAGCCCCAATGTATTTGATAGACAGGGCAAGAAGCTTAAAAATGGTGTTCTTCATAACAAAAAGAAGGAATGATTAGTAAAGATAGCTCCCCTGGAAAATAGCTTCCCGATAATGGGATTCACAAGGGTTCTACATTCAAGGATAAGGTTCTTAAGTTGAAAGGCCAGGATACATAGAACCACATAAAAGGCCTTTCAAATGAAAACATTATGGAGGGAGTTCCAAGCGGTATATAAAGAAAGAACCTCAACCTAAAGGTTCCACCAACATAATGTTGAGGTTATAGAAGGTTCCCTCAATGGAGGTGCTAGAGCCGAACCCCAACCTGCACTATACCTCACACCGAAGGAACGAATAAAAGAGATTTTCAAGGAAAATGGTCAAGGAAAAAGCTTCTATAGTACAACTTAGGGGCTGCCGATGATAAGCTGCGTGAGGAAGGAGGTTTTTGGTATAGGGTTCAGCTACTAAAATGAGCAAGAAGCTAAATAATGAGTACCTCCACTACAAGGTGGAAGAACCTAGGAAGCAATCTGGCACAGAGGTTTAAACAAAGAAAATCTTATTCAAAGGCTCTTAAGCAAAAATGGAAAATAGTGGAACTCAATCTTGGGGTTCCAACGTGGCAGTTCTACCACAACACGAGGTTCCACACTAGCAACATAATTAGATCATATCTTAATGTTCGATGGAAAAGCAAATGCTGACAAAGAGGTTCCACTACAACAAGCTACTGCAATTTATTGAGGTTCACTAAAGGATTCACCTTGTGTCCTGATGGCTGTTCGCATGCCCCTTCTTTAGGATTCATCTAGCGCCCAATTGGATTCACTTTATGCCCTAATCAGGCTACTGAAAACCCCAAGAGGATTCACTTGGTGCCCAAAAGGGACATCTCACTGTACGAATGGCTTGATTAAGGAAATGAACGACTTACTATACAAATTCGAAGGAAGCTTAATTCTGATTACTGGAGGAATCATGTTATCAACAACTTTAATGATGGAACCTCATAAAAAAGGCTCCAATTTTTTGGTGGATAGTACCACCCATGACATAGTCATTGTGTTAGATCAGAATTCAATGATCGTCAGGAGCTAGACTCAACTGATCAGGATTGCTGACGTCATCAGGATTACATGGTCGTCAGGATCAGAATGCATATCAGGACTGGGATCAGGATTGATCGTCAGGACTGGAATCTGATCAGGATTCCTACTTCGAGTTATATTTGGAGTCTAGATAAACATGGAAGTTTATTCTGTCGGTTCCTGGTTTTTAGTATGTAGCTATCAATTATGGATAGGTTTCAATCTTTGTAATTGATTAGGACTTATCATTGATAGAGAAGCTGTGTAGTATATAAACACAGTTTTGGTTTTGGTTCTAGAGCGAATCAAGATAGAAGCTCTCGAGAACATAGAATTTCTTGAGAGAGTTTTTGTAAGCTAGCAGCTCTCAAGAACATCAGAATTTCTTGAGAGAGTTTGTAACAGTTTTATATGATTTAATAAAGCTGTTATCTTTCTTTTCATATTTGTGATATATACATTAAGAAGTCGATTATCTTACTCTATTGTATTCAACCCCCCTTCTACAATAGATTATTACTGGGCAACAATTGGTATCAGAGCGAACTGGTTTATTTGTGAATCAGAGACGATCTAAGATGTCGACAACCAAGTATGAAAGCATGAAGATTCCCATCTTAAAGATATCAGAATATCCTACATGGAAGGTAAAGATGCTGATGTACCTGGAGGCTATGGATCCTGACTACTTGGACAGGATTCGCGATGGACCGTATATACCAACAAAGTTCGTAGAACGAACAGATACTGTACCAGAACATTATGTGGTCAAAGCTAAATCTGAATGGACTCCAGAAGAAAAAGCTCATGTACTCAGGGAACCAAAGATAAAGAATATCTTGCATAATAGTCTTGATGCTGTCATGTCAAACAGGGTGATTGCATGCAAGTCTTCAAAAGAAATCTGGGATACTTTGGAAACTCAGTGCCAGGGATCTGCATCTGTTAAGAAGAACAGAAGGGCTCTTTTGATTCAAGAATATGAACAATTCGATGCAAGACCTGAAGAGAGCCTGACTGATCTATATGATAGATTTCTGACACTATTGAATAGCTTATCTTTAGTTGACAAAGTATATGAAACTGAAGATTCGAATACCAAGTTTCTAAGAGGTTTACCTGAAGAATGGGATACTCAGACCTCAATCATCAGACACCAGTATGATCTAAACATTGTGTCTCTTGATGAGATCTATGGGATGCTAAGAACTCATGATCTTGAAGTTCAACAGAGAAAGAACAAGAAAAGCAGCAAGGCAAAATCAATTGCTTTGAAAGTAGAGGCTAAATCAAAAGGAAAAGCTATGGAGGTCTCTAGAAGTAAATCAAGAGTAGCTGAGTCAGATCCTGACGACTCTTCATCAGATACTGATGGCAATCCTGATGCCAATACTGGTGATGATTCTTCTGACTCAGACATGGAAGAGATGGTTGCTATGATTGTCAGAAACTTCAGAAGGATGAAGTTCAGGAAGAATAGAAGACAAGGCAACTTTCAGAAAAAGACCTTCAAAGCAGACAAAGACAAGTATATCAAAAAGGACAACAAGGGTAGCAAATTTGACAAGTCAAAGGTTAGATGCTACAAGTGTAATGGTATGGGTCACTTTTCTTCTGAATGCAACAAGACAAAGGCACTCATCACATCAAGCAAGGATTGGATGGACTCATCCTCAGAATCTGATACTGAGGTAGTCAACTATGCGTTAATGGCCAATGCTGATGTAACTGCTGCTCCTGATGATAAGGGTAAAAAGAAAAATGTGTTAGTCATGGATAGTGGATGTTCTGTGCACATGACTGGAAACAAAGCCCTGTTATCAGAATATGAGGAAAAAGCTGGCCCAATTGTGTCTTATGGAGATGGCAACATTGGACAAACCTTGGGATATGGCAATATAATCATTGAAAAAGTAGCTCTAGTGAAGGGACTAAAACACAACTTGTTGAGTATTAGTCAAATCACTGACAGAGGTTATCATGTCAATTTCTACTTCACACATTGTGAAGTAGTCAGTAAAACGACAGGAAAAATAGCTCTAACTGGCTACAGGCATGGTAACATATATGAAGCCAACATTCTCTCAAATACTGATGGCTCCCCTACATGTCTCATCAGTAAAGCTTCAGTAGATGAAAGTTGGAATTGGCACAAGAAGCTTTCTCATCTCAACTTCAGCAACATAAATGAGTTGGTTAAGAAAGATTTAGTAAGAGGATTACCTAATGTCTTGTATACACCTGATGGACTCTGTGATGCATGTCAAAAAGCAAAACAAAGAAGGACATCATTCCAGAGTAAATCAGAATCCTCTATTAAAGAACCATATCACATGCTACATCTTGATCTATTTGGTCCAGTCAACATCATGACCATCAGTAAGAAAAGGTACACTCTTGTAATTGTTGATGAATATTCTAGATTCACCTGGGTGTATTTTCTGCACAGAAAAGATGAAACTCCTGAAGTTCTGTTGGATCATGTGAGAATGATTGAGACAACCACGAAGTACAAAGTCAAGATTCTAAGAAGTGATAATGGTACTGAATTTAAGAATTCAAAGATGGAAGAGTTCTGCAAGTACAAAGGAATTATTCAACAATTCTCTGCTCCTGGCACACCTCAGCAAAATGGAGTAGTAGAAAGGAAGAATAGAACTCTTATTGAAGCTAGCAGAACTATGTTGGAAGAAGCTAAATTACCTAGATATTTCTGGGCAGAAGCAGTCAACACAGCTTGCTATACACAGAATCTCACATTGATAAACAGACATGGTGTTACTCCTTATCAGTCACTCAAGGAGAAGAAACCTAGTCTGAAGCATCTGCATGTGTTTGGCTGTAAATGTTTTGTTCTCAGAACTCATCCTGAACAGCTAGGAAAATTTGAAACAAAGGCTGATGAAGGAATTTTCATAGGCTATCCTGCATCAAGAGCCTTCAGAGTTTTTAATTTGAGAACAAGGACTGTCATGGAGTCAATACATGTATCTTTTGATGATAAGAAGATAACAGGAATCAATGAAGACTCTCATGATAGATTGATTTTTGAAAATGAAGCTACCAAGGAACCTGAAGAAAGTGAATCAGAAGCTGTCAATACATCAGATCCTGATGGGTCACCAAATCCTGATGACACACCAGATACTGATGGTGCTAATACTGATGATGCAATTAATAGTAATACAACTAGTAGTGCTAATGTTGAGGGGGAGCAACAGCATTCAACTACAAGTTCAGAGTCAACTCAATCATCAAGACAGAATTCTTCAGATACTGATTCAAGTGATGATCCTGATAATACATCAGGAGGAATGAACAATAATTCAGGGAGAGCTTCAAATCAAGCAAATTCTTTCAATCAAAATAACACCAATCCAGGGGGAGCATCTACTTCAAGGAACAATTTGACACCAGCAAGGAAATGGACAAAAGATCATACTCCTGATTTGATAATTGGAGATCTTGATGCAGGTGTTCAAACAAGAAGTGCAACTCAGAATGAGTGTCTATACAATAACTTTCTATCCAAGGAGGAGCCAAAGAAAGTTGAAGATGCACTTAAAGATGCTGATTGGGTAACTGCAATGCAAGAAGAATTGAATGAATTTGAAAGGAATGAAGTCTGGAAACTGGTACCAAGACCAAAGAATAGATCAATTGTTGGTACAAAGTGGATTTTCAAGAACAAGACTGATGCTGATGGTGTTATAATCAGAAACAAAGCAAGGCTATGATGAAACTTTTGCTCCTGTTGCAAGACTAGAAGCCATCAGGATATTTCTTGCTTATGCAGCTCATAAGAAATTCAAGGTTTTCCAGATGGATGTTAAAAGTGCTTTCTTAAATGGAGAACTGGTGGAAGAAGTCTATGTTGAGCAACCTCCTATTTTCATTGATCCTAAATATCCAGATCATGTCTACAGACTGGATAAGGCACTTTATGGACTAAAGCAAGCTCCAAGAGCATGGTATGAAACCTTAGCTCAATTCTTACTGGAAAGTGGATTCAAAAGAGGTGCTATTGATAAAACTCTATTTTATTTGAATCATGGTAAGGATTTGCTGTTAGTTCAGATTTATGTTGATGATATCATATTTGGGTCAACAAACAATAAGCTATGTGAAAAGTTTTCTAAGCTTATGCAGTCAAGATATCAAATGAGCATGATGGGAGAGATGAGTTACTTTCTTGGTCTTCAAGTTAAACAGACTGATGAAGGGATTTTTATCAATCAGTCTAATTATACAAGGAACTTATTGACAAGGTTTAACATGCAAGACAGTACTCCTGCTTCAACTCCCATAGCTACAGCTACCAAACTTGATCTTGATCAAGGTGCTGAGGTAGATGTAACTCACTACAGAGGAATGATTGGCTCTTTATTGTATCTCACTTCAAGTAGACCAGATATCATGTTTGCAACCTGTCTGTGTGCAAGATATCAAGCAAAACCTAGAGAACCCCATCTGATTGCAGTCAAAAGAATTTTCAGATATCTCAAAGGCACTTCTTCACTTGGCCTTTGGTATACAAGGGAATCAGATTTTGGGTTGTGTGGTTATTCAGATGCTGATTTTGCAGGATGCAAAATAGACAGGAAAAGTACTTCAGGAAGTTGTCAGTTTTTGGGTGGAAGACTAGTTTCATGGTTCAGTAAAAAGCAAAAATCTATTTCCACTTCAACTGCAGAAGCTGAGTACATTGCTGCAGGAAGTTGTTGTGCTCAGATAATGTGGATGAGAAATCAGTTGTTAGATTATGGCCTGTCATACTCAAAAATCCCTATTTATTGTGATAACCAAAGTGCTATTGCAATGACAGGAAATCCAGTTCAGCATTCTCTTACTAAACACATCAGTATTCGATATCACTTCATAAGAGAACAGGTTCTGGAAGGAACAATTGAACTTCACTTTGTTCCTATTGATCAACAACTAGCTGATATATTCACCAAACCACTACCTGAAGCTACTTTCAATAAATTGGTGAATGAACTTGGAATGATGAACTTTGAGAATTTCTGAAGAAAGTTGCAGAGAGGAAATCCTGATAACTGTCAAATCCTGATGGTTATTCAGAAAGGTATGTTATCTTTGATCAAATCCTGATAGGATGGAATCCTGATAGGAAGTCAACTGGTCAAATCCTGATGTTCAGATGTTGAAGCTGGTATGAAAACCAGAAGTTCCAAGTCAATTTGTCAACAACACTCATGGTAAACTCTGACAAATAAGATCATTACTTAGTCTTTGATTAAGTTATTAAGTCTTAATTTTCAATTACAGTTATATTTTTGTCAGAGATTACTATTCGTTATATTATGTATCAAATGCAGTGTTACTAACAAATTGTGCAGGAAAAGTAAGAAGGACAAGAACAATTGAGAAAATTGATAGTTTTCATTAAATCTTGAAGATTCTTTACAAATGAAAATGAAAATTACATATTCTTTTCCTAGTCTACTTTTCTACTCAGGAACACGTGCCCTACAGATTAGCATGAATGCTTCTGAGCAGCTTCACAGTCCATCAGGATTGGAAGATTTCTATGTCCATCCTTAAAGGACAAGAAGAGGAACTGATGCACTTGAAGGCGGATCGTCATCGTGATCACCAGGATGCTTCCTTGCCTCCACCGTGCATGAAGCACTTGCATCAAGCACTTTCTTTCTTCTCCTCTCTCGCTCTTCAACGAGGTCCTCATCCTCTTCATCATCCTCATCGTCTTCATCCTCTTCATAGATGAGATTCTCAAGAGGATTCCAGTCAGGATTGGCTTGCACAAAGTCGTGCCACACCACATCAACCATAGCGTTTATAAATGCTTCATATTCCTGAGGGTCAGGAACTGGTTGTGGCTCCATCTCAGCAAGAACCTCATCCATCTCCTACCAAATCAAGTCAAGCTCTTCATCAGGTATGTTGTTTTGATTGTTGGCAGCCATTGAAAAATAAAGAAGGTGAAAAGTTTTTGGTAAGTTTTTATTCTTTGGGGAGGGTTTTTGTTAGATAGATGCTGTTATGATTAACAGTTCTCTTTTATAGAGAATGTGTATTAAGAATGCAGGTCATTTTTACAATCTCAAGGAGACAGTTCGGTTTTCCATAAATATTTTTACCTCATTTGCTGGTAAGCGTGTTTTAATGATATCTATGCCATTAATTTGGTTATTTTAAAAAAAAAAATCGTTATTCAGGATTGTTAAAATAAATTTTGTTTTCTTAAATAAAATTTTATTTTAATCTTATTGACTATTTTTTTACAATCCTGATATGGCAAATGATTTTTAAGGCAAATGGTTTTATAGGAAATGCTTTTATTCCTGATGAGGTTAGGTTTTTCTTACATCAGAAAATGGCTACTTGTTATGGATTACTTTCTAATGCTATGGGGCAAGGCTCAACCCACCTTGTTCCTGACACAAGCATGCAACCTAAACAGTCTAAACAGTTAACAACCACCTCTAATGTCTCTCAACAGACTTTAGTTGTAAAATCAAAGAAATCAGCTAGAACTGATGTGTCTGGAAGGCAATCAGATTCAAAGGATTTTTCCTCTACACCACTCACTACAAAGAAGTTAGAAGGGGGTGTACAAGGGGTCCTGGTGAAGAAAGCTGGTAAGGTCATTAAGGATGTTTCTGTGAGAAGGAAGTTAAGGTTGATTGATGACAGTGATTCAGAGGATGATTTACCTATATCCTCTGTGATGAATGTGAACAAGGAAGTTGCTGATACTGCTACCAAAGCTGTGGTACCTTCATCAAAACCACAAAAGAAAAGGAAATTATCAAAAAGCAGGTATCATATTCCTTTGACAGTGCAAATGAAGGATACTGATATTCAGACATCAAATCCTGATGAGTCATCTACTCCTGATGCTCTAGCAAATCCTGATGTTAGTATTCCTGATGCAACAACAAAAGTGGTCTCTATATCAGACTCTCCAGCCTCTCCATCTCAGTTTAGAGAAATTTCTTGGGAGAAGGTTTCTAAAATTGCTTCCTTGGTTGGTCTTACACCAAACTCAAAGAAAAAGAGGAATGCAGAGGAGTTAGTCTATCAGAGACAAAAGAAGCTGAAAGGATCAAGCCCACAAGAACCTGAATTTCAGAGTAATTCAGCAGCTACTGTTGATCCTGCCACACAAGAACCACTCAATCAAAGTTTGGGTGAAGGCTTAGCTAGTGGAATGGTCACACAAAAACCATTTTCTCAAAGGGAGAATGAAGACATCAACATTCCATCTACACAAGAACCATCTTCTCAAAGTGAAGATGCAGGCAAAGCTACAGCTTCTGTTGAAAGATTGGTCGAGAACATTGTCAATGAGGGAAGCACACAAGAACCTTTAGCTCAAAGTGTTGAAGTAGCTTCTGAACCTCAAGCTCCACAAGAACCATTGGTAGAAAATACTGATGCAAGCATATCAAAACCTGACGATGTTCATCCTGACGCTAGTGGTGCTCCTGATACTGAGCCTATTTTGATACAGCCACTTCGTTCCAGACCAATGGATCATCCTATCTCAGAATCACAGGATAAATTGAAAGGTATTGCAATTCCTGATCCTGATGTTACTCATAGTACTGATGATGATGACTATGATGATAATGATGATGATAAGAATCGAAAAGAGAAGGAACAGCTTGCTACAACACTCAAAATTAGTCTTGGAACTAATTTTGGTTCATCGAGTACATATATGGCTGGCAATGCTTATACTGGGAAAGATCAGAGACAAGATTTTTCTATTCCTTCCTTTGATCCTACTGAGGCATTTAGACAGAATGAATGGAACAATTCATGGCACAATTCTGATGAATCTATCAGTTTTTCTTCTGCTATTGGACATGCCTATCATGCAGTGAAATCTATAGAGAATCAAACTTGAAGAATCATCTAAAGGATACAACTCTGTTATCCAAGAGCCTGAAAAGTGAGATTGATTCTATCAAGAGTTCAACTGATAAAGTGAGGACTGATATCTTTAATAATTTTACAAAGGTGCCTACTGTGTAACAGCCCCAGATCCGGGGTCGGTGATCCGGTCGTTACGGTCTCAATTCCCATCAATAATACTTGCACTTGAATCAAAACAATTAAACTACATGTTGTGACCCCACAATACATCACCATACACACTCAACTAGTTATAGTCCCAGAGATGAAATTGAAACAAGTATCTAGTCATAGGATCCACAAGTTATAAGTTATTACAAACCCAAAAGATTACAGAGTGCATTTAAAAGTTCTTGCCGTTGATTACATTAATCATAAATATAAATAAGTCTGATACACAAAAGCTGAAGCTTAAAACACTGGTGGTTACTACCTCAGCTATGGCGGCTACGACATCAACGGGTAAATCTCTGACGACTGCTACCCGCTTTCGCAGGGTGTGACTGTTGCGGGCCATCTGCTCTAGCTGTTGTTGTGATATAAATAAATAAAGCAAGGGTGAGCAATAGAGCCCACCAAAAATAACTTATAACAGATAATCAAAATATAACAATTCAAAGATATATTGTAGCCACATGTTATGCCTTCAACCGATAAGAAACAAGTATAACGTAAAGGATGAAGTTACGAGGAAAATTAATGGAATATTTTCGTAACTAACAATCCACTTATGCATATATATCCTTAATCAGGTTTTCTCGGAGTCATAACTCATAAAAGATGGAGTTGCATGAATTTATTGTAACTTTATTTTGAACACTTTTCGACCCTCTGCCAACATGACCGGTAAACCTGTACCACGGTGTCATCCTTGGTCCCTTTCAGTACATGTTGCAGAATTATCCAAAATGGATGATGAACCAATACTGGAGCCTTCTCCGCGCCCGTCGTACCCCCTTACTATGATCAGTAGCAGGTTGTACAACGAAAATATGTTTTCTACATGTAGATGGAAGTATCACGACAGCCTGACATTGTCTACCACCTTTCTGGATCTCCCGGCCCATTTGGGGCAATAAAGTGATGGATCGGCGCGACTCGACCTCTTACACATGCTCCTAGTTCAGATGAAATCCATGACTCTGAAACGTAAAGATCGTCTTCCTTTCCCCAAGTGTAATACTTGTTGGTACGACTCCACTCAGTAGTCATATCTAGGTTGGAAAGGAAGATTCTCCAATATTTCCCAAGCAATGCTTGTTAATGGATATCGACTTGTTCCAGGAATTTACCCCTCGATCGTTGAGGTGGTAACACAATATTTGACATGCCACAACTAATTTGCTTCGAGAAAATATCTGCCCCCTGACAGTTTTGAGTTGAGAATTTAAAAAGAGTAGCAGTTACTTAAGACAGGTTTCCCATATTTTTGATAATTGTGCGAGCATTTAAATCCCCTTTAAAAGACAGATTTAAATGGAAAAACATTGTTTTGGGAACCTCTTTTTGATTTGAAAATATTTACTACATAAGTAACCTTAAACAAATATTTGAAAATAATATTCATTAAATAAATAATCTTCAAATGAATATTTGAAAATAATATTCATTAAATAAATAATCTTCAAATGAATATTTGGAAATAATATTCATTAAATAAATAATCTTCAAATGAATATTTGAAAATAATATTCATTAAATAAACAATCTTCAAATGAATATTTGAAAATAATATTCATTAAATAAATAATCTTCAAATGAATATTTGAAAATAATATTCATTAAATAAATAATCTTCAAATGAATATTTGAAAATAATATTCATTTCTAATCCTCAAATGGAAATAATATCCTTTAAGTCAATAATCCTCCAATGAATATAAATAATATTCTGTAAGTCGATAATCCTCAAATGAATATCAATAAATAATATTCTTAACGTCAATAATCCTCCAATGAATATTAATAAATAATATTCTTAAAATGAATATTAATAAACAATATTCTTAACGTCAATAATCCTCAAATGAATATATATAAATAATATTCTTAAATAAAATAATTAACCCTCGAATAACAGATACCCGATATCTTTATCGGAAAATAACCTTTCACGTATACCGAAATATAATTACTTCTGATCTTAGAGAAAATCACCCGCCCTTATCCTAGGGCATTATATACAAAACTGGCTTATAACTATATCCCATATCTAGCTTATAAGCCCCACATCAAATCATATCCTCAAGTATTGCTATATATATAGCAGTTCAAAAACAAGCAGGCAATTTATATATCGCATTTACATCACATATATGCAAACAGTTTATTATCACAACAACAGTAGTATAGGTTTTGAAAACTTGCCTGGTGGTGAGGTAGGGGTAGTGTGCCTCGAGTCAATCCGGCGATCTATACATAGTCAAAAGATCCAAGGTTAATCACTTGAATACTTGCACGAAACTACGTATGTACTTCACTTAAACCAAGACATGATTTCTAGTTAACTCCTTAAGAATCCTCTTGCGCACGCTCGACTCGAACATTTTTATAAAATATAGATTAAATCCTTTTAACACGAAATCTTTTCGAGGGTCCTCCTAAACATACCTAGCATGTTAACACAAAGTTTCACATTCTGATTGGTCACTTAAGGGGTTTGATCATTGCCTCAAAGTTGGCTAAGTGGTATAGTTCGGTTTCTCGAAACATCCTTAACTAAAACACTCGTTTCTCCTAAACCGTAATTCGGAATCACATGATCTTTATATCAAAACGAACCTTGAAACAATACCTACACAATACTAGGCAGTGGTGACTCTGGACAGAAGTCCTTATATCCGAACATCATAGACAAAACAATGGTTAAGGAAAATCGGGCATTATAACGGCTATGTTTTAACGATTCCAAAGTTTAATCATAAACTTTACATACACAACCAAACCAATACACCAAGTCAAATCTTTAGCATCAATACTAATCCATAATCATCACTAATCAGTCAAAATCAACCCTTACTTGTTTATCATCAAAACAACACCAAACTTTCACCAATCATTCGTCAAAATCACTCAATCATCCTTATGTTCATACTTACTAAACTATACTCAAAACCAACCATATAATCAAATTATAACTAAGGGTTTCAAGAGATTATACCTTCCTTGGAGTGTATATGACCTTTACAAGCCTTGTATAGTCCTTATATAACCTTAAGCTAGCTTGAATCATCAAAAGAAACCAAGAATCAAAAGTTAGTTCTTGAAATCACTATTCATTTCACTATTCATCCTCATCTTTAATCAAGGATTTGAACATGATAACCTTAATAGATGGTTCTAGGATTTAGAGAATACCTTAGTTGTGAAATATGGAAGCTTTTGAATCCAAGAACATGAATTATGGATGCTTGGAAGTTGATCTTTGAAAAATGTATACTTGTTTTTCTTAAAAGGGCCGAATGGTTTTTCTTGAAGATGGGGGAGTTGTTCTTTCTTTTCTTGCCTTGGATAATGATAGAAATTCTGATATTTTGATGGCCAAATGGTGAGTCATCAAGTTTTGGCTTGTCACAGGGGCACGTGTCGCACATGCAGGAGTCCTGATAAAGTGGCTTTACTGGTTTGCTTTACTGGTTTGTTTCCTTTCACATGGATGATCCAAATGTTGCATTCCTCGAATTAATCTTGTTACATGTTACTTCCATGTCTATATTTAATCTCGTAAGTGTTCCGTTTCCGTTTAATCGCGTAGAATGTTCGCAGGGTTTCTTAAGTGTTCTATCGAAGAAATTTTCTGTAATTGTTCTTGATATCCCTAATTCTTTTATTAAATCCATGTCCATGAAATTGATACTTAAATCCTCAAATACTCTCAAATAATAATTAATCCGTCCGTTATTGGTGAAATTTCGGAGAAAACGGAAATGCTATTTTTCCGATTCTGACAGCTTTTGCATTCCTTTATTTTCGTCGTAGATCACTAATACAGCTTTGAAAGTTCATTATTTCGTCCCGTATATAGGGTGGTCTGAAAAACTTTTTGAATGAAAAAGTTACTATTCATCAGTGGTTTTTAACAAAAGTTACTATTCATCCATAATCATTTGGATCATTATCCACTCCAATATTCCTGTTTTATTTCCTCTTTATTTCTTGTACTTAGACAATGTTCTAGAGCTTTCTCGGGCATATGCTATCTTGTTTACGGAGTTGTCGGATGCATACCAGATATTGATTTGGATGACATAAAAGTACTTTCCTTCCCTGGAGTATTGTATTCTTATCTTCCAGATTGATTGTTCTTATTTATGTGTTCAGTCCATTCTTATTATTCTCAAAATGTTTGATAACTGAAATCCATATTCATTTCATACTTAATTCTCCAAAACCATTACCACCATCCACATATATATATACATCAATATAAAATAAAAGTTTTTAATTCTACCCAAATTCTGGGGTCTTACAGTCTCCCCTCCTTAAAAGGATTCCGTCCCGGAATCACTCTGAAAACAAATGGGGATATCTTTCCAGCATTTCGCTTTCTAGCTCCCAAGTTGATTCTTCCACATTATGATTTTGCCACAAAACTCTGACTAGCTTGATGACCTTGTTTCGGAGCACTTGTTCCTTTTGATCTATGATCTCCACTGGTTGCTCCACATAGGTTAGGTCTGGCTGCATGTCCACGTGTTTGTATTCCACTATGTGCTTAGCATCCGGGTTGTACTTCCTCAGCATTGAAACATGAAACACATTGTGCACTTGTTGCAGGTTTGGGGGTAATGCTAGCTCATATGCTAAGTTTCCAATACGTCTTAAGATCTCAAATGGTCCAATGTATCTAGGACTCAGCTTTCCTTTCTTTCCAAACCTCATCAAACCTTTCCAAGGAGATACCTTTAAGAACACTAGGTCTCCCACTTCATATTCCTTGTCCTTCCGGGCCAAATCAGCATACTTCTTTTGTCTATCTTGGGCTGCTACCAGCCGTCCTCTGATTAGATCTACTATGTCCTTAGTCCGTTGGACCACTTCGGGTCCAAGCATCTTTCGCTCCCCCACTTCATCCCAATACAAGGGGGATCGACATCTTCTTCCATAAAGGGCCTCGTAAGGCGGCATTCCTATACTTGAATGAAAACTATTATTGTAGGAAAACTCAATCAGTGGTAGGTGATCATCCCAATTCCCTTTAAAGTCTATAGCACAGACCCTTAACATATCCTCTAGTGTTTGGATGGTCCTTTCACTTTGCCCGTCCGTTTGGGGGTGATAGGCAGTACTCATGTTCAGCCGGGTTCCTACACATTCCTGGAAGCTCCTCCAGAATCTGGAGTTAAATCTGGGATCTCGGTCAGATACTATGGCGACTGGGACTCCATGTCGTACCACTATTTCCTTCAAGTAAATATCCACTAGTCTGTCGACAGTGTACCTTTCATTAATCAGAAGAAAGTGTGCTGACTTCGTTAATCTGTCTATGATTACCCATATGGCATCGTGATTGGCCTTGGTCCTTGGTAAACCTACTACAAAGTCCATGGCTAGGTGTTCCCATTTCCATTCGGGAATCTCTAGGGGTCGCAACAGTCCACTGGGCCTCTGGTGTTCCGCCTTCACTCGTTGGCAGGTCAAGCATCTGCTTACCCACTCTGCTACATCCTTTTTCATGTTAGGCCACCAGTAGTATTCTTTCAAATCTCCATACATCTTGGTGCTTCCTGGGTGGATTGAATACCTAGAACTGTGACTCTCGTGTAAAATCTCATCTTTCAGTTCTCGAACATTCGGAACCCAAATTCGGTAAGTATACCTCCTTATTCCTTTATCATCCATGACAGTGTGGATCTCTTCTCCGGTCATTGACTGCCTGTCTTCACTTATCATCCTTTCTTGACACCTTCTTATCTTTTCCAACAACTCTGGCTGCAAGGAAATCTCAAACAGCTTTTCGGTACCGTCCCCGGTCACCTTCACTTCTATTTCCATCTTTTCAAATTCTCTAATCAGTTCTTCTGATGTCATTATCATCTTGAGTCTCTCTTTCCTACTAAGGGCGTCAGCCACCACATTGGCTTTCCCTGGGTGATACAGAATTTCACAGTCATAATCCTTGATCAGCTCTAACCATCTTCTCTGGCGCATGTTGAGCTCCTTCTGGGTAAAAATGTACTTGAGGCTCTTATGGTCAGTGTAAATCTCGCACTTCTCTCCATACAAGTAGTGCCTCTAAATCTTTAAGGCGAAAACTACGGCTGCTAATTCTAAATCATGAGTAGGATATCGAATCTCATATTCCTTCAATTGTCTCGATGCATACACGATTACTTTACCGTGCTGCATTAGCACGCATCCTAATCCCTTATACGAAGCATCACTGTAAATCACAAAATCTCCTTTTCCATCTGGCAATGCCAATACGGGGGCAGTTACCAACCTCTTCTTTAACTCTTGGAAACTCTTCTCGCATTTTTCCGTCCATTCAAATTTCTCGGTTTTACGGGTAAGTCGGGTTAACGG
Organism: Heracleum sosnowskyi; assembly: GCA_030848705.1. Classification (NCBI taxonomy): domain Eukaryota; kingdom Viridiplantae; phylum Streptophyta; class Magnoliopsida; order Apiales; family Apiaceae; genus Heracleum; species Heracleum sosnowskyi. The sequence goes on from CM061245.1 coordinate 9,355,199, forward strand.
GGCTGCGATTTTCGCAAAATCCTTGACAAATCTTCTATAATACCCTGCTAATCCTATGAAACTCCTTACTTCCGTTGGTGTGGTTGGTCGTTCCCAATTTGAAACAGCCTCTATCTTAGAGGGGTCAACCAACACTCCCACCTTGTTAATCACATGTCCTAAAAACTGAACCTCGTTTTGCCAGAATTCACACTTCACGAATTTGGCATACAATTGCTCCTTCCTGAGTATTCCTAAGGCTATCCTCAAATGTTCTGCATGTTCTGCCTCTGTCTTTGAGTAGATAAGAATATCGTCAATGAAAACTATAACGAACTCGTCCAAATACTCTTTGAACACCCTATTCATTAAATCCATGAAAGCTGCTGGGGCATTGGTTAATCCAAACGACATCACCAAGAACTCATAATGTCCATATCTAGTACGGAACGCAGTCTTAGGAATATCTTCGGGTTTAATATTTAATTGGTGATATCCGGTTCTCAGGTCAATCTTAGAGAAGTACACAGCATCCTTTAGCTGGTCAAACAAATCGTCTATTCTGGGTAATGGGTACTTATTCTTTATAGTTAGCTTGTTCAACTCTCGGTAGTCGATGCATAACCTCATACTCCCATCCTTCTTCTTAACAAACAACACTGGTGCCCCCCATGGTGACACACTGGGTCTTATCATACCCTTCTCCAACAGTTCCTTTAACTGGGTAGCTAGCTCTTTCATTTCCACTGGGGCTAACCGGTACGGGGCCTTCGAGATTGGCGCCGTCCCCGGGGCTAATTCAATAGCAAATTCAATTACCCTATCGGGTGGTAATCCTGGAAGATCTTGTGGAAACACATCTTCGAACTCATTGACTACTGGGATGTCCTGTAATCTAGGTACCTCTTTTTGGGTGTCTACGACATATGCTAAGTAAGCCTCATTTCCTTTTCGTAACAATCTTTTGGTCTGCGCCATGGTTAGAAATTTCTGTGTCTGCTTCATTCCCTTAAACACTATTTCCTTCTTTCCTGGGGTATTTAATCTAACCTTTTTCCCTTTACAATCTATCTGCGCGTTATTGCGAGACAACCAATCCATCCCCAAAATGACGTCAAATTCTCCTAAATTAAAAGGAATCAGATCCACACAAAAAGACTGTTCCCCTATTTCCAATTTGCAGTTGGGGTGAATCTGATTAACTGGGACTACTTCGTGGTTAGCTATCTCTACTTGTAGGGAATCCTTTAATGGTTGGGATTTAAGTTTCAATCTATGCGCAAAATCCCTTGATATAAAAGACTTAGTTGCTCCAGAATCAAATAAAACATTTGCGCTAACTGAATTCAGAGAAAAGGTACCTGCTATCACATCCGTGTTCCTCACGGCATCCTGCACTGTCATGTTGAAAGTCCTAGCGGTTGGTGGTTTGTTAGAGGCAGCTTTACTGGCCCCTGATGCTGTGGGTCGGTTCGTGGGGCAATCCTTCTTCATATGACCTTGACGTCCACACTGAAAACAAGTGAGGCCCTGGCTGACACTAGGGTTAGCTGCGGTACAATTGGTAGCATAATGGCCCCCTCGCCCGCACTTGAAACAGGTTACCGGTCTCTGGTTGCACACACCGAGATGTTTTCTTCCACAGGTTGCACATGCTGGTAATGGGGGTCGAGATTGGCGGGAGTGGGACACTCCGGATGGGTTGCCGCCCTGGTTCACGCTTGAGCTTACGGTTCGCTTGAAACCCGTATTCCTTTCAGGTAGGGAGGCTGTCCCGCGGTTAAATCTATTTTGGGGTTTTCCTCCAGCAGAACCTCCACCCATACTCGCATGCTTTCTTTTCATTCCTCCTTTCTCTCTCTCTCTCTCTGCATCTGATCACTCCCTGCTTCCACAATCGAAGCCTTTTGCACCAACGTGGCGTAGTCCGTAATCTCCAAGACTGCCACGCGATTCTGAATCCACTGCTTCAATCCTTGTTGAAACCTATTAGCTTTCTTTTCTTCGGTATCTACAAACTCTGGCACAAACCTTGATAGCTCGGTAAATTTTGCCTCATACTCAGCCACTGTCAGGTTATTCTGCTTTAGTTCCAAAAACTTAAGCTCCATCTGAGTCTTCATAAACCTTGGGAAATACTTTTCTAGAAACAATTGCTTGAACCTTTCCCAAGTCACCATAACATCCGTCTCCATGTTCTTCTTGGCCTCCCACCAATAGTTGGCCTCTCCTTTCAGTAGGTAAGTGGCAAAAACGGTCTTCTGCGCCTCTTCAATGCTTAAAATCTCAAAGGACTTTTCCATTTCCTTTATCCAAGCTCTTGCCTCTAGTGGGTCAGCCGATCTTTGGAATTCTGGGGGCTTGAGTGACTTAAAGCCCTGAAAGAGTTTGCTATGGCATTGTTGTTTCCTTGGGGTTGTTGGGGATAACGGTCCAAATTTTGCCTAAGTAGATTCATGAACTGACCCATGGGGTCTCCACCCTGGTCCTCTATTCTTTGTTCCTCTTCAACTTCCTCTTCTTCATTCTCAATGTCTGCAGTGAAAAAGGATTCATCAGCCTCCCCATACTGGGAGTCGTCCTGTTCATTATAATCCTCATCCATTTCTTCATTATACTCAGGGTCTTCCCTATTTTGATTGTGGCTTTCTTGATCATCAGATTCAGGGGGATTAGCCCTAGTTCCCACTCTTCGTGGAGGCATCTTACTGAAATTTGGAAAATTCACATTAGGCCCGTTTACTGGGTTACGAATACAATCGTTACATAATTGGCAGTAGACTTCTGCAGTTTTATATTTTATCACAATTTAATCGCACGGTGCAGACAACAGTATAATAAACTTGTGATCTCGTCACAACAGTACTGGATTCAACTGAAACGAAATAAATATATACATGGTACCAAAGATACAAAGTCTGAGTCAACATCGACAGTTTACAAGTACAACCGTCCTAACATTATCTAGTCAAAAGTGAAATACATGGTCTATCCTTCTAGTCAGAAAAAGGGATAACATATACAATGGAACAATCCCACAAAAGTCGGCACTACTACGTCCGTACGTGACTAGAAGACTAGACTACTATATCACCAACTCTGAAATCAGCCACTGGTGCGGTGCCATGCCCTCACCCTCGCCATGGCTATGCAGAAAATCTCCTCAGCATCAACCCTGGATATCCTGCCATTGCCATCAGTAGGCAAAGATCGAATCCTCATCCGTGCCCTCAGCTCAATGCGAGTCATCGCCCTCCGGGCAACCCGAGGGGGCACAGACCCCTCGCCGCCCTAGCGTACCATCCTGGCACCTCTCTCCGCTGCTAGCTGCATCCGTGACTCTGCCAACCTAGCCTCAGATGCTATCAAATCTGACTGAACTCTATTCACGGTCCAGTTATGCACACATACTGGTATCCCCTCCAACGGAACATGGGGTGGGGTAACCGGGTCAGCTGGTGGTGCATCCTCTGCCTGCTGTGGCTCAGGGGTAAGCTCCTCAAACTCATCAGGGGAAGGTCTCAAAGGCAGTGGTGGAGGGGTAGGGGCTCTCTCGATAGGAAGTGGAGCCTGGTCCTCAGCATCCCCCTCCATATCCTCAGTATCGGCTAGGGTCGGGTCCTCCTCGGGATCCTCATCATCAGAATCCTCAGCAACCTCAGTGTCCGCATCCACCTGGACCTCCTCCGGGTCCTCCTCCGGGTTCTCCTGCCCAAAACCCTCATAGTATGGATCTGTAGTCCGAAGCAAGTCCTCATCATGCTGTCTCTCGTAAGCCTCAGGGTCAGAGATGTCGCTCGCCTACACAATAACGAACTTATGTTACTATTATGATATTAAAGTTCCCATAAGGGTTTTAATCGAACTTGGCAAGAGTTCTTATTATCTTAGTGAATTTATTATTGTAACGTCGCATCATCTCTGGGGTTTATAACTCTAACGCTCTGATACCATTTCTGTAACAGCCCCAGATCCGGGGTCGGTGATCCGGTCGTTACGGTCTCAATTCCCATCAATAATACTTGCACTTGAATCAAAACAATTAAACTACATGCTGTGACCCCACAATACATCACCATACACACTCAACTAGTTATAGTCCCAGAGATGAAATTGAAACAAGTATCTAGTCATAGGATCCACAAGTTATAAGTTATTACAAACCCAAAAGATTACAGAGTGCATTTAAAAGTTCTTGCCGTTGATTACATTAATCATAAATATAAATAAGTCTGATACACAAAAGCTGAAGCTTAAAACACTGGTGGTTACTACCTCAGCTATGGTGGCTACGACATCAACGGGTAAATCTCTGACGACTGCTACCCGCTTTCGCAGGGTGTGACTGTTGCGGGCCATCTGCTCTAGCTGTTGTTGTGATATAAATAAATAAAGCAAGGGTGAGCAATAGAGCCCACCAAAAATAACTTATAACAGATAATCAAAATATAACAATTCAAAGATATATTGTAGCCACATGTTATGCCTTCAACCGATAAGAAACAAGTATAACGTAAAGGATGAAGTTACGAGGAAAATTAATGGAATATTTTCGTAACTAACAATCCACTTATGCATATATATCCTTAATCAGGTTTTCTCGGAGTCATAACTCATAAAAGATGGAGTTGCATGAATTTATTGTAACTTTATTTTGAACACTTTTCGACCCTCTGCCAACATGACCGGTAAACCTGTACCACGGTGTCATCCTTGGTCCCTTTCAGTACATGTTGCAGAATTATCCAAAATGGATGATGAACCAATACTGGAGCCTTCTCCGCGCCCGTCGTACCCCCTTACTATGATCAGTAGCAGGTTGTACAACGAAAATATGTTTTCTACATGTAGATGGAAGTATCACGACAGCCTGACATTGTCTACCGCCTTTCTGGATCTCCCGGCCCATTTGGGGCAATAAAGTGATGGATCGGCGCGACTCGACCTCTTACACATGCTCCTAGTTCAGATGAAATCCATGACTCTGAAACGTAAAGATCGTCTTCCTTTCCCCAAGTGTAATACTTGTTGGTACGACTCCACTCAGTAGTCATATCTAGGTTGGAAAGGAAGATTCTCCAATATTTCCCAAGCAATGCTTGTTAATGGATATCGACTTGTTCCAGGAATTTACCCCTCGATCGTTGAGGTGGTAACACAATATTTGACATGCCACAACTAATTTGCTTCGAGAAAATATCTGTCCCCTGACAGTTTTGAGTTGAGAATTTAAAAAGAGTAGCAGTTACTTAAAACAGGTTTCCCATATTTTTGATAATTGAGCGAGCATTTAAATCCCCTTTAAAAGACAGATTTAAATGGAAAAACATTGTTTTGGGAACCTCTTTTTGATTTGAAAATAATTACTAATATTTACTACATAAGTAACCTTAAACAAATATTTGAAAATAATATTCATTAAATAAATAATCTTCAAATGAATATTTGAAAATAATATTCATTAAATAAATAATCTTCAAATGAATATTTGAAAATAATATTCATTAAATAAATAATCTTCAAATGAATATTTGAAAATAATATTCATTAAATAAATAATCTTCAAATGAATATTTGAAAATAATATTCATTAAATAAATAATCTTCAAATGAATATTTGAAAATAATATTCATTACTAATCCTCAAATGGAAATAATATCCTTTAAGTCAATAATCCTCCAATGAATATAAATAATATTCTGTAAGTCGATAATCCTCAAATGAATATCAATAAATAATATTCTTAACGTCAATAATCCTCCAATGAATATTAATAAATAATATTCTTAAAATGAATATTAATAAACAATATTCTTAACGTCAATAATCCTCAAATGAATATATATAAATAATATTCTTAAATAAAATAATTAACCCTCGAATAACAGATACCCGATATCTTTATCGGAAAATAACCTTTCACGTATACCGAAATATAATTACTTCTGATCTTAGAGAAAATCACCCGCCCTTATCCTAGGGCATTATATACAAAACTGACTTATAACTGATATCCCATATCTAGCTTATAAGCCCCACATCAAATCATATCCTCAAGTATTGCTATATATATAGCAGTTCAAAAACAAGCAGGCAATTTATATATCGCATTTACATCACATATATGCAAACAGTTTATTATCACAACAACAGTAGTATAGGTTTTGAAAACTTGCCTGGTGGTGAGGTAGGGGTAGTGTGCCTCGAGTCAATCCGGTGATCTATACATAGTCAAAAGATCCAAGGTTAATCACTTGAATACTTGCACGAAACTAAGTATGTACTTCACTTAAACCAAGACATGATTTCTAGTTAACTCCTTAAGAATCCTCTTGCGCACGCTCGACTCGAACATTTTTATAAAATATAGATTAAATCCTTTTAACACGAAATCTTTTCGAGGGTCCTCCTAAACATACCTAGCATGTTAACACAAAGTTTCACATTCTGATTGGTCACTTAAGGGGTTTGATCATTGCCTCAAAGTTGGCTAAGTGGTATAGTTCGGTTTCTCGAAACATCCTTAACTAAAACACTCGTTTCTCCTAAACCGTAATTCGGAATCACATGATCTTTATATCAAAACGAACCTTGAAACAATACCTACACAATACTAGGCAGTGGTGACTCTGGACAGAAGTCCTTATATCCGAACATCATAGACAAAACAATGGTTAAGGAAAATCGGGCATTATAACGGCTATGTTTTAACGATTCCAAAGTTTAATCATAAACTTTACATACACAACCAAACCAATACACCAAGTCAAATCTTTAGCATCAATACTAATCCATAATCATCACTAATCAGTCAAAATCAACCCTTACTTGTTTATCATCAAAACAACACCAAACTTTCACCAATCATTCGTCAAAATCACTCAATCATCCTTATGTTCATACTTACTAAACTATACTCAAAACCAACCATATAATCAAATTATAACTAAGGGTTTCAAGAGATTATACCTTCCTTGGAGTTTATATGACCTTTACAAGCCTTGTATAGTCCTTATATAACCTTAAGCTAGCTTGAATCATCAAAAGAAACCAAGAATCAAAAGTTAGTTCTTGAAATCACTATTCATTTCACTATTCATCCTCATCTTTAATCAAGGATTTGAACATGATAACCTTAATAGATGGTTCTAGGATTTAGAGAATACCTTAGTTGTGAAATATGGAAGCTTTTGAATCCAAGAACATGAATTATGGATGCTTGGAAGTTGATCTTTGAAAAATGTATACTTGTTTTTCTTAAAAGGGCCGAATGGTTTTTCTTGAAGATGGGGGAGTTGTTCTTTCTTTTCTTGCCTTGGATAATGATAGAAATTCTGATATTTTGATGGCCAAATGGTGAGCATCAAGTTTTGGCTTGTCACAGGGGCACGTGTCGCACATGCAGGAGTCCTGATAAAGTGGCTTTACTGGTTTGCTTTACTGGTTTGTTTCCTTTCACATGGATGATCCAAATGTTGCATTCCTCGAATTAATCTTGTTACATGTTACTTCCATGTCTATATTTAATCCCGTAAGTGTTCCGTTTCCGTTTAATCGCGTAGAATGTTCGCAGGGTTTCTTAAGTGTTCTATCGAAGAAATTTTCTGTAATTGTTCTTGATATCCCTAATTCTTTTATTAAATCCATGTCCATGAAATTGATACTTAAATCCTCAAATACTCTCAAATAATAATTAATCCGTCCGTTATTGGTGAAATTTCGGAGAAAACGGAAATGCTATTTTTCCGATTCTGACAGCTTTTGCATTTCTTTATTTTCATCGTAGATCACTAATACAGCTTTGAAAGTTCATTATTTCGTCCCGTATATAGGGTGGTCTGAAAAACTTTTTGAATGAAAAAGTTACTATTCATCAGTGGTTTTTAACAAAAGTTACTATTCATCCATAATCATTTGGATCATTATCCACTCCAATATTCCTGTTTTATTTCCTCTTTATTTCTTGTACTTAGACAATGTTCTAGAGCTTTCTCGGGCATACGCTATCTTGTTTACGGAGTTGTCGGATGCATACCAGATATTGATTTGGATGACATAAAAGTACTTTCCTTCCCTGGAGTATTGTATTCTTATCTTCCAGATTGATTGTTCTTATTTATGTGTTCAGTCCATTCTTATTATTCTCAAAATGTTTGATAACTGAAATCCATATTCATTTCATACTTAATTCTCCAAAACCATTACCACCATCCACATATATATATACATCAATATAAAATAAAAGTTTTTAATTCTACCCAAATTATGGGGTCTTACATACTGCTTTACAATTGAGGATAGTAGAATCCCAAGTGAAATCTGTTGTTTCAGAACAAACCTCAATCAATCAAAGAATTGATTCTCTGGATAGTAAGGTAACTGACATTCAAGCCTCTCTTTCCTTAATTTTGAATTTATTGTCAAATCCTGATGTCAAAAAGGGGGAGAAGGTTAGTCGGACAAAATGTACACCTGATCTAGTATTAAGGAATAATGATGATGATACTGGAGATGATGGTAGTGACAAAGTGATACAAGGAGAAACCTCTGATGCTGTTGTTATGAAGTCTACAATTCAAACTTCACAAAGTCAAACAACACAGTCAACTCATGTTTCTGATTATGGAGTTAAGACAGTAAGAACGTTGATGCAGTCTCAGATCCTGACGGAAGAACAAATCCTGACACCTGGTCATGGACATACTCTTGCTACAATTCCTGAAGGTGATGAAGATGTGATTATTGATAATCCTGAAGAAGCATCAAATTTCTTCTAGAAGTTTTCTACAAAAGATGGCAGAATTGTTACTCTATATCACACTGATAAAAGAGTTCAACAATTATATGCAAGAAAAGCACTCTCTACAGCAAGTGAAGAATATCCAGATCTCTCACATGAAGAATTTTTGAGACTACAAAGAGAGACAATGGAAAGCTATACTGCTCCTGCTAGAGGTAGAGGAAGCAGAGGTAGGAGAGGTGCTAGAAGAAGTAGAAGAGGTTCTTCAACTCAAACAGTACCTAGACAGACAAGGTCTACAGGGTTAAAAATTGAAGAAATTCCTGAACCTACTCAAACTCTAGTAGTTCCTGACAGATCTACTTTTGGTGATGATGGAAATATTGAAGAAGAACCTGAATTGAGAAGAAAATCAAGAAAATTAAATCTCTGCAATACAAATCTAATTGAAGAATCTAATCCTGATGTTGTTCCTGATAATATTCAAGATCCTGATGAATCTACTGTGGTTGATTCTTACAACAAAGAAGTAGATGAAGAAGAAGAAGCCAGAAGAAAAGAAATTACAAGAAGAACAAGTAGAGATTTCAATCTCTATTTACAAAGGCTTAAACTTTCGAATGAAAGAAAGTGGAGGAACCCAAGTAGACAAGAATCTTCACTAAAAAGAAGCTATGCCTTTGAAAAGGAAAAAGACAAGAAGTGGAAACACATAAGTACACTGAGGTGTGATACACCTATCAATTTTCAGTATGGTGGAATTATTACAAGCGCTTCAAGTGTTGTTGATTTATCTGATATGGTTAGATCAAAAGCACTATGGTTAAGGATGTTTTCAAATCTGAAGCAATTGTCAAGCAATTCAAGAGGAGGTATTGGACACAGAGATGCTGAATATCTAAATATGTCATATGTTGATCCTTACTCCTTGACTGAAATTGGAGGTACTTTAACTTCTGAAAATCTGAACAATTTAATAGCTGTTGATATAGTTATAGATTGTCATGATGGTTTTGACAAGAAAGAAAAGCTTCTGTACTTCATGAAAGATGGTAGTGTGAAGATTTTATCTATTCAAGATCTGCTGATGAAAACTACACAGGAACTGAAATATGTTCATTATCTTTTGAGATCGAAGAATCAAATATGCAAAGAATGGAGTGACATGATTTTGTCAACAATAAGAAGAAGACTGGATGGAAACAGTAATTTCAATGGTAATTACATTCCCATGTACTTAAATCAAGGAGGTCAGGATGTGGAAATGCAAAGCGGTACTGCTGTTAAAGAAGTAAATTTTGGCATGACTCATCTTTCTCTCAGTCCTAATGGGAAGGAAATTGCTTATCTTATGCTAGAAGAGCATAGTCTTCAAAGGAACTCCATATTGAATCTCAGAGCAGCTATCTACCAGATTAATGAGGAATATGAAGAACTCAGAAATCTTAAGGAAAGACTGATTCAAATTCTTGAAGAAAAAGAAGAAAATCTGTTATCCAACTTCTTGAAGATGAATTTGTTCTATCAAAGAGTCTAAACAGATAAGTTGTTACTGCAGATTCTGTACATTTTGTATATATGTTTTGACATCATTGAATCTTAAGAATCTATACTTTATTTCACAAAGTATGAGATTGGGGGAGATTGTTAGATCAGAATTCAATGATCGTCAGGAGCTAGACTCAACTGATCAGGATTGCTGACGTCATCAGGATTACATGGTCGTCAGGATCAGAATGCATATCAGGACTGGGATCAGGATTGATCGTCAGGACTGGAAGCTGATCAGGATTCTTACTTCGAGTTATATTTGGAGTCTAGATAAACATGGAAGTTTATTCTGTCGGTTCCTAGTTTTTAGTATGTAGCTATCAATTATGGATAGGTTTCAATCTTTGTAATTGATTAGGACTTATCATTGATAGAGAAGCTGTGTAGTATATAAACACAGTTTTGGTTTTGGTTCTAGAGCGAATCAAGATAGAAGCTCTCGAGAACATAGAATTTCTTGAGAGAGTTTTTGTAAGCTAGCAGCTCTCAAGAACATCAGAATTTCTTGAGAGAGTTTGTAACAGTTTTATATGATTTAATAAAGCTGTTATCTTTCTTTTCATATTTGTGATATATACATTAAGAAGTCGATTATCTTACTCTATTGTATTCAACCCCCCTTCTACAATAGATTATTACTGGGCAACACACTGGCTGCTCTAATAAAGGCAAGATGTATCACATGCAAGCCATGGCTGAGGATTTTTTCAAAATTAAGTACGAGAGAACCTCGAAAAATTCTTAACTGGCCATGTAATAGCAGCTATGGAAGAAGGTGAAAACAACTTATAAAGGCGCTCATGTTGAAAGCTTCGCCAAAAGTGGAAGGTGGAAGTTCAGAATATCTAGTGGCGAGCATAAAGCAAAACATGCAAAGCCCTGACTTGGGTGAAGCTGAAGCTCTAGCGGAAGAGTTATCATGGGAGCTGGAGGTGGATACTTAGCCTACTGGAAAAATTATGAGGATGAAGGTCTCAATATAATTCTGAGAGCTATGTTGCCACATAAGGAAAAAGGTACGAATAACCTCTCAATCAAGAAAGCTAGTGGTGCGAGGTTCATACAAGAACCCCTTAAGGAACAAACCGGAGAGCTGTGGAAGCTCAAAGAAACAAAGAAGCTGATATTGGAATCTCGGTCGGTATGGACTAGGATCCTCGTACGCTGAAGCAATGGAGGGAAAACAAAGGTAGCTTCCCCCAAAGTACTTCTATTAGCAATTTTCTTATTAAAGGATGGAAGAAACCTGAAAAACCTGGTAGAAGGCGTGTGTTGCTAGCTTCATGAATGCCTATTCAGACTTCTCTTCAAAGAGTATGAGAAGCTCCATAAGTCTCAATTCTTTGACATGGACAAATTACACCAGAGACTCGGGGGGTAAAAGATACCAGGCTACATGGAAGAGTTTTGAGAACACTCAATTTTAGAATGAACGGGTGTACGAATGAGGTTCAGGTTTGTGAAGCCTCGGCGGTCTTCAAGTTTAGAAACCCTTACAGGTAGCGTATAACACAGTTTTTTCATGTTCAACACGGCTGGGTTTGTAGTGGTCACAGTTGTATTCATGGCATCCACCCGGAGCAAGATCCTAAAGGTGTGGAGATCTGAAACCTGTAATAAGAGGTTCCAACAACTGAACGTACGGAAGCTTGACTTATGTGAATTTCAGACACCAAAGAAGGTTGTGGAATGTTAGGAATATGTTGTTCTTGATGATAAGCATAAAACACTTAGTAGAATTTGTGTAAAGTCAATTTTGTAGCTGTCAACGAAATAGCATGCTTAGCAGTGTTTCGTTGACAGGAAACTCATCAACGAAATGAGTGTTGTAGCAATTGCATTGTACAATACTTCACAGTATGATAGGCATTCTATTATATGTTTTAGATAGGTTTTCTAAGTCATGTTGACTATGTACTAGATAGGCAAAATAGGTTGGTTAATTGTAAATATGTTATGCCTTGTAATTCTGCCTAAGTGAAGACATGTCAACGGTATGAAGATTACTCTGTCAACGGTATGGAGTTTACCCATCAACGAAACGAGGGAAACACCATCAACGGAATGAAGAATGAAGCTATCAACGAAACACATCTCCTTGCTATCAACGAATCAATGTTGCTTTTTGAACAGTTGACAAAGTGATAGTGACAGTTTACTGAACAGATCTAAAAGGAGATATGGAAGTGTACTTTGCATTGGAAACCATCAAAGTGGTTACTGGAAATAAGGAAACATTCCAATTTCCAATAAGGCTCTTGGGAATGATTATAATGAGCATGAAGACAAAAGCAAAGATCTCCAAGGACCATTGGACAAAAGGAATGAAAAGCAAGCTACTGATGGTTACTTCTATTATTCTTTAGTTTAACCAAATGTAGAATTGTAAACTTGGGATTTATAACCAAGTGTAGCAGTCACTTTAGAAAGTGAGAAGAAAAACAAATAGATTGTATTAGCTATTTTTGAGAGCATTCTTCTCTACAACATTGTAACTGAGCAGCTGTGAACATTTGTATCACAGATTATTTCCGCAATAAAAACACTTCAGTTGGATCATCAAACAATCCAACTGAATTATTTATATCTTGTGTTTTTATTTATTCAGTTCAGTTTAATTTCATAAAGTGTTTAGTTTCAAGAAAATATCAAGAATTGTATTCAACCCCCCCTTCTACAATTCTGTTAGGTCATTTGGGAATAACAATTGGTATCAGAGCAAGCTTCTAACATACAAGAAGTTTAAAGATCAAGACCAAAAACAGAAACCATGGTGAAGAAGGATGCAGGTGTGAAGATACCAGTTCTTGATAAAGACAATTACTTTCACGGGAAAGTAAAGATGCATTTACATCTCATGTCTATGGATGAGAGGTATGTAGACTGCATTGAGAAAGGTCCACACGTTCCCATGAAGCTTGACTCTAGAGTTGGACTGCCAGATGATGCACCTGATGTAGAGATTCCAAAAACTGTCTCAGAATGGACTGTTGAAGATATTGCAGAAGTTCATAAAGACAAAAGGACCATGAACATTCTGTTTAATGGTTTGGAGCAAGAGATGTTTGACAATGTTATCAACTGTACAACCTCTAAGGAAGTATGGGATACTGTTAGAACACTCTGTGAAGGAACTGAGCAAGTCAGGGAAAATAAAATGCAACTCCTTATACAACAATATGAGCATTTTCATTTTAAAGCTGGTGAAACCCTAAATGACACGTTCAGTAGGTTTCAAAAGCTTTTGAATGGATTAAAGTTGTATGGGAGGATCTATCAAACCAAGGATTCAAACCTTAAATTTCTTAGAGCTCTTCCAAAAGAATGGAAGCCTATGACTGTTTCTCTCAGAAACACTCAAGAGTACAAAGACTACACTCTTGAAAGGCTGTATGGAACCTTGAAGACTTATGAGCTGGAAATGGAGCAAGATGAAGAAATTGAAAAGGTACAGAAGAAGGGTGGATCTATTGCATTGATTGCATCAGTGAACCAACTTGAAGATGACAATAAAGAAGCTGCAAAGGCCACAACTAGTCGATCTAGTTGTAGGAGTGATGTTAGCAAGGGTAAAGACAAGATGACAGAAGAAGAAGAATCAGAACCAGCCAACTTGGAGGACTTAGATGAGATTGATGAACACATTGCTTTTCTGTCTAGAAAATTCTCTAAGTTCAAGTTCAAAAGAAACTCAGAAGCAAGGCCACCAAGAAGAGACTTTCAACCTAGCAAAACAAACTGGATTGAAAAGTCTAAGTCAAAATGTTTCAATTGTGGAATGCTTGGTCACTTTGCTGGAGACTGCAGAAAGCCCAAGGTTGAGAAGGGCAACAGGAAATTTGAGCCTGTTGATTATAAAAAGAAATACTTTGAACTTCTCAAACAAAAAGAAAAGGCTTTCATGTCTCAGGAGTATGATTGGGCTGGTAATGGTGAAGATTCTGATGATGATGTTGAGTATGTCAACTTGGCTCTTATGGCTGACAATCATGAGCAGGAAGCAAGTTCCTCAAGCAACCAGGTAACAATTACTAATCTTTCTGAGCTTTCTAAAGAGGAATGCGACAATGCAGTAAATGAAATGTCTACTGTATTATATAATTTGCGTGTTACTCTTAAATCACTTACTAAAGAGAATTCAAGAATAAAAGAGACCAATCTGCTCTTAAGTGATAGGAATGCAATGTTAGAAGCACAGCTCATTGAATTTGAGAAAATGAGATGTGTTAGTAGGGATGCTAAGAAGGAACTTGAGAACGTGTTACAAAGGGAAGAAATTCTTAGAACACAACTTGAGATAGAACAAAGTGTGATTGCTAAATGGAAGGATGCCAGGAATGTTGCTACCAACATAATTAATGTTCAAGGCGTGGAATCCTTCTGTGAGCAATCATGGGAAAGGAACAAAGAGAAGCTAGGGTATGTTGGTGAAACCTTAGAATCAGGAACAGAGTCAACAAACAACAATGATCATTTGTTGAAGGTTGATATGTCAACGGAATGCAATGTTTCGTTGACACATGAACCATCAACCGATCAGGCTGTTTCGTTGACAGACAAAAGAAAAGATAAACTCACTAGACTTAATGACAAGTATGGTCCTGTCACCAAGAACTTTGTTCAAGGTGAGTCTAGTATTTTAAAGAAAATTGAGAAGCCTGTTGAGAGAGCTAATGTAGGTCACTTGTCTAACAAGCAATTGAAAGACAAGGTAGAGAAAGTTCATAATGAGGCTAAGGGAAATAAAAAGAATAACAGGAATGGCAAAGTAGGAATTAACAAACACAACAATTACACACCTGATAAATATGCTCCTAGAAAGACATGTGTTAATTGTGGAAGTGTTAGTCATTTGTCTACTAACTGCAAATCTGTTAAGAAAACTCCTAATGTGAGAATGCCCAAGCCTGCAATGAACAGTTCCATGCCTACAATGCCTGTTATGTCTAACATGTTTGCTCCATATGCACAATTTCAGAATCCATATGCTAGCATGCCATTTGTGTCTAATCCTTACATGAATATGTTTAACATGCCACAAATGCCATGGAACATGAATAACATGATTGTTCCCCCAACTATGCATGCTATGAATGAAAATATGAGCAACCATCAGAAATCAACACCAAGGGTAAAGATTGATTTGAATCAATCTGAGCCCAAAGTGAAAAATGGTACAAAAGGGAATGCAAAGGCTAACAAGACAGGACCCAAGGAAACTTGGGTACCAAAATCGACTTGATTTGGTTTTATTGTGTGCAGGGAGACAAAAGGAATCTTTGGTACTTGGATAGTGGTTGTTCAAGACACATGACTGGTGATTCTACCCTGCTCACAGAGTTTCAGGAAAGAGCTGGCCCTTGTATTGCTTTTGGAGATGACAGCAAAGGCTACACAAAGGGATATGGCTTGATTTCAAAAGAGAATGTCATCATAGATGAGGTTGCATTGGTGGATGGTCTTAAGCACAACTTGCTTAGTATCAGCCAACTTTGTGACAAAGGATTTTTAGTTACTTTTTCTAGAGAAGCCTGTGTTGTTTCTAAAGGAGGAAACAACAATGTGGTAATGACTGGATTCAGAAGGGGGAATGTGTACATTGCTGACTTTAGTAGCACAAGTTCAGACACCATCACTTGTCTTTTCAGCAAGGCAAGCAAGGATGAAAGTTGGTTATGGCACAAGAAGTTATCCCATCTGAATTTCAAAGTTATGAATGATTTGGTGAGGAAAGATCTTGCTAGAGGAATTCCACAGGTGGAGTTCTCCAAGGATGGTTTGTGTGATGCCTGTCAAAAGGGAAAACAGAAGAAGGCATCATTCAAAAGCAAGACAGAGTCATCAATTGTCCAGCAGCTTGAATTGCTTCATATGGACCTATTTGGCCCTGTAAATGTTATGTCCATCTCAAAGAAGAAATACTGTCTTGTGATTGTTGATGATTTTTCTAGATTTACATGGACTTTCTTTTTGCACTCTAAAGATGAGGCAAGTGAAATCATTATCAATCACATCAAGATGGTAAGCAATCATCCTGATTTAAAAGTAAGAAGGATTAGGAGTGACAATGGGACAGAATTCAAGAATTCAAGCATGAAGGTGTTCTGTGAAGAAAATGGTATTTTGCATGAGTTTTCAGCAGCAAGAACACCACAGCAAAATGGTGTAGTTGAAAGGAAAAACAGAACACTTATTGAAGCTGCAAGGACAATGCTAGATGAATCAAAGTTACCTACATATTTTTGGGCTGAGGCAGTTAACACAGCTTGCTTTACTCAAAATATTTCTTTGATTAATCAGGCCAAAGGAATGACCCCTTATCAGTTACTCAAAAGAAAGAAGCCACTATTGGATTTTCTTCATGTCTTTGGATGCAAGTGCTTTGTTCTGAGAAATCAAGCTGAGCATTTGGGGAAATTTGAAGCAAAGGCAGATGAAGCAATATTTGTGGGATATGCAGCAGGGAAAGCTTACAGGGTCTATAATCTCAGAATCAACATTGTTATGGAATCTGTACATGTTGTTTTTGATGATCTCAAAATCCAAGGTCTCTGTGATGAAGGTTTCCATGAAAGTCTTTCTTTTGAAAATAAGGAAGGAGATCAAGTGAATCATGATAAGGCTACTGAGAAACAACCTAAAGTTGTTGTATCTAGCACAGATGAAAGCAGCAGTGAAGATGAAATTGCTGCATTAAGGTTAAAAAGGATAGCAGCTAGCAGACCAAATGGTCATTTCGTTGACAGTCATGATGGTGGATTCGTTGACAGTCAGAATGAGCGTTTCGTTGACAGCCAAAACGGTCATACCGTTGATAGTCATAGGAATACTTCTAGAAGTGATCACTTAGGGACAACAAACTCAGGGGGAGTTTCTCAAGGACAAATATCCAATCAAGGCAATCATGATCATGAAGCTACGTCTTCAAGAGCAAATCTACCTCCCTCAAGGAAATGGACTAAAGATCATCCCTTTGAACTTATTATAGGTGATGTCTCTTCAAAAGTCCAAACTAGAAGAGCAACTCAAGAAGAATGTCTATATAGTAGCTTTCTGTCTCAAGATGAGCCAAAGAAAGTTGAGGATGCACTTCTAGATCCAGATTGGGTTTTAGCCATGCAAGAAGAGCTAAACCAATTTGAGAGAAACAATGTTTGGAAGCTGGTGCCCAGGCCTAATGACAGGAGTGTTATAGGCACAAAGTGGGTGTTCAGAAACAAGATGGATGAAAATGGCATAGTCACAAGGAACAAAGCTAGATTGGTTGCAAAAGGCTATTCACAGGAAGAAGGAATTGATTTTGATGAAACCTTTGCTCCTGTTGCAAGACTAGAAGCAATAAGGATTTTCCTAGCCTATGCAGCCCATGCCAATTTCAAGGTCTATCAAATGGATGTGAAGAGTGCTTTTCTGAATGGGGAATTGGAAGAGGAGGTGTATGTAAGTCAACCTCCTGGTTTTGAAGATGATGATTTTCCAGACTATGTGTACTTCCTTCTCAAAGCACTCTATGGTTTGAAACAAGCACCTAGAGCCTGGTATGACACTCTCTCACAGTTCCTCCTTGAGAATCATTTCACTAGAGGTACTGTAGATAAAACTCTTTTTCACAGGGTTGTAAATGGCTCTACTTTACTTGTTCAAATTTATGTAGATGATATAATCTTTGGGTCTACAGATGTGAAACTTTGTCAAAAGTTTGCCAAGCTTATGCAAAGTATGAAATGAGCATGATGGGAGAATTAACTTACTTTCTTGGTCTTCAAGTAAAGCAAGTTAATGAAGGCATTTTCATTAGTGAAACAAAATACATTCATGATTTATTAAAGAAGTTTAACCTAATGGAATGCTCTCCTGCCAAAACTCCCATGCCTACTGCCACCAAACTTGAATTGAATACTAAGGAAAAATCTGTGGACATTTCAAGTTATAGAGGCATGGTAGGCTCACTTTTATATTTAACAGCTAGTAGACCTGATATTATGTTTGCTACATGTCTATGTGCTAGATTTCAGGCTGATCCTAGAGAATCCCATTTAGTTGCTATTAAAAGAATTTTCAGATATCTCAAAGGAACACCAAACCTTGGCATTTGGTATCCTAGAGAATCTGGTTTTGAACTAATTGGTTATTCAGATGCAGATTTTGCAGGATGTAAAATTGACAGGAAAAGTACAACTGGAACCTGTCAATTCCTAGGAAACAAGCTTGTGTCATGGTTCAGCAAGAAACAAAACTCAGTTTCTACCTCCACAGCTGAGGCTGAGTATATTGCAGCTGGAAGTTGTTGTGCACAGATTTTATGGATGAAAAACCAACTACTTGATTATGGATTAAGAGTTGAGAAAATTCCTATTTTCTGTGACAACACTAGTGCCATTGCCATTACTGAGAATCCAGTGCAGCATTCAAGGACCAAGCACATTGACATCAAGTACCATTTCATTAGAGAACATGTTATGAATGGTACTGTGGAGTTACATTTTGTTCCAAGTGAACAACAACTTGCAGACATCTTTACCAAGCCACTTGATGAATCAACATTCTCAAGATTAGTAAGTGAGCTAGGTATGCTAAATTTCTCTTAATTATTTTTGAGATATTTGCAAGTTAAAATGCAGCCAGAAATTTGCTATGTTTTTCTGTGAATGAATTTTCTCAGGAAAAGGTAAAATTTTGTCTAAGTCAAAATTACTATGCCAACGGAATGCACCATTTCGTTGACAGTCTTAGCACTTTTTCTGGGTGTTTCGTTGATAGTTCTTTTGTATCAACGAAACGCAGTTTTATCAACGAAATAGACAGGACCTTAAACGCCCAATTCTGATTCGTTGATATAAAGCGCTTTTAATCTGAACCGTTAAAAAATTGACACGTCTTTTACCACGATCTATGGATACACCCCTGTAAGTATAAATCATGGTAATACTTTAAGAGTAACGGTTATATTTTTAAGCCAATCCAGTAATTTACATTTATTATTGGATTCATTTTCTGAGAATTTTTGGGGGAGTATTTAAGAAATTTTATTTTCATTATTTCTTTTTACCTGTTCTCAAAAATTCCAAAGGCTTTTTCTCTCTTCTTCTCTCTAACAAGCAATTCAGTTCGAAGCTTTCCTTTAATCAACAATGGCACCTATAGTCAAGCTTATGTCTGCTGGAGGGTTCATCTATGAGAAGAACAACTCCATCCCTTTTGTTGTCAAGGAAAACCCGAACAGACTGTTCTTCAAAATGATGGATTTCATGAAGAATTGCAAGTTGAGCTATGCAATGTTTCACTCTACACCACTCTACAATGAGATAATCGAGGAAATTTGGACCTCATGTGAGTATAGTGGAACACACTGCACACTAAAATTCACTCTTCAAGGTAATGAGTACATAGTTAATTCTGATGTTTTGCAAGCATGTTTACATATTCCTGATAATAACTGTGATGCTTTGCCTACTAACACTGAAATAACTACCATGTTAAATTCTATAAACTACTCTTTGCCTACTGATAATCTGGGTAGAATAATTAGGAGAGGTTTGGTTAGGGAATACAGTTATTTAGCTGATGCATTCATTAAGGTCTTTTCTGGAAAGATTAGTAATTTTGATGCATTAACTAACTCTATGTTAATTCTCCTAACCATGCTTCTAAATGATAGATATCACAACTTTAGCACCCAACTTATGTATGAAATTGGTGCTAAGTTGGGTGACAAAGCAAATAGGAAGAAAAATATCTATTATGCTAGGTTTCTGATGATGTTGGCTAACCATGTTAGTCCAGCACCATTAGTTATCTCTAACCCTACTGCCAGGTTCGAGTGCTTTGTGCAAGAAAAGAGAGTATTGACAGACATACTGAGGCTGAACCACAATGGTGATGTTCCAGTGGTGTATCTGCCAATCATTGAGGTAACTACTACTATCCCTGTTAGTGTAGCTAACACCTCTACTGTTTTACCTTCCAATGTTGCTATGGAGTCTGTAGCTGTGACCCAACAGGCTCCTACCCTAGCAACAAAACCAAAAACAAAGAAATCCTCCAAGCCAACCTCAGGTGCTTCTCAAAAGGCACCTGTTGTAAAAACTACCACACAACCTAAGGGGAGTGAGTCTGGAGTTGTGAGAGGTGAGGGAAGGGGTGAACATCAAAGAAACCCCAAGGATAAGGAAGGACAGGTTAGTGTGTACCAGCCAAGCCCCATTGTGTCTTCCCAACAAGGCACAATGAGTAACATGGATTTAAACACAAGTCTAATTGCATCCTCCCAAAAGGATGTGATTATTGAAACAAGCTCTCCTCCTAGAGTACAGTCCAAAAGGGTAAGGGACACTTCAAGCCCAAAGTCTACATTTTCCCAATACCAAAGGAGAGTGAAGCAAAAGTCCAAGGGTACACAGGGTGCACACACACTGGAAGCAACACTTCCAGTTTCTCAAATTCAGTTTGATGTAACCCCTATCATTTCTCTGGGGTTACAGTCCTCTTCTCTAAACATCAATCTTGAATTATCTCCATCAAATTCACCAACTCAATCTTTGGATGTGGACATGATCCATACATCTATTCCTGATTCTCCAACTCTAATCTTGGAGAAGCCCCACTCTGAAGCTGGTGGCCATCACTTGCTAAGTGATTTGTTGGGCCATCAACCAATTTTTCCTGAAATTGCAAGGGGATCTGTGGACCAATCTCTAAAATCAATCACCACAGACTCTACTGTAATTTCTCATTCTCAAAGTGCTTTCTTGACTTCATCAACGAAACAGTCTATTTCGTTGACAAGTGTTTCTCCATCAACGGTATCCATACCGTTGACAGTTCAAACTACCATTCCGTTGATAGTTCACTCTGCACCTTTAATTGAAAATCAAGTTGTTCCCACAACTAGTGCAGATGATCTAGTGGTAGTTGAGACACTTCTAGGACTGAGAGGGAGTGAAACTGAGAGGCTGGCTTGCAGCCAGGCAAAAGGAGAGAATGTGAGTGAGAGGCTGGCTATTTCTTCCAGCCAGGCAAAAGGAGAGATTGAGAGTTCCACCTTAGAAGGTGAAGGTGAGGGTGTGAGAGGTGTGAGCCATGGGGAGCCCATGATGCAAGAACAGAGTGGAGAGAGAGAGAAGGGACTACAGGAGAAATAAGGATGGAAGCAGCCATTGCTAATGAGTTAATGGAGGTCAGTGAGGGAGAAAGGGAACTTACTTTCCAAGAGGTTTATCAGCAAACTCTGGATAGTATTTCCCTGGATCCTGAGACCTTTACTCATCCTGTGTCAGCCTATCAAATTTTGGCTCAACAGGGCAATGTGGAGGCAGAGAGGTCACTACAACTAATTCACACAACTGCATCAATGCAAAGAGCAAAGGATGCCTTCACCAATCTACCTCCAGGAGCTGAAGCAAGTGGAGACTTTGATTTTTCTGATAATGAGGATAGCTTTGGTGACACTCTACAGGTGGCCACTACTGCACAGACTGGGACTTCTGTGGTGCCTCCTACACCAAACTGGCTTTCTCAAGATATGCATGGTAGAAGCAATTTGGATGCTGCTATCACAAGGCAGTACAAAGAAGCATATCTAGCTCATGAGTCTGCAGGAGCAAGGGACAAGAAATTCTACAAAGCCATAATGGATTCTCTGGAAATTCAAAGGCTACAAATGTTGCAGACAAGGATTGAGGCTACAGAGATCAAGGATTCAATCAGCAACCTTAGGGCTGCTAATGATAGGAGGCTAGATGAAAAGCTTCCTCTTCTCACTGTGTCCAGGATGAACAGGTTTTTCTCTAAAGAACCTGAAGTGGATTCCTCCTTGAAGACTCTCTCTTCTAGAGTGGACAAGGTGGAAGCCACTCTATCACAGATGCAAAAGGAACAGGAGAAACAAACTCAACTATTGGCCCAGCTAGTGGCAGCTCAAGGACTCCCAGCCATCTCTTTTGATGATAACAAAAAGGGGGAGAAATCTAAGGAGCTAGACATTCAGATTACCAAGGTTATGGTCCCAGCCATTTCCCTACCAAAGGAGCCATTAGCAATGGGGAAGCTTGGCAAGCAGCAAAAGGATGGTATTGACCTTATACAAGAAGCTTCTATGAGGATGAGACTTGCAGAACAAATCAAAGAACATTGGTCCAACATAGAAGCAAAGTTCAAGAAGATTACTGAAGATAAGGACTCAAATCCATCAACGGAACAGCCATCAACGAATGCCATGGCACTAGCATCAACGGAATGGGAGCCACAGACAAATTCTTTCTATCACCAAGAGCCCCTTCTACATGGAGTCACTCAAGGACCAAGGAAGGAAAAAGGACAAACTTCATGCATTAGGGATGTGGAACAAGCTACAATTCAAAGAAGCCTATCTCCCAAGTCCCCTGCTAAACCAAAGGGCAAAAACATAGCAAGGACTTTCTATCCTGCACCTTATCCAGATGAGCACAAGCTTCTTGGTCTACTCATCACAAAAAGCAAGGAAAGTAATGATTATGAGATAAGGAAGCAAAGGGCAATTGTCTACAGGAATGGACAACAAATCTGTGTTTGGGCTGGTCATCCAAACTTTGCTGAAGCCAAGGCTGAGGAATCAGAAAGAGCAGCTATGCAAGCTCTTGCAGTAGCTCAAGCTCTAGATGAAGAAGAAAGGAAGCAAGAGGAAAGCACTAGAGAGGAAAGGAGTTCAAAGAAGAGCACAAGGCAACCCAAAGAGAGAGCTAGGAGAAACATAGACTTTGAGAGTGCTGATTCTCAGAGTACTGCATCAGACTCTTCTATACCTATTGCACCTCCAACAATTGCTAATCCAGTTTTTGAGGGAAAGTTGGCCTGTGATCCTGCACATCCTGTCAATTTTCATGATCAACCAATCATGCCAAAAGAGGAACCAATTGATTTTGATGAGGCATACTTTCCAAAGTTCCTGTTAGAAAAGGACCAACCAATGAAGACAAAGAAGAGGCCTGTCAAAGCAAAGCCTGTTTTTGTGAGAAAGCCACAATCTCAAAAACCCCCTTCAAACCCAGAGGACTGCATGTACATTGCTGACATCAGGGAAAAATCCAGTCTACATCTTGACTTAGACAACCTGGTGGAAGTAAGGGGAATTGCAGCTTCTCAAAAGTTGCCTGAAAGACTAGTGTTCACATTCAAGGGTGGTAGAGAACAAGTGTGGCCTCTCTACAGAATTTTAGGAGAAGATTATCAAACACTACTCTCAGTGTTTAGATGCTTGAAAAAGGACTTCGGTTTCACCAAAACAGCCAAGTCTGAGGTGGTCTCCAAAATCTGTCAGTTAAAGGCTAGCTGGAACAAGCCTGAGGCTCTTCCAAGGATACTTAGAGTTCCCTCAACAGGAAAGAAAATCCATCTTCAACCTTATTGGATGATGGAGTTTAAGGACAAGGACAATTGCAGAAGATTCTTCAGAATGGAAGACCAGCTGGAGAAGGCATCTAATCAAACTCTAAAGCTGATGCAATCTAAGCTTGGTGATCAAGATGAAGAGGAGAAAATCTTCTACAGAAGACTACAGGTCCAGATTGAGGAAAACAACTCCAAGAGAGGGAAGAAGACTATGCCACAAAGAAGTCACAGATGAAACATTTGCTCAGACTAGAGGAGCACTTGTGGGCATTAGTCTTGTAAGTCTTATATTTTGTCTATAAAGTTTTGAAGCTTAATACATTTTCTACTTTTGTAATTTATGATGTATCTGAGTGTTTTTGTTATCATCAAGTCTCTTGATTTATGGCTGTTATTCTATCAGTCATAAATTGGGGGAGATTGTTAGGAATATGTTGTTCTTGATGATAAGCATAAAACACTTAGTAGAATTTGTGTAAAGTCAATTTTGTAGCTGTCAACGAAATAGCATGCTTAGCAGTGTTTCGTTGACAGGAAGCTCATCAACGAAATGAGTGTTGTAGCAATTGCATTGTACAATACTTCACAGTATGATAGGCATTCTATTATATGTTTTAGATAGGTTTTCTAAGTCATGTTGACTATGTACTAGATAGGCAAAATAGGTTGGTTAATTGTAAATATGTTATGCCTTGTAATTCTGCCTAAGTGAAGACATGTCAACGGTATGAAGATTACTCTGTCAACGGTATGGAGTTTACCCATCAACGAAACGAGGGAAACACCATCAACGGAATGAAGAATGAAGCTATCAACGAAACACATCTCCTTGCTATCAACGAATCAATGTTGCTTTTTGAACAGTTGACAAAGTGATAGTGACAGTTTACTGAACAGATCTAAAAGGAGATATGGAAGTGTACTTTGCATTGGAAACCATCAAAGTGGTTACTGGAAATAAGGAAACATTCCAATTTCCAATAAGGCTCTTGGGAATGATTATAATGAGCATGAAGACAAAAGCAAAGATCTCCAAGGACCATTGGACAAAAGGAATGAAAAGCAAGCTACTGATGGTTACTTCTATTATTCTTTAGTTTAACCAAATGTAGAATTGTAAACTTGGGATTTATAACCAAGTGTAGCAGTCACTTTAGAAAGTGAGAAGAAAAACAAATAGATTGTATTAGCTATTTTTGAGAGCATTCTTCTCTACAACATTGTAACTGAGCAGCTGTGAACATTTGTATCACAGATTATTTCCGCAATAAAAACACTTCAGTTGGATCATCAAACAATCCAACTGAATTATTTATATCTTGTGTTTTTATTTATTCAGTTCAGTTTAATTTCATAAAGTGTTTAGTTTCAAGAAAATATCAAGAATTGTATTCAACCCCCCCTTCTACAATTCTGTTAGGTCATTTGGGAATAACATGGAATATGGTTTCAAACTTGCAACATGGAAGAGATCATTGGGAAACCATATCAGGTGGTATGGATATAGACATGAAGACGCAAAGGTGCTTGTCGACGAGAAGCATGTGTAGGCATACGAGCATCAAGCATAAAAGATTGGAAGGTTTGTTGAGAGAACCACGACGTAAGGGCATCCGAACCCCAGAGGCTCTGCAACATGAGTTGCAGAACTATTATCAAGGAAGGGTAACATGGTATTTGCTGGAAAAGATATTACAGATAGGAGCTGCTTCTCTTCTTATGCCTCTTGTTTCTTACAATGAGTACGCTCACGTAAGCTTAGAGGTTCAGAGTAAAGGTTGATCGAACCTGGTTGTGGAATTGCCTAAGGTTCCTCGTGCATTCAATGGCTACAAGGAACCGAGGGGTTGTAGGTATATACATACCTCAAGGTAATAACTTGAAAATGACAGGATTTTAAAGCAAAGTTAAGACCTTGAATAACGTCTACCTGCCATTTATGAATTGGGCACTCCCACACCAAGGACATACATAAAATATTCACACTTAGGTCCACGTGAAACCTCTATAGATAGTGGCACCTTCTCTTATGGGGTACGTTACATGGCTTAAGTGCCATACAACTCCCATCTCATGGGGTACGTTACATAGCTTAAGTGTTATACAACTCCCATTTACCTTATTTCGTGGGGTACGTTACATGGCTTAAGTGTCATACAACTCTCATCTAGCACTATGGAGAAGGTAGCACATCTTGTAACCCATGTACGCACATGATACCTTAAAAGTACACTGCTTGCAGGCTTCTAAACAGGTTTAAGGATTCAAGCTGTAGAAGGCTTGCATATCATATAGGATGGAAATCTGATGGTCAGGGGTGTAAATCAACATCCCATCATGGAAGGTCTTGCCTAATGGAAAATAGGTTCCCACCTTAGGCGTACGCAGAAGGGAGCTTTAACCTTATGGGTTCATTGGCTGAACCCTGATATGGGTTGGTACAATAAAGGAAAAGATAAGTTCTACTCTCTTGCTTTTACAAACTCATTATCATGTATGTTTTCTATGCATACAAAGAATTTTTCACAACATCAAGCAAAAGTTTTCTATTCATGTTTTCTTTGTTATATACGATTATCCACTGTCATTTGTTGTTATACGATTTATATGCCTCGCTTAGACTTCGTAGTGGGGGGTACGCACGCTCGAACCTAGTTCTTTACTCTAAATAGCTTTATACCAAAGAACTTGAGGGGTAGTGGGTATACGCATATGTACCGGAGTAGCAACTTGAAAATAACGATATTTTAAAGCAAACTCAGGATCTATTTTACTTCATACCTACCATGGGTGGATTGTGCACACTCCGACTTAAAACATGTGTAAAACAAATCATATTTAGACCCACGTGAACCCTCTTTAGGAAGTGTGGCTATGTCCACACGAACCCTCTTTAGGTAGTGGCATCTTCGTGTGGGGTACGTTACATAGCTTAAGTGTTATACAACTCCCACCAAATGGGGTACGTTACATGGCTTAAGTGCCATACAACTCCCATTCACTCGGTCCACGTGATTCCTCTTTAGGTAGTGGCATCTTCGTGTGGGGTACGTTACATAGCTTAAGTGTTATACAACTCCACCAAATGGGGTACGTTACATGGTTTAAGTGCCATACAACTCCCATTCACTCGGTCCACGTGACTCCTCTCTAGGTGGTGGAACCTCTTCGTGTGGGGTACTTTACATAGCTTAAGTGCTATACAACTCCCACCAAATGGGGTACGTTACATGGCTTAAGTTCCATACAACTCCCATCTACTCTACCCGTATAAACCCTCAAGAGGTAGATGCACCTACACTCATACCCGTAAAAAGATACATCCTAACAGTTATTAGCAACTAATTATGTTCACTAGAGCACACTTGCACTCCCAACTTGACGCTTGAAAATAGAGTAGGTGCGCTCACTGGCTATATGGAACGAATAATGACTTAGTCTTATTTTTACTCATTCAAACCACCCTTGAATGTGAACATGTGCCTAACTGGACCTTAAGGTTTACAATGGATTGCGAGTTAAATTGTACTTAGTGGTTTAAATCTTGCATGAACATTATCCTGCTCGACCTACTTGCTAGTTGAAGCCGTCCAGTAGGTACCTAGGCACGCTTTATGCCCCCATTATGTAACCACTTGGAAAGACATATCAGCAATTGATGAGGTTCCCATAGCCATTCATTGGTCTCTCTCTTGTGGGACGCCTATGAAATCTCTTACAATATGCGCATAAGAGCTATGGGTATATGATTGTTGGGAAAGAAGGTTAGGAAATTTGGGCACCATCTGACATGTTCCATGAGAGCTGCGCATTATTTGAGAAGTCCCGAGAAAATGAGAAAAGATATTGAGAAGACCATTGTGATGGAACCCTGGGAATTTCTGAAAATTGTGGCATTATATCTTGAAGAGTGCGTTCGTCGAGGTTCTACATGGTTGCAAAAGCAGCCACGGATATATACAAAATCATCTGCATTTGCATATTCATACTTGCATGTACGCATTATGTATGTACGGGTTATGTGCATTATACATGTGAGCTACGTACTTAGCTCATGCTACTAATCATTTTTTCTTGTTGTCTTAGTATCCCAGGGTACTGGAAGGTTGAAGCCTATTCGCAGCAACAGGAGCTTCATGGCATCACCCATAAAGGATTCACACATGGAGATCAACGTCGTAAGGAGCAAGAACATCCCGAGGAGTCAGGCTATGGTTTTCAAAGGAAAAGGCAGGAAGCTAGCAGGTTCAGCAGGCAAGGTTAGGAAGCTTATGGTTGCAACGGATATCCCAAACGCGGTCTAAGGTGCATAGAGGAATTTCAATCAAGGATTCAGATTAGAGTACATGTGCAGAAGCATTGTGCTTCCTGTTTCTTACGCCGAGTTAGCTAATGTAAGCTTGGAAGCATGATGTGGAAGCTATGTATTTCTCTGAGAAGGATAAGGAAGGATTGAACCTCGTCTTTCTTTGGTTCCTCTTGCATTCTATGGCTACGAGGAACCGGGGGTAGTTGTTGTGTCCTAAATTTAGCTGGGCTTAATTTATGGCCCATAAAGATTACCAACCCATTTGATTGGGCCAAGTCTGGTCAAAGAGGCCTGATGAAGATGTCAATATGTTAATTATTATCAAGATAAGTACTATCACAGGGTTCAGCTCTCGAGAGGTTCCATGGATGAACCCCCACTTATGGATTTTAATGTCGGGGTACATCTGCCCGAGTTAGACAGAGGTACCGCTAGAACCCCGAGAGGTAGTGTCCTACTCAACTACAGCCTCCTAAACTTAAGGAGTACGTTTATATCTTCAAGGAATGGATTCTCAGTCAATCTCTATCACTCCAGACGTGATAATTACAACAATTACATGGATATTCATTGAATATATACATCTAGCTCGGATATATCATACTTAGCATGAAAGAAGAGGGCTTCTAGTGACCTACTAGGAGTAGGACTCTTACAAGCTTACTAAGGAGTTATCAATCTAGCATTACAAGGAAGCAAGGAGTCCAAACCCTAGAGAACTACATATGGACTTGATTCCTATAAATATAGGATATGTAGGCCATTTACAAGGATCCCCATCACATTCTCTCTACTAACCTCGAGTAGGAGCACTTGTGACTTATTTCCGGCAATCATTCTCTCTATATTGCCCGGAAACCTTCTGAATTCAGTCCAAATACAGCCACAAACACCTCTCGGTTCTAGGTAGTTGAACCCTGGCAGCAGCGTGCGAACCTGATTCCGTGCCGTATTCTACGCTCTTGTTCCGTTATTCCAGCAAACCTCCAATTAATTTTTGTACCAAATTCCTCTCACAACAGTATATATTCACACTTCAACCTTTTTTACTTTGCTGTGAATGCGATCATATAACATCTAGAACGATAAAACAATGACGATAAGAAAGAAAATGCAACCGATAACACAAATGGTAATGGCCATGCCCAGTGAATCGGACAACACAACATATGTTCATGTAATAAAAGTCAACATTGATCATTATGATAACAGAAAAAATGTTGAGTCCAGTTGATGAAGCATTCAGTTTTGACATTTCGTGGGGATCCTGATACATAGTTGAAATGAAGTAGAGAAACAAAGAAGATGTTGATAGTACTTGAGCTAATGCATTTGCCAGCATAAATAATCTAAAAGTTTTTTCTTTTGAAAGTACTAATAATCCTTCATCATCTTGTCCACTTTGAATGTATCCACTAAAGCCTACCGTAAAAGCCATTGTAGTTTTGAATGCAATAATTAACTATGATTTGGGTACCGGTACTTTCCTTGTACAATTCAAGTCCTTATATCATCAAATTTTCTTTGATTATTTTGAATTCTCAATCTCTTTTGGACTGTTTACTTAGGGCACTAAACTTTCTTGCATAGTTGATTTTCCATGATCTTTGGCTTGAGTATCTTCAACTTTCTTTTTTAATTTGTAACTATATGCAAAAAAAATATGGAATAATTAGATATTTGTAATTGATTAACTATTTTAGAACCATCTTATATATGAGGAGAACATATTGAAGAATTTGTTGTAGTCTTCAAAATTTCATGTAAAAGTATTACATTGAGCTTTTACCTTGATTCATTATTTGTTTTGTTAATTAAGTCTCGAACAGACCTAATTGACACATATTATACAACTCAATTCATAAATTCACACATAACTTATGATTTAATTTATATAAAAATTAAGTTAATCACCATAGCTTTATTAGATTAACACTTTAACCCAAACTATTATCCTCTTCCTGACCATAATCTTGCATTTTGCTCTTGGAGCATACTTGTTAAGAAAATATTAAATCAGCCTTTTCGTTTGGTATAATGTAATGGAATGATTAAGGGTGATTGTAATGAATGTTCTATTACTTTTTAAATTCTTTTGTTATAATTTATGGATTCAAGTTTTAGTGAGTTTTGATTAGGTAGTAGTAGGTACTAATGGTATGACATACCTGTTTTTGTCCTAAATGTGTCCCATAAAATCGACCATGTGCAAGTTATTACGGACGGTTCATGGTCTAAAAACATATCCCAAAATTTTACTGTATTCATTTATCATCGATCGGTTATAATTGGTCATAGAAAAAGGCGATCCAAAATGCAACATATTGATATTACTGATCATTCTTTTTCGACCAATGGTAGGTTATAACTTAACGTGACAACACGTGTAATTGTGTTCGGTCAGACAATGGTCAATAGTAACATTTTTATCCGATCATATAGTTATTTACAATCATGTTTTAATTGGAAATTAAAGTAATTTTTTAATTTATAATTGTATGCAAAAATTTAGGTTATTAGTTAGATACTTGTAATTGATTTTTTTTGAACCATCTTATGTATGGGCAGAACATGTTAAAGAACATGTAGTACTCATGAAATTTCATTTAAGAGTATTACGTTGAGCTTTTACCTTGATTTATTATTTATTTTGTTAACTAAATCCCAACCCGACCTAATTAACAAATACTCTACAACTCAATTGATAACTACGCACATGGTTCATGATTTAATTTACATAAAATTTTAGTTAATTTCGACAAAAATTAATTAGATTAACACTTAAACCCAAACTATTTTCCCTCCCAGCTAACTATAATCTTGCATCTTTTCTTGTTTAGCATACTTTTAATGAAAACATTAAATCGCCATAAAGTTATAGCAATTAAGAAAGTAAGGTGTTGTTTTACAAATGACAAAAGTTATTAATACTAAAGTAATTAGTTAGTTAAAGGATAATACATTTATTCTATCACTACCATTTAACGGCTAAAACCATTGTTATAAATTAAAATTGGTAGGAAAGTTGGTTTTCGTACAAACTTGATCGCCTACGATGGTGTCTTGAAAATATAGCATGTCTAATGGAGCCCAGTTTTCATTGTTTTTTTGTCATTGTATCAACTCCATCGTGCTTGATGAGTTCTAGAACGAAACATCCCTCGCAAATAAGTAGACGAAGAGGTTCTTGGCACCTGCAAATAACAGACAATATATATATGTATGTGTATACGTATATATTGTTTGATAAAGCTGAGAACTCAATGCACACACTCCAGTCAAAAGCCTTAATTTTATTAACGTTAAAACAACTACATATAGAAGGAAACTAAAGCTAGAAAATAGGAAATAAACTACCACCTTCCTACTACCCCTCAACAACCTACTGAGATCCTAAAAACACTCCACGAACTACTTGACCAAATCAAATGACTAAAAACAAACGCACACGTAAATGTATGTTTTATTACAAACTAAGAACCGGGTTTAAGATTAACTCCAACAGTCTCCCCCTTAATCTTAAACCTTCTTATCAAGATCCTTGACTCCCAAAAGCTTCCTCATCCGTTCGAACTTCACTGTGGTTAATGCCTTCGTCATAATGTCTGCACGCTGACTATCACTTGCTACGTGTTTTATGACAATTTCACCACGATCAACACACTCTCGAATGAAGTGGTATTTAATATCAATATGCTTACTACGCCCATGGAACACGGGATTTTTCGCAAGGTCTATCGCAGATTTATTGTCGATGTATAGAGTAACAGGACCCATAAACTCATCTGTCACTTGATTGAGCACATTACGCAGCCATATGCTTTGACAGGCAGCTGCAGTGGCAGCCATGAACTCTGCTTCGCATGAAGAAAGAGCTACACATTTTTGCTTCTGAGACACCCATGTGATAAGGCTCTCGTTTAAGTAAAACACCATGCCTCCTGTACTTTTCCGGTCATCCATTTGGCCTGCTAGGTCGCTGTCAGAAAAACCTGTTAAGATGTTGTTTCCACCCTTGCTCGAGTAGATTAGACCGAACTCCAGTGTGCCTTTGATGTACCTTAAGATTCTTTTCACCGCATTTAGATGGAGCACCGTAGGTCGTTCCATAAACCTACTTACAATGCCAACAGAATAGGCAATATCCGGTCTAGTATGCACTAAGTAGCGCAGTCCACCCACCATACTCTTGAAGCTCGTTGCATCGACAAGCTTGCCACCTTCGTCTTTGTTCAACTGCTCTTTAGGGTCCATTGGGTATTTGGTGGGATTGCAACCACCCATTCCAGCTTTCTCAAGTATTTTCTTCGCGTACCCTGCCTGTTTAAGCTCTATGTAGCCTTCCCCTTGCTTCACCTCAATGCCCAGATAGTACGTTAACTTGCCCATGTCGCTCATTTCAAAAATATTGCTCATTTGTTTCTTAAATTCCTCAATAACAGCTAGCTTTGATCCCGTGATCAATAGATCATCCACATACACACCAATTATCAGAACCTCTCCCTCTTCACGCCTTGTGTATACTCCATGCTCATATGGACAGCGTTTAAAACCCAACTTCTCAAGACAGCCATGTAGTTTGGCGTACCAGGCTCGAGGGGCCTGTCGTAATCCGTACAGTGCTTTGATGAGTTTGTACACCATGTGTTCTCTTCCTTCTTGCACATACCCTTCAGGTTGGGCTACGTAGACTTCCTCCAATATTTCTCCATTTATAAACGCTGTTTTTACATCTAGATGGTGCACCTCCCACTTGTTCTTTGCAGATAAAGCAAGTAATAATCGAACCGTTTCCAGACGGGTCACTGGCGCAAAGATTTCTTCGAAGTCGACTCCTTTTTCTTGCACATACCCCTTTGCTACGAGTCTCGCCTTGTGCTTGACTATCCTCCCTACTGCATCCTTCTTCAGTTTAAACAACCACTTCAATCCAATTACCTTATGTCCGTCAGGTAACTCAGTTAAGACCCGGGTGTTATTTCTTTCAATCGAATCAATTTCATTTTGCATTGCCATCTTCCAGTTCCTTTCTTTCACAG
Organism: Heracleum sosnowskyi; assembly: GCA_030848705.1. Taxonomy (NCBI): domain Eukaryota; kingdom Viridiplantae; phylum Streptophyta; class Magnoliopsida; order Apiales; family Apiaceae; genus Heracleum; species Heracleum sosnowskyi. The sequence goes on from CM061245.1 coordinate 9,388,183, forward strand.
CCTGATCGTAGTTTGCAGGTTCATCTATACCCATTAACAGCAGCTCATCCTCCATGTTTAGCTCTTCTGTGCAAGCATAAATGTCATTGATAGGTCTGAAGCGTTTTGGCTCCGTACTGCCATCATAGTTCTCTGGATTTACACTGCTTTGAGTTGAGCGTGTGGGAGAGGTCTCATTGTTTCCTCCAGCTTCATTAGTGTCTACATTCTCCTCGACGTCGTGTTCACATGTTTCATTATCATAAACATCAGGAACTGTGAATTCTCCCGTGCATTCTCGACTTTCAGTTTCCATTTGTTCATCCCAGGGCCAGCACTTTAACTCTTGGAACACAACATCTCTGCTCACCCATAATCTTTTACTTGCTGGGTCATACAATCTATACGCTTTTGTGCCCGGTTCCTTCCCGAGATTGATTACTTTCATACTTCTATCATCCAGTTTCCTTGAGTGAGTCTTTTGAATCTTCATGTATGCTACACAACCAAAGACACGAATGTGTTCCAAGTGAGGTTTATTGCCCGTCCAAGCTTCATAAGGGGTCTGTCCAGCCAGTGCTTTAGTTGGCACTCTGTTAAGGATGTAAACAGAATGACGAACTGCTTCCGCCCATAGTTCTGAAGGTAATTTCATCTCCTTCAAGCAGCTGCGTGCCATCTCAACAATGGTTCGGTTTCGACGTTCCACCACACCATTTTGTTGGGGTGTGTATGGAGCTGAAAAGTGACGCTCTATCCCTTCATCTTCACAATATTTGGCAAATTCTTTTGACATGAACTCCCCTCCTCTGTCAGACCTGAAAACTTTCACCTTTTGCTTTCCATCTTCCACAAGAGCTCTAAATTTCTTAAATGCACTAAATGTCTCATCTTTACTTTTGAGAAAATACACCCACATAATTCTACTGAAATCATCAACCAAGAGGAAAAAATACTTGTTACCTGCAGTAGTTGTTGGTTCGATTGGACCACATAAGTCCCCGTGTATTAGCTGCAATACTCGACTAGCACTGAACTTGGCCTTAGATGGAAATGGTCTCCTTGTTTGCTTAGACATCAGGCATCCTGAGCATACATCCTTGAACTTCCCCACTGTAGGTAGACCATGAACCATGTTATTCTTGCACATCATCGCCATAGACTTGAAGTTTACATGGCCAAGTCGTAGATGCCATAGGTACGACAACTCCTCCGTCTTTGATAGCATACAGGCTGGTCCAACGTTCTCAATCAATAACTTATACAGTCTGTTACTCGACCTCTTCACCTTCATTAGTAAATTTCCTTGTTGCTCATAAACCCATAGATAGTTCCCATTAAGAACCACTTTGTTGCCTTCTTCAGATAGCTGACCAAGACTGATTATATTGCTACAGAGAGTTGGTATATAGTATACCTCATTGAGAGTACGTTCTTCTCCATTCTTGCATTTAAAGACTATCGAACCCTTTCCTTCTATCTTGACTGCTGACCCGTCTCCAAACTTTACTAATCCGTTTATTCCTTCGTTCAGAGTTGTGAATTTGTTCCTCTGTCCCGTCATGTGGTTGCTTGCCCCATTGTCTAAGTACCATACATTAGACTCCATTCGTATATCCTTTGCATTTGACTGAAGCTTGGGTCGAACTCCTTCTTCGTTCACTAAGATCAGTTCTGGATCTTCCTTCACATGATTAGCAAGCAATAGAGTTGGTTCATCGTCCTCCAGCTGAGTCAGATTTACTTCTTGTTTACCCTCTCTTGTACGTCGTGGCTTCTTACACTGAGATGCAAAGTGACCGTATAAGCGACAATTGAAACATTGTACTTTGCTCCTGTCAAACTTTCCTTGACCTCTGTAGTTTGGAGTCATCTCATTCCCTCCTTTGTTGTTGCGCTTGAGCCACTCTTCCCTGGTCAAGAGAAGTTTCCCTTGCTCATTCTCCCTTTTGAACCATTCTTCCTCCGTGAGTAACAGTTGGCTACCACCAGTGTTCTCAGTTTGTCCCTTTAATCTTTCTTCGTGCGCTTTAAGAGACCCCACCGTCTCTTCCACAGTCATCGTTTCAATATCTCCAAATTGCTCCATTGTCGATGCAATTTGTAGAAATTTCGAGGGGACTGCACGTAGTATTTTCTTTACCACATAAGCTTCACTCACTTCTTCCCCAAGTGCCCTGATATTTGTAACCAGTGCACTAAGCTTCATACAAAACTCGTCCAGCTGTTCGTTGTCTTTCATCTGCAGCGACTCGAACTCCGATTTTAGAGTCTGCACTCGTGCCTTCTTCACCTTGTCAGCCCCCTGGCATAACGTTTTTATTGCCCCCCAGGCATCTTTGGCACTTTTCTTCTCTGCTAGTGAAAGCAACATTTCCTCTGGTATTGCTTGATAGATCATGGCAAGCGCGATCTTATCATTCCTTTCTTCAACCACAGCTTTTTGATCGCTAGGCTCGACAGCCTCCCACACTCCATGCGCCTGCATGAAGACTTTCATCTTTAACCCCCAAGCTGTGTAATTGCTTTTGGTTAACATAGGATAGCTCAACCCCATCGAGCCTCCTTTGATCTTTCCTGGTTCCGTAGAAGACTGATTTGACATGATCTCGGGTTACCCACAAAGCCAGGCTCTGATACCAACTCTTGGCACCTGCAAATAACAGACAATATATATATGTATGTGTATACGTATATATTGTTTGATAAAGCTGAGAACTCAATGCACACACTCCAGTTGCTGTCAAAAGCCTTAATTTTATTAACGTTAAAACAACTACATATAGAAGGAAACTAAAGCTAGAAAATAGGAAATAAACTACCACCTTCCTACTACCCCTCAACAACCTACTGAGATCCTAAAAACACTCCATGAACTACTTGACCAAATCAAATGACTAAAAACAAACGCACACGTAAATGTATGCTTTATTACAAACTAAGAACCGGGTTTAAGATTAACTCCAACAGAGGTGTATTACCATCCCAATCCTTGTAATTCCGAATCCTGACATCTTGTCAATTAAATTTGTCAGACAATGTTTTAAAATACCCTGTATCATCTATTTATTGCTTATTTTTTGTAACGCATCTAATTTTATAAAATAAATGGGAATCGAAAAGAAACCCGGCTCTAAAGGAGAAAGTTCACGCTTGTTCAAAAACAAGAAAAGATCACTAACATAAAGGCATACATCCATGTTCACAAAACAAGATACATTAAAATCAAACAACAGTAACCAAATCAAACAGAACCCTCATTTGCACCCCATTTATTTAGCAGAGAAGTGAGTCCCTGCATCAGCACTTGTATTCCAATGTTGGTCTACAACATCATCCAATTAGCTAACCTCCTTGCATCCAAGTCTGAGCTACCCTGTTTAACATGACCATCCTTCCTTTCATCTTGGTCTCCCTCTTGGTTGACAAGTCCATCCATCCTCTCAGCAATAGTGTTTTGGCCTCCCACTTGGAACATACCCTTTTTTGCAACATGCTCAACTTCCAGCATCCCAGAGTTCACTCCAAGTACACTTTGGTTAGCCCTAGAGTGTTCAAAGCCAGAGTCACGAACCTGCATAGACATAAAAGTATAATTACCTGGATTACCATCATCCATTTCCATACTCTGATACCAGCCATCAGAGTCAAAGTGAGAATCAAATTCAAATTCAGCATTATCCAATCGAGAGCTTTCCACATCATTGTAAGAATTATTGACATTGTCACGATATTGACTAGTATCCGACCTTTCTTGATACCACCAAAAAGATAGAGGTTCCTTCATTGCATCCATAAAACCTTCTTGTAGAAGGGCACAAACACCACCATGAACATCACAACTGTGTCCACACAAAGGAGGTCCTTCATAGGTTATCAAAACCTTAGATTTCCTGTTAACAACATAAGCTATAGATCTATGCCAACATAGTTATCTTTGTAGTAACACTACTAATAGTATTGCTATAGACCTATGCCAACACATTTTCAGTACTACTGTAACACCAAATTATGAAACACTTAGATGTTTTTACCAACACCCTTACCATTATGCCTACACTTTTTCTTAAACATTTTTAGATTTTGTACCAACACTTTGTTATACTATTGCCAACACATAAAGGTTAAACACTTTGGAGTCAATGGTTACACTTTCATGTTTTTTACCAACACTTTAAATATAGAACTTCCCATTCAAAATATTACCAAACATTCCAATACATAAACAGGTTGTCCAGAAACCATTTCAATACATAAAAAACCATCCAAAATAACTACATCAAATTCACACCATTCCAATACATAATAATCAATCATCCATATCTACTACATTAACAACAGCTATAAACTGTGTTTGCAATTTCTTTCTCTTTTTTCTTTTTTTGCCAAGTTACAAAACTATCTTGATTTGCACTGCAACTAATTCTAATTGAAATATATTACCCACCCGCCAAGATAACGAAAATCTGAGAAGATAAATATCTTTGATATGTCAAAGCCACATGCTATGAAGTCTTAAGCATTTTCACGAGCCAATCTTTTGCTCTCCTCTATTGAGTATTGATATATCTTTGAAGATGCACTTCTCATCATCGGTGAGCTGTATCACGAGAGGAACCTTGAATGCATCTCCTGCAAATGTCTGCAAGCAGCATTACACCAATTTATTACCATGAGAAAAATAATTCCTCCAAAAAAGAGAGATATACAAGCTGCTGAATAATGTTCCATCTGAGGCCTGGTTATGTGATTCGATTCTATGGTACCATGAACATGTCATTGTTTCATTATTAATCCAGTAAATGCTATATCGTCTGCGCAGGTTGTTAAGTACTTTTTGGATACCAAAAAATTTCACAACGTAAAATTTGTGTATCCAAAAAAATAAAGATATTGTGGAACTGATGAAAACATATTTTGACGTGGAAAATCTCCTGACTGAGTTTGGTGGAAAAACCACTTTGAACTATGACCACGAGGAATTCTCAAAGTTAATGGCCGAGGATGATGTAAAATCAGCAAAATTGTGGGGCTTTGATGGCAAGTAGAAACCTGCTTACTCGGGAGCAGAGGTCGTCCCAGAACCAGAAACCCTTGCTTCTGCTGCGAGCTGAACATGTTTTTGATCGACCTGAAGATATAATAATTTGATAAAATATAACAGAGTAAAGATCCAGTTCACGCTTTAGTGTTTTCTGGATATGCAATTGTGATGAGAAAAACCTTGCTTATATGTTAACAAAGATGCACTTAGTTTATTTATATGTTTACTTGGATAATCAAGCTTATATGTTCTGTTTACTGGCCTGTGAATACACTCTGGGATGCTAACAAAAATTGAATCAAGGCATCACGGTATAAATCTGGTTAAAAGCACAAATAAAACCTGATGCAGCCGAGCTCGTTTTTCAAATATTTTGTCTTCATATCCTCCGACAGTTTCAATGAAACACCCTACCCTGCTAAGGTCCGGCTGACATAAAATATCAACAAAAAGATAAGAGAACAATTTCAATTTAATTAAAAGAATGGCTTAAGTTCAAGACAGTGTCAAGATTGTCATTTGTCAACTTGCATACCTTACATCCATCGGTCAAATAACCCCCTAAAACCTTAAATTTCCTCTTGTATACAGCCAAGAGCAGATCGATTGCACCCTAAATAGCAGAAATAGAAGAAATGACAATTAACATAATAATATGTATTGAGATACTACCAAAACATATACTTGAGTATATAACAGTAAGCCAATACCTCCTCTAAGTCCACCATAAACATATATTTGAGTATCAACAGATGCAGCAGCATGGCGACACCGACGCAAGAGTTCTAAACAAGGATCTGGCTCAGCCTGCCCCTTACTAGTGTATGAAGAAGTTACCAGTCCATTTCTATCCGACCAAACTCCAGCAGCAGTATGAAGCACTTCCGTAACATAAATACCATTGAGAAGAGAATGCTTCAGGATTTACCAAAGGTAAAAAATTACAGGTACTGCAATTGCCATTGTGCTTACAACCTAATTCACAGATTACCTGCAATAGCTGCTTCATCATTAACTCCTCGTCCTCCCCTGACAGAACCTCCTGTAACATGCAACCTAGCACCAACAAAGACCTAAACCAGTAACGGGAAGTAAACTGAATTAGCAAAAACTATTGGAGAAGAACTTTACTGTCATGCCAATATCTCAAGTCTAATGCCAACACCACATGAAATCTAATTACAAAAGTTTACCCCTCCAGAGCTCAAAATCATTAAAAATCATTGCCAACAAAGAAACACATGAAGATGAAATCATCAATAATGCGCTCAAAATCAATCTTGATACGGCAATCAGGGATCCTAATCTCGTATTCCAAGTACTCCCGAAGAGTCCAGATGTTGAGAAACTGCAACAAACAAAAAGGTGAATATAGGAAATCATATTACAATACCAAGAGAGTATCACTCAAGATTTAGTATTACTGAAATAGGGGACAGAAACAAACCTGCAAAGGCTTTTTAGGCACAACATGATCTTTCTCATCAATTTCCCCTGTTTTCCTTTTCACCTTCCCCTCACATTCCACTGCAAAATGACCCACTTTACCACAGAGAAAACATTTGTCCTTCTGTCCCGGATTGTCCAACACCTGACATAATTTATAGGGCAAAAACATGGGTTAATTATTGGATCAAAGGAGATGCAATATCAAAACACATTCCAGAGTACACAATAACAATGTTTTTCTACGAATCAAGATCAGACCCAATCTTTAAAACAAACCTATTTTATTTGTTGACACTTTGACTTAACTAAAATATGAAAATTCATCTACGGAGTTTTAGAATATTTTGGTTGTGGCACTTGGGAAGAAATTTAACTATGTATGGACAACATGGTAATCCAAGTGTTTTGCTATGTCGTCAAGGCCCCAAAGGTTCGTCTAACAAACCAAAAAAAACATGACAAAAGCAAGAGTGAGGCATATAATTACATTCAATATACCCAATTGAAACCTGTAATAACATAATACAAAACACAAAATAGAGTACAACAGATAACTTATATGGATAATACAAACACAAACATAAAACAAAGACGATGTTTACATGAAATCGAAGAATGTTATAAGCATAATATACCCAATCAAAACAAAGACCTAATTCAACAAAGAAGAAGAAGACCTGAAGAAGCCCTAATTTCTTGTAGTTCCAAATGAAGCCCTAATTAGAGATTGTAAAGAACCCCTAATTAGAGAACCTCAATTTCTTGTAGTTCCAATCGAAGTCATAATTGTTGAGCAGAGATTGTAAAGAAGCCCTAATTGCTGTGTATCGAGAGAGGAGAGGGTGTTCAGTTGAGAGAGAGATATGAGACAAATATTGACCCGCTTAACTAATTGAGTGAAAATTTGAAAAAAGTAATAATTGACCCGCCTAGTGTGTTAATGTGCAGCCCGCCTATTTTTTTAGTTAGTACTAACACTTTTTTAAAAGACCAATGGCTACACTGATTTTGGCGTTAGCATAGATACCAAATGACATCTATGGTAACACCTATTTATAGTAATGATAACACTGTAAAAAAGTATAGTCTTAGATCAATTTTAAGGCATATATGGCTACACTTTTGCTTGCAACACCGAAAAAAGTGTGATCGAAGCCCATATATGGTGTAGTGATGCGAGCCTCAAGAATCGGCTCATTCCTAACAGCTGCTCTATGAGTATCTCGTTCCATAGCAATTGGATTACCAACAACTAAACCCAGCATACAAAGCCCTTTCATCATCCAGTAGAGGAAATGGACATGATAAAAATGCACCCGAACCCTCACCTTATCATTTACATTGTTTTCTGGGAATTGATTTATACCAATAGTATCCCTAAATCGAAACACTAAAAATCTCCCAAAGTGATTAAACACATTAATAAGCACTAAAGAACTGAACTTATTCAAAGTAGGATCTTTAATTACATCAAACTTGAAGCAAACATCATATTGAGGTATAGTATAAAACCAATTAACCCAATTCATAGCCGAATCATGCAAAAAATCCACACTTGATTCCACATAAGTTACCCCATTTATGTTAGTTAAAGCAATCTCCTCACGAGAAATGTCTAAAATATCAATAAGGTTAACAAGATCAGAAGAAACCTGATCTCTTTGCCAATCATTGGTTGAAGTAGGAATATTATTTGGCTCACCACCATCAATCCACTCTTTGTTTTTTTTTATTGTGTATGCCATTGGTAAGCGCTAGAACCGCATGCAAGGGTCACGATGAATCAACTAGAGCAACTAAGAACCTGGATTCTAGAGTTTTCCAATGTGAAACCATAATTTCTAGGGTTAGGGTCGAAATCAAGACAGGGAAAAGGAAGTCCGAGATCGTGGAGAAGTAATGAGTGAAATGACATGGAAAAGGTATAAAAACCCAATTCGTAGGAACTCGTGCCGAAGCAAAGAAAGTAGATTGGGGAAGACAAATGGTTGCAGTTAGAGTGTAAATTTGGTTTTGGGGGGGGCGAGCAAAAAAACGACTTTCATTCTCTCATGGAAAGTGCAGCATATTTCGACCTATACAATAAGCAATGGTAATCCAAGCCGGAAAGAATCTCATAAGTTGTATCACCGTTAAAGTATGTTCTTCTTCACTTGCTACACAAAGTGGTGTTGGTACCCCTTCTTTATACACACATTGGTACCTAACAGATATACTTGAGCGGCCGGCTAATAATCTAATCTAATTTCTAAAACCTTGCATTTCAGTTCATGTCAATAGAAGTCAAAAAATAAAGATCATATCGTATGAATCTTTTGTACTTCACTAAATAATATTTTTTGTTGTTTCTTAATTATTATTCTGTTCACTTAAACAAAATTGAGTTGTATATCACGTGTTAAGGTGGCGTATCATGTAATATTGTATCCCGATTTAATAACAAGTTGTCCGTGTTCACATTTAGCAACTGATGAAAATATAATTGAAAATATCAGGAAATTCAAGGGTTGAATTTGTGAGAAAAAGAAAAATGAAACAAAACAGTAAATTGTTTTGTTGTATTTTTTATTTTTTATTTTTTATACGGAAATCGGGGTCTAGCCGTGGCGTTTCGACTTCCCAAGTAACTAAGAGTGTCTTTTTCTTTTCCTTTTCCGCGGCAGTTTGCAAGGCTATCCTCCCTACCTTTACCAGTTCTCTTACTCAGGTGTGCATTCTCTCCTTCATTTTCTGGTAATTATATTTTATAGACTGTCTTGATTTGCGTTACTCCTAGGAATTTGAATCATGTCTATTCCTTCTAGTTCGTCTGAGACTACCGTTAGCCAAAGTTTAAATAGAAACATGTCGATAGATCAAAACCTTGACCCGTCTATTAATTTGGATCACTTAGAGATTCCCGATGTTAGAATTGATTCTGGGTTTAGTTTCTCTGGGAACGGGGAGGATGATGAGGTTCACGTTTCTCCTCCTTTGAGTCCTGGTACGGTGGAGGAGTGCGAAAAGGTGATCGGGGAGGCCCTCGTCGTCGGGCAACTGGAATTCGGTGAGAACACAAGTTTTAACATGTCGAGCATCTTCTCGAATCCCTCGATGCGAGTGGATGTGAATAAGAATTGGGTTGACCTATCCGTAGGGGGTTATCGATGTGAGATCCCTAACCCCGATGATCGGATATGGAATATGCCCGAGTACGGGATGCACGGTATACCGTTAATCCATTTTGATTACGGACTGCGTCTACCCCTGCATCCCTTTTTCTTATGCATGTTCGAGGCCGTTGGGTGTGGGGTGGCTCAGATGACCCCCAATGCCATCGTGCATATAAGTGGTTTCATAGCTCGGTGTGCTGAGGTCAACCGATTACCTTCATTGAATCTGTTTTTTTCGATTTATAGTATACACTACGCACATGGTCAAGTTTACTTTTATAAGCGAGCTGGGGTTCGCATTGTGAATGTGAAGTCGTCTAACCATGGTTGGCATGGTAAATGGTTGTTCTGGTATGGGAAAGATCTCGAATTCATGCCCTCATATCGGGATGTTCCTAAGGATACTGTCGACCTTTTAAATAGCCTGGGTAAATATGATGCCGCCTTTTTAAGAACTTTTTTAGGATCTTGGTCGTCGTATGACTGGTCGCAGTTGAAGGATGAATCTTTTTTAGGGAGTCACAACCGTAAGATTACATATTTGTTGATGACATTTTATTATTCTGTGTGTTAATGTCGCTGCTAACCTTTTCTTGTTTGTGCTATTGTTTTTCAGTTTCTGGGCGATCTTTGCGGCAGGTGTTGGACGGTGGCTTAAAAGACGAGATGGACAAGGCTCTGATGTTACTTGCCAAGAAGCCACACTCTCAATTGCCGCGAGGTAATGCGGAGACGGCTCCAGGTGGAAGTGGTTTGGGAACGGGTGTAGATAGAAATGCCACTTCAGAGTCTGTGCAGGTCGTGGAAATTAATGAGGAGACCAGCTTGGATCGTGGCGAGAATATAGAGTTGGTGTCTCGCGAACGCAAGAGGTCGCGCGTTGATGCGATGAATGATGGTTCTGAGAGAGTCGCTTCTAGATGGGGGCTGGATCTGCTAAAGCCTGGGGGTGTGAAGTCGCTGACTATTACGGGGCTCCGAGGTGGCGATCGGCCTCCAGTTCTTCAACCCGAGAGTGTTGTGGAGCCAGCTCATTTTGAGATCCAGTCCTTTGAACGTTGGACCGCGGGATCACACGTGCCATTACAGGTATGTTTTCTTTAGTCTATCGATGATGGGCTCTGGTATTGTTCTGCTACATTATTCTGTTGAAACTTATCATATGTTGGCAGGTTTTTGGTGCGTTCGATATGCCGCAAGATTTTAGTTCGTACGTGGACAATGCTCGAGGTGATGTTGCTGATCGCTGCCTTACTCGTGCAGGACGGGTAATCCTCTTATTTAATTTCCCATTTAGTTCGTTTTGCCTATTATATCGTTATGGTTTCTTTACCCAATGCTCACTCCTGTTTTTTATTTTTCAGTTCCTGGCCGACATGACGCACATCGTTCGCGAGTATCGGGCCGATGTGGATGTTCAGTGGTGAGCTGAATCACTGTGGGAGATGGCTACTATGAAAGAACAACGAGTGGCTGCTGAACAACGAGCTGCGGATGCCGAGAAGCGTGTTAAGGAATTGTCTGTTGAATTAGAGAATTTGAAGGTGGAGAATGGCAAGGCTACACAAACGATCGAGAAATTATCGGATGAGCTGGAGAGAGGCAAAAGTTATTTGAGGAGAGGCAGCAGGAAAATGATGAAATGAGGTCAGAGCTTGATCGTTGTCGTGGTGACAAGGAAACCCTTGCGAAGGAGGTCGATATCTTGAAGGCCGAGGTGGATAAGGGCGTTGAGGAGATTACGAACGATCTTGAGGCTGGGTATGGTCATTGTTATGCCCGCACGGTCGCCGTTGGGCTGGACATGGCTGGACATACCTTTGACGATTTTTGCGCTGATTTGGCCCAGAAAGCACAGGATGCGGGCCCGGAAGAAGTGCCGAGTTGAAGGTGGGGAATGCCCCGTGACTTTGTACTTCTTTTTTTTTTGCTATCTATTTCAACCGTCCTGTTTGTTTTTTAGAACAATTTGGTAACTATGGTATTAATGTTTCTTGGGGGTTAGCTTCGCAAACATTTATCAGTGTTGGTTTTTAAGCTGATTTGACCGTTTTGGTGGTATGGTAATTTTTATAAAATGTTATCAGTACCTTTGAGTTTTTAGTATATAGTTGGTCTTTGGTAGTATAACATTTATCAATTTTGTGTGCTTGGCCAACTTTTGCCATTACCCTTGTCCAAGTCCTATTGTACGTGCCACATAAGGCAAGTGGCGAAATAATGCATAAAATGGGGATTGCCAGCAACATATTTAAGAAGTAAGATGTTCATAAAAAGATACCTCTCAGTTCGACTTATCCATGGCTTGAGTTTGTAGTCCTGCCTTAAACATAGTTAACAATAACTTAATAGTGACATGCCCATGACTGGACTTAATTAAAAATAACTTAACATTGGGAAGTAAGTGTGTAGTCCTCCGCTGCACATGGGAAAAACTTCTTCAAGTGGATCGCATTCCATGCGTTCTTTACTGGCTCGCCGTTGAGTTGGGAAAGCTCGTAAGTGCCTGGACGGAGGACTTTGGAGATTTTGTATGGACCTTCCCATGGTGCCTTGAATTTCCCGGTGACAGTTGGCTGACATGAGGCGGATTCCCGTAGGACAAGGTCGTTCACCTGGAAATTCTTTGTTTTTACCTTCTTGTTGAAATACTTGGCCACCATTTTCTGATGACGTGCAGCAGCCAGGTTGGCCTCATCTCTGACCTCTTCTAGTAGGTCGTTGTCGAGACAGAGTCCTTCTAGCGAAGCATCTGGGTTAAAGGAATCGACTCTGGGCGAATTTAGACTTGTTTCCAGAGGGACAACGGCTTCTGTCCCGTAAGCTAACCTGAATGGAGTCTCACCTGTTGAGGTTCGGGGTGTGGTCCTATAGGACCATAATACATTGGGGAGCTCGTCCGTCCATGAGCGAGGTTGATGTTGAAGTCGTTTTTCGAGTCCTTGAAGAATGATCCTATTAGTGACTTCTACCTGGACATTGGCTTGTGGATAGGATACTGAAGCTTTGGAATGCTTGATGTTGAGGTCTTGCAACATGGTTTCAAACTTGTCACCAACAAACTGGGTGCCATTGTCAGTGACGACTGACCTGGGGATCCCGAAGCGAAAAACAACAAATTCCATGAAGAATTCAATCATTTCCTTTTCCTGGATGCGCGCTAATGGTTTAGCTTCAACCCAATTTATGGCGTAATCAATAGCGACAACCAAGTATTGACGCTAACCCTTAACTTTTGGGAGTGGACCCACGATGTCGATTCCACACTGGAAGAAGGGGCAAGGGCAGAGAATTGGCGTCATTGCCTGTGAGGGAGTGTGACTAACAGACCCATAAAGTTGGCAAGGCCCACAGCTTTTAACGTAAGTCTCGCAATCCTTCCTCATTATCGGCCAATATAGACCTTGCCTGATGATTTTAAGCGTGAGGTTTTTGCCCCCCATGTGCTCTCCGCATATTCCAGTGTCTGTTTCTAGAATAGCGAGCTGGGATTCGGCAGGTCCTAAGCAACGAAGGAGTGGCTCCGTTAGAGCTCATCGGTACAGCTTAGAGTCTAATACGCAATAGTTGCGGGCTTTAAACATGATTGAGCGAGCTTCTTTTTTGTCGTCAGGGAGCTTGTTGTTGATGATGTAGTCTAGAAATACCGAGCGCCAGTCCGGAGATGTTGTTACCTCGCTTATGGTGAGTTCGTGGATTGTCGGGGTTAACAACTCCTCGACGTACACGGGATGAAAGTTGACCTATACATTTGATGAGGCCAATTTAGATAGTGCATCGGCCCATTGGTTCTCCATTCGATCGACATTTGTGATCGTCCAAGACGTGAAGTGTTGCAGAAGCGAGTGGGTTTTGTCCAAATAAGATGCCATTCTGTCGCTATGAGTTTTGAATTCGCCTATGATTTTTTTTACCACTAGCTGGGAATCACTGAATTATATATCAATACCTCTAGCTTCCAGTTCTTTTGCTAGTTTTAGTCCTGCTATCAGGGCCTCGTACTCCGACTCGTTGTTGGTAGCTTTGAATGAGAACTTGATTGCTTGCTGGACCTGAAAGCCCTCTGGACTAATCAGGATAACCCCTGCGCCACTAGTCTCCATTGTGGATGACCCATCGACATAAAGGGTCCAGTGGCGTAAAGAAGTAGGGTTCATTTCCTTGGATACGCCTTCCTTCTGGGGAAACTGGCATTCTACAACAAAATCTGATAATGCTTGAGCTTTCATCGCTATTCGTGGCTTATATTCGATGTAGAATTGGCCTAGTTCAACCGTCCATGCGGTGAGGCGCTCGGTCATATATGGCTTATGCAATATTCGCTTCAAGGGTTGATTAGTCATGACTTGTATCTCGCGACCCTGGAAATAATGTCGCAGTTTCCGACTCGCGATGAAGAGGCAAAAAACCAACTTCTTGATTTGTGGGTATCGCGTTTTGGCGTCGCGAAGTGTATGGCTGACGTAGTACACCGACGATTTCATCCCTTCACTGAACTTTACCAGAACGGCTACGATACTGGTGTCAGTAGCAGCGAGATAAACCCGTAATGGTTCGAGAGGAACCGCTTTGATTAGTACAGGAGGAGTAGTTAGAAATTTCTTGAGTTCAGCCAACGCCTCTTGGCATTTGTCGTTCCAGTCAATTTTTGATGTTTTGGCTGTCTCTTTTATTACCTAAAAAAAAGGAGCACATCGTTTAGAGGACTGGGGGATGAACCGTCTTAGGGCGGCAATGCACCCTGTTAAGACCTGGACTTCTTTCAAGGTGGATGGGTTCTTGATGTCCATGATAGCTTTGATTTGAGAGGGATCGGCCTCAATCCCTCATTGTGTGATTAAGAAGCCCAAGAATTTGCCTGTTGTGAGACCAAATGAGCATTTCGCAGGATTGAGTCGCATGCTATGGAGGCGAATCGTTTGGAAAGTTTCCCGCAAGTCGTTGACGTGGTCCAGAGCCTTTTGAGATTTGGTAATCATGTCATCTACGTAGACTTGCATATTCCGGCCAATTTGTGAGGAGAATATGGTATCCATCATTTGCTGGAATGTCGCCCCTACGTTGATGAGTCCGAAGGGCATATTTTTGTAGCCGAAGACTCCTCTGTGAGTAATGAAGGCAGTTTTCTCCCAATCTTGGTTATCCATTTTGATTTAGTTATAACCTGAAAATGCGTCCATAAATGACAAAAGCTCGTGGCCTGCTGTGGCGTCAATCAGTTGATCGATGTTTGGTAAAGGGTAGAAGTCCTTAGGACATGCTCTATTGAGATCGAAATAGTCAACACACATGCGCATTTGTCGTTGCTCTTTTTCATTAATACCGTATTGGCGAGCCAATTGGGGAATTGTACTGGTTCTACAAACCCGGTGGTGAGTAAGCGATCAAGCTCGGCATCAATTGCATGTTTCTTTTCTTCTGAGAAAACATGTTTCTTTTGTTTCACCGGTCGAATTTTTGGGTCGATATAGAGTGAGTGGCGAGCTATGACCTCTGGGATTCCTGGCATATCAGTAGGATTCCAGGCAAAAATATCGGAGAATTCGCGGATGAGGTGGATGATATCCTGGCGTAAAGGATTTTGGAGTCCTTTCCCAGTTTTAACCTTTTTCTCAGGATTTCCCTGTTCGATTTCAATCTCATCTGTGTCTTCCATAAGGACACATGTTGGGGTCACTGGAATTTCAATAATGTCATTTGGGTCAATTTCTACAACCTGATTGATGGAATAATCGTCCCCAGGTTTCTGTCGTGGAATGACGACAGATAAGTAGCATTGTCGAGCTGCCACCTGATCACCCGCGACCTCACCTACGCCGAAGTCAGTAGGAAATTTCATTTTAAGATGGGGAATCGATGTAATGGCCTTGAAGGTTGTCAGCGTGGTTCGACCGAGAATGGCGTTGTAACTGGACGTCGCGTTGACGACATGGAACTTGACCATTTGTCAAGTCTGACATGAAGATGTGCCAAATAGGACATGTAAATCAATGGTGCCTACGACCTTGACCTCATTTCCTGTGAATCCATACAGGGGAACATTGACATTTTCCAATTTGCGGTCTCCGAGATTCATCCGCGAATAAGCATGATGGTAAAGAATATCGACAGAGCTGCCATTGTCAATCAGAATTTTCTTCACCGTATTTGTGCCTACTTTGGCAGTGATGACAAGGGCATCCTGGTGAGCTTCAATTATTCCCGACGGATAATCCTCATCTGAGAAAGATATGATTGGAGTCGGGTTATGTCTTGGCTTCTTGGGAGCCTCTGGATTGACAGAAAACACCTCGCGAGCATATGATTTTTTGGAATTATTGGAGGTGCTTCTTGCGGAGTGGCCCCCAACGATGACGTCGATGACCCTGTCCTGGTCATGACTTCGCAGAGGGGGTGATTTGTGTCATCAATGAAGTGGACTAATTGTCCTCGACGAATCTTAGTCTCGATAAACGAGCTTAGTTGAAAACAGGCGTCTGTTGTGTGACCTGTGTCCTCATGATATTCGCAATATCGAGAACTTGGGGGTCGTCCTGGCTTCATTGGCCTTGGGGGTCGATAGTCGGGCTCAGTTTTAAGAACATCAAGTATGGTTGCTTTGTCAGTGTTGAGCTTGGTGAATTCTTTCTCATTGCGGTCGTGTGTTTTCCACACCCTCTCCGTTTTATCACTCCTCTCCGTTCTGTCAGGCAACGGAGTGCGTCGATCATGGGAACGAGAATGGGGTTCATAACCGCGCCTTGTGTCGCTTAGTGGAGACCGTCGATGTGGACTGTGACTTCTATCCCGTTTCTGGGGGAATCGTCGTGGAGATTGTATGCTCCCAACCGCCTCTTGCAATGTCATCCTATGTTCAACAATTTGAAATGCGGATTGGAGAGTGCAAGGATTTTTCTCAAAAAATTCCTCTAAAAGGAGTGTGTGACGATGTTTGTCGATTCCAGCTGCCAGGTAATTGATGGCGAGTTCCTCAATTAAATTAGGGATGTCAGCAACCTCCACTCGGAAGCGAGCTAAAAAGTCTCGCAGGGGCTCGTAATTTCGTTGGCGAATCGTCATCAAGGACGCGGTTATCTTGCCCCCATTATAGTTGCTAGAGAAGCGACTTTGGAATTTGCTTTTTAGAGTTTGCCATGAATCAATGGATCGTGGTGCCAAGTTGTTGTACCAACGTAACGTTGTGCCTTTCAAGCATGTGAAAAAAAATTGACACCTGGCGACTTCCGAGTGGCCGAAAAATGCCATTCGCCCATCAAAGGAATTCAAGAATCCAATGGGGTCGCGTGACCCGTCAAAATGGTCCAAAGCTGAGGTTTTCAGAGTCCTGTCGATTTTGGCAATCTCAATGGATCGGGACAAGGGACTTTCAGTAGAAGTAAGTTGGCCCGAATGACTTTTAATGTAATCTTGACATATAGCTAGGTCGTTCTGCATCTTGGCAATATCCTCCGGGCGGAAGGACTCACACGAGTCGCTTCGCCACGATGCTTCACTTGCTGATGACGTGAAACTCCGTTTTGGCGGTGGTCGAGAACATTGGGACTCGTTGGATACTTCATTGTCGAGTTTGTAGTCTTCCTCGTAATCATCATCTAGGTGTGTTTGGGAATCATTATCACGATGAGATATTGACGTCTGTTGCAACTCCCCTTGCAAACGGCGAATCTCCCGGTGTTTTTCTAAGCGAGCTTCCAGTAAGCATTTCTGCTCTTCCAAATATGCCAATTCGTCATCCGACCCAGCGAAGTCCTTGAAACGGTGGACCTGTAGTGATTGTTTCTTTTGCTTTCGAAGCTTGAGCAAATGTAAGCGTGCATCACTCGTTAACACTTTCTTACCCGTGGGGGTCATAATTCTTAAGCGTTTATCAACGGGGGGCGGGGGGGGGGGGGGTCTAGGAGATCCCTCGATTTGATCATCGTCAGGGGGAAACAACTCCCTAGGCTGAAGCACAGGGGGAAGTTGCATTTCTTCTCGCCGAGGTATAGTCACAACCTCATTCGTATCACCAATTTTCGATATAAGTGGCTCGCCTTCTTCCATTTCAATTGGAATCACAGATAAAAAGAGCTCCTTCTAGCGCCAAATGATGAATGTAATATCGAATATAATTCGATACGCTAATAATTAAATCGAGATAAAGTGAAATCAATATATTCACGATCTATTTTACATTTTTTTAGGAGGGTCTCTCCATTATCTATTTTTCCAACCCCCTCTAATGTGAGGAGTTAGAGGTATTTATAGTGAAAGTTTACAAGTGGGCTTGTTACAAATGGACCTATGTACACATTATCAATTGAGCCCTATTGGCAAGTGGGCTTTGACCCAACAGCAACTGATACTAACCGGTAAAATTATTCATCTGCCAGGTCTTATAACGATTAAGAACATGTAACCTGTTCGAAGTCGATGTCAATTTCTAAATATATATGTTTGCAGTTCGGTAGCGTACAAATAACATAAAAATAGATAGTGATATAGGTACGTATCAAAAATTATTCCTAAATATGTGCCATACAATAAAACTGGATAACCATGAAGCATCATTATACTTGATTTTATTTATGAGAATTCAGCAAATCAATTAAATTAAATATGTTACGTGGCATAAAAAATTAGGAACCAACTTGTAACCCGAACATGCCTGTTCATGTTACTGTCTAGCTTTTATTAATGTCAAAAGTCACATCATTTTTATGTAATATCGAAGTATACATTTTTTTTGTAATGTCAAAGTAGTAATGTACAGTTAAATCTCAATAAATGGATATTTTTGGGACCGGAAATTTTATATATTTATCAAAATTATTCATTTATCAAAGTTAAAAATATATTATCTCTATTATGTTGAATTTCAAAAAAAATATTTATTTAATGAAATTATTCATTTATCAAATATTTATTTATCGAGGTTATATTGTAGTACTTCGGTGTTAGGCGAAAATAAAGAACGTGTTCCATTTGCCTTTGATAAATTAGTAGTACAGGGTTAGGCTCAAGAGAGAACCAATCACTAAAAAACAATCTTAGAACTGTTATTAGTCGTTAGATTATTACTAGATTAACTGTTCAGATTCAACTCATTTTTATATACAAAATCTTAGAAAGGTATTGTTGGAATAAAAGGATTCTACTGCCGAACCTATTTTGTTTCATAGTATAATTACAGTATTCTGCAACTGAATTTTAAAAGTTATGCATATGAACTTCAAAGTTCTACAACTGAACTTACTTTTTTCCACGAAGTTCTACAAGTGAACTTGATTATTTTTATAATGTTCAACTGTTGAACAATATTATTCACATTATTTTCATTCCATAACTTTGGTGTTCTACCGTTGAACATAAAAGTTATGCAATTGAATTTGAAATCAAACACATAAATTTTAAAGTTCTGCAACTTAACTTACTTGTATTTAAATGTTCAGCTGCTGAACACTGTTATTTGATATTGTATTTATACCATAACTTGAACATTTTCACAAAAATTGATAAAAATAATTGGGGGAATTTTATGATGATGATGGAGAATTTTGTAATCGATATCGATGTATGATTATTATCGTTAATCAAATATTAATTAGCTCTAAATTATGTATTTTGTATTTTTGGACAACTTTACCCATGACCTACATATAATAAATATATATTATTTTAAAATATAAGATAGAGAGTTCTAAGAGTTCTTAGGTTAATGGTTCTACAAGGAACATGACCTACATGTATAGCTTGACTATTGATCCTATAAAAATAGTCTTGAATAATTAGCAACCGGATAGACTTATTTGGGTTTATCAAGCTAGCAAACTTAAAGTGTGCAACAGACACATACACGTTATATCATTATGGACTTAAAATTGTGTGTTCAAGATGCCATTGCCGGAGATGATGCTGCCTATGCAAATTTGAAGGATAAGGCTCATTGTGCAATTGTCGGCATGGGGAACAAAACTATCCTTCACGTCGAATCGATGCATGGGTGTAAAGAAGACGTGTCCGATACATTCTTCAAAATTTCGGAAACAAAGATTTTCTGGCTGCGGTGGATTCAAATCAAGAAACTGCACTTCACGTTGCAGCTTGTTATGGGCACACCGAAGTAGTTAAGGTCTTGCTTGATGAAGCCAGACGATTGGTTTCCGATCATAACTCAATAAGTTCTTTTCAAGCTTTCGCCAGGAAAACTAATGGCAAGAATAACATTGCCTTGCACCTGGCAGTGAGCAATCACAACGTAGATATTGTTGGGCTGTTAGTAAAAGCAGATCCAAATGATATGCATATCCGAAACGCGGAGGGTCATAGTCCAATCTACACTATGAAATTTGAATGGCACAATCTATATAATAAAAGTTACTATGAATATAGCAAATGAGACGGTCTCTTTCTAATTGAGACAGGCAATGGGACAGTCTCGATTATAAACAGTTACAGAATGATAAGCAATATAAATCAGTTATAATCACAAAGAATAAACTGCAGAACACCAGAAGTTTTTCACTTGGTTCGGCCCTTAACTCTTAGTCTATGGCCTACATCCAAGTCCCCATGCCAACTAGCATAGAGAATGTATTATATCAACTTTAATAAAGAACTTGCAGTCTTTCCTTGATTACAACAGGATAGTCCCTTGAAAGAAATCCTTTCCTTTAGCACACTTGCTACCTAGCACACTTGCTACCTTGACTAACCTTTGAAACCAATACTATGCCACAACCCGGCAACAAGTTGATATCAATACAATCCACACAACGAAACAATTACAACTCAAACTAATTCTTGTTTGACTGAAAGATATTAAAAGATTATAAAACAAGAATGTATTTTTCAGAAAGTAAGATGAGAACAATTCGGCTTTGAAAATCAGTTGTGTTGTCTCTCTGAAAAAGAATGAGTTTGGATATATATAGAAACAATATAACGGATAGAATCTTTCAAACAATAAACAGGATAAGATTGGTTAAAAGGATTTGTTTGAAAGTATTTGAATAAGTCTTTAGAAAACAATCCGTTAGTTTTGTTTATAAAGATAAACCTTTGAAAAGATAAGTCTTTGAAAAGTTCAAACTAGGTTTATCTCAAGAAGTTTGTTTAGGAAGGATAAGTATAGAATCAGTCAAACCAGAATTTACAACTTATCTTATCCTATTCTAAACTCCATTGCATAATCCAATGTCCAATGTTGTTGAATGCCCTTGATCATCATAAACCAAGAATTAACATTCTCCCCCTTTTATGATGATACCGATGAAACAGGAATAGAAGCTCCCCCTTTCAAAGATACTTTGATACCTGTTCAAACAACAACAAACTATATGCCATATATAACATTATGCAATGAAACATTTATGGAATGATAATGAGACAGACATATAGACTAAAACAGTTTGAAGTTTCACGAAATAAACACATGCATCATTACGAATCAATATCCCATAAACCAGGGATAAACCAGATAAATGTTTAAATCAGAAAACTAAAAACAAAGTCATGTCATCAAACAACCCAACAATGTTTAACAAACCATAAATAATAATTTTCATCATTTTTTCTCCCCCTTCATCATAAAAGGGTAGAAAATTCAATCAGAATCTGAAACATCCACTGTAGCCTTCCTTTTGCCTTGACGTTTGGAGGACGGATAAACTGGTTCTTGACCATATTCAGAGAAAAGCTTGTCCAAGGCCGTCTTGTCAGGAGTCTTACCGTCACGTTCTGCAAGCCACTCGAAGATCTTGTCCTTGTATTCTTCACGAGTCATGCCAAAAACAGACGGAGGAGGAATTGCGGGAAGAGGTAGGGGTGCAGTAATTTCCTCTAGAGTGCAATCACCAATCCAATCTTTCTTCTTATGCCACGGCATCGAACCTTTGTGCTGCATAGAAGTAAGCTGTTTAGACAGAAATTGTGTTTCCGAACCAAGCTTGAAGAAAAGCTTGACAAACTCTTTTTCCCATGCTTTTGCCGCTGAAGTCATGCCTTCATGAAGTGTGTTAAACTCAAAATCAACAGTCTTGGCCAGACGATTATCATGGGTGTACAGCACAGAGAGTTTGGAATTGATGGTGTCAAGAGAATTTGAAACGTGTTTATTAAACACTTCATAAGACGCACGCATCATACTAACTTGAGAAGTCAGTGATTCAAGAGATTCAACAGAAGACAATTTACGATTCAGAGCCTCAATAGCTGCAGAATTTTCATTTAGTTTAACTAATAAAGAGTTAAGAACAACAGAGGTATTTTGATCTAGAGGATCAGAAGCATAATTTGGAGAGTTAGGAAGACCACCGAAAGATCGATGATCATCATCAAAAATCAAATCACCAGAAGCATTAAACACCAAATTATTAGCAGTGAGAACAGAAAGATCAAACACCGTAGATAATTTTTCAGATTTCTCAGAATTTAAAGGGACCAAAAAATACTGAAAAATTGATGTCAACAAACCAGGAAAAGGCAAATGCATGGACTCATGAGATGAGCAATGCGACATAGACAAAATGATCAAAGAAGCAATATTACAAGGAATACGTTTCAGAAAAACTGATAACAAGATTGTATCTTGATAAGTGACCCTATCACGACCACTTTTACGAGGCAACACATTTGTATGAAATAATTTGAAGAGCAGTAAAGAGAGAGGAGACAGTTCAGATACCAGAGGTTTGATAGAAACCGAGACAAAATGATCACCCAAGATAGTCTTTAACTGAGCTTCATAATCCAAAGCTTCAATTGCCAAGAATGGTTGATGTGTTGTATGAGGACACACTCCATTGTGCGAGATTCCAGTAATTGTTGCCAAGATATCGGCTTTGACCACGAACAGAGGAGAAAACCATGTTGTCTTCCAAGAGCTTGAAATTGGAATAAAATTCACGGACCAAATCTGGGTAAATAACGTCTGAGGGAAAAAGTAGAGGGAAGCATCCCTGAATCTTGAACAAATCAACAACTCCGGCACGAGTGAGAACTTCCAAATCAACCAATCGTTCTTTTAGAATCTGCTTAGACAAAACCTTTGTGCTAGTAGTTGCATGTGGTGGAGAGGAGGTTGGAGATGCAGCAGATTGCTCAGAATCGGCAGTCATCGTACGACGACGTTTGCGAAAAGCTGACAATGATCCGGGAGCCCGAGATTTTGTATTGCGACGAGCCATGAGAGTGTATAGAGATAGAGAAAAGAAAGAGGAAGAAGAGTGAAAAGGATAAAGTAGAAAGAGAGAGAGAGTGATAAAGAAGAAGAAGTTGAGAAGGTAGAGAAGTCTGAAAAGACGTGTCCAGAATTAAAACCGGCGCGAGAAACAAGGGAAGAGAGAGTATGAAACGATTTGACAGTACACGGCATGTATATCATCAGAGATAAATACGGAATATTTATATATAATGCACAGACACGCAAACAGCATTTAGTAATAAATCCATTAATTGCCCAACATCAGCTAAACAAATAAAATCAGTGAGTAACTGTCATATAGAACACATACCAAGTTCACGACGGAGGAAACAAAACCTGTCCTCAGCAAGAGGTTTTGTAAAAATGTCAGCACGCTGATTTTCAGTAGGAATATAGATGAGCTCAATATTACCTTTTGATACATTATCTCGAAGAAAATGGTGACGAACATCAATATGCTTGGTACGAGAATGCATGACAGGATTTTTAGAGATATTAATGGCAGAGGTATTATCACAATAAATAGGAATATGAGATACAGAAATACCAAAATCTTGGAGTGTTTGTTGCATCCATAAAATCTGAGCACAGCAACTACCAGCTGCGATATATTCACCTTCAGCAGTAGAAAGAGCTACAGATGTTTGCTTTTTACTGTGCCATGCAACTAAACAATCACCTAAATATTCACAAGCACCACTAGTACTTTTTCGATCAACCTGTGACCCTGCATAGTCAGCATCTGAGAAACCAATTAAGTCAAAAGAAGTAAAGCTCGGATAAAATAATCCCAAGTCACTAGTACCTTTTAAATACTTAAAAATACGTTTAACAGCATGTAAATGAGATTCTTTAGGTTGAGATTGAAACCGGGCACACAAGCATACACTATACATGATATCAGGACGAGATGCAGTTAAGTATAACAGAGAACCAATCATACCTCGATATTTAGTAACATCTACCGGGGTACCTTGTTCATCCTTAGTGAGCTTGATAGATGTACTCATAGGTGTAGACTTAGGTGACACATGATCAAGAGCAAATCTTTTGAGAAGATCAGCAATGTACTTGCCTTGATGAATAAATATTCCTGTCGCAGTTTGATTTATTTGCAAACCAAGAAAATATTGAAGTTCGCCCATTAAACTCATGTCAAATTCTTTATGCATGCAATCAGAAAACCACTTACACAATGAGTCGTTAGTAGATCCGAACACAATATCATCAACATAAACTTGTACTAATAATAAATGGTTATGTTTATGAAAAATAAATAAAGTTGGATCGAGTGTACCACGAGTGAAGCCATTTTGAACAAGAAACTGACTGAGACGATCGTACCAGCATCTAGGGGATTGTCTCAAACCGTAGACTGATTTCTTGAGTCTATAAACATAGTCAGGATACTTTTCATGAATGAAACCTGGAGGCTGCTTGACAAAAACTTCTTCCTTAAGATAACCATTAAGAAACGCGCTTTTAACGTCCATCTGATACAGTTTGAAGTTCTTATGAGCTGCAAATGCCATTAGAATGCGAATAGCCTCTAAGCGAGCAACAGGAGCGTATGTTTCGTCAAAATCGATGCCTTCCTGTTGATTGTATCCTTGTGCGACCAAACGAGCTTTATTTCGAATGATGTTTCCAGCTTCATCTTGTTTGTTCTTGAAAACCCAACGAGTGCCTATGACTTTGACATTTGGAGGAGGTGGGACAAGTTCCCATACATCACAACGTTCGAACTGATTCAATTCTTCCTGCATTGCTACTGACCAGTGTTCGTCTGCCACCGCTTCGTGAGCATTCTTTGGTTCGAACTCTGCAACAAAAGCACTAAAAGCACAGAAATTTCTAAGCCTACTTCGGGTAGAAATACCTTGATCTATGTCTGTAAGAAGATTGTCGGGAGGATGATTCTTCACTGTTCTGGAAGACTTTGGAAGTTGAATATTACTCATTTCTTCTACATTGGAATTATCTGTCTGAGAATGATTGAGAGGTGTCTCATTTGAATGAGATTGTCTCATTGTAGTTGGAGAATCAGTGTTCAATCGAGCGCTTGATCCAGGTGTTTGAGGAGAGCCTGACAATGAGTCTAAATTACTCGAAGAACCTGGTGAAGAAACATGTGACCGAGATGAACTGGGAGTATCTTGACTGCTTGATCGACCAGAAAGAGACGGACTCTTTTGAGAATGAGACTGCCTCAATTGAGATTGAGACGGTAGTTCTGGGGCATCTTCTTCCATTGGAGAAAAATTGCGAGTAGATTCATTGAAGGTAATGTTGATAGATTCTTTCACTTTGTTTTTGAGAGAATTATAAACTTTGTATGCCTTGCTTGTAGTAGAATAACCCAAAAAGATTCCTTCAGTTGATCTTGGATCAAACTTACCTCGAGTATTCTGAGTGTCTAAAATAAAGCATTTTGAACCAAAAACTCGAAAATAATTAATGTTAGGAGTTCTTTTATTAAGCAGTTCATAAGGAGTTTTAAGTAAAATAGGACGAATAAGTACTCTATTAAGAACATAACAGGAAGTGTGTACCGCTTCAGCCCAAAACTTTCTCGGGAGCTTACTCTCATGAAGTAATGTTCCAGCTGTTTCCTGTAAGGTCCTGTTTTTGCGTTCAACTACTCCATTCTGCTGAGGAGTCCTTGGAGCTGAGAATTCATGAGTGATTCCTCTAGATTTGCAGTAAGTGATGAAATCTTTCTCAAATTCACCACTATGATCACTACGAATAGTATTGAGCTTGACAGAATACTTAGTTTCCAGATTAGTAATCAAATCCTTAAACTCAACAAAAGCTTCATCTTTAGTACGCAAAAATAATACCCAAGTAAATCGAGAGTAATCGTCTACTATCACAAAAGCATAATTCTTACCACCAAGACTTACATAGCGTTCTGGACCAAAAAGATCTAAATGAAGAAGTTGCAAAGGAACTGTTGTTGACACTTTGTTCTTACTGGTAAAAGATGTCTTCACCTGTTTTCCCAGTTGACAAGCTGAACATGGTTCCACCTTCTTATATTTAAGCTTTGGTAAACCTCGAACTAAGTCATGGGAAGATATCTTGTGAATCAAATCCATGTGAACATGTCCAAGACGTCGATGCCACAAGGTCTGTTGTTCTTGAACAGATGCAAGACAAATATCTGACTGCTGTTCATCAAAATCTAACACAAAAATATTTCCTTTTCGTTTGGCTACTAAGGAAACTTTGTTAGATTTCATACCAATATAACATACATCTTTACCAAAACTTACCTCGTGACCCGCATCAGTAAGTTGACTCACACTAATAAGATTATATTTTAAACCATCAACTAAACGAACATTTGTAATAGCAAACCTGTTGTTACCAATAGTGCCTTTACCAATGATGCGAACAGTATTTGAATCACCTAGTGTAACTAGACCTCCTTCTTTAGCTTCGAGAGAGAGAAACTTGGATTTGTCCCCAGTCATATGACGCGAACATCCACTGTCGATAATCCATTTGTTACTAGGAACATGGACCTTCAAACACACCTGCAGAAATCGTTCTATCTCTTAGGTCCCCATTTGAATTTGGGTCCTGATGTGTTAGTATCACAGATATTATATAAATGTCTTTCTGATTTCTTAATCCAGACTTGAACAACATTGACAGATGTAGGAACAGAATATCTAGAATATGAGTTAGAATTGTGGCCCTTGATACCACATAATCTTGATTCTGATGTAGTGTGACCTGGTTTGCCACAATCTCGACACTTTTCATAAGGCATTTTGTACTTCATTGGTGTTCTTTTGTATCCACTTTGAAATGCACTTTTCTTGGTTGATTCGCAACCTATTCCTTCTTTGTCCAGTGATGATTTCTGCTCCGCAAGTAAAGCATTTAGAGTTCCTTCACCATGGAAACATTTAGCTAGATCTTTTTCTAACTGAGCCACTTTCTGTTTTAGTTCAGGAACTAAGGGATCAGAAACTTTTTCTTCTTTGACACTTTCAGATGTAGTTGTCATTGGTTCCTTCTTAAGAGCTTCAAGACATGCATCTCTCATTTCGATCTCATTTTTGAGATAGATGTTTTCTTCCGTGAGTTTAGCCACCTTTGCGACTAATGATCTATTTTCTGACATTACCGCTTCATCTTTAAGTGAATCGTCGACCTCATTTAGAACTTCACTTAAAGCTTGTTTTAAGTAGGCATTCTTTTCCTTAAGCTTCTTGTTTTGTGCCTGCAATGTTAAGACAATAGGGGATATTTTCGTATGTAAATGATCTTGAACAGTTTGTACCTCATCGTTATCACTTGCACTATCTTCAAATCCAGCAAAGCACAACTGAGCTACTTCATCATCGGAGTCAATTTCCACATCTGATTCATCATCACTCCATGTAAGTAAAGCTTTTTGTTTAGCCTTGAGTTTGTAACAATTCTTCTTGAAATGTCCTTTCTTCCCACATTCAAAACATGCATCCTTGCTCGGATCTGCTCTATTGACCTTAGTTGAAGAAGATTTAAAATCTTTCTTTGGAAACTGAGATTTCATAGGTTGCTTTGATGTATTCCTTTTAGCCAGAAATTTGTGAAACTTCCTAGTTAGGAGAGCTATTTCCTCATCAGAGTCGTCAGGAGATTCATCAGCATCTGCATTAAGTGCCAATGTCTTTTTGCGAGGAGCAGTCTCTTCTTCATCATACCTACGAAGTTGATTCTCGAATTCTTCCAACTCGCTGAATACAGTAAGAGTATCCATAGTAGAGAGACTGACAGAATCCTGGAGTATGGTAACCTTCGGGGCAAATTTCTTTGGCATAGCTCGGAGAATTTTCCTGTTGATCTCAGTTTGAGGAATGACTCTCTCCAAAAGAGCTATTGAGTTCATCAATGTCAAGAATCTTCCTTGAGCATCCTTTATGTTTTCATCTCTTTCCAACCTGAAAGCTTCATAATCACTCATTAGCATACTTAGTTTTACTTCACGTACCTTAGATGTACCTTCATGGCTGACTTTGATTGTATCCCAAATTTGTTTTGCCGTTGTCCATGCTGATACTTTTCGTAACTCAGTAGCCACCATTCCATTGAGCAATGAGTTCATAGCCCTAGCATTATAGTTGAGAGAATTCACTTCCTCAGGAGTGAGTTCCTTGACTGGCTTTGGCTTTCCATCTCTCATTGGAACTACGAGACCATTTTCAACAGCATCCCATTCGAATATATCACGCTGGAGAAATATTTTCATGCGAAATTTCCAGTCATTGTAATCTTCAGCACCATGAAGCATTGGGGGTATATTATTCGAATGCCTATCTGATTGAGCCATGGATCGCTAGCAAAATAAACACTAAACAGAGAATTAAATGCACCTGCTTTGATACCAAATGAAATTTGAATGGCACAATCTATATAATAAAAGTTACTATGAATATAGCAAATGAGACGGTCTCTTTCTAATTGAGACAGGCAATGGGACAGTCTCGATTATAAACAGTTACAGAATGATAAGCAATATAAATCAGTTATAATCACAAAGAATAAACTGCAGAACACCAGAAGTTTTTCACTTGGTTCGGCCCTTAACTCTTAGTCTATGGCCTACATCCAAGTCCCCATGCCAACTAGCATAGAGAATGTATTATATCAACTTTAATAAAGAACTTACAGTCTTTCCTTGATTACAACAGGATAGTCCCTTGAAAGAAATCCTTTCCTTTAGCACACTTGCTACCTAGCACACTTGCTACCTTGACTAACCTTTGAAACCAATACTATGCCACAACCCGGCAACAAGTTGATATCAATACAATCCACACAACGAAACAATTACAACTCAAACTAATTCTTGTTTGACTGAAAGATATTAAAAGATTATAAAACAAGAATGTATTTTTCAGAAAGTAAGATGAGAACAATTCGGCTTTGAAAATCAGTTGTGTTGTCTCTCTGAAAAAGAATGAGTTTGGATATATATAGAAACAATATAACGGATAGAATCTTTCAAACAATAAACAGGATAAGATTGGTTAAAATGATTTGTTTGAAAGTATTTGAATAAGTCTTTAGAAAACAATCCGTTAGTTTTGTTTATAAAGATAAACCTTTGAAAAGATAAGTCTTTGAAAAGTTCAAACTAGGTTTATCTCAAGAAGTTTGTTTAGGAAGGATAAGTATAGAATCAGTCAAACCAGAATTTACAACTTATCTTATCCTATTCTAAACTCCATTGCATAATCCAATGTCCAATGTTGTTGAATGCCCTTGATCATCATAAACCAAGAATTAACACACTACACCAAAAATTGGCTTTTCCTACCAAGCATTTCCTACCGAAGCATTTCCTACCGAGTATTTTCTACCAATTTTCAAGTCAAAGGGTCATTTCCTACCATCCCCGCATACGGTAGGAAATGACCCATGGGACCCACCCATTTCCTACCGTCGACGGTAGGAAATGGGTCATGTGGACCCACAATGCCACGTGAAGCGAGAAATGACATCGTTTTGCTTCACATATTTCCTACCGTCGAGAATTGGTAGGAAATGTTGTGCTCATTTCCTACCAAGGTTGGTAGGAAATAGGTGTTGTAGGTCTCATAAGCCACGTCAGTTGTTGTCTTTTTTGACCCATTTCCTACCGCATTCGAAGCAGTAGGAAATGGGTCGTCTATTCAGCACACCAAAGACAGCGTGTCGTCCTCTGATTGGTTGACATGCCATGTGGCTATTTCCAACCATTTATCGGTAGGAAAAGAGCTGTAATGGAAAATTGAATCTTATCTACTCCTTGCACTTTTTTTTTTGCTTGGTTGACAAAAGAAGTTCAAAAAGAAGAAGAGAAAGAGGAGAAAGGAGAAGAAGGAGAAAATTTTCAATTTTAGAATAAAATTTAAAATTTAGGGGTTAGCTAGGGTTAGACATAAATTTTTCAAAAAAAAAAGAAATTGATGATCCAACCGTACGGATATCACTATCACTAAAATTACATCATGTATGCAAAGAATAAATTTTTTTAAACTCCATTTGCAATGATTTTACAAAGATAAATGGTTTTCAAATAAATAATTAATTATTATAAAATAAATTCTAAATTTTTTAATTTATTTTTTTAGACATATTGTATGTTATAGCATGAAGTTACATAAACAAAATGACATTTACAATTTATTAAAAAAAACAAAAGAAATTCACACTCTTCAATAATTGAACTTCCACGATTAAGTGTTGTACTTTAGAGTTAAGATTTAGGGATAAGTCTAGGGTTGGACCTTATTTTTAAAAAAAAAAATATTTGAACGATCCAATTGTACGGATCTCAAAATCACTACACATTAGTCGCGTGTACCAAATATTGTGATTTTTAAAATTGATTTGATATGATTTTATAAGGAATCACTACAAAATAGGCACATTTTACTAATAGTTTGTATTGGTTAATTTTTTAAAAAAATAATTTTTAACGATCCAACCGTACAAATCTCAGTATCACTATGAATTAATCATGTATGCCAAAAATTATAATTTTTGAAGGTCATTTGTAATGATTTTTTAATGAAAAAGTATAAAATAATGTGGAGTGGTCATATAATTTTTAATGACCACACTACACAAGAAATACATTGGTAGAGTGGTTGGGATGTTGTGCATTCACGATGAGCATGTGGGTTCGATTCCCACGGTAGCCCATTTTTTTGTTTTGCAAAATGGCGCCCAAATTTCACGAAAATTTCAAAAATGGCGCCTAAACTCATTTTCTACCGCACGACGGTAGGATATATTAACACTATTTCCTACCGTTATGAGCAATTCCTACCGCCTTCCATTTATTAATTAATTTTAGAATACAATTTAAAATTTAGGGGTTATCTAGGGTTAGACATATATTTTTCAAAAAAAAAAATTCGATGATCCAACCGTGCAGATATCAGTATCACTAAAATTACATCATGTATGCAAAGAATAAATTTTTTTTTACTCCATTTGCAATGATTTTATAATGATAAAAGGTTTTCTACTAAATAATTAATTGTTACAAAATAAATTCTAAGTTTTTTAATTTATTTTGTTAAACATATTGTATGTTATTGTATGGAGTTACAAAAACAAAATGACATTTTACAATTATTTTTTTAAAAAAAAATATTCACATTCTTCAATAACTGAACTTCCAAGGTTAAGGGTTGTAGTTTAGGGTTAAGATTTAGGGGTAACTCTAGGGTTGGACCTCATTTTTTTAAAAAAAATATTTGGAACGATCCAACCGTACAGATCTCAAAATCACTACAAATTACTCGCGTGTACCAAAAATTGTGATTTTTCAAATTGATTTGATGTGATTTTATAGGGAATCACTGCAAATTAGTCACATTTTACTAATAGTTTGTATTGGTTCATTTTTTTAAAAATAATTTTTAATGATCCAACCGTACAAATCTCAGTATCACTATGAATAAATCATGTATGCCAAAAATTATAATTTTTAAAGGTTATTTGTAACGAATTTTTAATGAAAAAGTATAATATAATGTGGTATTGTCATAAAATTTGGAATGACCATACAACACAAGAAACACCTTGGCATAGTGGTTGGGATGTTGTGTGAATTCACTGTCCACCCGGGTTCGATTCCTTGTGAAATTAACGTTTTTTCAGCAAACAAGTACCAAAACCTACCGTATGTTGGTAGGAAATGGGTATAATTTCACAAAAATTTCAAAAGAAGGCGCCCAAACATGACAAATTAAAAATTCCTCCCAAATCCAAAAATTCAAAAAATTCGCCCAAACTCAAAATCTACCGCATGTCGGTAGGAAATGGTCCATAATTTCACAAAAAATTCAAAAGTGCGCCCAAACTAAAAATTCAAATTTTTTCCCCAAAATTATAAACTACTTTTCCACTTTCACTTTCATTTTATCTCTATCTATTCATCTACTTCACTAATATAATTCTCTTCATCTCCTTCACTTTAATCATCTCAATTTCCTCCTTCATCTCATATAAATCTCTTCATCTATTTCATTTCACATAAATCTCTTCATCTCATTCACTTTAATCATCTCAATTTCCTCCTTCATTTCAATCATTTAGGTATAATTTTTTTTATCTTTTATATATATATGTACTTCATTTACATATAATATGTGTGCACTTGTGTTTTGTTTTCTAATTAGTTCTTTGTTACATATCCTTACACTAAGTTGAAATTTTGTGTATTTATTGTTCTTTGTTTGTTAATTGGTTCCACTTATTATGTAAATTGTTAGGATTTGAAGGCAAAAGAAATGGAGAAAACGAGATTGAAAGCAAGTTTGAGGGTGATGGCATTTTAAAGGATGAAGGAGAAATAGATTGGTTAAGTTTTAATTTTTTCTTTTTTGTTGTAATGGTTATAATTATAGTATATTAGAACAAATATGTATTATAGTTGTGTTGAACACATATGTATTTGTTGTAAAGGGATTATATATTATGGTATGATAAGGGGGAACTTAATGTAATGATCTTTTGATGTAATGGATGATGGTTTTTTTATTGAGTGTTTTTGCTATAAAATATAATTGTGTGTTCTTTGTATTAGATTTGTTTTGCAAGTATGATTTGTATCATTAGGAGGGGAAACAATAAATTGAAAAAAAACAAAAAAAAAACCTAGTAATTCCTACCGTCTTCAACTCATTACCTACTGTCCTTACCATTCGAAATCCAATATTTCCTACCAATTTTGGGGCATTTCCTACCGTTTGGTAAGTACGGTAGGAAATGGTTGGTAGGAAATGCTAACAAGGACAGTAGGAAATGGTCGGTAGGAAATGGCATTCTACATGCATTCTGAAATAATTCCTACCAATGTGCTCAGGGATGCTCGGTAGGAAATGGGTGGGCAGAATTTTTACAAATTCCACGTGGCATGCCACGTGGCAGCTGACTTGGATGGGTCCCACCCACGTGGCATCTGACATTTCAACTGACGTAGATGGGTCCCACGCCACGTCAGCATCCATGTTGGCACATGGGTCCCTGCCATGTGGCAGTCCAAGTCACCATGTGGGGTCCCCATTGACCAAGTCAGTAGCATTTCCCACCAATGACATTTCCGACTTAAGCAATTCCTACCAACGCGGGTTGGTAGGAAATGACCCATTTCCTACCGATTTCGGGCCTTTTCCTACCGGCATTTCCCACCAATGACATTTCCGACTTAAGCAATTCCTACCAACGCGGGTTGGTAGGAAATGACCCATTTCCTACCGATTTCGGGCCTTTTCCTACCGATTCGACGGTAGGAAAAGCCCATTTTTGGTGTAGTGCTACCTTGCGGCTGCACGGGGTTACAGTGATTTAGTCAAATTAATGTGTAAAGTTTGCACAGCTCCAACTTTAGATGGTCCTGAAGGCAAAACTGCTCTGCGTGCTGCGATTATGAAGTTCCATTAAGGTATGCAATCATCAGTATATATTTATGAAGCTGATTTATAGTCTCAATTGGACATAAAGTTAACAAAATGAATAAAAACTGATAATAATATTCTGATGCCCCTTCAACTCGACTAAGGGGGATATATAGTTAGAGACATTCGAGAAGTCCAAATCCTAAACAATTATTCAATACCTAATAGATAAGTTCAACTACTATTTTGGTAACTAACAAATAACCTATCATTATCGCTAACGCTAAAATAATGACAACTATTAGACATAATTCATTTCTTCCTTTTCTTCCCAGTACTAAACTCTTGCATCCATACCACCGGTTCCTTTGTGGTCCGTTTAGATTTCCTGAGCTCTCCTGTAAATCTAGCATTGTCAAGTTGAGCACTTGCTTCAGCTACTTCCTTGTTAGACAAATATGACTCTTGTGAGACTTCTTCTGCAACAGTTCCATCTTCTACTGCAACAATACCCTCCCCTTCAGCAACGACCTTGTCCTCAAGGTGAATATCTGTAAAAAGAGTAGAGAGTTCATTGTCTGACACCCAAGTTGCCTCTTCAATGGGGAGGCCTTCCCACTGCACTAAAGATTGTGGCACCCACTGTACGTGTGATCGTCAAATATGTTGTAGAGCTTAAATCACAAAAGTAGACAAACTTACAGCCACTGCTGCATCATCGGGGTTAGAAAAGGCCACAAATCCAGAGCCTTTGCTTATCCCTTGAGGGTCAAGATTTACCTGAAAGATTATAAGAGCAGATTAGAAAAACTATAAGTTAAAAACAGAGTCAACACATGACAATTGTAACATGCAAGGACATACCTTGCAAGATGTTATGGTTCCAAACTTTGAAAATAAATCCTTCAGGGTCTCTTCATTTATGGTGTCATCAAGATTCTTTAGATACAAATTTGCCCCTTTAAGCTTTTCGAATCGGCTAATTCTTTCCTGTTCAAATTTGGCTCTCAGTTCAGCCTCCCTTTCACTCTTCCTTTGAGCCTTCCCTACAAACAGAACTTTCTCAATACATGAGACTCCGTTCATATTCTCGACCGCAGCAGCAGCATTATCGAAATTCTGGAAATTTACAAATCCAAAACATCTGGACTTCCCATCAGCATCTTTCATTACTACTGCACTGGTGATAAGACCAAACTTCTCAAACATGTTCCTGAACTCCTCATCAGAAACTGTATCTGGGAGATTCTTAACATACACATTAGTGAACTTCTGCGAGTCACTAGCTCGAGACCTATCCTGTTTACGAATAAAAAGACCAACATACACTTGTTTATCATTCATCAGCATGCCATTTAACTGTTTGATTGCATATTGAGCAGCTTCCTCCTGGTCAAACTGTACAAAGCCAAACCCTCGTGATTTGCCACTACTATCAAGCGCTACCTTGCAGGAAAGCACTGTCCCAAAGGATGCATCCTTCAGGCTATTACATTTTACTATACTACAAAGGAAACACCTGGGAGAATACAAACAGGACCAGCAACTGCATATATAACACTGATTACCCGGCTACCAGAATGAACATTTGAATTGATCATTAAGTCTGCATATCATCGAATATACTAGTAGTTACCATGAAACTAAACACTCAAATATACCAAATTAGAAATCATCAGACTAGAAAATTTACTAAAATGGCAACAAATAATTTCGTTAAAGACACTAAAAAGAAATAATCTCATTAAATCAAACATAATATACGGGTCCTAAAATAAAAAAAGATCGACGATTAATCAACAATTTTTACCTTATATTAACATTGTTGGGGAGAAATGAGCAGATACATTCTTTGCAACCCAATCTTAGGAGCAGACACACTATTGTCCAGAGAATAAAGCATTTCATTAATAAATCTACTATGATTATGTTACACCAAATACAATAAAATTTAAAATGTGTAGTTAAATATAAAATGATGAAGTACCGAATCATAACCAATACCTAGATAGATGTTTGTAACAGAATCGAATTCAGGAAAACATTAAAAAACTAAAAGATGAGAGATATGGAAGGGAGAAAGAGAGGGGGAGAGTGAAATGGAGGAAGAGAGAGAGAGAGAGAGAGAGAGAGAGAGAGAGAGAGAGAGAGAGAGAGAGAGAGAGAGAGAGAGAGAGAGAGAGATTACCAACAACGAATGTCGGGCTCGGGAGATAAGTAATCGAGAACCCAATTAGGTGTGAATTGTGATGGTTTCTCAGGGCCAATGTTACAGTCGAGAGAGATGTTACAAACTTACAATTGATAGGGTTTGATTTGGGGAAGAGTAGTCTCTAAAGTGACCCGACTAGTACTACCGAGTCTAATATTAAATTATTTTAGTTTAATTTATTAAAATAATGTTTTATACATCGGATCAGAGAAAACCGCCATATAAATGACCACCTTATATGTCGGGTATTAAAAAACCGACGTATATGTTAACAACCTTATACCATGGATGAAAAAAACCCGACTTAAAATAAGCTTTTATACATCGGCAAACTCAGAACCGACGTATATGTCAACAATATACGTCGGTTGTTTACTCAACCGACATAAAATGTATGTTTAAGAGGTTAATATACGTCGCATTTTAAAAAACCCGACGTATAAAGTGTTATATACGTCGGACTATGTTATGTGCGACGTAAAATGTGCGACCTAAAAGATCAATTTTATACTAGTGCCAGGATTGCTGAATCATTTTTTTCCTGATGGAGAGAATAGCCACAGGCCTGAACATTGGTTAGCGATTGTAGCTATGCTAAGGAAGTGAAACCGGAGAACCTAGAGAACCATGAAATTCTTTAAGGAGTGAGATATGAAAACTGGATGGATTTTCGATTCCTCGGGAAGCTGAAGTTTATATGCAACCTGGCCAATCTATCTATATATACTCTTTATTAAATAAAGTAGAAACCCACTCTTAGGCCATGTATAAATGTATATGACGTATAAATGTATATAATTATTAGTTTAAACTAGCTTATATTTTATTTAAAATTATATTTTTATTACCCATGCGATTGCTTTTTTAATATTTATAATTATATTTATTTATGAATATTTTAATATTTAAAAGTTATTAGTTTACATGATTAAATTATTGTTAAAAAAGATTTAGCAAATAAAATTGTAGTTAAAAATTTGATATTTATTATATTTTACACGCTCAATTTAATATTTGTTTATATTGAGTTATAAAAGTTAGATTTGACCAATTTTATAGTCCACATTAAATTCATAAAATAATCTTTAATTTAGTTGTGGTTTAATAGTTCTTTTTCAATTAAAAACTATTCTAAAACTAAAAAGTGAATAAAGTGACGAAATTTAATGTTGAGAATTCTATTCGATTTAGGAAATCTACTTATATGTAGTTTAGATGATTAGAATACCCTTTATTAAATCTAATGGTTTTCACCTATCTATTTAAGATTAAACGATTTTTTTTATTTTGTTATTAAATGAGTTTCCTTATATAATTATAACTATTTTTATGTTTCGACTTTTTAGAAAATCCAATCCTAATATAATATCTTTTAACTTGTATCATTTTTAGATAATAACTTCTTTTTATATGATATAATCTTGATCATCTATTTTTAAAAATATTGGATCTAGCGGTTGAGAATGTTTTGACGGTATTTAGGACCAAACTACCAAGATAATATCATTAATTTTTCTTAATATTTATAAAAAAAATTAATTTTAAATTTTTTTAAATATTTATTGCTAAAATATAATATACTCTTTTTTGTAATATGTTAATGATGCGGGAACTTTGAACTTTTGAGAAAATAAATTATCAATTAAAATATAATTTTTTTTGTAATAGTTCTTCTTTTAAAGTAGTACACCGTGAAGATCAAAATTCTATATAAAATTCATTTTTTTTATAGTATATCCCGTAAATATATATGTTATTATATTAAAGACTAAGGCTCTGTTTGAGATTGCTGTTAAAAATTATTGTGCTGTTGAAAAAAGTGGTGTTAAAATAAGTGCTGTTGTGAAAATCAGATAACTGTTTGGTAATATTTTTGATATGTGCATGTTTTGGTGTATAATATAAAAAATTAATGTTTTTGATGAGTTTTGATGTTGAAACCAGTAGCCGCAACAGCTGAAAAACAGCTTTTTTCAAAAGCATGGGGGAACTGCATTCTCTAAAGCAGCTTTTCAGCCAAAAGCGCTTTTCAGAACAGCTTTTAAATTTTACCAAACATTTTTTTAGGTGCTTTTCAGAAAAAAGTTGTTGTTGCTGTCTACAACAGCAATGCCAACGGAGCCTAAATAATCTCAATCTGTTGGATCTTTCAAATTAAATTGTTGAGAAACGTTAGATATAACAGTAAAATTATCATGCAAAATGATCTAAGGTTTGAATCTACCAACAACATATTAAAAGAATTTTTTTATTTTTTTTCTTGCAGACATAGGTTATTTGATAATATTTTTTGTAAAGTACGATTTTTCAGAAAAGTTGTATACTAATTGATTAACAAACTTTTAAAGTTTCGAATTTAATAATCTACAATGTATATAGGTTAAAAAAGTTTGGCCTCTTGAGTCTAAAATTTCAAAATACGATTTTTTTTAATATGAATATAGTCCTTCTAACAATGAAATTGGGTCTCTATGAGTTCTTATAAAACAAAATCACCATTTGCGTATAATTTATTATTTAATAATAAATAATATTTGATTAGTTATGATCTAAAACTTAATAAAATAGGATAAAAAATATGTACAATTTTATAAAATTTTATCCTCGTATTATTATATTCTTTGTTGATTTAAATTTTTCTTAGATTGATTTTAATTTTTGAACATGGATTTCTAAATTTAAAATAGTTAGAAAAAGTAATTAAATTGGCGTTAAAATAATGATGACATAATAATTATTATTATAATTTGGGTTTTATCTTGTGTTTTAAAAATCAGATTTTGACGATTTTACACCCTACATGAAATAACTAAATTATTTTTAATTAAAATATGGTTTAACAATTTTTATCTAACTGGAATTGTCCATGGAAGAGAAAAGAAAGTCACGAATTTTTTTCATGGAGAATTCTATTCAATATAGAAAACTTATTTATATTTGGTATATTTGGTTTAAATTATCAAAATACACTTTTTAGAATTTAAATATAATCCTATTATTAATAAAATACACTTTTTTAATATTTGATCTAACGATTTTCATTTATCTAGTTAAGATCTAATGGTCCTTATTAATTTGGTTGTCCAAGAACCGTACGACCTATTATGCTTATTATATATAAGAATTTAATATAATAAAGATATCAAGTATATACTGATACAAGTATCTTACTAACTGGTTTTACTTTTAATGTTTCGGTTTTATTTACGGTGTATATAAAATTTTAAAATACATTATTACTTAAAAATTATTAAATAAAATAAAAATTATGTTATGATTATATAAAATTTTATTCTCATATTATAATATTCTTTATCGATTTGAATTTGTTCTTAATTAATTTTAATACTTTATTAATAGAAACATAAAATTTCTATATTTAAAAAAATTAGTAAAAAAATAAATAAATTGGTGCTAAAATATAAAAAAAAAATTTATTAAAATTTAGATACTCACTTTACTATTTGGGTTCTATCCTGAGTTTTAGAAATTGAATTTTGACGATTTTACGATCCATGCGAAACTAACGAAATTATCTTTAATTTAATGATGATTTAATAATTATTATCTAACTTGACCAGTTGACCTACCGATAAACCGAAAAGAAAAGATGGTTAAGAATTTTTACATAAAGAATTCAATTCAATTCAATATAGAAAACCAATTTATAATTGATTTAAATTATCAAAGCATACTTCTTAGTATTTAAATATAATCCTACCTTTAATCAAATACACATTTTAATATAAGTATTATATTCAAAATTATCGTTTATTAATATGAAACCCTCAATATTTTAATAATATTTTGATATTATCCTTTTATGTTAGTTATATGTAAAATAATATAATTATAATTTGGATTAATCAAATTGTTATGTTACTTCAAGTATTTAAATTTATTCAGGAGTTCTCCTAAGTCTCGTAGGGTCCACGTATATCATTTTTAGTATGATATACATAAGCATTATACTGATAATTTTTAATATTGTAATCAATATGAATTGTTATCAAATTGTTATCTTGATATTTGGCTTAACAATTATTATCTAACTGGAACTATACATAAATTTAAGAGAAAAGATATTTAAGAATTTTTACATAGAAAAAATTTAAATTATCAAAATACACTTTTTAGTATTTAAATATAATTCTATTATTAATCAGATACACTTTTTAATATTAGATCTAACAATTCTCATCGATCTATTTAATATCTAACTATAATTATTAATTTGGTCGTATAGTCGATTTCTTAAATTGAAATAAACATAGAATTTATAAATTTAAAAATATTAGGAAAAAAATTAAATTGATGCTACAGATTTTAACGATTTTACAGCCCACGCGAAGCTAACAAAATTTAATGATGGTTTAATAATTATTATCTAACTGGAACTATCTATAAACTAAAGAGAAAAGATAATTACGAATTTTTACATAAAGATTTCTATTCAATATAGAAAACCCATTTATAATTGGTTTAAATTATCAAAATACACCTTTTAGTATTTAAATACTATCCTATTATTAATCAAATACAATTTTTAATATTATATCTAACGGTACTCATCTATTTGAATATTTATAGTTTTATAATCCAACGGATCCTATAGTTTTGGTAGTACAGTGAGCGACCAAAGTTTTGAATAAGATCTCCCTTACGCTTATTATATATAAGGAGTTAATGTATATAAATGTACACATATAATTATTAGTTTAATTACTTAATTTCAAATTAATATGATAATTATTATGAAATTAAAAACAATAATTATATTAAAAGTAGGAATCCTCTATATGGTGTGCCACCGCTGTATACATACATAAATTATTAATTTAATATAGTTGGTCGTGTTCTCATGGCATACCAAATTATCACAAGTATAACATGACCTACAAGATATTTAATTTGATGATGCTCATGCAACATATCTAGTTTGATCATGATCTTTATTATATAAAGAATGTTATACACATATTTAAATTGAAAAACGTAAAAGGTCTCAAACTAAATCATGGTCGATATAGAACTTAACTCTTCAAAAAGATACATGACATTTTAAAGTTATGAAATTACATAAAATTATCTTAAATATTAAATATCACCAAATTTTAAAATAAATTTAAAAATCGTGATCGAATAATTTTTAAACTTTTAAATTTTAAAATTACTATCATTAAACCCGTGCATTCACGGGATGCTTTTTAAATTATTTGAATAAATATATTTTTTTAGTATTTTTTTTGTTTAATATCTTTAGTTTTTTAAATATCGCCCTAATTGATTTTATATATTTAGATCATCAAATTTCTAATATAATTAGTTTAATTCTAAATTAATATTATTAAATTATTATTATTAAATCAATAATCTTTAAGTAGAAATACATATGATTATTAGGTTAATTAGCTTAATAAAAAGAATAATTATATATATATATATATATATATCAGTAACAACCTGGTATGGTATGTCATGTATACCGCAGTATACATCTAATTATTAGTTTAATTATTTTAATATAATTAATTTAATTTTAAATTAATATATATAATTATTAGTATCAAATTAAAAATTAAAAATTTATTAATAATATAAACTCCTCTTAATGATATGATATACCATGTATATCGCCATATACATATAATTATTAGCTTAATATAGTTCACTTAATTTGAAATTAATACAATTATTATAATTAAATTAAAATTTTATTATTATTAATAGTTAAGTTGTAGACAAGGAGTCCACCAACTAATAGGAGTCTTCCAACTAAAAAACATATATGACGGTACACATATAATTATTAATTTAATTAACTTAATTTCGAATTAATATAATAATTATTGTTAAATTAAAAAATAATAATCATATTAAAAGTAGAAATCCACTCTCAGTGTGCCGTATATTTCGTTTAATTTCAAACTAATAGAGTTAGTTTAATTATAAATTAATGTAATGATTAATTATTATAAAATCAATAATCTTTAAGTACAAACCGCAGCTTACAGCAAGTCCAATGCAGTGCTAAAATTGGTTCCATCTCTCTGATTTGAAACCAAATGTCAAAAAATACAACTCCTGGATTCTATAATTAAATGCAAAATATGCATAAATGCATATTTGGTTCTAAATTTGAAACCAAGATGTATTTATGCATCCATTCCACATCATCATTTAACCAAATTGCATATTGGTAGAGAGGGACAAAAAATTAGCTAAATTTGTAATTATTTAGATGCAATATGCAACTAGCATTGGAGTTGAAGTTATATTTTAACACCAAAAAATATTTTTTTGTGTCAAATTATAGAAATAACTATAGCTATTTTGCATCTGGACTTGCTGTCTTGTATGTCATATATAATTATTAGGTTAATTAGCTTAATATAATTAGTTTAATTACAAATTAATATATAATTATTCGTATTAAATTAAAAATAAAAAAATTATTAATAACACAAACCCATCTTAATGATATGATATACCATGTATATCGCGATATACATATAATTATTAGCCTAATTAGCTTAATATAATTCACTTAATTTCAAATTCATATAATTATTATAATTAAATTAAAATTTTATTATCAATAATAGTTTAGTTGTATACAAGGAGTCTACCAACTACTTTCCAACTAAATAACGTATATGACGACATACATATAATTATTAGTTTAATTAACTTAATTTTAAATTAATATAATAATTATTCTTAAATTAAAAATATTAATCATATTAAAAGTAAAAATCCCCTCTTAATTGTATGGTGTGTCGTGTATACCGCGATATACATACATATAATTATTAGCGTAATATAATTCGCTTAATTTCAAACTAATATAAATAGTTTAATTCTAAATAATGTAATAATTAATAATTATTAAATCAATCATCTTTAAGTAGAAACGGCCGCTTAGTGGCATGGTATGTCATGTATATATTAAACACTTAAATTTTAGTATTGGGTCTCATTATGCATATCTATAAATAAAAATAGGTAAGTAACAGTAATTAAATAAAACTAATTAAGGATAATTAAGTAAAACAATTAAAAATGTATATATGTAAATAAAAATAGTTAAGTGAGGGTAATTAAGTAAAATAATTAAATAAGGCAAGTACCCTACCTAAAAACAAGTACCAAAATTTTTAATGTTTCGTTTTTAAAAATACTAACTTATAACCCGTGCAATGTAGAGATTCTTTTTAAATATTTATAATTATTTTTATTCACTAAGTTCAGAAAATACTTTTTTATTTTAGTAATAATTAAATAATTATTATTCAACTTTAACTACTACGAAACTGAAGAGAAAATGTATGAATTTTTACATTGAGAATTCAATTTAACTTAGAAAAACAACTCTTCTTTGGTTTATATTATTATTACACTTTCTAGTATTTAAAATAATTTTATAAATAATCAGATATAATTTTTAATATTAAATCTACCTGTTAAACAATCGTTATACAACATGTGCTCTAAAAACAGGTACTAACAAATGCTTATTAAGAAATTAAATAAAACTTTGTTAAACATTCAAACTACAACTGCTCTAATGAAATATCAACATCATGCTTATTCAAGCATAATATGCAATTATGCAGTAGAGATGCAGTAAACATATCATTCCGTAATTTAAAAAGTCTAACTTATGTTAAATAATTTGAGTTTTAATATAAAATCTAAATATGTTGTAAATTAATTTTGAACCATTAATTTCTTATATATAGTACTTTTAAATTATTTTTCTTACACGTTTGTGTAATAGATTTTTTTTAAACAATTGTAGAAAACCCAATTATATTTTAATATAGAATTCTATTTAATATAGAAAATCCAATTATATTTGGTTTAATTTATTAAAATACACTTTCTAGTATTTAAACATAATTATATCATTAATCAAAAAAAATTAATATTTAAATTTAACGGTTCGTATTAATTTGGTCGTAACGGGACTACCAAAGTTTTGGATAAAATCACTGATATATAATAGATAATATAGATATACATATAGAACATAACATTTAAAAGGCCATATTTATTTTTTTCATTCCATTTGATCCAAAAGATTAAATAGTCTAGAAAAAAGAATTCAATTATATTATACTTGAATAAAAAGTACAAGAAAGCTCTATATATAAATCTATAACCTTTATTAATTAGCGAAACCCCTTTTTTATTAGTACCGTACCAAATTTGGTTCGCACTTTTGTTTGGTTTCACATCTAAAATCTCATCTCACGTAGAAATCATATTTTACGTGGAATTCTATGTTGTCTTTTAAGAAAAATAAAATTCTATCTTACATTGAAATCCTATGTCACATAGAATTCTATGTTGTTAAAAGAATATTAATCTAAAATATATTATAATATTATTATTGTACTATTATTTTATTTTTATACTCATCACATCAGATCACCCACAAGACCCAATTATAATCACTTAGTTGTTGAATCAAGATACTAATCTCAATCTACTTTATACAACTCAATAATATCAATCTAAAATATATTTTACAATTATTATTGTACCAAATATATTATATTATTATTATACTCATCAACGTCACAATCAGATAACTACGAGACCCGATTATAATTACTTAGTTGTTGAATCAACATACAAATCTCAATCTATTTTATACCATTTTATTAGTTATCTTAATCTACTTTGTACGAAGCATCTACCCACCCTCAAAACTCTAAGAATCATTCTCCTCCTAACTCTCCGGAGTATATTTTGAGTATAATAGTTAGTGTCATGTTTAATCAAGCTAAATTATATGCAATTTTTATAAAATAGCGTTAAAAAGGGGTTTCGATTATTAAAAAAAGTTATATATTTATATTATATAAATAATATAAATTTTTAAATAATTTTAACTAGGTCGTGCTTAGCACCCATTATGGTCTAGTTCAATACAATGACAAAACGATACGATAGTAAATAACCTCGTATATATTGTATGCGATAACAATTGTAGGTCAGGATGCGCCCAGGACAGAATGCCTTACCGTTCTTATTCACCTTACAATTGTAATTACCTAATGATTTCATTCATGCACCTAATGCATTTTTAATATTGCGTGT
Organism: Heracleum sosnowskyi; assembly: GCA_030848705.1. NCBI lineage: Eukaryota > Viridiplantae > Streptophyta > Magnoliopsida > Apiales > Apiaceae > Heracleum > Heracleum sosnowskyi. The sequence continues at coordinate 9,432,704 of CM061245.1, forward strand.
GTCCACCCAACATCTATTTTTTGTTCTGATATGTTGGCAATGTCACTAAACGCTTCTTTAGACAAGATTATGTCATTTTCTCCTGGGCATTGTTCCGGAGTACACTCCGCCACAAGTTTGACGTCAACAAATTTGGCATGCTTGCAATATGGTTTATTACCATTTACTCCGCACATAACTCTCATTCCATCCCCGCAGTAATATCCGCGGTTACTAATGATTTGTGAGTTCACAGCCACCGTAAACTTTCCCGGATTCTTGATATCGGGACATTTTTTAGATGCTACACACAAAAATCCAATCAATTAAATTTTGAAAAGCAAAGGCTGACCTAATTTGTAGTTTTGTATGTGCTATGAAATTAACTACAGGAAAATATTGCTCACGCATGAAAGTGTCAGCATGACCTGCCTTCCCGGCAGTAGCGCAACAGATGGAGACGAGACTGCAAAGAAGAGCTGCAACAATAACTACCTTGATCCCCATATCAAATTATTTATATTTTTGACTCTCGATAATATGCCAATCGACAAGTTAAGTAATTGATGTTCCTTTAATTTGTTTCTTGTTCTGATGAGCCGATTCATTTATATGTGTCATTTATATGCTTAACTGGAAACTGAAAATTGAGCTTTTGGTGGATAACCATTGACAATGTTCTCATTTGTTGGTGCCCCGTTAATTACTTTTTCTAGTGGAATTAAAATAGAATTACAGTTTAAGCACCTATCCATCAATTCATTGTATTTATTATTAAGATTTATTACTGTAGTAACTTATAATTGACATTAAAACTCTCACGGTATATAGGAATGACAAAAAAATCTGATCCGATGGATACCCGATCCATTCCGATCCGATTGGATTTTATCGAACCCGATATTTTGGATTTGGATATGGATTTGGATCCAATTTTTAAACCCGAATGAGTTTGGATTTGGATTTGGATATTAGGTATTCCGATCCAAAACCCTATCCAAATCTGATCCAAACCCGAAACCGAAAAAAAAATCCAATTATATATATATATATATATATATATATATATAGAGGATGATTCAATGAGGAACTCATTTTATTGAGTAACTGAGGAACTCAAGTACATGGTGACACGTGTACATAACGTCGGTCAGCAAAGTAATCATCAACTTGTGTTTTAACTGCCTATACACTTACCTTACCCTACACAGGAGATGTGTTTTTCTTTTTCCCATTTATAAATAATCACACATTATAAATATAAGATAATATTAATAAAATTATATTATTTTTAAAAAAACATTGTTATTTTACAGAACATAAAACTAACAAAAGTGTTAATTTTGTGGAACACAAAAAATTTGCAGAACATATAAATAATATAGTTTTTATTATTTACAGAACCCATATATTTTTTATTTTCTTTTTATTTTACAATACATATTATTTCCTGAAAAGATTCTTGATTAATACAGAACTCACTTTTTTATTACAGAAAACGCTTGCTTAATTATGTTTTGTACCTTCTAACTTGTCATTTTTAATCTTTTATACGTGTCTTATATTTTTATATAAGTTTAGTACACAAGTATACAAATAAAAATCACAAATCACATATGCAATTCTACGAATCATAAAAATTAAATAATAGAACACATTATAAATATAAGATAATATTAATTAAATCGTATTATATTTTTAAAAAAGCATTATTATTTTACATAACATAAAACTAACAAAATTGTAACTTTTGTGGAACACAAAAAATTTACAGAAGATATAAATAATATAGTTTTTATTTTTTATATAACCCATATATTTTTTATTTTCTTTTTACTTTACAATACATATTATTTCCTGAAATAAGAATAAGAAAAAATATACTAAACTTATTAAAAATAGTATATAAAAAGAATAAGAAATATTAAAAATATGAACGTAAAATTAGGGAATAATACTCCAAAATGGACCATATTAATCATAAAGTACATAACAAAAATACAGAACATGAGAATAGTGTTTTTTTTTGCCGTGTTATGTATTATTTTTGTTGTGTTCTATATCATTTTATAAATTAGAATCTATTTTTTTAATCATATTTTGACGTTCTGTATATTTATTATGTCTTTTTTAGTAAAACAAGTACAAATTCTGTAATTTATTTCTTTTTTTTTGTTATGTCCTGTAAATCTTTTTCATGTTATTTGTATATTGCATGTTTGTAGAACGTTGATTATGTATAATTTTATTACATTCTGTAGTTTGTTGTGTACATGTGCTATGTTCTGTAATTCTGTATATGTTGTCTTCCTAACATATAATCTATTATAATGAATGTTAATGTGTTTCAACTGCTCCTCTCAAGTGTGTAACTGCTCCAGATTATATAGACTGAAAATGAAGACTAAACGAAACGTGTGTTTTACATCTGTACCAATTATGTTAAAGTTACTTAGTTACTACAATACAGTGGTTACCCACAGAACTCTCCCCTATATATATATATATATAAAAGGTCTCAGTGAGGAACGCTTTAAATTGAGTAACTTAGGAACTTTTGTTTTCGGTCGTTGGATCAATCTTATTCAACATGTTAGTGAACGTGGGTTAACACCTCAGTACACGTGTTTAGCTACTTTTTCAATCAATATTTTTATTAAATCTATTATATATATTAATTTTGTAAATATTAACATACAAAATTTTTACTATTTTAATTATTTTTATAATAATGTTCAAAAGACACATCAATTACTATATAATTATAATTTGATTTTTTTACCGAACACATAATTACCTGTAAATATTAATATTTTTACAGAATACATTAAAAAAATATTGTATTTTTACAGTACATAAAATTAATTTATAAAACAAAAATTCAGAATATAAAAAATTAGAAACACAAAATACTACAAATTTACAGCACACAAAATACAGAATATAAAAAATATACATAGCACATGAATTATATACTTTTTATACACAATATAATCTAGTTATTGTACAGAATATTTTATTGTTTTACACAATTATTTTATGATGAAATACTGAAAAAAGAAGAAAAGAAAAGACATGAGTCATGACAGTTAAAGTAGACACAAACGGAAGTTTTGACGTGTATGTTTGTTACTAGACCTGGAAAAATGGGTCCGGATCCGAAGAACCGAACCGAAATTCATAGAACCGAATCCGATTTTGTATCCGAATTAGTTAAACCGATAATTATCCGAAAACTGATTTGAACCGATCCGAAAATTATCCGAACCGAAAATTTAACTGAAAATTATCCGATCCGATTATGATCCGAACCGATCATAACCGAATAATAAATTATCCGAACCGAATATGATTCGAAATACGAGATCTGATTTAAATCCAAACTAAAAAAATGATGTTTTCAGTTTTAGTTGAGTTATGATATTTATAATTCACATATATTAGGCCACTTTTAATTCAATAAATTAATCTATTTATAAGCAAAATTCTTAATTAGAATAATTTCATGTCAAAAATATCTTAGATATTTAATCAATACTTTTGAAAAGGTACTTTATTTTATATAAAAAAATAATATATTTAATAATAAGATATTTTTAAAGTATTACAAATTAAAAAAAATGAATGAGTAATGATCCGAAAAGATCCGAACTGAATTTGATCTGAACCATATTCAGCCGATTTTAATCCAAATTTCATCCGATTTTAATCCAAATTTCATCCGATTTTAATCCGAATTAGACCCGAACCGAATCAAATCCGATCCGATCAGAACTATACCAAAAATATATCATAACCAAACATTAATCCGATTCGAAACCGAACCGATTATCCGATTTGCCAGGTGTATTTGTTACTAGGTTACTGTTGGGATTTATGGGTGATAGCATAGAAACAACTTAACTTTGATTGTACTTAATTTTTTAAATTAAGTAGAACATACTGTCATAGCCAAAGTATGTTCTTGTAATCAGTATGTAATGTTATTCTAGTTGTATTATTTGAAAGAAGTTCACTTGTGTGTTCAAGCCTCAAAGAATGCTTTTTGGATGACAACATGAATAAAGGTTACTGTCCTAAAGCTGTGACAGTAAGATTACAAGAAGACAGAATGTTGCAAGTCACGACAGCATATTCACTCTGACAGCAACATTGGCGGAAGACTACGCGACAGCAACTATTGCCCTCGACAGCAAGTTTGGGATCCTCGACAACACTCTATGCGGGGAACTCATACTGTCACCAAAAGATCATTCCTGTGACAGCAAGCTTTGCGGCAAAAGTAACTGTCTCAATAAAGATCCTTATGCTAGGTATCTTTCTCAGTCAAATCCCGTGACAGTTTAAATGTTCAAGAAACAGGCGTGATGCAGCATCCCTAAGCTGCACCAAGTCTGCAAGACTACGACAGAAGCTTCAAGGCACTACAAATCAAAAGCGAATCAATTCAAGAGCAAGGTCAAGTCTTTATCTGCTGAATTGGTTTAGCTGGAAATAGAATGAATCTAGGTTGCTTTCTTTGTAATGTATATCTGACATGTTAGCAATTTAGGAAAGTCACATGGGTAAGACAATCTGTAAGAAGCTGCCACTTGACAGTGACAGCAGCTTTATAAACCCGTGACTGATAGTGATAGGGTTAGTCATATACCTACTATCAACTCATTCTAGAAGAGTAACGAAGACAAGCAAGTGTCTTAGAAGAAAACCCGCAGCTTGAGATCTTTTTCTTGAGGTTGTAGCAACACTTTGCAAAATAAATAAAACATTTATTTTGTGAATCTTGTTCTTACTAAATACTGTTCGTGATTGCATATATTGCTGATAACGTTTAATCTTGATTTTAGTTGTTGAAATTTAGATTGAATTTTATCAGTATTGCATTCATCCCCCCCCTTCTGCAATACACAAGGACTAACAACTGGTATCAAAGCTTTCAGATTAACATACATATCTGAGATCCCGGAGAAAATGCAGAAATCAAACAGTATCAAGATCCCAGCTTTTGATAAAGAGAACTACAGCATTTGGAAAAGAAAAATCTTGTTGTTTATCAAAGCTGCAAATCCACTATACCCAGGTATACTCGAGAATGGTCCTTTCATTCCAAGAAAGGAAATTGAAGCCACAACAGTGAATGGTGAGATTATTCCTGCACATTGGGTTCCCAAAGATCCCTCAGAAATCTTGGAACCTGAAAAGGAGAAAATGGTGCTAGATGATCATTTGCAACTTATCTTGCTCGATTCTCTCACGCTGGATAAAGCCATGTATGGAAGTGTAATAAGCTGCACATCAGCCAAGGAGATGTGGATCAGGTTAGCCTTACTCTGTGAAGGAAGTGAAGAGGTTAAGGGCAACCAAAGGCAAATTCTAATATCTCAATATGAGGCATTCATGGCCAAGCCTGGTGAAGACTTAACCTCCATGTTCGAAAGGTTCAGTAAGCTCTTAACTGAATTACAGATACATGGCAAGTACTATGACAGAAAAGAATTAAACGTCAAGTTCCTGCTCACACTGCCTGATCACCTTGAACACAAGACAACAGCCATACGAGAAGGAAGAGATCTCAACACTATAACCTTTGAGACACTTTATGGTATTCTGAAATCCTATGAACTCGAACTCTTTCAAAAGAGAGCCATACAAAGTGGAACAAGGAACAAGATGGCTAATATGTCAAGTGCCCTAGTAGCACATGTGCCAAGGATCACACAGCCAAGTGAAGTACCACAGATCACACAATCAACCCCAACACAGACCTTGAAGATAGAAGAGGTGGTTGAAGATGATGAGAAAGTGGTACTACAGATTAAAGATGTGGAAGATGAAGACTTCTACACAATGGAGGAACTGGAAAGCATGGACAACCCTACTATGGCTTACATGGCCAAGAAGTTCAAGAACTTTAGGTTCAAGAAGGATAGGTCATACAAGCCTCAAGGCCAAGCATCCAAGTTCAGCAAAGGAAGCTCATCAAAGGCTGCTGTGGGAAGTTCAACCAAAGGAGGATACAAAACTGGATTTGTGGATAGATCAAAGTTCAAATGTTACAACTGTGGAGAACCTGGTCATTTTGCTACTGAATGCAAAAGACCCAAACAGGTTCAAAGATATGAGAAAGGAACTGGTGGATACTCTAAGAAAAATCAAGGTAGAGCCTATGTGGCTGAAGGAAAGTGTTGGGATGATTCTGATGATGAAGAAGAGGAAGAATATGTTAACCTAGCTCTCATGGCTAGCACTGATGAGGTAGCATCAACTCCTTCAAGTCAGGTACCTTCACTTGTCTTACTTGATATGTCTACTGATGAGTATAAGAAAACCATTAAAGACTTAAGTGCTGAAATGTTCAATGTCTATACTAGCTTATCTGCTGCTAATGAGGAAATCTCTAGACTAAGTAAGCTAAATGAAACACTTCAGTCTGAAAATGATTCTCTTTTTCTCAAAACCAGTTCTCTAGGCTCTTTAGCTCAAGAGAATGCCAAACTTAAAAATGAATTAAAATGTGCTAAGGAGGTTGAGGAATTCCTGAGGAATGAGATTGCTGAAAATGAATTTAAGATTAAGGCCTATAGAAACTCATCAAAGATACTTCAGGATTACAATGATAAGCATACAGAAAATCAGTCTGTTGGTATAGGTTTTTCTTATGGTAGAAGACCTGGAAAGGAAACTGTGATTCAAGATTGTCCTGGAATAGCTGCTGTCAAACCCACCATTCTCAAGAAAGTTAAAACTCCTATTTTCAAAGCTGCTGAAATTGAGTTTGATGAAGAAGCCATGCTCATCAAACAAGAAATTCTTGATGAGGATGAAGGTGTTGACAGCACATTCAAGGAAGGAAAGGATACTGTCACAATCCCCAAGACAGTAAACTTACCAAGCAATCAGACAGTAAGTTCAAAGGATGTTGTCACGATTGGCAAGACAGAATCTTTCAAAGATACTGTCAAGAATGATTCCAAGACAGTAACTCTCAAACCTTCTGTCAAGACAGTAGGATTAAAAGATACTGTCAAGGATAGTTCGACAGCAACTTCTGAACATACTGTCAATCAAGTGACTCCCAAGTCTAGGAACAGGAATGGTAAGGTAGGTGTCAACAAAGGAAATGGATACACTAATGTTGGAGGTGCTTCTAGGAAACTATGCAATAACTGTGGATCTACACATCACTTAACACATGTTTGTAAGAAACCAATTGAGGATAAGATCAATGCAACTGGACTCAATGGTAACTTACACAGAACCCCCCTTATGCATAGAACTATGAGTGTCTGTAATAACATTGATTGTATGCCATGCAAAATCACTGCCATGAGTACATGCTTTAACTTACCTATTCTCTCTACTGAAAAATGCTCATACCTAAACACTGTTGAGACTTCTGAGCCTGCTGGCAACAGCAAAAAGGCTTCATCCACTAAGAAAAGGACCAAGTCCAATTCTAAACCTAAGTGGGTGAAAAGAGAAGTCAAACAGGAAGTCTTTGATAATGCTTGTGATGTTGTGACTGGAAGAAACTCAGGGAACACTGAAACTGCAGGACCCAACAAAGATTGGGTACCATATGCAACTTAGAAACATTCTGTTTTGCAGGGTAAGAAGAAAAATCAGGTCATGTGGATAATTGACAGTGGTTGCTCAAGACACATGACAGGTGATAAAGCCCTGCTATCACATTATGTAGAGAAAGCTGGCCCAATCATAACCTTTGGAGACAACAGCAAGGGTTACACAGTGGGATATGGCTGTCTGGAAATTGGAAATGTTGTCATTGAAGATATTGCTCTTGTGGATGGATTGAAGCACAACCTACTCAGTGTCAGCCAATTCAGTGACAGAGGATTTAAGGTTGACTTTGACATGATGGTTTGCAACATCTATCACAAGAAGGATGGAAGCCTCTCTCTAAAAGGGGTCAGAAAAGGAAGCCTGTTTGTTGCTGATCTAAGCTCAACAAAGAAGGATAAAGTTTACTGTTTTTACAGTAAAGCTATTGTTGGTGACAGTATGCTTTGGCACAGGAAGCTCTCACATCTCAACTTCAAGACAATGAATATTCTGATGAAGAAGGAATTAGTGAGAGGTTTGCCCCAACAGGAATTCTGTCAAGAAGGACTGTGTGAAGATTGTCAAATGGGCAAACTGAGAAGAGCTGTGCACAAGTCCAAACAAGTAAACACCAACACAGAAGCACTCAAGTTAATTCACATGGACCTCTTTGGACCAGTCAATGTACCATCTATGGCCAGAAAGAGGTATGCCTTGGTAATGGTGGATGATTACTCAAGGTACACTTGGGTGAAATTTCTTGAATCCAAAGATGAAGCTGCTCAAGTGATTATTGATCAAGTCAGAGTTCTTGATAGAACCCCAAACTCAAAAGTTCAAATCTTGAGGAGTGACAATGGTACAGAATTCAGAAATGCCACTCTTGGAAATTTCTGTAAAGATGAAGGAATTGTACAACAATTCTCTGCTGCAAGAACTCCACAGCAGAATGGAGTTGTAGAAAGAAAGAACAGGACTCTCATTGAAGCAGCTAGAACTATGTTGCATGATGCTAAGTTACCAACATATTTCTGGGCTGAAGCTATCAACACAGCCTGTTATACTCAGAACAGAACCATGATCAACAAAACTCATGCAAGTACTCCTTACTGTCTGCTAACTGGAAAGAAACCTACTGTCAAATATTTTCATGTGTTTGGGAGCAAATGCTTTATGATGAAAGACAACCATGAGAAGAAAGGAAAATTTGACACCAAGGCTTTTGAAGGATTATTCATGGGTTACAGCACAGAAAGGACTGCCTACAGAGTTTATGTCATGGAACACAGGATTATTGAAGAAAGTGTTAATGTCACATTTGATGAAACCAAGTTTCCAGGACTGCATGAAGAAGGAAAGATGCAGACATTCAGATTTGAGAATCAAGGATACCTGGAAGCTGAGGAGATTGTAGATGAAGAACCTAGCTTCACTCAAATTGTTGAAGTTGACAAAGATGCTGTCAACACCACTACTGTCATTCAAACTCCAGCTCAATCACACACCATAACATCTAACATTCAGAACAGTGTTGACTCTGGAGACAATGAAGAACATGGTGGAGACAATGAAATTGATGAGCATTCAACTCAACAAGCTGAAGCAAATGTTCCTGTTCAATCAAGTAGCTTGCCCAGAATCACCAGGTGGACCAAGGACCACACAAATGACCTAATAATTGGTGATCCCAATTCTGGTGTGAGGACAAGGAACAAAGTCTCTGCTGACAGCATGTTCTCATGCTTCCTGTCACAAATGGAACCCAAGACAATTGATGAAGCATTGTTGGATTCTGACTGGGTGATAGCCATGCAAGAAGAGCTAAATCAGTTTGAAAGAAACAATGTATGGAGATTGGTTCCAAGACCTAAGGGAAAGTCAGTTATTGAGACCAAGTGGGTTTTCAGAAACAAACTTGATGAAAATGGATTGGTGACAAGGAACAAAGCAAGGCTAGTGGCTAAAGGTTACTGTCAACAGGAGGGAATAGATTATGATGAGACATTTGCTCCTGTTGCCAGACTTGAAGCTATAAGAATCTTTCTAGCTTATGCTGCACACTGCAACTTCAAAGTATTTCAGATGGATGTCAAAAGTGCCTTTCTAAATGGAGAGCTGGAAGAAGAAGTGTATGTGGAACAGCCACCAGGGTTTGAGGATGCTGACATGCATAACTTTGTGTACAAACTCTTCAAAGCTTTGTATGGACTAAAGCAAGCACCCAGGGCATGGTATGACACACTTTCCACCTTTCTTCTGGAAAACCAGTTTACCAGAGGAGTTGTGGACAAGACACTTTTCTACAAGCATCATGGCAAGGACATCATTCTGGTACAAATCTATGTGGATGATATCATTTTTGGTTCTACAAATGAGAAGCTGTGTGAGAAGTTTTCCCATCTCATGAGTAACAAATATGAGATGAGCATGATGGGAGAATTGTCATTCTTTCTAGGGTTACAAATTCTTCAACAAACTGATGGAATCTTCATAAGTCAAGCTAAGTATATCAAGGAACTTCTCAAAAAGTTCAACTTGGAAGATTCATCTCCTGCAAGGACACCAATGTCCACAGCAACTAGTCTGGATCTTGATCCTAAAGGAAAGAAAGTTGACTCAAGCACTTATAGAGGCATGGTAGGATCCCTCCTATACCTAACAGCTAGCAGACCTGACATCATGTTTGCTACATGTCTTTGTGCAAGGTTTCAAAGTGATCCAAAGGAGTCACACTTGGTAGCCATCAAGAGAATCTTTAGATACTTAAAAGGCACTCCTAACCTAGGCCTTTGGTATCCTAAGAATACTGGATTTGATCTAATTGGTTACTCAGACTCAGACTATGCTGGATGCAAGATTGACAGAAAAAGTACTACTGGTAGCTGTCAATTTCTTGGTGGAAGATTGGTATCATGGTTTAGCAAGAAGCAGCATTCAGTTTCTACCTCAACTGCAGAAGCTGAGTACATTGCTGCAGGCAGTTGCTGTGCACAAATTCTATGGATGAAAAGTCAACTTCTAGATTATGGTCTAGTGTTAAGAGATATTCCTATTTACTGTGACAACACTAGTGCCATAGCCATCTCAGACAATCCAGTTCAACACTCTAGGACAAAGCACATTGATATAAGACATCACTTTATCAGAGAGCATGTTGAACAAGGAACTGTGAAGCTGATTTATGTCCCAACTGACAAGCAACTTGCTGACATCTTCACTAAGCCATTGGATGAAGCAACCTTCAACAGGTTGGTAAGTGAATTGGGAATGCTGAATCTGGTATGTTAATTTACTAAGGTTTCTAAATTTTCAATTTTTTTTTGAAGCTCATGACAGCAATTTCAAACCTGCTGTCAAGAGAAGTTACTGTCTACTTGGTTTATGTCTGTTATGTGACAGCATGTGTTGATTTGACTACTCATGTCAGTATTTTTGTGCCAGTCTCATATTTTTAAACCGTGTATGACTTTAATGTGGTTATCTGTTAAGTTTGAGAGTTAAAAATCTGTTCCATTGGACTTTCACACTCTTTTGCATTAATCTGTAGGATTAAAGGAGGACACGACCATTAATTACTTTTGTGGTAGTTGTATGGGTACTCTAACTGTTGACCATTAGACTTTAATCCTTAGACGGTTTTGCCTATAAATTAACCTTAGGTGTCACCAGTCTGCTCTCAGTTTTAAAGTAAATAATGGAAAACAAAGTAGGAATTGAAGTTGGTCTAAAGAAGTGTGATAGTGAACCCGACAATGAAGAGATCGACGAGCTCTTTGAAATGTTGTTGGACGCCATGGATGAGATTGATGAGGAAAAGGAGGCCAAGGCTAAGGAAGAAGAAGCCAAGGCTGTGGAAGAAGAGAAGGAGCTTCAGGCACTTCTTGAAAAAGAAGGCCGCTCTGAAGAAGAGATTAAGGAAGAAGTCTTAGAACTAGTTAATAAAATCATAGAATAATGTACTAAATGTTCAATTTTAATGATTTTATTAATAATAATAAAAGTTCCTGTTTTTGTGGTTACTGAGTTTATGATTTGTCTGTGTTAATTGCTTAATATCTGTGTTCAAAAGATTACATTGCTAAATCCATAATTTGTCAATATTAAGTTCAGTGTATGAATCAAGCATTCTAATAAGTTCATGACAGAACCATTTCCTAATCGAAGTTACTGTCGTTAAGAAGGATACTGTCATGTGTTTCTTGACAGCAACCTTCTTGACAGCAGGAAAAGACTTTCTGTCAAGACTTGTAAAGGATATTGTCATTCATATGCTTAACGGTGACAGCAAGTTTTTGCGCAATAGTTGCTGTCGCGCAAAACCTACTGTCACCACCTCCTCTTACTGACAGATTGTTTCTAGCGCACAGGTTACTGTCAACAATAGTGGACCGTTGTAATTGGACATTCACCCCACGATTGACAGTGAATAACGGGCAGTAACTCACGTGTTAAGAGAGTGGATTAAGACACGTCCTTTAACTCCACTTTTTGAGCAAACGTTTGAGAAACCCATATTTATTCTCCAGTTACTCAGACATATCACTCTCACAAAACTCAAGGCAAAATACTTTTCTTCAAGCAAAAAGCTACTTTCTCACTTTCTTCTTTTCTTGAAATCTCCATGGCCCCCAAACAGACTCTCTCTCAAACAAACTTTGCTGGCATCTTTTCCCCAAATGATGCTGGTGAGGATTTCAAAGGACTGGTGTTTTTCTTGAACAAGTCCTATCTTCGTTCAGCCATTACCTCAACTCCAATTCTCGACCTAGACAAACTTGAGGAATTTTGGCGCACTGCTGTTGCTCAAACTGAGGGTGAAAACCCAGCTATTCAATTCACGATTAATGGGCAACAATACATTCTCACAGCTGAGGTCATCAATACTGCTCTTGGAATTACACTGGAAGCAGGCCAAAACTTTGCTCCACTTGCTAATGATGACACTCTGAAGAAGCTCTTCTTGAAGATTGGGTATGCAGGCCCTATTCTCGAAGAGGGAACAACCAAGTGGTACCCGTCTGGTGAAATGGACAGGAAGTATCTAAGGAAGGAGTGGAGCATGATATTTGATGCAATGGTCAAGGTGTTCTCTACCAAGTCCACAGGCTGGAATGGGATACCCTCCTACATCAAGAAACTGACAAATTCTCTTGTCCATGGATACAAGGTGAATGTTGGAGCTCTCCTCATGGCACAACTCAAAGCTGCCATAGGTAAGAAGGTATCACACTACCCTCGCTTTCTTATGATGTGTATCAATACTTTCTGTGACTTTAATAATGATGCTCCTCGTCTAGAGGTTTGTTCTGTCTTGAAAAAGAACACACACACACTGTTATCTTCACAGGATCTAAATGCACATATTCCACTTTGCTTCACTCAGCACATGGTTGATCAAGTGACCAACCTTGATTATCCATTACCTACTGGTTATGATTCTTTTTCTCTTGAGGATGAAGCTGGATTAGACCCAAATTCAGTTAACCCCCATTCAACACCATACACTCAGCCTAGGCCCTCTAGACTTCCCAAAGCCCAAAGAGAAGCCTTGCAAGAATCCAGAAAAAGATCCTTAGAAGCTGATGTTGGTGGTAGCTCTGTTAGTCAAGAGGGAGACACTGCACCTAGTGCAGCAAATAAGGAAGGTAGTCAAGCAGAACCCACAGTGGTTCCCCCTGAGCCTAAGAAGAAGAGAGCTAGGAGGACCAAAACCACTGTCAGCCACCCTGCAGTCTCCCAAAAGACTGTGGAGGAAACCAGGGAAATAAACTCCTCCCTAGATGTGCCTTCTCAACAAGGTGCTTCTATTGAATTTGGCCTGTCTCCCAAGGCACCCTGTACAGAGTCTGCACAAACTCATGGTTCCCAACCTGAGATACCCCCACTTGAAGAAACACACAGTGAGTTAGGGCACAGTGAGGATTTCTCTACTCCTATTGATGGTTCACATGTTTCATCTGTGAATCAGCCCCCACTCTCTACTACACTTTCACCTTCTTCCTTCCCTACACATTCTTTTGTTTCTTCTCCACAACCTAGAGAAGGGGACAGTCCCAACCCTTCAGGTTTTGATCATCCATCTCCAATCATGGATGAGCCCCCCTCTAGTGGTCCACAAGAACCCATTTCTCAAAGTGAGATGGACACCACTCCTCCAAACACTGGGCTAGGGCAAAGTGGTATTTTGTCAGAAACTGAAACAGCCAACACTTTGTCTGACCTCCAAGGAGCATCTTACCTTCAGGAAGATGCTGTCACAGCCTCTGTTGCTGTCAAAGACACTGGGGATGCTACTGTCCTGGGCACAGCTACTGTCAAAGGTGGAGAGAAAGATGCTGTCACTACAGAACATACTGTCACTCCACCTCCCAAAGATGCTGTCATGCCAGAACCTGCTGTCCAGACTACAACTGACAGTAACATTCCTCCCAAAGATGCTGTCAAGTCCTCCCAGCCTAATTTTGATGCTGTACTTGTTGAGGATGCCTCTGATGATGACCTACCTCTTGCCAAACTCCTAAAGGTACATTCTAAATCTTCTCCTTCCATGCATGTTAGTACTGCTCATACCCATGCATCTAGGTTGAGTGAGGGTGTGCAAAAGAAAAGAGAGATAAAAGAAAAGAGAGGTGAGCCTAAAAATGAGAGGCAGCCAAATGAGCTGGCAAAAGGAGAGGGACTTGAGCATGTCCAGAGAGATATTGAGGGAGCCCACACTATTCAGGCACTAGGCCTTGAGAGTCAAACTGTGAGGGGTGATGAGATCACTCAAAAACACCCTGAGAGTGTGAGAACCCCCATAGCCTCCAAGCCCCTGTCTTTTCCTTCCCCTCCAAGAAGGTTAAGGTCTGGTGTCCCCTCTGCTACTTTTGGTAACAGGATTGCAGCTCTTGAAGGACAGTGTGCTACTTTGGACTCCAAGCTGGACTCTCTCTCTCAACTGGTGGTTGATGGTTTTGCTGCTACTCAACTTTCTATTCAGTTCCTTACTGACCTGGTAGCTGCCAACTCAACTAAGGGGGAGAAGGTAGCAAGATCAGAATCAATGCCTATTCAAGAATCAGGTGGAACTCAGGGGGAGCCTGTAGCTGTGAAGACCAGAGGGGGAGCTAAAAGGAAAGCAATGTCTCAGGGGGAGCAAGTCAAACCAAGCAGTGCAAAACCACAGGATAAAGCTGAAAGGACTATTGAAGTGGAAATGGATGGAGAAAGGGTGTTAATGTCAAAGGAAACTCAAGATGCATTGCAAAGAAGACCTGCATCTAGACATCCAATCTTGCCTCCTGTGGTGATTAGAGAACCTATTCAAGAAACTCAAGAAACTGCTCTGCACAAGAAATGGAGAGAAATGGAGGAACAAAACAAACTTGGGAAAGGTAAAGGGAAACTGCCTGAATCCATCCATAAAGGAACTACTTGGTCCAATGGTACTGAGTATGATCAAGAGGAAGCCAATGTCTTGATGGTGGATTACAGGGAGAGCACATTACACAACCATGACAATGAGTTTAGCAGTTTGGTGGAAGAAGCAATGAATGCTCCTAGCAACCGTCCAACCAACACCACAAACCTGTTAAAGGAACAAATTACCAGTGTCAGTGTAATGGTGAATGATGAGAAAAGATGGGCTGTAAGTATTTATCTAACTTCTGGCATATCTTATTTCATCACAATGCAGCTATTGCAGAGTCTACCAGCAAAGGTGTTGTGTGCTTTGAAGGGAAAGATCAGGGCAACTCAAACACCATTCAATGAAATATTGGATATGCAAATCCAGAACCTGATCATACAGAAGCTACCTGAAGTCTACTCAAATCCATCATGTGTTTTCTACAGATCTAAATCTAAGGATGGCATTAGAAGGAACAGCTACATGAATATTGGTAGCCCATCCAAAATGGAAACCAAGTCAATTCTGAAGGTACTAGATGGAATACTCAGTTCAAATGCCAATCCAGGAAGAGTTCATGCTGTTCAAGAAATCTACAAAATGCTGGTGTTGAGAGACAAGGCACTGGGAGCTAGAATAAAGGAGCTAATCACTAGAGCCAATGCCAAAAGAAATGATCAAGGTGGAAGCTGCTTCTATAACATTCCTCCCCATGATGATAATGATGATGATGATGATGAAGATGGTAAGGATGGAGGTGGTGAAGCTTCTGGAAATGCTGGAAATGCTGGTGGAAGTAATTCTGGGAATACTGGTATTCAATCTCAGAATGAAGGCAATGAAGAAACTCCTAGCCAGGAAAAGAAAGATGCTGGTGCAACAGATGAAGAGGAGTCAAGAATACTGGAAGCTTTGGAGGCAAGCATTCTTAGATGTGCTATTGACTGCATAAATGCTGAAAAAGATGCTGTCATCAAAGGTACTGTCGACAAGGATACTGTCATAGAAGATGCTGTCTTGAAAGATGCTGTCGACAGAGGTACTGTCAAGGAAGGTTCTGTCAAGGATGAAACCAAAGCAGCTGTCAAGCCCAAGAGACTGAAAGCTAATGCTAAGGCATGGTTTTCTAGACAGAAACCTGCAGGAAAGCACAAATACTCAGGAAAGGAAAAGGCCACTGGATTTGGCAGAAATCTAAGGAAGCCAATTCAATCAATTCCTCCCAACAGTCTTAAGATTCAACAAATGAAATCAAAAGAAATTAAGAGTGTTGAGGTTAAGCTGGATGCAAATCAAGAGGCCTCTGAGTATATTCTGTGGTGGGAAGAATCAAGGTCTGCCAAGATTGACAAGGACTTCAATCTGGTAGCCACATCAACCAAGAACAGCACATCAACCATAGATAAAAGAAGAATTGATTTCTTCTACCTGGAAAGAATGGTAGAGTTGCTGGAGAGCTATGATAATGTTTCAGAGGCTGTCATGGAACATGTTCTAAAATATCAGGCAGATAGGGATGCTGAATTTTATCAGAAATTTGGCTATAACTTTGCAGATTTTGATGATGCTGATATTCTTACTGATCTCCCAGCCTCTCCTATACCATACCACTGGTACTATGAGTTTGATGACTCACCCACAGAAGAAGGGCAAGCCCAACCAACTCAGGAAGGGCAACCCAAGCCAAGCAAAGGACCTGAATCTTCTGCATATTCTCAAGCTCAGACAGAACTTGATAAGAAGGAAGCTGAATTACTAGAAATTCACAAGGCCTCTAACAAGGCAGAAAGTGAAGCTCCAAATTATCAACCATATATGCTGGAAAATCCCCTAAGAGTCAAGTTCCTAAAAGAAGAAATCTATGTTTGCAGCTTGCATAAGCTTAAAACATCCACTCTGAAGGATTTACAGTATATGGTAGCTGGTTCAATTCACCCCTTGGAACAGATTTGTTCTTATGAGATAGAGAAGTTATTGGAAGGGAGAAAAGGAGAAGACTCAAAGCTGGACAAGCAAAGAAGGAAGTCTCTCAATGCTTATCCTGGAAGAAGATTCAAGCTCATTAATGAAGAACTTCATTTCAGAACTTATCCATATGATATAGAGCAATGGCTGAATCTCAGGGATGTTAGCTCTCTCATATCTCCTTCCATAAAGAAGATCATTGATGAAGTAGAGGATGATGCAGTGTCTGCTGCTGAAATTTCTCTTGTGGAAAGTCTAAGAAGCTGCTTGGCAGAAGCTCTCAAAAGAGAGGATGCAGCAAGACAGAAGAGGAAATCTCAAGCTAAGTGAAAATTCTTGAATTCTGATCTTGTTAGTTAAGTTGTCAGCACATATTGTAAATTTGCTGTTATTTTCCATAAAAACAAATTGGGGGAGATTGTTGGGATTTATGGCTGATAGCATAGAAACAACTTAACTTTGATTGTACTTAATTTTTTAAATTAAGTAGAACATACTGTCATAGCCAAAGTATGTTCTTGTAATCAGTATGTAATGTTATTCTAGTTGTATTATTTGAAAGAAGTTCACTTGTGTGTTCAAGCCTCAAAGAATGCTTTTTGGATGACAACATGAATAAAGGTTACTGTCCTAAAGCTGTGACAGTAAGATTACAAGAAGACAGAATGTTGCAAGTCACGACAGCATATTCACTCTGACAGCAACATTGGCGGAAGACTACGCGACAACAACTATTGCCCTCGACAGCAAGTTTGGGATCCTCGACAGCACTCTATGCGGGGAACTCATACTGTCACCAAAAGATCATTCCTGTGACAGCAAGCTTTGCGGCAAAAGTAACTGTCTCAATAAAGATCCTTATGCTAGGTATCTTTCTCAGTCAAATCCCGTGACAGTTTAAATGTTCAAGAAACAGGCGTGATGCAGCATCCCTAAGCTGCACCAAGTCTGCAAGACTACGACAGAAGCTTCAAGGCACTACAAATCAAAAGCGAATCAATTCAAGAGCAAGGTCAAGTCTTTATCTGCTGAATTGGTTTAGCTGGAAATAGAATGAATCTAGGTTGCTTTCTTTGTAATGTATATCTGACATGTTAGCAATTTAGGAAAGTCACATGGGTAAGACAATCTGTAAGAAGCTGCCACTTGACAGTGACAGCAGCTTTACAAACCCGTGACTGATAGTGATAGGGTTAGTCATATACCTACTATCAACTCATTCTAGAAGAGTAACGAAGACAAGCAAGTGTCTTAGAAGAAAACCCGCAGCTCGAGATCTTTTTCTTGAGGTTGTAGCAACACTTTGCAAAATAAATAAAACATTTATTTTGTGAATCTTGTTCTTACTAAATACTGTTCGTGATTGCATATATTGCTGATAACGTTTAATCTTGATTTTAGTTGTTGAAATTTAGATTGAATTTTATCAGTATTGCATTCATCCCCCCCTTCTGCAATACACAAGGACTAACAGTTACTCATTTAAGTGGTTCCTCACTGAGACCTTCCCATATATATATATATATAGGGGCGGTCTCTGTGAGTAAATCACTTATATGAGTAACCTAGTAACTCAACCTCAACCCTTTAATTAGAAACCAATACACGCCTTATATAATTTAAAAACAATGCACGTGATCATGTCTTAATCAGTTTTATATAATTTTTTTAATTAATACTTTTACTCAGGTTTCATTTTAACTTTTATACACCTTAACATATTTTTTTGACACATTTTATATATAATTAAAAAGTAGAATATATAATAAAAGGTATAAAACAAATTTTAAAAAAAGAGTGTTCAGTATTATTTTAATATATTATATATAATTACTAAAAATATAAGTTTAAAACTAACTTGTGAATTTTGTGTTCTGTATAATAACTCAAATGATGTATCTAAATTTATAATTACAACACGTAATTTTCGTAAAAAGATATCAAATTCTGTATATATATTTATAATTGTAGTACATAAATTCTGTAAAAAGATATATTGTTATGTAATATTTTAATGTGTTCTGTAAAAAATTAACACGATAAATAAATATATTTTTAATTAATTTGTGTTCTTTAATATATGAATAACAATGTGTAACATGATTAATGTGTTCTGTTTATAAAAATTTGGTTCTATATTTAAAATTTTAAAATTATAAATAATTTGAAGAATAAAATTTTTAAACTTTATTATGTTATGTATATTGTATTTTATTCATTACAGAATTTTATGATTTTAT
This sequence comes from Heracleum sosnowskyi, assembly GCA_030848705.1. Classification (NCBI taxonomy): domain Eukaryota; kingdom Viridiplantae; phylum Streptophyta; class Magnoliopsida; order Apiales; family Apiaceae; genus Heracleum; species Heracleum sosnowskyi. Next base: position 9,451,841 of record CM061245.1, read on the forward strand.
GTTCTGTATGTGAAAAACTAAACTGAAAAATACATAACATACATGAATTATACGGTACATGTAAGTTGTTATGTTGTTGTTACGTGGTGTTGGTGTTTAAACATGGGTCATGATCACGTGTAACCTAGTTTAAATTAACCAATGATAAAGAGTTACTAAGTTACTCAAACAAATAAGTTACTCACTGAACCCTCCTTTATATATATATATATATACAAGTCTATAACCCGTGCGATGCACGGATGAATTTTAGTATTTTTAATTTATTATTTTAGTATTTTACATGATTTATTATTATTTTTTATCTTATTTTATTATCATTTATTTGTATTTTGATCTTAAAAAATTTTAATATATTTTCGACGGAATAATATCTTGAACTTTTGAATGTAGCTTAGAAAAATGGATGATATAAATATTTAATAATAATAATATGTTGTTGACGGGATTCGAATTTTGAACCCGTGAGAGTATTTTAGATACCAAGAAAATAATATTATTTTAATAATACATCAAACGGTTCTCATTTATCTATATTTATATCTAACGGTTATTATTTAGAGAACCAAAATACCAACCACCAAATAGATAGTAGTTTGCTTATAATAGTATTTTTTTTATATGATTTTTTAGCATCGTTTTCTGAAATTATGGCTGCGTTGAAGCCACTTCAAAAGCCAATCTCTAGTTCACAAGTGCCGAGACCGCCTTCATCAGCAAGCAGCAAGCAGGAGAAGGGGCAGCCATGATGTACTTAAATAAATGTCAACAAAGACAGGGGGTAAAGAACAGAGCAAGTTGGAGATGACCCATCGGAATGGCTTGTAATTAAATTTTTTTAATATGTTGTTGACGGGATTCGAACATTGAACCCGTGGGAGCATTTTAGATATCAAAAAAAAAAAGAATATTCTTTTAATATTACATCTAACGGTTTTCATTTACCTGTATTTACATCTAACGGTTATTATTTAGAGGACCAAACTAAATGACCAAACTACCAACCAAATAGAGGGTGGTTTGCTTATAATATTATAGTATAGATATAGATATATATATATATATATATATATATATATATATACACTAGCTTATATCCCGTGCGACGCACGGTCTTCTTTAATATTTTCTTATTTTTTATTTAGATTTTAGTTATTATATATAATTTGATAAAATTCTAATATATATATACCGGATTTATAAATCTAACAATTTAATATCTAAATTTAATATATTCTTGACGTAATCTGTAGTAGTATTTTAGATATTAAAATATAAAATATTTTAAAATAACAGATCTAATGATTCGTATTTTTTTACTCTTAAAAATCTAAAAAAGGACTCAAATGTAAATATCAAAATATGTGCTCGTGCAATATACCGAGTTTATTTGAATATACTATTACTTTTATTTTCATTAATTATCTCGTTTAAATTGAATGTTAAAAAAATTATAATAAACATGAATTTCATAAGTTTAATATAATAATATTACCAATATATCTGTCTTTTGCCGTGTTATTTTTAATTTGAACATGAGTTGTTTCAGTTAAAAAATATAAAACATGTAATATTCTTAAAAAGACAATTAGTTACTTATTCACAATTATATAAATTATATTACTTTTTTTTATATATGTCGTCTGCATTATTTTTCGAAAATTAGTTGTTTAAGTTAGAAAATATAAAAGAGGTAATGTGTTTTAGCTGAAAAGAATAAATAGTTATTTATTAATATTTATATAAAACAATATTACCATTGTATATTTATTTTGCATGTATTATATTTAGAAGATAAGTTGTTTTAGTTAGAAAATATAAAACAAATAATGTGTTTTAGCTGTCGGTTATAAATATATAATAATATTACCATTTTATATATATGTTGCCCGTCTTATTTTTAGAAAATGATTTGTTTTAGTTAAATAGATATATGAAATAGGTAATATGTTTTAGCTGAAAAAGGTAATTGGTTATTAATAAATTGGTTTCCATATATGTGTATTTAGAAGATGAGTTGTTTTATTTAAAAATATAAAAATAATGTGTTTTAGCTGAAAAAGGTAATTGTTTATAAATATATAATAATATTACCATATTATATATATGTTGCCCGTTTTATTTTTAGAAGATGAGTTGGTTTAGTTTAAAAATAATATAAAATAGGTAATGTACTGAAAAAGGTAATTGATTATTAATAAATTGGTTATAGATAGGCCCGTGAATCGGCCCAAATACCGACCGACCGACCGACTGACCGACCGACCAAAACTTTTAATGTTTCGTCTTTAATAATATAGTATAGATATATTATATAAATTAATATTACTTTTTTAATTTTAATTTATACTTTTGTTATATTATTTACTATACCCATAATCCATCCATATTCGATCCAATTGTCTAATACCTACTTACATTACATAACAGTAACACTCATAGAGTCATATCAATTAGTCTCATACCTCTAGGGCCATGTTTGTTTCATGGTATTAAGTATAGGATAGGATAATAATCCTTTAAATTTTCATATCCCTTGTTTGTTGTTCAAAAACTTATTTAGGATTAGTTCAAGGATTATAATCCTTTAAATTTTCCTATCCCATGTTTGTTTTGTTGGAGTAGGGGATAGGATTATAATCCCCTATAATACTTGGTTGGAGGAGGTATTATTTAATCCTCTGTAACAAGTCATTTTTATAAAGGATTATAATCCCCTCACTATAATCCTATGCAAAACAAACATAGGATTGGAAAATTTAAAGGATAATAATCCAATACCATGATTATCCCTCAAAACAAACAACGGATAAAATTTTAAAGGATTATATTGCAATCCTAAACTTAATACTTCAAAACAAATATGGGTTAGCATAATTTAAAGGATTATAATCTCTAGCACATTAATTAAGGGGATTATTTATCCCCAGATAATAATCTCGGGATTGTAATCCTCCCAAACAAACATGGCCTAGGGGTTGAACACTTTTGCAGTTGGATAGCAATTTGCCGCATACTTGGTTCTCCCTAACATTTAATGAATTTTTAAATTTATATTCTAGTATCTCGTGTTTGTTTTAATTTGTGGATTAAAACTCTAAAGTCGAAACTTTAATTGTATTTCATAAGAATTTCTAAAAAAATTTGTTTGTACCCTAAAGTATTTTTTATTTAAAATTAAAGTTTCATGAATTTTCGGTTCAAATAAAAGTTGGTACGAAGTTAATTTTTGTTTATTTGAAATTTTGGATTTTGATAAACCGGAACCCGATCCGAAACCTGATGGATTGGATTTGGATTTCAATTTTAAAATTCAATTGAATTTGGATTGGATTTGAATTTCAAAAAAATATTTAGATTTGGATTTGAATATCTCAGAAATCCAACCTGCATCCGACTTGTTGCCATCTCTAATGGTATATAAGGGGTAAGAGTTGGCTAGTTCTCTAACCATCTATCAAACTTTTATGTTATAAAGTTTGTTTTTAAGATTTATCACCAAAGTTAAAAATGACTTTTACCAAGATCATCGTTGTATTTCTAATTCTCTCACCTTTCGTTGCTGCTACCTCCATGCCAGACGGACCAACGCCAAGCACTGTTATAGGTAAATTTTGTATTGTACAGTAAACATGGTTGTTTAATAGTTTCCATAATAACTATCTTAAAATGTTATTTGTCTGTAAAATAATAACCATGTTATCGAGATATAATTTTATTTTTACCGAATATATTTGATTTAATTTAAATGTTTAACTGACGAACTTATATTATGTTGTTTCGGCACAGATGCAAGACCAAATAATTGTAATCGACCCTGTGATTTATTATATACATCTGGCGACTGTAATAGAGACTGCATAATACAACGGAAGCAAAAAGGTGGTGCTTGTCAGTTGTACGACAAGATCTTATATTGTTGTTGTACATAATGAATTAGATCAAGTTATTGTTTTCCTTCCCATTTATGCATTAAATTAAATAATAATTGAATTTGGTTTTTGCTATTGTTTTTAAAGTTCTTCAACGCAGAGTCGCAGATTATGTAACAACTAGCGTAAAAGCTCGTGCGAGGCACGGGTCTGTATATATACTGAAAAAATAAATTCGCACCAATTTATATACATATCAAAATAATTTTGTAAATATGGTAAATGATAGTATTTTGAATTTATATTATATATGCATAGTATTTATATATATATATATTTTCTAATTGAATAAGATTTCATAAAATTTGGATAAATTTCTATAAGATAAAGATCAAATGATTTTTTTTAATATTCAAAATATTAGTTTAGTTTTGAATGTCGTGAAGTGAATTTTATCAAATTTAAAAATTCAAGATAATTTAAATGGTTATTTTATCAGAGTTCTCCGTACATAAAATGAATGTATGTAAACTCATGTATTGTTAATAAAATAACAATATCTTTGTAATATAATATTTGTCACAAATGTACGAATATACTTTAAATACATCATAAAATTTCTTACTTTTAATTTCGTGTATAAGACGTATGTAAAGTAATATATTTTTAATGAAATAAAAGTATATTTATAAAATATAAAATTGGTCATTCATGTAAGACTATAGAGTGAACACATTATAAAATTTCTTTATTTTATATAAAAGTCAATCTTGAAATTGTCTTACTCTTTTCTTCATATGTACATATTTGTACCCTTTTAAACTCAATTGTATATGTTTAGTCTAGTATTAATTATAAAATATCTAAGATAGTAGTTTAAAAATTACACAAAATGAAAATTTATATATATGTAATTTAGAATCATTTTTTTAACACAACCATAAAATTATATCCCATGCGATTTTAATATTTGAATTATAAATTATCTTGTGTTTGATCTTATATGAATCATAATATACCTAAATAATTTAACATTTGTGTATACACAATTGTATTTATATGTATAATATATGTTCTAAACACTGGCGATTAACCACTAGACGGTGACTAATCAATCCGAATGTGTTAAAATCGGATCGGAAAATCGATTTTTATAGAAATCGATCTAGAAATCATATAATTTGGATTAAGTGGGCACAAATTGGTTTAATCGGTCGAAAATTGGCTTACGAACCGATTAAAATGAACAAAATATACCCAGCCCCTTTTTCAACCAACCAAGACGACAAAGAAAACCCGATACTTAATTGGGTCTAAAAAAATTTCAAACCGATTTTAATGGTTGCATATCTGTTTTATATATTTCAGCCGACCTAACCCAACCCTATTTAAATTATTATATGTAACTGTACATTATATAATACAATATATCATCTTATTTATAGACGTGTACATAACTAAAATTATTATGTTAATAAAAAAAATATTAGCACTAAAATCGTAAGTTATACGTATTTTAGCTTTACTTGAATTTTTGAAATGAGTACATTGTGTAGTATTTATTTTTTATAAAAATTATTTAACACATTCAAACCAACCCAACCCGGCGCAAACTTAAGGATGATAAGTACGGTTGGACCATGAATTAATTTTTTGTGAGTTGGATTAAAAAATTTCAAACTTATTTAATTAGACTGGGTTGCAAAAATGCTTCCAACCCCAGATAACCAAACCCATCAACACCCCTAACTATGATTCCCATTTTTTACGGTCCCTTGTATAATTCTAAAATATAAAAGTTATGTATAATATGTTACTTATTTTAGATCAAATTTTGATTATAGATTTATCAATACTTGAATAATTCGTATAAATCTAATAAGTGACATAGTATTGTATAAAAATATAAATCGTATAACAATTAACATTTAATCAAAAACAATTAAGGGTGAAATAATAAAATTTGTAAAGAAATACATAATTATATATTAAAACTACGAAAACTTAAAAAAATGGAGCTATATAATAATATAAACTAAAATTTTTTTATTAAAAAATTGAATAAACATGCTGTATAAATAATATAAAACAACATATTATTTACTCAAAAGTTGAAATAATAAAAGATAATATGATGAGCTAATATACTTTATCTAATAATAATTTTAAAATAAACTCAAAACTCAATGTAGGACACTCGATTATGACATGAAACTGTTACGAGGAGGCCAACATTTCGATTCTCGATGTTTACACACAAATTTGACATTTTCTATCTTCAGTAATAAAGGGGTGACATGTTTGTAATTTTAAAAATACAAGGTAAAGTTGTAATTTCATGAACACTTTTTGGGTTCTTTTTGCCTCTGATGATCTTTTAATATATAAAAGTAGATTTTTTAAAAAATTGGTTATTTATGTAAAATTATACATTTAGATTTTCTTGCTCTTTTTTTCCATGTATATATATATTTTTTCGTATTTATATAATTTTAAATTCAACTATCTATTTTAAATCTATTATTCATTACACACATTATCTAACAGCCTAGTTTATAAATTAAGTAAATTGAAACATATTTTATATTATGATATAGAATTATTTTTTAACTCAACTTTAAATTTATATATCTAAAAATTATATGATGCAAATATATCCACACGTAAATGAAATATTTATCTTTCTTAAAATATTATCCTATTATTATCCAATAATCTAATATATACATATAGACAAATTTTAACAAATTCATATTTTCCCAATTTGAATTTGGTTACATTTATGAATAATTTAGAATTTCTTTTTTATAAGAAATATAAACCAACAATATATTTAATCAAAAAGTAAAGTAAAAAAGAGAAAATAGGATTATAAGGGAACCTGTAACTTATCTAATAAGATTTTTAAAGTTAACTCAAAAATTGATGTAGCACAATGGTTATGATACTTTATTTGTAAGTGGAAGGTTTGTGTTCGAATCCTGAAAGTAACAAAATTTCATATAATTTTTTACATAAACTATAAAGGGGTGGCATTTTTGTAATTATATGATAAATAAGGGTAAAGTTGTAATTTCACAGCCATTTTATTAGCATATTTTGCCATTGGTTGGCTTTTAATATATAGAAGAAGATATGGTCTTTACTAATACAAATGCTCTGTCCTCTGTTGTTAATTTTTTACTTTCTTTACATTACTGGATATCTTTGTATCATTAAAGCTAAGCTTCACTGCTTAAGTAGTATAATTCTTTTCTTCCACACTATAATGAACTAATTCATACGTACATACCTACATAAAGTCATCAACAAGTCGGATATATATAATTATACAGATACACATTGATATTATACAAATTTCATAAAGCAGGGAAAATTGTACTTTTCAGTAATAATGAACTTCTTGAATCTGTGTTTTCCCTTTGTTCAAGCCCATGGGCATCTTATCGCGTGGAATTTGTTCTTTTAATGTTGCTGCTTTTAATTTGTAGAGATAAATTTCATGTAATCCTTTTGATGTTGTTGCTTTTAATCTTCGCGTAGAGATGAATTTCATGTAACTAAAAATGATGTATTGATCTTGTACATGCATTCATCCTATGGAGTAAGAAAAAGAGTCCTCGAAGCTTTGTCATTGTTGCTTCCCTGCAGAATGGAAGTGGAACAAGAGTACAGAACTGGAAATATATATTAAACAATATATAAAATACATTAAACAGTTTTAAATAATGATAAACGTATATATTCACACTTCAACCTTTTGTGCTTTGCTGTGAATGCGATCATATAACATCCAGAACGATAAAACAATGACGGTAAGAAAGAAAATTTTCTTTGATTATTTTGAATTCTCAATCTTTTTTGGACCGTTTACTTGGGGCACTAAACTTTCTTGCGTAGTTGATTTTCCATGATCTTTAGCTTGAGTATCTTCAAGTTTTTTTTTTAATTTGTAACTATATGCAAAAATTCCACACTTGATTCCACATAAGTTACCCCATTTCTCTTAGTTAAAGCAATCTCCTCGCGAGAAATGTCTAAAACATCAATAAGGTTAACAAGATTAGAAGAAACCTGGTCTCTTTTCCAATCATTGGTTGAAGCAGGAATATTATCTGGCTCACCACCATCAATCTATAGCGCCATTGGTAAGCGCTAGAACCGCATGCAAGGGTCGCGATGAATCAACTGGAGCAACTAAGAACCTGGATTCTAGAGTTTTCCAATATGAAACCATAATTTCTAGGGTTAGGGTCGAAATCAAGATAGGGAAAAGGAAGTTCGAGGTCGTGGAGAAGTAATGAGTGAAAGGACATGGAAAAGGTATAAAAACCCAATCCGTAGGAACTCGTGCCGAAGCAAAGAAAGTGGATTGGGGAAGACAAAGGGTTGCAGTTAGAGTGTAAATTTCTGTCTTTTGTTGAATCTTTTTCACGGCTCGATAGATAATTTGATAAGCCAATGATTTTTTTCCGTGGAAAGTGCAGCATATTTCGACCTATACAATCAGCAGTGGTAATCGAAGTTGGCAAGAATCCCATAAGTTGTATCACCGTTAAAGTATGTTCTTCTTCACTTTCTACACAAAGTGGTGTTGGTACCCCTTCTTTATAGACACATTGGTACCTAACAGTTGAGCGACCGACTAATAATCTAATCTAATTTCTAAAACCTTGCATTTCAGTTCATGTCAATAGAAGTCAAAATAAAGATCATATCGTATGAATCTTTTGTACTTCACTATATAATATTAAAAGTTACAAAGACCTAAATGTAAGGTTGAAGTATGTGTCGATATTTTTTGTTGTTTCTTAATTATTATTCTGTTCACTTAAACAAAATTGAGCTGTATATCACGTGGCGTATCACGTATCATGTAATACTAGCTTATAACCTCGAACTGTGCATAAAGTTAAAGAAATTCAAGATAAATAAATCTTGTATAATTACGTAGCTGCAAAGAATCTAACGTTCGATGAAACTATTGAATTTAAAGTAAATAAATAAATCTTGTATAATTACGTAGTTGTAAGGAATCGAACCCTGGATGAAGCTAAAGAATTTAAAGTAAATAAATTTTGTATAATTATGTAGTTGTGAGAAATCGAACCCGGGTTAAGTGATAACCAAATTTGGTACTTTGGTAATTTAGTACCGCACGTCATTTTCACATTGTTTTGCTTATTAATAAAGAGTATAGATTTAAAAATGTATTTCTCAAGAATTGAATGATAAAAATATATAATAAATAAATAACTATTTAATTATGTAGTTATAGACAATTGAACTATGCATAAAGCTAAAGAAATTAAAGATAAATAAATCTTGTATGATTACGTAGCTGCAAAGAATTTAACGTTCGATGAAATTATTGAATTTAAAGTAAATAAATAAATCTTGTACAACTACATAGTTATAAGGAATCGAACCTTAGATGAAGCTAAAGAATTTAAAGTAAATAAATCTTGTATAATTATGTAGTTGCGAGGAATCGAACCGGGTTAAGTGATAACCAAATTTGGTATTTTGGTACTTTAGTACCGCGCGTCGTTTTCACATTGTTTTGCTTATTAATAAAGAATATAAATTTAAGAGGAATCGAACCCGGGTTAAGTGATAATCAAATTTGGTACTTTAGTACTTTGGTACCGCGCGCCATTTTCACATTGTTTTGTTTATTAATAAAGAGTATAGATGGTATCCCGGTTTAATAACAAGTTGTCGGTGTTCACATTTAGCAACCGATACTAACGGGTAAAATTATTCATCTGCCACGTCTTATAACGATTAAGAACATGTAACCTGTTCGAAGTCATTTATCAAAGTTAAAGATATATTGTGTCTATTATGTTGGATTTTAAAAAAAAAAAATTTATGTGACGAAATTATTCGTTTAACAAATATCTATTTATCGAAGTTCTATTATATATAGTACTTCCGGTGTTAGGCGAAAATAAAGAACGTGTTCCATTTGGCTTGGATAAAGTAGTACAGATATATAGCTTAACCACTGATCCTATAAATAGCAAGGCTATATCGATAGTAAGCAATAAAAAAAACAGTCTTGAATAATTAGCAACCGGATAGACTTATTTGGGTTTATCAAGCTAGCAAACTTAAAGTGTGCAACAGACACATACACATTATATCATTATGGACTTAAAATTGTGTATTCAAGATGCCATTGCCGGAGATGATGCTGCCTATGCAAATTTGAAGGATAAGGCTCATTGTGCAATTGTCGGCATGGGGAACAAAACTATCCTTCACGTCGAATCCATGCATGGGTGTAAAGAAGACGTTCGTTACCTTCTTCAAAATTTCGGAAACAAAGATTTTCTGGCCACGGTGGATTCAAATCAAGAAACTGCACTTCACCTTGCAGCATGTTATGGGCACACTGAAGTAGTTAAGGTCCTGCTTGATGAAGCCAGACGATTGTTTTCCGATCATAACTCAATTAGTTCTTTTCAAACTTTCGTCAGGAAAACTAATGGCAAGAAGAATACTGCCTTGCACCTAGCAGTGAGCAATCATAACGTAGATATTGTTGGGCTGTTAGTAAAAGCAGATCCAAATGATATGCATATCCGAAACGCGGAGGGTCATAGTCCAGTCTACCTTGCGGCTGAACGGGGTTACAGTGATTTAGTCAAATTAATGTGTAAAGTTTGCACAGCTCCAACTTTAGATGGTCCTGAAGGGAAAACTGCTCTGCATGCTGCGATTATGAAGTTCCTAAAAGTACGCAGTCATCAGTATATATATTTACTTATAATCCGGCTAGGATGAAAATCAATTTTAAATTACAAACGAATGCAGTGAGATAGTGATCAGTAGTGTTTCGGATTGCATTTTTTTCAACTAGTTTAAGTTGTTTTTATAAGTGCACTTGGCTTGCGGCAAAGGAATAAGAGAGTGATGTGGTTAACGTACTGCTTGAGACAGCCAAACATATATTTTCGAAAAGAAAAAACACTACAAGAAAGTAAGGTTAAATTCGACAGAATAAATTCGACAGACACCAAATTCGACAGATATCAGCTGAAAATTCGACAGAAATTCTGCATGTCGAATTTAGTCGTTTTTCTTGTAGTGAAACAGATACCAAGAATTGGTTGGAAAAACTGATGACAAGAAGAGAGACACTGCCTTGCACCTGACAGTGAGGGGAAATCACCGGGACGTCGTTAAGCTGATATTACAGATGAATGGACCGCATAAAACTAAAATTAACAGAGACTTCAAGACTCAACTCTACATAACAGCCGAGAAGGGATACAAGGATATAGTAGAACTGCTATGTGGAAATTGCTAATTTGAAAATAATCATGGTCCTGAAAATCAAACGGCTTTGCATGCTGCTATTATAGGACGCGATCCAGGTATGTTTAAATGCATGTGCTACAATTGAAAACAGTTTGGCGTAGTTTAAACCTAAACTGGTTTTAAATAGTTTAGCTAGTGAAGTATAACAAATTAAACCATACCAAATACACCGAGTATAAGTGGGATACGGTGAGGGTAATAACAAATTCATTCTCTAAATTCTTCGTTTTGACTTTTATTTGCATGCTAATTTCTATGATATTAATAATTAGGATCTGAAGTCTGGGATTTTAATTTGATCTCTCTAGTTGTCTCTCTTAATCACGGATGACAGTTATATATGACATTAAGTAAAATCTTTGAAGAAAATGTGAAATTATTTGACATTTGTCTTAGAAAGGGAGAAGCGTCTTGTTACCTATGCTGATGAGGAAAGACGGACACCACTTCATTACGCGGCATATTACAAATTTGATTCAATAATTGATAACATAGTAGAAGCGCAAAAATGTGTTTGTTATCAATCTGTGTATGGGGACAAGGTACCAACTCCACTTTGTGTGGCAGCTAAAGAAGGACATACTTCTACTGTGATAAAACTAATGACCTGTACTGCTGTTAATTATAAAGGTCGAAACATATTGCACCTTGCGGCAGTCAGAAGTGATAAAGAGATGATCCTATGTATTTTAAGAAATTGTCCAGCAAAGTATACTGATGAGATTGTGAACCGTAAGGATGTCATTAATGGCGATACACCTCTCCATTTGCTTATCCGCGTGGGATGATTTGTTCCCCAACTTATTAAACATAAGGGAGTTGATGCAACGACAAAAAACTACAATAACTTGACTCCTTTTGACATGTTATATTACCAAGACAACATCACAGGCGATCAGGTACGTACAAAAGCCAACATAGCTGTTAAAATTATTAGAACAGATGAAAAATATATAGTAGGACGGATGATGGCTTGGGTTAAAAGTTGAATATATATATAGGGAGGTGCTCAAACGAGAACCCACATTTATCATGAGAACTGAGACTTAATCTCAACCACATAAATTTTATATGTATATTAAATCCTAACCACATAATTAAATCTAAATTATTCCCTCCCACCAGCACATCTCTCTTTACCCCATTTCTGTCTTTTTCACTCTTTCTTTTATTCACCCAGCAACCACACCCCCCCTAATCACGTCATTTCCGGCGTCTCCACCTGCCTCCACCACCACCACCTGCCTCCACCCACCAACAACGCCGCCGCTGCCGCTGTCATCGCCACCCCTCCCCCCACCGCCACCACTCTATCCGTCATTTCCCCATCTATCTCTCTCTTTCTCTCTCTCCCACCTACACATTTATTCCGGCCACCACCATTTCACTGCCTTCTCTCCGATCTAATTCATAAATATTTTATAAACATCAACCTCCATCCCTCATATACATAGACATACATATATACATATAATTTTTATTTTATTTGTATAACATGTTCATCATCTCCGATTTTGCCCGATCAGAAATTTGAATATGGTGGTGGTCGTTGGTGATTAGTGTTGACGTTGTGGTGATTATGTTGATACTGGTGGTGACAATGCTGATTATTGGTGGTGACAGTGGTGATTATGGTGACGACGGTGGTGATTTTTGTTAACAGATGATGATTTGTGATGACAACAGTTGGTGATTTTGTGTTTTCCGGTGGTGATTTTTTGTTTTTCGGTGGTGGTAGTGGGGTGATTTTTTATTTCCGGTGGTGATTTTTTGGGTTGGCCGGAACTGGTCGCCGGAGATGGAGGTTCCCGGTGGCCAGAGGTGGTGGATGGGTGGGGATGGTGAAAAATTAAAATATTAATAAATTTAATGAGTGGTGGGAGATTAATATAGTGTATTTAAATAAATGGCTATGATTAGATCTCATATCTCACAATAATGAGAGTTCTCATTTGAGCGCGACCCTATATATATATAGGGTCGTGGTCCATTGACAACCCCCACTATTATCTAATCTTAATCATTCATTAATATACACTATATTAATCTCCCACCACATATTAAATTTATTAATATTTTAATATTTCACCATCCCCGCCCATCAACCACCTCTAGCAACAGGAATCCTCCATTTCCAGCCACCACTAACTCCGGTCACCATCTCCGGCAACCAATTCCGACCAACCCAAAAAATCATCACCGAAAAACTAAAAATCACCACACTGCCGTCACCTTCGACTACCACCGGAGAATAAAAAATCACCACCGAAAAACACAAATCACCACTTGTTGTCATCACAAATCACCATCTATTGTCAAAAATCACCAGCCCATACTATCACCTTCGGCAATCATCTCAAGCGATCATCTCCGACCACCTCAAAAAATCACCAACATTTTATTATACCCAGTGCTAATTAAATGAAAACTACGATAACCGGATTGGTAACCACACATGTCTTAGGCGGCTAACTCCGACCACCACCAACAAATCACCAACACCACCAATACACCGCCACACCATCAAAATAAAAAATGAGAATAAAAAATAATCATGAAGAAACATCAAAATCACAAAATACAAAAAAAAATATCAAAAATAAGCCATCACATCGCCACTCTCGCCATCACCACCACCACCGCCACCATCTATAGACCACCAGTATCTAAATAATCACTAATTACATAGAAAATCACCAAAAATGGATACAAATTAGCAACAGTTAAGAAAAAATCACTAGAACTTTACACAAAATCACCAACGACGAATTTTTTCAGATATAAGTAGATTACCCCAAAATTAAAGATCTGATGTCGGAGTTTGATGACGAAGCTTCGTCGGGTTGGTCGGAGAAAAAAGTGAATAGAGTCGATTAGAGAGAGCTAGAGAGAAAGTGAGAGGGGGATAGCCGCAATCATAATGTTAATGAATGGTATAGTGGCGTTAAAACTGACCGGAGATTGGTGGCACAATATCACTAGAGACGGTGATCGAAACAGAAATGGGTTTGTTGAAATGAATAGGGAGGGTGATACATATGTATGTATATGTTTTAATTGGAAGGCTAGGATTATAAGAAAATGAAGGGCTGAGATTAGATCTCAGTTCTCATTTTATTTGGGGTTCTCATTTGAGCAAAAGCATATATATATATATATATAGTTTTATTTTAATAGAAATCAATTTAAAATAAAAATTAGAAACTGCACCCCACACAATTTAAATACACCCTCTCACACTCAACCCTACCTATTCTCCTCCATTTTTAATTAGATTTTTCCCATCAATCGGTGACCTTTTTTTGAACTTTTGCTTCACAGTATTTTTATTCATCTCCCAACAATCAGTTTGCATACCATATTTGCTATATTCAGGTGATAAATCACTATTTATGCGTATGAGAATCACTAAAATGTTGGTGATTTCTGTAAGAATAAATAGTGATTTCGGCGTAAATCTAGTAATTTATTCTTCGGACTATACGTAAATCACAAATTTTGTACCGCAAAATCACTAGATCTATACACATAGAAGAATAAATCGTTATATTTATGCTGAAATCACTATTTATTCTTACAGAAATCACTAAAATTTTAGTGTTCCGTAATATAGCAAGTATGGTATGCAAACTGATCGTTGAGAGATAGAGAATCAGGTGTGGTTGTGTATGGGAGGGTGTATTTTAGTTGTGTGTGGTGCCTCTAGGTGCCATTAGATTATATATATTGATCTAAGAGTTTGAATTGATTTTTAGTTTCTATTTTAAGTTTGATTTCTATTTGATCACTAGCCTATATATATATGCTAGCATCAAATAGAAACCACACACAACTAAAATACACTCTCTCATACACAACCACACCTAATCCCCTTCGTTTTTAATTTGAATTTTCCTGTCAATCGGTGAGCTTTTTTTAAAATATGACTTCGCTGTATTTTCCTCTATGTCTCAACGATCAGTTTGTATATCATACTTGCTATATTACGGAGTACTAAAATTTTAGTGATTTCTGAAAGAATAAATAGTGATTTCAGCATAAATATAGCGATTTATTCTTATATGTGTATAGATCTAGTGATTTTGCGGTACAAAATTTGTGATTTACGTATAGTCCGAAGAATAAATTACTAGATTTACGCCGAAATCACTATTTATTCTTACAAAAATCACCAACATTTTAGTGATTCTCATACGCATAAATAGTGATTTATCACCAGAATATAGCAAATATGGTATGCAAACTGATTGTTGGGAGATGGAGAAAAATACAGTGAAACAAAAGTTCAAAAAAAGCTCACCGATTGATGGGAAAAATCTAATTAAAATGGAGGAGAATAGGTGGGGTTGAGTGTGGGAGGATGTATTTAAATTATGTGTGGTGCAGTTTCTAGTTTTTATTTTAAATTGATTTCTATTAGAGTAGGAATCTATAGAAACCACTTTTAGAATAAAAACTAGAAAACTAAATAAAAAAAAATTAAAATCGCATCGAAATATAGCACATATGGTATGCAAATTGATCGTTGGGAGATGGGAAAAAATACGGTGAAGTCGGATTTAAAAAAAACTCACCGATTGACGGGAAAAATCAAATTAAAAACGAAGGGGATTATGTGGGATAGTGTATTTTAGTTGTGTGTGGTGCCTATACGGGGCCATTATATTAGGTTTATCTAAGGGATTGAATTAGTTTTCATTTTAAGTTTGGTTTCTATTTGATCACTTTCATATATATATATATATATACACTCTTCCGTAGCTATCGTGGAATACCAACAACCTCCCGCAATGAAACATAGTGGCAGCAATCACCTCTCGCAATGAAACATAGCGGTAGTCACTATGAAACATAGCGATGGGTAGGGCTTTAAATGAGTCGATACACTCACGAACAGTTCGGTGTTCGGATGTTCGGATAAAAAAAGTTCGATTTGAGTTCGGTTCGATTTGTAAACGAGTCGAACATGAAGATGATTTTGAGGTTTGTCTCGTAAATGAGCTGAACTTGAGCATGACATAGTTCGACTCGAAAGCTCGCGAACAAGTTCGATTATACAATTCGTGAACATGTTCATTTATGTAATTCGTGAATCAGGTTCGTGGACAAACTCGTGAATAAGGTTAATAAATAAATTCATGTACAAATTTGATGAATATGCTCATGAACATATTTCATTAATATTTTAGAGAAGTTCCTAAATTCACGGTAACTAGTTAATAAGTGTAAAGACTAATGTATACGAAGTGTATGTTAATTTATTTTGTCTATTCATTATTATTTTTTGTTAAGTCTATACATTTTTTTATTATAAATAGTAAAATTATAGCATATGTTACATTGTAAATTATAACATTAGTTGGCTATGTATTAACTAAACTGATCTAAATTGTATTCTTTGATAAGTCTAGATTAGAACCATGTCTCTAGATTTAGAGATTTTACCGCTGCTTTATTTTTATTGTAATGCATAAAAAGTGTTCTTAAAAAATATGAGGTGTTCGTGAGTAATAGCTCGTGAGATATATTCGTGAATTGTTCGCGAACATGTTCGTGAATAATATATTTCTTAATGAGTTGATACACAAACAAAAATATTAGCTCGATAAGAGTTTGAGCTCGAGTTCGAGTTTGACGTATTTATAAGGAGCTGATACATGAACAATTAAGAGTTCGGCTCGGTTCGACTCATTTACAGCCCTAGCGATGGGTGGTTGACATCCATCGGTGACTGGGGATCAAATCCATATATATATATATATATATATATATATATATATTACATTAAAAATGACTTACGTTAAAATTTTCTCCCAATAACATGAAGACTAAGGATGCCAATTTTGTCATTTAATCAAAAATATTATTAATTATATTCTCTTTTCATATCATTTTTGGCATCATTTTCTCAAAAAATACTCCAATGATTGACACTCCAGCAAAATGTCAATTTTTAAAAAGTGTTAATCTACATATTATTATAATTTTATTACTTTAACTGATAACATTGAATTAATTAATTATTAAATAAATAATTAGTTGGTGCATGAAAATCTTATGCAATCAAATTACAAAAATAAAAAATAAAAAATAAAACATTTTTTTAATTTAATATATAAAAAGGAAATGATTAAAATAAAAATTAAGATTCTGAATCATATGTAGTCAAAATACAATAGAAAAATAATTAAAAACACAACTCATGTATGACTAAAGTTTGGCTTATCGGTTTATAACGAATCACTTGGCTTAAATATAATATAAATAAGTTTCACAAAAACATGTATAATATAAATAAGTAAGAGAAATAATAATTTATTTGTAAGTGGGAACACAAATGAAGTTGGCACATAATTTATGGGGATGCTAACTTTTGGCACCTCAAGTTGACATATTTGCCACATCACTTAGCACCTCAATGGTATTCAATGATATCCCAACAACTTCAATGGAATGATAATAAAAGTGTCATGTCATGTGACTTTGAAATCACTCTGGACATCCTCTATTGAAGATGCTCCAATGTTTTTATGAGGAGAGATGGTTGCAAAGAAGTTATGAGTTAACTGTGTTGGAGCTTTAAGGATAAAAAAACATAGTATTACAAGTAATCATTAATCAATACGGATATCATAGGATAAAATTTAGGGGTTAGCTAGGGTTAGACATAAATTTTTCAAAAAAAAAAAGAAATTGATGATCCAACCGTACGGATATCACTATCACTAAAATTACATCATGTATGCAAAGAATAAATTTTTTTAAACTCCATTTGCAATGATTTTACAAAGATAAATGGTTTTCAAATAAATAATTAATTATTATAAAATAAATTCTAAATTTTTTAATTTATTTTTTTAGACATATTGTATGTTATAGCATGAAGTTACATAAACAAAATGACATTTATAATTTATTAAAAAAAAACAAAAGAAATTCACACTCTTCAATAATTGAACTTCCACGATTAAGTGTTGTACTTTAGAGTTAAGATTTAGGGATAAGTCTAGGGTTGGACCTTATTTTTAAAAAAAAAATTATTTGAACGATCCAATTGTACGGATCTCAAAATCACTACACATTAGTCGCGTGTACCAAATATTGTGATTTTTAAAATTGATTTGATGTGATTTTATAAGGAATCACTACAAAATAGGCACATTTTACTAATAGTTTGTATTGGTTAATTTTTTAAAAAAATAATTTTTAACGATCCAACCGTACAAATCTCAGTATCACTATGAATTAATCATGTATGCCAAAAATTATAATTTTTGAAGGTCATTTGTAATGATTTTTTAATGAAAAAGTATAAAATAATGTGGAGTGGTCATATAATTTTTAATGACCACACTACACAAGAAATACATTGGTAGAGTGGTTGGGATGTTGTGCATTCACGATGAGCATGTGGGTTCGATTCCCACGGTAGCCCATTTTTTTGTTTTGCAAAATGGCGCCCAAATTTCACGAAAATTTCAAAAATGGCGCCTAAACTCATTTTCTACCGCACGACGGTAGGATATATTAACACTATTTCCTACCGTTATGAGCAATTCCTACCGCCTTCCATTTATTAATTAATTTTAGAATACAATTTAAAATTTAGGGGTTATCTAGGGTTAGACATATATTTTTCAAAAAAAAAAATTCGATGATCCAACCGTGCGGATATCAATATCACTAAAATTACATCATGTATGCAAAGAATAAATTTTTTTTTACTCCATTTGCAATGATTTTATAATGATAAAAGGTTTTCTACTAAATAATTAATTGTTACAAAATAAATTCTAAGTTTTTTAATTTATTTTGTTAAACATATTGTATGTTATTGTATGGAGTTACAAAAACAAAATGACATTTTACAATTATTTTTTTTAAAAAAAATATTCACATTCTTCAATAACTGAACTTCCAAGGTTAAGGGTTGTAGTTTAGGGTTAAGATTTAGGGGTAACTCTAGGGTTGGACCTCATTTTTTTAAAAAAAATATTTGGAACGATCCAACCGTACAGATCTCAAAATCACTACAAATTACTCGCGTGTACCAAAAATTGTGATTTTTCAAATTGATTTGATGTGATTTTATAGGGAATCACTGCAAATTAGTCACATTTTACTAATAGTTTGTATTGGTTCATTTTTTTAAAAATAATTTTTAATGATCCAACCGTACAAATCTCAGTATCACTATGAATAAATCATGTATGCCAAAAATTATAATTTTTAAAGGTTATTTGTAACGAATTTTTAATGAAAAAGTATAATATAATGTGGTATTGTCATAAAATTTGGAATGACCATACAACACAAGAAACACCTTGGCATAGTGGTTGGGATGTTGTGTGAATTCACTGTCCACCCGGGTTCGATTCCTTGTGAAATTAACGTTTTTTCAGCAAACAAGTACCAAAACCTACCGTATGTTGGTAGGAAATGGGTATAATTTCACAAAAATTTCAAAAGAAGGCGCCCAAACATGACAAATTAAAAATTCCTCCCAAATCCAAAAATTCAAAAAATTCGCCCAAACTCAAAACCTACTACATGTCGGTAGGAAATGGTCCATAATTTCGCCCAAACTCAAAATCTACCGCATGTCGGTAGGAAATGGTCCATAATTTCACAAAAAAATTCAAAAGTGCGCCCAAACTAAAAATTCAAATTTTTTCCCCAAAATTATAAACTACTTTTCCACTTTCACTTTCATTTATCTCTATCTATTCATCTACTTCACTAATATAATTCTCTTCATCTCCTTCACTTTAATCATCTCAATTTCCTCCTTCATCTCATATAAATCTCTTCATCTATTTCATTTCACATAAATCTCTTCATCTCATTCACTTTAATCATCTCAATTTCCTCCTTCATTTCAATCATTTAGGTATAATTTTTTTTATCTTTTATATATATATGTACTTCATTTACATATAATATGTGTGCACTTGTGTTTTGTTTTCTAATTAGTTCTTTGTTACATATCCTTACACTAAGTTGAAATTTTGTGTATTTATTGTTCTTTGTTTGTTAATTGGTTCCACTTATTATGTAAATTGTTAGGATTTGAAGGCAAAAGAAATGGAGAAAACGAGATTGAAAGCAAGTTTGAGGGTGATGGCATTTTAAAGGATGAAGGAGAAATAGATTGGTTAAGTTTTAATTTTTTCTTTTTTGTTGTAATGGTTATAATTATAGTATATTAGAACAAATATGTATTATAGTTGTGTTGAACACATATGTATTTGTTGTAAAGGAATTATATATTATGGTATGATAAGGGGGAACTTAATGTAATGATCTTTTGATGTAATGGATGATGGTTTTTTTATTGAGTGTTTTTGCTATAAAATGTAATTGTGTGTTCTTTGTATTAGATTTGTTTTGCAAGTATGATTTGTATCATTAGGAGGGGAAACAATAAATTGAAAAAAACCAAAAAAAAAACCTAGTAATTCCTACCGTCTTCAACTCATTACCTACTGTCCTTACCATTCGAAATCCAATATTTCCTACCAATTTTGGGGCATTTCCTACCGTTTGGTAAGTACGGTAGGAAATGGTTGGTAGGAAATGCTAACAAGGACAGTAGGAAATGGTCGGTAGGAAATGGCATTCTACATGCATTCTGAAATAATTCCTACCAATGTGCTCAGGGATGCTCGGTAGGAAATGGGTGGGCAGAATTTTCACAAATTCCACGTGGCATGCCACGTGGCAGCTGACTTGGATGGGTCCCACCCACGTGGCATCTGACATTTCAACTAACGTAGATGGGTCCCACGCCACGTCAGCATCCATGTTGGCACATGGGTCCCTGCCATGTGGCAGTCCAAGTCACCATGTGGGGTCCCCATTGACCAAGTCAGTAGCATTTCCCACCAATGACATTTCCGACTTAAGCAATTCCTACCAACGCGGGTTGGTAGGAAATGACCCATTTCCTACCGATTTCGGGCCTTTTCCTACCGGCATTTCCCACCAATGACATTTCCGACTTAAGCAATTCCTACCAACGCGGGTTGGTAGGAAATGACCCATTTCCTACCGATTTCGGGCCTTTTCCTACCGATTCGACGGTAGGAAAAGCCCGTTTTTGGTGTAGTGCTACCTTGCGGCTGCACGGGGTTACAGTGATTTAGTCAAATTAATGTGTAAAGTTTGCACAGCTCCAACTTTAGATGGTCCTGAAGGCAAAACTGCTCTGCGTGCTGCGATTATGAAGTTCCATTAAGGTATGCAATCATCAGTATATATTTATGAAGCTGATTTATAGTCTCAATTGGACATAAAGTTAACAAAATGAATAAAAACTGATAATAATATTCTGATGCCCCTTCAACTCGACTAAGGGGGATATATAGTTAGAGACATTCGAGAAGTCCAAATCCTAAACAATTATTCAATACCTAATAGATAAGTTCAACTACTATTTTGGTAACTAACAAATAACCTATCATTATCGCTAACGCTAAAATAATGACAACTATTAGACATAATTCATTTCTTCCTTTTCTTCCCAGTACTAAACTCTTGCATCCATACCACCGGTTCCTTTGTGGTCCGTTTAGATTTCCTGAGCTCTCCTGTAAATCTAGCATTGTCAAGTTGAGCACTTGCTTCAGCTACTTCCTTGTTAGACAAATATGACTCTTGTGAGACTTCTTCTGCAACAGTTCCATCTTCTACTGCAACAATACCCTCCCCTTCAGCAACGACCTTGTCCTCAAGGTGAATATCTGTAAAAAGAGTAGAGAGTTCATTGTCTGACACCCAAGTTGCCTCTTCAATGGGGAGGCCTTCCCACTGCACTAAAGATTGTGGCACCCACTGTACGTGTGATCGTCAAATATGTTGTAGAGCTTAAATCACAAAAGTAGACAAACTTACAGCCACTGCTGCATCATCGGGGTTAGAAAAGGCCACAAATCCAGAGCCTTTGCTTATCCCTTGAGGGTCAAGATTTACCTGAAAGATTATAAGAGCAGATTAGAAAAACTATAAGTTAAAAACAGAGTCAACACATGACAATTGTAACATGCAAGGACATACCTTGCAAGATGTTATGGTTCCAAACTTTGAAAATAAATCCTTCAGGGTCTCTTCATTTATGGTGTCATCAAGATTCTTTAGATACAAATTTGCCCCTTTAAGCTTTTCGAATCGGCTAATTCTTTCCTGTTCAAATTTGGCTCTCAGTTCAGCCTCCCTTTCACTCTTCCTTTGAGCCTTCCCTACAAACAGAACTTTCTCAATACATGAGACTCCGTTCATATTCTCGACCGTAGTAGCAGCATTATCGAAATTCTGGAAATTTACAAATCCAAAACATCTGGACTTCCCATCAGCATCTTTCATTACTACTGCACTGGTGATAAGACCAAACTTCTCAAACATGTTCCTGAACTCCTCATCAGAAACTGTATCTGGGAGATTCTTAACATACACATTAGTGAACTTCTGCGAGTCACTAGCTCGAGACCTATCCTGTTTACGAATAAAAAGACCAACATACACTTGTTTATCATTCATCAGCATGCCATTTAACTGTTTGATTGCATATTGAGCAGCTTCCTCCTGGTCAAACTGTACAAAGCCAAACCCTCGTGATTTGCCACTACTATCAAGCGCTACCTTGCAGGAAAGCACTGTCCCAAAGGATGCATCCTTCAGGCTATTACATTTTACTATACTACAAAGGAAACACCTGGGAGAATACAAACAGGACCAGCAACTGCATATATAACACTGATTACCCGGCTACCAGAATGAACATTTGAATTGATCATTAAGTCTGCATATCATCGAATATACTAGTAGTTACCATGAAACTAAACACTCAAATATACCAAATTAGAAATCATCAGACTAGAAAATTTACTAAAATGGCAACAAATAATTTCGTTAAAGACACTAAAAAGAAATAATCTCATTAAATCAAACATAATATACGGGTCCTAAAATAAAAAAAGATCGACGATTAATCAACAATTTTTACCTTATATTAACATTGTTGGGGAGAAATGAGCAGATACATTCTTTGCAACCCAATCTTAGGAGCAGACACACTATTGTCCAGAGAATAAAGCATTTCATTAATAAATCTACTATGATTATGTTACACCAAATACAATAAAATTTAAAATGTGTAGTTAAATATAAAATGATGAAGTACCGAATCATAACCAATACCTAGATAGATGTTTGTAACAGAATCGAATTCAGGAAAACATTAAAAAACTAAAAGATGAGAGAGATGGAAGGGAGAAAGAGAGGGGGAGAGTGAAATGGAGGGAGGGAGAGAGAGAGAGAGAGAGAGAGAGAGAGAGAGAGAGAGAGAGAGAGAGAGAGAGAGAGAGAGAGAGAGAGAGAGAGAGAGAGAGAGAGAGAGAGAGAGAGAGAGAGAGAGAGAGAGAGATTACCAACAACGAATGTCGGGCTCGGGAGATAAGTAATCGAGAACCCAATTAGGTGTGAATTGTGATGGTTTCTCAGGGCCAATGTTACAGTCGAGAGAGATGTTACAAACTTACAATTGATAGGGTTTGATTTGGGGAAGAGTAGTCTCTAAAGTGACCCGACTAGTACTACCGAGTCTAATATTAAATTATTTTAGTTTAATTTATTAAAATAATGTTTTATACATCGGATCAGAGAAAACCGCCATATAAATGACCACCTTATATGTCGGGTATTAAAAAACCGACGTATATGTTAACAACCTTATACCATGGATGAAAAAAACCCGACTTAAAATAAGCTTTTATACATCGGCAAACTCAGAACCGACGTATATGTCAACAATATACGTCGGTTGTTTACTCAACCGACATAAAATGTATGTTTAAGAGGTTAATATACGTCGCATTTTAAAAAACCCGACGTATAAAGTGTTATATACGTCGGACTATGTTATGTGCGACGTAAAATGTGCGACGTAAAAGATCAATTTTATACTAGTGCCAGGATTGCTGAATCATTTTTTTCCTGATGGAGAGAATAGCCACAGGCCTGAACATTGGTTAGCGATTGTAGCTATGCTAAGGAAGTGAAACCGGAGAACCTAGAGAACCATGAAATTCTTTAAGGAGTGAGATATGAAAACTGGATGGATTTTCGATTCCTCGGGAAGCTGAAGTTTATATGCAACCTGGCCAATCTATCTATATATACTCTTTATTAAATAAAGTAGAAACCCACTCTTAGGCCATGTATAAATGTATATGACGTATAAATGTATATAATTATTAGTTTAAACTAGCTTATATTTTATTTAAAATTATATTTTTATTACCCATGCGATTGCTTTTTTAATATTTATAATTATATTTATTTATGAATATTTTAATATTTAAAAGTTATTAGTTTACATGATTAAATTATTGTTAAAAAAGATTTAGCAAATAAAATTGTAGTTAAAAATTTGATATTTATTATATTTTACACGCTCAATTTAATATTTGTTTATATTGAGTTATAAAAGTTAGATTTGACCAATTTTATAGTCCACATTAAATTCATAAAATAATCTTTAATTTAGTTGTGATTTAATAGTTCTTTTTCAATTAAAAACTATTCTAAAACTAAAAAGTGAATAAAGTGACGAAATTTAATGTTGAGAATTCTATTCGATTTAGGAAATCTACTTATATGTAGTTTAGATGATTAGAATACCCTTTATTAAATCTAATGGTTTTCACCTATCTATTTAAGATTAAACGATTTTTTTTATTTTGTTATTAAATGAGTTTCCTTATATAATTATAACTATTTTTATGTTTCGACTTTTTAGAAAATCCAATCCTAATATAATATCTTTTAACTTGTATCATTTTTAGATAATAACTTCTTTTTATATGATATAATCTTGATCATCTATTTTTAAAAATATTGGATCTAGCGGTTGAGAATGTTTTGACGGTATTTAGGACCAAACTACCAAGATAATATCATTAATTTTTCTTAATATTTATAAAAAAATTTAATTTTAAATTTTTTTAAATATTTATTGCTAAAATATAATATACTCTTTTTTGTAATATGTTAATGATGCGGGAACTTTGAACTTTTGAGAAAATAAATTATCAATTAAAATATAATTTTTTTTGTAATAGTTCTTCTTTTAAAGTAGTACACCGTGAAGATCAAAATTCTATATAAAATTCATTTTTTTTATAGTATATCCCGTAAATATATATGTTATTATATTAAAGACTAAGGCTCTGTTTGAGATTGCTGTTAAAAATTATTGTGCTGTTGAAAAAAGTGGTGTTAAAATAAGTGCTGTTGTGAAAATCAGATAACTATTTGGTAATATTTTTGATATGTGCATGTTTTGGTGTATAATATAAAAAATTAATGTTTTTGATGAGTTTTGATGTTGAAACCAGTAGCTGCTTCCCGCAACAGCTGAAAAACAGCTTTTTTCAAAAGCATGGGGGAACTGCATTCTCTAAAACAGCTTTTCAGCCAAAAGCGCTTTTCAGAACAGCTTTTAAATTTTACCAAACATTTTTTTAGGTGCTTTTCAGAAAAAAGTTGTTGTTGCTGTCTACAACAGCAATGCCAACGGAGCCTAAATAATCTCAATCTGTTGGATCTTTCAAATTAAATTGTTGAGAAACGTTAGATATAACAGTAAAATTATCATGCAAAATGATCTAAGGTTTGAATCTACCAACAACATATTAAAAGAATTTTTTTATTTTTTTTCTCGCAGACATAGGTTATTTGATAATATTTTTTGTAAAGTACGATTTTTCAGAAAAGTTGTATACTAATTGATTAACAAACTTTTAAAGTTTCGAATTTAATAATCTACAATGTATATAGGTTAAAAAAGTTTGGCCTCTTGAGTCTAAAATTTCAAAATACGATTTTTTTAATATGAATATAATCCTGCTAACAATGAAATTGGGTCTCTATGAGTTCTTATAAAACAAAATCACCATTTGCGTATAATTTATTATTTAATAATAAATAATATTTGATTAGTTATGATCTAAAACTTAATAAAATAGGATAAAAAATATGTACAATTTTATAAAATTTTATCCTCGTATTATTATATTCTTTGTTGATTTAAATTTTTCTTAGATTGATTTTAATTTTTGAACATGGATTTCTAAATTTAAAATAGTTAGAAAAAGTAATTAAATTGGCGTTAAAATAATGATGACATAATAATTATTATTATTATTTGGGTTTTATCTTGTGTTTTAAAAATCAGATTTTGACGATTTTACACCCTACATGAAATAACTAAATTATTTTTAATTAAAATATGGTTTAACAATTTTTATCTAACTGGAATTGTCCATCGAAGAGAAAAGAAAGTCACGAATTTTTTTCATGGAGAATTCTATTCAATATAGAAAACTTATTTATATTTGGTATATTTGGTTTAAATTATCAAAATACACTTTTTAGAATTTAAATATAATCCTATTATTAATAAAATACACTTTTTTAATATTTGATCTAACGATTTTCATTTATCTAGTTAAGATCTAATGGTCCTTATTAATTTGGTTGTCCAAGAACCGTACGACCTATTATGCTTATTATATATAAGAATTTAATATAATAAAGATATCAAGTATATACTGATACAAGTATCTTACTAACTGGTTTTACTTTTAATGTTTCGGTTTTATTTACGGTGTATATAAAATTTTAAAATACATTATTACTTAAAAATTATTAAATAAAATAAAAATTATGTTATGATTATATAAAATTTTATTCTCATATTATAATATTCTTTATCGATTTGAATTTGTTCTTAATTAATTTTAATACTTTATTAATAGAAACATAAAATTTCTATATTTAAAAAAATTAGTAAAAAAATAAATAAATTGGTGCTAAAATATAAAAAAAAAATTATTAAAATTTAGATACTCACTTTACTATTTGGGTTCTATCCTGAGTTTTAGAAATTGAATTTTGACGATTTTACGATCCATGCGAAACTAACGAAATTATCTTTAATTTAATGATGATTTAATAATTATTATCTAACTTGACCAGTTGACCTACCGATAAACCGAAAAGAAAAGATGGTTAAGAATTTTTACATAAAGAATTCAATTCAATTCAATATAGAAAACCAATTTATAATTTGATTTAAATTATCAAAGCATACTTCTTAGTATTTAAATATAATCCTACCTTTAATCAAATACACATTTTAATATAAGTATTATATTCAAAATTATCGTTTATTAATATGAAACCCTCAATATTTTAATAATATTTTGATATTATCCTTTTATGTTAGTTATATGTAAAATAATATAATTATAATTTGGATTAATCAAATTGTTATGTTACTTCAAGTATTTAAATTTATTCAGGAGTTCTCCTAAGTCTCGTAGGGTCCACGTATATCATTTTTAGTATGATATACATAAGCATTATATTGATAATTTTTAATATTGTAATCAATATGAATTGTTATCAAATTGTTATCTTGATATTTGGCTTAACAATTATTATCTAACTGGAACTATACATAAATTTAAGAGAAAAGATATTTAAGAATTTTTACATAGAAAAAATTTAAATTATCAAAATACACTTTTTAGTATTTAAATATAATTCTATTATTAATCAGATACACTTTTTAATATTAGATCTAACAATTCTCATCGATCTATTTAATATCTAACTATAATTATTAATTTGGTCGTATAGTCGATTTCTTAAATTGAAATAAACATAGAATTTATAAATTTAAAAATATTAGGAAAAAAATTAAATTGATGCTACAATAATAAAAAAATATTTATTAAAATTTAGATAATCACTTTACTGTTTGGGCTCTATAGTTTTAGACAACAGATTTTAACGATTTTACAGCCCACGCGAAGCTAACAAAATTTAATGATGGTTTAATAATTATTATCTAACTGGAACTATCTATAAACTAAAGAGAAAAGATAATTACGAATTTTTACATAAAGATTTCTATTCAATATAGAAAACCCATTTATAATTGGTTTAAATTATCAAAATACACCTTTTAGTATTTAAATACTATCCTATTATTAATCAAATACAATTTTTAATATTATATCTAACGGTACTCATCTATTTGAATATTTATAGTTTTATAATCCAACGGATCGTATAGTTTTGGTAGTACAGTGAGCGACCAAAGTTTTGAATAAGATCTCCCTTACGCTTATTATATATAAGGAGTTAATGTATATAAATGTACACATATAATTATTAGTTTAATTACTTAATTTCAAATTAATATGATAATTATTATGAAATTAAAAACAATAATTATATTAAAAGTAGGAATCCTCTATATGGTGTGCCACCGCTGTATACATACATAAATTATTAATTTAATATAGTTGGTCGTGTTCTCATGGCATACCAAATTATCACAAGTATAACATGACCTACAAGATATTTAATTTGATGATGCTCATGCAACATATCTAGTTTGATCATGATCTTTATTATATAAAGAATTGTTATACACATATTTAAATTGAAAAACGTAAAAGGTCTCAAACTAAATCATGGTCGATATAGAACTTAACTCTTCAAAAAGATACATGACATTTTAAAGTTATGAAATTACATAAAATTATCTTAAATATTAAATATCACCAAATTTTAAAATAAATTTAAAAATCGTGATCGAATAATTTTTAAACTTTTAAATTTTAAAATTACTATCATTAAACCCGTGCATTCACGGGATGCTTTTTAAATTATTTGAATAAATATATTTTTTTAGTATTTTTATTGTTTAATATCTTTAGTTTTTTAAATATCGCCCTAATTGATTTTATATATTTAGATCATCAAATTTCTAATATAATTAGTTTAATTCTAAATTAATATAATAAATTATTATTATTAAATCAATAATCTTTAAGTAGAAATACATATGATTATTAGGTTAATTAGCTTAATAAAAAGAATAATTCTATATATATATATCAGTAACAACCTGGTATGGTATGTCATGTATACCGCAGTATACATCTAATTATTAGTTTAATTATTTTAATATAATTAATTTAATTTCAAATTAATATATATAATTATTAGTATCAAATTAAAAATTAAAAATTTATTAATAATATAAACTCCTCTTAATGATATGATATACCATGTATATCGCCATATACATATAATTATTAGCTTAATATAGTTCACTTAATTTGAAATTAATACAATTATTATAATTAAATTAAAATTTTATTATTATTAATAGTTAAGTTGTAGACAAGGAGTCCACCAATTAATAGGAGTCTTCCAACTAAAAAACATATATGACGGTACACATATAATTATTAATTTAATTAACTTAATTTCGAATTAATATAATAATTATTGTTAAATTAAAAAATAATAATCATATTAAAAGTAGAAATCTCCAATGTCATGTATACGGCGGTATACATACATATAATTATTAGCTTAATATATTTCGTTTAATTATAAATTAATATAATAATTAATTATTATTAAATTAATAATCTTTAAGTAGAAACCACCAATGCTAAAATTGGTTCCATTGATTTGAAACCAAATGTCACAAAATTCAAACTCCAAACAGATTCTATACTTAAATGCAAAATATGCATACTTGGTTCTAAATTTGAAATCGACTAGCATAGGAGTTGAAGTTCTATTTTAACACCAAAACACACTTTTTGGTGTAACTATAGCTATTTTGCATGACTTGCTCTTAGTGTTCTGGTATGTCCTGACATAATATAATTATGTCCTGACATATAATTATTAGGTTAATTAGCTTAATACAATGAATAATTCTGGAGGTATTATTAAAAGCAGAACCAAAACCCTTTTGGTCATGTATAGCGCTGTATACATGTAGTTTAATTATTTTAATATAATTAGTTTAATTTCAAATTAATATATATAATTATTAGTATCAAACTAAAAATTAAAAATTTATTATATCGCGATATAAGTATAATTATTAGCTTTATTAGCTTAAGATATAGTTCACTTAATTTGAAATTAATACAATTATTATAATTAAACTAAAAGTTTATTATTATTAATAGTTTAGTTGTAGAGAAGGAGTCCACCCACTACTAGGAGTCTTCCAACTAAAAAATATATATGACGGTACACATATATTTATTAGTTTAATTAACTTAATTTCAAATTAATATAATAATTATTGTTAAATTAAAAAATAATAATCATATTAAAAGTAGAAATCCACTCTCAGTGTGCCGTATATTTCGTTTAATTTCAAACTAATAGAGTTAGTTTAATTATAAATTAATGTAATGATTAATTATTATAAAATCAATAATCTTTAAGTACAAACCGCAGCTTCCAGCAAGTCCAATGCAGTGCTAAAATTGGTTCCATCTCTCTGATTTGAAACCAAATGTCAAAAAATACAACTCCTGGATTCTATAATTAAATGCAAAATATGCATAAATGCATATTTGGTTCTAAATTTGAAACCAAGATGTATTTATGCATCCATTCCACATCATCATTTAACCAAATTGCATATTGATAGAGAGGGACAAAAAATTAGCTAAATTTGTAATTATTTAGATGCAATATGCAACTAGCATGGGAGTTGAAGTTATATTTTAACACCAAAAAATATTTTTTTGTGTCAAATTATAGAAATAACTATAGTTATTTTGCATCTGGACTTGCTGTCTTGTATGTCATATATAATTATTAGGTTAATTAGCTTAATATAATTAGTTTAATTACAAATTAATATATAATTATTCGTATTAAATTAAAAATAAAAAAATTATTAATAACACAAACCCATCTTAATGATATGATATATCATGTATATCGCGATATACATATAATTATTAGCCTAATTAGCTTAATATAATTCACTTAATTTCAAATTCATATAATTATTATAATTAAATTAAAATTTTATTATCAATAATAGTTTAGTTGTATACAAGGAGTCTACCAACTACTTTCCAACTAAATAACGTATATGACGACATACATATAATTATTAGTTTAATTAACTTAATTTTAAATTAATATAATAATTATTCTTAAATTAAAAATATTAATCATATTAAAAGTAAAAATCCCCTCTTAATTGTATGGTGTGTCGTGTATACCGCGATATACATACATATAATTATTAGCGTAATATAATTCGCTTAATTTCAAACTAATATAAATAGTTTAATTCTAAATAATGTAATAATTAATAATTATTAAATCAATCATCTTTATGTAGAAACGGCCGCTTAGTGGCATGGTATGTCATGTATATATTAAACACTTAAATTTTAGTATTGGGTCTCATTATGCATATCTATAAATAAAAATAGGTAAGTAACAGTAATTAAATAAAACTAATTAAGGATAATTAAGTAAAACAATTAAAAATGTATATATGTAAATAAAAATAGTTAAGTGAGGGTAATTAAGTAAAATAATTAAATAAGGCAAGTACCCTACCTAAAAACAAGTACCAAAATTTTTAATGTTTCATTTTTAAAAATACTAACTTATAACCCGTGCAATGTAGAGATTCTTTTTAAATATTTATAATTATTTTTATTCACTAAGTTCAGAAAATACTTTTTTATTTTAGTAATAATTAAATAATTATTATTCAACTTTAACTACTACGAAACTGAAGAGAAAATGTATGAATTTTTACATTGAGAATTCAATTTAACTTAGAAAAACAACTCTTCTTTGGTTTATATTATTATTACACTTTCTAGTATTTAAAATAATTTTATAAATAATCAGATATAATTTTTAATATTAAATCTACCTGTTAAACAATCGTTATACAACATGTGCTCTAAAAACAGGTACTAACAAATGCTTATTAAGAAATTAAATAAAACTTTGTTAAACATTCAAACTACAACTGCTCTAATGAAATATCAACATCATGCTTATTCAAGCATAATATGCAATTATGCAGTAGAGATGCAGTAAACATATCATTCCGTAATTTAAAAAGTCTAACTTATGTTAAATAATTTGAGTTTTAATATAAAATCTAAATATGTTGTAAATTAATTTTGAACCATTAATTTCTTATATATAGTACTTTTAAATTATTTTTCTTACACGTTTGTGTAATAGATTTTTTTTAAACAATTGTAGAAAACCCAATTATATTTTAATATAGAATTCTATTTAATATAGAAAATCCAATTATATTTGGTTTAATTTATTAAAATACACTTTCTAGTATTTAAACATAATTATATCATTAATCAAAAAAAATTAATATTTAAATTTAACGGTTCGTATTAATTTGGTCGTAACGGGACTACCAAAATTTTGGATAAAATCACTGATATATAATAGATAATATAGATATACATATAGAACATAACATTTAAAAGGCCATATTTATTTTTTTCATTCCATTTGATCCAAAAGATTAAATAGTCTAGAAAAAAGAATTCAATTATATTATACTTGAATAAAAAGTACAAGAAAGCTCTATATATAAATCTATAACCTTTATTAATTAGCGAAACCCCTTTTTTATTAGTACCGTACCAAATTTGGTTCGCACTTTTGTTTGGTTTCACATCTAAAATCTCATCTCACGTAGAAATCATATTTTACGTGGAATTCTATGTTGTCTTTTAAGAAAAATAAAATTCTATCTTACATTGAAATCCTATGTCACATAGAATTCTATGTTGTTAAAAGAATATTAATCTAAAATATATTATAATATTATTATTGTACTATTATTTTATTTTTATACTGATCACATCATATCACCCACAAGACCCAATTATAATCACTTAGTTGTTGAATCAAGATACTAATCTCAATCTACTTTATACAACTCAATAATATCAATCTAAAATATATTTTACAATTATTATTGTACCAAATATATTATATTATTATTATACTCATCAACGTCACAATCAGATAACTACCAGACCCGATTATAATTACTTAGTTGTTGAATCAACATACAAATCTCAATCTATTTTATACCATTTTATTAGTTATCTTAATCTACTTTGTACGAAGCATCTACCCACCCTCAAAACTCTAAGAATCATTCTCCTCCTAACTCTCCGGAGTATATTTTGAGTATAATAGTTAGTGTCATGTTTAATCAAGCTAAATTATATGCAATTTTTATAAAATAGCGTTAAAAAGGGGTTTCGATTATTAAAAAAAGTTATATATTTATATTATATAAATAATATAAATTTTTAAATAATTTTAACTAGGTCGTGCTTAGCACCCATTATGGTCTAGTTCAATACAATGACAAAACGATACGATAGTAAATAACCTCGTATATATTGTATGCGATAACAATTGTAGGTCAGGATGCGCCCAGGACAGAATGCCTTACCGTTCTTATTCACCTTACAATTGTAATTACCTAATGATTTCATTCATGCACCTAATGCATTTTTAATATTGCGTGTGTCCACCCAACATCTATTTTTTGTTCTGATATGTTGGCAATGTCACTAAACGCTTCTTTAGACAAGATTATGTCATTTTCTCCTGGGCATTGTTCCGGAGTACACTCCGCCACAAGTTTGACGTCAACAAATTTGGCATGCTTGCAATATGGTTTATTACCATTTACTCCGCACATAACTCTCATTCCATCCCCGCAGTAATATCCGCGGTTACTAATGATTTGTGAGTTCACAGCCACCGTAAACTTTCCCGGATTCTTGATATCGGGACATTTTTTAGATGCTACACACAAAAATCCAATCAATTAAATTTTGAAAAGCAAAGGCTGACCTAATTTGTAGTTTTGTATGTGCTATGAAATTAACTACAGGAAAATATTGCTCACGCATGAAAGTGTCAGCATGACCTGCCTTCCCGGCAGTAGCGCAACAGATGGAGACGAGACTGCAAAGAAGAGCTGCAACAATAACTACCTTGATCCCCATATCAAATTATTTATATTTTTGACTCTCGATAATATGCCAATCGACAAGTTAAGTAATTGATGTTCCTTTAATTTGTTTCTTGTTCTGATGAGCCGATTCATTTATATGTGTCATTTATATGCTTAACTGGAAACTGAAAATTGAGCTTTTGGTGGATAACCATTGACAATGTTCTCATTTGTTGGTGCCCCGTTAATTACTTTTTCTAGTGGAATTAAAATAGAATTACAGTTTAAGCACCTATCCATCAATTCATTGTATTTATTATTAAGATTTATTACTGTAGTAACTTATAATTGACATTAAAACTCTCACGGTATATAGGAATGACAAAAAAATCTGATCCGATGGATACCCGATCCATTCCGATCCGATTGGATTTTATCGAACCCGATATTTTGGATTTGGATATGGATTTGGATCCAATTTTTAAACCCGAATGAGTTTGGATTTGGATTTGGATATTAGGTATTCCGATCCAAAACCCTATCCAAATCTGATCCAAACCCGAAACCGAAAAAAAAATCCAATTATATATATATATATATATATATATATATATATATATATATATATAGGATGATTCAATGAGGAACTCATTTTATTGAGTAACTGAGGAACTCAAGTACATGGTGACACGTGTACATAACGTCTGTCAGCAAAGTAATCATCAACTTGTGTTTTAACTGCCTATACACTTACCCTACACAGGAGATGTGTTTTTCTTTTTCCCATTTATAAATAATCACACATTATAAATATAAGATAATATTAATAAAATTATATTATTTTTAAAAAAACATTGTTATTTTACAGAACATAAAACTAACAAAAGTGTTAATTTTGTGGAACACAAAAAATTTGCAGAACATATAAATAATATAGTTTTTATTATTTACAGAACCCATATATTTTTTATTTTCTTTTTATTTTACAATACATATTATTTCCTGAAAAGATTCTTGATTAATACAGAACTCACTTTTTTATTACAGAAAACGCTTGCTTAATTATGTTTTGTACCTTCTAACTTGTCATTTTTAATCTTTTATACGTGTCTTATATTTTTATATAAGTTTAGTACACAAGTATACAAATAAAAATCACAAATCACATATGCAATTCTACGAATCATAAAAATTAAATAATAGAACACATTATAAATATAAGATAATATTAATTAAATCGTATTATATTTTTAAAAAAGCATTATTATTTTACATAACATAAAACTAACAAAATTGTAACTTTTGTGGAACACAAAAAATTTACAGAAGATATAAATAATATAGTTTTTATTTTTTATATAACCCATATATTTTTTATTTTCTTTTTACTTTACAATACATATTATTTCCTGAAATAAGAATAAGAAAAAATATACTAAACTTATTAAAAATAGTATATAAAAAGAATAAGAAATATTAAAAATATGAACGTAAAATTAGGGAATAATACTCCAAAATGGACCATATTAATCATAAAGTACATAACAAAAATACAGAACATGAGAATAGTGTTTTTTTTTGCCGTGTTATGTATTATTTTTGTTGTGTTCTATATCATTTTATAAATTAGAATCTATTTTTTTAATCATATTTTGACGTTCTGTATATTTATTATGTCTTTTTTAGTAAAACAAGTACAAATTCTGTAATTTATTTCTTTTTTTTTGTTATGTCCTGTAAATCTTTTTCATGTTATTTGTATATTGCATGTTTGTAGAACGTTGATTATGTATAATTTTATTACATTCTGTAGTTTGTTGTGTACATGTGCTATGTTCTGTAATTCTGTATATGTTGTCTTCCTAACATATAATCTATTATAATGAATGTTAATGTGTTTCAACTGCTCCTCTCAAGTGTGTAACTCTGAAAATGAAGACTAAACGAAACGTGTGTTTTACATCTGTACCAATTATGTTAAAGTTACTTAGTTACTACAATACAGTGGTTACCCACAGAACTCTCCCCTATATATATATATATATATATAAAAGGTCTCAGTGAGGAACGCTTTAAATTGAGTAACTTAGGAACTTTTGTTTTCGGTCGTTGGATCAATCTTATTCAACATGTTAGTGAACGTGGGTTAACACCTCTGTCAAAACCAACCTACATTACACGTTTTTTTGACAGGTACAGTACACGTGTTTAGCTACTTTTTCAATCAATATTTTTATTAAATCTATTATATATATTAATTTTGTAAATATTAACATACAAAATTTTTACTATTTTAATTATTTTTATAATAATGTTCAAAAGACACATCAATTACTATATAATTATAATTTGATTTTTTTACCGAACACATAATTACCTGTAAATATTAATATTTTTACAGAATACATTAAAAAAATATTGTATTTTTACAGTACATAAAATTAATTTATAAAACAAAAATTCAGAATATAAAAAATTAGAAACACAAAATACTACAAATTTACAGCACACAAAATACAGAATATAAAAAATATACATA
Organism: Heracleum sosnowskyi; assembly: GCA_030848705.1. Taxonomy (NCBI): domain Eukaryota; kingdom Viridiplantae; phylum Streptophyta; class Magnoliopsida; order Apiales; family Apiaceae; genus Heracleum; species Heracleum sosnowskyi. The sequence continues at coordinate 9,488,460 of CM061245.1, forward strand.
GCACATGAATTATATACTTTTTATACACAATATAATCTAGTTATTGTACAGAATATTTTATTGTTTTACACAATTATTTTATGATGAAATACTGAAAAAAGAAGAAAAGAAAAGACATGAGTCATGACAGTTAAAGTAGACACAAACGGAAGTTTTGACGTGTATGTTTGTTACTAGACCTGGAAAAATGGGTCCGGATCCGAAGAACCGAACCGAAATTCATAGAACCGAATCCGATTTTGTATCCGAATTAGTTAAACCGATAATTATCCGAAAACTGATTTGAACCGATCCGAAAATTATCCGAACCGAAAATTTAACTGAAAATTATCCGATCCGATTATGATCCGAACCGATCATAACCGAATAATAAATTATCCGAACCGAATATGATTCGAAATACGAGATCTGATTTAAATCCAAACTAAAAAAATGATGTTTTCAGTTTTAGTTGAGTTATGATATTTATAATTCACATATATTAGGCCACTTTTAATTCAATAAATTAATCTATTTATAAGCAAAATTCTTAATTAGAATAATTTCATGTCAAAAATATCTTAGATATTTAATCAATACTTTTGAAAAGGTACTTTATTTTATATAAAAAAATAATATATTTAATAATAAGATATTTTTAAAGTATTACAAATTAAAAAAAATGAATGAGTAATGATCCGAAAAGATCCGAACTGAATTTGATCTGAACCATATTGAGCCGATTTTAATCCAAATTTCATCCGATTTTAATCCAAATTTCATCCGATTTTAATCCGAATTAGACCCGAACCGAATCAAATCCGATCCGATCAGAACTATACCAAAAATATATCATAACCAAACATTAATCCGATTCGAAACCGAACCGATTATCCGATTTGCCAGGTGTATTTGTTACTAGGTTACTCATTTAAGTGGTTCCTCACTGAGACCTTCCCATATATATATATATATAGGGGCGGTCTCTGTGAGTAAATCACTTATATGAGTAACCTAGTAACTCAACCTCAACCCTTAGATCAGAAACCAATACACGCCTTATATAATTTAAAAACAATGCACGTGATCATGTCTTAATCAGTTTTATATAATTTTTTTAATTAATACTTTTACTCAGATTTCATTTTAACTTTTATACACCTTAACATATTTTTTTGACACATTTTATATATAATTAAAAAGTAGAATATATAATAAAAGGTATAAAACAAATTTTAAAAAAAGAGTGTTCAGTATTATTTTAATATATTATATATAATTACTAAAAATATAAGTTTAAAACTAACTTGTGAATTTTGTGTTCTGTATAATAACTCAAATGATGTATCTAAATTTATAATTACAACACGTAATTTTCGTAAAAAGATATCAAATTCTGTATATATATTTATAATTGTAGTACATAAATTCTGTAAAAAGATATATTGTTATGTATTATTTTAATGTGTTCTGTAAAAAATTAACACGATAAATAAATATATTTTTAATTAATTTGTGTTCTTTAATATATGAATAACAATGTGTAACATGATTAATGTGTTCTGTTTATAAAAATTTGGTTCTATATTTAAAATTTTAAAATTATAAATAATTTGAAGAATAAAATTTTTAAACTTTATTATGTTATGTATATTGTATTTTATTCATTACAGAATTTTATGATTTTATGTTCTGTATGTGAAAAACTAAACTGAAAAATACATAACATACATGAATTATACGGTACATGTAAGTTGTTATGTTGTTGTTACGTGGTGTTGGTGTTTAAACATGGGTCATGATCACGTGTAACCTAGTTTAAATTAACCAATGATAAAGAGTTACTAAGTTACTCAAACAAATAAGTTACTCACTGAACTCTCCTCTATATATATATATATATACAAGTCTATAACCCGTGCGATGCACGGATGAATTTTAGTATTTTTAATTTATTATTTTAGTATTTTACATGATTTATTATTATTTTTTATCTTATTTTATTATCATTTATTTGTATTTTGATCTTAAAAAATTTTAATATATTTTCGACGGAATAATATCTTGAACTTTTGAATGTAGCTTAGAAAAATGGATGATATAAATATTTAATAATAATAATATGTTGTTGACGGGATTCGAATTTTGAACCCGTGAGAGTATTTTAGATACCAAGAAAATAATATTATTTTAATATTACATCAAACGGTTCTCATTTATCTATATTTATATCTAACGGTTATTATTTAGAGAACCAAAATACCAACCACCAAATAGATAGTAGTTTGCTTATAATAGTATTTTTTTTATATGATTTTTTAGCATCGTTTTCTGAAATTATGGCTGCGTTGAAGCCACTTCAAAAGCCAATCTCTAGTTCACAAGTGCCGAGACCGCCTTCATCAGCAAGCAGCAAGCAGGAGAAGGGGCAGCCATGATGTACTTAAATAAATGTCAACAAAGACAGGGGGTAAAGAACAGAGCAAGTTGGAGATGACCCATCGGAATGACTTGTAATTAAATTTTTTTAATATGTTGTTGACGGGATTCGAACATTGAACCCGTGGGAGCATTTTAGATATCAAAAAAAAAAAGAATATTCTTTTAATATTACATCTAACGGTTTTCATTTACCTGTATTTACATCTAACGGTTATTATTTAGAGGACCAAACTAAATGACCAAACTACCAACCAAATAGAGGGTGGTTTGCTTATAATATTATAGTATAGATAGTATAGATATAGATATAGATATATATATATATATATATATATATACACTAGCTTATATCCCGTGCGACGCACGGTCTTCTTTAATATTTTCTTATTTTTTATTTAGATTTTAGTTATTATATATAATTTGATAAAATTCTAATATATATATACCGGATTTATAAATCTAACAATTTAATATCTAAATTTAATATATTCTTGACGTAATCTGTAGTAGTATTTTAGATATTAAAATATAAAATATTTTAAAATAACAGATCTAATGATTCGTATTTTTTTACTCTTAAAAATCTAAAAAAGGACTCAAATGTAAATATCAAAATATGTGCTCGTGCAATATACCGAGTTTATTTGAATATACTATTACTTTTATTTTCATTAATTATCTCGTTTAAATTGAATGTTAAAAAAATTATAATAAACATGAATTTCATAAGTTTAATATAATAATATTACCAATATATCTGTCTTTTGCCGTGTTATTTTTAATTTGAACATGAGTTGTTTCAGTTAAAAAATATAAAACAGGTAATATTCTTAAAAAGACAATTAGTTACTTATTCACAATTATATAAATTATATTACTTTTTTTTATATATGTCGTCTGCATTATTTTTCGAAAATTAGTTGTTTAAGTTAGAAAATATAAAAGAGGTAATGTGTTTTAGCTGAAAAGAATAAATAGTTATTTATTAATATTTATATAAAACAATATTATCATTGTATATTTATTTTGCATGTATTATATTTAGAAGATAAGTTGTTTTAGTTAGAAAATATAAAACAAATAATGTGTTTTAGCTGTCGGTTATAAATATATAATAATATTACCATTTTATATATATGTTGCCCGTCTTATTTTTAGAAAATGATTTGTTTGAGTTAAATAGATATATGAAATAGGTAATATGTTTTAGCTGAAAAAGGTAATTGGTTATTAATAAATTGGTTTCCATATATGTGTATTTAGAAGATGAGTTGTTTTATTTAAAAATATAAAAATAATGTGTTTTAGCTGAAAAAGGTAATTGTTTATAAATATATAATAATATTACCATATTATATATATGTTGCCCGTTTTATTTTTAGAAGATGAGTTGGTTTAGTTTAAAAATAATATAAAATAGGTAATGTACTGAAAAAGGTAATTGATTATTAATAAATTGGTTATAGATAGGCCCGTGAATCGGCCCAAATACCGACCGACCGACCGACTGACCGACCGACCAAAACTTTTAATGTTTCGTCTTTAATAATATAGTATAGATATATTATATAAATTAATATTACTTTTTTAATTTTAATTTATACTTTTGTTATATTATTTACTATACCCATAATCCATCCATATTCGATCCAATTGTCTAATACCTACTTACATTACATAACAGTAACACTCATAGAGTCATATCAATTAGTCTCATACCTCTAGGGCCATGTTTGTTTCATGGTATTAAGTATAGGATAGGATAATAATCCTTTAAATTTTCATATCCCTTGTTTGTTGTTCAAAAACTTATTTAGGATTAGTTCAAGGATTATAATCCTTTAAATTTTCCTATCCCATGTTTGTTTTGTTGGAGTAGGGGATAGGATTATAATCCCCTATAATACTTGGTTGGAGGAGGTATTATTTAATCCTCTGTAACAAGTCATTTTTATAAAGGATTATAATCCCCTCACTATAATCCTATGCAAAACAAACATAGGATTGGAAAATTTAAAGGATAATAATCCAATACCATGATTATCCCTCAAAACAAACAACGGATAAAATTTTAAAGGATTATATTGCAATCCTAAACTTAATACTTCAAAACAAATATGGGTTAGCATAATTTAAAGGATTATAATCTCTAGCACATTAATTAAGGGGATTATTTATCCCCAGATAATAATCTCGGGATTGTAATCCTCCCAAACAAACATGGCCTAGGGGTTGAACACTTTTGCAGTTGGATAGCAATTTGCCGCATACTTGGTTCTCCCTAACATTTAATGAATTTTTAAATTTATATTCTAGTATCTCGTGTTTGTTTTAATTTGTGGATTAAAACTCTAAAGTCGAAACTTTAATTGTATTTCATAAGAATTTCTAAAAAAATTTGTTTGTACCCTAAAGTATTTTTTATTTAAAATTAAAGTTTCATGAATTTTCGGTTCAAATAAAAGTTGGTACGAAGTTAATTTTTGTTTATTTGAAATTTTGGATTTTGATAAACCGGAACCCGATCCGAAACCCGATGGATTGGATTTGGATTTCAATTTTAAAATTCAATTGAATTTGGATTGGATTTGAATTTCAAAAAAATATTTAGATTTGGATTTGAATATCTCAGAAATCCAACCTGCATCCGACTTGTTGCCATCTCTAATGGTATATAAGGGGTAAGAGTTGGCTAGTTCTCTAACCATCTATCAAACTTTTATGTTATAAAGTTTGTTTTTAAGATTTATCACCAAAGTTAAAAATGACTTTTACCAAGATCATCGTTGTATTTCTAATTCTCTCACCTTTCGTTGCTGCTACCTCCATGCCAGACGGACCAACGCCAAGCACTGTTATAGGTAAATTTTGTATTGTACAGTAAACATGGTTGTTTAATAGTTTCCATAATAACTATCTTAAAATGTTATTTGTCTGTAAAATAATAACCATGTTATCGAGATATAATTTTATTTATACCGAATATATTTGATTTAATTTAAATGTTTAACTGACGAACTTATATTATGTTGTTTCGGCACAGATGCAAGACCAAATAATTGTAATCGACCCTGTGATTTATTATATACATCTGGCGACTGTAATAGAGACTGCATAATACAACGGAAGCAAAAAGGTGGTGCTTGTCAGTTGTACGACAAGATCTTATATTGTTGTTGTACATAATGAATTAGATCAAGTTATTGTTTTCCTTCCCATTTATGCATTAAATTAAATAATAATTGAATTTGGTTTTTGCTATTGTTTTTAAAGTTCTTCAACGCAGAGTCGCAGATTATGTAACAACTAGCGTAAAAGCTCGTGCGAGGCACGGGTCTGTATATATACTGAAAAAATAAATTCGCACCAATTTATATACATATCAAAATAATTTTGTAAATATGGTAAATGATAGTATTTTGAATTTATATTATATATGCATAGTATTTATATATATATATTTTCTAATTGAATAAGATTTCATAAAATTTGGATAAATTTCTATAAGATAAAGATCAAATGATTTTTTTTAATATTCAAAATATTAGTTTAGTTTTGAATGTCGTGAAGTGAATTTTATCAAATTTAAAAATTCAAGATAATTTAAATGGTTATTTTATCAGAGTTCTCCGTACATAAAATGAATGTATGTAAACTCATGTATTGTTAATAAAATAACAATATCTTTGTAATATAATATTTGTCACAAATGTACGAATATACTTTAAATACATCATAAAATTTCTTACTTTTAATTTCGTGTATAAGACGTATGTAAAGTAATATATTTTTAATGAAATAAAAGTATATTTATAAAATATAAAATTGGTCATTCATGTAAGACTATAGAGTGAACACATTATAAAATTTCTTTATTTTATATAAAAGTCAATCTTGAAATTGTCTTACTCTTTTCTTCATATGTACATATTTGTACCCTTTTAAACTCAATTGTATATGTTTAGTCTAGTATTAATTATAAAATATCTAAGATAGTAGTTTAAAAATTACACAAAATGAAAATTTATATATATGTAATTTAGAATCATTTTTTTAACACAACCATAAAATTATATCCCATGCGATTTTAATATTTGAATTATAAATTATCTTGTGTTTGATCTTATATGAATCATAATATACCTAAATAATTTAACATTTGTGTATACACAGTTGTATTTATATGTATAATATATGTTCTAAACACTGGCGATTAACCACTAGACGGTGACTAATCAATCCGAATGTGTTAAAATCGGATCGGAAAATCGATTTTTATAGAAATCGATCTAGAAATCATATAATTTGGATTAAGTGGGCACAAATTGGTTTAATCGGTCGAAAATTGGCTTACGGACCGATTAAAATGAACAAAATATACCCAGCCCCTTTTTCAACCAACCAAGACGACAAAGAAAACCCGATACTTAATTGGGTCTAAAAAAATTTCAAACCGATTTTAATGGTTGCATATCTGTTTTATATATTTCAGCCGACCTAACCCAACCCTATTTAAATTATTATATGTAACTGTACATTATATAATACAATATATCATCTTATTTATAGACGTGTACATAACTAAAATTATTATGTTAATAAAAAAAATATTAGCACTAAAATCGTAAGTTATACGTATTTTAGCTTTACTTGAATTTTTGAAATGAGTACATTGTGTAGTATTTATTTTTTATAAAAATTATTTAACACATTCAAACCAACCCAACCCGGCGCAAACTTAAGGATGATAAGTACGGTTGGACCATGAATTAATTTTTTGTGAGTTGGATTAAAAAATTTCAAACTTATTTAATTAGACTGGGTTGCAAAAATGCTTCCAACCCCAGATAACCAAACCCATCAACACCCCTAACTATGATTCCCATTTTTTACGGTCCCTTGTATAATTCTAAAATATAAAAGTTATGTATAATATGTTACTTATTTTAGATCAAATTTTGATTATAGATTTATCAATACTTGAATAATTCGTATAAATCTAATAAGTGACATAGTATTGTATAAAAATATAAATCGTATAACAATTAACATTTAATCAAAAAAAATTAAGGGTGAAATAATAAAATTTGTAAAGAAATACATAATTATATATTAAAACTACGAAAACTTAAAAAAAATGGAGCTATATAATAATATAAACTAAAATTTTTTTATTAAAAAATTGAATAAACATGCTGTATAAATAATATAAAACAACATATTATTTACTCAAAAGTTGAAATAATAAAAGATAATATGATGAGCTAATATACTTTATCTAATAATAATTTTAAAATAAACTCAAAACTCAATGTAGGACACTCGATTATGACATGAAACTGTTACGAGGAGGCCAACATTTCGATTCTCGATGTTTACACACAAATTTGACATTTTCTATCTTCAGTAATAAAGGGGTGACATGTTTGTAATTTTAAAAATACAAGGTAAAGTTGTAATTTCATGAACACTTTTTGGGTTCTTTTTGCCTCTGATGATCTTTTAATATATAAAAGTAGATTTTTTAAAAAATTGGTTATTTATGTAAAATTATACATTTAGATTTTCTTGCTCTTTTTTTCCATGTATATATATATTTTCGTATTTATATAATTTTAAATTCAACTATCTATTTTAAATCTATTATTCATTACACACATTATCTAACAGCCTAGTTTATAAATTAAGTAAATTGAAACATATTTTATATTATGATATAGAATTATTTTTTAACTCAACTTTAAATTTATATATCTAAAAATTATATGATGCAAATATATCCACACGTAAATGAAATATTTATCTTTCTTAAAATATTATCCTATTATTATCCAATAATCTAATATATACATATAGACAAATTTTAACAAATTCATATTTTCCCAATTTGAATTTGGTTACATTTATGAATAATTTAGAATTTCTTTTTTATAAGAAATATAAACCAACAATATATTTAATCAAAAAGTAAAGTAAAAAAGAGAAAATAGGATTATAAGGGAACCTGTAACTTATCTAATAAGATTTTTAAAGTTAACTCAAAAATTGATGTAGCACAATGGTTATGATACTTTATTTGTAAGTGGAAGGTTTGTGTTCGAATCCTGAAAGTAACAAAATTTCATATAATTTTTTACATAAACTATAAAGGGGTGGCATTTTTGTAATTATATGATAAATAAGGGTAAAGTTGTAATTTCACAGCCATTTTATTAGCATATTTTGCCATTGGTTGGCTTTTAATATATAGAATATTTATAATTCACATATATTAGGCCACTTTTAATTCAATAAATTAATCTATTTATAAGCAAAATTCTTAATTAGAATAATTTCATGTCAAAAATATCTTAGATATTTAATCAATACTTTTGAAAAGGTACTTTATTTTATATAAAAAAATAATATATTTAATAATAAGATATTTTTAAAGTATTACAAATTAAAAAAAATGAATGAGTAATGATCCGAAAAGATCCGAACTGAATTTGATCTGAACCATATTGAGCCGATTTTAATCCAAATTTCATCCGATTTTAATCCAAATTTCATCCGATTTTAATCCGAATTAGACCCGAACCGAATCAAATCCGATCCGATCAGAACTATACCAAAAATATATCATAACCAAACATTAATCCGATTCGAAACCGAACCGATTATCCGATTTGCCAGGTGTATTTGTTACTAGGTTACTCATTTAAGTGGTTCCTCACTGAGACCTTCCCATATATATATATATATAGGGGCGGTCTCTGTGAGTAAATCACTTATATGAGTAACCTAGTAACTCAACCTCAACCCTTAGATCAGAAACCAATACACGCCTTATATAATTTAAAAACAATGCACGTGATCATGTCTTAATCAGTTTTATATAATTTTTTTAATTAATACTTTTACTCAGATTTCATTTTAACTTTTATACACCTTAACATATTTTTTTGACACATTTTATATATAATTAAAAAGTAGAATATATAATAAAAGGTATAAAACAAATTTTAAAAAAAGAGTGTTCAGTATTATTTTAATATATTATATATAATTACTAAAAATATAAGTTTAAAACTAACTTGTGAATTTTGTGTTCTGTATAATAACTCAAATGATGTATCTAAATTTATAATTACAACACGTAATTTTCGTAAAAAGATATCAAATTCTGTATATATATTTATAATTGTAGTACATAAATTCTGTAAAAAGATATATTGTTATGTATTATTTTAATGTGTTCTGTAAAAAATTAACACGATAAATAAATATATTTTTAATTAATTTGTGTTCTTTAATATATGAATAACAATGTGTAACATGATTAATGTGTTCTGTTTATAAAAATTTGGTTCTATATTTAAAATTTTAAAATTATAAATAATTTGAAGAATAAAATTTTTAAACTTTATTATGTTATGTATATTGTATTTTATTCATTACAGAATTTTATGATTTTATGTTCTGTATGTGAAAAACTAAACTGAAAAATACATAACATACATGAATTATACGGTACATGTAAGTTGTTATGTTGTTGTTACGTGGTGTTGGTGTTTAAACATGGGTCATGATCACGTGTAACCTAGTTTAAATTAACCAATGATAAAGAGTTACTAAGTTACTCAAACAAATAAGTTACTCACTGAACTCTCCTCTATATATATATATATATACAAGTCTATAACCTGTGCGATGCACGGATGAATTTTAGTATTTTTAATTTATTATTTTAGTATTTTACATGATTTATTATTATTTTTTATCTTATTTTATTATCATTTATTTGTATTTTGATCTTAAAAAATTTTAATATATTTTCGACGGAATAATATCTTGAACTTTTGAATGTAGCTTAGAAAAATGGATGATATAAATATTTAATAATAATAATATGTTGTTGACGGGATTCGAATTTTGAACCCGTGAGAGTATTTTAGATACCAAGAAAATAATATTATTTTAATATTACATCAAACGGTTCTCATTTATCTATATTTATATCTAACGGTTATTATTTAGAGAACCAAAATACCAACCACCAAATAGATAGTAGTTTGCTTATAATAGTATTTTTTTTATATGATTTTTTAGCATCGTTTTCTGAAATTATGGCTGCGTTGAAGCCACTTCAAAAGCCAATCTCTAGTTCACAAGTGCCGAGACCGCCTTCATCAGCAAGCAGCAAGCAGGAGAAGGGGCAGCCATGATGTACTTAAATAAATGTCAACAAAGACAGGGGGTAAAGAACAGAGCAAGTTGGAGATGACCCATCGGAATGGCTTGTAATTAAATTTTTTTAATATGTTGTTGACGGGATTCGAACATTGAACCCGTGGGAGCATTTTAGATATCAAAAAAAAAAAGAATATTCTTTTAATATTACATCTAACGGTTTTCATTTACCTGTATTTACATCTAACGGTTATTATTTAGAGGACCAAACTAAATGACCAAACTACCAACCAAATAGAGGGTGGTTTGCTTATAATATTATAGTATAGATAGTATAGATATAGATATAGATATATATATATATATATATATATATATACACTAGCTTATATCCCGTGCGACGCACGGTCTTCTTTAATATTTTCTTATTTTTTATTTAGATTTTAGTTATTATATATAATTTGATAAAATTCTAATATATATATACCGGATTTATAAATCTAACAATTTAATATCTAAATTTAATATATTCTTGACGTAATCTGTAGTAGTATTTTAGATATTAAAATATAAAATATTTTAAAATAACAGATCTAATGATTCGTATTTTTTTACTCTTAAAAATCTAAAAAAGGACTCAAATGTAAATATCAAAATATGTGCTCGTGCAATATACCGAGTTTATTTGAATATACTATTACTTTTATTTTCATTAATTATCTCGTTTAAATTGAATGTTAAAAAAATTATAATAAACATGAATTTCATAAGTTTAATATAATAATATTACCAATATATCTGTCTTTTGCCGTGTTATTTTTAATTTGAACATGAGTTGTTTCAGTTAAAAAATATAAAACAGGTAATATTCTTAAAAAGACAATTAGTTACTTATTCACAATTATATAAATTATATTACTTTTTTTTATATATGTCGTCTGCATTATTTTTCGAAAATTAGTTGTTTAAGTTAGAAAATATAAAAGAGGTAATGTGTTTTAGCTGAAAAGAATAAATAGTTATTTATTAATATTTATATAAAACAATATTATCATTGTATATTTATTTTGCATGTATTATATTTAGAAGATAAGTTGTTTTAGTTAGAAAATATAAAACAAATAATGTGTTTTAGCTGTCGGTTATAAATATATAATAATATTACCATTTTATATATATGTTGCCCGTCTTATTTTTAGAAAATGATTTGTTTTAGTTAAATAGATATATGAAATAGGTAATATGTTTTAGCTGAAAAAGGTAATTGGTTATTAATAAATTGGTTTCCATATATGTGTATTTAGAAGATGAGTTGTTTTATTTAAAAATATAAAAATAATGTGTTTTAGCTGAAAAAGGTAATTGTTTATAAATATATAATAATATTACCATATTATATATATGTTGCCCGTTTTATTTTTAGAAGATGAGTTGGTTTAGTTTAAAAATAATATAAAATAGGTAATGTACTGAAAAAGGTAATTGATTATTAATAAATTGGTTATAGATAGGCCCGTGAATCGGCCCAAATACCGACCGACCGACCGACTGACCGACCGACCAAAACTTTTAATGTTTCGTCTTTAATAATATAGTATAGATATATTATATAAATTAATATTACTTTTTTAATTTTAATTTATACTTTTGTTATATTATTTACTATACCCATAATCCATCCATATTCGATCCAATTGTCTAATACCTACTTACATTACATAACAGTAACACTCATAGAGTCATATCAATTAGTCTCATACCTCTAGGGCCATGTTTGTTTCATGGTATTAAGTATAGGATAGGATAATAATCCTTTAAATTTTCATATCCCTTGTTTGTTGTTCAAAAACTTATTTAGGATTAGTTCAAGGATTATAATCCTTTAAATTTTCCTATCCCATGTTTGTTTTGTTGGAGTAGGGGATAGGATTATAATCCCCTATAATACTTGGTTGGAGGAGGTATTATTTAATCCTCTGTAACAAGTCATTTTTATAAAGGATTATAATCCCCTCACTATAATCCTATGCAAAACAAACATAGGATTGGAAAATTTAAAGGATAATAATCCAATACCATGATTATCCCTCAAAACAAACAACGGATAAAATTTTAAAGGATTATATTGCAATCCTAAACTTAATACTTCAAAACAAATATGGGTTAGCATAATTTAAAGGATTATAATCTCTAGCACATTAATTAAGGGGATTATTTATCCCCAGATAATAATCTCGGGATTGTAATCCTCCCAAACAAACATGGCCTAGGGGTTGAACACTTTTGCAGTTGGATAGCAATTTGCCGCATACTTGGTTCTCCCTAACATTTAATGAATTTTTAAATTTATATTCTAGTATCTCGTGTTTGTTTTAATTTGTGGATTAAAACTCTAAAGTCGAAACTTTAATTGTATTTCATAAGAATTTCTAAAAAAATTTGTTTGTACCCTAAAGTATTTTTTATTTAAAATTAAAGTTTCATGAATTTTCGGTTCAAATAAAAGTTGGTACGAAGTTAATTTTTGTTTATTTGAAATTTTGGATTTTGATAAACCGGAACCCGATCCGAAACCCGATGGATTGGATTTGGATTTCAATTTTAAAATTCAATTGAATTTGGATTGGATTTGAATTTCAAAAAAATATTTAGATTTGGATTTGAATATCTCAGAAATCCAACCTGCATCCGACTTGTTGCCATCTCTAATGGTATATAAGGGGTAAGAGTTGGCTAGTTCTCTAACCATCTATCAAACTTTTATGTTATAAAGTTTGTTTTTAAGATTTATCACCAAAGTTAAAAATGACTTTTACCAAGATCATCGTTGTATTTCTAATTCTCTCACCTTTCGTTGCTGCTACCTCCATGCCAGACGGACCAACGCCAAGCACTGTTATAGGTAAATTTTGTATTGTACAGTAAACATGGTTGTTTAATAGTTTCCATAATAACTATCTTAAAATGTTATTTGTCTGTAAAATAATAACCATGTTATCGAGATATAATTTTATTTATACCGAATATATTTGATTTAATTTAAATGTTTAACTGACGAACTTATATTATGTTGTTTCGGCACAGATGCAAGACCAAATAATTGTAATCGACCCTGTGATTTATTATATACATCTGGCGACTGTAATAGAGACTGCATAATACAACGGAAGCAAAAAGGTGGTGCTTGTCAGTTGTACGACAAGATCTTATATTGTTGTTGTACATAATGAATTAGATCAAGTTATTGTTTTCCTTCCCATTTATGCATTAAATTAAATAATAATTGAATTTGGTTTTTGCTATTGTTTTTAAAGTTCTTCAACGCAGAGTCGCAGATTATGTAACAACTAGCGTAAAAGCTCGTGCGAGGCACGGGTCTGTATATATACTGAAAAAATAAATTCGCACCAATTTATATACATATCAAAATAATTTTGTAAATATGGTAAATGATAGTATTTTGAATTTATATTATATATGCATAGTATTTATATATATATATTTTCTAATTGAATAAGATTTCATAAAATTTGGATAAATTTCTATAAGATAAAGATCAAATGATTTTTTTTAATATTCAAAATATTAGTTTAGTTTTGAATGTCGTGAAGTGAATTTTATCAAATTTAAAAATTCAAGATAATTTAAATGGTTATTTTATCAGAGTTCTCCGTACATAAAATGAATGTATGTAAACTCATGTATTGTTAATAAAATAACAATATCTTTGTAATATAATATTTGTCACAAATGTACGAATATACTTTAAATACATCATAAAATTTCTTACTTTTAATTTCGTGTATAAGACGTATGTAAAGTAATATATTTTTAATGAAATAAAAGTATATTTATAAAATATAAAATTGGTCATTCATGTAAGACTATAGAGTGAACACATTATAAAATTTCTTTATTTTATATAAAAGTCAATCTTGAAATTGTCTTACTCTTTTCTTCATATGTACATATTTGTACCCTTTTAAACTCAATTGTATATGTTTAGTCTAGTATTAATTATAAAATATCTAAGATAGTAGTTTAAAAATTACACAAAATGAAAATTTATATATATGTAATTTAGAATCATTTTTTTAACACAACCATAAAATTATATCCCATGCGATTTTAATATTTGAATTATAAATTATCTTGTGTTTGATCTTATATGAATCATAATATACCTAAATAATTTAACATTTGTGTATACACAGTTGTATTTATATGTATAATATATGTTCTAAACACTGGCGATTAACCACTAGACGGTGACTAATCAATCCGAATGTGTTAAAATCGGATCGGAAAATCGATTTTTATAGAAATCGATCTAGAAATCATATAATTTGGATTAAGTGGGCACAAATTGGTTTAATCGGTCGAAAATTGGCTTACGGACCGATTAAAATGAACAAAATATACCCAGCCCCTTTTTCAACCAACCAAGACGACAAAGAAAACCCGATACTTAATTGGGTCTAAAAAAATTTCAAACCGATTTTAATGGTTGCATATCTGTTTTATATATTTCAGCCGACCTAACCCAACCCTATTTAAATTATTATATGTAACTGTACATTATATAATACAATATATCATCTTATTTATAGACGTGTACATAACTAAAATTATTATGTTAATAAAAAAAATATTAGCACTAAAATCGTAAGTTATACGTATTTTAGCTTTACTTGAATTTTTGAAATGAGTACATTGTGTAGTATTTATTTTTTATAAAAATTATTTAACACATTCAAACCAACCCAACCCGGCGCAAACTTAAGGATGATAAGTACGGTTGGACCATGAATTAATTTT
Organism: Heracleum sosnowskyi; assembly: GCA_030848705.1. Classification (NCBI taxonomy): domain Eukaryota; kingdom Viridiplantae; phylum Streptophyta; class Magnoliopsida; order Apiales; family Apiaceae; genus Heracleum; species Heracleum sosnowskyi. The sequence goes on from CM061245.1 coordinate 9,503,871, forward strand.
TTGTGAGTTGGATTAAAAAATTTCAAACTTATTTAATTAGACTGGGTTGCAAAAATGCTTCCAACCCCAGATAACCAAACCCATCAACACCCCTAACTATGATTCCCATTTTTTACGGTCCCTTGTATAATTCTAAAATATAAAAGTTATGTATAATATGTTACTTATTTTAGATCAAATTTTGATTATAGATTTATCAATACTTGAATAATTCGTATAAATCTAATAAGTGACATAGTATTGTATAAAAATATAAATCGTATAACAATTAACATTTAATCAAAAAAAATTAAGGGTGAAATAATAAAATTTGTAAAGAAATACATAATTATATATTAAAACTACGAAAACTTAAAAAAAATGGAGTTATATAATAATATAAACTAAAATTTTTTTATTAAAAAATTGAATAAACATGCTGTATAAATAATATAAAACAACATATTATTTACTCAAAAGTTGAAATAATAAAAGATAATATGATGAGCTAATATACTTTATCTAATAATAATTTTAAAATAAACTCAAAACTCAATGTAGGACACTCGATTATGACATGAAACTGTTACGAGGAGGCCAACATTTCGATTCTCGATGTTTACACACAAATTTGACATTTTCTATCTTCAGTAATAAAGGGGTGACATGTTTGTAATTTTAAAAATACAAGGTAAAGTTGTAATTTCATGAACACTTTTTGGGTTCTTTTTGCCTCTGATGATCTTTTAATATATAAAAGTAGATTTTTTAAAAAATTGGTTATTTATGTAAAATTATACATTTAGATTTTCTTGCTCTTTTTTTCCATGTATATATATATTTTCGTATTTATATAATTTTAAATTCAACTATCTATTTTAAATCTATTATTCATTACACACATTATCTAACAGCCTAGTTTATAAATTAAGTAAATTGAAACATATTTTATATTATGATATAGAATTATTTTTTAACTCAACTTTAAATTTATATATCTAAAAATTATATGATGCAAATATATCCACACGTAAATGAAATATTTATCTTTCTTAAAATATTATCCTATTATTATCCAATAATCTAATATATACATATAGACAAATTTTAACAAATTCATATTTTCCCAATTTGAATTTGGTTACATTTATGAATAATTTAGAATTTCTTTTTTATAAGAAATATAAACCAACAATATATTTAATCAAAAAGTAAAGTAAAAAAGAGAAAATAGGATTATAAGGGAACCTGTAACTTATCTAATAAGATTTTTAAAGTTAACTCAAAAATTGATGTAGCACAATGGTTATGATACTTTATTTGTAAGTGGAAGGTTTGTGTTCGAATCCTGAAAGTAACAAAATTTCATATAATTTTTTACATAAACTATAAAGGGGTGGCATTTTTGTAATTATATGATAAATAAGGGTAAAGTTGTAATTTCACAGCCATTTTATTAGCATATTTTGCCATTGGTTGGCTTTTAATATATAGAAGAAGATATGGTATTTACTAATACAAATGCTCTGTCCTCTGTTGTTAATTTTTTACTTTCTTTACATTACTGGATATCTTTGTATCATTAAAGCTAAGCTTCACTGCTTAAGTAGTATAATTCTTTTCTTCCACACTATAATGAACTAATTCATACGTACATACCTACATAAAGTCATCAACAAGTCGGATATATATAATTATACAGATACACATTGATATTATACAAATTTCATAAAGCAGGGAAAATTGTACTTTTCAGTAATAATGAACTTCTTGAATCTGTGTTTTCCCTTTGTTCAAGCCCATGGGCATCTTATCGCGTGGAATTTGTTCTTTTAATGTTGCTGCTTTTAATTTGTAGAGATAAATTTCATGTAATCCTTTTGATGTTGTTGCTTTTAATCTTCGCGTAGAGATGAATTTCATGTAACTAAAAATGATGTATTGATCTTGTACATGCATTCATCCTATGGAGTAAGAAAAAGAGTCCTCGAAGCTTTGTCATTGTTGCTTCCCTGCAGAATGGAAGTGGAACAAGAGTACAGAACTGGAAATATATATTAAACAATATATAAAATACATTAAACAGTTTTAAATAATGATAAACGTATATATTCACACTTCAACCTTTTGTGCTTTGCTGTGAATGCGATCATATAACATCCAGAACGATAAAACAATGACGGTAAGAAAGAAAATTTTCTTTGATTATTTTGAATTCTCAATCTTTTTTGGACCGTTTACTTGGGGCACTAAACTTTCTTGCGTAGTTGATTTTCCATGATCTTTAGCTTGAGTATCTTCAAGTTTTTTTTTTAATTTGTAACTATATGCAAAAATTCCACACTTGATTCCACATAAGTTACCCCATTTCTCTTAGTTAAAGCAATCTCCTCGCGAGAAATGTCTAAAACATCAATAAGGTTAACAAGATTAGAAGAAACCTGGTCTCTTTTCCAATCATTGGTTGAAGCAGGAATATTATCTGGCTCACCACCATCAATCTATAGCGCCATTGGTAAGCGCTAGAACCGCATGCAAGGGTCGCGATGAATCAACTGGAGCAACTAAGAACCTGGATTCTAGAGTTTTCCAATATGAAACCATAATTTCTAGGGTTAGGGTCGAAATCAAGATAGGGAAAAGGAAGTTCGAGGTCGTGGAGAAGTAATGAGTGAAAGGACATGGAAAAGGTATAAAAACCCAATCCGTAGGAACTCGTGCCGAAGCAAAGAAAGTGGATTGGGGAAGACAAAGGGTTGCAGTTAGAGTGTAAATTTCTGTCTTTTGTTGAATCTTTTTCACGGCTCGATAGATAATTTGATAAGCCAATGATTTTTTTCCGTGGAAAGTGCAGCATATTTCGACCTATACAATCAGCAGTGGTAATCGAAGTTGGCAAGAATCCCATAAGTTGTATCACCGTTAAAGTATGTTCTTCTTCACTTTCTACACAAAGTGGTGTTGGTACCCCTTCTTTATAGACACATTGGTACCTAACAGTTGAGCGACCGACTAATAATCTAATCTAATTTCTAAAACCTTGCATTTCAGTTCATGTCAATAGAAGTCAAAATAAAGATCATATCGTATGAATCTTTTGTACTTCACTATATAATATTAAAAGTTACAAAGACCTAAATGTAAGGTTGAAGTATGTGTCGATATTTTTTGTTGTTTCTTAATTATTATTCTGTTCACTTAAACAAAATTGAGCTGTATATCACGTGGCGTATCACGTATCATGTAATACTAGCTTATAACCTCGAACTGTGCATAAAGTTAAAGAAATTCAAGATAAATAAATCTTGTATAATTACGTAGCTGCAAAGAATCTAACGTTCGATGAAACTATTGAATTTAAAGTAAATAAATAAATCTTGTATAATTACGTAGTTGTAAGGAATCGAACCCTGGATGAAGCTAAAGAATTTAAAGTAAATAAATTTTGTATAATTATGTAGTTGTGAGAAATCGAACCCGGGTTAAGTGATAACCAAATTTGGTACTTTGGTACTTTAGTACCGCACGTCATTTTCACATTGTTTTGCTTATTAATAAAGAGTATAGATTTAAAAATGTATTTCTCAAGAATTGAATGATAAAAATATATAATAAATAAATAACTATTTAATTATGTAGTTATAGACAATTGAACTATGCATAAAGCTAAAGAAATTAAAGATAAATAAATCTTGTATGATTACGTAGCTGCAAAGAATTTAACGCTCGATGAAATTATTGAATTTAAAGTAAATAAATAAATCTTGTATAACTACATAGTTATAAGGAATCGAACCTTAGATTAAGCTAAAGAATTTAAAGTAAATAAATCTTGTATAATTATGTAGTTGCGAGGAATCGAACCGGGTTAAGTGATAACCAAATTTGGTATTTTGGTACTTTAGTACCGCGCGTCGTTTTCACATTGTTTTGCTTATTAATAAAGAATATAAATTTAAGAGGAATCGAACCCGGGTTAAGTGATAATCAAATTTGGTACTTTGGTACTTTGGTACCGCGCGCCATTTTCACATTGTTTTGTTTATTAATAAAGAGTATAGATGGTATCCCGGTTTAATAACAAGTTGTCGGTGTTCACATTTAGCAACCGATACTAACGGGTAAAATTATTCATCTGCCACGTCTTATAACGATTAAGAACATGTAACCTGTTCGAAGTCATTTATCGAAGTTAAAGATATATTGTGTCTATTATGTTGGATTTTAAAAAAAAAAATATTTATGTGACGAAATTATTCGTTTAACAAATATTTATTTATCGAAGTTCTATTATATATAGTACTTCAGGTGTTAGGCGAAAATAAAGAACGTGTTCCATTTGGCTTGGATAAAGTAGTACATATATATAGCTTAACCACTGATCCTATAAATAGCAAGGCTATATCGATAGTAAGCAATAAAAAAAACAGTCTTGAATAATTAGCAACCGGATAGACTTATTTGGGTTTATCAAGCTAGCAAACTTAAAGTGTGCAACAGACACATACACATTATATCATTATGGACTTAAAATTGTGTATTCAAGATGCCATTGCCGGAGATGATGCTGCCTATGCAAATTTGAAGGATAAGGCTCATTGTGCAATTGTCGGCATGGGGAACAAAACTATCCTTCACGTCGAATCCATGCATGGGTGTAAAGAAGACGTTCGTTACCTTCTTCAAAATTTCGGAAACAAAGATTTTCTGGCCACGGTGGATTCAAATCAAGAAACTGCACTTCACCTTGCAGCATGTTATGGGCACACTGAAGTAGTTAAGGTCCTGCTTGATGAAGCCAGACGATTGTTTTCCGATCATAACTCAATTAGTTCTTTTCAAACTTTCGTCAGGAAAACTAATGGCAAGAAGAATACTGCCTTGCACCTAGCAGTGAGCAATCATAACGTAGATATTGTTGGGCTGTTAGTAAAAGCAGATCCAAATGATATGCATATCCGAAACGCGGAGGGTCATAGTCCAGTCTACCTTGCGGCTGAACGGGGTTACAGTGATTTAGTCAAATTAATGTGTAAAGTTTGCACAGCTCCAACTTTAGATGGTCCTGAAGGGAAAACTGCTCTGCATGCTGCGATTATGAAGTTCCTAAAAGTACGCAGTCATCAGTATATATATTTACTTATAATCCGGCTAGGATGAAAATCAATTTTAAATTACAAACGAATGCAGTGAGATAGTGATCAGTAGTGTTTCGGATTGCATTTTTTTCAACTAGTTTAAGTTGTTTTTATAAGTGCACTTGGCTTGCGGCAAAGGAATAAGAGAGTGATGTGGTTAACGTACTGCTTGAGACAGCCAAACATATATTTTCGAAAAGAAAAAACACTACAAGAAAGTAAGGTTAAATTCGACAGAATAAATTCGACAGACACCAAATTCGACAGATATCAGCTGAAAATTCGACAGAAATTCTGCATGTCGAATTTAGTCGTTTTTCTTGTAGTGAAACAGATACCAAGAATTGGTTGGAAAAACTGATGACAAGAAGAGAGACACTGCCTTGCACCTGACAGTGAGGGGAAATCACCGGGACGTCGTTAAGCTGATATTACAGATGAATGGACCGCATAAAACTAAAATTAACAGAGACTTCAAGACTCAACTCTACATAACAGCCGAGAAGGGATACAAGGATATAGTAGAACTGCTATGTGGAAATTGCTAATTTGAAAATAATCATGGTCCTGAAAATCAAACGGCTTTGCATGCTGCTATTATAGGACGCGATCCAGGTATGTTTAAATGCATGTGCTACAATTGAAAACAGTTTGGCGTAGTTTAAACCTAAACTGGTTTTAAATAGTTTAGCTAGTGAAGTATAACAAATTAAACCATACCAAATACACCGAGTATAAGTGGGATACGGTGAGGGTAATAACAAATTCATTCTCTAAATTCTTCGTTTTGACTTTTATTTGCATGCTAATTTCTATGATATTAATAATTAGGATCTGAAGTCTGGGATTTTAATTTGATCTCTCTAGTTGTCTCTCTTAATCACGGATGACAGTTATATATGACATTAAGTAAAATCTTTGAAGAAAATGTGAAATTATTTGACATTTGTCTTAGAAAGGGAGAAGCGTCTTGTTACCTATGCTGATGAGGAAAGACGGACACCACTTCATTACGCGGCATATTACAAATTTGATTCAATAATTGATAACATAGTAGAAGCGCAAAAATGTGTTTGTTATCAATCTGTGTATGGGGACAAGGTACCAACTCCACTTTGTGTGGCAGCTAAAGAAGGACATACTTCTACTGTGATAAAACTAATGACCTGTACTGCTGTTAATTATAAAGGTCGAAACATATTGCACCTTGCGGCAGTCAGAAGTGATAAAGAGATGATCCTATGTATTTTAAGAAATTGTCCAGCAAAGTATACTGATGAGATTGTGAACCGTAAGGATGTCATTAATGGCGATACACCTCTCCATTTGCTTATCCGCGTGGGATGATTTGTTCCCCAACTTATTAAACATAAGGGAGTTGATGCAACGACAAAAAACTACAATAACTTGACTCCTTTTGACATGTTATATTACCAAGACAACATCACAGGCGATCAGGTACGTACAAAAGCCAACATAGCTGTTAAAATTATTAGAACAGATGAAAAATATATAGTAGGACGGATGATGGCTTGGGTTAAAAGTTGAATATATATATAGGGAGGTGCTCAAACGAGAACCCACATTTATCATGAGAACTGAGACTTAATCTCAACCACATAAATTTTATATGTATATTAAATCCTAACCACATAATTAAATCTAAATTATTCCCTCCCACCAGCACATCTCTCTTTACCCCATTTCTGTCTTTTTCACTCTTTCTTTTATTCACCCAGCAACCACACCCCCCCTAATCACGTCATTTCCGGCGTCTCCACCTGCCTCCACCACCACCACCTGCCTCCACCCACCAACAACGCCGCCGCTGCCGCTGTCATCGCCACCCCTCCCCCCACCGCCACCACTCTATCCGTCATTTCCCCATCTATCTCTCTCTTTCTCTCTCTCCCACCTACACATTTATTCCGGCCACCACCATTTCACTGCCTTCTCTCCGATCTAATTTATAAATATTTTATAAACATCAACCTCCATCCCTCATATACATAGACATACATATATACATATAATTTTTATTTTATTTGTATAACATGTTCATCATCTCCGATTTTGCCCGATCAGAAATTTGAATATGGTGGTGGTCGTTGGTGATTAGTGTTGACGTTGTGGTGATTATGTTGATACTGGTGGTGACAATGCTGATTATTGGTGGTGACAGTGGTGATTATGGTGACGACGGTGGTGATTTTTGTTAACAGATGATGATTTGTGATGACAACAGTTGGTGATTTTGTGTTTTCCGGTGGTGATTTTTTGTTTTTCGGTGGTGGTAGTGGGGTGATTTTTTATTTCCGGTGGTGATTTTTTGGGTTGGCCGGAACTGGTCGCCGGAGATGGAGGTTCCCGGTGGCCAGAGGTGGTGGATGGGTGGGGATGGTGAAAAATTAAAATATTAATAAATTTAATGAGTGGTGGGAGATTAATATAGTGTATTTAAATAAATGGCTATGATTAGATCTCATATCTCACAATAATGAGAGTTCTCATTTGAGCGCGACCCTATATATATATATAGGGTCGTGGTCCATTGACAACCTCCACTATTATCTAATCTTAATCATTCATTAATATACACTATATTAATCTCCCACCACATATTAAATTTATTAATATTTTAATATTTCACCATCCCCGCCCATCAACCACCTCTAGCAACAGGAATCCTCCATTTCCAGCCACCACTAACTCCGGTCACCATCTCCGGCAACCAATTCCGACCAACCCAAAAAATCATCACCGAAAAACTAAAAATCACCACACTGCCGTCACCTCCGACTACCACCGGAGAATAAAAAATCACCACCGAAAAACACAAATCACCACTTGTTGTCATCACAAATCACCATCTTTTGTCAAAAATCACCAGCCCATACTATCACCTTCGGCAATCATCTCAAGCGATCATCTCCGACCACCTCAAAAAATCACCAACATTTTATTATACCCAGTGCTAATTAAATGAAAACTACGATAACCGGATTGGTAACCACACATGTCTTAGGCGGCTAACTCCGACCACCACCAACAAATCACCAACACCACCAATACACCGCCACACCATCAAAATAAAAAATGAGAATAAAAAATAATCATGAAGAAACATCAAAATCACAAAATACAAAAAAAAATATCAAAAATAAGCCATCACATCGCCACTCTCGCCATCACCACCACCACCGCCACCATCTATAGACCACCAGTATCTAAATAATCACTAATTACATAGAAAATCACCAAAAATGGATACAAATTAGCAACAGTTAAGAAAAAATCACTAGAACTTTACACAAAATCACCAACGACGAATTTTTTCAGATATAAGTAGATTACCCCAAAATTAAAGATCTGATGTCGGAGTTTGATGACGAAGCTTCGTCGGGTTGGTCGGAGAAAAAAGTGAATAGAGTCGATTAGAGAGAGCTAGAGAGAAAGTGAGAGGGGGATAGCCGCAATCATAATGTTAATGAATGGTATAGTGGCGTTAAAACTGACCGGAGATTGGTGGCACAATATCACTAGAGACGGTGATCGAAACAGAAATGGGTTTGTTGAAATGAATAGGGAGGGTGATACATATGTATGTATATGTTTTAATTGGAAGGCTAGGATTATAAGAAAATGAAGGGCTGAGATTAGATCTCAGTTCTCATTTTATTTGGGGTTCTCATTTGAGCAAAAGCATATATATATATATATATATATAGTTTTATTTTAATAGAAATCAATTTAAAATAAAAATTAGAAACTGCACCCCACACAATTTAAATACACCCTCTCACACTCAACCCTACCTATTCTCCTCCATTTTTAATTAGATTTTTCCCATCAATCGGTGACCTTTTTTTGAACTTTTGCTTCACAGTATTTTTATTCATCTCCCAACAATCAGTTTGCATACCATATTTGCTATATTCAGGTGATAAATCACTATTTATGCGTATGAGAATCACTAAAATGTTGGTGATTTCTGTAAGAATAAATAGTGATTTCGGCGTAAATCTAGTAATTTATTCTTCGGACTATACGTAAATCACAAATTTTGTACCGCAAAATCACTAGATCTATACACATAGAAGAATAAATCGTTATATTTATGCTGAAATCACTATTTATTCTTACAGAAATCACTAAAATTTTAGTGTTCCGTAATATAGCAAGTATGGTATGCAAACTGATCGTTGAGAGATAGAGAATCAGGTGTGGTTGTGTATGGGAGGGTGTATTTTAGTTGTGTGTGGTGCCTCTAGGGGCCATTAGATTATATATATTGATCTAAGAGTTTGAATTGATTTTTAGTTTCTATTTTAAGTTTGATTTCTATTTGATCACTAGCCTATATATATATATATATGCTAGCATCAAATAGAAACCACACACAACTAAAATACACCCTCTCATACACAACCACACCTAATCCCCTTCGTTTTTAATTTGAATTTTCCTGTCAATCGGTGAGCTTTTTTTAAAATATGACTTCGCTGTATTTTCCTCTATGTCTCAACGATCAGTTTGTATATCATACTTGCTATATTACGGAGTACTAAAATTTTAGTGATTTCTGAAAGAATAAATAGTGATTTCAGCATAAATATAGCGATTTATTCTTATATGTGTATAGATCTAGTGATTTTGCGGTACAAAATTTGTGATTTACGTATAGTCCGAAGAATAAATTACTAGATTTACGTCGAAATCACTATTTATTCTTACAGAAATCACCAACATTTTAGTGATTCTCATACGCATAAATAGTGATTTATCACCAGAATATAGCAAATATGGTATGCAAACTGATTGTTGGGAGATGGAGAAAAATACAGTGAAACAAAAGTTCAAAAAAAGCTCACCGATTGATGGGAAAAATCTAATTAAAATGGAGGAGAATAGGTGGGGTTGAGTGTGGGAGGATGTATTTAAATTGTGTGTGGTGCAGTTTATAGTTTTTATTTTAAATTGATTTCTATTAGAGTAGGAATCTATAGAAACCACTTTTAGAATAAAAACTAGAAAACTAAATAAAAAAAATTTAAAATCGCATCGAAATATAGCACATATGGTATGCAAATTGATCGTTGGGAGATGGGAAAAAATACTGTGAAGTCGGATTTAAAAAAAACTCACCGATTGACGGGAAAAATCAAATTAAAAACGAAGGGGATTATGTGGGATAGTGTATTTTAGTTGTGTGTGGTGCCTATACGGGGCCATTATATTAGGTTTATCTAAGGGATTGAATTAGTTTTCATTTTAAGTTTGGTTTCTATTTGATCACTTTCATATATATATATATATATATATATATATATATATATATATATATATATATATATATATATATATATATATATATATATATATATATACACTCTTCCGTAGCTATCGTGGAATACCAACCACCTCCCGCAATGAAACATAGTGGCAGCAATCACCTCTCGCAATGAAACATAGCGGTAGTCACTATGAAACATAGCGATGGGTAGGGCTGTAAATGAGTCGATACACTCACGAACAGTTCGGTGTTCGGATAAAAAAAGTTCGATTTGAGTTCGGTTCGATTTGTAAACGAGTCGAACATGAAGATGATTTTGAGGTTTGTCTCGTAAATGAGCTGAACTTGAGCATGACATAGTTCGACTCGAAAGCTCGCGAACAAGTTCGATTATACAATTCGTGAACATGTTCATTTATGTAATTCGTGAATCAGGTTCGTGGACAAACTCGTGAATAAGGTTAATAAATAAATTCATGTACAAATTTGATGAATATGCTCATGAACATATTTCATTAATATTTCAGAGAAGTTCCTAAATTCACGGTAACTAGTTAATAAGTGTAAAGACTAATGTATACGAAGTGTATGTTAATTTATTTTGTCTATTCATTATTATTTTTTGTTAAGTCTATACATTTTTTATTATAAATAGTAAAATTATAGCATATGTTACATTGTAAATTATAACATTAGTTGGCTATGTATTAACTAAACTGATCTAAATTGTATTCTTTGATAAGTCTAGATTAGAACCATGTCTCTAGATTTAGAGATTTTACCGCTGCTTTATTTTTATTGTAATGCATAAAAAGTGTTCTTAAAAAATATGAGGTGTTCGTGAGTAATAGCTCGTGAGATATATTCGTGAATTGTTCGCGAACATGTTCGTGAATAATATATTTCTTAATGAGTTGATACACAAACAAAAATATTAGCTCGATAAGAGTTTGAGCTCGAGTTCGAGTTTGACGTATTTATAAGGAGCTGATACATGAACAATTAAGAGTTCGGCTCGGTTCGACTCATTTACAGCCCTAGCGATGGGTGGTTGACATCCATCGGTGACTGGGGATCAAATCCATATATATATATATATATATATATATATATATATATATATATATATATATATATATATATATATTACATTAAAAATGACTTACGTTAAAATTTTCTCCCAATAACATGAAGACTAAGGATGCCAATTTTGTCATTTAATCAAAAATATTATTAATTATATTCTCTTTTCATATCATTTTTGGCATCATTTTCTCAAAAAATACTCCAATGATTGACACTCCAGCAAAATGTCAATTTTTAAAAAGTGTTGATCTACATATTATTATAATTTTATTACTTTAACTGATAACATTGAATTAATTAATTATTAAATAAATAATTAGTTGGTGCATGAAAATCTTATGCAATCAAATTACAAAAATAAAAAATAAAAAATAAAACATTTTTTAATTTAATATATAAAAAGGAAATGATTAAAATAAAAATTAAGATTCTGAATCATATGTAGTCAAAATACAATAGAAAAATAATTAAAAACACAACTCATGTATGACTAAAGTTTGGCTTATCGGTTTATAACGAATCACTTGGCTTAAATATAATATAAATAAGTTTCACAAAAACATGTATAATATAAATAAGTAAGAGAAATAATAATTTATTTGTAACTGGGAACACAAATGAAGTTGGCACATAATTTATGGGGATGCTAATTTTTGGCACCTCAAGTTGACATATTTGCCACATCACTTAGCACCTCAATGGTATTCAATGATATCCCAACAACTTCAATGGAATGATAATAAAAGTGTCATGTCATGTGACTTTGAAATCACTCTGGACATACTCTATTGAAGATGCTCCAATGTTTTTATGAGGAGAGATGGTTGCAAAGAAGTTATGAGTTAACTGTGTTGGAGCTTTAAGGATAAAAAAACATAGTATTACAAGTAATCATTAATCAATACCTCGTTTTTATAGCTTAATGAGCACAAAACTAATTATTACAAGCAATACCTGATTATTTTCTGATCTTTCATTTATAGTTGCAAATTAAGAAGGCAATTGATGACTTACAAACTAATCATCGGCGGAAATTAGATAGTAATGAAAGTTTAGTGCCCCCAAGTAAACGGTCAAGAAAAGATAAAAAATTTAAGAAGGCCAAGGTACTGTTGATGAAAGAAGGGCTTCTACTGTATAAGGATAGTAATTTGGTACAAGACACGTGAACACGACACGAACACGATACGGATAATTAATGTTTGGGTGCAAAAATTTGTAACACAAACACGAAAAAACATGAATATAATTAGTGTCGGGTTTGGGTTTTCACAATAGGTACACGACATGGAACGAAAGTACTTGAAATAAGGAAGTAAATAAATAATTTTAAAAAATATATATTATTTATAGTATTGCATATTTAGAAAATATTTAAACAATTACATATGAACAATAAATAAAAGTTTCACGACTAATTGACAATAAATTATACATTTATATATAAGAAGTATACATTTATATATATAAGTTATATTTACAATTTTTTGTAAAATTGTATGTAATATATATTTAATACACATTTCATAAAACTTTACATAGGTAAAATAGTTTTATAATATATAAATTTTAATTAAATTATATTTATATTTATATTTTTGTTTAATGTACATGAATACGAAGTACACGACACGTTTTGAATTGGACATGTGTTTCAAATTTAGTACACGAATCCAAAACGGGTCGGATATGGGTTTTACATTCAAGTATACGAAAACACGAAACTACACGACACGTTCCATTGCCAGGTCTAAGTAGCAGTACCCAAAATCATAGTTACTGCACTCATAACTACAGTAACATTTACTGTAAGATTCACTATGCCGGGTGGATACAATCAAAGTGGACAACAGGGTGATGTGAAGGATTAGTTCTTCTTTCAAGAAAGAAAGCTTTCAATGTATTTATGGTTGCAGATGTTTTAGCTCTGGTACTATCATCAACTTCTTTGGTTCTCTACTTCATTTCGTCTATGTATCGAGATCCCCACCAAGTGTCCAAACTCAATGCTGCATCAACTGGGGCTCAACATTGTTTCTGTTATCGCAATGATGTTGACCTTTATTACACGAACATATGTCGTGCTATCCAATTCACCAGCCCTGGGCATTACCGTTTGCGTCATTGGTTGCATATTCTTTCTTATTGTCATTGTTCTATCGATCAGGATGATGCACGATCGTAGTAAAGCAGAAATGAGTGATGTATGAATATGTCTGACAAAATTTTCAAATGCTTGATGTGTTTTTAGTATTCTTGATGTATTGTTTAATCTATTTCGGTGACATGTTAAGAATCTATGCGTGGACATGCAGAAGATGCCTTCTTCCCTTTGCATGTATGTTTGCTTTCAACCTGTTTATTTTGATCATCTGATCTGTGGAAACCAACAATATTAAATTAAACTTTGTTTCAGACACGTCCGCTGATAATATTTGTAACGATTTTTCCATAGTAACGATTTTTGTCTAAAGAATATGGCAAAACATTTGTGCGTGTTTATTACGCATCAACTAACATGTATGGAATGTTTCTGTGTTTTTCCCTGTAAAACACAACGTAGAGGATAATTGTTTAGACCATAGTTTCACCACCATATGACTATACCAGATGAGTAGGATACTTGATCTGATTACAAAATTGGCCTTTTGTGTGAGTGCAAAATGTATATATACTAACTAGTTCTTCAATCCTTTATGCATCACATATATTTCCATACTAGTAACAGATAAAGAGAATGAAGAACTTCAGCCTAGTAATATTTCTTCCGGCATTGCTTACTTTCTTTTTCATTGCATGTTCTCTACAGGTTGATGCTCTGTCATGTAGCCCAAGCGGCAAAATCAAGGGAAGAAAGGCACCACATGGTCAATGCAACCGCGAGAATGACTCTGATTGTTGTGTTCAAGGAAAGTTTTACCCAACTTACACATGTTCACCTCGGGTAACCGATAATACCAAAGCAACTTTGACTCTGAATAGTTTCCAAAAGGGGGGAGATGGTGGCGGTCCATCAGAATGTGATAACCATTACCATGATGATGACACACCGGTTGTAGCACTATCTACTGGATGGTATAATAGAGGCTCGCGATGCCTTAACAAAATCACTATAAGTGCTAATGGTCGTAGCGTGGAAGCCATGGTTGTCGATGAGTGTGACTCAACAATGGGGTGTGACGATGAACATGATTACCAGCCACCTTGTCCAAATAATATTGTTGATGCTTCGAAAGCTGTGTGGAAAGCATTAGGAGTGCCTAAAGATAACTGGGGTGACTTGGACATTACTTGGTCTGATGCTTAACCAAGCTTAGTTTATATTTCAAATCTCTGCTTATGTTGTTCTTTTCATGTTGATGTGTGCCTGTATTACATATGAGTTGTTTATGTGTTTGTATATGAATCTGCTTCTTATTAAATGCAAGAAAAACACTCCTTAAGCTTGCCTTAATTCATAAAGATACATGAACCATAAACTGTGAGTAACTAATATTTGACGACTTTTACAGTGGTGAAACCAGATTCAGCAGAAGAATCTGCATAAATAAGAGCATTAATTTTTTTCTCGAAGCTGTATATGAATTCTTTTAAGGATTATTCCTAAAAAAGAAATTAAATCAGGGAAGTCTATCAGGTCTGAGGACTGAGGGTGTTGATACAAATGTTTGGCCAGATCAACTTAAAACTTGGAATTCTGGTGCAATTTCAGAACAGGTTTCCGGAAAACTGCTAGTGACCAACTCTTTAAGAACATCAAGGTGTTAGTTGACATCACAAAATGGATCACATACTATTAATACGAACAGGTTTTCACTATAACTCTAATGATTTTCGACACAGTTCTCAGGAAACTATATATACTGTATTAGCAGAGCTTGATTTACAATACTCCAAAAAAATACCGAGAATAAATAATGTACCAAGTATTTATCCATCTTCAACCGGCCAAAAATAGAAAGATCAGCCCTGCATTTCATATCTCTCCAAGGTTCAGCTTCAAGCAAAATCAACGGAAGAAATAGCCAAACTGGCAAATTCAGGGCGGAAAGGTCACCACCTGGGAAATGCAACGGGGAGAATTAATGACACTGATTGTGGTGTTCTTCAGGGAAAGTTTTCAGCAACATACACATGTTCCCCTCAGCCCTCAGGTTAGTACTGATACAAAATTAGGGAGGCGCTAGTCGCAAACCAGTCACTAAATTCCTGGATGAAAGTAAACATTCTCAAATTGTTCTCAAACGATAGAGATTGTTTTTCATCTTTGATAAACAATTTGCTGCTGAAAAGAAAGTTGAAATAGATCATTCAATTCCTGGTACAAACCTCATACCGCTCCCCTACAGAGGCTGAACTTAGTTGGCTACACACAGTCCATTTCCCCACCCCTTCCTTCATGAATGTCTATTGTATTTAAATTTAAATTTATATGTATGGTCCCTAATAAAATTAAAAATACAAGTAGTCCCCTGAAATTATGGTCCAAACTCCGAAACCATCATGGCACAGTTCATCAAAAAACTTAAAAGCGCCATGCTTACAGCAACACAACACATATATAGCAGAATAGGTATGCAGAGGAAGCTACAGAGATGTTCATGTGTATAATTAAAGGAAAACTTGGGTGCGAACTATTAAAATCTATCGTAATCGCACTGGGACTTGGATTGTTCGTTACATTTAAGTAAAGAGTGTCGAAGTAAGGACAAGGCTAGTCCAAACAACAACTAATGAATTAAGCAAAGGAAGATAAAGAACAGTTATAAAATAGAAACACTTCGAAGTCTTAAAAAGTCTGAAACAGACAACTACATTTCTTAGCACCACTAAGAAGAAAATTCAGGCATTAGGCATCCTATTGCAATTTGCAACTATTTAGTAAAGATCGCCTTCCTTGTGGGTGTGAATAACACAATCAGCCTTCGGGTAGGAGACACAGGTTAGCAAGTAACCCTCTTCCATTTGGTTGTCATCTAGGAAGGATCCATCAGCCTGATCAACAGAGCCTTCAACGATCTTCCCAGCACAGGTAGAGCATGCACCTGCCCTGCAAGAGTATGGAAGCTCTACTCCCGCCTCCTCTGCAGCATCTAGGATGTAACAATCATCAGCAGCCTCAAATTCGTGCTCTACACCTTCTGGCGTAACCAGCTTGATCTTGTACGCTGATGCTTTGAACCCATTGGTTGCTTTCAAACCAAAGGATTTTGAGATTTTGTTCACATATCCAATGGATGAAGGACTCTTGACAAAGGCACTAGAGCTGCGGCACCAAGTAGCACTTTTGATCATGCATTGGGTGGGAAGACTCACGGTTGACATTTTAACCTGTGATTATGGAAAGACTGCACAGTTAGAGATTAACTCACACATAAAGAACCCTTCAGAGACAATACAGAGCCAACAGTAATAGTCCTAAAATAAGAAGTGAAATTTCATTGCTGTCCTATGCTTGTTCTTTTTTGACCTTTACTCGATAGTACAATCAAACCATAATAGATTATGTAGTTTAGACAAGCATAATCAAAATTCAATGTCCCTAAGCTTTATAAATTACATTTCTAAAATCATTTCTACACAAAATAATAAAACATAAGTTGGTACCAAATTCGTAACTCGTGAATATCAACAAATACAAGAATTTAACAAGCCACAAATCGAGTGTAACAACATGATCAAGCCTTACCAACCAGATACAAAAACAAGGTCCAGAATTGCTAATTTATCAGAAAAACACAAAATTTTCAACAAATTCGACATCTCTTTCACATAAATAGTTACAAAAGACAAAATTCAATTGCAACACAAGCTGTATACAATAACAAAACTCAGAAGACAACAATTTACATTTCAATACCATCTTTTTTCACATCAAAAATTCAAAAAAAATTACTTTTTTACAGATAATTTGCAAAACAAAATCTGACCCAATTACTCAATAATCCTCAAAAAAATTAAAATCTACCCAAAAACACAACCCACAACAAATCAAAGCATAAAAAAACAATCTTGAAATCAACCCACAATTTTTCTCTACAAAACACAATCAAATCACATATACACACACACAAATCACTAAAGAATCATAATAAACACAAGGGTTATTCACAAACAATCAAATCATAAACAAAAAAGACAAATCAAAACCAAAAGATCAAGAAAATTTAAAAAAAAGACTTACAGAGGATCTGAAAAGTGATCAACGGAGATTCCAATGAGAAAAATAAGTGTGTGCGCTGTGTGTGTGTAGATATATGATTGTACTTATAGATGAAATGAAGCTTCTAGAGAATATGCGGCTTTTGAAATGTATAGAAAGGCGACGAAAATGTACACACAATACATACAAATGACTCTGCCGCCTGGTTTGCACTAAGCGCCGCTCTATTTTATATTCTGTGGGTCGTTGTTCAGGCTACAATATTTATTTTATTAATAATAAAAATTTAAATTTTAAAAAAAAATATTATTCTTTTTTTATTCAGGCTACAAATTTTATATTCTTTTTTTTGGCAAAAAAAAAAAATTGTATAAACATTGTATTATTTTTTACTTTTTTAGGCGAAGTATATTTTATTATTTTGTGCTTTTTCAAGTGACTTTATATTTTTCAGTTAGATAGAACGCAAGTTCAAAATATCAAATTATAATTTTGAATTGTCATTATTTTTTTTTTAACTTTTACATTAAAATAAGTTACAATAATTTATAATCCATCTATTATATTCCATGTGTCCCACTTTTTGTCCATTATTTTTATTATTTTTTGTCTATAAAAATATTATCTATAATTTGTATATAATATAAAGAGTATTATGTTCCTGAAAATATCATGTTTCAGGAATTGTTTCTAGTTTTTAAGAGTATTAGTGTCTGTCTGTGTTTTAAGTTGTTAGTTACTATGTTTTAATCACTCGTGCCAAAATCCAATATATATCATTTTCAACGTGATCAAATTTGATTTTAAGTTTCAGTCCGGTGCTAAGTTTTAAGTTTGCTCAAGTGCTGGTTTAGGGTTTTATTTTGAACTCGAGAGTCTTTGTTTTGGGGCTGGGCTGCTTTGACCAAGTGGTGAAAGGGGGACTAAAGCCCCAATAAATTAAACATAATTAATATTAGTCCCCACTAGAAATTTAAAAAAAAAACCACATATAATTTATATTACTCAATATTTGTAAATTTTTATTTTATATTTTAATTTTTAATTCTATAAAAATTAAAAAATTCTTTTACAATTTATTTAGTGTCACATTAAAAATCTAAATATTAAAAAATACTCTTTAGATTCTTATACTCTATGTTTATATCTTTAATTTTTCCTTATATCTTTTATTAAATCATATTTTTTACTTATAATTTACTTTTTCTCACATTAAAAATACTAAAAATTAAATATAATTACATCATATGTTCTATCAAATTAATATAAATAAAAATTTTAACTTTTAACATAAATATTAAATAATTATTATTAGTAAATAAGAACTATTACGTTAAATCCTTTTTTCTTATTCATTCACTGATATGGGCCAGAAAAAAAAAGCCCTAAAAATATAATTAATGATGTATTAATTAGACCTAAATTGGTCCAAGAATTAAGCCCAATAAATGAGGCCCGAAACACTAATTATTTATTAATTTCGTAATTAATAAAAAGAAAAAATGTGCAGCTCATAAAAAGAGTCCAAAGTGTGTCAACTCCTTCAAGGATTAGCCACCAAGGTATACAAACTTAACAGGAGTCAGCCTGCTACCAAGAAGGATTCACAATCCTGATCTAAGAAGGTGACTTGGCCCCAAGTCATCCAATTATACCCTAAATGCAAGGCTCCTGACGCCTATATAAAGGACCTGATCTTTCAATCAGAACTACATTTTTTGGCTTGATTCTCAATTACGAGTTGAGATACGTAGGCATCTTATGAGAACTGATTCAGTCATGAAACACGAGAACATCCATCAAAAGCTTGAAACTCCTAAACCCTAGCATTAAATTCGCAAGTACAATTTTTATTCCATAACATTTGGCGCCGTCTGTGGGAAGCCTCGAACATCAACTATGGCGAATACACGGAGAACAAGTCGAGAAACTCAAACCTCTGAGGGGCTGCCCTTAACTTCTGAAACAGCGACCCATGGTTCAGGATCTCAACCTCCTCCCACCACGGGAAAAAAGGGGCGAATATCCCCTTCGCCACTAGTCAAGGACTTGAAATCCCAATCTCAGTTCAAGGGACGAATCCCCTAGAGATGGTGGTTCATGGATCACATCCTCATACTCAAGAGACTACTCTTCAGGTGCCAATCACAACCTCTCCATTGCTTCTGAATGCACCATGTGGTCTTCAACTCCATACCACAGATCGTCCCCAATATGCAAACCAAACTCTTGGAATGCCGACTTATGGAGTAGTGGTGTCAATCCAACATACCATGAAACATACGTGCCTCCATATATTCAAGGCCTAGGGCCCATAAACCCACAAGTTCAAACTCGAACTCAACAAACTCCAATGATTCAAGACTTCTCCGGCCCCTATACCGAGGATGAGAATTATTCAACAGAAGATGAGAGGGATGTTGCCCCAAGAAGGAGACGTTCCTCCCAAGGAAATCAGGAACAACTGCAAGCTACCGAGGATAAAATTGCAGCATATGAAGTTGAGGCTGCTAGACTCAAGAAAGTATTGGCTGAAGAAGAGGGTAAAGCACGAACGCAATCAACTGGGACTGGGACTGGAAGAATCCCATTGATCAACTTAGACCTTACACCAAGAAAAACAAGAAGGTTTGAAGCCCCAAAAGGTGATCCAACCGAGTTGTTGCCCTTGGGAGATCTGGATGATCCCACACCCCCTTTTTACAAAGGATATTATGAAGGTTCATATATCCAGGAAGTTCAAGTTGCCAACCATCAAGGCTTACGATGGAACGGGAGATCCCGCGAATCATGTGAGAACTTTCTCTAATGCACTGTTGTTGCAGCCTACCAATGATGCAGTCAAATGCAGAGCGTTTCCACAAACCCTGGCGGGCATGGCTCAGCGTTGGTACAGTCGTCTCTCTCCCAATTCTATTGGATGTTTTAAGGAACTGAGCAAGGCGTTTATCAACCAGTTTGTTAGTGGAAGGGTGCATGAGAAGAGTTATGCATCTCTTATGGGAATCCAGCAAGGTAAGAATGAAGCCTTAAGGGACTACATAAATCGATTCACTAGGGAGGATTTGAAGGTCCCAGATCTGGAGGACAAAGTAGCGATGATAGCCCTACAGCAAGGAACCACTGATGATCATTTTAAAAGGTCTTTGGCTAAGCATCCACCTGAAAGCATGTTGAAGTTACAAGACCGGGCTGGAAAGTATATCAAGGCTGAAGAAAGCATGAAGAAATATGAACATGCTGCTGGTGGAAGCGGGAACGCAAAGAAAATAAAGGAGACTCAAGAATATGATGTTAAGGAAAAGTATCCTAGGACATCAAAGGATTCTGACTCTCCACCTAAAAAGTACAATTTTGGACCAAGGTTCACAAAGTATGCGAGATTGAACACCCCTAGAAGCCAAATTCTGATGGAAATTGCAAAGGAAGAAGATCTCCGATGGCCGAAGCAACTGAGGACTGATTTGTCAAAAAGGAATCAGAATCAATTATGTCGATTCCACAAAGAAGTTGGTCATGATACAGATGATTGCAGAAAATTGAAAGATGAGATCGAGTTCTTAATCCGAAGAGGAAAACTAGATAAGTTCACTATGGATGGGAATCGAGGAAACTATGAAAGGAAAGACTATGACAAAAGGGACAACGGTCAAGATCGTAATCCCAAACCCCGAGGGCATGTTATCAATATGATATTTGGAGGACCAACTTCTGCTGGGTCCTCCCGAAACTCAAGGAAAGCTTATGCCCGAGAGGTAATGACTGTTGTAGGAGAAGCACCGAAGTGTGCCAAGACGGAAATAGCCATAAGTTTTGATGATTCTGACTTGGAGGGAGTGAAATTTCCCCATGACGACCCCCTGGTCATCGTACCTGTGATAGGAAATTCCGAGACAAAGAGGGTTTTGGTTGATAATGGAGCTTCCGTGGACATCTTGTTCCATGATGCTTTCATCAAAATGGGCTACACTGATTCTCAGCTGACACCCTCAAATATGCCCATATATGGATTCAATGGAGTGGAATCAAAGGTGGAAGGTACAATCCAACTCCCTATGACAATGGGGCAAGGTTCGAAGACAACTACTCAAATGTTGAACTTTATAGTCATAAAGGCAACTTCAACTTATAATGCAATCCTGGGAAGGACGGGTCTTCATGCATTCAAGGCTGTTGCCTCGACTTACCATCTGAAAATCAAGTTTCCAACAAGGAATGAAATTGGTGAGGAGCGAGGTGATCATAAAATGGCTAGAAGTTGTTATATAGCTGCATTAAGGCTTGACGGAGTCGGGGGCAGATTCTCCCCATTGAATACATGGATACCAGAGATAATGAAGAAAGAACAGGGAAGCCGACTGAGGATTTAATTCCAATTCCTTTAGTTCCTGGTGAACCATAAAAGGTTACTTACGTTGGAGCATTGTTACCTGAACCCTTGAAGGGCAAGATCATATCCTTTCTTCAAGAAAACAATGATGTTTTTGCTTGGACAGCAGCCGATATGCCAGGGATTGATCCCCAATTAATAACTCACAAGTTGAATGTGGATCCCGAAAGGAAGACGGTGAAACAAAAGAAAAGGAACTTTTCACCAAAAAGACAAGAGGCAATAAAGCAAGAGGTGGATAAGCTCTTGGAAGCAGGATTCATTGAAGAGATCCAATTTCCTGAATGGTTGGCTAACCCGGTAATGGTCAGGAAAGCCAATGGAAAGTGGAGGATGTGTGTAGACTTCACGGACTTGAATGACGCATGCCCTAAGGATTGTTTTCCTTTACCAAGGATCGATACTCTAATAGATGCCACAGCTGGGCACGAGATGCTGAGCTTCATGGATGGCTTCAGTGGATACAACCAGATCAAAATGCACAAGGATGACATCTCCAAGGTATCTTTCATCACTGACTTTGGTGTTTACTTTTATTTGGTTATGGCATTTGGGCTCAAGAATGCAGGTGCAACATATCAAAGGTTGGTGAACAAAATTTTTGAGCACCTGATTGGAAAGACTATGGAAGTCTATGTAGACGACGTGTTGGTTAAAAGCCTCGATAAGGCGGATCATATAAATCATCTTCGGGAAGCATTTGAAGTGCTGAGGCACCATAAGATGATGTTAAATCCAGCTAAGTGCGCCTTCGGCGTAGGGTCAGGAAAGTTTTTAGGCCTGACGGTCTCTAAACGAGGAATTGAGGCTAACCCCGATAAAATCAAAGCAATTCTGGACATGGAACCTCCACGGTCCGTCAAGGATGTTCAGAAGCTAACAGGGAGAGTAGCAGCATTAGGGAGATTCATCTCCAAATTAGGGGAGAAGTGTTTGCCTTTCTTCAAAGCTCTGAAAAACATGAAAAATTTTGAATGGACGGCAGAAAGCCAGGAAGCCTTTGAGGCCTTAAAAAAGTACATGGTCGAGGCACCATTGTTGGCGAAACCAAAACCGGGAGAGATTCTCTACTTATACTTGGCAGTCTCGAACACTGCCCTTTGAGCTGTTTTGGTTAAGGAAGAGTTGAAAGTTCAGAAACCCATCTACTACGTGAGCAAGATTTTGCAAGGAGCAGAGATAAATTACTCTATGATAGAGAAGTTTGCATTAGCCCTGATCATGGCCTCGAGAAAGTTACGCCCGTACTTCCAGGCGCACAAGATAGAAGTCTTAACTAATCAACCTCTAAGAAACATCTTGCACAGTCCTCAAGTTAGTGGAAGATTGATCAAATGGGCTATAGAGTTGGGAGAATTTGACATCAAGTATAAGCCTCGAACGGAAATAAAAGCTCAAGCACTTGCTGACTTCATGGTTGAATGCACCATTGACAACCAAGAAGTCGGGGGCATGAAGCAGTATTAGAAGGCAAAGAAGCCGAGAAGCAGGATGAAGATATGGTGTCCAAGGAATGTTGGGTGCTCTATTTTGATGGGGCATCAAAAACAAAATCAAGTGGAGCAGGTTTGGTGCTGCAAAGTCCCGATGGATTTCTCATAGAGTATGCACTCAAGCTGGACTTCCTCACAACAAACAATGAAGCTGAGTATGAAGCCCTGATAGCTGGCTTGGGGCTAGCTGGAGCCTTGAGAGTTAAGACTCTCAAAGTATGTGGAGATTCAAGGCTGGTAGTTTCCCAAGTGAATGGAAAAATTGAGGCTAGAGATGAAGTCATGGCTAAGTATCTGAAACTTGTCAAAGCCATCATGACTCAATTTGATGAGTGTTATGTGGAACACATTCGTAGAGAAGAAAACATGAAGGTCGATGCCTTGTCCAAATTTGCTTCTTCTGAAATAGAGAACTATGCAGGAAGTGTATACTTTCAAGTCTTGAAGACCCCGAGCATCAATGGAAAATTGATAGCACCTATTGATATTGGTGGCTATTGGATGGATCCCATCATGACTCATCTAAAAACTAGTTGGCTACCTAACAATATTTCAGAGGCATGAAAATTATAGGTGAGAGCACTAAGGTACACCTTAATTGAGGGAATCTTGTATAAAAAGTCTTTCGTTGTCCCCTACTTGAAGTGTTTGAGACCCCAAGAGGCAGAGTTAGCCCTAAAGGAAGTACATGGGGGGATTATTGGGCAGCACTTGGGGCAGGACCCTTGCTCATAAAATCACTCGTCTAGGATTCTATTGGCCAGATATGTTTGCGAACGCAAAAGACTATGTGAACAGGTGTGAACGATGCCAAAAGCGTGCACCAGTGGTTAGACAACCACCTGAGATGTTAACATCTATAAATTCACATGTTCCATTTGCCATGTGGGGAATGGATATACTTGGTCCATTTCCAGTGGCAAGTGCACAAAGGAAATTTTTGATAGTGGCAATTGACTACTTCACTAAGTGGATTGAGGCTAAACCCCTAGCCAAGATAACCACTAAGCAAGTAATGCAATTCTTGTGGGAAAGTGTAATTTACAGGTATGGGATTCCACGAATCTTGGTCACGGATAATGGAACTCAATTTAACAATGAAGATTTCAAGAAGTATTATGGAGAAAATGATATTGAACTACGTTTCACTTATGTTGCTCATCCTCAAGCAAATGGGCAAGCTGAAGTAGCAAATCGAATTATCCTAGATGGACTGAAGAAGAGAGTTGAACGCTCTAGGAATACTTGGGTGGATGAATTGCTCCCCATACTATGGGCGTATCGTACCACTTGTAAGGTCACCACTGGGGCAACTCCGTTTTTGTTAGCATATGGAGCAGAAGCAGTGGTTCCAGTGGAAATTACTCATACTTCTCCAAGAGTGGAAGCCTATGAACCAGAAGCAAATGAAGAAGGCATGAGGCTTTCCCTAGATCTAATCGATAAAGTTAGAGATGAAGAAAATGCTAAGATAGTTGAACATCAGAAACGAGCATCTTTCTATTACAACCTAAGGGTTAAAGAGAGATTCTTTCGTCAAGGAGATTTAGTTCTCCGAAAGATTGAAACATCCGAAGTTGGACAGAAAGGAAAATTGACTCCAAATTGGGATGGGCCATACCGGGTCAAGAACGTCTGAACGTGTTTGGGCGAGGCTCATACAAGTTGGAAACCCTTGAAGGGATTGAGGTGCCAAGAACTTGGCATGCTGCGAATTTGAAATTTTATTATGTTTAGTGTTTCCTAAATGGACTCACCATTAGGACAAATAGAAATAAGGTCGACGAAACCATTTTTGAGTTCTTAAGCTCTTAGTAGGAAATATGTAAGGGTTGAACCCATTTTTCAAGTTATTTATTAAAGAATGTTCTCATTCATTACTTTCATTTATCAATGAAGAACTAATATGTATCAAGCATCGACAAATATGCCAGACTAAGGAAAAAGCTAAATATGCAAAGAAAATAAGATCAAACTTATAAAAAAGTTTAAGTTCTAACAATACAAAAGCCACGAAGGGCTACATAATAAGCAACATAAAATAACTAAGGTATTCATCTTCCTCCTCGCTGCTTGTGTCATCAGCCTCTTCTTCTTCTTCACCTTCTAAGCTAGAGCCAGAACTGGTGCAAGTAGCATCGGCAGAAGCATCGCCCTTTGTGTTAGCAGGAGGAGAGGAATGCTCAGGATCTAGGATTCGATCATCTTCCTCCATATCATCCTCACCAACCAAAGCTCTCTCGAGAGGAGTCGGAGTATAAGGGCTCGGAAAGAGAGCGGGATCAAAAGCACCAGGATGTTTCCCTAAGACGGCCTCTAAAGCCTCGTCCCATCCCTTTGAGTATTGGACAGGAAAGAGGAGCTCGTCATAATCGTCTATCAAATCCTTGTATTCCTGGGAATCAAGGTATTCGTTAATGCAGTCATCATTGCTCTTTCTTAACGCCACCAACTCAGCTTGAGCATCCTCTAGTTCCTTATCCTTCCTTGCCAAAGCCTCTTTTAAGGACTTCACCTCCTCTTCAGACTTTTCTAGCTTGGCCTTGTTAGCCTCAGAAGAGGTACGCCAAGCTTTAGCTTGAAACAGGGCTCCCTGAAAGTTGGCATTATTCTGCAAAATAAAAAGAAGTTCAAAGTAAGACAAATATTGCATGAAAAGAAAGAGTTAATAGTACAAAGAAAGAAAAATACCGCAGATATAGCTTGAGCGCCCAAATGCTCAACTCCCTCGATAATAGAGTTTGCAACAAAATCCTTGTAGTCGTAGGGAGTGAGTGAGTGGTATGACCACTCAACAGCATGCTTGGACACACCAGTAATGGTGTCCTTCTTCCTAATACCCCAGTTGGGACGCCAAACTGAGGACTTCGAAGACGCAGGAGTTTCTGCCACCTCAACAGGAATTTGAGATGGAATCAGAAAACGGGGAACTTCAGGCTTCCCATGAGGATCCTCTCCTATCCTGGCCCTTTTCATCCTGGCAGTCTCATCATCCTTGGGCTCATTAGTTTTGTTAATAAAGGTCGCGGCTGTAAATATAAAAACAAACAAGAATGGGTAAAAGAAATCTCAAAAAAGAAAAGAATAAACAAAGAAAGTAAGGAAATTTACCCTTGTCTGATACACTTGAAAGATTAACAGACTTGAGGACAAACTCGTCTAGAAGCTCCCAGGCCACAGTAGTCTCATTATCCTTGATTAGATCAAAATTGGCATGGGACTCCTCATCATTCAAATTTATGTTGTTGGCACTACCGTCCGTAACTCTACCTAATGATTTGCGGAATAGGGTTCCCCAATCCCCACCTTCCCAAACGAGGTACATGAATTCATTTTTTCACCTAGGATTGTTATCAGGTATAGATTTTGGGTGGAAAATGAAAGTAAGGCCAACTCGGTGGTTAATGTATACCCAACCTAAGTTACTGGCAGGACTATTCTTAAATTGGAATATTTTCCTAAACAAAGGGATGGAAAGAGGAAAATTGTTCCGCAAGCACAAAACCATAAAACAATTGATTATCCTCCAGGCATTTGGAGGCAATTGACAAGGATTTACTTGAACATCGGCCAAAAGTCTAGGTATAAATTCATGAAAAGGAAACCTAAGACCGGCAACTATGGCATCTTTATAAATACACAAAGCGTTAGACCGCCAATGACAAGAACGGTCACCGGGACCTGCGGGGACTAATTTCAAGGGAGCCTTAACCCTATACATTTTATTATAATCTCTAATTTTGTCAACATCATGGAACTTATTACTACAATCGTGCGAGTCTAGAGCAGAAACAGACGGGTATTCATCCCCACGTTCATTGATCATATCATGTAAAGACATGTACTTGGAACGAATAGGAATGGGGGTACTTCGTTTAGATGCAGAATTCATTTTTTGAAGACGTTGAGATGAACTGTAAGCCATTTGAAGGAGGAAGGTTGAAAACCCAGAAAAATCTTCAAAGAAATCTTCAAATCTTCAAAGAATACCCAGAAAATCTTCAAAGAATCTTCAAATCTTCGAAGATGAACCCAGAAAACTTCAAATCTTCAAGCTAAAACCCCAGAAACCGATGAATATCAATCGGAAAAACTTGTCGGAAATTGTCTTAGCACAGAGAAAATTTGAGAGAAAAATTTAACAGAGTAACTGTATGGAATGAAAGTTGAAATGTGAGAAATGAGAAGTGAAACTCTACTCTTATATGGAAAGAGTAGCCAGTCAATAGGCCGGTTAAGGGGAAGGGTAACCGGCACTAACCGGTATAGCCCATGAAAGCCCAAAAACTATAATGAGCCCGATCACAATTTAACCCAAGGAAAGTGGGTAAAAACCTTGGGCTCAATCTAGGCCCAATAAGAAGAATCCCCCAAAAATGAACTATGAAAGAAAATAACTCAAAAATAAATATCACCATTTTCTAAGAAGTTGAAATAAACCTCAAAGAGCACAAGAGGTACAACTTGAAGAAACTCACGAGTTATGTTTGACCCCAAGAGAGATTGAAATGGTAGACCTCAATCTTGGTCGAAGTAGTTCGAATAGGAGCCAAAATGGGCCTAAAATTCGACCTCAATCAAGGTCGAAAACCCACGACTTCAATCCTGGTCGAAGTAGTTCGACTAAGAGCCAAAATAGGCCTAAAATTCGACCTCAATCAAGGTCGAAAACCCACGACCTCAATCCTGGTCGAAGTAGTTCAACTAAGAGCCAAAATGGGCCTAAAATTCGACCTCAATCAAGGTCGAAAACCCACAACTTCAATCCTGGTCAAAGTAGTTCGACTAGGAGCCAAAATGGGCCTAAAATTCGACCTCAATTAAGGTCAAAAACCCACGACCTCAATCCTGGTAGAAGTAGTTCGACTAGGAGCCAAAATGGGCCTAAAATTCGACCTCAGTCAAGGTCGAAACCCCATGACCTCAATCCTGGTCGAAGTAGTTCGAATAGGAGCCAAAATGGGCCTAAAATTCGACCTCAATCGAGGTCGAAAACCCACGACCTCATTCCTGGTCGAAGCTGTTCGACCAGGAGGCAAAAAGGGCCGAAAATTCGACCTCAATCGAAGTCGAAAATGTCGACCTCAATCCTGGTCGAAGCTGTTCGACCAGGAGGTGATTTGACAACAAAATTCGACCTCAAATGAGGTCGAAATTATATGGAATTTTTTAATTTTGTGTTATTTCCTAAGAAATTAATAAAAACACTTGGTTTCTATTCTGGGAGATTAAAGAAGTTGGAATTGATTCGTAATTCTATACTCGAAAAACCAGACGATTACAAGAAATACGAAAAAGACTCTTTAAATCTCGAAGAAGGTCAAGATAACTTCTATGATAATCCAAAACGATTTTCTTAGAAATTGGGGGGTAAATGATATGGGCCAGAAAAAAAGCCCTGAAAATATAATTAATGATGTATTAATTAGACCTAGATTGGTCCAAGAATTAAGCCTAGTAAATGAGGCCCGAAACCCTAATTATTTATTAATTTCATAATTAATAAAAAGGGAAAATGTGCAGCTCATAAAAAGAGTCCAAAGTGTGCCAATTCCTTCAAGGATTAGCCACCAAGGTATACAAACTTAATAGGATTCAGCCTCCTACCAAGAAGGATTCACAATCCTGATCTAAGAAGGTGACTTGACCCCTAAGTCACCCAATTATACCCTAAATGCAAGGCTCCTGACGCCTATATAAAGGACCTGATCCTTCAATCATAACTACGTTTTTTGGCTTGATTCTCAATTACGAGTTGAGATACGTAGGCATCTTGTGAGGACCGATTCAGTCACGAAACACGAAAACAACCATCAAAAGCTTGAAGCTCCTAAACCCTAGCATTAAATTCGCAAGTACAGTTTTTATTCCACAACAATCACTTTAATATTGATGCAAGACATCCAAATTGTGTTCATTTTATTTTAGTTATTATTTTTTAACTATTAAAATATAATTTGAATCCAATAGATGGCATCAAAGTGTTTATGAGTAATTCCTAGTATCGTAAAAAAAATTCCTAATAATTTTTAAATTTTTTTTTGTATATAGAAAATATTATGGTTATTTAATATTAGAACGGGATAAAATTCTTCTTATAAAACTAATTTTCTTAAACAAATTTTTATTTTTTCTTACCATAATTCAGTCATCACGGCTACATTTTTCTGGTTCCGCCACTGCTTATTTGTATTGAGTTAATTCATTATCTATTAATATATCGTTGATTATCAAAAAAAATGTTTTGAGATTATCTCATGAAGTTACATGGGGTAAAACTACAATGGAAAGAAGTCAGAGAG
The DNA here is from genome assembly GCA_030848705.1 of Heracleum sosnowskyi. Taxonomy (NCBI): domain Eukaryota; kingdom Viridiplantae; phylum Streptophyta; class Magnoliopsida; order Apiales; family Apiaceae; genus Heracleum; species Heracleum sosnowskyi. The sequence continues at coordinate 9,533,715 of CM061245.1, forward strand.
ACGTGATGGGGGGGTTTGAATTTCAAATTAATTGAGCAACGGTCGAATAAGGTCACCGAAAATTCAGGGAGCAATTAGAAGGATAGGTTAGTACTGCCTGGAGAGAGGTTGTAGCAATATCCGAAGAAGCTTGGGAAGAGGTATTGAAGGAAGCGCGGCAATTAGGAACCTTAATGGAGAAATAGGCAGTCTTGGCAGCTGAAAAAGGTATCAAAGGAATGCTAAGGTATTTGGTAAATAGGATTCACAGAATTAAGAAAATAATTAGTTTGGCGGAGCTGCAAAAGGTTGTACAAGGAGATGGCCCTGCTATAGAAAGAGCTCTGAGGAAAAAGCTACTATGTAATTGGGAAGGTCCAGTGGTAAAGTATCTAGATGAGGAAAAACAAACAAGATTGATTAAGATGGATGAAGAGCATTTTCGTTTCATCTCTTATAATTTGGAATGGGTTGATCCAAACACCCAAGTTCTAGCTCTTAGTAGTGATGAGGAAGGGCTAAGGATGGCCTCTAATCAAATCCATTACAAGAGTTTGAGAAATATGAGGGGGGGAGAATATGGTGTTGACTTTAATGCTAAAACTTATGCCCAAATTGTGATGCAATGTGAGGGGGGTAAGAAGGAAAGTTTGGAAGATATAAAGGGAGGATGGACTATAGTTAAATCCAAGAAGAGTAGAAAGAACTCTGACCAGGGAAAGCGAATCTCCAAATTGGAATTGTGCACGGTTTTTTATAGCTAATGGGATATTATCTTGCCGAGAAAAAGGGATAAATATGGTAATAGGATTGGTTTTATCAAAACAAAAAGAATAAAACAACTCAAGAACAAATTATGGCGGAATTAAATGAAACAAAAATCAAGTTAAATATAACATATATTAAACTTGAAAGGTGTTACAAATTTGGTACTGATTACAAGATTGAATCTCAAACTAATTAAAACAAATCTAGAATAAATTTGACATGATTTTATATATTTTTGTAATAAAAAGATATAACAATAAACGATAATTTGAGATACGTTCTAGGGATAAAAATCCGTTGGATAGTTAAATCAGTACAAGTGAATGAATTCTAGTGGTTTAGATTTAACACTTTGATTTCTAGAAATGATTCACTAAAGAAAATGTCCACGGCAGTGTTCTTGATAGTTCTTCACAGAAGCTTTTCTTTTGATATAATGTTGAGTGATAAAATCTTCTGTCTTGATCTTTTCTTTATAAAGCTAATCAAGTTGATAATCCCGAACGTGCATTTGCTTTATTTTCCACTTGGAATGACTATCCAAATAGTCATGAATGACTATTAAAAATAGCCTGGAATGACTATGGAAAATGCCTGGAATGACTATGCATTATACTTGAATGACTATCAGAATTTAGAGAATTAAAATTAGAATAAACAGAAATGAACTAGGATGACTATCGGGATGACTATCCCTTGATAGTCATTCCAGTTCATTTTTAATTCAAAATGACTTGGAATGACTACCGGGATGACTATCCATGATAGTCATTCCAGTTCATTTTATTTAAGTAATTCTAATTTAATTCTAATTCTATTTTAAATAATTCTAATAATTAATTTATTTCATAAATTAATTCTGATGAATTAATTTATTCAATAAATTAATTACTTAATTTATTTGTTAAATTAATTCTGAAGAATTGATTTAATAAATAAATTAATAACTAATTTAAAAGAGAACTTAAATTCTTACAAGATAGCATAACCAATCCTTGAATCACTGGAACTTGATGAAGAATATTCACTGTCTGAAGTTGACACTAGATGTACTATCTGGTTCATAAATAACCAACTCCAATGTCTGTTCTTCATCTTGACTTTAAGTTGTGGTCCATTAGCTGCTTTTAACTTTTGTTCAACCTTTGTAACCTGTACATTTGTAGTCACATATCTGAAATCTCTGTCACTTTAATAAATCCACTTCCTTGGATACTTCACTGAGGCTTGATCAAATAATTGAACTTCTTTCAATGTAGTATTTCTTCAAGTCTGTAGGATGACTTTAATCTGTATTTTTTTGACTGATGTGATCTTCTGAGATTCCTGTGATACTGTGACAATTGAATTATTACTTACTTATTACAAACTTGTTTAAGTTGAGTTGTATCCTCGATGTTAACAAATAGGCCTAAACATATGCCTTTCATTAGGGTTTCATTCGCATTAAATAAATCGGAATTTTTTGACATTTCGATAAAAGTGGTAGTTTTGTAATGAAGTTTGATTTCCAACTCAGTAGTGTCTACCACGTCGTCATTACTGGCAAGTAAGTTGTATGATTTAATCAATGCCAGAACTTATACTTGTGAGCAACTCGATATTTACCGCAAGAGAGAGGATATACATATTATATGAGGTGTTAATCTATTCATATTCATACAAGTAGATACATGCGAAGAGGGGCTAAAAGAAATGCAATGTGAAAATAGATAAATGGAGGAAAGATAAAGAGATATAATGTGTGGGGAATATTTAATTGAAATTAAAATTATTAATGGATGTGACAGGTACCCAAGATATAAGTTCATGATACCTTGGTCTAGGTTCAAGGAGTCCGGATAGGTTCGAGGTGTCGCGACAGGTACCCAAGAACAGGTTCGAGGTACCAAGGAAGCCTCAGGGTATTGAGGTACAGGATATGGATGTCATGGGTCAGGTGCAGGAACCTCTAAGGTGGTTCAGGGTGCCAGGGCAGGTCCAAGGTCTCGAGGTTCAAGATGGGGAGCAGTGAGGTTCAGGTTGTCTGAACCTTGAGACTGGTCACAGGTGATGAGTAGTCGAAGGCAGAATACTAGTAGGACAAGGACTCAGCTACCTATACTTTAGGGGCACGGATTTATACTCATAAAAGGACTTCTAAACCTGATTAAACAGGATGGATGAAACAAATGTAATTAGTATGGGACTCATATTAGTTATTCGGATAAGCATTACTTCCTCGAGGATTTAAAGGACTTAGAGTTGGACATGGATTAGGAGACTAGGAAGCTCGGTTGGAGTTACCTAATTCGACAAAAGCTCTAAGATGGACGATCTTAGAGTGGTCGAATTTGCAGGAAGGAAGAAGTATAAACTTAATAGAACTACATGGGGCTTGATTCCTATAAAGAGGATATGTAGGCACTTGACTAAAGGATTCGGATTTTCACTCTTGAGAAGCATAAGGCACGTGCACCTCGGTGATACATATTCCGGCGAATTTACGGGTAGTGTAGGATTTACACTACTTATTTCGACCGGTGGTTTGTCAACTCAGCCCCCGGAAATCATACTTCAATCACTCCGTTCTAACTAATCAGCTTCAGGCTTCGTACTGTGAGCCTGCAGCTCCGTCCGATAATCAAGGACGTTTCTTACGAATATTCCAGCGAGATTCTCTCAATTGTGTTGTACCAAATTTCTCTCACAACATAAGTGGCGCTAGAAGGAGGGGAACTCCATTAGAAATCTTAAGAGAGAAAAGATGTCGGAGGATTCCGGAAAAACGCAAACACCAACTAACAATGAAGAAGGCCGTGGAACAGGTCCTCATGGCGAGGTTACGAACAAGGATATTTTTTATCATCTCAAGAAAATTGGTGAAAGGGTAGATTCCTTGGAGAAAAAATCTGAAAAGATGAAGAGATGGCGAAAGAAGCAAAAACGGCCTAAGGCTCCAAAGGTTACGCCTACTCGGCTGGATTTTGGCAGCGAGGAGGAAGGACCTGAGAAGGAGAGAACTAAGAAGACTTTTTCTGATGTTGAAACCGATCAGAGTAATCCTGACTGGAACTCTGAAGCTGAGCCCAAGGATAAGGAGGATCCTGAACCTTCGGTTACAAGGAGTGTTACTGTATTCGACCGAATGGGAAAGAAGCTAATGAGTAAGGATTTGAGGCTTAAGCTATTGGAAGCAAAACAGAAGGGCCCCAAGAAGGTACAAAGTGAGAAATCACTGTCTAAAGCATCAGGGAGTCATAAGGATAAGTCCCACTCTAAACCTGAAGATGAGCATAGCTCAGGCTCGTCCTATAAAGCTGATGACAGTTCTGATGAGAGCTCCAACGGTGGAAGTGACACTGATGACACCTCTAGGTCAGCCGAAGGTGGTGGAAAATACAAGGAGGAGGACCTCAGGAAAGTCCTCGAGAAGATTATGGCAGAAAGGGGCCCCCAATCAGGATTGACGGTGGGATCACCTTTCACTAAGAAGGTGCGGGATTCGCCCTTACCCCGTAGCTACAGGGGAGTGGGAGACTTGAAATTCAACGGGACCACAGACCCCGTAGAGTTTCTCAGTCGTTTCAACACGGAGATGGAAGTCTATCAAATCAAGGATCGCACAAAATGTCGGTTGCTGGCTGCAACTCTAAGGGATAGTGCTCATCAGTGGTTCAAGAGGCTCCCCTCCAATTCTATTAAGTCATGGAGACAGATGGGTGAGATGTTTGTAACTCAGTTTAGAGCTTCAGTCACGTTTGCACCTCCGGCCAATACCCTAGCAAATATTAAGCAACGTGACAATGAATCACTTAACGACTATTTCAAGAGGTTCAATGCTGAGGTTCCAAGGGTGAGGAAAACCACAGACGAAACTTACAAAAATTTTCTGATAGCTGGGGTTAAGCCTGGGACCGAATTCTGGAAAGAGCTGCAGAGTAGGGAACCTACCACTTTGGCTGACTTCTATGCTAAGGCAGAAAGACACAAAGTCGTGGAACAGTCCTTGGAGAATTTGAAAAAGGATAATGCTTCACGAGATTGGAACAGGAATAAGAGGAATAGGTCCTACAGCCCGAAGGAAAGGAGTTATAGCAAGCGGACAACCTATAACACGGCTTCAGGTGATGGCCGGGATGTCGGCAAGGAGGCGAAGACTGCACCTCTGTCAGTAAACACCACAGGTTCAAAGAGAACAGTTGAGTACAAATATCCGTCATCTAAGGGTAGTATGAGGTACTCGGAATACACCCCTTTGGCAGCACCTGTGGAACACATCTTTGAAATTGGTGATAAGTCGGGGATGTTCAGAAAACCCTCCAGGACGGGACCTCCCGGAAGGAAGGATTTAGCTAGATATTGTGCTTTCCATGATGCTAATGGGCATGAAACAGCCGACTGCCGACACCTCAAAGATCATATTGAGGACTTGATCAGGAAAGGTTTCCTCACAGAATTTGTGGCCCAGGAGGCGAAAAAGTACAAGTGTTGCCCAGTAAATAACAATTGTAGAAGGGGGGTTGAATACAATTGTATAAGATTCTCGACTTTATATAACACAAATATGAAAGATCAATAATAATAACAATAACAGCTTTATTAACTTTGATATAAAACTGTTACAAACTCTCTTAAGAAATTCTGATGTTCTTAAGAGCTGCTAGCTTACAAAAACTCTCTCAAGAAATTCTGTTCTTAAGAGCTTCTCTCCGATTATGTTCTCTCTTTCTGATGAGTACATAAATCGAAACCAAAACTGTGTTTATATAGTGCACACAGCTTCTCTATCAATAACAAGATAAGTCCTAATCATAACAAAGATAGAAACATATCTTTAATCGATAGCTGCATTCTACAAACCAGGAACAAACTTCCATGTTTATCTAGACTCCAAATATAACTCGAAGTAGGAATCCTGATCAGCTTCAAGTCCTGATGATCAAACCTGATCATAGTCTGAGTAGGAATCCTGATGATCAATAAGATACTGACGCTTGATCAAATACTGATGACCATGCAATACTGATGACGTCAACAATCCTGATCAGTTGAGTCTAGCTTCTGACGATCATTGAATTCTGATCTAACAATCTCCCCCAATCTCATACTTTGTGAAATAAAGTATAGATTCCAAATATTCAATGATGTCAAAAACATGTATCAAAATGTACGAGTATCTTCAGAAACAACTTATCTGTTTAAGCTTTTTGATAGAACAGATTCATCTTCAAGAAGTTGGATAATAAACTTTCTTCTTTTTCTTCAAGAATTTGAATCAGTCTTTCCTTAAGATTTCTGAGTTCTTCATCTTCCTCATTAATCTGGTAGATAGCTGCTCTGAGATTCTGTATGGAGTTTCTCTGTAGACTGTGCTCTTCAAGCAAAAGATAAGCAATTTCCTTCCCATCAGGATTGAGAGAAAGATGAGTCATGCCAAAATTTACTTCTTTAACAGCAGTACCCCTTTGCATTTCCACATCCTGACCTCTTTGATTTAAGTACATGGGAGTATAATTACCATTGAAATTACTGTTTCCATCCAGTCTTCTTCTTATAGTTGACAAAATCATGTCACTCCATTCTTTGTACACTTGGTTCTTCCATCTTAACAGATAGTGAACATATTTCAGTTCCTGTGTAGTTTTCATCAGCAGATCTTGAATAGATAGAATCTTCACACTACCATCTTTCATGAAGTACAGAAGCTTTTCTTTCTTTTCAAAACCATCATGACAATCTATAACTAGATCAACAGCTAATAAATTGTTCAGGTTTTCAGAAGTTAAAGTACCTCCAATTTCTGTCAAGGAGTAAGGATCAACATATGACATATTCAGATATTCACCATCTCTGTGTCCAATACCTCCTCTTGAATTACTTGACAATTGCTTCAGATTTGAAAACATCTTTAACCAGAGTGCTTTTGATCTAGCCATATCAGACAAATCAACAACACTTGAAGCGCTTGTAATAATTCCACCAGACTGAAAATTGATAGGTGTATCACAACTTAATGTGCTAATATGTTTCCACTTCTTGTCCTTTTCCTTTTCAAAAGTGTAGCTTCTTTCAAGTAAAGATTCTTGTCTGCTTGAATTTCTCCATTGTCTTTTATTTGAAACTTTAAGCCTTTGTAGATAGAGATTGAAATCTTCATTTGTTCTTCTTGTAATATCTCTTCTTCTGGCTTTTTCTTCTTCATCTACTTCTTTGTTGTGACAATCAACAACAGTAGATAAGATTATCAAATCAACCTCTTGCAGAATTTCAGATTCGTCAGGATCTTGAATATTGTCAGGATTAGAATCTTCAATTTGATTTGTATTGCTGAGAGTTGATTTTCTTGATTTTCTTCTCAATTCAGGTTCTTCTTCAACAATTCCATCATCACCAAAAGTAGATCTGTCAGGAACTACTAGAGTTTGAATAGGTTCAGGAATTTCTTCAATTCTTAACCCTCTAGACCTTGTCTGTCTAGGTACTGTTTGAGTTGAAGAACCTCTTTTACTTCTTCTAGCACCTCTCCTACCTCTGCTTCCTCTACCTCTAGCAGGAGCAGTATACCTTTCCATTGTCTCTCTTTGTAGTCTCAAGAAATCTTCATGTGAGAGATCTGGATATTCTTCACTTGCTGTAGAGAGTGCTTTTCTTGCATATAATTGTTGAACTCTTTTATCAGTATGATATAGAGTAACAATTCTGCCGTCTTTTGTAGAAAACTTCTGGAATAAATTTGATGCATCTTCAGGATTATCAATAATCACATCTTCATCACCTTCAGGAATTGTAGCAAGAATTTGTCCATGACCAGGTGTCAGGATTTGATCTTCCGTCAGGATCTGAGATTGCACCAATGTTCTTACTGTCTTAACTCCAGAATCAGAAACATGAGTTGACTGCGTTGTTTGACTTTGAGAAGTTTGGATTGTCTTCATAACAACAGCATCAGAGGTTTCTCCTTGTATCACTTTGTCACCACCATCATCTCCAGTATCATCATCATTATTCCTTAATACTAGATCAGGTGTACATTTTGACTGAATAACCTTCTCCCCCTTTTTGACATCAGGATTTGACAATAATTGCAAAATTAAGGAAAGAGAGGCTTGAATTTCAGTTACCTTAGTATCCAGAGAATCAATTCTTTGATTGATTGAGGTTTGTTCTGAAACAACAGATTTCACTTGGGATTCCACTACCCTCAGTTGGAAAGTAGTAGGCACCTTTGTAAAATTATTAAAGATATCAGTCCTCACTTTTTCAGTTGAACCCTTGATAGAATCAATCTCACTTTTCAGGCTTTTGGATAACAGAGTTGTAGCCTTCAGATGATTCTTCAAGTCTTGATTCTCTATAGACTTCACTGCATTATAGGCATGTTCAATAGCAGAAGAAAAACTGATAGATTCATCAGATTGGTGCCATGAATTGTTCCATTCATTCTGTCTAAATGCCTCTGCAGGATCAAAGAAAGGAGTAGAAAAATCTTGTCTCTGATCTTTCCCAGTGGAAGCTTTGCCAGCCATATATGTACTTGATGAACCAAAATTAGTTCCAAGACTAATCTTGAGTGCTGTAGCAAGCTGTTCCTTCTCTTTTTTATTCTCATTATCATCATCACTATCATCATCAGAATTATCATCATCAGAACCATGAGATATGTCAGGATCAGGAATTGCAATACCTTTCAGTTTATCCTGAGATTCTGAGATAGGATGATCTATTGGTCTTGAACGAAGTGGCTGTATCAAAATAGGCTCAGTATCAGGAGCACCACTAACGTCAGGATGAACATCGTCAGGATTTGATATGCGTGCATCAGTATTTGCTACCAATGGTTCTTGTGGAGCTTGAGGTTCAGAAGCTGCTTCAACACTTTGAGCTAAAGGTTCTTGTGTGCTTCCCTCATTGACAATGTTCTCGACCAATCTTTCAACAGAAGCTGTAGCTTTGCCTGCATCTTCACTTTGAGAAGATGGTTCTTGTGTAGCTGGAATGTTGATGTCTTCATTCTCCCTTTGAGAAAATGGTTCTTGTGTGACCATTCCACTAGCTAAGCCTTCACCCAAACTTTGATTGAGTGGTTCTTGTGTGGCAGGATCGACAGTAGCTGCTGAATTACTCTGAAATTCAGGTTCTTGTGGGCTTGATCCTTTCAGCTTCTTCTGTCTCTGATAGACTAACTCTTCTGCATTCCTCTTTTTCTTTGATGTAGGTGTAAGACCAACCAAGGAAGCAGTTGTAGAAACCTTCTCCCAAGAATGTCCTCGAATCTGAGATGGAGAGGCTGGAGAGTCTGATATAGAGACAACTTTTGTTGTTGCATCAGGAATACTAACATCAGGATTTGATGTCTGAATATCAGTATCCTTCATTTGCACTGTCAAAGGAATATGATACCTGCTCTTTGATAATTTCCTTGTCTTTTGTAGTTTTGATAAAGGTACCACAGCTTTAGTAGCAGTATCAGCAACTTCCTTGTTCACATTCATCACAGAGGATATAGGTAAGTCATCCTCTGAATCACTTTCATCAATCAACCTTAACTTCCTTTTCACAGGAACATTCTTAACAACCTTATCAGCTTTCTTGACCAGGACCCCTTGTACACCCCCTTGTATCTTCTTTTTAGTGAGTGGTGTAGAGGAAAAATCCTTTGAACCTGATTGCCTTCCAGACACATCAGTTCTAGCTGATTTCTTTGATTTTACAACTAAAGTCTTTTGAGAGACAGTAGAGGTGGTTGTTAACTGTTTAGACTGTTTAGGTTGCATGCTTGTGTCAGGAACAAGGTGGGTTGGTCCTTGTACCATAGCATTAGAAAGTAGTCCATAACGAGTAGGCATTTTCTGATGTAAGAAAAACCTAACCTCATCAGGAATAAAAGCATTTCCGCACAAAATATTTTGCCATATCAGGATTAAAAAAAATATTCAATAAGATTAAAATAAAATTTTATTTAAGAAAACAAAATTTATTTTAACAATCCTGAATAGCGTTTTGGTTTAAGAAAAATAACCAAAGTAATGGTCATAGAATTAAAACACGCTTACCAGCAAACGAGGCAAAAATATTTATGGAAAACCGAACCGTCTCCTTGAGATTGTAGAAATGACCTGCACCCTTAATACACATTCTCTATAAAAGAGAACTGTTAAGCATAATCATCATATATCTATTAAAACACAAACCCTCTCCAGAGAAAAACTTACGAAAACCTTTCACCTTCTTTGTTTTTCAATGGCTGCCAACAATCAAAACAACATACCTGATGAAGAAATTGATAGAATTTGGCAACAAATGGATGAGGCGCTTGCTGAGATGGAGCCACAACCAGTTCCTGACCCTCAGGAACATGAAGCGTTTATAAACGCTATGGTTGATGTGGTGTGGCACAACTTTGTGCAAGCCAATCCTGACTGGAATCCTCTTGAGAATCTCATCTATGAAGAGGATGAAGACGATGAGGATGATGAAGAGGATGAGGATGAAGATGATGAAGAGCTCGTCCGAGAGCTTGAGAAACGTAAGAAGAGAATCCGTGATGCTTGTACGTCATGCAAGTTGGAGGCACGGAGGCGTCCCGGTGGTCACGGTGACGATCCGCCTTCAAGTGCATCAGCTCCTCTTTTTGTCTCTTAAGGATGGAACAAGAGACCTTCCAGTTCTGATGAACTGTGAAGCTGCTCAGGAGCATTCATGCTAATTTGCAGGGCACGTGTTCATGCTTATCTGTAAAGCACGAGTTCCTGAGTAGAAAATAGACTAGGAAAACAAATATGTAATTTCCATATTTCATGTGTAATGTATCTTCAAGTATTAATGAAATTTGTCTATTTTCTCAATTGTTTGCTTCCTGTACTTGCCTGCAAAATTTGTTAGTAACACTCATAGTGATATTGAGATGATAAATAATAAACTCTGATAATAATGACATTGATAATTAAGACTGAAAACTTAATCAAAGACTAAGTAATAATCTAATTGTCCAGAGTTTACCAGGAGTGTTGATGACAAATTAGCATAGAACCTCTGGTTTTCATACCAGCTTCAATCATCTGAGCATCAGGATTTGACCAGTGGACTTCCTGTCAGGATTCCATCCTATCAGGATTTGATCAAAGAAAACATACCTTTCTGAATAACCATCAGGATTTGACAGTTATCAGGATTTCCTCTCTGTAGCTTTTCCTCAGAAATTCTCAAAATTCATCATTCCAAGTTCATTCACCAACTTATTGAAAGTAGCTTCAGGTAGTGGCTTGGTGAATATATCAGCTAGTTGTTGATCAGTAGGAACAAAGTGAAGTTCAATTGTTCCTTCCAGAACCTGTTCTCTTATAAAGTGATATCTGATACTTATGTGTTTAGTAAGAGAATGCTGAACTGGATTTCCTGTCATTGCAATAGCACTTTGGTTATCACAATAAATAGGGATTTTTGAGTATGACAGGCCATAATCTAACAACTGATTTCTCATCCACATTATCTGAGCACAACAACTTCCTGCAGCAATGTACTCAGCTTCTGCAGTTGAAGTGGAAATAGATTTCTGCTTTTTACTGAACCATGAAACTAGTCTTCCACCCAAAAACTGACAACTTCCTGAAGTACTTTTCCTGTCTATTTTGCATCCTGCAAAATCAGCATCTGAATAACCACACAACCCAAAATCTGATTCCCTTGCATACCAAAGGCCAAGTGAAGGAGTGCCTTTGAGATATCTGAAAATTCTTTTGACTGCAATCAGATGTGGTTCTCTAGGTTTTGCTTGAAATCTTGCACATAGACAGGTTGCAAACATGATATCTGGTCTACTGGCAGTGAGATACAATAAAGAGCCAATCATTCCTCTGTAGTGAGTTACATCTACCTCTTCACCTTGATCAGGATCAAGTTTGGTAGGTGTAGCTATGGGAGTTGAAGCAGGAGTACTGTCTTGCATGTTAAACCTTGTCAGTAAGTTCCTTGTGTATTTAGACTGATTAATAAAAATCCCTTCATCAGTCTGTTTAACTTGAAGACCCAGAAAGTAACTCATTTCTCCCATCATGCTCATTTGATATCTTGACTGCATAAGCTTGGAAAACTTTTCACACAGCTTATTGTTTGTTGACCCAAAAATGATATCATCAACATAAATCTGAACTAACAGCAACTCCTTACCATGATTCAAATAAAATAGAGTTTTATCAATTGCACCTCTTTTGAATCCACTTTCCAGTAAGAATTGAGCTAAGGTTTCATACCATGCTCTTGGAGCTTGCTTTAGTCCATAAAGTGCCTTATCCAGTCTATAGACATGATCTGGATATTTAGGATCAATGAAACCAGGAGGTTGTTCAACATAAACTTCTTCCTCCAGTTCACCATTTAAGAAAGCACTTTTAACATCCATCTGGAAAACCTTGAATTTCTTATGTGCTGCATAAGCAAGAAATATCCTGATGGCTTCTAGTCTTGCAACAGGAGCAAAAGTTTCATCATAGTCAATTCCCTCTTGTTGGGAATACCCCTTTGCAACTAGCCTTGCTTTATTTCTGATAATGACTCCATCAGAATCAGTCTTGTTCTTGAAAATCCACTTTGTACCAACTATTGATCTATTCTTTGGTCTTGGTACCAGTTTCCAGACTTCATTCCTTTCAAATTCATTCAGTTCTTCTTGCATTGCAGTAACCCAATCAGCATCTTTAAGTGCATCTTCAACTTTCTTAGGCTCCTCCTTGGATAGAAAGTTATTATATAAACATTCATTCTGAGTTGCACTTCTTGTTTGAACACCTGCATCAGGATCTCCAATTATCAAATCAGGAGTATGATCTTTAGTCCATTTCCTTGCTGGTGTCAAATTGTTTCTTGAAATAGATGCTCCCCCTGGATTGGTGTTATCTTGATTGAAAGAATTTGATTGATTTGAAGCTCTCCCTGAATTATTGCTATGCCCTCCTGATGTGTTATCAGGATCTTCACTTGAATCAGTATCTGAAGAATTCTGTCCTGATGATTGAGTTGACTCTGAACTTGTAGTAGAATGTCGTTGCTCCCCCTCAACATTAGCACTACTAGTTGTATCACTATTGTTTGTATCATCAGTATTAGCACCATCAGTATCTGGTGTGTCATCAGGATTTGGTGACCCATCAGGATCTGATGTATTGACAGGATCTGATTCACTTTCTTCAGGTTCCTTGGAAGCTTCATTTTCAAATAACAATCTATCATGCGAGTCTTCAATGATTCCAGTTATCTTCTTGTCATCAAAAGATACATGTATTGACTCCATGACAGTTCTTGTTCTCAAATTAAAAACTCTGAAGGCTCTGGATGTAGGATAACCTATGAATATTCCTTCATCAGCCTTTGTTTCAAATTTCCCTAGCTGTTCAGGATGAGTTCTGAGAACAAAACATTTACAGCCAAACACATGCAAATGCTTCAGACTTGGTTTCTTCTCTTTGAGAGACTGATAAGGAGTAACACCATGCCTGTTTATCAATGTGAGATTTTGTGTATAGCATGCTGTGTTGACTGCTTCTGCCCAGAAATATGTAGGTAATTTAGCTTCTTCCAACATAGTTCTGCCAGCTTCAATAAGAGTTCTATTCTTCCTTTCTACTACTCCATTTTGCTGAGGTGTGCCAGGAGCAGAGAATTGTTGAATGATTCCTTTGTATTTGCAGAACTCTTCCATCTTTGAATTCTTAAATTCAGTACCATTATCACTTCTCAGAATCTTGACTTTGTACTTTGTGGTTGTCTCAATCATCCTCACATGATCCAACAGAACTTCAGGAGTTTCATCTTTTCTATGCAGAAAATACACCCAGGTGAATCTAGAATATTCATCAACAATTACAAGAGTGTACCTTTTCTTACTGATGGACATGATGTTGACTGGACCAAACAGATCAAGATGTAGCATGTGATATGGTTCTTCAATAGAGGATTCTGATTTACTCTGGAATGATGTCCTTCTTTGTTTTGCTTTTTGGCATGCATCACAGAGTCCATCAGGTGTATATAAGACATTGGGTAATCCTCTTACTAACTCTTTCTTAACCAACTCATTGATGTTGCTGAAGTTGAGATGAGAAAGCTTCTTGTGCCAATTCCAACTTTCATCTACTGAAGCTTTACTGATGAAACATGTAGGGGAGCCATCAGTATCTGAGAGAATGTTGGCTTCATATATGTTACCATGCCTGTAGCCAGTTAGTGCTATCTTCCCTGTTGCTTTACTGACTACTTCACAATGTGTGGAATAGAAATTGACATGATAACCTCTGTCAGTGATTTGACTAATACTCAACAAGTTGTGTTTTAGTCCCTTCACTAGAGCTACTTTTTCAATGATGACATTTCCAATGATTAGATTGCCATATCCCAAGGTTTGTCCAATGTTGCCATCTCCATAAGACACAGTTGGGCCAGCTTTTTCCTCATATTCTGATAACAGGGCTTTGTTTCCAGTCATGTGCACAGAACATCCACTATCCATGACTAACACATTTTTCCTTTTACCCTGCATCAGAATAGTAAAACACTAGTCAGAACACTTAGGAACCCATACATGTTGGGTTCCTTTCTCATGCAATTTATTAATTTTAACAGCAGAAGACTTTTTGACTTTAGCAGTCCTGACAGGATTTACTCCATCAGGATTTGCTTTGTCAGTATCAGTATTAACAAAAGCATGCTTCACTATGACATTTTCAGTTCTTTCAGACTTTGTACTACTTTCAAACTTAGGCAATGGATCATAGAAGTTATAGTACAAATCATGATACTCTTTACATGTATAAATAGAATGCCATAGACTACCACAATGAAAACAGGACTTCTGCGGTTTATAGAGTACTGATCTATTCCTAACATCAGACTTAGGAATATCAGTAATCTTCTTCTTACTCTTCTTACAATCAATAGCAAGATGATTAGAGTTACCACAGTTAAAACAACACTTTCTAGGTGCATTTGGGATATACTTATAACCATTCTCTTTATTGATCCCAATTTTACCATTCCTGTTTCACTTAACAGTAGCTTCCTTTTTCTTATCTGTAACCTTACAGATTTTATCTTTAAGTTGTTTCTGAGACAATAGACCTACATTCTTAGTGACTTTGTTCATGACAGGTTTAGACTTTATAATTTTAATTCCTTGAGTAGAAGAAGATCCCTTTTCAAAAGTAGAATTGGAATCCTTACCAAAAACAAAATTAACAGGTGTAATCTTAGATTTGGTTGAGTCTATAACATGTCTATAGGTCTTTGGACTGACTGTCTCATCAATGACAATTTTCTCTGCTAATTTCTTATCTTCATCTGACCTATATCCTAGACACTCTTTCCAATTCTTAGAGGTATTAATCTCATGAAATTTCCTACCAGAGTCTGTCCAGGTTCTGATTTTCTCATTAGCATATTCAAGTTCTTTTTCAAGGGAAGTACATTTAGATGTCATCTCTAAGTGCATGTGTTTAGCATTATCACATTCTTTTTGTACTTCTTGCATACGAGAAAATTCAGCTTCTAATATCTCATTCCTTTTTCTAAGGTCAGACATCTCAGATAAGATTCTAGTATTCTCAGCAGTTTGACTTCTAAAGCTAATATGTAATGACTTTAGAAAACGTCTTAACTCAGAAGCATTATCAGTATCAAAATCAAAGATAGTATTTAGTACCTTATCATCAGGAGCAGCAGTTACATCAGCATTGGCCATTAACGCATAGTTGACTACCTCATTATCAGATTCTGAGGAAGAGTCCATCCAATCCTTGCTTGATGTGATGAGTGCCTTTGTCTTGTTGCATTCAGAAGCAAAGTGACCCATACCATTACACTTGTAGCATCTAACCTTTGACTTGTCAAATTTGCTACCTTTGATGTCCTTCTTGATATACTTGTCTTTGTCTGCTTTGAAGGTCTTTTTCTGAAAGTTGCCTTGTCTTCTATTCTTCCTGAACTTCATCCTTCTGAAGTTTCTGACAATCATAGCAACCATCTCTTCCATGTCTGAGTCAGAAGATTCATCACCAGTATTGGCATCAGGATTGCCATCAGTATCTGATGAAGAGTCGTCAGGATCTGATTCAGCTACTCTTGCTTTCCTTCTAGAGACCTCCATAGCTTTCTCTTTTGATTTTGCTTCTACATTCAAAGCAATTGACTTTGCCTTGCTGCTTTTCTTGTTCTTTCTCTGTTGAACTTCAAGATCATGAGTTCTTAGCATCCCATAGATCTCATCAAGAGACACAGTGTTCAGATCATACTGGTGTCTAATGATTGAGGTCTGTGTATCCCATTCTTCAGGTAAAGCTCTAAGAAATTTGGTGTTTGAATCTTCAGTTTCATATACTTTGTCAACTAAGGATAAGCTGTTCAATAGTGTCAGGAATCTGTCATATAGATCAGTCAGGCTCTCTTCAGGTCTTGCATCGAATTGTTCATATTCTTGAATCAAAAGAGCCCTTCTGTTTTTCTTAACAGATGCAGATCCCTGGCACTGAGTTTCCAAAGTATCCCAGATTTCTTTTGAAGACTTGCATGCAATCACTCTGTTTGACATGACAGCATCAAGGCTATTATGCAAGATATTCTTTATCTTTGGTTCCCTGAGTACATGAGCTTTTTCTTCTGGAGTCCATTCAGCTTTAGCTTTGACCACATAATGTTCTGGTACTGTATCTGTTCGTTCTACAAACTTTGTTGGTATATATGGTCCATCACGAATCCTGTCCAAGTAGTCGGGATCCATAGCCTCCAGGTACATCAGCATCTTTACCCTCCATGTGGGATATTCTGATATCTTCAAGATGGGAATCTTCATGCTTTCATACTTGGTTGTCGACATCTTTAGATCGTATCTGATTCAGAATTAAATCAGTTTGCTCTGATACCAATTGTTGCCCAGTAAATAACAATTGTAGAAGGGGGGTTGAATACAATTGTATAAGATTCTCGACTTTATATAACACAAATATGAAAGATCAATAATAATAACAATAACAGCTTTATTAACTTTGATATAAAACTGTTACAAACTCTCTTAAGAAATTCTGATGTTCTTAAGAGCTGCTAGCTTACAAAAACTCTCTCAAGAAATTCTGTTCTTAAGAGCTTCTCTCCGATTATGTTCTCTCTTTCTGATGAGTACATAAATCGAAACCAAAACTGTGTTTATATAGTGCACACAGCTTCTCTATCAATAACAAGATAAGTCCTAATCATAACAAAGATAGAAACATATCTTTAATCGATAGCTGCATTCTACAAACCAGGAACAAACTTCCATGTTTATCTAGACTCCAAATATAACTCGAAGTAGGAATCCTGATCAGCTTCAAGTCCTGATGATCAAACCTGATCATAGTCTGAGTAGGAATCCTGATGATCAATAAGATACTGACGCTTGATCAAATACTGATGACCATGCAATACTGATGACGTCAGCAATCCTGATCAGTTGAGTCTAGCTTCTGACGATCATTGAATTCTGATCTAACAACAAGGATGATAGATCCAAGAGAGATGAAGAAAAGTATGCACCTGATCGAGCTACCAGGGCTGGTAGTATTCACACAATCATAGGCGGACCATACATTAGAGGTTTCAGCAGGAATGCAATGAAGAATTATGCACGTGAGGCTAGAGGAAACCCTCTCACAAATGTTTATCATTTGGCAGATAGGCCCCCAAAGCTGTTTAGAGGTGAAGCTGCGGACATCACCTTCACTGAAGACGATGCAAGGCATGTGCATCACCCCCACAACGATGCATTGGTGGTGACTATCACAATTGGAGGGCTCAATGTGCATCGAGCTTGGTGGATAATGGAAGTTCTTGCAACATATTGGCTTATGACACTTATCAAAAGATGGGACCCGCGGACAAGGAAATGTCCCCTGCTTACAATGACTTATACGGATTTACTGGTGGACCAGTGCAAGTTGTGGGTAGAGTAAAGCTTCCTGTTGTGTTGGGGGCTGAACCTATGAGAGTTACGCAGGTGACAGAATTCATGGTGGTGAACGAAGACATATCATATAATTGTATCGTGGGTAGACCCCTCTTAAAGGAAATGAGAGTAGTAACCTCTATCTACCATCTCTCCATGAAGTTTCCCACTCCTAACGGGATTGGATGTCTAAAGGGCTGTCAGGTAGATTCAAGGGAATGTTATAGTAAGGCTCTGCGCACCGCTGAGCAAGCTTCAAAGCATTTGTTGTTGGTTGATGGAGGTACCACGGATAATTGCTATAGGTACCAGGAGGCACCAATGATGGATGAACCTTCACAACAGGTACATAATTTGTGTAATGTAATTATGATTATCCAACATCCAGGTGAAGAAAGCTCCATGGATATTGTCTTTTCTTCGGGGGTAGATACCCAGAATGAGGTACGGATGCTGGAGGCACCCCCACCAAAACTCAAAGAAGACAGTGAACCTCTTATCGAAGGTATTGTTGAAGAGGTAAATGATAGCGACTTTGAGGACGCCCAGACGGAAAGCTTCCCCAAGGTTTCTTCACAATCTAGAAGAATTGATACAGAAGTTCAGGTGAAGGTTGACTTAGATCCCCGAATGCCTGAAGCTAGGGAAACAACAGGTGCTGCTGGTGACACTTTGTCAATCCTAGTGGATGCAACTGACCCTTCCAAGGAGCTGAAAATTGGAAAGCAGTTGGAACCTGAAGCTAGGGAAGCATTGGCTCGTTTCTTAAAAAATAACTTAGATGTTTTCGCTTGGTGTCACTCTGACATGGTGGGGATTGATCCCAGGGTGATGTGTCATCACCTTAACATTGACCCCGAAAGGGTTGCCGTGAGACAAAAACGAAAGGCGATAAGTGGTGAGAGAGCTTTAGCCCTCAAAGAAGAGGTTGACAGGCTACTAGAAGCTAGGCTGGTAAGAGAATCATTCTACCCGGATTGGTTGTCAAATCCAGTGCTTGTCAAGAAACCTAACGGAAAATGGCGAACATGTGTGGATTTTACGGATTTGAACAAGGCATGCCCTAAAGACAGCTTTCCACTCCCACGGATTGATCAATTGGTTGATGCTACAGCTGGGCATGCTCTCTTAAGCTTCATGGATGCCTACTCGGGATATAATCAGATTCCCATGTATGAACCTGATCAGGAGCATACATCCTTCATCACAGATAGAGGCCTCTACTGTTATATTGGCATGCCTTTCGGATTGTTGAACGCTGGAGCTACCTACCAAAGGCTGGTTAATAAGATGTTCAAAGATCAGATAGGGAAAACCATGGAAGTTTATGTTGATGACATGCTGGTCAAATCTAAAGCTGCAGCTGACCACGTGTTACACCTATCAGAAATGTTCAACATACTACGTAGGTTCAGAATGAAGCTCAACCCTCAGAAATGTGTTTTCGGCGTGGAATCAGGAAAGTTTCTAGGCTTCATTGTCAATCATCGGGGAATTGAAGCAAACCTTGCCAAGATTAAAGCTTTAGTCGAGATGAGATCTCCTCGTAACATAAAGGAGGTTCAGAGTCTTACCGGCAGAATTGCAGCTTTGAACAGGTTTGTCTCCAAATCTTCGTATAAATGTAGAGAATTCTTTGCAGCAATCAAGAAAGGGAAGAACTTCGAGTGGAACTCGAAGTGTGAAGCAGCCTTTACAAAAATAAAGGAGCAGTTGGGCAGTCCTCCATTGTTGTCTAAACCGCTTGATGGAGAGGTCCTCATATTGTACTTAGCAGTTTCGGAATACTCTATCAGTGCTGTGTTAGTTCGGGAGGAGCTGCAGGTTCAACACCCAGTCTATTACGTAAGCAAAAGATTGTTGGAGGCTGAAACAAGGTATTCTAACATGGAAAAGTTGTCTTATTCTTTGATCTTGGCTTCAAGGAAACTTCGGTCTTATTTTCAAGCACACCGAATCGAGGTACGTACCTCATTCCCTTTAAGACAAGTTTTGCACAAACCTGAAGCTTCGGGAAGGCTTATGAAATGGGCTGTGGAGTTGGGACAATTCGATATTGACTTCAAGCCAAGGACGGCTATAAAAGGGCAGGTGCTGGCAGACTTTTTGTTGGAATTCCCCCCATCATTTGAGGTTAAGGGCGATGAGTGTATAGCCGAACCTTCAGCCCCGGAAGAGGTGGTTGAAAACTGCTCGCCATGGTGGACACTTTACGTAGATGGAGCGGTAAATGGAAATGGGGCAGGAGCTGGTATTATTCTCATTAGCCCGGAGGGCCACAAGCTTCAAAGCTCTATTCATTTCGCTTTTAACGCAACGAACAATGATGCAGAGTATGAAGCTCTAATAGCTGGTCTGAAGCTTGCTTTGGAAATGAGGGTAGAAAACATGACTGTGTTCAGTGATTCTATGCTGGTGGTATGGCATATTCGAGGGGGATTCCAAGCTAGAGGTCCTCGTACTGACCTTTACATGAGGTATGCTCAAGAGCTGATTAGAAGGTTCAAAGAGGTGAACCTTGAACAAATCCCAAGGACACAAAACACCGATGCTGATGCGCTTGCAAAGTTGGGTTCACAAAGGGAAGCTACTATGTTAGGGGTTATACCCCTGGAGATTCAACTTCAACCTAGCATTCCTAGACTCGAGGTCATGAACTTGGAACCTGCGACTGAGGCATTATGGACAATACCTATTATGAATTACATCACAAAGGGGATTGTTCCAGAAGGAAAAGAGGAGGCCAGGAGAATAAGATACCAGACTACAAGGTATGTTATCTACGACGGTTCTTTATACAAAAGAGGATTCAATAAGCCGCTTCTGAGGTGCATATCAGGTGACGAGTGCGAGTACATTATGCGAGAGGTCCATGAAGGAATTTGTGGTAATCATTCAGGTGGAACCTCCTTGGCACATAAGATACTCCGTCAAGGGTATTACTGGCCCACGATTCAGAAGGATGCCCATAGGTACGTACAGGCCTGCGATCGTTGTCAAAGGTTTGCAAATTTCAATAGCACTCCAGCTGTCCCTTTGAAACCTCTCACCAGCCCATGGCCTTTCGTTGTGTGGGGAATTGACTTGATTGGAGAGCTGCCTAAAGGTAAAGGGGGAGTGAAATACGCCGTGGTGGCTGTAGATTACTTTACCAAGTGGGCTGAAGCTGAACCTCTGGCTACAATAACAGCTGCAAAAATAAAGGAATTTGTGTTCATAGCAATTGTTTGCAGGTTCGGAGTCCCTTACAAGCTAATTTCAGATAATGGAAAGCAATTCGATAGCAAAGAGTTGCGAAAGCTGTGTGATGACCTCGAGATTCAGAAAGGCTTCACGGCAGTCTATCACCCTCAAAGTAATGGACAGACGGAAGCTGTCAACAAGATCATTAAGCACACTTTGAAAACCAAATTGGAAGAAAGCAAGGGGTGTTGGCCTGAAGAGCTCCCTATGGTTTTATGGTCATACAACACAACACCGCGAACCACTACAGGAGAGTCACCCTTCACCTTAACCTACGGTTGTGAAGCAATGGTGCCCGTGGAAATTGGAGCTGGATCATTCAGGAGGGATAACTATGACCCTGGGAATAACGAGGTCAATCATCGATTGTACTTGGATTTGGTAGAGGAGATTCGAGCCACAGCGCAGCTAAAGCTAGCCGCATATCAACAACGTACTCGGAAGTACTTTGACAGCAAGGTTCGCGCACGACCATTAAAGGTTGGTGACTTGGTTCTAAGGAGGATGATGCCCAACATGAAGGTTCATGGTCATGGTGTGTTTGGTGCAAATTGGGAAGGTCCGTACCTCATAAAGGCTGTCTTATGGGAAGGTACCTATCATCTCACGGATTTGGATGGAAAGCTCATTCCAAAGGCATGGAATGGTGAACATCTTAAGAAATACTACCAGTAAATCATCAGGTACTATTTCTGTAGGCCTCTTTCAGGCATAGGAATAATAAAAGCAGTTTATTAGTTGTAACTGCCATGCTTAGGTATAGCTTCATAGTTGTGAGCCTCAGCTTCGTAGCTGTTTGGCTTAGCTTCAAAGCACTTTGTTTCAAGTTCATAGTAAGGCATTTTCATTTGTTCTTTGAGCACTCGGGGGGTAGTGTATGCACACCCTACCTATTGGATGTCTTTCGATAAATTTTACAATATTAATGAAACCTCTATTTTTGGGTCATATGGTTGTTCTTGTTTGAATGCTTTATCACTCTTTATGTTCTTGCTGTAAGGATTACATGTAGATTAAAAGTTGGATGTATGATTGCCTCTGTTTAGTTCTTCACCATAAACGATTATATGATAAAGAACTGGGGGGGTAGTGGATATACTCTATACAGGTTCAAATGGTTAAATTTCGAAATAATATTATTTGGATTGGATTCGAAATAATATTATTTGGATTGAATTTAATATTATTGGATTGAATTTAATATCATTGGATTGGATTTAATAATATTTGGATTGGATTTAATATTATTTGGATTGGATTTAATATCATTGGATTGAAGTTAATATTATTTGGATTGGATTTAATAATATTTGGATTGGATTTAATAAAATTGGATTGGATTGGAGATTCACACTCATAAATTATGAGGTAAAGGTTAACACTCATAAATTATGAGGTAAAGGTTAATACTCATGGATTATGAGGTAAAGGTTAATGCTCGTAGATTATGAGGTAAAGGTTAATACTCATGGATTATGAGGTAAAGGTTAATATTCATAGATAAATATTCAAATGTATCAACTCATATAAGCCCTAGGGACACTAGGCATGAGTATCATGGTAAAGTGTGGAAACCACTCATGGGCCACACTCTGGTTCAGACTTCCTTGCACGGATGCAAGTTGGAACATTGGACGGATTAACACCACAGTTGGGAGGTTCAAGGCTAATGATCCCTGAAGCTGTGGCACGGATTAAGCTTCATACAGGATTGTGAAGTACATGGAATTTAATGGCACATTGCCCTAGGCAAGGATATATATGCATGATCGGGTTTTCTCGAATGCAGTGGATAAAATGGCTTATGGATGATCTAATCTATGGAAAATAGATTATGTACTTAAGGAAATTAGGTGCGAGAATGGATTATTTATACATCAGATTATTGGAGTAATGTGGTCGTGAATGACCTTCATCATATACGGTTTGTATCTCCAGACAAGAGGTGCGAAAAAGCGCGGGTGAGCTTCAGGTTTATGGCTGCAATGACGCAAATACGCGTGTTGGTCAACTTTATATAAAATGTGACCTTATGGTATAGATCCTATGGGCTACTTTCATGGTGTAAATCATGGATATACCTGGACGGACACATACTTATTCACTGGCTTGAGGATCCTGGTTATCTAACGTAGCAGGACAGGTTGGTTTGGTGCACTCGGAATCTCACGGAACCACAGCTACCTATATGTGAACTCGATATATCGATTTAGTAATCATACAGAAGAAATAGCATGGAAAATCTAGACATGGATTTCGCGCATAAGGAAAACAAAAGTACGCCAGATTTAAAAAGATGAAAACCAGATTTAAAGGTTACATCTTGCGAGGTATTCCGAGGTACCCGCACCCTCATCCGAATGTTAAGAAATCTATGGCGCGAACGCCAGGAATGTTATCGAAACCAAAAACCATAAAGTTAACCCTTCCAAAGGGTATGAATGTTTTCGAGGATAGAAATACTTATAATGAAAAACGGTACTCATGAAGCGAGGTTGTCAGGAGACGCCCCAGGAGCTTCCGGGTCAACAACAGGGTCGGCCGCCTCCACACCTTCCATTTGGGCATCTGGGTTGGAGCTCTCACCCATGACCTGCACCTCAGCCTCAGGTTCAGATGGAACAATCTTCTCCTGCTCCACAGCTGCAGCAGCCTCCCTCTTCTTAATCTCTCCCACTAGTTTCACGGCATCCTCCCCAAGCAGGGTCCAATCTAGAGTCGGGAAGTGGTCATAGGTGGACTCGATATAATCATTTACCCCGCGGCTATATCCGGCCTCAAACTTTTCACGTTTGGCAGCCTCACGGGTAGACCTCTCCAGGGCGATGGTGGTATTGAGAGAATCCAGCTTCTTCTTGAACTCGCCAACCTTCCTGGTATAGGAAGCTTGTAGAGCGTCCTTTTCAGTATCAAGGTTCACTATGGAGGTGTTCAGCTGTTCACGTTCTTTTAATAGCTTAGCCTCGGAAGCCTTAAGCTTCTTGCTGGCATCAGCTAACTTCTTCTTTTCATCTTCACTCGTCTTAAGGAGGGATTTCAAATACTTGACTTCATCGGATAATTTCTGATCACCACGGGCTACGACCATCATTTCTTCATTCCGTTTCAAAATATGAAAGAGACTCTGAGCTTCGCACCAGGTGGTGGCCTTTACAGCTTCAGACGAGCTCATCTTATCCCATTCAGCAATAACCTCCTCTGGGATTTGATTCCCCACCATGGCAGAAAGCTTACGGATCAGAGGGTTGGAACCTTCACTTGGGGTGCCGGGGGGTGATGGCTTGGACTTCTTGAAACGGGATCCCGGGCCCTTAGCCGAGTCAATGGCAGCAGGTACTGGTAATTTCCTTTTGGAAGAAGTAGCAGACTTATCCTGGGAAGCAAGGGTTGATTTCATCCTGGAGATAGGGGTAGCATCTATGGGAACAAGGTCTTTTCCTTCATCTCCAAAGAGATCGTCATAACTTGCGGATTTGTTGACAAACGATGGCACACCAGAAGCCATATCTACAAAAAGAAGATCAAAAGTCATTACTTGAATAATAAAATATGAAAACAAGGATAACAACATGTTGAGAATGCACAAATGATAAAGTAAAGCACAGAGACATCATAGGAAACTTATTTTACTTAAGGTTTCAGCTTCAGAGTCCTCTGTTGAAACCAGGTTCAAAGATTTCTTATTTGGCAAGAAACCACACCTTCTAAGGTTTTGATCTGTCAGCAGACTAGCACCATCTCCTAGCTCCGCTGACAGCTTCAAGGCCTCAAGAGCCCTTTCCAGAGAATGGCCTTTAAGTGTTGTCTTACTCGGAATCTCTATGTAATGGTTTAAGCATGAATTAGATTGTAACATCTAAATCGGTCAGGAAGGAGTAAAGAAGAAATGGAAGCGTTACTTACGAGGGTTTCAATTAAATTCGGTTCTGTATGTGGGACAATCATAGCAGTAGAGAAACTGGGGTAGCCAATCAGACATTCCTTTTTTATTTCCCTTAATGCACTGACCATCATGGACATTCCAGGCGGACAAGTAAAAGAAACCAGAGTTTTTTCCCGTTTGCTTGAGCTGATAAAAGAAACCCAGCTCGCGAGCAGACATCTTCTTTTCAAACAATTGGTCATAAAGGACATACATACACATGGCCATCCGGTAGGCATTCGGGGTCATTTGGAGAGGAGCGATGTCATAATAGGTGATGATATCATGAATGAAAGGATGTAGAGGAATGGACAAGCCCATTCTAAAAAACGTGGCGGAAAACACAGCACAGGGTATCTGTTGATCAGGTTCAAAGTTATCAAAACGGTGACACCTTTCCCCAGGGGAAGGCACCACCAGGCGGCACTTGGGACGATGTTTCTGGAGAAGAAGTTTTACTCTGTTAGCATTCATCGAGGTGTCTAGCTCCTCACAAGCAGGGATTATGCCCTGCGATTCATTGGGATTGTCAGCCCCTGAGGAAACCTCGACCTCAACCTCGGAATCAGGGAGCGGATAATTGTTGGACGATGTTTGGTGAATGGCTATGGCCTGGGGATCTTTGGCTCTGTGAGGAAAGAGATTGTTACGGACGGATACAATAGCTTGTTCGGGAACCAGTACCTTAACCTTGGAGCGAGTTCTGGTACTAACGGGTTTAAGTGGTTTTGATGGAAAGGTTCTGATAGATGAGGGATCAGAGTCACTGGGAATCTGAACCTCGTGAGCAGATGATTGATGCGAACTGGCCGCAGTCGAGTCCCCTGACATCTGCAAAGGATGGAGCAGGGTGAGATAACGGCCAATAGGGTTTTTCTTAGTTAGGCAAACAAGAAGACAACAAAACCGAAAAGTTCATGAAGGATTCCGATTAGGATCTTTTCCTCGAATTACGGCTGGGGATCTTGGTCGAACAGGTGGTGGTCATAATGATTCCGAAGGTATGGGGATTACAAATTACAGGATTGCTGTTATATCTAAAACAGAGATGAAGGTTCATAGAGGTCTTCACCTCAAGAGAGGTCCCAATATACAGAAATTCAAAACCTAAGGCAATAGGAAGGGTTTTCGGTTTTCGTCCTAAATATTTTCACGGGGCGGCACATCAATGATTAGTATTCTAAAGCATATGTGACAAACATTAATCAACTACACATGCAAGCAAGAACAATCAAGAAGATGAAAAGACACGGTGCGAATATGCAAAACAACACAACAAAGAAGATATGAGTTTAAAGGGGTTTAAAGGTCTCGATTTTACACGGAAATTGGGCAAATACCGTCAAGCAGTCATGATTCGCAAGGAGTGAGTGCGTATGGTGTTCTGGGTTTCCGGTGTGATTGACATGATAATACAGGTATGTGTGTAGGCATACATGATAGCATATATATATGTGTGTGAACAGATAAGAGGGGTACATTCAATAGCGGCATGCAATGACAAATCGGAAATAAAAATAACAGATGAAGATGGGTTCATACCTTACGGAGTAGCGTAGGTTGGGGAATGATGGAGGATTAAAGTATTGTCGGAACCCTGAGCCGTCTGGAAACCTTTCGCCGGAGAGAAGGTAGAGAAAATGAACAGTTTGTGTGGAAAAGTGAGATAAAAAGAGAGAGAAGGGGGGGTGAATGTGTGTTTAAATACACATGGAAAAAGAGCAGCTGTGCCAGGTGGCATGCACAGGTAGGTTTAATGAAAGATGTGAAGGATTAATGCATGGTTCAATTTTCTAAGAGGAATATGAGAGGTTTGTTGTAGATTTTGAAATTCAAATTCTTTTCAAAAAAACAAAGGATAATGTGTGGATAAATAAACGTTTCGTGGAAGCTAATTAAGGTGCGGATTTAATTTGCTAAGAAAAGAATAGAGGGATATACGCCGAGGATCTAAGTTAGATACCGGGTGATCAGCTAAGGGTCTGCAGCTGGTTATAAGGTCAAGAGTCGATGGTTGGTGAATGAAATAGGTTTTGGTTCCTTTTGTATCCAATACTGCAAGGAACCGGGGGGTAGTTGTTGTGCCCAAAATCTCACGTGGGCTCGATTTAAGGCCCATATCTGTTATAAGTCCAGTAGCAGGGTATTGGTCTAGGATGGTGGATACCAAGATATAAGTTCATGATGCCTTGGTCTAGGTTCAAGGAGTCCGGATAGGTTCGAGGTGTCGCGACAGGTACCCAAGAACAGGTTCGAGGTACCAAGGAAGCCTCAGGGTATTGAGGTACAGGATATGGATGTCATGGGTCAGGTGCAGGAACCTCTAAGGTGGTTCAGGGTGCCAGGGCAGGTCCAAGGTCTCGAGGTTCAAGATGGGGAGCAGTGAGGTTCAGGTTGTCTGAACCTTGAGACTGGTCATAGGTGATGAGTAGTCGAAGGCAGAATACTAGTAGGACAAGGACTCAGCTACCTATACTTTAGGGGCACGGATTTATACTCATAAAAGGACTTTTAAACCTGATTAAACAGGATGGATGGAACAAATGTAATTAGTATGGGACTCATATTAGTTATTCGGATAAGCATTACTTCCTCGAGGATTTAAAGGACTTAGAGTTGGACATGGATTAGGAGACTAGGAAGCTCGGTTGGAGTTACCTAATTCGACAAAAGCTCTAAGATGGACGATCTTAGAGTGGTCGAATTTGCAGGAAGGAAGAAGTATAAACTTAATAGAACTACATGGGGCTTGATTCCTATAAAGAGGATATGTAGGCACTTGACTAAAGGATTCGGATTTTCACTCTTGAGAAGCATAAGGCACGTGCACCTCGGTGATACATATTCCGGCGAATTTACGGGTAGTGTAGGATTTACACTACTTATTTCGACCGGTGGTTTGTCAACTCAGCCCCCGGAAATCATACTTCAATCACTCCGTTCTAACTAATCAGCTTTAGGCTTCGTACTGTGAGCCTGCAGCTCCGTCCGATAATCAAGGACGTTTCTTACGAATATTCCAGCGAGATTCTCTCAATTGTGTTGTACCAAATTTCTCTCACAACAATATCGTTACTCTTGGTCGTCATTACCACCACGATCATCATATACAATAACCATCATGGTGTTCAATTATTACGATGATATTTCAGTTATCATCATTATTCACATTAATTGCCTTCATTTACTACTGAGACGTCTCAAAGCACTATAAGCCCCTCCATATCTCCAATCACCATAATAGAATCTTCATTTACCATCACGGTATCACATTTGTTCAAGTTAGATCTGTCGACGGTATTTGTCAAATTCATAATTTAATGTTTATCATGATGATAATTTCAATTATAGTTTGATACTCATAATTTGTTTAAAAAATGTGATAATTTGGTGGTTTTTTTCAGTTAATAATCAAATTATTTTATGTCTGAGACCAATAAGGATCTATCAAAGGATGTAATGAATGTAATATCAATAGTCGTATCAATGCTACACATGGATTGATCGAACATCGATCTATTTTAACCTTTTTATAATCAAATAATGTATTATCGTGAAACTTCACTTCAAATTAAATTAATTTGATTATGAATTATGTCGATTACAAATCTAAGCCAACTTAGCCCTGTCCATTTAATTTAATTAGAAGCAAATTTGTGAGAGTACAAAGTTAAAATGAGAATTATCAGCATCAAAGTAAAACAAATCACTTAAATTACATAACTACATATATATATATATAGAGGGCTACTCTAGTGAGAACCCACTATAATGAGAACGGAGAACCTTAATGGCAATTTTGTAATTGTGTTGAATTGGAGGGTTACTAACAGATCACAATTTCTAAAAAGAAAAAGCGGTCAAGTCAAAGACATGTTGTATTTTCACGCTTCCACTATCACACTCAACAATCCCCTTCTTTGCTCTTGCATCCAGTAACCCCTAAATCATTATTCCAGACCTCTAAAAACTCCATTAATGGTTAAAAAGTAGAGAAACCAAGCTATATATTGTGTCATTATCATTATAATTACGCACGGTATCTTTCCTCAATTTGGATTGCAGAAATTTGAATGATCAATATCCAAAAACTCAGGTACTTTCGATATCTTTTATTGAGAATACGATAAATTCACACTTAGTATCACTGAATCGTTAAAAAAATTAATTGTATTTACACATAATTTAAAGAGTTTGTGCTAAGATTCATGGATACACGAATTTTGTATAAAATCTAGGGTTTTAGGATTCAAATTCACTACATTCTGATTATATGAATTCAAATATGCTTGAACTTTTGAATGAAATAATGTTGCTGATAGTATACTTTTTTAGGTGATTTAGTTAGGATAATATTAAAATAGTTTTGATGATCAACAAATTTGTTCATGGAAGATGTAATGATAGGCTTATGCTACATTGTTTTTGGTAGTTCAGTGATGTAAAATAGTAGTTTGCCTTTAGAGTGAATAATTTTTTAAATAATATGGTACTCTCCCCTTATGATATATTTTTGGATATTTTTGGTGATTTAGTTGTAAAAAGGTGATTTTTTTTTTAAAAGTGGAATTCATTTGTTCAGTAAATATATATATATTTTTGGTGTTTTAGTGTTGAAAAATGGTGATTTTCCTTCATAGTGATGTAAGTCTTTTGATAGTCTGGTACTCAACCCTTATGATAACGTTTTTAGTGATGTAGTTGTGAAAATGTGATTTTTTAATAGTGAGATTTAGTTGTTAAGGGAATTGTAATTTATTTATTTTTGGTGATTCAATTATATAAAAGGGTGATTTGCATATATTTTTAGAATGCTGTATTTCACCCTTATGAAGCTAATATCGTCATTTATTTAACTGCCATATTTTTTTAATTTCAAGTTTGTACATGTGTATTGCGTTATCGTTAGATTTTAGTTTCTTAATGAAAGTTGATATTAAAAGTTAGAACTTAAAAGTACTAGCTTACTGTGAGATGGAACTTTGAATTGTTAAATTTATTTCTGATGGAAATTTGATGTCATATATCTCAAACCTTAAACTTTTATTTGACAGGGTTCTACTGTGGAATTACTTGACCTAGGCGTATTGTAGGTCTAGAATTTACTCAGGTTATGAGTTCTACAGGTTAATGTCATATGTTTTAATGTGCATCACCGAATTTCTAATTTTGAAACTTCTCAGAAATTATTAATTTGCTAGTATTACTTTTGATCCAGAGTTGTGCTCATGCTTTCAAGCACTGTTTAATTTGCTAATATTACTTTTGTTCAAGAGTGCCTGCAATATATTATATATCTCAATTGCTACACTTTATTTCTATTGTAACGTGATCGTATTGTTAGAATTTTACTCATGTTACAAGTTGTGAAGGCTTCAAGGTGCATCACTAGATTCGCAATTTCGAAACTTTCCAGAAATTCATAATTTCTAGTATCACTATCTTTGGTGCAGAGCTGTGCGGGTGCCTTTACAAGCATTGTCACACTCATGATAATGCTCCCACATGATTTCAATCTAGCCAAATTTATTCCATTGACCTGTTTTGTCATTTTGCTAACGTATAAGTAGTGTAGAGGTGTGATGGGTTTACCAATTAAATAGAAATTCTTATTTTTGTTAACTGTTTGAGCACCAAAGTTGTGATTTAGTGGCATTGAGTTAGAGATATAATCTGGTATGTGGATTCTTTCCATTTGATAAAAAGCTACATTGGCACTACGAGTATTTTTGGGTTATGTATGTGACATTTTGATTCATTTAGTCACAATTTAAATTTTTGCGAGGACAATTCTGAGGTTTTATTTTGTTAGATTATATCCGGTTGTGCCAAAATGTGTCAGGTGGGACTTGGTAGTTGGCAGTATGTTGATTCATTTTAAAAATTCATGCTACTATGTTCTTTGTCCCTTATCAAAAGTTCTTTTTCAACGCAATTTTGGTGGTTTGCTAATATTTGACAATGCGTATAGTGTTTTTTCTTCTGTTTCAAATCATGACTATGGTGTTTAGGTATGTGTGGTTGGGCAATCTCCTATGCTATGTTTCCAGTAGGAGAGTTTTAGTGTTAGTTTTGTATGTGTTTATGCATGTCTGGTACATGATTGGTTGTTATGTTGGTGTGATCTCAATTTGGAAGGAAGTTCTCAAATCTTCCCTTCTCTAGAATACAATTCCACCGTACAAAGTTGTTTCATCAGGAAACACGAGTCTATTTGATCACTTGGTCATAATTAAATACACAACAAATTTGTCAACGCATGCACTCAACATAACATAATAATGGTATGTGAAACCTAGTATGCTGGCTTCAAATTATTAGGTATAAAAGACTTTTCACTAGAAATAGTATAGACATATCAATGAATCAACACATAAAACAAAATGCATGTTTCCAACAATTGTACTCAGAAGTGTATTTATAAATAAAAAATTTATTATCTATGTTGTATCTCCATAAAATAGACACAAATCACCTTTTTCTATACTTAAGAAAGTGGTAATTTATATAAAAGAATATTTATTACTTTATACATATTTATTAAAATATACAAATTACAATAAATTGAACACAAATAATCTCTTTCGTATTTATAATATTTCTAATTATAAAATAATGCACAAAAATCACTAAAAACATTTACAAAATTCTTTTTTTTAAATTAAAGAGGTAAGCATCTGTAAAAATTATATTTTTATTATAATATAGTATACACAAAGCACCAAAAAAATCTATAAATCACCTTTTATTTTAATTAAAGAATTTTGAATTCATTTAGCAAAAGAAGAAAACAAATGGTCACTCAAAATAAAAGTAATAAAATACACAAACATCACCGATTCATTTACATTATATAAACTGCATATTAAATTCCAAACCAGCCACAAATAGAGAATCAAAATGCGTCAAATATAGTGGCTATGACAAATGCACTAGATACATTTTCCTGACTGATGCACGACAAGAGATGTATTACTTGATTGAATTTTCAAAACCAGTAGAAAATCATAAGAGAGGCGTAAAGAAGGCCACAAAGCTACAATGCATTAGAACACCAAGGAACACACACCATCTTCTGAAACATCTGGTGCTTAAGCTCCAAACCTCACTTCTACAAAACCATAAAAATACAATGAAATTACTAAAAGCTCGACAAGACTCCACAAAATCACAAAAAACCCATCAAGTTACACCTTATTTTCGAAGAACTCATCTAAAGCATTTACAAAAGAGCCAATGAAAGTAACTAGCACAAATTAAATTGCAAGAATGTGATATTTGTGATGTCAAAAAAAAGGAAGTTATGAAACGAAGTAGAGTAAAGAGACTAGAGAGAATGGGTGGAAAGGAATATACAGATAAAAAAGTACGATCCAGATCAGAAAATATTGTTATGCAATGGATGCCATTGATTCTCAGTTCTAGATGGGTCTCATTTGAGCACCTGCCAACATACAATCACTAAAATCACTGGAAAATTAAACATCAACATCACCACAGAATCACTAACTTTAGATCCAAATCACCAATCTCTTTTAACAAACTACCAAAAAAATTAAAATCACCAGTTTACCACCACATATAAAATCATCAAATCTAAATACGAATTACTAAAATATAAACTATCACCATTATCATCTCTTAAGAATCACCAAAATTGGAATAGAAATCACTAAAATTTACATAGAAATCATCAAAAAATTGACTACAAAATTACCAAAATAGTTGCAATCTGAGTTCATGGTAGTGTCATCACAGAATTGTTATAGCGAAGAGAAAAATAAAAACGAGCGAGGAGGATGAAGGTGTACAAACAAAGTGAACCACACCTACACTACAAGAAAGTAAGGCTAAATTCGACAGAATAAATTCGACAGACACCAAATTCGACAGATATCAGCTGAAAATTAAGACTGCGGCTAAATTCGACACAATTCTGTCGCAATTAGTACTAAATTCGACAGAAATTTTTATTATGTCGCATTTTCAATACTAAATTCGACAGAATTGTTTGTACTGTCGAAATTAGAACCCACCAAAAAAAAGCGGGAACAATCCCACCAAAAATATTAATTTCAGATTTCAAACTTCGACCGAATTCTGTCGAATTTAACATTTTCAATACTAAATTCGACAGAATTGTTTGTACTGTCGAAATTAGAACCCACCAAAAAAAAGCGGGAACAATCCCACCAAAAATATTAATTTCAGATTTCAAACTTCGACCGAATTCTGTCGAATTTAACTTTTAGTTTTTGTGGGAATATTGCCGCCGAAATTTTTCAGACCGTTCAAAACTATATTCGAC
This sequence comes from Heracleum sosnowskyi, assembly GCA_030848705.1. Classification (NCBI taxonomy): domain Eukaryota; kingdom Viridiplantae; phylum Streptophyta; class Magnoliopsida; order Apiales; family Apiaceae; genus Heracleum; species Heracleum sosnowskyi. Next base: position 9,566,880 of record CM061245.1, read on the forward strand.
AGTTTTTAGTCGCATTTATAAAAGTGACAGAATTCCGTCGAAGGTTTATTTTTGCAATTTTAAAAAAAAACGTTATTAAATAATTAAATGTGAATAAATAGCATGAAAAAAAATCAATAATTAATTGATAATAAATTAATAATTAATTTTTAATTGAAAATAATATGAAAAAACGTGGGCCCCACAAGTGGGCCCCACAAAATTTTATAATTTTCAATTAAAAATTAATTAATAAAAATTTTTTAATTAAAAATAATATTATGATAGTGGGCCCTACTAATTTTTCTAATTTTCAATTAAAAATTAATAAAACAATTAATGAATAATTAATTAGTAATTAATTTTTAATTCAAAATAATATTGAAAAACGTGGGACCCATGAGTGCCCTAAACCCTAAACCCTAAACCCTAAACCCGAACCCTAAACCCGAATAATTTTTTAATTGATTTATTCGACGATCCAACCGTACGGATGTTAATCAGTACTCATTCTAGGGTTGGGAAAAATTAATCAAAAAATATGAATGTCCGGTTATGCCGCATCTTTCCAGAAACGTTGGAATAGTACTGTTTCGAGGAACTGGACATGTCTCAAATTTACTGAATAATTTTTTCAATTGATTTTTTCGACGATCCAACCGTACGGATGTTAATAGGTAGTCATTCTAGTGTTGGGAAAAAATAAAAAAAAATATAAATGTCCGGTTATGCCGCATCTTTCCAGAAATCTCCAACCGTACTAATTGATTTAGTAGTTTCCTACTAAAATCTCCAACCAAATTAATTTTTTATCTTTTGAAAATTTGGGAATATCATTAAATTATATATATGTTGACATCCGTACGGTTGGATCGTCGAGAAATAATTTTAAAAAAATAGAAACAACAATCCGTGACAAAACAGTAGTTACGAGTACTAGTCAATATAGTAGTAATCTACTAAGATCTCTGACCAAATTAATTTTTTAATTTTTAAAAATTTGGGAATATCATTAAATTAGATATATCTTGACATCCGTACGGTTGGATCGTCGAGAATTAATTTTCAAAAAATAGAAACAACAATCCGTGACAAAACAGTAGTTACGAGTATTAGTCAATATAATAATGATCTACTAAGATCTGTGGCCAAATTAATTTTTTATCTTTTGAAAATTTGGGAATAATATTAAATTAGATTTATATTGACATCCGTACGGTTGGATCGTCGAGAAATATTTTTTAAAAAATAGAAATAATAATTTGTAACAAAGCACTAGTTACGAGTATTAGTCAATATAATATATTTATTTTACTCTATATTAGGAATAGAAAATTAAAAATTCTGTTTGATAACATGTGTCAATGTGTTATTGGTGGACAACATAGCACATGGATTGTGCTTCTTTAATCAATTTCTAACCCTTGATTAAAACAAAAAAAAACACCATCCAACGATTCATATTCCCCCCCACCCCACCCCACCCCACCCCACCCCACCCCACCCCACATATACATATACATATACATATACATATACATATACATATACATAATATTTAATCTCTCTCTCTCTCTCTCTCCCCCCCCCCACCTGCCTCCCTCCCCCCGCAATCTCTCTCTCCCCCCCCCCACCTGCCTCCCCCCCCCCCCCCCCCGCCTCCCTCCCCCCGCACATATACATATACATAATATTTAATCTTCAAAAATTCACATCTCTCAATCTATTCATCCAAAATTAGTGATTTATATATGTATGTATTCTACAAATCAAGCTCTATACATTGATATAAATATTTTTTGATTTTTATCAAATATTTTTCTGGGTAATATTTGAAGTTTAATTCGGGTTGGAGGTTTGATGAAGTTTTTGATGATTTTGAGGCTGCAAGATTGTATGTTGGTGCTTGTTTATGCTTAGTTATTAATTTCATAATTTTCCGGGCACTTTTTATTTCGCCGGAAAATTCTTGAGGTGGCCGGAATTAACAATTATAATTTTTTTTTGATTTTCAATTTTGACTATTGTATATATCGTCGGATGCTTGGATACATATATTAAATTGAGAATTTTTCAGATTTGTTTTGACTCATCGGAAAATGTTCAGTTTACCGGAATATGGGTTTTAGTTTTCGTTTTTAAATTATGTTTAGGTGAATATTTAGATCGTTGGATTTACCCACTGATATGTTAATTTGGTAATTTTTGGAGATGTTTTTGGTTCACCGGAACAGTAACTCCGGCAGCAGAAGCTGCTGTTTTTTTTTAAATTCCGGCACTTTAAATTCGATCAGATTTGGTCGAATTTAGCATTTTAAATTCGACCAGATTTGGTCGAATTTAGCACTTCAGGCGGCAAAATTTTAAAAATTTGAATTTTTCACCAAAATTTAAAATTTTCAAAATTTTGAAATTTGGCGCCTGAAGTGCTAATTTCGACCAAATTTGGTCGAATTTAACAATATCAATTTTGACCAAAGTTAGTCGAATTTAGCATACTAAATTCGACCGATTTACTAAATTCGACGCGAGCATTTTCGACAAACACATTTTCTGTCGAATTTAGTTAAATTCGACAAAATTCCGTCGAATTTAATTAAATTCGACAGAATTTTTCTTGTCGAATTTAGCCGTTTTTCTTGTAGTGCTATAACCATCAGGAGCATATCTGATAGAAAAAATTCAAAAACTCTAGCATCAAATAATGAAAATCCTTACAAAAGACGTATATCAAAGGCTGATCTACAAGAATCGGAACTACATATATTAGAACTAATGGCTTGTAAATCTGAAAAATGAGGAATGAGATGGCGGAGGAACGATAGAGAAAATGAATAGATGGAAAGGACTTTTTATTTAACCATGGTACTCAAAGTTTTAACGCCCTCTTGAAATTCAAATATTTTAGGCGCCTTCACATCTTGAGTTCTGGCCAGATCCATTACTGGAATTCTACCACTGCTACCAACATTTTTTATTCTTCTGCACTAGATACAAAAATTGCTAGACCCACATTTGCATTGCCCAATTCATTCTTCACATCCATCCCGTACTTACTTCAAGGCCAAACCTCTGAAGTACTTAATTTCATCTAAAGCAAATTGTCACTAACCGTTAAATTATTCTAGTACAGGTCAGGACTTCAGAATCCTTTTTCCACTTCAGCATGTACTGCTTATGCATTCCATTCTTGATCGCATCACATTAAAAATGTTGGCGCAATTGCATGTTCAGTGTTCTCTTTATTTCCATCCTTGCTGATTTCTTTCATACCTTCTTCTTTTTTGTCTCCTAATGTGTATTGTAATAATACACCAAAATCAGCTTTTCAAAAAAACGAAATCACCAAAATCAAGATTAATATTACAAATTACACACAGTCTAATCCATTAGAAACTTTGAATACAATCATATCACTGAATCATTTTTGTAAATCACCAAAATTTAGAATCAAATCACTAATAAAATCAAATTTAATACATAACCTGATTCACAAAAAAAAATCATGATATTATCTTATAGTAGCAAATCCAAATTAACTAAAAATCAAAACGTTTCTATTAGAACATAAAAATCGTATCTCATCATGAACAAACTAAATTGATCGATAATACATCAAATTCAACAGAAACATAAAATTGAACCATACTTGTTCTTACAAAAATTACAATTTTTGATGTAATTAAATTAAGGGGTTAGAAAAATACCTTGATTCAGACCGATTATTACGAAATCATCTTATAGAGCTAAAATCGATTAAAAGAAAATCAATTGCCACGGAAAGCAACCAAGTGAAATCTAACTAAAGATATCACGTGATTGATTGAACCCATATCTGAAATTGTTTAAAAAACAAATCAAACACATAAAGATCTTGGATGAGATCGACGATATCGCAAGAGAGAGAGTGCCCAGAGAGGTAAGGAAGTAAGAGAGGAGAAGAAAGAAGATGAAGGAATACACATACATGTGGTATTGTTTATTAAAAATAACGGTCCAGATTAGAAGTTGGTGTGATTAAATGAAGGGTTGTGATTAAGTCTCAGTTCTCATTTTAACATAGGTTCTCATGAGCACTTGCCTATATATATATATATATATATATATATATATATATATATATATATATATATATATATATTGTTATTTGTTTTAATTATCATGATTTATATTATTTCATAACAGATGGTTTAATTTTTATTCTCGTTTGAGCATATTTTCTTTTACATATAATATATTTTAATGTGAGATTGATGTGTGTATATTCCGTATTTATAATCTTAATGGTTTCATATTGGTAAAAAAGTTTTTAAACAATTTGAACACAATCATTTGACCAGAGCTAACTCAAATATAACTGTATTATAACAGGTTTAAGAGGTTGTAGTGATAAATTAATTTTTGCATAATGATTTCTAATTTTTGGACGAATATCTTAATCCAATCGTTTATAAATATTTGGGATCTTGTGAATCTAACATATGTACATCCACTAACGTCTTTAATCGAATTCTATGTACATCCTAATGTTTCACATAAGTATGTAATAAGTACATAATAAGCTAAGTATGTAATATGTAAGTAATAATCTAGAGAAGTAGTAAGTAGCTGGAGAGAACAAAAGAAAGTCTAGAATGTACTAACGGACTTCTTTCCTTAAATGTCACTTCTTGTATCTTTATAGTTTATGATACAATGATCATAATGCGAGCTTTGATTTTAGGGATGATAATCGGGTCGGAACAGTTCGAGTTTCTAAAAATCCAAACTCGACCCGTTATATTTTGAATCAGTTTGGGTTTAGATATGTAACATGCAAATCCAAACCCGACTCGTCGGCGGGTTTTTTAAGGTTTCGGTTCGGGTTCGGGTTTCAATCGGATACCTAAAAAATAATAATTATTAAAAATAAATAATTTATATGCCTAACCAAAATAATAAAATATGATAATTAAAGTTTTTTTTTTTAAAATTAGGAATATAAGATAGGGTTTCATATATTTTATTTAGCACAATATAAACGTAAAACATACTAAATTTCATTATCGACGATAATTCAACTTATCGATTATAATAAGTTTTATATAAAATGTGGTTGTATTTGAACTAGGAGAAATACTTCTCCAAAGTATAGAAGACAGTGGATCGAAGTTGTTTAAATTATTTTAATCTGATAAATTTATTAATTAATTATATTAAAGAATTATAGCATTACCAAATTAACAACTGACTAATTATTCTATATTTTGCTCATAATAGTACTGTATAAATACGTAAAATATATACTATAGTGTAATATTCAGACCGGGTTTCGGTTTCGGGTTGTATTTCGGATCGGTATGTCTAAAATCCAAATCCAAATCCAAATATTTTCGGGTTTAAAAATTAAATCCAATTCCAAATCCAAAAAATCGGGTTTGGTAAATCCAAAATTTCGGGTTTCGGATGGGGTATCACTCGGATAGATTAGTTTGCCATCTCTATTTGATTTTATGTGGAAACAAATAATAATTACTTTCTGTTGTAAGTAAAATAACAGTTAAAGTGTAATTTTAACTTTTACTTTATCTTAAAAATTGCATGTCATTAATATCATGTTAATTAAGCTAAAAAGTGTAGACCTGAGTGCAAGGACACATGAATACGATATAACATTATACAATGCAAAGGTATTTGTTATTGAACACTCACAAGTGCGTTATTCAAAAGTAATTAATTATACAATTAGTTTGATGATAATAATAATAATAATAATAATATCACACCATCAATATCAGATATTGTTTATTCACATGGTGTTTTATTCAAAAGTAATAACTAAAAATATCATTGTATAATAATAATATCACAAAATCAATATCATCGGATACTATTTTTAAACTTATTTGGATGGTACAACAAGTAACACACAATAACTCCAATTAAATTTATACCATATTCATGTACTATATATAGATGATCGGGATATGTATTGTACTATATACGACTAGAGCTAAATAGTTTCTATATACAAGAATTATGACTATTAACACTAGCGATGATGAAGACTCCAAAACTATGGCCTTTGAGCATCCTAAGGTACCGCATGCAAATTGGGTCTATTTTATATTATTATTATTATTATTATTATTATTATTATTATTATTATTATTATTATTATTATTATTATTCTTGTTGTTGTTGTTGTTGTTGTTGTTTTACACCTGTCATTTGTAGGAGCAAGAAGGAAAACAAAAGGCCAATGAAGAAGGAGTAAGTTTAAAACCAACAAAAATACCAGATCTAAACTTGCCACACCATGAAAATGAATCCAGCGTGTTTATGGTTTGTAAGAAATGCTATACATATGTGATTGTGCGAGAAACTCATCGAATCTGCCCTAAGTGTAGTCAAGCTGAGTCTCTTATTGATGTTGCTGCACTTATCTATGCAAACAACCCCATTTGATTTATCATTAATGTGCATGGTCTAGTGCCGTGTTATAATAAAACTTATCTAAACTTGTTTCCTTTATTATATGTTTGTGGTTTGTAAGACTTCGTATTTACGAAGAAAGATTTGATGTTTTAATAAGTATGATTAATGTATGTTTTTGTCATCTTACGATATGTAATTTGCAAGTTGTAATTTGACAAGATACATTGTTAATCTAATTTTGGTTGTTTTTCTTTTCAAAATGAAGCATTTTATTAATGGTTCAATATCTTTTATTATTTCTATTACAAAAATCTTAATTATTCATATACATGTTCAATTATCAATTGATGTATGTTTAGGCTTAAACTTAGACATTTAACCTCTTCAGAACATAGTTGATAAAGTTAAACTAAACTTTTGTGAATGACAATTTCTATTTGTTTGTGTTAAACACGACATGTTTATACTAACGACAAAATAATAAATATATATATTTGACGTAAACACTCACAAAAGAAATATATAGAGTACGTTATATTTAAGTTCAATAGATACGTTTGGCACCACTTTATCTCACAACAATCGTGAATTCTAGTAGATAACATAAATTAAAATGTGAAGATTTCAAGGCGTTACAAATTTTAACTCAATTTTACTGAAAAGAATACACTCAAAACATATCTGTTCTCACAAATATATCAATGTCAACATATCATATATTTATATTGATTCATTTTTCCTTACCACTAAACGTAATCGACTCTTAAACAAAAAATCATAAAATATTCTTATTTTCAAACCACAGCCTTAGATTCTTGTAAAAAGAAATTAATATTCAATTAAGTAGCACACATGGAGATTCTCCAGAGAATAAATGATTCGTGCAATAAAAACAAAACTACTTTTACCCACTTTTACAAATAAAATTAAACAAAACCAAATCAAATGAAAATCCGTTCATGTGAATACATCAAATAGTAATTCTCTTCAGATTAGAAGTTATATTTAAAGAAATGTAATTTTCTACCTTTTTGTTTAAGAAAATGCACATGTATGTAATTTCATTCTAGAATTAAAGATTCACAAACATTTAAAATATTTGTACGTTTAAATTTTTATTTAAGAATGCATATATTTATAAAACATATTAATAATTATGACATTTAAATTTTGTATATTGTTCGAATACATTTTAGGCTATTTAAAACATATTAACATTAACTATTATATAACAGTAGGTTTCCATCAGAAGGCAGTTGCAGCCGTTGCTTGATGAATTCTGATAATCAAACTCCGCGATCAACCAAGCTAATCCTTGAGGGTTTCAAAGCATGTTATCTTTTGTAATGATAGCAGAAAATAATCAAAGGTGCCCTAATTGTGGTGAAGGTACCTCTCTTATAATATTTATGATATAAATTCCATGAAAACAAAAATAAAACAATTTAGTTTGTTTCCTCCCAATATTGTTTTGAAGGACTCATTTAGTAATGAAGAAAGTTTTTACGTTTCTTAGTATCATGTATGTTCATCTTTATTATTAGCTTTAATCCGATGCAGGTCATACATGATGACCTTTATTATGTGTACCAATTAGTAGGTAGCAAATTTAACCAAGTTGAATAGAATATATTTGTCAATGGGGGTTAATCTAATTTGTTCTCACTAATTTTTATAATTTTATCAAGATCAAAAGAAAATTTTTAAATGTTTAATTAGCTTTGGTCGGAGCAGGGTCAGCTTCATTCCGCCACTGCTTGTGGCAAGAAGACACGAAGCAAAGAAATATTTATATGCTTGAAGCAATTTTATTATAAAAAATCATTATGAATGATTACTTGCAAATTTATGATTAACAGAAAAAAGGAGAATGAAAGATAACTGAAAGAAAAAAAAACTATTTGATACACCAGCAAGTAAATTTCTGAGAACTCTTGCGCCATGGTTGGCTCATATCTTAGTGAAGTTGTAGTGTAATACCATGCATATAAGCCAAGGACGTTGGCGATTTGGCCAAACGAAATAAGGTACTCATGAGAAAGAAAAGAAAGAAAGCAACAGTGGTTGCATTTATAGAATGCTTCTAATAATCAAACTCCACTAGCAACTCCTCAAAATTAATCCTTAATTAGGGTTTCAAAGCAAGCTATCAAAGGTGCCCTAAGTGTGGTGAAGACCCTTATTTTATTGCTGTTTGACATGAATTGATGCAAACGATAATTAAAAAAAAATTAAAATTGTTCCTTCCAATGTTTTGTGAAGCACTTAGAAATTTGAGGTTAATATTTAATTTGAAGCCCCGTGTATAATTTTATTGCGTATAAATCTCTCAACAGACAGGCCTCCCGATAAAGGTCTTGGGGAAGTCACATAGGCAAGTGGGCATTACATGTCGAGCGAAAGCCAGCTCACACAGTATAGAGGGGCCGATTTCAAGCCCGGTGTGTGAAGTCGGAGATTGTTAGGGTATTACACATTATTTGTGGGAGGGGCAAATTGCAACTTAATAAACAATAATTAACTTCATAGTATGAGAAGTTTTGGGATGTGCCCAAAAACAAATATGTGTTGGTTTGTCCAAAATGGAAAATATTATAATATTGAGGAGTTAAGCTGCCCAAGATAATTTCATCTTTTGTCAATTTAAATTGTGTGCTTTTTTTCTTCAATTGATGGGTAGTTGAGGCAATGCAAATGTATCTTCTCTCCGAGCATGTTATGATAATTTTGGTAGCTAAAATATGATATGGAAGTTGGATTGGTTGGTTTCGTTGACTGTAGGTAAAGGCTTTAAACATTTTATTATTTACTCTTTTTAAAATGCATATATTTACATATATTTGTAGAAGATGGATAGATGTTGATATGTCCATACATATGGTATTATTGTTATTGATTCCACTAAGATATTTTGACTATCTTCTAACTCGTCGTTTATAATAAATACTCTCATACTTTCGTATTTACTTACCAAAAAATTGTCTAAGAATAAAAACTTAAAACACAAATTGACACGTGACTCCGTACAATAAGGCCTAGATTTAATTCGGAAACTTTTGCCACTAACATCATTTGTTAGGCCAAAATTGCGTCTTAACTCAACATTAGTTGTGCGATTTTAAGCTAGCTCGCACAAATTTATTATTAAAATTTTCTGAAAATCTCATACAAAATAAGCTAGTTGAGCACAAATTATTTGTGAAGATTCAACCTTAAACTTCCAATGTCGCACTTGGGTTGATCACTACGATAATCATTCTCTCAAACAAGTTCACAAATCTTATGGTCTTATTAACATAATGATTCTTCCAATCTTTTCCATTATTTAGACTTGTAGACAAATTGATCTTATTCGAGTTTTACATATGTTAAGGATTTTGTAAAAGCAGTGTGATCATAATGAAGGGAAAATAAAGGGAAAAGAAGAGGGATTAAGTTTGAAATCATCATAAATACAAGGTATGAATGAGCATTATAAAGAAAAAGTACCTTATAAGAACATGCCCATCGAACCGGAGGAGCAACACTTACATGATAGATAATTAAACTATAAATGTATTTATATATACCTTCATAACTAAAGGTTATAGGTTATAAAACATGTTATCTCTATGTGATGGTACCAAAAAATGATCAAAGGTGTCATAAGTGTCTCTTAAGACACTTATCTTGCTGAATTTTATCATCAAGCCCATGCAAACAAGTGAAGGCTTATGGTTACTTCAGTTGCAGTTGTCCTTGGCGGATGATTGTTGTTGGTCAACACCCTTTCACACTAGAGTGGTGTTTGAGGGTTGAACTGAGCTCCTGGAGAGTGATTTTAATATAGAAATTATATTGTATTAGTGTGTTGGCAAAGTGCACTTTGAGAAACAAGTTCAAGACGTAGTTCTGGGCAGAAAACCCCTTACATCTGTAGGATTTGGACAATCTCATTTCATGAAGAATTAGTTTCTTTTTTGTGGGATTCATTACCTTGAAGGTCACATTCTAGAACGTTCAAGTCGTATTGGGTCGTTCGGGGCGCCTTACATAGAAACCCGTGTACGGTAAAGGAATCCCGTCTAGAAAAAAACCTACTATGGAAAATTCCTTTTATGGGAATGGATTGTTCTAGTGCAAGACCACTTCACCTCTTCGAGCTCAAAGCCTAGTTGTTTCAGACATATTTAATAATATATTAATATGTCCTTAGGGTTTCGTTCGCATTAATTAAATTTAATTTTTGACACATTAGTAGTGGTGGTGTGATAATATAATGAAGTTTGATTTCTGACTCGCCTGCGCCTACCATGTTCCGTTACTGGCGGGTAAATTGTATCATTTTATTATTGCTAGAAATTTTCAGAACGATGATTTAAACATCTGAGATTCGGTGAATCTAACTTATGTGCATCCATTAACGTCTCTATTCCAATACTATGTGCATCCCTAATGCTCCACAAAAGCAAGTAAATAAGTTAGAGAAGTAGTAATTAGCTCGAGCCAAACATTTACATAATGCATTAATGGACTTCCTTCTTTATATGTCATCACTTTTTGTATCTCTAAAGTGTATCTTACAATGATCATAATGCGAGTTTGTTTGATTTTACATTATTCTATAAACGAATAAAAAAATATTTTTGTTATAATAGAAATATCAAATCAATTGTAACTTTAACTTCTACTTGAATAATCTTGTAAATTGCATGTTAGTAATGCCACTCTAATTAAACTGAAAAGCGTTGAACCGCGCGCAAGGACCTTGTAAATACGATATATTATATGGGGTTAATAAGCTAAAACATAATCGAACTGACTCAAAACTTGCAATTGGGGTTACTGAACTCAAAAGGCTTGCATTTACATAACTTAAGGAATTAAAACTTGCATGTAGGTAACTGCCGTTAACATCACTAACAGAATAAAAACTGAACTTGCAACTTACAAAACTGAACTCAACCCCAACTTGCATTTACATTACTAGATTAATAAAAACTTGTAACTAGGGGCACTGAATAAAAATAAACTTGAAACTGGGGTACTGAACAAAAATAAACTTGCAATCTCTCTCGTCTTTCACTCTCTCTCAATCTCCCTCCTCTCCCAATTTCTCACAATCTCTTTCATCTCTTTCAATCTCTCTCCTCCTCAATCTCTCTTCTCTCTCCATCTCTCTCCTCTCTCTTCTCTCCCAATCTCTCTCAATCTTCATTCTCTCAATATAATTTTAACACGATTATCTTTTATATGATTTTGGATAAGTACAAAGTTGATTTCAATTGTTAATTTTTATACTAAAAACTAAATCATTAATTTTAATTGAGTAAATAAATGTATATAAATGAAAATATGTGATATTTTATAATTTTTTGACTTTGATTACTCAATTGCAAGTCGAGGATCAGTTTACTTATTCGATTGCAACTTTTTATTAGTTCAGTTAGTTAATTGCAAGTTTATATATTAGTTCAGTTAGTCGAGTGAAAGTTTTTTAAGTTCAGTAACTCAATTGTAAGTTTTGGGTTAGTTCAGTGATGTTTTAGCCTATTAACCCATATTATATAGTGATCATTGTTAATATGGATGATAAAGTAACATTATAAAATCCAAGGATATTTTGTTACAGAATATTCATATGGTCATTATTCAAAAGTAATAAAGAAAAATATTAATTAGATTATAATATTATCACACAATAAATATTCAGATACTATACATAACATGTATAGATCGAACAGGTACCAAATCGTAACTCCAATTTAGATTTACACCGGATTTTAAAATAATACAGTTACTTTATTATCTTACAAATATATGAAAATATTATTAATTAATGACATTATTTTTAACTAATTATCTTTTCGGTTAAAACACCTTACTTTTTTATTTTTTTCTAACAAATTCTCTCTTTTTCTTAAAAAATCACGGGCAGTTACCTTTTTCATGCTACTCTTTCTATTATTTCTTAATAAAACCCCTCCTTTTTCCACTTTTATATAATAGACGAAACAGTAAAAGTTTGGTCGGTCGCTAAGTGATTTTACTTAATTACACTTACTTATTTTTAAAAAGCTATTATTAATTAATAACATTATTTTTAACCAATTATCTTTTCAGTTAAAATACATTATTTCTATACTATTATATAATAGACGAAATATTAAAAGTTTGGTCGGTCGTTAAGTGATTTTACTTAATTACCCTTACTTATTTCTAAAAAGATATTATTAATTAATAACATTATTTTTTAACCTATTATCTTTTCGGTTAAAATACATTACTTTTCTATTTTCTCTAACAAATCCTCATTTTTCTTAAAAAAAATCACGGGCAGTTACCTTTTTCATGCTACTGTTTCTATTTTTTCTTAGTAAAATCCCTCTTTTTTCACTATTATCTATACTATCAATACTATTATATAATAGACGAAACATTAAAAGTTTGGTTGGTCGGTATGGTACGTTGTGATTTTACTTAATTGTCCTTACTTAACTGTACTTCATGTTTTTACTTAATTAACCTTACTTATTTATAGAAATATATTACTAAATAATAATATTACCTATTTATAACCAATTACTTTATTCACCTAGAATAATTTTTTATTTTTTTTTCTAACAAATTCCCCTACTTTTTCAAATATATCACGGGCAATTACCTTTTCTAACTAAAACATATTAGTTTTTCTATTTTTCCTTATTAAAACCCCTCCTTTTCCAAAAATATCACGGACAAACCTTTAGTTATTTATTTTTAAATCTATTTTATTATTATAATTATTTTTTAAAAGTTTACCTATTTTAACATGCCTACTTATTTTTCTTATCAAATGCAATTACTAAAAATATTAAAATATAAATAATCAAATATCTATTTATAACAAATTACTTTTGCAGCTAAAACACATTATATATTTTTTCTAACAAAATCCCTCCTTTTCTAAATATATCACGGGAAATTGCCTTTTTCAATTTACTTTTTCTATTTTTCTCACTAAAATCCATTCTTTTTCTAAAAATATCACAAGAAACCCTTTACTTATTTATTTTAAAAATTATTTAAATATTTTAATTATTAAATTTTAAAACCTAATTTTCCAAAAATATCACGGACATTTACCTTTTTAAACTAAATATATGTTACATTTTTTATTTTTCCTTACTAAAATCTCTCCTTTTCCAAAAATATAACGGGCAAACCTTTACTTATTTATTTTAAAATCTGTTTTAATATTTTTAATTAATTAAAAGTGTTTATCTATTTTAATATACCTACTTATTTTTTTAACAAATACAATTAAAAAAATAATAATAAAATAATAATAAAATAACAATTAACAATCCGTGCATCGCACGAGTTTTAAGCTAGTCAATACTATTATATAATAGACGAAACATTAAAAGTTTGGTTGGTCGGTATGGTACGTTGTGATTTTACTTAATTGTCCTTAATTGTATTTCGTGTTTTTACTTAATTAACCTTACTTATATATAGAAATATATTATTAAATAATAATATTACCTATTTATAACCAATTACCTTTTTTCCCTAAAATACATTATTTTTTCTAACAAATTCCCCTACTTTTTCAAACATGGCAATTACCTTTTTAACTAAAACATGTTAGTTTTTCTATTTTTCCTTACTAAAACCCCTCATTTTTCAAAAATATCACGGACAAACCTTTAGTTATTTATTTTTAAACCTATAATATTATAATTATTTTTTAAAAATTAAAAGTTTGGTTGGTCGGTATGGTACGTTTTGATTTTACTTAGTTGTCTTTAACTGTATTTCGTATTTTTACTTAATTAACCTTACTTATTTATAAAAATATATTATTAAATAATAATATTACCTATATATAACCAATTACCTTTTTTCCCCTAAAATACATTATTTTTTATAACAAATTCTCCTGCTTTTTCAAACATGGCAATTACTTTTTTTAACTAAAACATGTTAGTTTTTCTATTTTTCCTTACTAAAACCCCTCATTTTCCAAAAATATCACGGACAAACATTTAGTTATTTATTTTTAAACCTATAATATAATAATTATTTTTTAAAAGTTTACCTATTTTAACATATCTACTTATTTTTCTTAACAAACGCAATCACTAAGAATATTAAAATATAAATAATCAAATACATATTTATAACTAATTACTCTAAAACATATTATAGATTTTTTTTAACAAAGTCCCTTTTTTCTAAATATATCACGGGAAATTGTCTTTTTCTAAACTATTTTTCTCACTAAAATTCATTTTTTTTCCAAAAATATTGTAGGAAACCCTTTACTTATTTATTTTAAAATGAATTTAAATACTTTTAATTATTAAATTTTAAAACCTCATTTTCCAAAAATATCACGGGCATTTACCTTTTTAAACTAAATATATGTTGCATTTTTTATTTTTTCTTACTAAAACCCCTCATTTTCCAAAAATATAACGGAAACACCCTTACTTATTTATTTTAAAATTTGTTTTAATATTTTTAATTAATTAAAAATATTTAGTTATTTTAACATGCCTACTTATTTTTTTAACAAATACAATTAATAAAATATTAAAAATATAATAATAAAATAATAATTAACAATCCGTGCATCGCGCGGGTTTTAAGGTAGTATTATTAAAGATGAAACATTAAAAGTTTTGGTCGGTCGGTCGGTCGGTCGGTATTTGGGTCGGACCTATCTATAATTTGGGTCGGACTTATATATAACCAATTGATTTTTTCAGCTAAAATACATTACCTATTTTATCTATTTTTCTAACTAAAACAACTCATGCTCTAAAAATAAAATATGTAACATATATATAAAATGGTAATATTATTACATATATATAACTGATTACCTTTTTCAGCTAAAACACATTATATGTTTTACATTTTCAAACTAAAATAACTCATGTTCTAAACATAACACATGCAAAATAAATATGTAATAGTAATATTGTTATATATAATTATTAATAAATAATCACTTACCATTTTCAGCTAAACACATAACCATTTTTATTTTTTCTAACTTAAACAACTAATTTTTCTGAAAATAAAACGAGCAACATATATATATATATATATATATAAAGGTAATATAATTTTTTATTTTCTAATTTAAACAACTAATTTTCTAAAAATAACACGGGCAACATATATATATATATATATATATATATATATATATATATATATATATATATATATTGTAGCAATCACAGATCGATCCAGAGACTATGTATTTTCAAAACCCTAACAATTAACACTAACACAGGCGAATCCGAATCCATTAATCAATCACAATTAATACCAACTCGCCCTAAAATCAATTCTCTTTCCTTCACAAATAAGATATATCAATTAACGAGACAAGCATATACTATGAAACTTGTTATCTAACAATAACATATCAAAACTTCATGAGCAAGCATAGGCTATGAAAAATAAATCCGGTAACAATAATATATCAAAATCACTTTGTCAATTGAACAATTAAGCACCAAGAAAAATTATGAGAACCAATTAATAGGAACGAGAAAATATCAACAATAATCAAATTAATTTCATCTTCATCCTAGGGCAAGAGATTTAGCTACGCATAATTATTAAACAAGCAAAACAAATATATATTAAAGACATGGCAGTAGGCGAATAAAAGCTAAACTAGAATTCAGGGTACGCTGATCAAAATAAGGTTAATAAATTTATCTAAACCTAGTACAAAACAAATAAACCTAGGATAAATCAAACATATTAATTAACTCCTTATATATAATAAGCGTAAGGGAGATCTTATCCAAAACTTTGGTCGGTCACTGTACTACCAAAAGTATATGATCCGTTGGATTATAAAACTATAAATATTCAAATAGATGAGGACTGTTAGATATAATATTAAAAATTGTATTTGATTAATAATAGGATAGTATTTAAATACTACAAGGTGTATTTTGATAATTTAAACCAATTATAAATAGGTTTTCTATATTGAATAGAAATCTTTATGTAAAAAATCGTAATTATCTTTTCTCTTTAGTTTATGGATAGTTCCAGTTAGATAATAATTATTAAACCATCATTAAATTAAAGATAATTTTGTTAGCTTCGCGTGGGCTGTAAAATTGTTAAAATCTGTTGTCTAAAACTCAAGATAGAGCCCAAACAGTAAAGTTATTATCTAAATTTTAATATTTTTTTTAATTTAAACCAATTATAAATAGGTTTTCTATATTGAATAGAAATCTTTATGTAAAAAATCGTAATTATCTTTTCTCTTTAGTTTATGGATAGTTCCAGTTATATAATAATTATTAAACCATCATTAAATTAAAGATAATTTTGTTAGCTTCGTGTGGGCTGTAAAATTGTTAAAATCTGTTGTCTAAAACTCAAGATAGAGCCCAAACAGTAAAGTGATTATCTAAATTTTAATAATTTTTTTATTATTATTGTAGGACCAATTTAATTTTTTTCCTAATTCTTTTAAATTTATAAATTCTATGTTTATTTAAATAAAATATTAAAATCAATTTAAGGAAAGATTAAAATCGATCTGGTCCGTGTACGACCACTATACGACCAAATTAATTATTACAGTTAGATCTTAAATAGATCGATGAGAATTCTTAGATCTAATATTAAAAAGTGTACCTGATTAATAATAGAATTATATTTAAATAGTAAAAAGTGTATTTTGATAATTTAAAATTTTTCTATGTAAAAATTCTTAAATATATTTTCTCTTAAATTTATGTATAGTTCGAGTTAGCTAATAATTGTTAAATTATTACACCGAACTACAATTAGTTAAATTGTATGTAAGATAATCATATTTTGACATAGATCTTACACATAACAAATATCATAAATATCGAATTTATTCATTTCTTAACTCAAAAACACATCAACCAAGGATACTTTTCAACGCTAACTATCTCACTACGGAGATCAAGTCCAGCTTTTGTACCGCAATGAGACGTCTGTCAAACGATCTATAAATTATAATAAACACGGAACTACTTAGAAGTTAAAACAATTATGCTAGATAGTGACCCGTGCCTTGCACGGGTTTTCATGCTAGTATAAACTAACAAGAATATAACTCCCTGGACATTAAGAAAACGCCGAGCAAATATAAGAAGACAGAAAGTAAGATGCTGGCGCCGGAAAACAAATAACGAACCAAAAATTGCTGAATTAAAAAAAATAGAAAAAGTGTTTGAACGATAAAAATTGTTTGAATTGAAAGACAATTAAATTTACTCCTACTCCTAAATGATCTAAACTAAATTCTAGGTGTCTCAAATACAAGAGGGGAGATCTATATATATAGGAAAAATAACGGGCTTGAGCTCTTTGACTACAAATCGGATTGTAGAAATATTTTCTCAATTCCTTTTTCTTCTCAGATAAGTTTTCCAATTTTTCTCCAATTTCCTTTTGACTTCAAGTATTTCCATCTCCTTGCCCTTTTTTCACCTTTTTCTGCTTGAAATATGATTTTATTTATTTTCCTACAAAACAAAACAAAACAATTTATTAAATAATAAAATTATGAAAACGGACATAAAATAGGTATTAAAAATGTATTAAATTATGGACCTATCAAATGCCCCCATACCTATCTTTTGCTCGTCCTCGAGAAAAACTAATATAATATAAACTACTATATAATAGATAATACCACTTCCGTAGGTGATCACGGTTGCATTTGGCATATGCAACAAGCCCTTTAAACCCCTAGGCAGCCCTAGTGGACGAGTAAGGTCTCGTGAGGGTTTATAGTGAATGTACCCACAAAATCCATCTAGATCATGTAAAAGATCGCACGACAATGCAACGCCACACATACAAGTCCTCTCATGCTACATCAACTTAAGAATCAAAAATGACTTTGCAATATCTTGTCGTGGAAGATGCAAGGATTCACATAGTCTACTCAAAGAGATATGCATAAGTGCTCAAAAGTCCATGTCAAGTGTAAGAATAAGTTGGTAATAATGCTAAACCCACAAGAGTACACCTTTGAGTCAAAACTTGGGATCTCAAATGTAAAAACAAGCAATAACTCACCTTTCACTCACAAAAGAATATTCACTCAAGAACAAGGGTAAGTGTATCACTCTATTCCAACAAAATCATAAGCATACTTGACATTTGGTATCAATCTAACTTTAACACAACATACATCAATGATGATAATCAAAAGGTCTTTATTTGGGTTGTAATGGGGCTAGGGACAAGATATGTCAAGTAAGGCCAAATAAGGTGAAGAGTCAAAAGCTAGTAGGCACTATAATAAATCATACACATCACCAAACATCCTCCCCACACATGATTTTCTGATTTTCTTCCAACAAAATGCTTGATTAGTCGAATGAAGAAGGATCACACAAACATAAGTATGCTCTCATGATATTTTTTTTTTCATTTTTTTCATATATTTTGTTTTTCTTTTTTTCATTTCTTTTTTTTTTCTTTTTTTTTCTTTTTTTTTTCGAGCGCTAAGAGATAGATATAAGCAAACACAATCCTCCTTCAAAAATTTATTGAACAACGACTATCAAGTAAGCAATCAAACCAAATATTTCCTCAAAAGTAATGAACAAAAGTAAACCCATCTTACACACCTTATTACTCCCTCAAGTTCCTACTAGCCATTGACAATTTGGGATCAAGCATAAGTAAGGCTAAACAAGAAAAAGGTCTAGACACATAATGTGGTGTGTCACCGAAAAAAAATAGGATTAAGCTCAAGAGGGTAACTAATTGATCATATAGAAATGGTGTGTAGTAATTTGGAAAATATAGGTTATTCCTAAATGCCTTTATCAACTTACCATCAAATAATGTCATGCATTCAAGAAAGGTCTCAAACAAGTGCTAGCAATGCAAACAACATGTGGACACTCAAGCAAACGAATATAAAATGCAAAAGATATGCATATAGGCTCAAAAACTCACATGGTGGTAAAAACATAATCAATCCCAAGCAAAAATCTCTTCAATGCACCAACTTGTACTCAAAGCATGAAAACCAAATCACTTTGCACATATTCATGTCCTTCTAATTACTTGCAACATTCAGTAAGTCCACTAGTTTCACCTTGCTAGTGTATGTGTGTGAACAAGAACTTAGCAAATCACTTCTTAATCAAAAGTATCAGAAACACAATATTACTATAGCATGTAAGGGTGCATCAAGCAACAAGCAATCATTTTACAAGGCTAGAATTCTACAATTTACAACTAAAATTCTTTTTGGGATTTTCTCATTTTTCAATTTTTTTGGATTTTTTTATAATACTACTAAACCCCTCCCCCATACCTAAATCATGCATTGTCCTCAATGTATGCAAATGAGAGAAAAATGACAAATTAAAAGGACGAGAATACCTGATAAGGGCATGATGGAGATACATAAGAATACCTAGAAAACAAATACACAATAAACACACACACACACACACAAACACACACATTCCCCCATACCTACACTTTACTATAGGGGATACATACAAAAATACTTATTAACCAATACCAGCACGAGGAAAAACTTCTTTCTTAACAGAATCATCAAACATGTGAAACTCACCCACAAAGACAACATTATCTGTTAGGCCGAATACAGTATAATCAAATATATATGAGAATAACAATAATCAAGAACACTGTTTATGAATCAATAAACTGTAATTGTATTAACAGCTTCTCTCTTTATGATGTTAATGAATCACAAAGAGCTTCTAGGTTACAAGAATAATAATTCTATGTTCGCATCCCTTCTAGGGATAACCTATCTGTGTTTATATATTACACAGCTACATACAATCCATCTCTAATTGATATTCCTATAAGTTAGCTATACAATTCATATCAATTAAGGATTGCTTCTTATCTTCTATTCCGTTTCCTTAGCTGTATCAATATATTCTGCTTCTTTCCATCTTCAGAATATATTGCTTCTAGAATATTCAATTCAGCACCGACAGCTAATTCCACTATCACCACGTCAGACTTTAACAAACTCTGACTGGCTTCAATGTAAACTCTGATTAACACCTGGTACTTAAACACTGATGAGCAAACGTCAGCAATTATATTTAACAATCTCCCCCAACTTGTTCATACTAAAATGTACAAGTTAAAAAGATAATTGATGATGTCAAAACATATAACAAATGCAGTGTTTAAAATATAACAGAGTTTAACTTTAACTTAGAACAGAAAACTTTAAAAACTTACAGTCAGATTTTATTTGATCTCTTGAATATCAGGCACTGTCCTGAGATAGTCTGTAAGTAATCTTCTCTCAGCTCTTTCCAGTTCAGCAATCATAATCTCCTTCAGTTCTTTATACTCTGGATCTCCTTCACCAGTTTGATATATGGCAGCCCTCAGAGAATAAATACTGTTTTTCCTCATTTCATTTCCAAGTTTTATATAATATGATTTGTCTGACTCCAAATTGAATTCCAAGACTTTGATACCCAGTGATGTCTTGAACTTGGCACTATTTCTTTTCATCTCAACAATCTTTCCATAAGCATCTCTGTACTTAGGAATGTATGCACTAGAAACACCACCTCCAAGAAGCACTTTAGATTTCATCATTCTGTCTTTTATGACAAGAGCAGCATCATGAGTACTTTTGTTTTTGATTTTGAGAAGGTATAAAACATACTCAAGCTCTTCCCATAGCTTCAATTGAATATCAGCTTCTCCTATTCTGTATACTCTTCCATCAGACATGAAGTATAACAGAACCTCTTTCTTCAAACCCCTGTGATAGACCATCTGAACAGATTCCAGTTTATCAAGGCTCTCTTGAGATACCCCAATACCAGCTTCTGCCAGTGAAGTTTGATCTAAAGATCTGTTGTTTATTCTCTTCTCCCTATGTGAACCTAAACCAGACTTATCAAAAGATTCTTTTCCAAGTACAGTCCTGGTTTGAGAAAAGTCCACAGGTTGAAGTGTCAGAGTTTCAGAAAGTGCAGGTCTTAAGAAACCTTTGAGTTGAGGAGCTAGCTGAGTTTGTACAACTTGAGCTTTGTCAGAGGTTGTCACAACTTTAGTAGAAACATCAACATGAGCAGCGTCAGAGGTTGATTTACTTATCCTTGATTCAACTTGAGCAATGTCAGAGGTTGAATAATTCTTCTTAGGTAACTGTCCTTCTTCTACCAGTATACCTTTTCCTTTATCAATATTTGTAATTACAGACCTCCTGGTGTATTGTATACTCTGTTGAGTATTTTCCTTGATAGAAATTCCAATTTCTTTCTTTCTAGGAGCCTTTACTGATTTCTTCTTATAATTTCCAGAAGCAACTTTCTTCTTATGTTCTTCTGCTAGCATTTGTTCTTCTGCTTGAATATCTTCAACAGTAGCATCTTGACCATGCTCAGCTAGAAACAACTGAGTTGCAACATCTTCATCAGTAATTGGAGATTGAGAAGAAAGAAGTAAACTTCTTACTTTTGAAGAAGACTACCCTCCAGTGTTTATTCCTTTTCCAGCATTAGTCTTAGCATCAGAGTTTGACCTCCTCCCTTGCTCTTGAACATTCTTTTTCCTTTGTTCTTTATCTTTTGCACCACCATCAGTGGTATCATCCTTCCGTGTCAGAGTTTGAGAGCTCTTGCATTTGTCTTTAGATACTCTCTCCCCCTTTTTGACATCATCAGAAATCAATACTGATGTGAGCAGTTCCAAGGAATTTGCAATTGCATCCAGCTTATTTGACATTTCAGCTTGATTCTCTTCGACTTTTGACAATCTGGAGTGAAAAGCCTTCTGTTCTTTACACAAAGAGATATATAGAGATTTATCCTTTTGTAGTGTAAGTTCCCTTGCAGCTATGTCATTCCTTAGACCATCAATAACCTTGTCAGTACCATCAAAACGATTATTCAAAGATTTGACTTGGACTATTGTAGCTTTGAGATGAGTTAGAAGTTCAGGATTTTGAATCTCCTTTGAAGACTTGGTCACAAAATCAGCAGCTCTTTCATCAGAAAAGATAGTTTCTCTGCTTGACCAATTGGAGAAATACATATCCTGAAAGTGAGCGTCTGTAGCATGTTGAGCAACAACTCTTTGAGATGTATCAACAGAGTTTGCAGAAAAATCAGCATTAGAAGAATCAGGAACATCTTCTTCAGCATCATCTTGTGCTTCCTCATGATGAACAGAGTTTGCAATATTCTCTGCAGTGACTTCAGTGTTTAACTGTGCAGCTTCATCATTAACTTTTTCTGCTATAGCTTCATCTTTCTCAGCATTTAGCTGTGCAGCAACAAGATTCTCAGAGGTTACAAAAACCTCTGCTTCTTTAGGAACAGCCTCTGCAACAATATCTTCTGTATGTACAGTAGTGTCAAGAACTACTTGAACAGCTTCAAGAACCTGATCAACCTCCTCACCCTCTTCTGGATTTGAATTATTGACAGAAAGAATTTCTGTATGAGTGGCAAGAGACTCATTTAGGATCTGGGTGGGTTGATCAGCTGCCACATCCTCAGTATCACAAATACTGATACTAGGATGTGCTTCAAATTCTTCTTCAACAATCATCTCCAATATTGGTTCAAGAAAATCATCATGAAAAGTAGCATCAGTGTTTGCTCTGGCTTCTTCATGCACAGTAGCATTTGCAGAATGATTTTCAATCACAACCTCAGGAGCTTCAACATTTACAAAAATCTTGTCCTCATCATCAGCATTAACAACAGGCTCCTCAGCAATAATTTCAGGAGCATCATGCTGGACAGCTTCATCCACATTATCAAAAAGATAATTGGCTACTAATCTTCTCTTCCTCTTATGAAGAGTTTCATTATCAAGATCATCTTCATTATCAGCTTTTGATCGATTTGCTCTCCTCTTCTTATAATGACCCCTGGGCTCATCATTTGTCTTAGACACACCTACATCAGTAGATGGTCTCACAGACCGTGCAGGTTTAGTACCAATGTGCTTAGTCCTACCACCCCTTGCAGGTATGACAGATGTTGATGGAGGTAGCTCTGTTTGTAAAGGCTCAGGTTGAGGTTCTGGCTGAGAAGGAGCTTGGGTAGGTGGATTAACTTGATCATTTAAAAACTGTTGCACAGAGACAGGTAGCAACAAATCTCCAACAACCCCTTTCTTAACATCTTTATTACTAAGATCAGAGAATATCCTTTTATGTAATTTAAAACAAGAAACATCTTCTTCAATTACTTCTACTCCTTCAACACAGTAAGAAAATAAAATCTGACAGAATCTTGAAAAATAGACTACTCCTCTATTCTCTGTCATTTTCTCTCCTAGATTATTCAAGACAAGTCGTGCAAAATCAAAATGATTATCATATAAAAGAGAATACCCGATTTGCAGACTGTCTGTGGGAATAGCATCCCAGTTTGTGCATTTCTTTCCAAACGTCCTTGTAATACAATCAAAGAAGAAGCTCCACTCCTTCCGTAAGAACGGTCGTTTCAACTGTCCAATCTTGTTCAAGGGTCCAGAATACCCAATCTCTCGCATCATCCTTATCAAATCTTCATCACCCATTCCAATAGTATACGACGAAAACTCAGGAAACCCCATTGCAGCCCGAATGGTTCCAGCAGTAATCACATACTCTGTTTCTTTATATTCAAAGATTATAGATGGGTTCCCAGTTTCACCACCATCATCATACATCCCCGACTCCCAGAACGCCTTGATTTGTAAACCAGAAAGTTTTGCTGGTTCAACTAAAGCACGCCCAATCGCTGACTGAGCAAGAAAATCTTGAATCATATGAAAAGCTTCGGG
Organism: Heracleum sosnowskyi; assembly: GCA_030848705.1. Lineage (NCBI taxonomy): Eukaryota > Viridiplantae > Streptophyta > Magnoliopsida > Apiales > Apiaceae > Heracleum > Heracleum sosnowskyi. The sequence goes on from CM061245.1 coordinate 9,591,078, forward strand.
GGCATTAACAGTATTTAGTGGTGCTGCGTAATTGTTTGGAACAAATTCTAACCCAGAAGAAACAAACGTTGTAGTCGCCATTAGTAAGATTTGAAAGAAATCAAAGAAATTTATGCAAAAGCTTCGTAAGAGTTTGTGAGCAGGGAAGTGTTTGTGAGTATGTGTGTGTGTAAATTGAAGTAAGATGTGAAAGGTTTAGACGTATGTGTGTGTATTGTATAAATATGAAATTCAAAATTAAAAATTGAACAGTTTTTAATCATTAACTAGCGTAACAGCCCGTGCAAGGCACGGGCCTGCATAGAAACGTCAATAATTTTTTTGCGAGAAGGTCGATTTATTAACGTGAGGTTTTTGTAATCGTAAGTTTGATCGTGTAAGATGAGAAGTGTGAGTTGTGCAGAGTAGTAAGAAATTTTGTTGGCGAATAATGTAACTACTTTGAATGATGAACGTGCCCTTGTCAGGTTTTGAGACTTGCTCATATATTAATTAAATAATTTCTCACTGAATTTGTTCATATATCGAAATAATTTTATAATTAAAAATACATTAGATGATAATATTTGCAATTTATCGTAAATTTGTAATATTGCGTACCATTTTCAAGAATCAAATACTTGTAAATTTGATTAGATTTCGTAATATTCAACTAATATTTATATGATAAAAGGAACATGATTATTTTTATCGATGTAAGAATGATTAGACAACATTAATGACTTGTGCATATATATAATTTCCAAACAACTATTTTTTGGTTCCATCTTTTTTCCCCTTCATATAGAGTGAGTTCATGTTATAATGACGTAAGTAAATGTTTCAACTCAATCATCATAAATAATTGAAATCCTAAATTTTAAAAATTCATATATAACTCAAATTGAATTATCTTATATATATTTCTCAAAATTCATGTATTTTGCTCAGTTATATAATTTTATAAATATATGGAACAAATTAATGAATTCTGAATCAACTATAATCTATACTAAACTATAATAAACAAAATGGGGGTATAATTTTATCATTTGGTTCACAACTCATATTGGTTATCCTTTTCAATCACAATCGATACTGATGGGTCTTTGAAGTCAAATTGATTGGAACATCTAGATATATTACTAAAAGTTATGCTACATAGAAGTTTAAGGTTCAAATCTCATCAACAACATATTAAAATAAACATTTATTACAAATATGTTAAAATTAACATTTATTCTTAACGGCTGATCCGACAGAACAACTCAAAAATTAAAAACATAAATAAAGGTAAAATACGTGAACCACTCGTTACTATATTTAATTTGATTATAATAACTTAAATAAAAAATAAAATAATACAAAAAATAACTCGTGCTTTGCACGTGTTATAAATAAATATATACTGATAAATATATCATTTTTAAGACTAATTTTTGTTTTTAAAAAAGTAATGTAAATGTGATAACTTTATAAATGTCTAGGGATTATTCATCTATTTAAAAGTAAAAAATAACCATGATTTTGACCTGAAGACTTATACGATGTTATACTATTTTTTCAATACAAATATTGAATGACATTTTTGTAATAATAAACTCAACCTTTTTCATATACAAAAAATAAATTTTACTTGTATTTTATTGTGTATTAGCTTTAGTGTTGTAATTCGACGATGTCCTCAAAGCCCACAAACCCTATTTAGAATTTCATTTATCAAAATGATTTTATGATATTACGCATCCAATTAATATATTATATAAAATTCTATTATTATTAAAGACTTATACTTTTTTTAACATCATTCAATAATTTTTTTACATACAATTTGAATTTTTATTGTTAAAACTTATAGTCTAACTGGTCGTCATTAATAGTTAGACAATTTTATAATTCTTATGATCGAGATAAATCATATCTTATTTTCATCTATTGCATATTAATCATGTTGATTTTTTATTTAAAATATAGATCATGTTTTTGAGTTTTCGTCTTTTTGGAATCAATTCAATTTTATCTTCTACATTTTCAAATATTTATCTTTTTAGTCGAATTATACATTTAAACCCCTCAAAGTCTAAATGTTTGATCAATAAAACATTTCTAATTTAACTCAAATATTTGATATTTTATATACTTAAAACCTATGATATACAGTTCATATTTGATGTAGTTATATATTATGTATGATTTTATTGATAGAATTTATATATTTTTATTTAAATAGTATAATACATTTATATATATCCAAAGAGAAAAATGAAAATGAAAATATTTTTTTATCCGGAATAATTTACATTCATGTGTAAACATGTGAAATTATATCATATAAATTTTATTTTCCATACTCATCATTTATCATGACAAAGAGAGTGTAAAGATTTTATTTTTTACATTTATCATTTATAATGAAAGAAAACCTTTTTTGTAATTATATACTCCGTAATATTCTACATTTTAAATCATCACCCCGATTTTTGACTCGGACATCAACCGGGGGATTAAAATGGTGGAAAAGTGAAAAAATTGACGAAAAAAATGAGTAAATTAGAGATATGCCGAAGTTAATAAAGAATGACATGTAATATTAGAAAATATCAACAAATGAAGTGTTCATTTTGAAAAGAAATTTGTTAAGAAATGAATGTGACGAACATAGTGTATAAGTATTAACATTACATAATTTTGATGCTAATTTTCTTAATTTTAAATTATAAACTTAACAACTAATGAGATACATAACATATACAATAATTCTTATATTAGATCAAGTTCATTACTATATTTTATGTATAATTAATTAATTCTAATAATGTAAAATAGTGATATATAATATGATATAAAAATATGAATTATCAACAACATAACTAAAGTATATTTAATCAAAAAATATACAACTATAATAAAAATTTAAAACGATGATTGATTATATATATATATATATATATAACGTAAATAAAAAATACAGATTTATTTAAATAATATGGACCAATATTTCCTTTACTCAAAGGTTCAAAATAAAAAAAGAATATAGAATTAGAGGAAATAATGTGACTTATCTAATAAGATCTCTAATGTAAACTCAAAAAGCAACGTAGCATAGTGGTTATGCTTTGGTCTTCTTAGAAGGAGGTTGGAGGTTCGGTTCTCTACATTAACAAATATTAACATATTTTTGCATAATAATATAACAATGGTATTTTTATTATTTTTCAAAAAATAGGGGTAAAATCGTAACTTCACAAGCATTAAAATGGCAAACTTTGCCCTTGTGTTGGTATATAATATATAGTAATAGATACACAACTGTCTTACTCCTTTAATTATGTGAGTGGGACACGTGGCACATATGTAATGACTGACAGCAAGTAATTGACAGTTTCCAATGCGCATGCGCAGTAAAAACAGCAATAATTACCGCCTGTTACACTTTTCTAGGAAATTAACCTTTCTCCTCTGTTTAAAACATTCTTGATCAACTGTCCAATCATACTCTTTTTAAATTTTCAAAACAAATGTCTTTTTCTCAAAATTATAATATGTCTGAAACCAACAAAATTGATTTTAATCACCAGAGATTAAAATTAAAGTACCTCGGCGTAGAGTACATAATTCATCAGTGTTTACCAATCCTCCTCCTTTAGAAACAAACTCTTTTCACAAACTGTACAGATGTGAGTATTTGTGTGTGAATTAGCAGAGTTTACTGAATATGAATATTTAGACCATCTCAAAGTGCATAAAATCCACGAACTAAAGTAGTAAAAACTGGTTGCCTAAACTCTCATGTATTAAAAAAAATCTGATTTTTATATCTAAACTCTGTATACTGATATCCTTTCATTTGGATATATCTTTTATTTTTCACCCCCTTTATGATATTTTTTTTTTATTTTTTTATATATTTTTTTATTTTTCCAGTAATCAGTGGTTGACACTAGTCACCAAAAATCAAAGATTTTAGCCCTTATTTCATACAATAAGTTCTTGGATCTTCCTAGACACAACATGATCTCAAAGGAATTTGTGCTCTTTTTGGCATCTTTTGATTTGAGGGTGAATTATTTACAATTAATAATCAGAGTTTAGACTTTTCATCAGTTAATGCAATTAATTTATGAGAGAAAATGCAAACAGCTAATACAAACTCAGTGTATAGGATCAATAAACTAAGAGATGCTATAAATATAGAGACAGTATCATGCTGTGTAAAATTTCTGTACATTCTGTAATCAGAATTTATAATACTTAGAAGGATTCATGATTACTTACTGAAAATCATGCTTCATACATTTTTCTTCATCGGTCCATGTGTTTCAGACAAAAATCATAATCAGAGTTTAACATCAGACTTTAACCGACAGAGTATGACTGACAGAGTATGACTAACAGAGTTTACTTATCAGAGTTTAACATGCTGGTGCAAATAACAGTTAACACATGCAAAGAATCATGAGCATAAAATCATGTATAGAGTTTGAATCTAACCAGCATCTCTAGTCAAAACCAGAGATCATTCCAAGTTCATTTACCAGCCTTGTAAAGGTAGCTTCACTCAAAGGTTTGGTGAAGATATCTGCAAGCTGTTGGTCTGTAGATACAAAATGAAGTTCAATATCTCCTTCTTCCACATGTTCCCTGATAAAATGATATCTTATGCTGATGTGCTTGGTCATGGAGTGTTGTACTGGATTACCTGTCATAGCAATAGCACTTTGATTATCACAGTAAATAGGTATTTTAGAGTACCTTAATTCATAGTCCAGCAACTGATTCTTCATCCAAAGAATTTGTGCACAACAGCTACCAGCAGCTATATACTCTGCTTCTGCAGTGGATGTTGAGATTGACTTTTGTTTCTTGCTGTACCAAGAAACTAACCTGTCACCTAAAAATTGACAGCTTCCACTTGTGCTCTTTCTATCTATCTTACAGCCTGCAAAATCTGCATCAGAGTAACCAATTAACTTAAACTCTGATTCTCTAGGATACCACAAACCCAAGGTTATGGTTCCTTTAAGATACTTAAAGATCCTTTTCACAGCTGTTATATGTGGCTCTCTGGGGTCTGCTTGGAATCTTGCACAAAGACATGTGGCATACATGATGTCTGGTCTGCTTGCAGTAAGATACAACAGAGACCCTATCATGCCTCTATAGTTTGTCATATCGACTGGTGCCCCACTGTCCTTGTCTAGCTTTGTTGCAGTTGCCATGGGAGTTGTGGCAGATGAACTATCAAGCATACCAAATTTCTTCAGAAGATTTCTGGTATATTTTGCCTGATTAATAAAAATCCCATCATCTTTTTTCTTGACCTGTAAGCCTAGAAAATAACTAAGCTCTCCCATCATGCTCATTTGGTACCTGGACTGCATAAGCTTTGCAAACTTCTGACAGAGTTTGTCATTAGTAGATCCAAAAATAATATCATCTACATAAATTTGAACTAAAATCAAATCATCACCATACTTGAAATAAAACAAGGTTTTATCAATTTTACCTCTAGTGAACCCACTTTCTAAAAGAAATTGAGCCAGAGTTTCATACCATGCTCTTGGTGCCTGCTTTAGTCCATATAAAGCCTTGTCAAGCCTGTAGACATAATCTGGATGTTTGAGATCTACAAACCCTGGTGGTTGTTCAACAAACACCTCTTCTTCAAGCTTCCCATTGAGAAAAGCACTCTTTACATCCATCTGAAAGACTTTGAACTTTTTGTGTGCAGCATAGGCCAGAAAAATCCTTATTGCTTCCAATCTTGCAACTGGAGCAAAGGTTTCATCATAGTCAATTCCTTCTTGCTGTGAATAGCCTTTTGCTACAAGTCTAGCCTTATTCCTTGTAATCACACCATCACTGTCAGTCTTGTTTCTGAAAACCCACTTTGTACCTACTACAGATCTGTTCTTTGGTCTAGGTACAAGTGTCCAAACTTCATTCCTCTCAAATTCATTCAACTCTTCTTGCATAGCTGTTATCCAGTTAGCATCTTGAAGAGCTTCTTCCACTTTCTTTGGTTCTGTTTGAGACAAGAAAGCATGATACAAGCATTCATTTGTAGTAGCACTTCTAGTTCTTACACTAGCATCAGGATCTCCAATTATAAGATCAGGTGTATGTGCCTGTGTCCACTTTCTTGCTGTTGGTAAGTGGCTTCTTGTATCAGTATTGGATCCTCCCCCTTGATCCATGCTCTCCTGATTCATGTGTTGACTTTCTGCAGCTTCTGAGGCTCCCCCTGAATTGGACTGCTCAGAGTTTGAGCTTTCAGAGTTTGAATCAGCTTCCTCAACAGACTCACTTTGAGTGTTTGAGTCACCATGTTGAGCTGCCTCACGCTCCCCCTCAACTGGTTCTCTGTTTTGAGAATTTTCAGTTTCTCCTTTATTTACCAGTAAAGGTTCAGAGTATGCTTCGTCAGAGTTTATCAGAACCGCTTCATCAGAGTTTGTCGGTACTGCTTCATCAGAGTTTACATCATCAGAGAATAAATCTTCATTTTCAAAGCGCAGTTGATCATATTCATCTAAGTCATCAAGTCCAGTTATTTTCTTGTTATCAAATGACACATGTATAGATTCCATGATCACCTTTGTTCTCAGATTGTATACTCTGAATGCTTTTGTTGACAATGGATAGCCAACAAAAATTCCTTCATCAGCTTTTAACTCAAATTTGGTCAACTGTTCAGGATGAGTCTTCAGAATAAAACACTTACATCCAAATATATGAAAGTATTTCAAATTTGGCTTCTTGTTCTTCACCATCTCATATGGTGTCTTTCCATGCTTGTTGATCAATGTTGCATTCTGAGTAAAACAAGCAGTTTGAACAGCTTCTGCCCAGAAATAGGTTGGTAACTTTGCTTCATCAAGCATTGTTCTGGCAGCTTCAATTAGAGTTCTGTTCTTTCTTTTAACTACACCATTTTGCTGTGGAGTCCCTGGTGCAGAAAACTCTTGCTTCACTCCTCTTTCCTTGCAGAAAGCTTCCATTACTGAATTTCTGAATTCAGTTCCATTATCACTTCTTATTATCTTTACTTTGTACTGTGATCCTTTATCCAGTTGATTTACATGATCCATCAGAGTCTGAGCAGTTTCATCCTTCTTTGCCAAGAAATAAACCCAAGTGTATCTTGTATACTCATCAACAATTACTAGAGTATATTTCTTTCTGCCCATAGACATTACATTTACTGGACCAAAGAGATCAACATGTAGAAGATGATATGGCTCCACAATTGAAGATTCAGACTTGTTCTTGAAAGATGACTTCCTTAGCTTGGCCTTTTGACAAGAATCACACAGACCATCTAAGCTGAGTATTGACTTGGGAAGTCCCCTTACAAGATCTTTTCTTATCAGCTCATTGATGTTGTTCAAATTTAGATGAGAGAGCTTCTTATGCCATTTCCAACTCTCTTCATTTGACATTCTTGTTGTCAGACACACAGTTTTTCCATCAGAGTTTGTTACCAAACTTGCTTCATAGATGTTGTTGCGCCTGTGTCCAACTAGAACAACTTTTCCAGTAGATTTACTGATCACTTCACAGTGTTCAGTATGAAAATCTACATGATATCCTCTGTCACAGATTTGACTTACAGATAGCAGATCATGCTTGAGTCCTGAGACAAGAGCTACGTTTGATATGATGACACTTCCAAGATTTATATTGCCATATCCCAGAGTACGTCCTATGTTGCCATCTCCATAGGATACTTTTGGGCCAGCCTTTTCCTTAAAGTCTGATAGCAGGGCTTTGTTTCCAGTCATATGTCCTGAGCATCCACTGTCCAAGATAAGTGTACTCTCTTTAATGCCCTGCAATTACAAACAATCACTGATTTTTAGTTTTAAGGATCCAGACTTGCTTGGATCCTTTGTCTTTCTTAACATTGTTAGCTTTTGCAGCGGAATCACCATCAACAGAGTTTAAACTAACATTGTCAGACTTTACACTTGTAGAGTTTGCTCTAACCCATTTCAAGTTGGGTTTTAGCTCATAATAGTTATGATAAATAGCATGATAACTCTTGCAAGTATAAATGGAATGCCAAGTGCTCCCACAGTGTGTACATAAAGTATGTGGCCTAACCCTAACATAATCATTCTTTACCCCAGACTTGGAGGGTAAAGAATTAATATCTTTGTTCTTCCTGCAAAAGCTGGCAAGATGGTTAGCACTACCACAGTTATAACATGTTTTTCTTGTAGCAACTGAAGTAGGCAGATGATTATTCCTTTTATTTATGCCTACTTTTCCATTCCTATTCTGATTGGACCCTTTTGGTTTCATGGCAGATTTTACCTCTTTGAGCTTATGATTGAACTGTTTTCCTGTCATTAAACCAACATTAACCTGTTTTTCACAGACTTTTACTGGTTTTCTAACAGCTTCTTGCTCAATAGGCTTCTCTGTTGTAGATTCAATATCCACTTGTTCAACACAAGCTTCAACTGGCTCCATAACAGCTTCTTTTACAACTACAGACTTTAGCTTACTGGATTCATGAACAAATTTCACAGGTTTAAGTTGTGGTTTTACTTTAACTTTATCTTTAAACCTAAGTTCATCTTTCTCACAGTAACCTAAACCTACAGTATCTGTTTGAAAAACCTGATGTGTGTCTTTTCCAGAATTAGTCCAGGTTTTAATCAATTTCCTCTCTTTTTCCAACTCAGACTCTATTTGCCTATATCTTTTAAGCAATTCCTGTTCAACATAAACAGCATCATCTCTCTCCTTTTTAACTTGTTGCATGTTAACAAGCTTCTCTTCAAGAAATTTATTTCTTTCTTTGAGACTTAGATTCTCAGATTTTATTCTCTCATTCTCTAAAGTCTGATCCCTATAACTAACATGTATGCTTTTAAGATAACTTCTTAATTCAGATATATCATCAATATCATAAGTATAAGTTGTTAGGGGTACCTTGTTTTCAGATGAGTCAGCTTCATCTCTACCAATTGCCATGAGAGCATAATTGACTCCCTCATCTGAGTCTGAAGTGTCTGCCCAGTCTTTGCCTTTTGAGATGAGTGCTTTTTCAGTTTTTCCTTTCTTGCACTCTGGAGCATAGTGACCCATCTCTTTGCACTTGTAGCACTGGATCTCAGATTTGTCTTTCTTTCCAGACTTGGTATCCCTCCCATCAGACTTTCTGAAATTCTTTCTTTCAGAATTTGAATCTTTCCTAGAGAATCTTTTTCCTTTCTTGAAATTCTTGAATCCCATCTTTTTGAAGGTCTTCACCATTAAAGCAGCCATTCTCATCATCTCTTCTTCATCATCCTCAGAGTCAGAAGCTTCATCATCAGTGTTTGAGCCATCATCAGAGTTTGATGACTCACTGTCAGATTTAAGGACTAAAGCCTTTCCTTTGATTTTCTTCCTTGAGATTTTCTTCTCGATGGGTTTCTCTTCGACTCTGAGAGCAACAGATTTTGTCTTCTTGCTTGATCTTCTGTTTCTTTGTTCTATTTCCAATTCATGAGTTTTCAGTAACCCATAAATCTCATCAAGTTCAGTTTCAGCAAGTTCGTAATTATCTCTTATAGTTGTTGTCTTCAAATCCCATCTTTCAGGTAAAGATAAGAGAAATTTGAGATTTGATTCTTCAAGATCATATTCTTTATCAACTAGAGATAAATCATTCAGCAGTTTACAGAATCTGTCATATGTCTCAGTCAAGGTTTCATTGGCTCTTGAATCAAAGTGCTCATACTCCTGAGTGAGTATAGTTTTCCTGTTCTTCTTTATAGCACTGGTTCCTTGACACCTGACTTCTAAAGCATCCCATATCTCTTTGGCAGTTTTACAGCCAATTACTCTGTTAGACATAACATTGTCTAAAGCACTGTGGAGTAGATGTCTAACTTTTGCATCCTTTGCAATTGATGAGATGTCCTCAGGAGTCATATCTTTCTTTTCCTTTGGAACAGTCTTTTGTTCTTGACCATCAACAACAGGAGACAATTTAGTCGGCATATGAGGACCATCATTGATTCTATCAAGGTATTCTGGATATGTGGCTTCTAAAAACATGGTCATCTTTACCTTCCATATTGGATATTCCACAGGTCTGAGAATTGGAACCCTGATTGCCTCATATCGACTTACAGAAGCTGATTGAACCTTTTGAGCATTGGAACCTACCTGGTTGTTATCAGTCATGATTATACTTGTGTTTGGATCGATAAACTGTATATATTAAACAGCCTTGGCTCTGATACCAATTGTTAGGCCGAATACAGTATAATCAAATATATATGAGAATAACAATAATCAAGAACACTGTTTATGAATCAATAAACTGTAATTGTATTAACAGCTTCTCTCTTTATGATGTTAATGAATCACAAAGAGCTTCTAGGTTACAAGAATAATAATTCTATGTTCGCATCCCTTCTAGGGATAACCTATCTGTGTTTATATATTACACAGCTACATACAATCCATCTCTAATTGATATTCCTATAAGTTAGCTATACAATTCATATCAATAAGGATTGCTTCTTATCTTCTATTCTGTTTCCTTAGCTGTATCAATATATTCTGCTTCTTTCCATCTTCAGAATATATTGCTTCTAGAATATTCAATTCAGCACCGACAGCTAATTCCACTATCACCACGTCAGACTTTAACAAACTCTGACTGGCTTCAATGTAAACTCTGATTAACACCTGGTACTTAAACACTGATGAGCAAACGTCAGCAATTATATTTAACATTATCCACTAGAGAAAGATGATCTTGAACCAGAATAAAACTCATACCACTAACATCATTCATAGACCAAGTAGACACTTCTTTATGTTGTTTAAGTAGATTAATTACTTGAAATTCTTGGTTATGAACTATGTCACTAGAGATAAAAACATGATGAGTTTCATTATTAACTATCAAAGACTGATCAAGAGTGGAAAAAGATAGATTAGGAACAAGTGGGGGTGGCTCACCAACAGATTTCTTAACAACTAACTTAAGATCAAAAGAACTATCCTCAAGATTCGACCATGAAACAACCTCATCAATCAAATTAACTCCTACAGGTTGTTCAAAAAGCTCATTAGGTTGATTACCTACATTAAAGACATTAAGATCTATCGTCATATTTCCAAAAGTGAGTTTCATCGAACCATTCCTACAGTTAATCAAAGCATTAGACGTGGCAAGAAAAGGTCTTCCTAGAATGATGGGAATTTGATTTTTGAGATTTTGGACAGGCTCTGTTTCTAGAACAATGAAATCGACGGGGAAGACAAAATCACCAACCTTAATCAACACATTTTCCACCATACCCTTAGGAATTTTGACAGAACGGTCAGCTAACTGAAGAGTGATAGAGGTCTCTTTAAGTTCACCTAAACCCAGGTCTTGATAGACAGATAATGGAAGAAGATTCACACTAGCTCCTAGATCGAGTAAAGCTTTATCAATGAAAGTATTACCAATGACACAGGAAATGGTAGGACAACCAGGATCCTTATACTTCAAAGGGATTTGATTTGACAAGATAGAACTAACATTAGATGTTAGGAAAGCTTTCTTAGGAACGTGAGTGGTTCTTTTATGAGTACACAAATCTTTTAGACACTTAGCATAAGAGGGAACTTGTTGAATTGCATCTAAAAGAGGAATGTTAATCTTGACTTGCTTGAAGACTTCCAAAATCTTATCTAATTGAGCAGATTGTTTGTTTGAAGTAAGTCTGTGAGGAAACGGAGCTTTTGGCTTAAAGACTTTTTCAATAGATACATCAGATTGGGGTTTTGAAGGTGGTTCATCGGAGGGTGAAGACTCATTAGATTCAACTTCTTCAGGACTCTTGGGATTGGAAGATTGTTTAAGACTAGGATTCAAGAGTAACGGATTTGGTTCAGATGTAAGCTTATCTTCTGCTTGAGTATTGACACCAGCATGATTATTGAATTGATTACCGGACCTTAGAGAGATAACAGAATTCACATTTTCATGAGACTTTTGATTTGGATGAAATTTGGGATTAGGCTCGGGTTGACTAGGAAATCGATTTTTTTCTCTCTAACTGATGGTGTTTGCCAATTGACTAACTTGGACCTCTAGTTTAGATATGGCTTGAGCATTGGAATTTAGCAATTGACTATCTTGGGTCATAGTGTTCATGAAATTTTGTTGAGATTGAGTTAAATTAGCTTGAGATTTCAATAACGTCTCAATACTCTTTTCTAAAGAATTAAATCTCTTATATATATATATATATATATATATATATATATATATATATATATATATATATATATATATATATATATATAATTTTATATAATTATTAATAAGTAACGAACTATCTTTTTAAGGACATTGTCTGTTTTATATTTTTTAATTGAAACAACTCATAAAATAATGACAATATTATTATATTAAACTTATAAAATTCATGTTTAATATAATTTTTTATAATATTCAATTTAAATAAGATAATTAATAAAAAATAAAGTAATAGCATATGTTAAAAGAAACTCGGCACATTACAGGGCACATATTTTGTTATTTACACTTTTATCACTCTTAGATTTTTTAAGAGCAAATAAATACGAACCGTTAGATCTATTATTTAAAAATATTTTTCTATTTTAATATCTAAAATACTACTAAAGATTACGTCAACAATTTATTAAATTAAAATACTTATATTGTTAGATATATAAATCCAATTTATTATATACACATATAAATATATATTAAAATTTCATCAAAAAAGATATAATTACAAAAATTTAAATAAAAATAATAAAATATTAAATAAAACCGTGCATCGCACGGGATATAAGCTAGTATAATATAATAAACGAAACATTAAAAGTTTGGTCGGTCGCTAAGTTCAAAAATATTTATATTATATTAAAAAAAAAAATTCGCACGGGTTATATGTTAATATTTATTATACCAAGATCTATGATCGCCCCCAACCCCCGACTCATTGTTGTGAAAAGTGAAAAGTGAAGCGATATTTTTTTTTCAATGAAAGGGTCAGATATATAAAACTAATATAAATTGGGAGGTTAATAAACATTTTAACATATTATCTTATTTAGTAGTTCAAATAACTCTTTCTTTTGAAAATAGTAGTTCATATAACTTAAAATAAATTAAAAACACTCATATTAGTGGAATAAAATTATTTTTATATTTATCTGCGGGCCCATTAAAAGCATACAAAATTTGTTCCCGTCTTAACAGAATGATATCTAATCAGAAATGTATCCAGAACAAAGTATTAAGCAAACACATCCACCTCTATAAAAATCCACAGAAAAGCCCAACTGTCACCTGGGCCAATATAAATGGGCTCAAGAAAATGACACATCGGCCACGTTTGTTTGGAGATTATTAATTAGGAATAAATAATTTCATCAATTAAAGTGTTACAGATTATAATTTTTTTTTTTAAATGAGAGTGGATTAAATAATATTTATTCCAACCAGTATCAGAGAGGATTATAATCTAATCCATTACTTCAACAAAACAAACATAGAAGATGAAAATTTAAAGGATTATAATCCTTAAATCAATCAATATACTTATATAAAGGAGAAGACGGGGGCATTGAGGTGGCGCCTCTAGAATCGCTCCGTTCTATTTTTCTAATTTTCACAATTTTTTATTTTAATAATCACAACTTCCTTTATTATTTTCGATTTTGATAGAACTTTCTTTTATTATTTTCAAACTTGATAGAACTTTCTTTAATTTAGAAAATTACAACTTCCTTATTATTTTCGAATTTGTAGGCTTGATAGAACTTTCTTTTATTATTTTCAAACTTGATAGAACTTTCTTTTATTATTTTCAAACTTGATAGAACTTTCTTTGATTTAGAAAATTACAACTTCCTTATTATTTTCGAATTTGTAAGACTTGATAGAACTTTCTTTGATTTAGAAAAAAAATTTGATTTAGAAAATTACAACTTCCTTATTATTTTCTAATTTGTAGGACTTGATAGAACTTTCTTTTATTATTTTCAAACTTGATAGAACTTTCTTTGATTTAGAAAATTACAACTTCATTATTATTTTCGAATTTGTAGGACTTGATAGAACTTTCTTTGATTTAGAAAATTATAACTTCCTTATTATTTTCTAATTTGTAGAACTTGATAGAACTTTCTTTGATTTAGAAAATTTCAACTTCCTTATTATTTTCAAATTTGTAGGCTTGATAAAACTTTCTTTTATTATTTTCAAACTTGATAGAACTTTCTTTGATTTAGAAAATTACAACTTCCAAATTTTTAGAATCTTATGTTAATAATTACAATTTTCTCTTTTATTATTTTCAATCTTGATAGAACTTTCTTTTATTATTTTCAAACTTGATAAAACTTTCTTTTATTATTTTCAAACTTGATAGAACTTTCTTTTATTATTTTCAAACTTTATAGAACTTTTCTTTTATAATACTTCTTGACTTTTAAACATAATGGATTTCCATGTTATTCACCTTACAAACACCTATAAATTAAAGGTCATTCATAACGAAAAAATCTACACCGAAACTTTTATACATAGCTTCAAATTTTTACAACCATATTTACAATCAATACAACTATGGCCTACACCATGTTGGATGCTTTGAACGACATCAACTATACTTGGATGATAAGAGTACGAGTGTGTAGAATATGGGAATCTGTCAATCCACATACTGAAGAACTGATCAGTCTTGACATGATTTTGACCGATGAAAAGGTTAATAAATCAATATACTTTTAACTTATTAGTTTGTCAAATTGTATGATATTATTAACTTTTCTAAGATATGTTGTATGACAGGAAAATTTGATCGATGCTACGATCCCGAACATTGTGGTCTCTCGGTTCAAAAATCTTTTAGAGGAAGGCTCTGTGTACAGCATCAAAAATCTGAAAGTTGTTTCAAGTACAGGGAAATATAGACCACTATCACATAGGTCTAAATTGCTCTTCATACGCATAATGTTGCCTAAGAGATTGGAAGAAGACATCGTCAACATATCACTGCATGGATTTTAGTTCATATGTCCGGATATGATTGATGCACGTATTAATGACACCAACATACTCTCAGGTTTTTGATGTAGTAATGTATTAGAGTAATATATAAGTAATACTATTATATAAGTTATAATTAAAACTATGATGTTCTAATATTATTTTTTCTATGTTGATTTAGATGTTGTGGGTTGCTTGACCTACTTGGGTGGCATTAAAGTTGTCAAAGGCGGTTGAAAAAAAAAAGATCTCAAAATTGTCACAAATTAGTAAGTTATGCATTATATTAATTTTAATATAACTGTTAATTGTTTTTTATTGTTCTTGTAATTTTATATTACTTCTTCGGTTACTCTAATTTATTTGTTTTACTTATTTAATTTGTTCTAATTTTTTTCTTAAACAGCTCCATCACCACTATCATAACTTTGTGGGAAAAGTTGGTCGAGTTAGTTGATACAAATTTATACAAGGAGGATGGTGAACCCTATATAATAATTGTCATATCTACCCAAATTAAAAAATTTAAAAGTAATTATCTTTATTAATGTTTTTATAATATATAGTTTTAGAAATTGCACATATATAAATCTATCTTATCTCGATTGAACGAATATCATTAGATATTATACCAATATTTGTTTCATTAATATTATTGATTTAATTCTTATATTAGTTTTTTAACCATTTATTTA
Organism: Heracleum sosnowskyi; assembly: GCA_030848705.1. Classification (NCBI taxonomy): domain Eukaryota; kingdom Viridiplantae; phylum Streptophyta; class Magnoliopsida; order Apiales; family Apiaceae; genus Heracleum; species Heracleum sosnowskyi. The sequence goes on from CM061245.1 coordinate 9,606,780, forward strand.
CTCTTATATGCAGATACAATTAGCTTTTCTACCATAATTTAAATTGATAATTTAAATAATTTTAAATAAGTTATATATTTTATTTTATAATTTAAATAATTTTGTAGATATTAATTTAACAATTTTTATTCTAATATTTTTTTTATTAACAAATATATTCTAATGCCGCTGCGAAGTGCGGCTTAGTAACCTAATTCTAAATAAGTTTTTATACAATAAACATGACATAAAAAAGATTATATAATTATAATCCTATCATATACTTAATAACATAAAACAAACATGGCTCGTGTGTCTAATTTCTTGACTCTGAACTTTTGGAGTAAATATATGAATGCACTTTTTTCTTTTTCTCTTTTGGAAAAAGTGCATTCCATTTTACAGGTTTATACACTTGCGATGCGACATTGCACTTCAAAAATCTGAATCCATTCTTGTACATGGTAAACTAGTCCTTTAACTTACATTTTCTTTCCCAAATTTATATTCAACATCGTTAAAAGAAGTTACAAATTTAAATGAATATATTAATAGTGATTACCTCATTTAAATTAAATTGTAATAAGATGTGTTCTTTTTTACGAAATGGCTTTAATTGCAACTTAATTGGAATTATATTAACATTATATTATATTTTTATATATAATTTGACTAAAACACTTAATATTGTATGGCATGGTCGTCAGTGGAAAATCTATCATTTCAAAAAAAAATTATTGATTATATTTTCTAAATGATATTAAATAAAAATCAAAAATATTATTAAATTATACATCTTATTGCAAAATTTATGAATAGAATTTGTACATATTGTTTTCCCAAAAAATTAGAAATTAATCATGTATATAATATAATAAAGTTATTGTGTAGAAAAGGAAGAGAAAATATAAATTTAATAATTTTAAAATTGGGAAAACACGAAATTTCCAAGAAAAAAACACAACAACAACTAAAATAATAAAGATTATTGTTAGAAATTTAAGTGTCATCGACTTAATGAGCTTGAAAATATTATTTTGCAATTCTTTCAAAATCAAAATTAAAATATAATTAATTATAATATAAAAAATATTATAAAATATCACGTGCATTTTGCATGGGTATAAATCTATTATACATATAGTCGCGCTCCATTGATAACCCACATTATTGTGAGATATAAGACTTAGGGGTCATTTGTTAAATCTGAACAATTTTCTGAACGATTAAAATTCTGGATGATTGATTAATCTGAATGATGGATAAATGATGTTGTTTGTTAAATTAATTTCTGAATGATAAAATTTATAATTTTCTAAACTTATTTAATTTAATAAATTTAATTTAATCTTTGAATTAAAAGTTATCATAATTAAAATTGAAAATATAATAAATTTTTAGCTAATAAATCGATATAAATCTATGTTATATTATTAACCCCATACATTTAAATTTTTGTAGTCGATCGGTACGGTACCTTTAATGAATTCAATTTTAAGTTTTTTTTAAGGGGCTTGTTATTTAAAGTTATTGTACCGGATTTTCTGTTTCAAAAATCCAAAATACATATAAATGTTACATGGTGGTGGTGGGTGGTGGGTGGTGGGTGGTGGGTGGTGGGTGGAGGGATAATGGGGTTACATGAGAGAGATGAAAGATAAAACATAAATATTAAAATATTAATTGTGTGACTATGATTTAATTTATATATAAGACACCGATTGGATTAGATCTCAGTTCTCAGGAAAGTTTAGTACACCAATCCTCAATTTTACTATAAACACTAGAATTCACATGATGTTCCTCTATTTGATGTCGATTTATCCCCCATTTCCATTCATGATAATTCGCGGGTGTGCCGTTAGTTCGGTCAATGTATTCGTTTGTGATTCATGTTTAAAAAATAATAATAATTGTTATAATAATCATATTACTGTTTGGCAATATTTTAAATATATGCATATTTTCGAGTGTAATAAGAAAAAATATTTTGGCAATTTTTGTTATTGAAATCAATATGTATTTCCAGTTATCCAATTATTATTATTCTCAACCAAACTCAACCCTAACCCAATATATGACTGTTAGGAACCCAGAAATATGATTACTTTAGATGTGATGATCCATTATTGCTACGTTTTTCAATTGATTAAAGTTCTGATTGGATATTGTGGTTAGAGCTGTAAATTGATCTAGATTATCCGGAATCTCGGCTTATATCCGACTCAAAAATATGATATATGTCTCATATTCGTTTTATAAACGATCCAAATTTGACGAAAAATTAAACCGGGATAAAATATGATCTCGGGTATGAGTACTCATATACTCGCTATTAAGTCTCATATTATTGTTAATAAAATGATCATACCTGAATATGATTCATGATCCATATTCAGTTCAAACCCGAAAATGGCTTGTATTTTTAACTCATTACATTTCTAATTAAACAACATATTATAATTTCTTAATATCATCTATTACTTTAAATTTACATAAAATACGAGTTATCCACACAATTATTTATCATTATAAACTTAGTAGATCATTTATTTAGGTTTTCAATATAATATAATATTTATTTTAGAATAAATGATTATTCATATAGTTCAAATAAAAATGATACCTAATATTATTGTATTATATTTGACTCGTATTCGATAAATCACAAACTACCCCGATTAGAAATAAGAAAATATGACACTTGCTCATATTTGATTCAGATCTGAACCTCAATATCCGGGATCACTTTAGATCCAAATAAAACAATCTCAATATCCGGGATTGGTTTAGATCCAAATAAAACAATCCCGAATTCAAATATGGACACAATAAAAATAAAATAATCCAACACTCAAGTAAAGAGAGAGGTGTCCGTTTCTACCCGGATCATTTTCCACCCCTAATTGCAGCTAGTTTTGGTTGTATACAAAATTATAGAGAAGTTTTGATAAATCGTGGCTAGTTTGACTTGTGCTGCAAAACAAAACAATCTCAATCAAATTTCTTTGTACTTGCCTAATACAATCCCAATTAAGTTTCTTTTTACGGTTGCACTACAAATTTGAGATGGATTGGTGTGCTACCTCTACACCTACCTTGAACACTAGAATATCAAATCATGAACAAGGTAAGGTAAGAAAAAAAAGTAAATATATTGATTAGTGATAGGAAGGTCCCAATTCTTTACCGGAGGGGATACCAAAAATCACCTCCGGTCCATCCATTGGCTAAATTGGCAAAGAGGCAAATCTTTTGTAAAAATTCATCACACCAGTGTTACTTGTGCATATTGGACACAATAACTTGCAGTTATGGTGCTTTGAAATCATACTGTTTCAGGGATTATTTCACCTGTGTTGAATCATTTCTGGCTCTCATAAGGGCAATTTGGATGCATAAAAATCTCCACCAAAGATCTCACATTTCTATAACGGAAATAGGAATTTCTTTTCCTGTGTGTTTCCGAGGATCACTCTCATTCAGGGAAACAAATGACTAGATATATTAAGCAAATGTGCAGTCATATATGGCTTCAGTCTCCAAACACAACTCCAAAACAATACAACTGTCATATAAGATGGCACTAAAATAAACAGGTAGCTTAAGATATTCGCCTATTACAAGAACTTGTAGGAATAGCATCTTGTGCATACATTTCCCTTCAGTAACTACCTTCAACCAAATATAATGAAATTGTTCTAAAAGATGCGGACAGTCTTTCCCATTGTGCTCTTCAGGTACAAGCATCTGACCTGCAATTCAAACAACAAAATAAAATTATAAACGGAAAAAACTAAAATATAATAGAACAGGTAATCCACCAAAATGTTACAATCAAGAGTATTATTTAGGTAACTCTCAACTTGTTTTGTTTTTCTCATTATTCTGTGCACAATTTAAGATCTAGCACAGTGAAGGTGCCATGTACACATCCCACATTACTCATACCATACTCTATACCATACTCTAAGCAAATTACTTAATGCAACGAGCAACATATAACAGCAAAGTCTTTACTCATTTTTAAACAAAGTGGTAAAGAAACTTACATTTTGCCAGTTCTTCTTCAAAAGAGAAACTAGGAAGTTGACACTCATCTGCACATTCTGGAAGATCTGCTTTTCCTCCATACTGAGGTTCCCAACAGCCACTCCCATGCAAAGTACCTTCTTCAATTGGAACTTTACAGTGGCCTTGGTCTCATTCACTTTAGACTCAAGGGACTCCTGGTGTGAAACAAGTGTAGGAAACTTGCCTGCATTGACATATAACACCAGATCCGTCATGTGTCATTAAAATATATGGCATTTCCAAGTAACAAAAATTTATAGAAGTCCCAAACTCGACAACACATAAACTCTCTCCACAAATATATATCTACTTTTATCAGAAGTGCTCAATAAGCATTCATTTCTGAGTGAAAGATACATCCTGATATAATAAGCGAGAAATACCCACATATTAGTCATACACTACATATACCAGTCCTACATTGATAGATAAGAAAATTGTTGGATATCATTTTGAGAACAAAATCACCTCAAAGGATAAATTCTAGGAGTTGGATTTATCTCTTCATAGACCAACTAATATCAATATTTTAGTAATATATATTGACCACATGTATATATAGGGTTGTGTTCTCCTTGTAAGAAAAGCCCTTGCACAAAGAGCACAAAGAACACAAATGAACACCATCACCAGCTTGCCTTTTTTGTTTAAGCCTAATTTTTTGGTCAATTGATGCAAGATTATGTTTTTGTGCAAACACAAAAACTTAAATAATAAATTCAGAATCTAAATGAGATTATGCTAAATTTATGTTTGTTCTAACCAGTTCTTTATGTAAAGTGTTCTATATAGAACAATTGCCTACATATACATATATATAATTGTAAGAAACATAATACAACTTCAAAAGCCAATCCTAAGAAATAATAATAGCACCAGAAATCAATGACAAAAACCACAATTTCAAAGACATCGAATATAAAGCAACCTGCTTTGTTAAGCCCTGGACCCAAAAGACGGGGGATTTGCTTGATGACAGCTTCAGAAGCCAAGAAAGCATGGTACTTCTTTGCAAGTTTCTTCACTAGTTTCTTATTCTTATTGAGCTTCTTCAGGGCTTCAACATCCATTGATTCCAAACCAATTTTCTCCGCCTGCAGTGAATTTCATAAGAAATAATACTAAATCAAGCCTGGAATTATCAATGTCCATGTGTTTCCTAGAATGCAATTACAAAGGTTAATAACAGAACATTAAAAACAAATAATACTCGTGAGTTATTTTTGAAGAATTGAACTTGGATAGGACTACAGTCCTTCAAAATTTTAATCCTTAGTTTGTCTTTTTTAGACAAGGAATATTTCAAAAAACATAGCCAATAGCATATACTTTAATTCTGTAATTAAAGCAGAGCAGATAACAATGGCAGTACCCAAATACTATTCTGGTAACAACAGTGCGCCGTATTATTTATTTAGTAAACTACCAATATACACAAACTGACAAATTATAAATCATCTACTATTGTAGACCAAAATAATGTTACAAGAAACTCTAAATTATCTTTAAACCCTTCATTCTAAACACGAAAGAGCCACATTACCTCTCCGACATGCTGAGCATCACCAAGCATGCAAACCTTCATCTTAGGACGAGGAATGTGAGGCAACTTCACCGACCCACTGAAACGCTTATCCTTTTGAGGATCATAATTCTTCAAACCAATCTGCAGCTCAATCGTCTCTGTAAAGTTCCTCTTCTTCTCACCAGCTTCCTTAACAATCTGCGCAATGGCTTCCCTCAATGCTTCACTCTGCAGCTTACTATAAAAAAAACATCCCACATAACATCAGAATAACCAATTACAATATTCGCACCCAATACCAACACAAAATGCACAAAATTAAAAAGCTACAGGACCTAATTAGTAATTCAAAAGACTTCAATAAAATCAAAATTCATAAAGTAATTTTAGCACATCATGAAAAACCCAATTACAAATTAAAAAATTCATAAAATTCCACAAAATTCCTTGCCCAAACAGTATAATACACACAAATACATATACAGTTAAACCTCAGTAAATAAATACCCTCGGAACTGCCAAATATTAGTCAGTTATCGAGTTTCAAAATGCACTGCCTCAACCGGAAAAATTATTCCTTCATTTATCGAGTTTATTGAATATTCATTTATCCGTTAGACTGTAGTTACAAATACATATATGTTCAAAAAATCACACAAATCAAGAAACAACAGGCACTAACATTACGAATTAAAAGATTTAATTAACATTAAACACAACAAAATAAAACAAAATTACAGTAATTTAGCCACTGCACAAAATTAGATACACAAACAGTAAAATACACACAAATCTATGAAAATACATACAGATGCAAGCACTAATTAGTGAATAAAACAGTTAATTAAGATTTTAATTAACAAAAAACAAAGATAATTAGAGTGATTTGAGTACCTCATGGTTGAAGCTTGGGGTGAGTGTTGGGACCTGTGAAGAGAAGAAGATGAAGGATTGTGTTAGATGTATAGATACAGATATTTGTGTGTATAGATTGATAGAGGGGTTAGAGTGTACCTTGAAATGAAACCCTAATTTTGGGGCGACTGCTGCTGAGCAAATGCGAGGGAGAGAAAGAGATGCTACGAGAGAGATTTTATCTAAACCCTAGTCACGTGAGAGTTAACATGTCACGTGCGACCCAAGCCCTGTTTTTAATTATTTTCTCATTTCTTGTTTTTTTTTAAATGGCCTTTTATGAAATTTGTGAAAATGTGAATTAATTATTGTTTGAATCTAAGTTTTGGTTCAAAGGAGAAACAAATAATTAGTATGATTCAGTGAAGACAAAAATCGTGATGATTTGGCACTACATAAAAATTCATGTGGAATTTATGCATAAAAATGATTTATAATCTTTTTAACTAGAGTAGAAGCCCGTGCGATGCACGGGCCTGTTCATAAACGGAAATAATTTTCGCACAAATCAGTATCTTTCAAATAATTTTATAATTAAATAGATGGTAAATTATAGTATTTCAACTTTATTTTATATTTGTAAATTAATTTTATAATATTGTATGTCGTTTTCATGAACCAAATATTTTATAATTTGATCAGGTTTAAAAAGTTGGATCAATATATCTATACGATAATAATCACATGATTATTATTATTATTAATTTCTCAAATAATAATTAAATTTTCAATGTCGTGAAACGAAATTTATTAAAATGATCAATTAAGTGTAATATAAATAATAATTGTAGCATAATTGTTCGTGTATAACATAGATGTTTGTAAACTCATGTGATTTTAATGTAATAAAAGTATATTTGTAAAAAAGATAATCATGTATGTGAGATTATATCTTAAGATATATTACAAATTTTCTTAATTTTTTATATATTATACATAATATTTTTTTTGATAATCAAGTAATTCATTAATAAACGGTCATACGACATCTACAAAAATAATCAAAATAGAACAAACACGTAATAAAATAGATCAAATCAGAATTTTCTTCACCCCGAGCTATGATTGTTGAGCAAATCATTCATTGTGGCACATCACTCGTTCATATCGCTGAAGTTTGCAGCCTTTTTAGAGAGACAATCTATCAATCTGTTATATATATATATATATATATATATATATATATATATATATATATATATATATATATATATATATATATATATATATATATATATATATATATAATTCGTAAATATGTATTCGAACAATTAATCGTAATTGCGACTCCATACAATCCAAATCAATGAACCACTATTATAAATCTTGCAGATCTACGATCCCGGATACTAAAACAAACCAAACTCTCACAAGGAGAGAGAACAAACCCGAAGAATGGGTAAAGAAAACTCTCCACTGAACGGGGTACTAAAACTCTCAATAATGAGAGACTTATACAAATCGAAAACGAAATTAAAAGAAAACAGTAAAGAGGCGTCTTATCACCAACTTTTTTGGTTAATGACAACCCCTTAACTAAAAAAAATTGAGAGTAAGGTTTTTTTGACGGAAGTATACATAATATATATTAGCGGTTGTTGTATAATCACAAAGTCTACAATACATGCCATTAAGACATTATACGTTTTTATCATTTATTTTCGTGTTCGTGTAAATTCGTGTATCAAAAATTAAATCAAATACTAAATTTTCGCGTCATAAATCAAATTTTTGTGAAAGATATGAACGGTGAAGGAATGATAAAAAAAATGGACAAATTAGTGACATGTGAGATTTATTAAAGTTGTAAAGAATAATATGTCTTTTGGAAAGATAAAAATAAATGAGTGTACATTTCGAAAATAAAACTGTTAACAAATGAATGAGACGAACAAATTGTATAATAATTATTTCATAATTTACTGATAAATATCAACGCTAACTTTCTTAATTTAAAAAATATTAACTAGCGAATAATGATATCCTTGTATCTAATATGTAATTTATATTAGATCAAATTTTATTATTATATTTTATGTATAAATACTTGACCAGTTCAAATAAATATAAATTATATCAATTAACAATATATTTGGTATTTTTTAATTGAAAAGAAACATGTATAATAAAAAATTTACAAACATGATCGGATATGTAGTTATATATAAAGCTAAGAAAACAAAATTAATGGTATATAAATAATATAAGTCAACGTTCTATATACTTAAAATTTAAATTATGAAAAGAATAAAAGGAGATCATGTGGTTTACCTAATAGGAATTCTAAATTACAAATCAAAAGTTAACTTAGCACAGTGGAAGAGGAAGTCAATGGTTCGATTCTTAACGAGCACACAAATTAATTAATTTTTAGCATAACTTATAGAATGTGGCATTTTTGTGATTTTTCAACAAATAAAGGTAAAATTGTAATTTCACATCCATTTTTTGGGCTCAATTTGCCCTTAAACGCCATTTAATATATATAATTAGATAGATAATAGATAGTGTAGTTTTCAAAAATAATCAACATATAAATTTTATTTACTAAAGACGAAAATTTAAAAAATGGATCTGTAATTATAAGTTGTTACTGTCTAATAATAAAAAAGATTTAAATGTAAAATAATAGATAAAATTCATTTTATGCTTATTACATATCAGAATATAATTAGAAATGAGTAAATATGTTGATAGTTTTAAATTAAATATTAAAGAAAAATATAGCAAGTGATATTTGGTTGACATTAAAAAATTTCAATATTGTAGTAGTGACAAATGTTAATATCGAATTTGTATTATAAAGATTATTGGTACTACTCTCAAAAAATATTAAGAAACATAGAACAAGTGATTTTCGTGAATATGAGGTTAATGATTTTTAAGTTGTTAGTCAATTACTAGGATGGTGCAGTGGTTACATATGTGCACATTTATCACACTAAGGTCCTAGGTTCAATTCTTATCAAGAACAATATTTTTATGATTAATATAATATAAGAGGGGTAATTTAGTAATTTCAAGATTATTAAATTGTCTCACTAAACCCCCTAGTTGCTCTATTATATATATAATAATAACTAGCGTAAAAGCCCGTATAAGGCACGGGCCTGTTTATATACTGAAAAAATAAATTTGCACCAATATATATACATATCAAAATAATTTTGTAAATATGGTAAATGATAGTATTTTGAATTTATATTATATATGCATATTATATATATATATATATATTTTTAATTGAATAAGATTTCATAAAATTTGGATAAATTTCTATAAGATAAAGATCAAATGATTTTTTTTAATCTTCAAAATATTAGTTTAGTTTTGAATGTCGTGAAGTGAATTTTATCAAATTTAAAAATTCAAGATAATTTAAATGGTTATTTTATCAGAGTTCTCCGTATATAAAATGAATGTATGTAAACTCATGTATTGTTAATAAAATAACAATATATTTGTAATATAATATTGGTCACAAATGTACGAATATACTTTAAACTAGCCTAAAAACCCGTGCGAAGCACGGGCCTGCTTATTTACTGAAATAATTTTTCGCACGAAAATGTATATATATCGAAACAATTTTGTAATTAAAATTAATTTTGAATTTATCTTATATTTGTATAAAAAAAATTTAATTTTTTTAATATTTAATAAGATTTCACAAAATTTGGAAAAAAAATCTATAAAATAAAGATCAAATTATTATTTTCATTTGACAAAATATTAATTTAGTTTTAAATGTCGTGAAATGCATTTTATCAAATTCAACAATTAAATATAATCTAAATGATTATTTTAGTATAGTTGTTTATGATATGGATGTATCTAAACTAATGTGTTTTTAACGAAATGACAATATATTTGTAAATAAAATATAAAGTTGGTCAGGTACGTAAGACTACACACCGTGATCACATCTTAAAATCTTTTAGTCTAAAGTCCGTATATAACATTAGTGTATGTAAATTAATATGATAATGTAACTGTGCCAAACCCAAGGTTTTGAGACTTGTTCATAGTGAGTATTATTGATATTAAGAACAAATAGAAACAATGTAAAATTTGAAACACGGTCGAACTATTGTTCTTGTTGCAATTATAATCAGGTTTACCGGAGTTTTCTATGTTGGAGAAAGTATAATTTGTAAATAGGTATTTTGCCTTAGTAGTTGTTGTTTGTTTTTCAGCGATCAATTGATTTGGTTTTTTTTATTTTTTTGCAGTCTAGAATATAAATCGTTAAATGCACACAATGTTGTTGTAATATAATCGAACACATGTGAATGAGATAGAGGATTTTAAAAAGAAGCTGAAGGTTGGTGCATCTTTGCACACTCTCACAAGACTATCTTGCGGTGTAAATTACAAAATTGTCGGTATATAACATAGGCGATGCAGTCTTAACATTGTCAGATATAAACGTAGGGCTGAGACTTATTACAAAATCTATTAATATTATTTAAAAGTAATCCATGCGGCGTCTCACTCAATTTTTTTACTTTTAAAATTTTATAAAAATTTTATACTCTAATCTTATATGTTATCTATAATTTTATTATTATGTAGAAATTATATGTTATCTATAATCTTATACTCTTTTAAAATTTTATTTTTTATATCAATCATTTAAAATAAAAGAAAGAGAATCGTAGAGTATGCTCAATCCATTAAAATATTTTTGGTAATTATATACAATGCAATATTTTATAAATAATATAAACCAACATTTTATTTATTTAAAAAAAAATTATAAAAAAGAAGATGAGAGAAGAAGAGAAATTAACATTAATAAGATTTTAAAGAAAACTTAAAACAAAATGTACTATGCTACTTATGCATGAGCTTGATTAGAGAAGATTAATGGTTCAATTTACTACACTAACATAATTTTATCTACTATTTGCATAAATATAAAAGAGTTGACGTTTTTGTAATTTTTTAACATGTAGGGGCAAAATCATAAATTCAAAGTATTAAAATGACATATATCAATAATTTAAATTGATAAAACAGAATTGTAGATTATGTTCAATTGCTAAAAATATTTATTATAACTATGTATTGTGCAATATTCTAAAAATAATATAAATCAATGTTTATTAACTCAAAAAATAAAAAAATTGGAAGAATAGGTGGTTTATCTAATAAGAGTTTGAATATAAGCTCAAAACAAAGTGTAGCACAGTTGGTTATGACATGAGTTTGACATGGATATGTTAAGGGTTCGATTCTCATCATTAACATAATTTCACAATTTTACATTTTCATTAAAGAATGGTATTTTTGTAATTTTAGAAAATATAAGGGTAAAATCGTAACTTCACAGCCATTAAAATGGCAAACTTTGCCCTTTGTTGGCTTTTAATATATAGAGAAAGATACATCATAAAATTTCTTACTTTTAATTTCGTGTATAAGACGTATGTCAAGTAATATAATTTTAATGAAATAAAAGTATATTTATAAAATATAAAATTGGTCATTCATGTAAGACTATAGAGTGAGCACATTATAAAATTTTCTTTATTTTATGTAAAAGTCAATCTTGAAGTTGTCTTACTCTTTCCTTCATATGTACATATTTGTACCCTTTTAAACTCAATTGTATATGTTTAGTCTAGTATTAATTATAAAATATCTAAGATCGTAGTTTAAAAATTACACAAATTAAAAATTTATATATATGTAATTTGAAATCATTTTTTTTAACACAACCATAAAATTCTATCCCATGTGATTTTAATATTTGAATTATAAATTATCTTGTGTTTGATCTTATATGAATCATAATATACCTAAATAATTTAACATCTGTGTAGACTCAGTTGTATTTATATGTATAATATATATTCTAAACACTGGTGATTAACCGTTAGACGGTGACTAATCAATCCGAATGTGTTAAAATCGGATCGGAAAATCAATTTTTATAGAAATCGATCTAGAAATCATATAATTTGGATTAACTGGGCACAAATTGGTTTAATCGGTCGAAAATTGGCTTACGAACCGATTAAAATGAACAAAATATACCCAGCCCATTTTTCAACCAACCAAGACGACAAAGAAAACCCGATACTTAATTGGGTCTAAAAAATTTCAAACCGATTTTAATGGTTGCATATCAGTTTTATATATTTCAGCCGACCTAACCCAACCCTATTTAAATTAAAAATGTTCGATAATATATATATATATATATATATATATATTATATGTAACTGTACATTATATAATACAGTATATCATCTTATTTATAGACGTGTACATAACTAAAATTATAATGTTAATAAAAAAATTATTAGCACTAAAATCGTAAGTTATACGTATTTTAGCTTTACTTGAATTTTTGAAATGAGGACATTGTGTAATATTTATTTTTTATAAAAATTATTTAACACATTCAAACCAACCCAACCCGGCGCAAACTTAAGGATGATAAGTACGATTGGGCCATGAATTAATTTTTTGTGAGTTGGATTAAAAAATTTCAAACTTATTTAATTAGACTGGGTTGCAAAAATACTTCCAACCCCCGACAACCTAACCCATCAACACACCTAACTATGATTCCCATTTTTTACAGTCCCTTGTATAATTCTAAAATATAAAAGTTACGTATAATATGTTACTTATTTTAGATCAAATTTTGATTATAGATTTATCAATACTTGAATAATTCGTATAAAGCTAATAAGTGACATAGTATTGTATAAAAATATAAATCGTATAACAATTAATATTTAATCAAAAAAATTAAGGATGAAATAATAAAATTTGTAAAGAAATACATAATTATATATTAAAACTATGAAAACTTAAAAAAATGGAGCTATATAATAATATAAACTAACATTTTTTAATTAAAAAATTGAATAAGCATGTTGTATAAACAATATAAAACAACATATTATTTACTCAAAAGTTGAAATAATAAAAGATAATATGATGAGCGAATATACTTTATCTAATAATAATTTTAAAATAAACTCAAAACTCAATGTAGGACACTCGATTATGACATGAAATTGTTACGTTGAGGCCAACATTTCGATTCTCGATGTTTACACACAAATTTGACATTTTCTATCTTCAGTAATAAAGGGGTGACATGTTTGTAATTTTAAAAATACAAGGGTAAAGTTGTAATTTCATGAACACTTTTTGGGTTCTTTTTGCCTCTATTGATCTTTTAATATATAAAAGTAGATTTTTTTAAAAAATTGGTTATGTATGTAAAATTATACATTTAGATTGTCTTGCTCTTTTTTTCCATGTATATATATATATATATATATATATTTTCGTATTTATATAATTTTAAATTCAACTATCTATTTTAAGTCTACTATTCATTACACACATTATCTAACAGCCTAGTTTAGAAATTAAGTAAATTGAAACATATTTTAGATTATGATGTAGAATTATTTTTTAACTCAACTTTAAATTTATATATCTAAAAATTATATGATGCAATTATATTCACACGTAAATGAAATATTTATCTTTCTTAAAATATTATCCTATTATTATCCAATAATCTAATATATACATAGAGACGAATTTTAACAAATTCATATTTTCCCAATTTGAATTTGGTTACATTTATGAATAATTTAGAATTTATTTTTTATAAGAAATATAAACCAACAATATATTTAATCAAAAAGTAAAGTAAAAAAGAGAAAATAGGATTATAAGGGAACCTGTAGCTTATCTAATAAGATTTTTAAAATTAACTCAAAAATTGATGTAGCACAATGATTATGATACTTTATTTGTAAGTGGAAGGTTTGTGTTCGAATCCTTAAAGCAACAAAATTTCATATAATTTTTGCAATAAACTATAGAGGGGTGACATTTTTGTAATTATATGATAAATAAAGGTAAAGCTGTAATTTCACAACCATTTTATTGGCATATTTTGCCCTTGGTTGGCTTTTAATATATAGAAGAAGATTCTTGGATATAATCTGACTCATTTCAAAATTAAAATGTATACAAAATACAAATATTTATATTAATAACGATATTATATCTATATATCTATATATATTATAATAAGAATGTAGTTGATAAGGCTCTTGAATGTTGTTAAAGTGTTTTTGTTGATTTTTCCTTTTTTTAATTTTTTTTATTAAACAAATTTTCTTGCATTTAATATAATCTTAATTAGTCATTAATTACACTTATTAAAAAAATATATTAAATTTATCCTATTTGTTTATATAAATATTTGGCAAACTTTATTTAAATATTATATTTATTAGTTTAATATAAAATATTAATTTGTTAGATAAAATGACGATTTAAAATTATTTAAATTGTATCATTTTCAATTTCATATTCAAAAATCACTACAATTTTTTTTCGGATAAATGTAGGACATGACCTTGACTTTTCGATAATTCTTTTATCAATAATAAATGTGAACGAATCGTGATAAGTTATGAAAGTACATTGATCTTCGATTAATATCCAGAATTTATATAAAATAATATCGAATTTTTTTTGCTTTTGCACATGAACAAATTACACGTGATGTGACCAACCTAACTAAATTGAACCTACCCGACTTTTTTCTCGGTTAATTAAATTGATAAGAAAAACTATACGCCCGTAGTTCTTTTATATTATATCTAAATATGTATGTTACAAGATCACCCTCGTATTTAATATTAAATTTTAAGAACATTTTTATTTTTATTTAATATTTATAATTCTTGATTGTAAAGATCACCCTCATATTGGAATTGTAATTTGTTGTGTTTATGATTTTTTTTAAAAGATTATTAAATTTCAAATATAATAAAATAAATATTTTAGGTAAATTGACAAATTTAAATTTTTTTACATTATGTCATTTTCTATACCCACTTCAAAAATTATTGCAATTTTTTTCGGGAGATTTAAAAACTGGTAGCCTCAACTATTTGTAAAAATGTTTATAAGTGGTTGTAAATACGTATGTAAGTATAAAAAAATTTCAACTAATATCTAAAATAAGTATACAAGTAATACTTGCAGATTTTCACTTTCGCGTATACGTAGTAGTTCTAAATTTTTGTTTTCACACATTGAATAAAATTGCACATGAGGTGTGACCAATCTAATTAAACTGAACCAACATGACCTTTTTCTCAGTCGATTAAATTGATAAAAATATTATACACCCGTTGTTCAATTAAATTGTATTGATAAATTAATATTCTAATTAAATAAATTCTTACACTAATATTGAGCATGTATGTTGTTAGTCATGGAGACATTTCTGTAAAACATATAAATAACAAGCCTATAGTATTGTGTCACTTACTTGACCTTTTGACTAGGGGATCCCTTTGTTTCTGTTGTGGAACGAAAAGTGAGTTTAGATATTGACGACGGATATTTAATACAAGGTAGTGGACAAACGTGTCTTAATGGCTGCTCTTGTGTTTCGAGACTGAATCGGTCCTCACAAGATGCCTACGTATCTCAATTATCACTGAGAATCAAGCCAAGAAAACGTAGTTCTAATGTTGAGGGGTTAGGCCCTTTATATAGGCGTCTGGAGCCCTAAAATCGTGGTAGAATTAGGTTACTTGGTGGCCAAGTAACCGCCTTTGAATAGTGGATAACTCTTATCAGAATTAGTTTCCATGCTGGAGTTGGTTTCCATGTTGGACGTTGTATTGGAAGTTTCCTAGTGGTTTCCAACCACTGGACTGCATATGAACCAAGCCCATGCCTTAGTGGTTTAAAACAAGGGTTGGACCTTGGCCCAATTGTTGACTACGAATTTATCATTATAGTCATGGTTCCAGGCCTCATTAATGGACCTCGTATTTGGACCATTTCAAGTACATTTAATGCATCATTAAATGTGTCCTTAGGGCTTTATTTTAACCCATATCATTTGCCCCCCTAACTTCGAGAAAACTGATCAGGTTTTCTTGAAGTTAAGTTGACCAATTTTCAATGGCCCCCCTTGGGTATGGCCTTTTGCGGCTTAAGGTACACTAGTGTTTCACGAGTATCGTCTTTTAGCGTGAAGTGTGGAGCGACCTACACATTCACTACGATTTAGCCTTATTCGAGGCTTCATTTTTAATTGGCTGAGAACACCTGATAACTAAGTTATCGAGTATAGCCAACTTTTGTTAGTGAAAGTTTGAGTTTTGCCAAAATTTGGCTAACTCCGAAGGACAATCACTGAATATTGCCCCAAACGGGTTATATTTGGTGGGCAACGAGCCCTAAATGGTGCTATATGGCACCATTCGATGGTAAACGACGTTAAATGGTGTTAAATGATGTTAAATGGTGTTAAATGATACTAAAGAGCGTTAAACGACGCTAAACGGCATCAAAACGACACTAAATGGTGCTAAACGATGAAAAACGACGTTAAATGGTGTTAAACGACACAAAAACGATGCTAAACAGCACTAAAAGCGTTAGACGACGCTAAACGACACTAAAACGGTGCTAAAAATTTTGGTCCAGCTGGAGGTCCTCCGGGTGCCAAGCCGTCCAGCCTTGCTCGGCTAAAAAAAAAAAAAAAAAATTTTTTTTTTTTTTTTTTTTCGGCTGTGCCTGGTGCCTGGTCGGCCGTGGGTCTGGTCGGCCAGGATATTTTTTTTTTTTTTTTTTTTTATTTTTTTTTTAAGCCATGTCTTGGTCGGCCGGGGGCCTAGTCGGCCGTGGCTCTTGTTTCCTATCATGATATTTTTTGTTGTTTTGGCGCGATTTCAACCATCGTGCGTGATTTCAACCATTGTGACTTTAAACATGGTTTTTGGTTGGTGTTTACCAATATGTTGGTCATGTTGGCTTACTTAGAAAAGAGCCATTGGGCGTGTTTTCAACCATCATCAGTGATTTCAACCAACCAAGCATGAAACCAAGATTTAAACATGGTTTTTGGTTGGTGTTTACCAATATGTTGGCCATGTTGGCTTACTTAGAAAAGAGCCATTGGGCGTGTTTTCAACCATCGTCAGTGATTTCAACCAACCAAGCATGAACCAAGATTTAAACATGGTTTTTGGTTGGTGTTTACCAATATGTTGGCCATGTTGGCTTACTTAGAAAAGAGCCATTGGGCGTGTTTTCAACCATCGTCAGTGATTTCAACCAACCAAGCATAAAACCAAGATTTAAACATGGTTTTTGGTTGGTGTTTACCAATGTGTTGGCCATTTTGGCTTACTTTGAAAAGAGCCATTGGGCGTGTTTTCAACCATCATCAGTGATTTCAACCAACCAAGCATGAAACCAAGATTTAAACATGGTTTTTGGTTGGTGTTTACCAATATGTTGGCCATGTTGGCTTACTTAGAAAAGAGCCATTGGGCGTGTTTTCAACCATCATCAGTGATTTCAACCAACCAAGCATGAAACCAAGATTTAAACATGGTTTTTGGTTGGTGTTTACCAATATGTTGGCCATTTTGGCTTACTTTGATGAAAGAGTGGTTTCAATCGTGATAACATTTCTAGTCATCCAGGGCTGATCATCAAAAGCTTCCCACGGAGGCTCTAGTCATCCGGAGCTAATCATCCAAAAGCTTCCCACGGAGGCTCTAGTCATCCGGGGCTAGTCATCAAAAAGCTTCTCTCGGAGGCTCTAGTCATCCGAATGGATGGTGGTTGCCCCCGACTCTGGATTCCTTATTTAAAACCAACATGGGTGTTTTGAAACCAACATGTTGTCTTCAAACCAAAGGATTAAACTTTTGGTTTTCAAACCAAGTTACCAACTTGTTGGGATTTATGGGTGATAGCATAGAGACATCTTAACTTTGATTGTACTTAATTTTTTAAATTAAGTAGAACATACTGTCATAGCCAAAGTATGTTCTTGTAATCAGTATGTAATGTTATTCTAGTTGTATTGTTTGAAAGAAGTTCACTTATGTGTTCAAGCCTCAAAGAATGCTTTTTGGATGACAACATGAATAAAGGTTACTGTCCTAAAGCTGTGACAGTAAGATTACAAGAAGACAGAATGTTGCAAGTCACGACAGCATATTCACTCTGACAGCAACATTGGCGGAAGACTACGCGACAGCAACTATTGCCCTCGACAGCAAGTTTGGGATCCTCGACAGCACTCTATGCGGGGAACTCATACTGTCACCAAAAGATCATTCCTGTGACAGCAAGCTTTGCGGCAAAAGTAACTGTCTCAATAAAGATCCTTATGCTAGGTATCTTTCTCAGTCAAATCCCGTGACAGTTTAAATGTTCAAGAAATAGGCGTGATGCAGCATCCCTAAGCTGCACCAAGTCTGCAAGACTACGACAGAAGCTTCAAGGCACTACAAATCAAAAGCGAATCAATTCAAGAGCAAGGTCAAGTCTTTATCTGCTGAATTGGTTTAGCTGGAAATAGAATGAATCTAGGTTGCTTTCTTTGTAATGTATATCTGACATGTTAGCAATTTAGGAAAGTCACATGGGTAAGACAATCTGTAAGAAGCTGCCACTTGACAGTGACAGCAGCTTCACAAACTCGTGACTGATAGTGATAGGGTTAGTCCTATACCTTCTATCAACTCATTCTAGAATTGTAACAGAGACAAGCAAGTGTCTTTGAAGAAAACCTGCAGCTCGAGAATTCTTTCTTGAGGTTGTAGCAACACTTTGCAAAATAAATAAAACATTTATTTTGTGAATCTTGTTCTTACTAAATACTGTTCGTGATTGCATATATTGCTGATAACGTTTAATCTTGATTTTAGTTGTTGAAATTTAGATTGAATTTTATCAGTATTGCATTCATCCCCCCCCTTCTGCAATACACAAGGACTAACAACTGGTATCAGAGCTTTCAGATTAACATACATATCTGAGATCCCGGAGAAAATGCAGAAATCAAACAGTATCAAGATCCCAGCTTTTGATAAAGAGAACTACAGCATTTGGAAAAGAAAAATCTTGTTGTTTATCAAAGCTGCAAATCCACTATACCCAGGTATACTCGAGAATGGTCCTTTCATTCCAAGAAAGGAAATTGAAGCCACAACAGTGAATGGTGAGATTATTCCTGCACATTGGGTTCCCAAAGATCCCTCAGAAATCTTGGAACCTGAAAAGGAGAAAATGGTGCTAGATGATCATTTGCAACTTATCTTGCTCGATTCTCTCACGCTGGATAAAGCCATGTGTGGAAGTGTAATAAGCTGCACATCAGCCAAGGAGATGTGGATCAGGTTAGCCTTACTCTGTGAAGGAAGTGAAGAGGTTAAGGGCAACCAAAGGCAAATTCTAATATCTCAATATGAGGCATTCATGGCCAAGCCTGGTGAAGACTTAACCTCCATGTTCGAAAGGTTCAGTAAGCTCTTAACTGAATTACAGATACATGGCAAGTACTATGACAGAAAAGAATTAAATGTCAAGTTCCTGCTCACACTGCCTGATCACCTTGAACACAAGACAACAGCCATACGAGAAGGAAGAGATCTCAACACTATAACCTTTGAGACACTTTATGGTATTCTGAAATCTTATGAACTCGAACTCTTTCAAAAGAGAGCCATACAAAGTGGAACAAGGAACAAGATGGCTAATATGTCAAGTGCCCTAGTAGCACATGTGCCAAGGATCACACAGCCAAGTGAAGTACTACAGATCACACAATCAACCCCAGCACAAACCTTGAAGATAGAAGAGGTGGTTGAAGATGATGAGAAAGTGGTACTACAGCTTAAAGATGTGGAAGATGAAGACTTCTACACAATGGAGGAACTGGAAAGCATGGACAACCCTACTATGGCTTACATGGCCAAGAAGTTCAAGAACTTTAGGTTCAAGAAGGATAGGTCATACAAGCCTCAAGGCCAAGCATCCAAGTTCAGCAAAGGAAGCTCATCAAAGGCTGATGTGGGAAGTTCAACCAAAGGAGGATACAAAACTGGATTTGTGGATAGATCAAAGTTCAAATGTTACAACTGTGGTGAACCTGGTCATTTTGCTACTGAATGCAAAAGACCCAAACAGGTTCAAAGATATGAGAAAGGAACTGGTGGATACTCTAAGAAAAATCAAGGTAGAGCCTATGTGGCTGAGGGAAAGTGTTGGGATGATTCTGATGATGAAGACGAGGAAGAATATGTTAACCTAGCTCTCATGGCTAGTACTGATGAGGTAGCATCAACATCTTCAAGTCAGGTACCTTCACTTGTCTTACTTGATATGTCTACTGATGAGTATAAGAAAACCATTAAAGACTTAAGTGCTGAAATGTTCAATGTCTATACTAGCTTATCTGCTGCTAATGAGGAAATCTCTAGACTAAGTAAGCTAAATGAAACACTTCAGTCTGAAAATGATTCTCTTTTTCTCAAAACCAGTTCACTAGGCTCTTTAGCTCAAGAGAATGCTAAACTTAAAAATGAATTAAAATGTGCTAAGGAGGTTGAGGAATTCCTGAGGAATGAGATTGCTGAAATTGAATTTAAGATTAAGGCCTATAGAAACTCATCAAAGATAGTTCAGGATTACAATGATAAGCATACAGAAAATCAGTCTGTTGGTATAGGTTTTTCTTATGGTAGGAGACCTGGAAAGGAAACTGTGATTCAAGATTGTCCTGGAGTTGCTGCTGTCAAACCCACCATTCTTAAGAAAGTTAAAACTCCTATTTTCAAAACTGCTGAAATTGAGTTTGATGAAGAAGCCATGCTCATCAAACAAGAAATTCTTGATGAGGATGAAGGTGTTGACAGCACATTCAAGGAAGGAAAGGATACTGTCAGAATCCCCAAGACAGTAAACTTACCAAGCAATCAGACAGTAAGTTCAAAGGATGCTGTCACAATTGGCAAGACAGAATCTTTCAAAGATACTGTCAAGAATGATTCCAAGACAGTAACTCTCAAACCTTCTGTCAAGACAGTAGGAATAAAAGATACTGTCAAGAATAGTTCGACAGCAACTTCTGAACATACTGTCAATCAAGTAACTCCCAAGTCTAGAAACAGGAATGGTAAGGTAGGTGTCAATAAAGGAAATGGATACACTAATGTTGGTGGTGCTTCTAGGAAACTATGCAATAACTGTGGATCTACACATCACTTAACACATGTTTGTAAGAAACCAATTGAGGATAAGATCAATGCAACTGAACTCAATGGTAACTTACACAGAACCCCCCTTATGCATAGAACTATGAGTGTCTGTAATAACATTGATTGTATGCCATGCAAAATCACTGCCATGAGTACATGCTTTAACTTACCTGTTCTCTCTACTGAAAAATGCTCATACCTAAACACTGTTGAGACTTCTGAGCCTGCTGGCAACAGCAAAAAGGCTTCATCCACTAAGAAAAGGACCAAGTCCAATTCTAAACCTAAGTGGGTGAAAAGAGAAGTCAAACAGGAAGTCTTTGATAATGCTTGTGATGTTGTGACTGAAAGAAACTCAGGAAACACTGAAACTGCAGGACCCAACAAAGATTGGGTACCATATGCAACTTAGAAACATTCTGTTTTGCAGGGTAAGAAGAAAAATCAGGTCATGTGGATAATTGACAGTGGTTGCTCAAGACACATGACAGGTGATAAAGCCCTGCTATCACATTATGTAGAGAAAGCTGGCCCAATCATAACCTTTGGAGACAACAGCAAGGGTTACACAGTGGGATATGGCTGTCTGGAAATTGGAAATGTTGTCATTGAAGATATTGCTCTTGTGGATGGATTGAAGCACAACCTACTCAGTGTCAGCCAATTCAGTGACAGAGGATTTAAGGTTGACTTTGACATGATGGTGTGCAACATCTATCACAAGAAGGATGGAAGCCTCTCTCTAAAAGGGGTCAGAAAAGGAAGCTTGTTTGTTGCTGATCTAAGCTCAACAAAGAAGGATAAAGTTTACTGTTTTTACAGTAAAGCTACTGTTGGTGACAGTATGCTTTGGCACAGGAAGCTCTCACACCTCAACTTCAAGACAATGAATATTCTAATGAAAAAGGAGTTAGTGAGAGGTTTGCCCCAACAGGAATTCTGTCAAGAAGGACTGTGTGAAGATTGTCAAATGGGCAAACTGAGAAGAGCTGTGCACAAGTCCAAGCAAGTAAACACCAACACAGAAGCACTCAAGTTAATTCACATGGACCTCTTTGGACCAGTCAATGTACCATCAATGGCCAGAAAGAGGTATGCCTTAGTAATGGTGGATGATTACTCAAGGTACACTTGGGTGAAATTTCTTGAATCCAAAGATGAAGCTGCTCAAGTGATTATTGATCAAGTCAGAGTTCTTGATAGAACCCCAAACTCAAAAGTTCAAATCTTGAGGAGTGACAATGGTACAGAATTCAGAAATGCCACACTTGGAAATTTCTGTAAAGATGAAGGAATTGTACAACAATTCTCTGCTGCAAGAACTCCACAGCAGAATGGAGTTGTAGAAAGAAAGAACAGGACTCTCATTGAAGCAGCTAGAACTATGTTGCATGATGCTAAGTTGCCAACATATTTCTGGGCTGAAGCTATCAACACAGCCTGCTATACTCAGAACAGAACCATGATCAACAAAACTCATGCAAGTACTCCTTACTGTCTGTTAACTGGAAAGAAACCTACTGTCAAATATTTTCATGTGTTTGGGAGCAAATGCTTTATGATGAAAGACAACCATGAGAAGAAAGGAAAATTTGACACCAAGGCTTTTGAAGGATTATTCATGGGTTACAGCACAGAAAGGACTGCCTACAGAGTTTATGTTATGGAACACAGGATTATTGAAGAAAGTGTTAATGTCACATTTGATGAAACCAAGTTTCCAGGACTGCATGAAGAAGGAAAAATGCAGACATTCAGATTTGAGAATCAAGGATACCTGGAAGCTGAGGAGATTGTAGATGAAGAACCTAGCTTCACTCAAATTGTTGAAGTTGACAAAGATGCTGTCAACACCACTATTGTCATTCAAACTCCAGCTCAATCACACACCATAACATCTAACATTCAGAACAGTGTTGACTCTGGAGACAATGAAGAACATGGTGGAGAAAATGGTATTGATGAGCATTCAACTCAACAAGCTGAAGCAAATGTTCCTGTTCAATCAAGTAGCTTGCCCAGAATCACCAGGTGGACCAAGGATCACACAAATGACCTAATAATTGGTGATCCTAATTCTGGAGTGAGGACAAGGAACAAAGTCTCTGCTGACAGCATGTTTTCATGCTTCCTGTCACAAATGGAACCCAAGACAATTGATGAAGCATTGTTGGATTCTGACTGGGTGATAGCCATGCAAGAAGAGCTAAATCAGTTTGAAAGAAACAATGTATGGAAATTGGTTCCAAGACCTAAGGGAAAGTCAGTTATTGAGACCAAATGGGTTTTCAGAAACAAACTTGATAAAAATGGATTGGTGACAAGGAACAAAGCAAGGCTAGTGGCTAAAGGTTACTGTCAACAGGAGGGAATAGATTATGATGAGACATTTGCTCCTGTTGCCAGACTAGAAGCTATAAGGATCTTTCTAGCTTATGCTGCACACTGCAACTTCAAAGTATTTCAGATGGATGTCAAAAGTGCCTTTCTAAATGGAGAGCTGGAAGAAGAAGTGTATGTGGAACAACCACCAGGGTTTGAGGATGCTGACATGCATAATTTTGTGTACAAACTCTTCAAAGCTTTGTATGGATTAAAGCAAGCACCCAGGGCATGGTATGACACACTTTCCACCTTTCTTCTGGAAAACCAGTTTACCAGAGGAGTTGTGGACAAGACACTTTTCTACAAGCATCATGGCAAGGACATCATTCTGGTACAAATCTATGTGGATGATATCATTTTTGGTTCTACAAATGAGAAGCTGTGTGAGAAGTTTTCCCATCTCATGAGTAACAAATATGAGATGAGCATGATGGGAGAATTGTCATTCTTTCTAGGGTTACAAATTTTTCAACAAACTGATGGAATCTTCATAAGTCAAGCTAAGTATATCAAGGAACTTCTCAAAAAGTTCAACTTGGAAGATTCATCTCCTGCAAGGACACCAATGTCCACAGCAACCAGTCTGGATCTTGATCCTAAAGGAAAGAAAGTTGACTCAAGCACTTATAGAGGCATGGTAGGATCCCTCCTATACCTAACTGCTAGCAGACCTGACATCATGTTTGCTACATGTCTTTGTGCAAGGTTTCAAAGTGATCCAAAGGAGTCACACTTGGTAGCCATCAAGAGAATCTTTAGATACTTAAAAGGCACTCCTAACCTAGGCCTTTGGTATCCTAAGAATACTGGATTTGATCTAATTGGTTACTCAGACTCAGACTATGCTGGATGCAAGATTGACAGAAAGAGTACTACTGGTAGCTGTCAATTTCTTGGTGGAAGATTGGTCTCATGGTTTAGCAAGAAGCAGCATTCAGTTTCTACCTCAACTGCAGAAGCTGAGTACATTGCTGCAGGCAGTTGCTGTGCACAAATTCTATGGATGAAAAGTCAACTTCTAGATTATGGTCTAGTGTTAAGAGAAATTCCTATTTACTGTGACAACACTAGTGCCATAGCCATCTCAGACAATCCGGTTCAACACTCTAGGACAAAGCACATTGATATAAGACATCACTTTATCAGAGAGCATGTTGAACAAGGAACTGTGAAGCTGATTTATGTCCCAACTGACAAGCAACTTGCTGACATCTTCACTAAGCCATTGGATGAAGCAACCTTCAACAGGTTGGTAAGTGAATTGGGAATGCTGAATCTGGTATGTTAATTTACTAAGGTTTCTAAATTTTCAATTCTTATTGAAGCTCATGACAGCAACTTCAAACCTGCTGTCAAGAGAAGTTACTGTCTACTTGGTTTATGTCTGTTATGTGACAGCATGTGTTGATTTGACTTCTCATGTCAGTATTTTTGTGCCAGTCTCATACTTTTAAACCATGTATGACTTTAATGTGGTTATCTGTTAAGTTTGAGAGTTAAAAATCTGTTCCATTGGACTTTCACACTCTTTTGCATTAATCTGTAGGATTAAAGGAGGACACGACCATTAATTACTTTTGTGGTAGTTGTATGGTACTCTAACTGTTGACCATTAGACTTTAATCCTTAGACGGTTTTGCCTATAAATTAACCTTAGGTTTCACCAGTCTGCTCTCAGTTTTAAAGTAAATAATGGAAAACAAAGTAGGAATTGAAGTTGGTCTAAAGAAGTGTGATAGTGAACCCGACAATGAAGAGATCGACGAGCTCTTTGAAATATTGTTGGACGCCATGGATGAGATAGAAGAGGAAAAGGAGGCCAAGGCTAAGGAAGAAGAAGCCAAGGCTGTGGAAGAAGAGAAGGAGCTTCAGGCACTTCTTGAAAAAGAAGGTCGCTCTGAAGGAGAGATTAAGGAAGAAGTCCTAGAACTAGTTAATAAAATCATAGAATGATGTACTCAATGCTCAATTTTAATGATTTTATTAATAATAATAAAAGTTCCTGTTTATGTGGTTATTGAGTTTATGATTTGTCTGTGTTAATTGCTTAATATCTGTGTTCAAAAGATTACATTGCTAAATCCATAATTTGTCAATATTAAGTTAAGTGTATGAATCAAGCATTCTAATAAGTTCATGACAGAACCATTTCCTAATCGAAGTTACTGTCGTTAAGAAGGATACTGTCATGTGTTTCTTGACAGCAACCTTCTTGACAGCAGGAAAAGACTTTCTGTCAAGACTTGTAAAGGATACTGTCATTCATATGCTTAACGGTGACAGCAAGTTTTTGCGCAATAGTTGCTGTTGCGCAAAACCTACTGTCACCACCACTTCTTACTGACAGATTGTTTCTAGCGCACAGGTTACTGTCAACAATAGTGGACCGTTGCCATTGGATATTCACCCCACGATTGACAGTGAATAACGGGCAGTAACTCACGTGTTAAGAGAGTGGGTTAAGACACGTCCTTTAACTCCACTTTTTGAGCAAACGTTTGAGAAACCCATATTTATTCTCCAGTTACTCAGACATATCACTCTCACAAAACTCAAGGCAAAATACTTCTCCTCAAAGCAAAAAGCTACTTTCTCACTTTCTTCTTTTCTTGAAATCTCCATGGCCCCCAATCAGACTCTCTCTCAAACAAACTTTGCTGGCATCTTTTCCCCAAATGATGCTGGTGAAGATTTCAAAGGACTGGTGTTTTTCTTGAACAAGTCCTATCTTCGTTCAGCCATTACCTCAACTCCAATTCTCGACCTAGACAAACTTGAGGAATTTTGGCGAACTGCTGTTGCTCAAACTGAGGGTGAAAACCCAGCTATTGAATTCAAGATAAATGGGCAACAATACATTCTCACAGCTGAGGTCATCAATACTGCTCTTGGAATTACACTGGACGCAGGCCAAAACTTTTCTCCACTTGCTAATGATGACACTCTGAAGAAGCTCTTCTTGAAGATTGGGTATGCAGGCCCTATTCTCGAAGAGGGAACAACCAAGTGGTACCCGTCTGGTGAAATGGACAGGAAGTATCTAAGGAAGGAGTGGAGCATGATATTTGATGCAATGGTCAAGGTGTTCTCTACCAAGTCCACAGGCTGGAATGGGATACCTTCCTACATCAAGAAACTAACACATTCTCTTGTCCATGGATACAAGGTGAATGTTGGAGCTCTCCTCATGGCACAACTCAAAGCTTCCATAGGTAAGAAGGTATCACTCTACCCTCGCTTTCTTATGATGTGTATCAATTCTTTCTGTGATTTTAATAATGATGCCCCTTGTCTAGAGGTTTGCTCTGTCTTGAAAAAGAACACACACACACTGTTATCTTCACAGGATCTAAATGCACATATTCCACTTTGCTTCACTCAGCACATGGTTGATCAAGTGTCCAACCTTGATTATCCATTACCTACTGGTTATGATTCGTTTTCTCTTGAGAATGAAGCTGGATTAGACCCAAATTCAGCTAACCCACATTCAACACCATACACTCAGCCTAGGCCCTCTAGACTTCCCAAAGCCCAAAGAGAAGCCTTGCAAGAATCCAGAAAACGATCCTTAGAAGCTGATGTTGGTGGTAGCTCTGTTAGTCAAGAGGGCGACACTGCACCTAGTGCAGCAAATAAGGAAGGTAGTCACACAGAACCCACAGTGCTTCCCCCTGAGCCTAAGAAGAAGAGAGCTAGGAGGACCAAAACCACTGTCAGCCACCCTGCAGTCTCCCAAAAGACTGTAGAGGAAACCAGGGAAATAAACTCCTCCCTAGATGTGCCTTCTCAACAAGGTGCTTCTATTGAAATTGGCCTGTCTCCCAAGGCACCCTGTACAGAGTCTGCACAAACTCATGGTTCCCAACCTGAGATACCCCCACTTGAAGAAACACACAGTGAGTTAGGGCACAGTGAGGATTTCTCTACTCCTATTGATGGTTCACATGTTTCATCTGTGAATCAGCCCCCACTCTCTACTACACTTTCACCTTCTTCCTTCCCTACACATTCATTTGTTTCTTCTCCACAACCTAGAGAAGGGGACAGTCCCCACCCTTCAGGTTTTGATCATCCATCTCCAATCATGGATGAGCCCCCATCTAGTGGTCCACAAGAACCCATTTCTCAAAGTGAGATGGACACCACTCCTCCAAACACTGAGCTAGGGCAAAGTGGTATTTTGTCAGAAACTGAAACAGCCAACACTTTGTCTGACCTCCAAGGAGCATCTTACCTTCAGGAAGATGCTGTCACAGCCTCTATTGCTGTCAAAGACACTGGGGATGCTTCTGTCCTGGGCACAGCTACTGTCAAAGGTGGAGAGAAAGATACTGTCACTACAAAACATACTGTCACTCCACCTCCCAAAGATGCTGTCATGACAGAACCTGCTGTCCAGACTACAAATGACAGTAACATTCCTACTCAGTATGCTGTCAAGCCCTCCCAGCCTAATTTTGATGCTGTACTGGTTGAGGATGCCTCTGATGATGACCTACCTCTTGCTAAACTCCTAAAGGTACATTCTAAATCTTCTCCTTCCATGCATGTTAGTACTGCTCATACCCATGCATCTAGGTTGAGTGAGGGTGTGTAAAAGAAAAGAGAGATAAAAGAAAAGAGAGGTGAGCATAAAAATGAGAGGCAGCCAAATGAGCTGGCAAAAGGAGAGGGACTTGAGCATGTCCAGAGAGATATTGAGGGAGCCCACATTATTCAGGCACTAGGCCTTGAGAGTCAAACTGTGAGGGGTGATGAGATCACTCAAAAACACCCTGAGAGTGTGAGAACCCCCATAGCCTCCAAGCCCCTGTCTTTTCCTTCCCCTCCAAGAAGGTTAAGGTCTGGTGGCCCCTCTGCTACTTTTGGTAACAGGATTGCAGCTCTTGAAGGACAGTGTATTACTTTGGACTCCAAACTGGACTCTCTCTCTCAACTGGTGGTTGATGGTTTTGCTGCTACTCAACTCTCTATTCAGTTCCTAACTGACCTGGTAGCTGCCAACTCAACTAAGGGGGAGAAGGTAGCAAGATCAGAATCTTTGCCTATTCAAGAATCAGGTGGAACTCAGGGGGAGCCTGTAGCTGTAAAGACCAGAGGGGGAGCTAAAAGGAAAGCAATGTCTAAGGGGGAGCAAGTCAAACCAAGCAGTGGACAACCAAAGGATAAAGCTGAAGAGCTTGTTGAAGTTGACTTGGATGGAGAAAGAGTGTTGATGTCTAAGGCAACTCAAGATGCAATGCAAAGAAGACCTGCATCTAGACATCCAATTCTACCTCCTGTGACAATCAGAGAGCCAACTCCAGCAACTCAAGAATCTGCTCTACAAAGAAGATGGAGAGAAATGGAGGAACAAAACAAACTTGGGAAAGGTAAAGGGAAACTGCCTGAATCCATCCATAAAGGAACTACTTGGTCCAATGGTACTGAGTATGATCAAGAGGAAGCCAATGTCTTGATGGTGGATTACAGGGAGAGCACATTACACAACCATGACAGTGAGTTTAGCAGTGTGGTGGAAGAAGCAATGAATGCTCCTAGCAACCGTCCAACCAACACCACAACACTGTTAAAGGAACAAATTATCAGTGTCAGTGTAATGGTGAATGATGAGAAAAGATGGGCTGTAAGTATTTATCTAACTTCTGGCATATCTTATTTCATCACAATGCAACTATTGCAGAGTCTGCCAGCAAAGGTGTTGTGTGCTTTGAAGGGAAAGATCAGGGCAACTCAAACACCATTCAATGAAATATTGGATATGCAAATCCAGAACCTGATCATACAGAAGCTACCTGAAGTCTACTCAAATCCACCAAGTGTTTTCTACAGGTCTGAATCTAAGGATGGCACAAGAAGGAACAGCTTCATGAATATTGGTAGCCCATCCAGAATGGAAACCAAGTCAATTCTGAAGGTACTAGATGGAATACTCAGTTCAAATGCCAATCCAGGAAGAGTTCATGCTGTTCAAGAAATCTACAAAATGCTGGTGTTGAGAGACAAGGCACTGGGAGCTAGAATGAAGGAGCTAATCTCTAGAGCCAATGCCAAAAGAAATGATCAAGGTGGAAGTTGCTTCTATAACATTCCTCCCCATGATGATGATGATGATGATGATGAAGATGGTAAGGATGGAGGTGGTGAAGCTTCTGGAAATGCTGGAAATGCTGGTGGAAGTAATTCTGGGAATACTGGTATTCAATCTCAGAATGAAGGCAATGAAGAAACTCCTAGCCAGGAAAAGAAAGATGCTGGTGCAACAGATGAAAAGGAGTCAAGAATACTGGAAGCTTTGGAGGCAAGCATTCTTAGGTGTGCTATTGATTGCATAAATGCTGAAAAAGATGCTGTCACCAAAGGTACTGTCGACAAAGATACTGTCATAGAAGATGCTGTCTTGGAAGATGCTGTCGACAAGAATACTGTCAAGGAAGGTTCTTTCAAGGATGAAACCAAAGCTGCTGTCAAGCCCAAGAGACTGAAAGCTAAAGCAAAGGCATGGTTTACTAGACAGAAACCAACAGGGAAGCACAAGTACTCAGGAAAGGAAAAGGCCACTGGATTTGGCAGGAATCTCAAAAAGCCAATTCAATCAATTCCTCCCAACAGTCTTAAGATTCAACAAATGAAATCAAAAGAAATTAAGAGTGTTGAGGTTAAGCTGGATGCAAATCAAGAGGCCACTGAGTACATTCTGTGGTGGGAAGAATCAAGGTCTGCCAAGATTGACAAGGACTTCAATCTGGTAGCCACATCAACCAAGAACAGCACATCAACCATAGATAAAAGAAGAATTGATTTCTTCTACCTGGAAAGAATGGTAGAGTTGCTGGAGAGCTATGATAATGTTTCAGAGGCTGTCATGGAACATGTTCTAAAATATCAGGCAGATAGGGATGCTGAATTTTATCAGAAATTTGGCTATAACTTTGCAGATTTTGATGATGCTGATATTCTTACTGATCTCCCAGCCTCTCCTATACCATACCACTGGTACTATGAGTTTGATGACTCACCCACAGAAGAAGGGCAAGCCCAACCAACTCAGGAAGGGCAACCCAAGCCAAGCAAAGGACCTGAATCTTCTGCATATTCTCAAGCTCAGACAGAACTTGATAAGAAGGAAGCTGAATTACTAGAAATTCACAAGGCCTCTAACAAGGCAGAAAGTGCAGCTCCAAATTATCAACCATATATGCTGGAAAATCCCCTAAGAGTCAAGTTCCTAAAAGAAGAAATCTATGTTTGCAGCTTGCATAAGCTTAAAACATCCACTCTGAAGGATTTACAGTATATGGTAGCTGGTTCAATTCATCCCTTGGAACAGATTTGTTCTGATGAGATAGAGAAGTTATTGGAAGGGAGAAAAGGAGAAGACTCAAAGCTGGACAAGCAAAGAAGGAAGTCTCTCAATGCTTATCCTGGAAGAAGATTCAAGCTCATTAATGAAGAACTTCATTTCAGAACCTATCCATATGATATAGAGCAATGGCTGAATCTCAGGGATGTTAGCTTTCTCATATCCCCTTCCATAAAGAAGATCATTGATGAAGTAGAGGATGATGCAGTGTCTGCTGCTGAAATTTCTCTTGTAGAAAGTCTAAGAAGCTGCTTGGCAGAAGCTCTCAAAAGAGAGGATGCAGCAAGACAGAAGAGGAAATCTCAAGCTAAGTGAAAATTCTTGAAATTCTGATCTTGTTAGTTAAGTTGTCAGCACATATTGTAAATTTGCTGTTATTTTCCATAAAAACAAATTGGGGGAGATTGTTGGGATTTATGGGTGATAGCATAGAGACATCTTAACTTTGATTGTACTTAATTTTTTAAATTAAGTAGAACATACTGTCATAGCCAAAGTATGTTCTTGTAATCAGTATGTAATGTTATTCTAGTTGTATTGTTTGAAAGAAGTTCACTTATGTGTTCAAGCCTCAAAGAATGCTTTTTGGATGACAACATGAATAAAGGTTACTGTCCTAAAGCTGTGACAGTAAGATTACAAGAAGACAGAATGTTGCAAGTCACGACAGCATATTCACTCTGACAGCAACATTGGCGGAAGACTACGCGACAACAACTATTGCCCTCGACAGCAAGTTTGGGATCCTCGACAGCACTCTATGCGGGGAACTCATACTGTCACCAAAAGATCATTCCTGTGACAGCAAGCTTTGCGGCAAAAGTAACTGTCTCAATAAAGATCCTTATGCTAGGTATCTTTCTCAGTCAAATCCCGTGACAGTTTAAATGTTCAAGAAACAGGCGTGATGCAGCATCCCTAAGCTGCACCAAGTCTGCAAGACTACGACAGAAGCTTCAAGGCACTACAAATCAAAAGCGAATCAATTCAAGAGCAAGGTCAAGTCTTTATCTGCTGAATTGGTTTAGCTGGAAATAGAATGAATCTAGGTTGCTTTCTTTGTAATGTATATCTGACATGTTAGCAATTTAGGAAAGTCACATGGGTAAGACAATCTGTAAGAAGCTGCCACTTGACAGTGACAGCAGCTTCACAAACCCGTGACTGATAGTGATAGGGTTAGTCCTATACCTTCTATCAACTCATTCTAGAATTGTAACAGAGACAAGCAAGTGTCTTTGAAGAAAACCTGCAGCTCGAGAATTCTTTCTTGAGGTTGTAGCAACACTTTGCAAAATAAATAAAACATTTATTTTGTGAATCTTGTTCTTACTAAATACTGTTCGTGATTGCATATATTGCTGATAACGTTTAATCTTGATTTTAGTTGTTGAAATTTAGATTGAATTTTATCAGTATTGCATTCATCCCCCCCCCTTCTGCAATACACAAGGACTAACACAACTTAATCAACTTTAACTGGTAGCTTCATGTTGCCCCAGGTCATAATTTCATCCGTCTTCTTGTTTGAAATCAAGGCTCACTCAAGACTTGATTTGTCCTTCACGACCTCAACTCGTTTCATGGTTTCTTGGTCTGAGACGACTGATTTCAACTTGGTTCTTGATCCTCGACTCTTGATCATAGATCTTGAGGTCATCCTTATTTTCAATCAAGGATGTAATTACTATCTCAAACTTATTCTTTGTCCTTTATTCAAGGATGAGAATTCTCCCTTTCTCTCATTTTTGTTTTCAAAGATGTAAGCACTATTCCAAGCTCATCCTTGTTTCCATTCAAGGATGTATGATGGACTCCCATCTTTGGTTTCAAAGTACCTAGGGCTTGTTTCAAATCATGGCTTGTGCCTTGTACTCGGTGACTTGGAATCAAGGTTTAAGTGGTTTCTCACCTTCAATCCTTGTTCTCTTGTTTGGAAACAAGGGGTGGTTTCTGATCAAGGATAGTTTGCCACCACTAGTCGGTCTAGAGCCTGTTTGAGGGCGTGGTCGGCCACCTCTGGTTAGCCTAAGGCCTCCCCGAGGGCGTGGTAGGCCACCCCTAGTCGGCCGAAGGCCTTCCTAAGGGTGTGGTCGGCCATCCCTGGTCGGCCATGGACCCATAATGTTTTGAAAAAATTTCATCTTGGTGAAAGCCTTGATTTTCTTGACCTCTTGGTTGTAAACAAGGCACTTGTTTGTATCCAAGGGTGTGTTTCCCGTCAAGGTCATCACATTAATTTCCTTATTCTTGGATCCTCAATCATGAATTTAAATTTGATTCTCAATTTCTTGATCCATACTTTTGAATTCAAAATTGACACTTGATCCCAGTTCCAGGTTGTTGAAGACCTAGAATGTAATTTAGACAGCCTTCTTGGCTTATTTGTCCCCTCGAGACTCAACCTTGCATATTGATCCCTTAGTATAGGATTCAAGATCCAAACCAGGTTTCTCATTCTTGATTCTTGGTTTAAAATTCAAGATGTTCATTTAGTTGGCCTTCTTGGCTATGCTTGGTCTTTCTAACTTGTCTTTTATTCGACCATTTGTAAACTTAACTTGAGGATCCTTTGGGTCCTTCATTATCTCAATCATTTGTAATGTGTTCATGGTTTATTTCTTATCTTGTTTACTTGTTTTCGGTACTTATGATTGCACATATCGAGTGTTGGTACATAAAAACAAGGTATACGAAAATAAACATGCATTGGAAACAAAACAAGGACGGGTTCAACCCTTTTTATAAATAATAAGCTGTAAATATGGGCTACAAGGACGGGTTCAACCCTTTTTATAAATAATAAGCAGTATCTCGCCCACCCAAGTGTTCCAGGATCGTTCGACCCTTTTCTTCAATCCATCCAGTATGATTCGATTCGCCACCTCTGCTTGCCCATTTGCTTGGGGGTGGGCAACCGAGGTGAACCTGAGCTTAATTGCGTTTTCTTCGCAATACTTCCTCAATTCTTCATTGTTGAACTGTGTTCCATTATCCGTAACAAGGATGCGAGGTATCCTGTATCTACACATGATGTTTTCCCACAGGAACTGAGCAACTTGCTTGGTGGTTATCTTGGCCAATGGTTTGGCCTCAATCCACTTAGTGAAGTAATCAATCACCACTATTAGAAACTTCCTTTGTGCCGTAGCCATTGGAAAAGGACCAAGTATGTCCATTCCCCACATAGCAAACGGAATTGGAGAATTGATTGAAGTCAGCATCTCAGGTGGTTTCCTAACCACTGGTGCATGTTTCTGACAACGATCACACTTCTTAACAAAATCCTTGGCGTCGTTCAGCATTTCGGGCCAATAAAAGCCTAGCCTGGTTATCTTATGAGCAAGGGCTATGCCCCCCAAATGTTGTCCACAAATCCCTTCATGGACGTCTTCAAGTGCTTCTCGTGCCTCTTGGGGCCTTAGACATTTTAGGTAGGGGATCACAAAAGACCTTTTATAAAGCAGCCCTTCGATCAAAGTATACCTCAATGCTCTCACAGACAACTTGCGTGCCTCTTGGGTGTTATCTGGGAGGCATCCAGTTTCAAGGTGAGTCTTGATTGGATCCATCCAACAGCCTCCTATATCAATGGGAGCCACAAGTTTTGAATCAATAGTAGGGGCCTTCAAGACCTGAAAGTAAACACTTCCCGAGTAATTCTCAATTTCAGAAGAAGCAAACTTGGACAAGGCATCGGCCTTCACATTCTCCTCTCTGGGGATGTGTTGCACATAACACTCGTCAAATTGAGTCATAACAGCATTCGCAACTCTCCGATATGTGGCCATAGTTTCGTCCCTGGTTTCAAACTCACCATTAACTTGCGAGATAACCAACCTTGAATCTCCACATACCTTCAGGTTCTTGACCCTCAGAATTCTAGCCAATCCTAGACCAGCTATCAAGGCCTCATACTCAGCTTCATTGTTGGTTGTAGGGAAGTCCAACTTCAAAGCGTACTCAATTGTAAACCCACCGGGGCTTTGCAAAACTAAGCCCGCACCACTTGACTTTGTTTTTGATGCTCCATCAAAATAGAGTATCCAACGCTTTTTCAGATCAA
Source organism: Heracleum sosnowskyi (assembly GCA_030848705.1). Classification (NCBI taxonomy): domain Eukaryota; kingdom Viridiplantae; phylum Streptophyta; class Magnoliopsida; order Apiales; family Apiaceae; genus Heracleum; species Heracleum sosnowskyi. The sequence goes on from CM061245.1 coordinate 9,642,161, forward strand.
GCTCTTCATCCTTATTTGCAACTTCAAGTGCCTCATGGGGTACTACCTCTTGCCCCCCGACTTCTTGGTTGTCAATGGTACATTCAACCACGAAGTCAGCCAATGCCTGAGCCTTAATGGCCGTTCGAGGCTTATATTTGATGTCGAACTCTCCTAGCTCAACTGCCCATTTAATTAGCTTTCCACTGGCCTTTGGATTATGTAGAATGCTTCTCAAGGGTTGGTTCGTCAGGACTTCAATTTTGTTTGCATAATATATGGGTTTCTGAACCTTTCGTTCCTCTCTTACAAGGACAGCATCGAGAGCTTGATCGGAGGCTGCCAAGTAGAGATAAAGAGTATCTTCCGGGCTTGGTTTGGCCAGCAACGGGGCCTTAGCCATGTACTTCTTGAGTTTTTCAGAAGCCTCTTGGCTCTCTATTGTCCACTCAAAATCCTTGACCTTTTTCAGGGCTTTGAAAGACGATAAACATTTGTCCCCAGACTTTGAGATAAACCTTCCTAAAGCTGCAACTCTTCCAGTCAACCTCTGAACGTCCTTAACGGAACGAGGTGGTTCCATGTCGAGGATAGCTTTAATCTTGTCGGGGTTAGCTTCAATGCCTCTTTTGGAGACCATGAGACCCAAGACTTTTCCTGATCCTACTCCAAAAGCACACTTGGCAGGATTTAGCATCATCTTATGGTGCCTCAGCACTTCAAATGCTTCCTTCAGATGCTGGATGTGGTCGTCTTTAAACAAACTCTTAACGAGCATGTCATCAACGTAGACCTCCATGGTTTTCCCAATCAAATGGGCAAAGATCTTGTTAACTAGGCGTTGATAGGTCGCCCCTGCATTCTTTAGTCCAAAAGCCATGACAAGGTAGCAAAAGACCCCAAAATCAGTAATGAATGATACCTTGGCTGTGTCATCCTTGTGCATCTTGATTTGGTTGTAACCACTGAAACCGTCCATGAAGCTCAGCATTTCATGCCCATTGGCTTTCTTAACCATAACCGGGTTTGCCAACCATTCTGGAAATTGGATTTCTTCAATGAATCCAGCTTCTAGGAGCTTTTCAACTTCTTGTTTTATGGCCTCTTGCCTCTCTGGTGCAAAGTTCCTCTTCTTCTGCTGTATCGCCTTTCTTTTTGGATCGACATTGAGCTTGTGAGTTATCAGTTGGGGATCAATCCCTGGCATGTCGGCAGCCGTCCATGCAAATACATCACCATTCTCTTGTAGGAACGTGATCAATTCGCCCTTCAAAGGTTCTTTTAGTAGTGCTCCAATGTAAGTCACCTTTTCAGGTTCGAGGGGATCCAATGGAATAGGAACCAATTCCTCAGCTGGCTTCCCTCTATGGTCCTCATCTTCTCTAACATCCATGTCTTCGATAGGGAGAACCTGCCCCCCGACTCCATCTGGCCTTAACGCGGCTACATAACAGCTCCTAGCCGTCTTTTGATCGCCCATTTCTTCTCCAACACCATTCCTGGTTGGGAACTTGATTTTTAAATGGTAGGTTGAGGCCACAGCCTTAAAAGCATGAAGTCCAGTTCTTCCGAGGATGGCATTGTAGGTCGAGGATGCTTTGATTACCACAAAATTCAACATTTGAGTTACTTCTTTTGGTTTCTTACCAATAGTCATAGGCAACTGAATTGTGCCTTCAACTTTAGATTCCACCCCGTTAAACCCGTATATGGGCATGTTCGAGGGGATCAGTTGGGAATCATTATACCCCATCTTCAAGAACGTGTCATGGAAAAGGACATCAACAGAGGCTCCATTGTCCACCATGACTCGTTTTACCTCATTGTTTCCAATCACGGGGGCTATCACTAAAGGGTCGTCATGGGGGAATTTCACCCCTTCAAGATCCGAATCATCGAACCCAATTGACATCTCAGTTTTTGCACGCTTGGGTGCTTCTCCAACAATATGCATTACTTCTCGGGCATAAGCCTTCCGAGAGTTCCTAGTGGTTCCTGCAGCGGTTGATCCTCCTGAAATCATGTTGATCACTGGCCCTCGAGGTTGTGGGTTACGACCTTGATCTCGGTCCTCATCCCTTCTATCATAGTTTCTCATAGGGGGGTTCATGTCCTCATCCTTGGTGAATTTGTTCAACTTTCCTTTCCGAATCAGAAACTCAATTTCATCCTTGAGTTGCCTACAATCATCAGTATCATGGCCCGAGTCTTTATGGTACCTACAATACTTGTTCTTGTCTCTCTTTTCAGGATCTCCCCTTAATGGCTTCGGCCATCGGAAGTCTCTATCTTTCTCAATGTCATAAAGGATTTGACTCCTTGGAGCATTCAACCTTGCATATTCAGTAAATTTCGTGCCTGGAGCTGAATCAGAGTCTCTAGTCGTACGAGGATATTTGTCCTTGACATCATACTCTTGCTCCGTTTTTCGTTTCTTCGAGCCACCATTGTTTCCACCACCTGTAGTGGGGGTGTCAGTCTTCTTCATGCTTTCCTCAGCTTTGATGTATTTTCCAGCCCTTTGTTGGAGCTCAACCATGCTCTCAGGGGGGTGTTTGGCCAATGACATCTTGAAAAAGACATCCATGGTTCCTTGTTGGAGGGCTATAATAGCTACCTTGTTGTCTAAATCAGGTATATTCAATGTCTCCTTGGTGAAACGCTTGAGATAGTCTCTCAACGTCTCGTTCTTTCCTTGGGTTAGATTCATGAGTGAAGCAGAGCTTTTTTCATGCACCCGTCCACTGATGAACTGATTGATGAAAGCCGTGCTCAGATCTCTAAAGCAACTGATAGAGTTGGGCGGCAAACGACTATACCATCTTTGGGCCATGCCAGCCAGGGTTTGAGGAAATGCCCTACATTTAAGAGCATCGGTGACTGGTTGCAGCAACAGTGCATTTGAAAAAGTCCTTACATGGGTTGCGGGATCGCCCGTTCCGTCATATGCCTTGATAGTAGGCATCTTGAATTTCCTTGATACATGAGCGGCCATTACCTCTTCAGTGAAGGGTGGAATAGGATCGTCTGGGTCACCCAGTTGTGTTAAAACACGGGGATCTGACCTGGGAATCTCTGTTCTTGGAGTCCTAGCTCTTTCTTGCCTCCTCGAAGGTCTTTCCAAATCAATTATAGGAACATCTCTTGCCCCTTGGTTCAAAGGATGAGTTTGCCTTCTTTGTTGTCCTATCTCCATGTCTTTCTTTAGTTTCTGGATCTCGGCCTCATGAGCCCTTATCCTTTCCATGGTAGTCATAGGTGCCCTTGTAGTTGCCCCCCGATTCCTTCTTCCAAGGGGCTCTTTGCTGGCTCTTCTTCTTCTGGGTGCTCGATCTCGTCCTTCATCAGACGAGTAGTCATCAGAGTAGGGTCCAGAATAATCCAAGTATCTTCCTTCAGGGACAGGTCCCAATCCTCGAATGTAGGGTGGTTCGTATGGTTCATGAATTATTGGGGCATGGCCACTCCCTCCGGCTTCAGGGGGATAGTTGGGTAGTCCGTATGCTGGATTGGTGCTTATAGGAAGCACGGTTGTGGAGATCTGTGCTCCATGGGGAAGGTTACGATCGAGGGGTGAGACAACCATCTGAAGAGGGTTCATCTCGTTCTGAGGTATGGAAGCTTGGGGATTCGTCCCTTGTGGTTGAGAAACCACCTCTGTGGTGAGGGGTAGCGACCCTAGTGGTTGAGAAACCATCTCGGTGGTGAGGGGTAAAGACCCTGGCTCCGTGGTGATTGGAATAGTGGTGGTGACAGTTGATCCAGTAGCGGTTGTTGTACTCCGTGTTATAGCCATGGTTGTTGTAAGGCTTCCCACAGACGGCGCCAAATGTTGTGGAACGAAAAGTGAGTTTAGATATTGACGGCGGATATTTAATACAAGGTAGTGGACAAGCGTGTCTTAATGGCTGCTCTTGTGTTTCGAGACTGAATCGGTCCTCACAAGATGCCTACGTATCTCAATTATCACTGAGAATCAAGCCAAGAAAACGTAGTTCTAATGTTGAGGGGTTAGGCCCTTTATATAGGCGTCTGGAGCCCTAAAATCGTGGTAGAATTAGGTTACTTGGTGGCCAAGTAACCGCCTTTGAATAGTGGATAACTCTTATCAGAATTAGTTTCCATGCTGGAGTTGGTTTCCATGTTGGACGTTGTATTGGAAGTTTCCTAGTGGTTTCCAACCACTGGACTGCATATGAACCAAGCCCATGCCTTAGTGGTTTAAAACAAGGGTTGGACCTTGGCCCAATTGTTGACTACGAATTTATCATTATAGTCATGGTTCCAGGCCTCATTAATGGACCTCGTATTTGGACCATTTCAAGTACATTTAATGCATCATTAAATGTGTCCTTAGGGCTTTATTTTAACCCATATCAGTTTCTAAAGGTTATATATTTCTGTAAATTCAATATATGTAACTATGTAATAAGTTCTAATTATGACTTGGAAGAAGATCACAAGATCATGCCTCAAGACATTTGAAGACAAGATGAAAAATAAATATGTTACAATATTGAAGAATAAAATTTGTCTAAATGATGATTCAAGAAGTGTCAAAATGTACTGATTCGAGAATTCATCCATTCGAGAAGTGCTAAATGTGAAGATTCGAGAAGTCAAGTATATTGGTTCGAGAAGTGAAGAATTGAACTGATTCGACATGTCTAAATTAGTGAAGTCAAAATACACTGATTCGAGATGTCATGATTCCAGAAGTCAATATACTGATTCGAGAAGTACTAGTATTACTGGTTCGAGAAGTGAAGATAGCTGATTCAAGAAGTGTAATTATACTGATTAGAGAAGTCAGTTTACACTGATTCGAGAAGTCAAGTTATCGAATCAAGCATCTCTGAGATATCGAATGCGGGACTTAGCAGAATTTTTAATCAACACCAGACAAAAAGTTTTGGGAACAAGGAATCAAATCAAACCAACAAATGAAGTTCACAATATGTCAACTTTCACCAAAATAGTATAGACAGAGTTTGATAATCTTTTTGTCTATTACTAGTTTTGTAAAAGCAAGATGCGCGTAGTTTTATAAATACACAGCTTCCTTATATTTAGTTGTAAGCTTTTCAATTATATTAAAACTACATCTTTCTGACAAAAACGTAGCTGATAATTCAAGTTCGAATTCACAGTTTGTAGCACATTTCAATATAATACAACATTAGGTTAAAAGTGAATTTGTGTGTTGTTCTTATTCCACATTATTTAGTATACAACAAACAAACTTCAAGCTACATTAAAAAATAGAATCAAAATGAAGATAATCAAAAAAATAATTGATAATATATTCACCCCCTCTATGTTATCTTCTAGTGAAACTCATACTCAACACATGTCATGTTATGAGAGCGTTTTGACTTTTAAAAATGTTATTTAGCTATATTTAATAATATTTTATCGTAAAGATTACATTCATATTGTAATTTTTATTTTTCATGTTTATGATTTCTTTTAAATTATTAAAATTTTAGATATATAAAATAAGATTATTTTTAGGTTAAATGAAGAATTAAAACTATTTATATTGTCTTATTTTCTATTTCATATCCAAATATCATTGCAATTTATTTTCGGACGATGGTAAAACATACTGGTTTAACTTTTCGACGAATCCTTATCGATCATCGTGAATGAATCATAATGAGTTACGGAAGTAAATCTATATTTTAAAGCCAATATCTACAATTTGTAGACAAGTAATTTGCTTTAGGATAAGAACAAATTAGCAAATTACACGTGAGATGTGATTAAATTGATTAAACTGAACTAACCTTACCCATTTCTCAATCGATTAAATCGATAAAAATAATTACACACATGTTGTTCCATTATATTGTACTGGAATTAGTTAATATCTAATCAATTTTTTTTTAAATTTCATTACTGATTATATATGTTGTGCGTGTTTGGGCTATCACAAAAAAGTTGACTTATAGCTTAAAATGAGTAAGTGTCATATAAGTGATAAGTTGATGAATTCTTATAAGTTATACGAGTGTTTGGATAAATTTATTTATAAGTTAGTTAAGAGTTTGCTAAATTAAATTTGAAAAAATAATTATTAAATACAATGATTTTAACACTTGCATTTTAAATTAAAAAAATATTTAAAAATACAAAGATAAAATATAAAGTATTAAAAAACAAAGAAATCAAGTAATAAGTCAATAAGTTCAGGAAAATGTATCCCTTTATTAACATTCAACTTATCAACATATAAGTTATAAGTTGGGGTCATAAGTTGGGTTAAGCTCTTATTAATTTATAAGCTATAAGCAGTAGTGACCAAACATGTCCGTTATGAGAGGGGTGTTGACTTTTAGAATTGTTATTTAGTTATATTTAACATTTCTAATTTTTGATCGTAAATATTACATTCATATTATAATTGTTATTTTCATGTTCATGATTTTCTTAAAATTATGAAAAAAATTAGATATGAAATGAGACTATTTTCCCAACTAATTGTTCATTATAATTATTTTAAACTAATTAAAAAAAAACACTCTTAAAACATCTAACGTTTTTTCAGATAATAAAAGTTAATTTTTATTATTTTTAGTATTTGAAGTTAAAAATTTATAAGCGGCGAAAAGCGCGGATATGTGGCCTAGTTTATATAATAGAAAAATTGCAGTTCATGTAAATTTTTTATTTACACGATGAATAAATAAATTATTACAACATTTCGTTGATTTGTAAAACAGTTCCATGATGTGAAAACATAACTTATTACGTGATTCGACAGGAATGTGTGTCGCTAATTTAACATTATTTGAGTTTTTTTTAAAGTATTTTGAATAGATGAGCATGCAAATATAAAAAGTTCACGCATTTGAGACTTTACAAAATTTTGAACTGTTCTGCTGTTGAAAGGATTCTACAGAATTTTAAGGAGTTCTTATTATAGTAGATGGAAAGGAGATAATTTTTGTATCTTTCTTGTTGTATCTTAAGCTTAAACTACTAGTGCAGCAGCATTTTAGCTGTGTTTACCTTGATTAGAGCATATATAGGAGTATAACAACATTTCTTGGTGATTTTAGGCATACAGGCAGTGTAGTATACTTGAGGCCTGAGGTAAGCATAACTTGAGTCTTATTTAAATGACCGTAATCACACCAGAAACATGGAAGATATTTTCTGTTGTCGAAAAATAATCTACAGAAATTTTGAAGACCTTTTATTAGCAACAGGAAACAGAAAGAGATATTTCTGTTTTGGTGGGTTTTAATCTTAAACTACCAGTGCCTCCACTTTCTGTTTTGCTTGCTGTTTTGCATGATTTTCCAACCAAAGAAGAGAATAGTTTCGTCAAGACTTTACTGGATATCGATCAATATAATAAAAGTCAGCAGATAAAAGAACGTTTTTCCTCGAAAGGTTCAGCTAAAATGTCAGGCAATACAACACCTTCATTGACAATGTGACAAAACAATTCACAAAACCTTACATGCTTCAAAACAAAGGAGCTTTACCCTTTTTAAGAGTCGGAGGATCCAAGAGTTCAAACTCACAGCCAAATATATCCAAATAACTAAATATTTATTGAGAGATCAATAGATCATGTTTTTGTGGTCATAAAGCCACATTACACTGAAAAAACACCAGGAAAATTTACTCTGCTGGCCTCTGTCCCAACACTGAAATGTCTTCGTATCGTTTCTGCATGACAATGTTTGATACATAACATTAGAATTTAATTTAATTTCTGACAGAAACAGAAGTAACTACATCTACAACACTTGCATAGTTCATGTAGTTTATTTTTATTCCTTCAAAAACAAAACTTCACATATATGTACCACAACATCTATGCAAATGGAAGTGCCGCTACGACCAAAGCCACGGCACTCTTACTCTAGCAGTATTGCCCGCTCTTTCTTTACAGAAGGTCGAGGGTTCTTCCCTTGTGGTAACATAGGTGAATGGGTCGTTAATTAGGATACAATAACTGTATAGCCACCTCCAACGAACGCTAAAATGATATATGGGTACAAAAGTGTAATAAAGATCAATATAGTCACAAGTCGCAAGGAAGGTACAGAAAAGAAGGTAGTGATAAGATCAATACAGCCTATGTCTCTTAGAAAACTGCAAAGGTAACCTACCTATTTTCAGTGTCCCATTATAGTTCCACAATGTTTACTTAATCAAAACTTCGATTGATCTAGAGTGGTCTTAAATTTTAATAGTGTGGCAAAAAAGTAGCATTTTGTTAACTTCGTAAAACTATATTATTTTTAGTTCAGCTACACTACCAAAATTTTATAATACTAATTAAAAAGGATATTTTGGTAATTAAGCATGAACAAACAGCAAAGATGCATGATGTCATGAAATTTCATTGTGTTTAGCACCATGCCATAATGAATTTTAAAGTTTCAATTGAATTCATCTTAGAACACACGGTACACTGCTAAATATTGGACAAACAACTCTATTTGGTTAATTTATGCCTAAGACTAATTGAACACAAGTTTTTCAAATTACCCGTTACTAATCAAATACATCCTTCTTTCATTCAACAATAAATTTACAATATAACAGATGCAGCTTCTCTTTTATGCCAGTAAAACTCACAGTCTCGCACACACCACCTGCCAGTAAAGAGGCTTGAACCCACAGGCCACAACCAAGTGAGAGTGTAACTTCAAAACCAGAACCTTTACTTAAAAATGTAAAACTTCGTCTTGGAAAACCAAAAAAAAAAACTCAGTTTGGTGACAGTTAGCTCGACCTACTTCTAATATGTTCAGGCAGGTATAATTTTTCAGTAAATGTGACTTATATAGACATTTGTTTAATTGATACCTCTAGATAAACTCGCAGACAATTGCTTTCTACAGACCCAACATTGTACTGAAAAATTTCATGGTAACACTTATGTAGAGAAAAATACTTGGTTTGGCCACAGTCTATCTTCTTATAAATTTTTTTTGTAAAGGCTTGTTAACTTATGTCTGACATACAACTATACAAGCCTCTTTCCATCTCCCGATGTAAGACTAAAAAGTAAAATGAAATGGCATTATGTATTTATGTCAGTAAACAATACAGTAAAATTATGCCTATCAGCCTGAGTGAGAAATAATAACACATTTGATGTAAGTTCCTGCACAATATTAAGAAGGCAACCACGGGTTATCACTGCACAAACCACATGTAAATTTAAGCTAGAGTACAGGATAAAAGGACATACCCCAACATTATTGTTTTCCCATAGCTTGTGGATACCGTAATCAACTCCCTGTAACCAATAACAGCACAAATAAATTCTCTTCATCACACAAAAAATCACGCTAATTCAACAAAGAGACCTTGCTTTAGCGTAGTAATCAAATTAACATATATTTACAACCTTGCTTAACACCTAGAAATGTACAAAAAACACTGTAAAACAACAGAATTACACATACATCAGATAAGTCGGGATTAGTCAACCCTAAACGTAAAAAACACAATAGTTGCAACTATTATTCTATTAAGTTATTCGAGTCACTCAAGCACAAATTCAGTTAATTACATTACCAGGTCTAAATACATTCCGCAAAATCCTAATTAAATTTCTCAATTCTCTCTTCATCCAATAAACAAAAATTACGACAAATCCACACACCGAAAACATCATCTACCTACATAACACATCAACACCTTTCCAGATTCATTTCGTAGCTTCACACAATACATAATTGAATCCAGCCAAATACACAAAATTAAACACCAGATCCAATCAAAAACAAAAACGATCTAATCAAGTTGACATCAAAAATAAGAAAAAAACAAAGTAATCAAAATATAGAAGCATAGATACAGAAAAGATGCAAGTAAAAACTGACCCGTTCCGCGAGAAAAGTGCCGGCGATGAGGAAAGTGACGTAGACGGAGGTGCGGCGCATGAAAACACTGTAGAAACCTTCCATTAATCTGTGGCCCGCCATTGTTGAATTTTGAAGATGATGAATTTGATTGATTTTAATGAAATGTGTGTTTAGGGTTCATTTCTGCTTCTTTAATCTTTATTGTTTCAAATAAAATACCGGGTCAAGATATCAGGCCCAAATTCTAATGACTGGCCCATATTCTCCTCGTGACGTTGTGTTTTGGGCCAAACAATTTTTTATTTTTTATTATTTCTGAAAAAGAGAAGATTAACAAAAGTAAAGTTTTTTTTTCCTTAAAAAATGACAATATTTTTTTTGTGATTATGATGGTATATTCGTGTCATTATTTTTGTATCTTTTTTTTATTGTGCGTCAAACTAAAAATGTGATAAAAAACCCAAAAATATACTTCAAAATTTGTTCCAAATAACGTGACGGACACCTAACATTTTATAATATGTGAACATATGTTTTTTTTGACAAAAATATTTTATTAGATCAAATCATTAAGCATTACAGAATGAAAATCTGGGTAGACACTATCCCTACTCCAGATACGATCAGCTATTGAACTATTATGGCTCGCTAAGAAGTGAGCCACCTTATTCGCAGACCGTTTAACAAACATCAGCCTCACAAAACTATACTTGAGATCAGCCAATAAATTGTTGCATTCCTCAATAACTCTTCCAAAATATGATATGAATATAGAAGAGCATCTAATTGCCTGAACCACGATAGACAATCAGTTTCAACTATTACCGATTGCTTTTGATTGTCCTTAATCCAACTCAAAGCTTCTTTAATTCCTAGAGCTTCAGCTAACTCCGGGGCCATATGGCCTCCCCTACCTTTGGTTGAAGCTATGACAAGCTCACGTGAAACATATGAGATTCCATATTTTTATTTAAAAAAGTTATTAACTAAATGACACATAAGTACTTTGTACAATTTTTGAATCAATAATATTTAACTTTGATAAATTAATAATTTCAATCAATTAATAGAATTTGTTATTCACAGTGGTTTTAACTGCAGTGTTATTTCGGGGGCACTAGCACAACCCCTCCAAGACGTCAAAAAAGCATATTGATCCAACGCAAAACATACATTTTCCAGCAGCTTAAAAAACCAACAAGGTTTACTTTGTTAAACAGCACCTGTACAACCTGAATCTTAAAGTTGGTAACAAAATGCTAATATATATGAGTTGATACCAAAGCAAGTCTACATGAAACAGAACCAACCGAGGGACCAGAATTCCGAAAGTGAGTGTAAATATCAAAAGAAAGAGGGGGAATATAACATTATGCTTATGAATAACGAGAACGGCCTTTCTTCTTTAAGAATTCAGGTATTTCTACTGAACCGCCTTCAGTGAATGACGAAGGTCGCCTGCTCATTCCAGGATTGACATCTCCCTGTCCCTGCATATATACCTATATATCAAGACCTTACACACACCAAGGTGCACACATATTATCTAGGTATGAGAGGCACACCTGCCCTTCAGATTCCTCTTGTCGTCTGAATCCAGTGGCAATCAGAGTTATGCTGACCTGTGAACAACCATTTTCTAGCCTCAGAATACATGTTCATAAATGCTTTGTTGTTTTCAAATTCTTTTGAAACAAACCCTTGTGATGTATTTAAAACTGAGCCACTGAGTAAATGTCATACTTCTTGGGTGTGTTTGGCTCCTCTAATTGTCAATTTGCAAGGAAATTAGCAAACGAACTATCATTTTTAGTTAAACTAAAATTTGACCCTTGAATCAAATCCAGTGCCATACATTTTACTCAAACGACTTGTAGCTTGGTACTTAATGTATAAGTAGCTTATAAAGTACTTATAAGTAAGCTCTAACACTTACGTGACACCAGCCCCTGGTACATATATAAAGATAATCAACTAGCTTCAAACATAAATAATGAGATCCTTTAGTTTTTTTCCTCTCTTTCTTTATCTCAAAATGGAGGTGGAGCACAGGACATATATTTTTAAAGATGCAAGCTTAAGCTGTAACATAAAAAATCACACTTACTTGACCAGTTAGTGACGGATCTATAACAGCTCCAAATATCAAATTTGCACTTGGATCTACAAGGTCATATATAACCTCTGCTGCAGCATTTACCTTCAAGTGAAATTTTAATTATCTTAAAATTGCTTGACAAAGGATATACAAAACAAAGCGCGACATCAACTTCAATGCCTCAATGGAGTACAATTAGCAAAAATGACAAGAGTAAAAAAGATCAAACAGTTTTTCCATGTTAATATTTCTTGAAGTGAAGAACAGAGTAAGCCAGAGTATCTTAAGCCTTATTATTTCTTCCAATCACAGCTCACTGATTATCTCATTCGCTGTTCTTTAAGTTAATCATGAACATTGACCATACACAGCTTTCCCCTAGCACGACATGAGACTCGAAATTTTTCTTTATTCTCTCTCTCTCTCTCTCTCTCTCTCTCTCTCTCTATATATATATATATATATATATATATATTTGCGTATCCGTACACAAGTGAGACACCAAACCACCACCATATATATATATATATATATATCATGAACATTGACCATACACAGTAGCTTTCTCCTAGCACGACATGAGACTCGAAAATTTTCTTTATTCTCTCTTTCTCTACACAAGTGAGACACCAAACCACCCCCCCCCCCCCCCCCCCCCAAATAAAAACCCTACAATCACCCAACATATAAACTGAGAGGACTGACACTAGTGGGCCTGTTTGGCAAACCAAACTTATACATTATAAGTTGATAAGAGCTTATGAGGGGTGTTTGTGTACTTAGTTTATTTGATAACTTATAACGTATAAGTTGATAAGTTGAATGTTAGAAATCACCAACATTTTACTTAACTTATCAACTTATTCTTTGATTTCTTTATTTTTCTAATATTTTATATTTTTACATTTGTGTTTTTAAATATTTTTTTAATTTAAAATACAAGTGTTGAAATCATTGTATTTAAAAATTATTTTTTTAAATTTAATTTAACAAATTCTTCACTAACTTATAAGTAAATTTATCCAAACACCCGTATAACTTATAAGAATTCATCAACTTATCACTTATATGACACTTACTCATTTTAAGCTATAAATCAACTTTTTTGTGATACCCCAAACACGCACACTATGAATTACAGAAATTTAATATGAAAACCTACCTCAAACAAAGTTAAATCAGTACCACCTGTAATGTTCCAAACAATACCCGTAGCTCTTTCTATACCAATATCAAGTAAAGGTGATTGAACAGCGTTTAGTGCAGCATCTCTTGCTCTAGTCTTGCCTGTAACAGGAAAATAATATTTACATAAAAAACTAACTTGCAAATCAAATTCACTCTCTGATTCACGAATACCCACCCACATACAGATGAAGCATATTAAATGCAGATCAGAATGAGCTTATGAAAACAACTAAGCTCATAGTATTGATGTACTTATTCTGCATAAAGTAATAGTAAATGCTAACCTCTAATCACCTCAATCGGATCCTTGCAACATACCCTGATTTTCTAATAGTAAAACTTGTTCCTCTTCCTCAAGTTTTGAAGTTTGTGCCCCAATCAAACACTTAAGATATTGCATTGTTGTTTTTCTATGAACTTCGATATGTTATATATTGATGATATATCAGTAACTCAACAGAAAGATAAAAGTCAGTTGCTTGTGAAGTCGTAATTTACAAAATTTCACCATTGACATAAAATTAAGATTTGCACTAAAAATATTTTTGGGATCCAACGATGTACATGCATACATAGAGAAGTCCTGTAGTCTAGTACATAAACCACATAATATGCGTGTAACTTCTATTTTCTGAGTATATCAAACCTGTTTGGATAAGCTTACACGTTGGTTGACCAACTTAGAAGCCCAAATTAACTTAATTGGTCCATTTGTCAATTAACAATTCTCCATTTGTCAATTAACAATTTATAACTTAAACAAATTTATAAGTTGAATTCAGAAAGTTGGACGTGAGGTACTTAATTCTTAGGCTTTTTTCTGGTTTGTAAAGTGACTTATGACAAGATCTATATCACCTCACAAGTCCCATGTAACTTTTAGTACAATATGTCATAACATGTGAACTTATCTCTCCAGTCTTAATTTTATGTCTAACATTTTCCTCAATATCATCATTTTACCCATTATTTATTCTTTTGATCCATCTCTTCATCGCAACTAACTAAAAGAATTAAAAGTAACTAGGAGAAAGAAAACATAGGACCTACAACTTACCACTTCCGGTTCCTATTCCCATAAGAGATGAACCAGCATTTTGCATAATGGCTCGCACATCAGCAAAATCAACATTGACCATGCCAGGGATCTGCAATTTATGTCTACGAGCAGTCAATAAAATGATAACCCCTTGTCAACAAACAGATGCAAAATTTCTGGGTCTAATATTGCTTTGATTCAATATACGTTTTGAGGCTAAGAAATATTATTATAGTCAATAGCTTCCACAACATTTACCAACACATCAATCCCAACTACGTCAACTATTACAGTTACACATCATATTTGAAGTTTTGCGAATCCCCATCAAAAAAGTAAAACAATTTGGAGTAGAGAAGAGGTAGCATGAATTTTTAATTGAAGAATAAACAATGATAGAAGGGCCCTTGTAATATCAAACCCTAAAAATTATGTAGACTTGAGAAGGTCCATCAAAAATTCACATCACTAAGATATACTTAGTCTTGAATACAGGTTTCTCTTAAGATCAAGCTCTGTCACCTATGCTTAAGATATTTACTGCCAGTTTCCCTGTCAGGGTTTTCGCCATGTATATTTTAACTTCAAGTTTCAAGATTTTTCCAGTCTGATGTTGCTTCAAAATGCTTTTAGCAGGTAACAAACTAGCATACAATCGCAAATATATTTCAACTAGCATCTTCGTCAATATTAATTATTACACTAACAAAGCAAAGGGCTTACTTGAACAAAAATTATTAAATTACAGTAATTGGGCAGTAAGATATATATAGAAATTGTTTACTTCTGGTTGCAAAACTTTCCCTTTTCCATATTTTGCTAATCAAATTGCATTGTAAGATTAGTATTAACAAAACAAAACACCCTGATACAGCATATTATTGTTATTATTTCAAAAACAATAATCAATCTTTTCATTAATCACAAAGGAATGAGTCGTATCTATGTATATTTATGCAACGCTAAAACTAGCTGAGGTAGAAGGTTTGAAATGGTGAATTAAATATAGATCTGAAGCTAAGGAACTAAAAGTTGTAGTTCTGATTCATTATGTACCGTAATTATGTCAGATATTCCACGAACACCCTGCCGCAATATATCGTCAGCCAAATTGAATGCCTCTGTTACAGGGGTGGACTGAGAAACTGCAGTCAGTAGCTTGTCATTTGGGATAACAATGAGTGTATCAACATTGTCTCTCAGAGTTGAAATTCCTTCTTGAGCTTGAACAGTTCTTCTACGTCCCTCGAATGAGAAAGGTGTTGTCACAATGCCAACCGTCAGAATACCCATCGATTTGGCAATTCCGGCAACCACTGGGGCCGCTCCTGTACCAGTTCCTCCACCCATACCAGCCTACAGTTCGGAATAATATATCAGGAAAAAAAGTACATAAAAGAGACTGGCACAACAGGGAAATGCCAAGATTTAACGAAAGTAATTAAACAGACTATCAGCGTGAAGACCAAAATTAAGCAAAGCCCAGAAGGCAGAAACTATAATTAGTTTGAATCACTGATAGCACAACTAACACTTCCTCTTGCATTCCCTAATCCTTAACACTAATTCCTAAACTGGAACAAGAACACTTGAGAATTTTATTATTAACTTACAGAAAACCTTAAAAGTGCTTAAACTTATATTATCGGGTTTTCTTTTTGTGACATAGAAAACCATATGTGCAGTTAAGGTAGTCACATATTGCAATTCAATTATAAAATAACTTTGCACTGAAAATATTAGCAGATGAATATGGACCTTTTCAAAACCAGGTTATGGTATGTTAAATGCCTTGTTCCCCGCCCAGTTCTTTGTTCATATGTGCAACAAAAGGTTATGAACACATTAACACTCCTAAATTGTAGATAATTCACATTTAACTATTCAATCAAAGCAAGTTGTCCCCTACTAGATAATCCTGCTCTGGCTATGATAAAATAACATGAAAGTGTCATGCAACTGCAACAACTGAGCAATACTTACGCTCAAGTATATTTATTTCACATATAGGGGGCTGTTTCATAGATTAAATGATGTAGATAAATCGAGTAAAAATGGTGTCAGTCATCATTCTCTTATTCATTGTCAAGTTAACTGGAAAATGTGGTGTCAATTATCTTGAGTTCTGTTGAAATGTACTTCCAAATAAACACTTCATATTTAGATAGAAGAGCTCGTCAAAGGCAACAAGGTCAGGTTCAGATGCATAGAGTAAAGTCATGAGTTCTTCCAAGTCCCCATTTTGAATTATGGGAGACAACTCTCACATAGGAAATTTCATGTGCTGACAATATTTTATTTTATTTTTTCAAAGAGAAAACAAATGTCGTCGTCTAGCATTAAATTTTTTTATAATAGAATAAAATAAAGATAATGTACGCCCAATTGGGATAGTCTAAGCAACCATAAGGCCAGGGGTGGATTGGGTTTTAAAAGAATCAGAGATTTCAATTTGGCTATGCTGGGTAGACAAGGTTGGAGACTTCTGGCGTTCGAAAATTCGCTAGTTGGACGAGTTTTCAAAGCAAAATATTATCCTAAGAGTAATTTTTTGGAAGCAAAAACTGGGAATAACCCAAGCTATGTCTGGAGAAGCATTTTGGAAGCTCAGATTCTAATTCGACGAGGGGCAAGATGGAGAGTTGGGGATGGTAGCAGCATTGGGGTATTAGGACAGCCTTGGTTACCTAATACACATGATCCGTTCGTAACAACACAACATCCAGCAGTTCAGGATATAGTGGTAAGGAACTTGATGAGGGTAGATAGCAGAGAATGGGACGTTGACATCATAGAAGATTTATTCGAGGAGCGCGATAAAAAGTTGATTTATAGCATTCAGCTAAAAGGAAAATGTGACAAAGACTCTTGGTACTGGATGTTCGAACAAAATGGGGGATACTCGGTGAAAAGTGCATACAAAAAGGTTCAAGTAATGCACCACAGGTGGGACGGGGATGATAATACAGTCAGTTGGAGGAAAATCTGGAGGCTACGAGTTCCACCAAAGGTAAAGACCTTCTTATGGAGAACTCTGTCAAACTGTATCCCTACAAAATGTAATCTTCAAATAAAAAGGGTACAGGTAGATGCAGTGTGTCCGTTATGCGGGTTTGAGATGGAGACAGTAGATCATTGCTTAGTTCAATGCTTATTTGCCAAAACTTGTTGGAGTTTGGTCTGTCCTGAGTTCAATTATGATAGTACGTTTAACTTCAACATGTGGTTTGGATATGTGTTGGACCAGCTACAGGACAAAGCAGGATTGATTAGTATGGTTTTTTGGGGGATCTGGAAAGCTAGGAATGATGTTGTGTGGAATAACAAAACTACAAGAGCGGCTCAAGTGGTGAGCATTTCAAGGGCGTATCTTACACAATGGAAGAATGTTCAAGCTAGGGGTGCTTAACTCCTGCAATTCCGGTAGTGAATACTGGAGATCTTGAACGATGGGTACGACAGAATAACTGTGTTAAGATCAACTGCGATGCATCAGTGTTTGCAAACTCTGGACGTTTTGGGATTGGTTGGATTTCTAGGGACGACAATGGGGATCTTATATATGCTACTGGTCTTAGCTTTATTGGTAATCCGGAAATTCACTGGGCAGAAGCAGTAGGAGTAAGAGAGGCACTCAGTTGGGTCAAGTCTGAGGAGGCAAAAAGAGTAGAAAATGGGATCATACAACAGAGATCCTATACAGTGGAGACGGACTGCCAGGTGTTAGTAAGGGCTATACAAAGTCGGGAGCCAATATAATCGCCATTTGGAAGTACTATTGAAGAGTGCAGAAAGATTGTAGATGCTATGAACAATTTAGATATTGTACTGCAGTAACAAAATAAGCGGACTTCTACATACACTGCAAAGTTCAAGTTTCAGATTTGATCTAGATCATAAACCTAAATACACTTGTTTCCCAGATATATTCAGGATGCACTATATAAGTCTACTTACTTTAATTTCTGGCAGTTGCAAGTGAAAGATGAACTTACAGTTACAAAGACCATGTCTGCCCCTTGGACTGCCTCCTGAATGGCTGCATGGCTTTCATTTGCAGCATTCATTCCGATCTCTGGATTCCCGCCAGCACCAAGGCCCCGAGTTAGTTCTTGACCAATTGGTAGACGGTTCCCAGAATTAACTGGCGACATCTTCATGGCTTGAACATCTGTATTAACTATCCAAAATTCAACACCATCCATAGCACTCTCAATCATTCTATTCACAGCATTGGAACCACCACCTCCAACACCAATAACTTTGATCGTAGCTTCATTATAATTACTTGACCTAGACGATTCTCGCACGGATTCAGTACTATCATCACTAAAGGTATCCTTTATTGTTGAAAACTTGTAATCTTTTTCTCTACCAAGCATCGAAACTTCAGGATGTAATTCCAGAAAAGAGTCCTTATTGTTATTTGGAGTAACTCTATGCGAATTAGTTGAACACTTGAAACGTGGGAAACTCGTCACAATCTTCCGAAACGGACTTCTACCCATACGAACACCTCCTCCAAACGATATCCCCACCAATTTCAATCCATCCGTCCCGACAAGAGAACAAGGCACAAGATTCGCCATCATAAGCAAAAAAAAAACCCCAATTCTCTAAACTTACAATATGATCCTAATAACTAACTTACGCAACCCGAACTCCTAAATCTCTGCAATTCTACAACCAACCATGCTTCTTCAACCTAAAAACCGAAAAAAACCCCACTTTTAACAAAAAAAACAATACATAATCATTTCAAGAACCTACCAAAATATAGGTACATTTATCATTTCCACTAGAGGGGTTTCACATACTACTCAAAGAAAACAAATCAATCCAAAAAAAACCAAACTTGAACTGCATTACATACAAAATTACACATACAGATAAACCCAGATTTAGAAGTGCATTACATACAAATTACACACAAAAGAAAATATAAAAAACCCAAATGCAAATTGAACTGAACTCAAGAAATCACAATATAGAATTAAAAAAAACAGTTAGGTAAAGAAAATCAAGAAAAGGGTACCTGAAGAAGAGCTAAAAGATTGAATTTTGAAGCATTTGACAGGACTTAAACAAGTAATTAAAATGTTATAAATTGCAATGAGAAAAGAGAACAAGTAATAAAGTTTTGTTTGTGGAAATTAATAAAGGGTTTGATGATTTTGTAGAGGTGGGGTTTTAGAGGAGAAGATGTGAAGTAGGTGGTGCTTGGGACTTTGGCGCTTTTGTTGTAGGGTTGTAGTCCCTAAAACCTAATATCAAAATGTGAAAAACTCTTTCTTTTTTTGTTTTCTTCTTTGGCGTAAGTCTAAAATATTTATCGGCATAATTTGGAAACATTTTTGTGGCAGTTCGGTCGTAGATTTCGGAAATCGGAACAAATTGGGTGAGGTATCGTATAACGATTTATTGGCAAATTGGGGATTTATCAGAATGATAAATCGGAACAAAAATCGGATAAATTGTAATACTTTAAATATATTAGCCTTATATATAATATAATAAACAATTTAAAAATAATTCATAGCGATATATCGAATTTCAAAAATCGAATCGGTCAAATATTTTTAAACGATAAATCGGCGATTTATCGGCGATAGTTAAAAAATCAAACGATTTTTAGAACATTAGTCATGACACAACTTCTTAATTAATTGCGTTTTATTTGAGATTTTTTCGTGTGGAAGGGTGATGTTTTAATCGTATTTTATGTTTATTTGTTGATGTCGGAAATTTATACATTTTATGTGTTGATTATAATTCAAATGTCTAAAATACGATAAAATAATACAAGTGATTTATCACTGATACATGTACTTTCTTTACGAGATGTCAAGAATGTTAACTATATACCCGTAGTCAAGAATGCTAATTTTATCTATTATGAAGGGGGAAAAAAAACTTTCATGATTTTTGCTGATAGATAGTACTGTAGATAATATACTACACAAATTGTTGGCAGTACTGGTACAGGTACACAATTATTTTGCAGGATGCAATGTGTTCATGTCAACATATTTCATATAAATGTGTTCATGTCAACATATTTCATATAAATGTGTTCATGTCAACATATTTCATATAAATGTGTTCATGTCAACATATTTCATATAAATGTGTTCATAGTCAAACACTTTGTAGACAAAATTAGAATGATAACAGGAAAAATAGACAACTATTTATCGCTATAGCGCATGCAAGAAACAATATGAAAAAAATGGAGAAAAGAAGAGAAAACAAATACTTCTCTCGAAAGTTCGTGTGCCACTTTTACAATGATAATAGTATCATATACAACAAATTGGAACTCTTTAACTCTGATACCCTGTTCTCATGCTGTAAAGAATTTCTGCAATCTCACCGAATGTCACCCTTTAGTATCCGTTGCCTCTGCTGTAGAGGCGGATTACAAATCCACCATCACAGTTAACTTCCATGGGTTTGAAAATGAGAAGATCTTATTCACTTTTGATGGCATGGTAAATGTGGCGGACAAATATCCAAGAAACGTAAAAACTTATTGTGCCCAGCATCAGGAAGAATGCGTAGCACAAGCAAGCATTATAACCAAAGAAAAAGAGTAGCTGCAGTGAACCATTCATATCGGATTTTGCGTAATAGTAGATGCAATATCCAAACATAAAGATGGCAGTTGAGCCCCCACGTAATATAGATCTGCATCAAACAAGCACTTCAAAAGATCAATAAAATTCACGCATCATTCATGTGTACATTACTTCTACAGGTGTAAATATCTACATTTAAGCTCCCATGATACAAAATTTGACCATCTCTTGTCATTGTAATTTGGCCAAGTTTATCTATTCCAAAGACTGGAGTTGCTGTATCTTTTTCGTATATCTTTCTATGATTAACTGCAACTTTTTTATTTAGGTGACATCAGTTTACTCACCTAGCCAGTCAGGTGCCAAAAGAACTTGGACCTAATCCTTCAATTTGTACATTAATATTTTAAGACTGGCCAGCGGCTATCAATACACAATACTTGGTTCTTTATAGTAACTTCACAAGTCTAAAAGAGTTGCTGAGCTTTATTGCTCAAGGTGTACATAAGTAATGCTTTTTCATTAAGGTTGAAGTTACCTAAGTGTCATATACAATTAACAAGTATTACTATATCAACATCTCTGGCAAGATTAGCCGAAATTCTCCAGAAGAAAAAAAGAGAGAACACAATGGACATGGATAGAGAGTTACAAGCTTTATTTACAAGCAACATGGACTGGATCACATATAAACAAGAATTTTAAAGCCTAATATAATAAAAAGGTATGTGTTACGAACCTCCACCACCACTCATGGTCTTCCAGACTAAGCTGAATGTATGTCATCCCAACACTTAGCATGGCAGTAAGTACAATGAGGATGATGAATGTGATGAAGAGAATGCCTGAAAGTGTGAAGATCTTATAGCCCCACATGCTTGCGTACAGGTGGTGCAGTTCAAGGACAATAGCACTAAAAGGTAGAAGACCCCCAACAAACATTTGACCAGGCGTTTTCATGTACCAAGTTAATGACGGAATCTCCCTTGCGACTCTCTTTGTAACAGAAGGTGCTTGGAACTCTGAACTAAATCGTTGTCCTATCATCCCCCCTAAGGCAAGCAATGGCATGGCAACAAGTGTATATAAGAGTAAGATCACTACTATAGTACCTAGTGGAAGAGCAGCAGTAGCCCCAAATGACATGGCAACTATATTTAGGATAAATACTGTTAAAAACAATGGCCCAAGGTACAGAATCCCGGTTAAAAGAACACTTTTTTCCTGGAAAAATTTGCAAATCAGTTGATGAGAAGAAGGGTCAAAGATGAAGATAGATAATAAATGAAAGAGTTAATTCCGAATTGCATCCCCCTGGTTTGGCCGAAACGCACTTTATTACCGAAACTTTAAACAATTGCAATACACATCCCACAACATTTTTAGGCGGTTCAATTTGCACCCTTTTGATCACTTTCTGTCAAATTGCTCCGTTAACGTTATAATGGGCAGGGGTAATATTGGAATAACATTAGGTTTTTCTTCTTCCCCTCTATTCTGGTGTTTTTTATCAGTATATAAAATTTGTCATCTTGATGTTTTTTATTTTCTGCCACTAGACGGCTTTATCTTAACTTGATAAACTATTAAGGCAACCAAACTGATTGTGGAAGATTAATGAAAATATATACTCGCTGTGCAAAGGAATTTCCGCATTAACCTGATACCAAAAAACCAATTGTAAAACCATTTCACGCCATCTTACGTGTTTTCAACCATGAAACTACCAGAAATACTAGCCAAGGCCTATTTCTTTAGCTTTTCATTTGGCATTTGTAGACAAATCCCATAAATTTTCTTGTTCATGACCTCAGTCTTTAATACGATTCCTCTCTTTAGTTCCTGAAACCTTCAGTAGTCAAAGTTATAGTTTAAATGTGGAAAACATTGCAGTCAATATTTTTTTGTGGACAGGTTCTGTAGACGAGCTTTGTTTTTTATGTCAAATGTAACATAGTATCTGAACGAACGAGATATAGTGACATGGTAATTGCATATTTGTTTGCAGAAATATGATTACCTGCTATCTTATGCTTGGGCAAATAATCCACAAGTTCAAGAAGCCCTTCATGTTCGAAATGTAAGTTATACTTCACAATATTTTTTACTTTCCCCAGCTAAACAATTAGGCGTTTCTCTTGTCCAGAATGTTTCATTAAATGGGGAAGAAGAAGAACCTTGTGACCGTTAGGTTATAACAAAATTTTAATGTTATTCCAATATTACCCCTGCCCATTATAACATTAACGGAGTAATTTGACAAAAAGTGATCAAAAGGGTGCAAATTGAACCGCCTAAAAATGTTGTGGGATGTGTATTGCAATTGTTTAAAGTTTCGGTAATAAAGTGCGTTTCGGCCAAACCAGGGGGATGCAATTCGGAATTAACTCTAAATGAAAAAGTGATATAGAGTTTACCCATCCAGTTCTCAAAAATTGGCAGTGAAAAGAAGCAGTGCAGTATCCAGCAGCAGGAAATGTTAGAGAGTATATTACTACAACAGAAGTTGAGAGAGATCCCAGGTTGTAAGGGTATAGGATGCCGAGAAATGCCATAATAAATAAGAATACCAATCTGCATAGTAGTGCAGAACAACAATAGGCTTTAAGCATTATGAATTTTTAATGATGAACACATTGAACAACCACGTGATATAATTAAAACATATAACCTTATTGTTCTAGATTTCTACTCATTGAGAATGTAGGCATATGATACATCATATTTATACGTATTTAATGCTAAAGCAAAGCTTTTGGCATGGTATGAACTCTAAACATAGTGCCTACCAAGAAAATTTAAAACAAGAATAATTTTCCGAAAACATGCATGTGGCAGAAAACATTACAAAACTAAATTAATTAATTCACTCTGCATCTTCCCTGTACATTGGTCATCAGAGAATTGTCAACAACAATGGAGGTCATTAGTTTTAAAATTTAATTTAGGTTGTTCTGTCACTCCTGTTCCTGTCATATAATATTGGAATCTGTGACCGATTTACCACTACAAAAAAAGAAATCCCGCCGAACTAAAATTATCCAACAAACTCCATATTGATGTTAAATGTGAATTAATTTATATTTTTAAACGTGGTGATCTTTAGTTGCTAATTGCGAGCCTTGTAAAAAAAATAGCCCCCCTCCCTTTCTATAACATACACAGGCACTCAACTAGATTCGTAGACTTCAGTCTCCAGTATGACCAAGTAAAGGTTCAAGAAACTCATTTTGGCCCCCAACAAGCTGAAAAAGTACCACGGAATACACTGCCTTAGCATGTCACATGCAACATGTAATTCATGATGGCAAGTTTAGAAATGGATATATGAAAGGAACTTTGCAGCATATAAACTGGTTGAAGTACGACTAAATAAATTAGCGTGGCTTACACTATCAGGAACTGAGTACCAGAACCCAGTATAGCAGAAAACAGGTGCAATTGAGAAGGAGGTCTGAATACATCTCCATGTATGTATTTCCAACCAACTTCCTTATCTTCTTCTTCATCACCACCTGAAAACCTGCAACTCATTGAAGCACGCGAGACACATAAAATTAAAAACCTTTTTTAAGTTCACTTCGGTCTTGTGTTACTAGAAGTAAAAGAAGTACTTAGCATTAGAAGTAACATAACAGACGTGAATTACTTTTTCAGATCATTCTTGAGATGGCGCAAAAACATCATTACCAAAAGTCCCATCAGGAGCACAATGATGACAAATGAATTAATAAACGAGAACCAATGTATTTGCCTCGGTGTTGGGAGCAGGGACGCCCTAGAATATTTGTCCATTCTTTTCTTGAAAGGAACGAAGGTTTCATTCCAAGAAACAGAATATGTGAACTGAACAGTGACTTCATCATTGTTTGTTATATCTACTACATGAGCTGGGTCACTAAAAGCACGAATTTCAATCACTTGGTCACTATTGTAGAGTACATCAAACTGAACATGTTTGAATAGAAAATACTTAAGCCCTTTTTCATCACCGTTCCAACTATTATCTTCAACTCTCCCGATAAATCCCCACATTGGAAGATCATCATAATACATCTGGAAGTAAAAATCATTAATAATAGCATTTCTAAACTTTGAGACATCATCTTCACTAAGCTTCTTTTCACACAGTATCTGACCAACTTTGTTTTCCCGGAATTTAAGTTCATACAAAGCATTGGCCAAACGGTCAGCATTTAATATTTCCCCGAGAGACTCCTTCTTCTGGACCACGCGAGCTGCAATATTGAAAATATATAGGTACGTTACAAATATAGATGAGCAACAAATAGAACAGTATCTGGAAATCTCATTTTTTATATGGACCTTTGTCGACACGGACAATAAGTATAAGTAATGATTAGAGTTTGACCAAATTTCAGACACGGTTATAACTTATAATTATGTTCTTCCATAAAAAAGTTCAGTTGGTACTTACTACATTAAACACATGCATATGCAGGCAGATCACAGCCCAGTATACATACTACTTTAGTTAAATCAATCAACTTAAAAGCTACCGTCATTTCTTATCAAGTGACTACTTTAACCTAAACGCTAACCTGGATGGCAGACTGGCAAGTCATAGTATTGGTAAGTTTCACTGCAAGAAAATAACAAATAACACGAATAAGATTAAAACAAACATCACAATGTCATAATATTAATACATTATTATCCAAAAGTAAGCTCCAGCTGCGATTTCTTAGACAACCATCACACTCACAATGTCAATACATTATTATCGAAAAGTATGCTCTAGATACAATTACTTACACAACCATCACACTCACAATATCATGATATCATTACATTATTATCGAAAAGTAAGCTCTAGCTACAATTACTTACACAACCATCACACTCACAATCTCATAATATCAATACATAATTATCGAAAAGTAAGCTCTAGCTGCAATTACTTACACAACCATCACAAATGCCAAAAAGGGTTGGTAACATTACACATACTACACAATATCCATATTTCATTTCTTCAAGATTTTTAACTACTTATGACTAAAACTTTAAAAATACTAAAAATCACAAACATACACACACATATATACATACACAACATAAAACTAAAATCAAAAGTGGCTTAAAGAAACTACCTTGGATTGTCAAGAGGGCCAATTTTATTAACAGAGATTGGAACTTGATCACCCACATTGTATTGTGCAGATATGACAAAATGAAGTGAAAAAACCAAATGGACTGTGATAAAAAACATCAAGAAACCCATGATTTGAATCATGGTTTATGACCCAGATTGTAAGAAAATTAAGAAGAGGTTTTAGACAGGAAAAATAGGTTGTTTGTTCTGTCCGGGGCTCCGAATGACCCAAAAGTAAAGATTTGTGGATTTCTAATCTTGGACTATTACTGGGGAAGAAAGTCAAGTGATAACCGATAAGTGTTTCTTACCTTAATTTTAAGTTAATGACGAATATTACGTTGCATTTTTAAGTTAACTGCCACGATAGCACGGAACACATTCTTATTAGTATATTTTTTTTTTCAAATTTTGCGATAAAATCTATAATATTCTTCTATTAGTATGCATCATTTTTCACATATCTCGATTTATAAAAGTCAGCAGTTAGTAGTTTGAAAGGCATATGTATAGGCTTATTTGTAAACACCGGGGATTCTACTAAACTTAATTTAAGATATAATAAGTAAATAATAAAAATCAAATGTCACATGAATCTCAGAAGATAATATCTGTCAAAGAATGAATATTAAAGTCATTTACAAACTTGAAGTAATTCTACATTGAAAGACGTTCAATTTATTGATCAAGCCTCAGTGGAGTATTCAAACTCAGTGGATTTATTAAAGTGACAGAGATTTCAAGATGTGACAGCAAAGATACAAGTTACAGAGTTCAAGAAAGAAAAGGAAGTGGATAACTGCTTAAAGTGAAGAACAGACATTGTCGTTAGTCACTCATGAACCAGACAGTACAGTGAGTGTCAACGTACTAAAAATGTTATTTCTTCATCTAAGTTTTAATGGTTCAAGAATTAATTGTGAAGGCAAGTAATTCTATTTATTCTCTTATAAATAATTATTACTATTAAGTAAATTATGTTTTAAATTAATTCTCATGAACCAGACAGTACATTGAGTGTCAACGTACTAAAAATGTTATTTCTTCATCTAAGTTTTAGTGGTTCAAGAATTAATTGTGAAGGCAAGTAATTCTATTTATTCTCTTATAAATAATTATTACTATTAAGTAAATTATTTATTAAATTAATTATGTAAAGAATTAATTTAAAACATAATTTATTTTGATAATTATTTAAATTAGAATAAAAATGAACTAGGAAGACTTAGTTTTTTAACTAGGAAGACTTAGAAATAAGTCTTCCCGATTGTCTTCCTAGGCAAAAAGCTTGTCTTCCCGATAGTCTTCCCAATACAATTGCTAGTCTTCCCGCAAGTCTTCCCAAGTCATTCCTTAGTCTTCCCGAGAGTCTTCCTTATGCAATTCTGTTAAATTAAAAGAAAAGACTTGGCGCGTGAAGAAATGTACAATGCAGTTGGTTTAAATAGAAAGTGTGATCAAGACAGAACACATCAACAGAACACATCAACAGAACACACAACAAAAGAAAAAGACACAGAAAGCAAAACATTACATTCTTCAACTGTCTTTACTTCTCAACTGTCGAAGCCATTTAAATTCTGCTAGAGGATTTATTTCTTGTTTGTTCTTAACATTAAATTCATAAGAAGTAATTCTCTTGTACTGCTTTGACAATCTAGCGGGTCATAATCCCTAGAAATTATATCGAACTATATTCGATCCTTTTTATTACAAAAATAGATAAATTCATGTCGAATTTATTCTAGGTTTGTTTTATCAAGAACTTTGTAATCTGTGATCAAATTGTAACACTCCTCAAGTTTAATATAAGTTATATTTAACTTGAATATTGTTTCAGTTTATTCCGCAATAATTTGTTCTTAAATTGTTTAATCTTTAAACGAACAAATTCGATTAAACGGTATTATGTGTATTCAACCACCCTTCTACAAACATATCAGGACCTAACAATTGGCATCAGAGCCTTTTGATTGATATACTAATCAAAGATCCATTTTTTGTGATTTTTTCTTAAACTCTGAAATTCTAATTCATTAAAAATCTCAAAAATGTCTACAACTCAGAAAGTTGGTATAGTAAAGATTCCCATGTTCAGTAAGGAGCATTATCCTATGTGGAAGAAGAAGATGCTCTTGTTTCTTCAAGTGGCAAATGTTAAATATCTTGGAGTGCTGAAAAATGGTCCTAAACTTCCTATGATTGTGGAGGAAGAGCAGATAGAGAACAATGTTATAACTAGAGCTGCTAGGATGTACCATAAGGATCCCAAGGACTACACAGCTGATGAAAAAGAGGATGCTACCCTGGATGCCTGTTTACAGTTGATACTGGTTGATTGTCTTGATCCTATCATGCATAATCATGTTCTAAACTGTGTTACTGCTAAACACATTTGGGACACAATAGAGATAATCAATGAGGGGACAGAGGAAGTCAGAGAGAATAAGTTGGAAATTCTCACCTCTTCATATGAGCATTTCAGATCAAACCCTGGTGAAGGTATCTCTGAGGTTTTTGAGAGATACAATAAATTGATAAATGATCTGAATCTCAATGGAAAGCACTATACTATCAAGGAGATTAACAAGAAGTTCCTCCTGACACTTCCATCTCATTTGGAGCACAGAATATCTGCAATCAGAGAAGCAAGAGATCTTGGAGAGATTTCTTTGGAAAGACTGTATGGTATTCTGAAGACCTATGAGCTGGAGCAGATTCAGCAAAAGGAGATTTATGGAACTGGAAAGATAGTTAATACTTCTACTGCATTGACAACAGAAGTCCCACAGAAACTGGAAGTGAAGGTTGTTCAACCTTCCAGTTCTATCATGGATGTTATTGATGCTGAATATGGCTTAACATCCATTGATCAATCTGGTGGTGACTTATATTCTTTGGAAGAACTTGATCAGCTGGAGGATGGTGACTTGGTAATGATAGTGAGGAAGTTTGGCAAATTCAGATTCGGAAGGAATCCCAATCTTAAGTTCAAGCCCATGTTTCAGAGAGGTGGTTCTTCATCTACAAATAGCACAAGGGGTGGCTATAAACCTGGAACCGTGGAAAGAAGCACAATCATGTGCTACAATTGTAATGAGTTGGGTCACTTTGCTACAGAATGTAAAAAGCCAAAGCAAGTGAGAATGAACTCATTTGATTCTAGCAAGAAGAATAAGATTGGGAAAGTTTATGTTGCCGAAGGAAAGAGTTGGGATGATACTGATAGTGATGAAGAAGCAGATGAAATTGGAAACCTAGATTTAATGGCAAATGAGGCAAGCACTTCATCATCATTCATGTCAGAGGTAAAGTTTACTGATACTGAAATGATCTATCATCTTAGTACTACTGTTTCATGTGCACGTAGAGAAAATGATAGAATAATTCTTTTGAACACATCTCTTGAAAATGAGGTAAAAGAATTAAAACTTGTGCATGTTAATCAGGATGAACTAACTAAGAAAATAGCATTTCTTGAGAATAGGGTTAAATGTTATATTCAACTGGAAACCATTCTTAAGGATCAGATCAGTGAACTTAAGGTCAAGGCTAATGCTTACTATAACTCTTGTAAGACTGCTAAAGAAATCATCAATAAACAAAGTATTGGTCATACTGTAGGAATAGGGTATGAATATAATGAGTCTATTGGTGAATTAAGCATAAACACCCCTAATAGAGTCAGTGCTGAAGAAATGGGTGTACCATATGTGCTTAAGGGTACTGAAAAACCTTTCTTTAAAGAATCCTTGGCAGGACCTCTGAATGAAAATTCTATCATTATTCAAGAGGAGATGCGT
The DNA here is from genome assembly GCA_030848705.1 of Heracleum sosnowskyi. Taxonomy (NCBI): domain Eukaryota; kingdom Viridiplantae; phylum Streptophyta; class Magnoliopsida; order Apiales; family Apiaceae; genus Heracleum; species Heracleum sosnowskyi. The sequence continues at coordinate 9,671,801 of CM061245.1, forward strand.
ATTGAGGATCTTGTTTTTGAACTTGTTCAGTCCAACAAGTGTATGTCTGACAAACCAGTCAAAGTTGTTTCAGCAACAGAGACTAAGTCAGACATCCATAAAGTGGATCAAAACAACTGTAGAACCAACATGCCTGCTGTTAATCTTTCTCATAAAGTATGTGGTGTGGTTAATTGCATGTCCTGTGCTTTCAATGTTATGTATGCTTATTTTAATAGTAAGCATGTATCTGATAATAAGACTGCTCCACATCAACATGTTAATAATAAGAAGCATGTTAGATCTAAGACTACTAGTCCTGCAAAGACTACATTGGATCCATTTATCCCTAAGCCTACTCAGAAATGGGTTAAGGCTGGCTATAAATGGAAACGCTCTTTTATGAAAGAGGCTAAAGTAGTTAAAGTTAAAAATGTTGTTTTGCCTGACAAAGGCCAGTTCTTTAAATACGTCGGACCCAATCAAGTTTGGGTTCCGAGGAAAGACTAATCAATTTGATACTGCAGGGTGTGGCACAGGTAAACCGTGTTATGTGGGTTCTGGACAGTGGTTGTTCAAGGCATATGACCGGAGATAGAGCACTGCTATCAAATGTGGTTGAGAAAGCTGGCCCAGGAGTTACCTTTGGAGATAACAACAAGGGTATTACCAGAGGATATGGCTGTTTAAAGTTTGGAAATGTTATCATTCAAGATGTATCTATTGTGGAAGGTCTGAAGTTCAATCTTCTCAGCATCAGTCATTTCTGTGACAGAGGATATGTTGTTTCCTTTGAGAAAGATAGATGTCAGATCCTTCACAAGAAGAATGGAAAGCCTGCTCTTCAAGGAGTAAGGAAAGGTGATTTGTTCATAGCTGATCTGTACTCTGGATCCAAAGATGAAGTTACTTTTTTTTTATGCTAAAGCTTCATCAGATGAGAGTTGGCTATGGCACAAGAAGATGTCTCACCTTAACTTCAAAACCATGAACTCTCTAGTCAAGAGGGAATTGGTGAGAGGTTTGCCTCAGATGGAATTTACATAGGAAGGACGGTGTGAGGCATGTCAGAAAGGAAAGTCAAAGAAAGCTTCTTACAAGGGCACTGACACATCATCAATAACTGAACCACATCAGCTACTGCACATGGATTTGTTTGGTCCAGTTAATGTGATGTCCATGTCAAAAAAACAATATACACTTGTGATTGTTGATGACTATTCCAAATACACATGGGTTTTATTCCTACATTCCAAGAATGAGACCCCACAGATGGTGATTGATCATATAAAGTTGATTGAGTTGGATTCTAGATTCCCTGTTAAAGCTATAAGGTCAGATAATGGAACTGAATTCAAGAATGCAGTCCTAAATGACTTTTGTGCAAATAAAGGAATAACAAGACAGTACTCTGCCCCTAGAACTCCTCAACAAAATGGAGTGGTGGAAAGGAAGAATCGTACATTGATTGAAGCTGCAAGGACTATGTTAAGTGAATCAAGACTTCCAATGTACTTTTGGGCTGAAGCTGTGAACACTGCTTGTTATACTCAAAATCGAACATTAATCAACAAGTACTTAATGAAGACTCCTTATGAGATCATGAACAACAAGAAACCAACTCTCAAATACTTTCATGTATTTAGAGCAAAATGCTTTGTGCTTAAGGATGACAATGTGAAATGTGGCAAGTTTGAGGCCAAGGCACAATAAGCTATTTTTATTGGTTATTCCAGAAGATCTTACAGGGTGTACTTGATTGATAGTCACCATGTGAAGGAAAGTGTCAATGTTACATTTGATGACACTAAGCTCCCTAGTATCCAAACTGGAGATTTATCTAAAGAACTAAAGTTTGATAACTTGCCAGACTCAGAATCAGATGATGAAGCTCCAACTGAGAATGTTGATGGTAATGACAATAACAATGATGATAATGATCCTGGTGGTGGTGGTGGAAACATTGGTAACAATGGAGATACCACCAACACTGGAGAAGAATCATCAAGGCAATCAAGTGTTAGATCAGAATTCAATGATCGTCAGAAGCTAGACTCAACTGATCAGGATTGCTGACGTCATCAGTATTGCATGGTCATCAGTATTTGATCAAGCGTCAGTATCTTATTGATCATCAGGATTCCTACTCAGACTATGATCAGGATTGATCATCAGAACTTGAAGCTGATCAGGATTCCTACTTCGAGTTATATTTGGAGTCTAGATAAACATGGAAGTTTATTCTATTTGTTCCTGGTTTGTAGAATGTAGCTATCGATTAAGGATAGGTTTCTATCTTTGTTATTGATTAGGACTTATCTTGTTATTGATAGAGAAGCTGTGTGCACTATATAAACACAGTCTTGGTTTCGATTTATGGGGGATTCGAGAGAGAACATAATCGAATAGAAGCTCTCGAGAACATAGAATTTCTTGAGAGAGTTTTTGTAAACTAGCAGCTCTCAAGAACATCAGAATTTCTTGAGAGAGTTTGTAACAGTTTTATATCAGATTTAATAAAGCTGTTATCTTTCTTTTCATATTTGTTATATATACATTAAGAAGTCGATTATCTTACTCTATTGTATTCAACCCCCCTTCTACAATAGATTATTACTGGGCAACAATTGGTATCAGAGCAAACTGATTTAATTCTGAATCAGATACGATCTAAAGATGTCGACAACCAAGTATGAAAGCATGAAGATTCCCATCTTAAAGATATCAGAATATCCTACATGGAGGGTAAAGATGCTGATGTACCTGGAGGCTATGGATCCTGACTACTTGGACAGGATTCGTGATGGACCATATATACCAACAAAGTTCGTAGAACGAACAGATACAGTACCAGAACATTATGTGGTCAAAGCTAAAGCTGAATGGACTCCAGAAGAAAAAGCTCATGTACTCAGGGAACCAAAGATAAAGAATATCTTGCATAATAGCCTTGATGCTGTCATGTCAAACAGAGTGATTGCATGCAAGTCTTCAAAAGAAATCTGGGATACTTTGGAAACTCAGTGCCAGGGATCTGCATCTGTCAAGAAAAATAGAAGGGCTCTTTTGATTCAAGAATATGAACAATTCGATGCAAGACCTGAAGAGAGCCTGACTGATCTATATGATAGATTTCTGACACTATTGAACAACTTATCCTTAGTTGACAAAGTATATGAAACTGAAGATTCAAACACCAAATTTCTTAGAGCTTTACCTGAAGAATGGGATACTCAGACCTCAATCATTAGACACCAGTATGATCTGAACATTGTGTCTCTTGATGAGATCTATGGGATGCTAAGAACTCATGATCTTGAAGTTCAACAGAGGAAGAACAAGAAAAACAGCAAGGCAAAGTCAATTGCTTTGAATGTAGAAGCAAAAACAAAAGGGAAAGCTATGGAGGTCTCTAGAAGGAAAGCAAGAGTAGCTGAGTCAGATCCTGACGACTCTTCATCAGATACTGATGGCAATCCTGATGCCAATACTGGTGATGATTCTTCTGACTCAGACATGGAAGAGATGGTTGCTATGATTGTCAGAAACTTCAGAAGGATGAAGTTCAGGAAGAATAGAAGACAAGGCAACTTTCAGAAAAAGACCTTCAAAGCAGACAAAGACAAGTATATCAAAAAGGACAGCAAGGGTAGCAAATTTGACAAGTCAAAGGTTAGATGCTACAAGTGTAATGGTATGGGTCACTTTGCTTCTGAATGCAACAAGACAAAGGCACTCATCACATCAAGCAAGGATTGGATGGACTCTTCCTCAGAATCTGATACTGAGGTAGTCAACTATGCGTTAATGGCCAATGCTGATGTAATTGCTGCTCCTGATGATAAGGTACTAAATACTATCTTTGATTTTGATACTGATAATGCTTCTGAGTTAAGACGTTTTCTAAAGTCATTACATATTAGCTTTAGAAGTCAAACTGCTGAGAATACTAGAATCTTATCTGAGATGTCTGACCTTAGAAAGAGGAATGAGATATTAGAAGCTGAATTTTCTCGTATGCAAGAAGTACAAAAAGAATGTGATAATGCTAAACACATGCACTTAGAGATGACATCTAAATGTACTTCCCTTGAAAAAGAACTTGAATATGCTAATGAGAAAATCAGAACCTGGACAGACTCTGGTAGGAAATTTCATGAGATTAATACCTCTAAGAATTGGAAAGAGTGTCTAGGATATAAGTCAGATGAAGATAAGAAATTAGCAGAGAAAATTGTCATTGATGAGACAGTCAGTCCAAAGACCTATAGACATGTTATAGACTCAACCAAATCTAAGATTACTCCTGTTAATTTTGTTTTTGGTAAGGATTCCAATTCTACTTTTGAAAAGGGATCTTCTTCTACTCAAGGAATTAAAATTATAAAGTCTAAACCTGTCATGAACAAAGTCACTAAGAATGTAGGTCTATTGTCTCAGAAACAGCTTAAAGATAAAATCTGTGAGGTTACAGATAAGAAAAAGGGAGCTACTGTTAAGAGAAACAGGAATGGTAAAATTGGGATCAATAAAGAAAATGGTTATAAGTATATCCCAAATGCACCTAGAAAGAGTTGTTTTAACTGTGGTAACTCTAATCATCTTGCTATTGATTGTAAAAAGAGTAAGAAGAAAATTGCTGAAATTCCTAAGTCTGATGTTAGGAATAAATCAGTATTTTACAAACCACAGAATTCCTGTTTTCATTGTGGTAGTCTATGGCATTCTATTTATACATGTAAAGAGTATCACGATTTGTACTATAACTTTTATGATCCATTGCCTAAGTTTGAAAGTAGTACAAAGTCTGATAGAACTGAAAATGTCATAGTGAAGCATGCTTTTGTTAATACTGATACTGACAAAGCAAATCCTGATGGAGTAAATCCTGTCAGGACTGCTAAAGTCAAAAAGTCTTCTGCTGTTAAATTTAATAAAATGCATGAACAAGGAATCCAACAAGTGTGGGTTCCTAAACATACTGACTAGTGTTTTACTATTCTGATGCAGGGTAAAAGGAAAAATGTGTTAGTCATGGATAGTGGATGTTCTGTGCACATGACTGGAAACAAAGCCCTGTTATCAGAATATGAGGAAAAAGCTGGCCCAACTGTGTCTTATGGAGATGGCAACATTGGACAAACCTTGGGATATGGCAATATAATCATTGGAAATGTCATCATTGAAAAAGTAGCTCTAGTGAAGGGACTAAAACACAACTTGTTGAGTATTAGTCAAATCACAGACAGAGGTTATCATGTCAATTTCTATTCCACACATTGTGAAGTAGTCAGTAAAGCAACAGGGAAGATAGCACTAACTGGCTACAGACATGGTAACATATATGAAGCCAACATTCTCTCAGATACTGATGGCTCCCCTACATGTTTCATCAGTAAAGCTTCAGTAGATGAAAGTTGGAATTGGCACAAGAAGCTTTCTCATCTCAACTTCAGCAACATCAATGAGTTGGTTAAGAAAGAGTTAGTAAGAGGATTACCTAATGTCTTATATACACCTGATGGACTCTGTGATGCATGCCAAAAAGCAAAACAAAGAAGGACATCATTCCAGAGTAAATCAGAATCCTCTATTGAAGAACCATATCACATGCTACATCTTGATCTGTTTGGTCCAGTCAACATCATGTCCATCAGTAAGAAAAGGTACACTCTTGTAATTGTTGATGAATATTCTAGATTCACCTGGGTGTATTTTTTGCACAGAAAAGATGAAACTCCTGAAGTTCTGTTGGATCATGTGAGGATGATTGAGACAACCACAAAGTACAAAGTCAAGATTCTGAGAAGTGATAATGGTACTGAATTCAAGAATTCAAAGATGGAAGAGTTCTGCAAATACAAAGGAATCATTCAACAATTCTCTGCTCCTGGCACACCTCAGCAAAATGGAGTAGTAGAAAGGAAGAATAGAACTCTTATTGAAGCTGGCAGAACTATGTTGGAAGAAGCTAAATTACCTACATATTTCTGGGCAGAAGCAGTCAACACAGCATGTTATACACAAAATCTCACATTGATAAACAGGCATGGTGTCACTCCTTATCAGTCACTCAAGGAGAAGAAACCAAGTCTGAAGCATTTGCATGTGTTTGGCTGTAAATGTTTTGTTCTCAGAACTCATCCTGAACAGCTAGGGAAATTTGAAACAAAGGCTGATGAAGGAATATTCATAGGTTATCCAACATCAAGAGCCTTCAGAGTTTTTAATTTGAGAACAAGAACTGTCATGGAGTCAATTCATGTATCTTTTGATGATAAGAAGATAACTGGAATCATTGAAGACTCGCATGATAGATTGTTATTTGAAAATGAAGCTTCCAAGGAACCTGAGGAAATTGAATCAGATCCTGTCAATTCATCAGATACTGATGGGTCACCAAATCCTGATGACTCACCAGGTACTGATGGTGCTAATACTGATGATGCAAACAACAGTGATACAACTAGTAGTGCTAATGTTGAGGGGGAGCAACGGCATTCAACTACAAGTTCAGAGTCAACTCAATCATCAGGACAGAATTCTTCAGATACTGATTCAAGTGAAGATCCTGACAACACATCAGGAGGGCATAGCAATAATTCAGGGAGAGCTTCAAATCAATCAAATTCTTTCAATCAAGATAACACCAATCCAGGGGGAGCATCTACTTCAAGAAACAATTTGACACCAGCAAGGAAATGGACAAAAGATCATTCTCCTGATTGGATAATTGGAGATCCTTATGCAGGTGTTCAAACAAGAAGTGCAACTCAGAATGAATGTCTATACAATAACTTTCTATCCAAGGAGGAGCCTAAGAAAGTTGAAGATGCACTTAAAGATGCTGATTGGGTTACTGCAATGCAAGAAGAACTGAATGAATTTGAAAGGAATGAAGTCTGGAAACTGGTACCAAGACCAAAGAATAGATCAATTGTTGGTACAAAGTGGATTTTCAAGAACAAGACTGATTCTGATGGAGTCATTATCAGAAATAAAGCTAGACTAGTTGCAAAGGGGTATTCCCAACAAGAGGGCATTGACTATGATGAAACTTTTGCTCCTGTTGCAAGACTAGAAGCCATCAGGATATTTCTCGCTTATGCAGCACATAAGAAATTCAAGGTTTTCCAGATGGATGTTAAAAGTGCTTTCTTAAATGGTGAACTGGAGGAAGAAGTTTATGTTGAACAACCTCCTGGTTTCATTGATCCTACATATCCAGATCATGTCTACAGACTGGATAAGGCACTTTATGGACTAAAGCAAGCTCCAAGAGCATGGTATGAAACCTTAGCTCAATTCTTACTGGAAAGTGGATTCAAAAGAGGTGCAATTGATAAAACTCTATTTTATTTGAATCATGGTAAGGAGTTGCTGTTAGTTCAGATTTATGTTGATGATATCATTTTTGGGTCAACAAACAATAAGCTGTGTGAAAAGTTTTCCAAGCTTATGCAGTCAAGATATCAAATGAGCATGATGGGAGAAATGAGTTACTTTCTGGGTCTTCAAGTTAAACAGACTGATGAAGGGATTTTTATTAATCAGTCTAAATACACAAGGAATTTACTGACAAGGTTTAACATGCAAGACAGTACTCCTGCTTCAACTCCCATAGCTACAGCTACCAAACTTGATCCTGATCAAGGTGAAGAGGTAGATGTAACTCACTACAGAGGAATGATTGGCTCTTTATTGTATCTCACTGCCAGTAGACCAGATATCATGTTTGCAACCTGTCTATGTGCAAGATTTCAAGCAAAACCTAGAGAACCACATCTGATTGCAGTCAAAAGAATTTTCAGATATCTCAAAGGCACTCCTTCACTTGGCCTTTGGTATGCAAGGGAATCAGATTTTGGGTTGTGTGGTTATTCAGATGCTGATTTTGCAGGATGCAAAATAGACAGGAAAAGTACTTCAGGAAGTTGTCAGTTTTTGGGTGGAAGACTAGTTTCATGGTTCAGTAAAAAGCAGAAATCTATTTCCACTTCAACTGCAGAAGCTGAGTACATTGCTGCAGGAAGTTGTTGTGCTCAGATAATGTGGATGAGAAATCAGTTGTTAGATTATGGCCTGTCATACTCAAAAATCCCTATTTATTGTGATAACCAAAGTGCTATTGCAATGACAGGAAATCCAGTTCAGCATTCTCTTACTAAACACATAAGTATCAGATATCACTTTATAAGAGAACAGGTTCTGGAAGGAACAATTGAACTTCACTTTGTTCCTACTGATCAACAACTAGCTGATATATTCACCAAGCCACTACCTGAAGCTACTTTCAATAAATTGGTGAATGAACTTGGAATGATGAATTTTGAGAATTTCTGAGGAAAAGCTACAGAGAGGAAATCCTGATAACTGTCAAATCCTGATGGTTATTCAGAAAGGTATGTATCTTTGATCAAATCCTGATAGGACTCAATCCTGACAGGAAATCAATTGGTCAAATCCTGATGCTCAGATATTGAAGCTGGTATGAAAACCAGAGGTTCTATGCTAATTTGTCATTAACACTCCTGGTAAACTCTGGACAATTAGATTATTACTTAGTCTTTGATTAAGTTTTCAGTCTTAATTATCAATTTCAATTTCATTATTATCAGAGTTTATTATTTATCATCTCTATATCACTATGAGTGTTACTAACAAATTTTGCAGGCAAGTACAGGAAGAAAACAATTGAGAAAATAGACAAATTTCATTAATACTTGAAGATACATTACACATGAAATATGGAAATTACATATTTGTTTTCCTAGTCTATTTTCTACTCAGGAACTCGTGCTTTACAGATAAGCATGAACACGTGCCCTGCAAATTAGCATGAATGCTCCTGAGCAGCTTCACAGTCCATCAGGATTGGAAGATTTCTATGTCCTTAAAGGACAAGAAGAGGAACTGATGCACTTGAAGGCGGATCGTCATCGTGATCACCGGGATGCTTCCTTGCCTCCACCGTGCATGAAGCACTTGCATCAAGCACTTTCCTTCTTCTCCTCTCGCTCTTCAACGAGATCCTCATCCTCTTCATCATCCTCATCGTCTTCATCCTCTTCATAGATGAGATTCTCAAGAGGATTCCAGTCAGGATTGACTTGCACAAAGTCGTGCCACACCACATCAACCATAGCGTTTATAAACGCTTCATATTCCTGAGGGTCAGGAACTGGTTGTGGCTCCATATCAACAAGAGCCTCCTCCATCTCCTGCCAAATCAAGTCAAGCTCTTCATCAGGTATGTTGTTTTGATTATTGGCAGCCATTGAAAAATGAACAAGGTGGAAAGTTTTTGGTAAGTTTTTATTCTTTGGAGAGGGTTTTTGTTAGATAGATGCTGTTATGATTAACAGTTCTCTTTTATAGAGAATGTATTTTAAGAATGCAGGTCATTTTTACAATCTCAAGGAGACGGTTCAGTTTTCCATAAATATTTTTGCCTCGTTTGCTGGTAAGCGTGTTTTTAATTCTATGACCATTAATTTGGTTATTTTTCTTAAACCAAAACGCTATTCAGGATTGTTAAAATAAATTTTGTTTTCTTAAATAAAATTTTATTTTAATCTTATTGAATATTTTTTTTTTCAATCCTGATATGGCAAAATATTTTGTGCGGAAATGCTTTTATTCCTGATGAGGTTAGGTTTTTCTTACATCAAAAAATGCCTACTCGTTATGGACTACTTTCTAATGCTATGGGGCAAGGCCCAACCCACCTTGTTCCTGACACAAGCATGCAACCTAAACAGTCTAAACAGTTAACAACCACCTCTACTGTCTCTCAAAAGACTTTAGTTGTAAAATCAAAGAAATCAGCTAGAACTGATGTGTCTGGAAGGCAATCAGGTTCAAAGGATTTTTCCTCTACACCACTCACTAAAAAGAAGATACAAGGGGGTGTACAAGGGGTCCTGGTGAAGAAAGCTGATAAGGTTGTTAAGAATGTTCCTGTGAAAAGGAAGTTAAGGTTGATTGATGAAAGTGATTCAGAGGATGACTTACCTATATCCTCTGTGATGAATGTGAACAAGGAAGTTGCTGATACTGCTACTAAAGCTGTGGTACCTTTATCAAAACCACAAAAGACAAGGAAATTATCAAAGAGCAGGTATCATATTCCTTTGACAGTGCAAATGAAGGATACTGATATTCAGACATCAAATCCTGATGAGTCATCTACTCCTGATGCTCTAGCAAATCCTGATGTTAGTATTCCTGATGCAACAACAAAAGTTGTCTCTCTATCAGACTCTCCAGCCTCTCCATCTCAGATTAGAGAAATTTCTTGGGAGAAGGTTTCTACAACTGTTTCCTTGGTTGGTCTTACACCTACATCAAAGAAAAAGAGGAATGCAGAAGAGTTAGTCTATCAGAGACAGAAGAAGCTGAAAGGATCAAGCCCACAAGAACCTGAATTTCAGAGTAATTCAGCAGCTACTGTTGATCCTGCCACACAAGAACCACTCAATCAAAGTTTGGGTGAAGGCTTAGCTAGTGGAATGGTCACACAAGAACCATTTTCTCAAAGGGAGAATGAAGACATCAACATTCCAGCTACACAAGAACCATCTTCTCAAAGTGAAGATGCAGGCACAGCTACAGCTTCTGTTGAAAGATTGGTCGAGAACATTGTCAATGAGGGAAGCACACAAGAACCTTTAACTCAAAGTGTTGAAGAAGCTTCTGAACCTCAAGCTCCACAAGAACCATTGGTAGCAAATACTGATGCAAGCATATCAAATCCTGACGATGTTCATCCTGACGCTAGTGGTGCTCCTGATAATGAACCTATTTTGATACAGCCACTTCGTTCAAGACCAATGGATCATCCTATCTCAGAACCACAGGATAAACTGAAAGGTATTGCTATTCCTGATCCTGATATTACTCATGATACTGCTGATGATACTTCTGATGATAGTGATGATGATAATGAGAATCGAAAAGAGAAGGAACAGCTTGCTACAGCACTCAAAATTAGTCTTGGAACTAATTTTGGTTCATCAAGTACATATATGGCTAGCAATGCTTCCACTGGGAAAGATCAGAGACAAGATTTTTCTACTCCTTCCTTTGATCCTGCAGAGGCATTTAGACAGAATGAATGGAACAATTCATGGCACCAATCTGATGAATCTATCAGTTTTTCTTCTGCTATTGAACATGCCTATAATGCAGTGAAATCTATAGAGAATCAAGACTTGAAGAATCATCTGAAGGCTACTACTCTGTTATCCAAAAGCCTGAAAAGTGAGATTGATTCTATCAAGGGCTCAACTGAAAAAGTGAGGACTGATATCTTTAATAATTTTACAAAGGTGCCTACTACTTTACAACTAAGGGTAGTGGAATCCCAAGTGAAATCTGTTGTTTCAGAACAAACCTCAATCAATCAAAGAATTGATTCTCTGGATACTAAGGTAACTGAAATTCAAGCCTCTCTTTCCTTAATTTTGCAATTATTGTCAAATCCTGATGTCAAAAAGGGGGAGAAGGTTATTCAGACAAAATGTACACCTGATCTAGTATTAAGAAATAATGATGATGATACTGGAGATGATGGTGGTGACAAAGTGATATAAGGAGAAACCTCTGATGCTGTTGTTATGAAGACAATCCAAACTTCTCAAAGTCAAACAACGCAGTCAACTCATGTTTCTGATTCTGGAGTTAAGACAGTAAGAACATTGGTGCAATCTCAGATCCTGACGGAAGATCAAATCCTGACACCTGGTCATGGACACATTCTTGCTACAATTCCTGAAGGTGATGAAGATGTAATTATTGATAATCCTGAAGATGCATCAAATTTATTCCAGAAGTTTTCTACAAAAGATGGCAGAATTGTTACTCTATATCACACTGATAAAAGAGTTCAACAATTATATGCAAGAAAAGCACTCTCTACAACAAGTGAAGAATATCCAGATCTCTCACATGAAGAATTCTTGAGACTACAAAGAGAGACAATAGAAAGCTATACTGCTCCTGCTAGAGGTAGAGGAAGCAGAGGTAGGAGAGGTGCTAGAAGAAGTAAAAGAGGTTCTTCAACTCAAACAGTACCTAGACAGACAAGGTCTAGAGGGTTAAGAATTGAAGAAATTCCTGAAGCTTCACAAAATCTAACAGATCCTGTTATCAAGGATATCATGGAGAAAGAAGACAAGGAATTTGTTGAAGAAGAACCTGAATTGAGAAGAAAAACAAGTAAATCAACTCTCAGCAATACAAATCAAATTGAAGATTCTAATCCTGACAATATTCAAGATCCTGACGAATCTGAAATTCTGCAAGAGGTTGATTTGATAATCTTATCTACTGTTGTTGATTGTCACAACAAAGAAGTAGATGAAGAAGAAGAAGCCAGAAAAAGAGATATTACAAAAAGAACATATGAAGATTTCAATCTCTATCTACAAAGGCTTAAAGTTTCAAATGAAAGACAATGGAGAAATACAAGCAGGCAAGAATCTTTACTTGAAAGAAGCTACACTCATGAAAAGGAGAAAGACAAGAAGTGGGAACACATAAGTACACTGAAGTGTGATACACCTATCAATTTTCAGACTGGTGGAATTATTACAAGTGCTTCAAGTGTTGTTGATTTGTCTGATATGGCTAGATCAAAAACACTCTGGTTAAAGATGTTTTCGAATCTGAAGCAAATGTCAAGTTACACAAGAGGAGGTATTGGACACAGGGATGCTGAATTTCTAAACATGACTTATGTTGATCCTTACTCCTTAACTAAAATTGGAGGTACTTTAACTTCTGAAAACCTGAACAATTTATTAGCTGTTGATATAGTTATAGATTGTCATGATGGTTTTGAAAAGAAAGAAAAGCTTCTGTACTTCATGAAAGATGGTAGTGTGAAGATTCTATCTATTCAAGATCTGCTGATGAAAACTACACAGGAACTGAAATATGTTCACTATCTGTTAAGATGGAAGAACCAAGTGTACAAAGTATGGGCTGACATGATTTTGTCAACTATAAGAAGAAGACTGGATGGAAACAGTAATTTCGATGGTAATTATATTCCCATGTACTTAAATCAAAGAGGTCAGGATGTGGAAATGCAAAGAGGTACTGCTGTTAAAGAAGTAACTTTTGGTATGACCCAACTTACTCTCAATCCTGATGGGAAGGAAATTGCTTATCTTTTGCTTGAAGAGCACAGTCTACAGAAAAGCTCCATACAGAATCTCAGAGCAGCTATCTACCAGATTAATGAGGAAGATGAAGAACTCAGAAATCTTAAGGAAAGACTGATTCAAATTCTTGAAGAAAAAGAAGAAAGTTTATTATCCAACTTCTTGAAGATGAATCTGTTCTATCAAAAAGCTTAAATAGATAAGTTGTTTCTGAAGATACTCGTACATTTTGATACATGTTTTTGACATCATTGAATATTTGGAATCTATACTTTATTTCACAAAGTATGAGATTGGGGGAGATTGTTAGATCAGAATTCAATGATCGTCAGAAGCTAGACTCAACTGATCAGGATTGCTGACGTCATCAGTATTGCATGGTCATCAGTATTTGATCAAGCGTCAGTATCTTATTGATCATCAGGATTCCTACTCAGACTATGATCAGGATTGATCATCAGAACTTGAAGCTGATCAGGATTCCTACTTCGAGTTATATTTGGAGTCTAGATAAACATGGAAGTTTATTCTATTTGTTCCTGGTTTGTAGAATGTAGCTATCGATTAAGGATAGGTTTCTATCTTTGTTATTGATTAGGACTTATCTTGTTATTGATAGAGAAGCTGTGTGCACTATATAAACACAGTCTTGGTTTCGATTTATGGGGGATTCGAGAGAGAACATAATCGAATAGAAGCTCTCGAGAACATAGAATTTCTTGAGAGAGTTTTTGTAAACTAGCAGCTCTCAAGAACATCAGAATTTCTTGAGAGAGTTTGTAACAGTTTTATATCAGATTTAATAAAGCTGTTATCTTTCTTTTCATATTTGTGATATATACATTAAGAAGTCGATTATCTTACTCTATTGTATTCAACCCCCCTTCTACAATAGATTATTACTGGGCAACATCAAGCAACAACTCAGGGGGAGGAAATGAAGGATCTACTAGTCCTTCACAACACCACAATGAATTTCAAGGCGAATCATCAAGATCAAATCTTCTAAGACAGACTGTATGGAATAGAGCTCATCCTTTTGAGCTGATCATTGGTGATCCAGGTGTTGGAGTTAGAACTAGAAGTGCTACTCAGAATGAATGCCATTATTCAGGGTTTCTATCTGAGATGAAGCCAAAGAAGACTGAGGAAGCACTGACTGATCCAGATTGGGTGATTGCTATGCAAGATGAACTCAATCAATTTGAACAACAACAAGTCTGAAAGCTGGTACCCAGACCAAAGAACAAGAAAGTAGTTGGTACAAGATGGGTATATAGAAACAAGCTAGATGAGGATGGCATTGTTACAAGGAACAAGGCAAGACTGGTTGCTCAAGGGTATTCACAAGCTGAAGGCATTGGTTATGATGAAACCTATGCACCAGTGGCTAGACTTGAGGCCATCAGGATGTTCTTAGCATTTGCATCTTACTCCAATTTTAAAGTTTATCAAATGGATGTTAAGAGTGCATTCCTGAATGGTGAGCTGGATGAAGAAGTGTATGTGGAACAGCCCACTGGCTTTGAAAATCAGGAGTTGCTGGACTTTGTGTACTTTCTTTTCAAGGCTATCTATGGTCTCAAACAAGCCCCAAGAAAATGGTATGACACTCTCTCTGATTTTCTTTTAGAAAATGGTTTTGTTAGAGGTATCATAGACAAAACTCTTTTTTCAAAGAAACACAAAAGTGATATGATATTAGTCCAAGTCTATGTGGATGACATCATATTTGGGTCTACTAATGATGATCTCTGTAAGAGATTTGCTAAGCTAATGCAGAGTAAGTTTGAAATGAGTATGATGGGTGAACTGAAGTTCTTTATTGGATTACAAGTAAGTCAAAGGTCAAATGGAATATTTATTTGTCAATCCAAGTATCTCAAAGAACTCCTCAAGAAGTATCACATGGAGGATTCCGCATCAGCAAGGACTCCATCTTCAACAGCTGTCAAACTTGGAGCTTGTGATAATTCTATCAAGGTAGATGTTACAAGCTACAGAGGTATGATTGACTCCTTACTCTATCTTACTGCTAGTAGACCAGATATTATGTATGCTATATGCTTGTGTGCAAGGTTCCAAGCGGACCCTAGAGATTTACATCTCGTTGCTGTTAAAAGAATCTTGAGATATCTTAAGGGTACACCTAATTTAGGTATCTGGTAGCCTAAAGATTCTGGTTTTAATCTTGTTGGATATACAGATTCTGATTATGCAGGTAATGTTGTTGATAGAAAGAGTACCTCTAGGAGTTGTCAATTCCTAGGAGGTAGATTGATTTCCTGGTATAGCAAGAAACAACAAACAGTTTCCAATTCAACAGCAGAAGCTGAATATATTGCTGCTGGAAGCTGCTGTGCTCAGATCTTATGGATAAGGAATCAATTGAAGGACTATGGCTTTGCATTGGACAAAATTCTCATTTTATGTGATAATACAAGTGCCATAACAATCTCCAACAACCCTGTTCAGCACTCGAGAACGAAGCACATTGATATCAGGTATCATTTTATCAGAGAACATGTCATGAATGGAACTGTGGAGTTACACTTTGTACCCACAGAAGAACAAACTGCAGATATATTCACTAAATCTGTTTACGAATCCACATTTACCAGGTTAGTTGGTAAATTGGGTATATTGAACAGTCTTAGTGTTTAACAATATCTCTGTCATGTTTGTTCTTTTCAAAAATCATTTTCTCTTGTCATTTTAAATGATATTTATTGCCAATTCTCATTTGATATTTAAAGCTTGTTAATTTAAATGTTTCTGAATAATATATTTTCTTTAAAAATATTTTTCTCATGTTTTTTAAGTGGAGAAATGTATTTTTATTGAAAATGTAATTATTTAGAATTATTTAGATGAGTTTCAGATTGTATATATTGTTGTTTGAATTTTCTGCAAGTTTATATTAATTTATTGCACTTCTGTAATTTTCTGCATATTTTTCCAGAATTTGTGGAATTTTCTATGAATTTTTCTGGACTTGTAAATATTTTTCATGCATTTTTAGTTAATTATGTGCATTTTTATTATTTTCCTTGCATTTTCTGTAATTTAATTAGATTTTTCTAAGTTATTCTCTAAGTCTTCCCAGTTTTTACACTAGGAAGACTACCGCGCAGACTTAGATTATTTTCTTTTTGTTTTTTGTTTTTTTTCTTTCTTCCCTTTTTATTTTAAGTCTTTCTCTAAGTCTTCCTAGTTTTTATACTACGAAAACTATCGGGAAGACTTACTTGTATTTATTTAATTTTTGTTTTTTTTGTTTTATTTTTTAGAAGACAATCCGGTTTGTACTAGGAAGACTATCGGGAAGACTATTCTAAGTCTTCCCGATTGTCTTCCCAAGTCTTTTTATTAAAAAAACGTTTGGATAGTCTTCTAAGTGTTTTTATTTTAGCAGTTATATATATATATAAATACATACACGCAGTTCATATTTCAGTTTTCCTTATCAATTTTTTTTGAAATTCCCCCATTCGAATTCTCTCAAACTTCTCCAGAAATCATTGCTTAAATCAATCATTGCTCAAGTTATTACTTAGCAAATCAGTTCTTTTCTTTCAAAATCAAACAATCTAAGTCGAATTGTTGTTCATATTTTCTGTTTTTCAATTCTTTTCGACTTGTGTGTTTTTGATTTGTTTAAGTGATTCTTGTTTGTGTTAGTGATCAAGGAGAAGTTTCTGTGTTCTTGAACTTTGAGTGTGGTTGTGAATCATTTACCCAAATTTTTCTTGATTTCAAAGTGTTAAGTTCGAATTTAGGATAAAAATTTAAATTTGGTTAATTTTTGGTAAAATTTTGATTTTGTGGATTTTAATTAATTTTAATTCTTGTTTTAATTAATTCTAATTCTATTTTAAATTAATTAAAATTCTTGTTTTAAAAATGGATCCTAATTCTGAACTTGTTTTAAACAACTATATTGGGTATTTTGATCCGTTTAAGTGTAAGGTTGAACGATTTAGACCATGGATTCAGTTTTTGAATAGTCAGACTTGTGTCAGTCATGCTATATGTGCGTCTGCTCTTTTAAAAATTGATCCATTACGTTTTCTTTGTTCAAGTGTTGTTATTGCTGTGGATTCAAAATCTTTTACGTTCAATATTTTAAACCAGCAATATACAGTCACTTTAGAAATGTTTTGTGATGTTTTACAATTTCCCAAGGACAGGTTTGATCCCTTACCCTCTGATGATGAGTTATCACAGTTCTTTGTGAATATTCATTATCAGGGTCCCCTACAAATGGTTAAATTGTCAAAAAGTTTTCTTGTTAGGGAATGGGATCTGTTCTTTGATACAATAGCAAGAGTATTTGGTAATTGCACAAAAACAAATTTTCATGGCATTACCAGTTTAAATCGATATATTGTTTATGCTATTGTATTTGGTCGTAGATTAAACTTTGGTGAGATTCTGTGGAATATTATAATCAATAGACTTGCTCACTCTAGGAGAGATTTTGATAATCATGTGAAAGTGAAGTGTTGGTACCCTCATTTTCTCACTCTTATCATAAATCATCTACTTAGTGCTGAGCATGTTGAATTGTTTAGGAATGCCAGATTTGAAACCTCCCAAACCACTGACTCCAAATTCTACACCAGACTGGATTGCTCACTCAAACTTCTAAACACACCTGTTCTTGTTTCACCATTGATGAGTCAATTCATTAATCTTCCAATCTTTGGTGAACAAGTTCCTCAGCCACATCCAGTTTCACTACAGATAGTTATTCCTAACCCTGCATCTTCTTCTTCTGGTACTTTGATTAAAACCCAAATGGTTGGTAGGGCTGACTAAGAGGTTGTAGAACCACAATCTCCAACACAGGTCATAGAGCCAAACACAGTGTCAAACACTCCTAACCAACAACCTGAACTTAATTTACAAACCAGACAAAGAAGTGTTAGTGAAGTAGCTACAATGAGTGTTCCCACAGCTCTGTATCCACCTTTAAAGAAAAGAAAAACCTACAGGGAGGCATCTGTAAGCCCATCTGTATCCTCTCAACAAGATATGGACATTGATATGGTCACTGAATAGTCTCTGAAGTCAAGCACTCTTCCATTACTCACAATGGGAGAAGACATACCAATAGATGATACTCAGGATACTATGCTAGGAGAGCACTTTAATTTTGATTTTGATATAGTACCTACCATAGTTATGGTAGAAGTGCCTTCACAGGCATTAGAGGGAAAATCTGATTCTTCGCCACCTCTAATAGAATCATTTTCTCCCCTCCCAGAAGGAACATCTCTGGCTCCCCTAAGGGATTTTTCACTCACAGTTTATACTGGTGAAAGTGAAAGGCAACCAGGTGAGTCTGTCACTGAAGCAATTTAGTTTACAATGTCAAATATTTTGACAGACTCAACCAGGGATTGGGATTTGCGAACTCCCATTGCACCACCACTGACCTCTCTAGAAGGGGCTAGGGTGATTTTTAATGCAGGTACATCTTCTGGAAATCTAGATAGACAGCTAGTGGTTAGAAATCAGAATCAAACACAGAGCGAAACACATGCACGTGAGCTGAGTGAAACACCACTGAGAGAAATTGAAGTGAGTGCACACACTAACACATAAACTGCTTCCTTGTTAGCTCAAATAGCTGGTCTACAGAAACAACTCTTGGAAACCCAGGCTGAAAAGGAAATTCTAAAAGCACAAGTGGTTGAACGGTCTTCTTCTTCCACATCTGTAACAAATCAGCTGGGTATTGTTAAAGATGATATTAAAGGATTAAAGACTACTCTCTTTCCTAAGCTGAATGCCATCCATCAATCTCAAGTACTAGTGGCTTCGGACATCTCTGGACTTACAAATTCAAATGCTCAGATAGTAGAGAGTGTCAATGAGATTGCTTCTATTTCTGCCTAGGTGGACTACATTCAGCAAATAGTTGATGAAAATCAGATGTTTAACGATGAAAGGTTTGCAAGGATTGAAGCAGGAATGAATCATCTCAATGAAGGTATGAAACATCTGTACTTGATCTCAATGAAGCTAGAGAGATGTTTGCACTACAGAGAAGAACCAACAATGATGGCACATTTCTTCGTGTCTTGGAAAGATATAAGAAGGTCAATCCAGATAATTCTGTATACATGAAAGCTCTTCATGCAGAGATTTCAAGGGTTACGACTAGATTTGACAGGGTCAGAGATGAAATGTATATCTACATCTACACTCACAATGAAGGAACTTTCACTGTCTCTCTCAACCTTCTGGAAAACAGAACTTTATCAGAACTCTGGGTGTTCATGAGCAAGGTTAAAAGAACAACTCATTTGAATGAGCTGCTGCATGATCAACTTAGAGATTTTGCTTTGAAGGCTAGTCCTCAAGTGGTAGAAGTGCCATATGAAGTCAGGTTTTATAAAGGAAGAGCACTTCAGACTTTTGGAGTGGATCATCTCTCTCTGAAAGATTATCCTGCCAAGCATCTTGTCAACCTGGAAAATATGTTAAGGACTTCAGGATTTGCTACTCAAGAAAAGACAGAAGTTGCTGACTTAATTCAAGACTATTGCATAGCTAATATTACAAGGTATCATCAAATGAGGAATAGGCTGAAGAAAGTCACAACTCAACCTGTCAGACCAAGTGATATCATATCTGAATCTGATCGTGTACTTGACAAGGACTTGCTAGAATCTCTGGAGGAAGGTGAAATGCTTGATGAAGACAAGTGAACACAAGCTCATTTTTTATGTAATATGTATAGAGCTTAGGTAAATCAAGATAGGATCAATGTAATCATATGTTCAGTCTAGAGGAACATCTATCTTGTATTTATCTTTAAATGTTTGAATCTGGAAATGTTATATATAAACCAGAACTTTCTTTTATTATTTACTTGGCTCTTAAAGTCTTATTTTTACTTGTTTAATTAGTTGAGTTATCCTCTAGGTATTTGGTAGTTATTCTCTAACAAACAAATATGAGAGATTGAAAGGCATATGTATAGGCCTATTTGTACATCGAGGATACAACTCAACTTAAACAAGTTTGTAATAAGTAAATAATAATTCAGTGTCACAGGAATCTCAGAAGGTTATATCAGTCAGAAGAATGAAGATTAAAGTCATCCTACAGACTTGAAATAATTCTACATTGAAAGAAGTTCAATTTATTGATCAAGCCTCAGTGAAGTATTCAAGGAAGTGGATTTATTATATTGACAGAGATTTCAGTAGTGTGACAGCAAGTGTACATATTACAGTGCTTTGATAAAGTGAAAAGAAAAGAACCACAGCTTAAAGTTCAGAAATGAAGAAACGTCATTGAAGTTAGTCACTCATGAACGAGACAATACATCGAGTGTCAACATGATACAATGGAAGCTCTTTATTAATTCAAGTGGTTCAAGAATTGTTTCTACTATCAAAGAAGAATATAAACTCTCTTTTAATTAATTATTAAATTAATTAATTGAATAAATAAATTAATTTATTTTTTGAATAAAATAATTCATCAGAATTAATTTATTAAATAAATTAATTAAAATTAGAATTAGAATTAAGCTTGCAATGACTATGAAAAATGAACTAGAATGACTATCAAGGATAATCATCCTGATAGTCATGCCAGGTCATTTTATCATAGAAATGAAGTGGAATGACTATCAAGGATAGTCATCTCGATAGTCATCCCAGCTCAAATGTTAGTCATTGCAAATTTATTCTAATATTCTGATAGTCATTTCAAGCCAAATTGATAGTCATTCCAAGCCAATTTGATAGTCATTCCAGGCTAAAAATGATAGTCATTCCAGGCTTATTTTGATAGTCATTCTGGAACAAAAAGGAGGTGCGCAGAATTAGAAGACAACAAAAGATATTAACAGAATGCATTCAAGACAGTTCAACATAACTCAACTTTATATCTTTCAAGAACAAGAACTGCCTTAACTGCTTCTAACTGCCAGAGAAATACTTTGTTCAGTGAATTCATTTCTAGTATTGATTGTTATATCCAAGCCACTAGAAATCATTTACTTGTACTGCTTTGACTATCTAGCGGATCTTTATCCATAGAATTTATCTCGAACTATCATTTATCATTCTATCTTTTTATTACAAAAATAGATAAGTTCATGTCGAATTTATTCTAAATTTGTTTTAATTAGTTTGAGATTCAATCTTTGTAATCCGTATAATATTTGTAACACCTTTGAAGTTTAATATAAGTTATATTTAACTTGAATTTTGTTTCATTTAATTCCGCAATTATTTGTTCTTGAATTGTATTTTCTTAAGAAGAACAAATTCGATAAAACGGTATAGTTTGTATTCAACCCCCCCTCCCCCCCTTCTACAAACTTATCGGGACCTAACAAAGAGGCATAGATAAGTACAGAGTTCTGCCTGAAAGACTAACTTTTGTCTACAAAGGAGGGAGGGTGAGATCGTGGCCCTTACAACAAGTACTAAATGAAGGATATTCCACCTTAGTGAAGATTTTCTCAAGCTTCAAGAACACAAGGATATTTTTTGAGGTTGCAAGAGGTGCAGTGTTGAAGAAGATTGAAGAAATTAGGGATAGTTGGAATTCCCCTGATAGCTTGCCCAGGAAGATAAAGATCCCTTAAAATGGACAAAGAATCCATCTTCAACCTTACTGAATGATGGAATTCAAAGATGACAAGGGTTGTAGAAGATTCTTCAGGATTGAAGACCAGCTGTCTAAGGCCAGCACTAAGTACCTTAGATGGTTGCAAGCAAAACTAGATCCAAAGATTACTGAAGAAGATGCATTCTACAGGAAACTTCAAGAGCAAGTTTAGGCCAACTATGCTAAGGAAGAGAGACAAAAGATTCAGCCTCCCAGGGAAAGGAAAAAGGATTAAATTCTGCTCAGGCTAGAGGAACAACGTTAAACTTCCACTCAGTAATTTCTTATCTTAAGTTTTGCAGCTTAATACAATTATGTTCTTTTATTGCAATATTCTCATAATGTGTTTTGTTATCATCAAGACCTTTAATTTATGTCTGTATTTCTATCAGACATAAATTGGGAGAGATTGTTAGGAAATATGTTGTTCTTGATGATAACTTAACATATAACACATTTATGTATAAGTTATTTTGTAACTATCAACGGATGGTATACTTTTTGTAGTATCCGTTGTTAGGAAGCTTATCTACGGATAAGTAATCATGTAGCATATTCAATTTTAATCTAGTCTAAGGATTGAAAGTATTAAGTACTAAGTCATGTTGACTTTTAGTAGATAAGCAAGATAGGATAACTAATTGTAAATAGGTTGTGCTATGTAATTCTGTTTAAGTGAAAATGAATGACAATGGATGAAGACTCAATGCTATCAACGGATGAAGACTTAATGCTATCCACGGATAATCAAGAACACTCACTACACCAAAAATGACCTGTTGTAACCCCATAAAAGTGTATTGTTAGACCCTAAAAATGTTACAATAGATGTTTATGTAACGTTTTGACCAAAATTCGGCGTTACATTTACTGGCGTTGCCTATGGCTTCTATTGTAACACTATGTGTACTTATTGCAACCCTTTTTGAAATATTACAATAGCATTTTTTTGTAACACATTTGTCTGTTTTAGTAACATTTTTAAGGTGTTGCACTAGACTAATGCAACACCTTTTTGCAACATCTATTAAGTAAAAATGTTACAAAGTTAGTTCATTGCAACACTTTGATGCAACATTTTGATGCCTTTTGCAATACATTTTGGTTTTTTAGCAACATTTATCTGCAACATTTTAATCTCTATTTTAATATTTATAGTTTTTAATTGCAACATTAATGTGCAACGCTTTTTAGTAGCCAAATTGCAATGTCTTGTCTGAAATTTTAACATACCATGCAGAAAAGCATATAAACCAATCCACCCGAAATGACATTTCATTCCAATGGCAAATCCAAAAAACACACGTACCAAACCAGAAATGACATTTCAAAGTTCCGAAATTAAAAATCCAACAAACACATGTCAATAAACCCAAACATAGTCCGACATCTAGTTCTTAAGTCTAAAGTCGAAACAAATGTCGACTTACACCACAAATCTACATTAAACTTAGTCTTAATATCATATCATGTCAAAATACCAACCTACTACCAAAAGTACGCATATAGAAAATAAGAGTTAAGTAACTGATTATCAATCATCATTTTCGTCATCCTCGTGATCATCGTCATCCTCGCGATCATTGTCCTCCTGGTCAATACTGTTCTCACTTTCGTCACCAGTAGTAGTAGTACTGGAACACAACTCTTCAACATCAAGGTATTTGAAATCTGGATTGATTTCTCTCAATTTCGCTATTACCTTTGACATTTTCTCACACACCTTTTTGTCTACCATCTCCTGCATTTCAGCCATGATTTCCTCTTTTATAGTCTTTTTGAGATCATCAATATCAGTAGCAGCCAATTTGATCCATGTTTTGGTTTTTTGACTTGTTTTGCCCCACTGCCATCTTCAACAATAGTTGTAGCCTACGAATAAACATATTAAAACTAAAAGAAGGCCTACCTTCAAAGGGAAAAATTGCAGAATCTTTAACAGATGAAAAGGACTAAAAAACTTAAATACTTGCATCTTACCTTGTATTCCTGTCCTGGTTTCCGTTTACGTGTTTATCATTGACAAAGTATAGGTTTACCAGTTTGATGGGTGTGCCTCGAACCATTGACAAAGTTGTAGACGAAAAGTTAATTCCATTGTACGCATATATATACTCTAAGGTTTGTAAAATACTTAGCTAGTTAATATAGTGTAAGCTGGTGATAAACAAGTGTTACTCATTCCTTTATTCCTCTGGTAAACGCAAGGAGCAGGTAGTTTTCACTTATATGCAATGCTCTAATATTATCCAGTAGATAAACAGTTTCATCCTGCTTTGGCAAATGCCTGGTAGTAAAGTTCTTTGGAAGACCCTGTCATTGAAGCAAGAATTGACAAATCACAAGCTAAAGTAATCTTTAAAATGCTACTTAGGTAGTAACTAAGTGTTTACCAGCCAAAATCCACCAGTAAAAAAAATATTATTAGAGGATAATTAATCCTTTTACGGTTCATCTCTCAAATGCACACACTGCAATTTAATCCTGAAAGAGACACTCTTCATGTGCTACAGGACTTTCATATTTAACTGACTTAACTCTATCACATATATCGATACAAAGGAACACATTTCCAAATAAGAGATACCATATATATACAGAAATAATCCAGTATTTGAGGCAGTGCAAACTATTTCAATTAAACAGCGATGACCGATGAGTAGTTTGTGGCCTGTCATATTACGTGTATTACACCACCTGATTCTAACACATTCTTTTTTTTTTACCAAAGTGACCTTTGGGTTATATTAAAAACTGTGGTATCTGGTCGATAAAGATTGAAATGATAAGTGAATAAGATCTGTACCTCTTTCACTTTCATCTTTTTGTCTAATTCTGAAAAGTGCTCCTCTGAATTGTATTGTCCTGAATGGTAAAAACATCTTTCTAAAAATTGATAAAAATAAACCTTTGGTTAGAAGGCATAACAATCAAATAAGAATGGCAATTTGCACATACAATGCATGTGTGCACACACAGATATGGAGACATTTGGTTCATTCCCATTGTCATCCCTCTATATATGTATGTGTGTACTGTGTAACATACATAATTAACATCACCATCATCCAGAAACATATTCATCCATCTTATCCCACTCTCACATGTTCCAGGCGGCACTTGCAGCCTGCGATATTCAGATTACACTAGTAAAATCAAAAGTCTATTATTTACAGAGATGCTATAATCAGAAAAATAGTTACCATAGGTGCCATCTCAAGTCGAGAAGCTGGCTCAGCAGTGTCCAGTATTCCTTGCACTTTGTTGAGTTCCTCTCAACGAGCCAATGCAGCAAGACATCTCAGTCCTGCAAGAACAGAGAAGGAACATGAAAATTCAATGTATGCTAGCAAACGCAAACCATCAGATTACAGCAGCTTAATGTTTCATCAGACCTCGCCGCATGTAGTAAACATTTATGTACAGACACATCATACATACACGAAGCCAGTAATTACTGACGAAGGCAAAATATTCGCGCAATAGAATTTATAATATTTTAGCTGAAGAGTGCAGAACAGTATACATAACAATTCCAGAGGAAGAGTGCAGAATAGATTACTTAGCAACTAGAGAATCCAAAGCTTCAAAACTTACAAGCGATAATGAGAAATCACGACTGGAACAGACAAACACATATCATACATATCCACTTTTATACAACTCCTTCAAAACTAGATTACAGAACTATTTAATGCTTATAGCATAAATCAAACAACAATGATAATGTCAATTACTAGAATACTATCAAATCACATCTTCCTAATTGAATTGAACATATAAACCCCAAAAAATTGAAATTGCAGTTAACAAAAAATAGAAGAAAATACAAGCAATTAACACGTAAGTATACATAATTAGAGAGAGAGAGAGAGAGAGAGAGAGAGAGAGATTTAATACAAAAACCGACTAATTAACACATACAATCGAACATGTAAATCAAAAAAATTCACATGTATACACATATATACATCTATAACAAAATAGAAGAAAGTTGGGTATAATACCTCTAATTGAAGCTTTAATTGGATGTTTGCTCTAATTTAAGCTTTAATAAGTTTTTGGGTTTTTGGGTTTTAAAGTCGGGTTTAGGGATTGAGTTTTGAAATCGAATTTAGGGGTTTAGGGATTGAGTTTTGTGAGATGTGAGAGAGGTGAGGTCGGAGAGGTGAGGTCGGGAGAGAGGTATGGTCGGGACTCGGGAGAGAGATCTGAGAGAGGGGGGCGAGAGAGTTAGAGAGGGAATAAGTTTTGTGTAATAAAACTTAATTTTGTGCAATAAAAATTTTGGTACCAAATATTTGGTACTAAAAATGCCCGCCCAGCAAAAAAGTTAAACTCCCGCCTAAATATTTGGTACCAAATTGATCAAAAGCGTATCATGTTATTGTAACACTTTTCTGAAGCATTGCTATTGTCCTAAAACTGTGAAAATGATTCATAGGCTTGCAACACTTTCCCATTTAATGTAACATTTTGAAAAGTATTACAATAGATATGCAGGTTTCTTGTCTATAGCAACATTTTATGCAACATAACCATATGATGGGGTTGCAATAGGTCATTTTTGGTGTAGTGACTACCAACGGATGAAGCTCAAGATTAAAGGTTGATGGTGACTTAACACTAGTGGAAGCACATGGGTTGATAGAGTAAACAAAAATAATATGAAAGCCAAACACTGGTGAACCTCGAAGAAGAAGAAACATTCCATTTCCATGCAAACATAAGAGATGTACAAACATGCCAACTTGTCAAGAATACAACATCTCAGTCACATACATCTGGAATGAAGAAGCAAACATACTAGACCTAGAAATTAGAGATAGTTTTTGTCTATAGTATGACTTGTAAACTTGGGATTTATAACCAAGTGTAGCAGTTCTTTGAAAGTAGAGAAAAGAGTTTGTATTGTCTTTGCTTAGGTTTTCTCTCTTACATTTCTTAGGAGCAAAGAACTGTAAAAGCAGCTGTGTATTTGTAACCAAATATCACAGATTATTTCTTCAATATATATCTCAGGTGGATCACAAAACAATCCACCTGAAAATTTTAAAGTATTGTGTTCTTACTTTTATTTTGTTTCAGCAATTTAGTTTATCTGTTCTTACTTTCAAATCTCAGAAAAGTTGTAAAAATCAAGAATTGTATTCAACCCCCCCCCTCTACAATTCTGTAAGTGTGTAACTGGGAATAACATGGGTTAATAACAATTAACATGTAATAATATTATTAACTATTATAGAGACATTAGGTGAAAGTGAATGTCCTTTTTAACAATCTTATGATAAACTAGTTTACTAAGCCGTGTTTCGCAGCGGTTTTATAATAATTTCTCTAAATTTTTCTAAAAATTATTCTACAAAATATGATTTTAGATAAAATGATATTTCAAACATAAAGTTAGGGTTTTTTTGAATTTTGCGTTTCGTATTGGCCATTTACCGAAATATTGAATAAATATAGAAAAATGGCAATTGTTTAATATTTTTCATTATTTTAAGATTTTATCAAATATTAGTATATTTATCATCGTTTTTATTTTTCTCAAAATTCATCTTCCAACTTCTATTTTAAAATACATAATATAACATAAATATTTATAACATATAGTTTCCTCCATTATTAAAGATTTAAAAGGGAATTGAGATATTTTCTAATCGCAAAATTTAGGAGAATATAAAAATTAGATATTTCGTTTCCTCCATTAAAAAAATATTGAAATTGTATATTTAGTTTACCCCATTAGTAAAGATTTTAAAAGCAATTGAGATATTTTTGAATTTTTAATATTAATTATTCGAAAATTTGAGAAAATTAGAAAAATAGATCGAATCGATTTGAGAGGCGCCACCTCACCGCCCTCGTCTTCTCCTTTATATAATAGTACTAGTCGACTAAGCCGCGCTTCGCAGCGACCCTATAAATGTTTTGTAAAATTTTAAATATTAACTATTTAAGAAGAAATATATAAAATGTATACTATTATATAATAACCATTTCATTGAAAATTTTGGTTTTCAAGTTTTTCGGTATTCTGGTTTTCGGTCATTTTAATTTATAAATAATATAAATAATAGGATATTGCCTTTTTTAACCAAAACATATTACTTTTTAATTAAAAAATCACTATCTTTTATAAGCATGCTTAAAAATACTAATTATGTTATATTTTTCAATCATTAAAAACATGTTACCTTTTAATTAAAACATACTATCTTTTATAAACAAATCTAAAAATACTAATTATATTATATTTTTCAATCATTAATGTTAACTTTTTAAATTAACATGTTACCTTTTTATTAACAATATTACACTTCCAAAACACACCTAAAAATACCAATTGTACAACATCTTTCAATCATTAATACCTTACGCGAAATCTTTCAATAGTTAATAATATATATAACTTATTAATACATCCAAATATATTTTTAATTGTTTAATTAATTAATAAAATATATTAAAAAAAACTCGTACATAGTACGACTATATGTTAGTATATATAAATAGTGAACACAATATTTTACAAAATAACATACATAAACAATAAAATAAACTACTAACATATTTTTATGTCGATTTTGTATCATATTTTCTTGAGCCGACACCCGTTACACTAAATACATATAAAAAAAAACTAAAAATATGTAGTAATATATATTTAAGTATTAACCACCATTTAATTCTTCAACCATTCCTATTATCACAAAATTATCTTTATATCCCCTATATATGTCGATTTTGTGTCATGTTTCTTGAGCCGACGCTCGTTGAATAAATACATATATGCAATAATAAAATTTAAATATTAACCTTTTTGAAAATTTGACTATAACTCTTTTTCGAGAATTATTTAGACTCGATGATCTTTTTTGAAAACTTCGGATGAATTTTTTGGTGTTCATGTTGAATCAATATTATTTTTAAAATTTTTAAATTAAATACTTTTCAATAAAATTTTCGTTTTTTTCATTTTTTTATTTGTTAAATTATTAAAGCACGGTCACCTTTTTGGAATACGATATAAAGTATGGCTACCGATTTGTAAATCTGAATGTATAGCCACTATTTTGAAACTTGGTAAAAACTTTGGCCATCGATTTGCAATTTTCAAACTTTAGCCACAATTTTGGAACTCGGTGCAAACTTTAGCACAAAAATGCATCAAAATCTTTCTTAAATATCCCTAAACTTTATATGCCTATTTTGTGTCATACTTTTTTGAACCAACGTCCATTGCACTAAATACATATAAATTAAAAATATTAAAATTAAGCAATAATAAAACTTGAAGTACTAACCACCGCTTCAAACTTCAACTATTTGTATTATCACAAAATTACAAATTTCTTAAATATTCTTAGACGTCATAATAAAACTTTTTAGAAATTAAAATATACAAACAATTATCATTAATATGCAATGTTATTAATGCACACAGATTATCATAAAATCCTCAAATTTGTGACGTAAAACTATTTGTATTATCACAAAATTACAAATTTCTTAAATATTCTTAGACGTCATAATAAAACTTTTTAGAAATTAAAATATACAAACAATTATCATTAATATGCAATGTTATTAATGTACACAGATTATCATAAAATCCTCAAATTTGTGACGTGAGAAAAACTAATCAGTATGCCATGATTTTATTGGCAATTTAAGATATAATAAAGATTACATTATAAATAGAATTATAATATAAAGATCTAATAAAGATTAAATCGTAAACATGATTGTAATATGACGTTATAATAAAGATTAAATTCAAAAAAAATGATTTTTATATATTTATTGTCTTTTCTATAAATTCAAATTTAAGTAAGATAATTTAATTTAATTGAATTAAAATAGAGAAACTCTAGAATAATAGATTAAAACTTAAATAGGATTTAATTTAGTTGAGAAAAAAAATTATTTTTGTTTAATTAAATTTTAAATAAGATTGAATTTTATATATTATTGTCTTCGCCAAAAATTCAAATTGAAATTAAAATAGTGAAATTCTAAAAACAATTGATTAAAACTTAAATATGATCTAATTTAGTTGAGAAAAAAAGGTAATATTTGTTTGATTAAATTTTAAATATGATTGACTTTTATATATTTATTGGCTTCGTTAAAAATTTGAGTGTAAATAAGGAATGTCTTTCCTAAAATTATATCATGTTAAACATGTTTTTTCTCAATAACATGCTCACTCGTTAAATTTATTGGGTCAGCTCGTTAATATGTTTTCTCTCAATAACGTTTTCTCGTTGTTATTAAATCAAAATAGATAAAAAACTAATTTATTAAATAAATTATATCATTTATTAATTAATTTTATTATATCTGAAATTTAATTTAAATCATCCTTTACATAGTAAAATAATAATATAATAAAAGATATGTGTGTGTATATAATGATATTGATTGATATTTAATTTTCAAAATTTTAAAATTTGACTTAAATAGAAAAGTTAGGAGAATACTAAAATGGTAAATTTAGTTTCTTAATAAAAAATTGAATATTAAAATTATATACTTAATTTTCTCCATTAGTAAATTTTTTAAAGGCAAGAAAATAAAAATTATATATTTTGTTTCCTTCATTAATAAAGATTTAAAATGCAATTGAGATATTTTCTAATATTTAATATTAATACTTCAAAATTTTGAGAAAATTATAAAAAAAAGATTGAGGTGATTTGAGGACCCAACTCACCGTCCTTGTCTTCTCCATAATATTTTTCAAAATTTTAAACTTTGACTTCCATATAAAATTTAGAAGAATATTAATATAATATATTTAGTTTCCTATGTTAGTAATTATATTTATAAATAAAAAAATTTAAAAATTGTATATTTAATTTTCTCCATTAGTAAAGATTCTAAAGGTAAGATTCTACAGTATTATCTTATTAACTATATAAATTATAATAAAAAGTAATTTTTTTATATTTCATTTTTCATTGTGAAAGTTGGTTGTTTCATAAATTTGATATCAGCCTCCAAGCATAGATATTTTATCGTACATAATTAATATTTTATACATTTTCTAATGACATTATCCTCTATGTATAGATCTTTTACTATACATAAAAATTATTGATAATCGTGCAGCAGAAAGTATTTTAGTGATCCGGATTTCAAAATACTGATATTAGTCTCTTTTTTTTTTATCAAAAAATCATAAAATATCTAGAGACATTAATAAACTTATAGTACTAAAACAATAATCATATTAGCTAATTGTCAAAAACTTAGACTACTGGTTTGTAGATGTATATTGTATAGACATATTGAATTATCACATCACAATTGAATTATCCAATACCCAATATCAAGATGATCAGCTTATAAATACCACCCTATATCAAAATAAAAATTATGAAATACTAAAAAATGAAGAGCGTGGACAAAGAATACTGCGTATCAATTATCAAATATTATATGTCTCGAATTCAAGTTAAAAAACGCATAAAGGTAAACTAACAAATCCTTGTAAAAGTGCCATAGAAAGTTGAACTTACTTATCTTCTTCGATGGTCAATTTTTTATATATATATGAATGATTGTTGGATAAGAAGTTAGTCTTGAATAATAAGGCAAATTTTTGTAATAAGTTTCAAATTTGTGCCGAAGAGAAATTTAGGAAAGTATTAGTAAAAGTCTTTTTCAATTTTAAAATTTGGGAAAAAAGTTTTAGAATAATATCCATTAGTCAAAATTTTAAAGACAAAAATATTAAAATTGTATATTAAGGAAAGAAAGGTAGCTGGTTAGTTATTAGCACATAATATTATTATTTTATTTTATTAAACGGAACGTGATATTTTTGAAAATTAAGATGTTTTAGTTTGATTTTTTTAATTTATACATTTTTATAATTTAATTCAATAGTTGATGTGCTTATATAATCACATTAACCACCAAATATAATTTAAGATAACATTCAACGAAGGTTATAAGTTAAAATTATCCTTACTAAAAAATCCTTTTTTATCCTAATTAGGCAAAATGTATCTTATTCAAATTCTTTTTTTTTAATATATTAATGATAGTTGATATGGACAGAAAAATAATTATAGAAATATAATTGATGGTCCAATGAAAAGGCTCGATATTTAATGCCCAAATCCCTGATTATTTATTAATTTCGTAATTAATAAATAGGGAAATTATACAGCTCATGAAAAGAGCCCAAGTTATGAAAAATTGGTCAAAGAAGGATCTAGAATCCCAATTAAAGGCAATTAATGAGTCACAGCCTTTATCAACGAGGAAAAGACTTGCCCGCCAAGCAATACAATGCTTATCCAATATCAAAAAGGAGACTTATTCGCTAAGACTCCTAAACATACCATAAATACAAGGCTCCAGACGCCTATATAAGGTCCCTGATCCTACAATCAGAACTACGTCTTTGGCTTGATTCTCAATTACGAATTGAGATACGTAGGCATCTTGTGAGGACCGATTTAGTCTCGAAACACAAGTGCAGCCATTAAAGCTCGAAGCTCTCCAACCTTAGCATTAATATCGCAAGCTCAGTTTTTATTCCATAACATTTGGCGCCGTCTGTGGGAAGACAACATCAACCATGGCAAACACACGAAGAACAGCTCGGGATACTCAAACTCCCGATGATCGCCCTATCACTTCTGAGGCTGATCAGCCACCACCGACTACTGGCACACAAGGGGCGAATATCCCCACCAACACTCAAGGACCGGAAATCCCGATTTCGGTTGAAGGGACGAATCCCCTACAGATGGTCATTCATGGATCTAATCCACAAGAGACCGTTCACCAGCAACCAATCACGACCTCCCCGCTGCTCATGAGTGCACCAAGGAGCCTTCAACTCCATACTACTGATCTCCCTCAATACGCGAATCAGACTTTGGGGATGCCAAGCTATGGCATGCCCCCTCGACCCATGGCGGGTGGAAGTGGAACTAATCCAATCTACCATGAGGCATATGTGCCCCCTTATATTCAAGGTCTGGGACCCCAAAATCAACAAACTCGTCAGACCCCTCTCATTCAAGATTACTCTGGCCCATACACCGAGGATGAAGGTTATACAACTGGGGAGGATGTCGCCCCAAGAAGGAGACGTTCATCCCAGACAAATCGGGAGCCACCCCAAACTACTAGGGAGAAACTTGCAGCCCACGAGGCAGAGACTGCAAGGCTCAAAAAACTCCTTGCTGAAGAAGAGGCCGCTCAATCTCGGGGCCGAACGACTGAAGGAATCCCGATAATCAACTTGGATCCACCAAGAAGGACCAAGAGGGCTGAAGCCCCAAGGGGTGATCCTAATATTTTGTTGCCCCTAGGAGATCCTGATGATCCTACACCACCATTCACTCAAGACATCATGAAAACCACCATATCCAGAAAATTTAAGATGCCTTCGATCAAAGCCTATGATGGAACGGGAGATCCCGCAAATCATGTAAGGACCTTCTCAAATGCACTGCTGTTGCAGCCTGCCAATGACGCTGTAAAGTGTAGGGCGTTTCCACAAACCCTAGCGGGCATGGCTCAACGTTGGTATAGTCGCCTAGTCCCAGATTTGGAAGATAAAGTGGCTATGATAGCCCTACAGCAAGGAACTACCGATGACCACTTCAGGAGGTCTTTGGCTAAACATCCCCCCGAAAACATGTTGTTACTACAAGATAGAGCCGGAAAGTATATCAAGGCTGAAGAAAGCATGAGAAAGTATGAACCCACTGTTGAGGGAAGTGAAAACGGAAAAAAGAGAAAGGAGACTCAAGAGTATGACGCTAGGGACAAATATCCCAGGACATCGAAAGATTCTGACTCTCCACCTAAAAGGAACAACTTCGAACCCAGGTTCAATGAATATGCAAGGTTGAATACCTCAAGAAGTCAAATTCTGATGGAAATTGAGAGGGAAGAAGATCTTCGATGGCCAAAGCCGCTAAGATCCGACTTGGAGAAACGGAACAAGAATCAATTCTGCCGTTTCCATAAAGATGTTGGTCATGATACCGACGATTGTAGACAACTGAAAGATGAGATCGAGTTCTTAATCCGAAGAGGAAAACTCGATAAGTTCACTAAGGATGGGAATCGAGGAAATCAACAAGGAAACTATGAAAGAAAAGACTATGATAGGAGGGACAACGACCAAGATCGTACTCCTAAGCCCCGAGGGCCTGTCATCAACATGATATTTGGAGGACCGACTGCTGCTGGGTCCTCCCGAAACTCAAGGAAAGCTTATGCCCGAGAGGTAATGACTGTTGTAGGAGAAGCACCGAAACGTGCCAAGACAGAAGTGGATATTACCTTTGATGATTCTGATCTTGAAGGGGTGAAGTTCCCCCATGACGACCCGTTGGTCATTATACCTGTAATAGGCAACTTTAAAACCAAGAGGGTTCTGGTTGATAACGGAGCTTCCGTGGACATCTTGTTCCATGATGCCTTTATCAAGATGGGATATACCGATTCGCAACTGACTCCTTCAAACATGCCCATATATGGGTTCAATGGGGTTGAATCTAAAGTAGAGGGAACTATTCAGCTCCCTATGACAATAGGGCAAGGTTCACAAACAACAACTCAAATGCTGAACTTCGTGGTGATAAAGGCAACCTCGACTTATAATGCAATCCTTGGGAGGACAGGCCTTCATGCATTCAAGGCTGTTGCCTCAACTTACCATTTGAAAATCAAGTTCCCAACAAGGAACGGGGTTGGTGAAGAACAAGGAGATCAAAAGATGGCTAGGAGTTGCTATGTAGCCGCGTTAAGGCCTGATGGAGTCGGGGGGCAGGTTCTCCCAATCAAGGTTATGGATTCGAGAAACGATGGAGAACCAGACAAAGTCACTCACATTGGAGCATTGTTGCCTGAACCCTTGAAGGGACTGAGGTGCCAAAAACTTGGCATGCCTCAAATTTAAAAAGTTTATTATGTTTAAGTGTTTCCTTAAGGGATCCACTAATAGTACAAGTGGCAATAAGGTCGACGAAACCATTCTGAGCTCTTAAGCTCTTAGTAGGAAGTAAAGCACTATGTAAGGGTCGAACCCTCTTTTTATAAGGAAATATTTCAAGTTCTCATTCACTATTTTATTACTTATCTTTGTTTGAGTATTTCCTTATTGTTCTACTAAAGAACAAGTTGTACCAATAACACTTGATCAAAGTGCCAGCCCATTCATGAGGCCAAGTACTAGGAATTGCCTTACAAAAGAAAAGCTAAATAAATATAAGTGAATGCAAGAACGAAGAAACATAATATGCATAAATAACATGCATGGATAGAAAATCCCGAAGGATCAAAGAGTTATGTTACAAGCTCAACTAAAAGCCTAAAGAGGCCTGTTGGAAGAAGGTTAATATAAGGGTTGAAACCCCCGAAAATTCGAGGAAGTAGAGCTCAGAACGAGCTTCGATTCAATATACTGAAAGCTCAAATTAAAGAAACAAATGAAGAAGGCTTGAGGCTAGCCTTAGATCTAATTGACAAAGTTAGAGATGAAACAAACGCTAAGATAGTTGAGCATCAAAAGAAGGCATCTTTCTACTACAACCTAAGGGTTAAAGAAAGGTTCTTTCGACAAGGAGACTTGGTTCTTCGAAAGATTGAGGCATCCGGAATTGGACAAAAAGGCAAGTTAGCCTCAAATTGGGGAAGACCATATCGCGTTGAGAACGTATTTGGTCGAGGCTCATACAAGCTACAAACCCTCGAAGGGCATGAGGTGCCAAGAACTTGGCGTGCTGCAAACTTGAAAGTTTATTATGTTTAAAATGTTTCCTGAATGGACTTACTACTAGAAATGAGGTTTAATAAAACCAAATCCAAGTTTTTTAAAAAACTTGAGTATTATGTGAGGGTTGAAACCCCATAATCCTAGAACGTCTCCTAGGCGGGGGTACCCACGCCAGAAGCTCCTTGAGCCAACTTTGAAAGACCCACGACCAGGAGACATAGTTCCTAGGCGTGACAACCTAGAACGTCTCCTAGGCGGGGGTACCCACGCCCAGAAGCTCCTTGAGCCGACTTTGAAAGACCCACGACCAGGAGACATAGTTCCTAGGCGTGACAACCTAGAACGTCTCCTAGGCGGGGGTACCCACGCCCAGAAGCTCCTTGAGACAACTTTGAAAGACCCACGCCCAGGAGACATAGTTCCTAGGCATGACAACCTATAACGTCTCCTAGGCAGGGGTACCCACGCCCAGAAGCTCCTTGAGCCAACTTTGAAAGACCCACGCCCAGGAGACATAGTTTCTAGGCGTGGCAACCTAGAACGTCTCCTAGGCGGGGGTACCCACGCCCAGAAGCTCCATGAGCCAACTTTGAAAGACCCACGCCCAGGAGACATAGTTCCTAGGCGTGGCAACCTAGAACGTCTCCTAGGCGGGGGTACCCACGCCCAGAAGACAACAGCAGCTGGCTACGATAAAAAAAAAAAAAAAAAAAAAAATCGCGAACCACGCCCAGGAAGCAGCCTGGGGCGCGTGCTTTTTTTGGCTGCCTTACACGCGGGGCTATGCACGCCTCCCGCACTCTTCAATCACAACAACAAATGCTCTCAAATACTGCTGCTCCCCCACAGGAAACAGGGATGTTCCCTCACGGGGAACAATGTCAATTGTTGCTATGTAAGAAAGGAGACAAGGAATACAAAAACAAAAGAAAAATTCAGAAATTGCAAATAAATAGCCAAAAGCTATTTAAAATTTTTAGAAAATTTCTAAAAATTCAGAAAATACCTGAGAAAATAGAAAATAATTTTTAAAATTATTTTCTTAATTTTGGGAAAATATTTTATACACTTTTGAAATATTTCAAGAAATATTTCTAAAAATACCTATGGGTACATGAAAATTCCTAAAATATTAGGAATAATTATTAAAAATACCTGTGGGTACATGAAAATTCCTAAAATATTAGGAATAATTATTAAAAATACCCGTGGGTACATGAAAATTCCTAAAATATTAGGAATATTTCATATAAATGTCAAATTAGCCTCGAATAAGGCAGCAATCATCGTAAATGTGTAGGTCACTCCACACTTTGCAATAAGGCGATAATTGTGAAACACTAGTGTAAATAAAGTCCTAGGTAAAGGATAAAAAGACCCCGAATCTCGAAAAAGGTCAATATAATTTCTACGAAAGCTTAAAAAGTTTTCCTAGAAATTGGGGGGCAAATGATATGGACAGAAAAATAATTGACGGTCCAATGAAAAGGCTCGATATTTAATGCCCAAATCCCTGATTATTTATTAATTTCATAATTAATAAATAGGGAAATTATACAGCTCATGAAAAGAGCCCAAGTTATGGAAAATTGGTCAAAGAAGGATCTAGAATCCCAATTAAAGGCAATTAATGAGTCACAGCCTTTATCAACGAGGAAAAGACTTGCCCGCCAAGCAATACAATGCTTATCCAATATCAAAAAGGAGACTTATTCGCTAAGATTCCTAAACATACCATAAATACAAGGCTCCAGACGCCTATATAAGGTCCCTGATCCTACAATCAGAACTACGTCTTTGGCTTGATTCTCAATTACGAATTGAGATACGTAGGCATCTTGTGAGGACCGATTTAGTCTCGAAACACAAGTGCAGCCATTAAAGCTCGAAGCTCTCCAACCTTAGCATTAATATCGCAAGCTCAGTTTTTATTCCATAACAATAGTATATGAATTTCTAGAAGATTATATGTTAATTATTTTTTGCTAAGTTGATTATATGTTAATTTTAATTGTAAGTTTGTAAAGTTAATGTAAAATCTTTTAAAGTGTTATGAATTTTGGATGGATATCAAAAATTAAAAGATATCACAATATCTATCAAAATCCGGCATTACTACCAAAATCCACCATTTAGATTTTAAATGTTTCCAGCTGTGGAATACTTTTAAACATATTTTAAAGATAATTTAGAATTTTAGTTGCATACCTCGTTATTTTGATGAATGTTTTTGGAATCTTCCTACAATATCCAAAGATTTTAATGAATTTCAAATCTAAAATTGAATCTTTGATATCCAAAAAAATCTTCACAAATTCCAATTAATACACCCCCTAAATTTTTGAATAAATAGGCACCGTGTATTATCAAAAATGATCAGACATAAATAAAATTTTATTAAAATAAAATTGAGAAGCTCTAGAAGAAAAAGATAAATATTTTTCAGACGTTACTTTATACTAGCTTTAAACCAGTGCGGAATGATTTATAAATAATATTTATGAGTTTGTTTATATTATGTTAACTTACTATCTTTAATTTTATTTTAGGAAAAATTACAAAATAATGTTTGCAAATGATGCTTTATCACTACAAAAAAAACAGCATCAGACAACACTTATCAGACAACGTAAAGTGGAAAAAGTGTTGTTCGAAATCAACAGACAAGTGTTTTTTTGTTTTTTTTAAAACCATCGTCTGATTCAGCCTTCAGACAACGGGGTTTTGACAATTTAATTCTGTTGTCTAACAAACTGAATCAGACAAGTGTTTTTTTATGGTGTTTTTTATGCTGTTGTCTGAAAAGACTTCAGACAATGTTTTAATTACCGTTGTTTGTCTGATTTAAATAGACAAGTGTTTTTTTAATTCTGTTGTGCAAACGAGTTGGCTCAGACAACGGTTTATAATTGTGTTGTGCAAACAAGTTGGACCAGACAACGGTTTACAAAATTATATTGTTTGAAAAGACTTGAGACAATGTTTCAATTACCGTTGTTTGTCTGATTTGAATAGACAAGTGTTTTTTTAATTGTGTTGTGCAAACGAGTTGGCTCAGACAACGGTTTACAAAATAATATTGTTTGAAGAGACTTCAGACAACGGTATTGTGCTAGTGTTGTGTTTATTTTAGCATACATCAGACAATTGTTTTGGGGTAAAAACCGTTGTCTGAATCACTGTACAAATTAAAAAAAAATTACACAGAAGTAGCCAATCCTGGACATAAATCCAACATACCAAACACAAATCATAGAATAGGCAAAAGCCTTTAAAGTACTTACAAACTTCATGAAAATCAAAGAAACACAAATCACGAATAGGCAAAAGCCTTTACAAGAAACACAAATCAAATTACATTATGAGAGTTGAATTAGTTCCTCTAGATCATCTCGCATGTAGCTAGTCATGTCCTCATCAAGTAAATCAACATCTGGTAAATTGGGCACAAAGAACTCATTCTCAAGCTCTACTTCAACAGATCCCTCATTATCATCTTCGCTATCTTCGTAGTATTTTTTTTCGGGAAATTTCAACACCACGGACCATAATTTTTCAAGAGGGTCGTCGATGTAACAAACTTGTTTAACATGTTTCGCCAAAATAAATGGATCATTCAAAAACCCCAACCTATTCAAATTAACCAATGTATATCCCAACTCATCAACCTTAATCCATTTGTTCATATCTACCCACTTACAACGAAAAACAGGGACCCTAAAGCTATTATAGTCCAACTCCCATATACTTAAAATAACCCCGTAAAATGTCTGTGAAGTATGTTCAATGTTGTTATCCTTACCTTGCACAACCATTGTATCGGCATCTACACACACACCACTGCATTGAACTTGACGCGTATCATCCCGATCCTTGGTACTGAATGTAGACCCATCTATTCTGTAGCCGCTGAATGTAGGCACCTCCTTGTTGGGCCCATCTGCAATCCACCTTATCTCTTGGGGTACCTTCTTTTCATTTAGCAAATCTGAAGCAATCTTCAAAATACAAAAAAAAACAAATTGCAAA
Source organism: Heracleum sosnowskyi (assembly GCA_030848705.1). NCBI lineage: Eukaryota > Viridiplantae > Streptophyta > Magnoliopsida > Apiales > Apiaceae > Heracleum > Heracleum sosnowskyi. The sequence continues at coordinate 9,711,374 of CM061245.1, forward strand.
CTCATTAAATTAAAGGTATTAATTGTATTTTTAAAGACTTATATTTTACCTCTGAAATGGTAATTACTTGTTTGAGTTATACTAATTATCATTGGATAATTACAACAAGAAAACTTTTACTACTGAACATTTTACCTCTGAACATAATAGCAAGAAATCTTGAGTAAAGCAAACATGGTGACTTTATAATTAAATGACCAGACAGAAGATACAAGTATTACCACTACTACTTTTACTACTGGCCAGATGGATATTTCAATTTATACCACAGACTTCCGAGAAGTTTAAGGACACAGGCAGCAGTGAAAATAAGAAGAGTACCTTTTCTTGGAACCATCTTGGGAAAATTTCATTTTGCTTTTTCTTTAGCCACACCTCATCATTTTCATGTTCCGGATATTTTGTCATCAAAAATGACATATGTTCACTGAATGCAATTAAAAGACACTATATAAATAATGAATATTTTAGCAATTTTGCAGGTGAAAAGCAGAAAATGATGACTTAATGAAAACAATATTATAAAGTAACTTACTCAAAGTAGGGCCTAACAGCAGTAGTATTTTGTAGAAGACACAAATGTGCTGCGTGCAAATCAGTGTTGCTCGGGGTTATAATCGTTGCACCAGATAATGGCCTGCATATTGCGTCTTTCGTATGTCTACCATTTTTCGGTACCCCAACAGTCCGTTCTTCAAAATTCACCAAACATTCTACGGCCTCTTCTGCAATATAGGCCTCAGCAATGCAACCTTCTGCACGAGCCCGGTTCCTTACATATCCCTTGAATGTCTTCATATATCTCTCAAAAGGATACATCCATCTAAGGAAAATTGGCCCGCAAAGCTTCACTTCTCGCACAAGATGAATCGAGAGATGAATCATTACATCGAACAAGGAAGGTGGGAAGTATTTTTCAAGGTTGCATAAAGTTTCCACCAACTGAGATTGCAATTTCTCCAACTTATCGACCTCAATAACTTTACTGCAAATTGCCTTGAAGAAGAGACAAAACCTAATAACAGTGTTCCTGACCTATTTTTGCAGTGATGACCGAATTGCAATTGGGAGCAAGTGATGCAAAATCATATGGCAGTCATGAGATTTCATTCCCGTGAGTCGAAGAGTTTCCATCGATACTAGACTCTTAATGTTAGAACAAAAACCATCAGGCAACTTCATTCCAAGAAAGGATAAGCAAACAACTTTTTTTTCAGCATGACTTAAATTCCAAGATGCTAATGGTAACTTCTCTTTTTTTCCAGGTGTTTTAGGCCTTAGCTCTGTTCTTATTCCCATTGCAGTCATGTCAAGATGGACAGATTCCCGGTCTTTTGTCTTCTTTGGTATATTAAGCAATGTTCCAAGTAAAGCTTCACATACATTTTTCTCGATGTGCATCACATCGAGAATATGCCTAACTGGCAAAAACTTCCAATATTCGAGCTCAAAGAATATAGATATCTTCTTCCAAACAGGTCTGACATCACCTTTCTTGAATCGAGGTTGAGGTTGTGTCTTACCAAAGACATGGCCCTTGAGATGTTGTACTCTTTGAAGCACCTCCTCTCAAATTAACGGAACAGGGGCAGATTCCTTCTCCACGGTGTTATCAAAATCTAATTTCTTTCGATAAGGATGATTGCGGGGTAACCACCTACGATGCCTCATGACAACTATCTTACGGTAATTAACCAGCCTGGTAGCATTTGTTTTATCAACACAGATAGCACACCCGTTATACCCTTTGATAATGTTGCCCGACAAGTTACCATAGGCAGGATAATCGCTAATTGTCCACAATAAAATGCCTCTTAACAAAAAGGACTCCTGCTTATATGCATCATACACTTGTTTCCCATGCCACAACTTTTGTAGATCTTCTATAAGTGGCTGAAGGAACACGTCAATATCATTGCCAGGTTGAGTTGGTCCAGATATAATCAAACATAGCATAATATATTTCCTCTTCATACAAAGCCACGGTGGAAGATTGTAAACTGACATCAAAACTGGCCAACATGAGTATTCAATACTTGTACCGTGGAAAGGATTGAATCCATCGGAGGATAGAGCAAACCGAAGGTTTCTAGGATCTGAAGAAAACTCAGGCCACTTCGCGTCGACATCCTTCCATGTTTGTGAATCTGCCGGATGTCTCATTTTACCATCTTTTATTCTTTCTGTGTCATGCCAAGTCAAGTCCTTGGCTGTTTGAGGTGAATTGAATAAATTCCTCAAACGTGGTATTAACGGAAAATACCATAGAACCTTGGCGGGAACCCCTTCCAATTCATCTCTTTTTTTGTTCAACTTCCATCTAGAGGCCTGACAAATGCGGCAATGTGTCTCATCTTCATCTCTCTCGCCACGGTATATGAGACAATCATTCGGACACACGTGTATTTTTTCATATTCCATTCCTAAAGCGCACAAGGTTTTCTTGGCTTCACTGAAGGAAGAAGGAATAGTGTTGCCTTCCGGAAGCATACTCCCAAAAAATTGTAGAATTTCAGAAAAACAGCAATCAGACATTTCATGTTTTGCTTTCAAGTTATATAACTTTACTAAAGCATCCATTTTAGTATGTTCTTGACATCCCGGATAAAGGGGTTCAGTTTCACATCGAACAAGTTTAAATAAATCTGAGTCTAGGGAAACATCATCCTCACCATAAGAATTCTCTGTTTTTATGGGGATTTGATCCACGGACTGTGAACTACCGGATTCTATAACATTCTCTCCATGCCAAATCCAACATGTGTAGGTCTCATCAATACCATTGAGGAACAGATGGTCCCTCACCCTTCGAGCATTCCATGATTTACTGTGTGCGCATTTTACACATGGACAATTGATTTTGTTTTCATCAAACCCGTGCTCAAATGCATACATCAAAAATTCTTCGACTCCTCTTTGATATTCTTTTGTTCTTCTGTCAGCCCTCATCCAAGACCTGTCCATCTTTTAAAATAAAAAGAAATAATTTGTTTGAAGAAATATATTAAAAGCAAGAGATGAATAATTAAAGTAATAAGCATATATACATTTAACAAAGAAGGTATGCCTCCTCCTATATCACAATTTGTGGGGATAACTGAGGCTACAATGCGGGCAATTAGATGTAGAACATATTACAGGCATACAATGCATGGATAAATAAGAATATCAGATACTTTTAAGTTCTAAAAGATCCTCCTGATCTAAATATCCATTTGCTATTTACTGACCTACATTGCATACATATCATGGCAATGGAAACACCAACTTTGATGCAGGATCAGTTTAGTAATCAGAGCATTATATAACTGACCTTGAAAAAACATAGGAGTAGTAGATAAACAAGGCAGCAACACAATAGCAGAGTAAGAGTTCACTTCAACTGAATTATTATGTAATATCAGAACAAATATGTAACCCAAAAAAACAGTGTGCCAAAAAAAACAGTTAATCCATGCAAAGCAAGCAAGTACACTTTCAACATGCTTCAGTATACAAACTTAGAACTGTTAGTACACACTAAGTTGTCTTATCATTGCTGTCATAGTCACAAACTATTAGTAACATACAAATATATTAGAACAAATTACTATAAACTAATCCTACTTATTAATTCAAATACCTAAATTGTCATAATCTCTGTCTTCTCCAGGAGAAACTTCAGTTTCTTCGAACCTAGCTAATCATTGAGATGTTATTTATTGAGATGTTATTTGTTTAAACATAGCACTTATCTAATACGGAGTATAGTAAATTCTGTCAGCCCTCATCCAAGACCTGTCCATCTTTTAAAATAAAAAGAAATAACATCACATCAATACATAGCACTTATCATTGAGATGTTATTACATAAACCTAGCACTTATCTAATACGGAGTATAGTAAATTTTGTGTTATCAACCTGCAAAAATGGACAAATCAAGTACAAGACACCTTAATAACATAAATCTAAAACCTAAGATTTCTTTCATTTCTTTAAACTAAAAGTGCAGCAATAAAGAAAACTTACTATAGCACAAACATATATGAAGCCATTTAGACTCATTATTGGTAACTTAATTGTATGCTAATATCTTCTAAGCAGGAAGCACTATAGATTCCTTAATTGTATGTTAATATCAGTTATTACTTATTGCAGGACTTGCTTATAGAAATTAGAGGAAAAAACTTATTTACCTGTTCTTGAAATCGAATGTCTTAGGTTTGGTGAGCTCGATTTGGACTGAGTTAACCTCGAATTGGACTGAGTTAACCTCGATTTGAACCTCGATTTGGACCTCTTTAACCTCGATTTGGACCTCGATTTGGACTGAGTTAACCTCGAATTGGACTGAGTTAACCTCGATTTGGTATTATTTTGTCGATTTGAACTGTGTATATGTGTATATGTTCGACTGTGGTTACGTGTATATGTTCGAGCGGCGGCTTGGTCGAGACAAACTCGGTAGACATGTGTATGTGTCTGAAAAGTATTCATTGTTCAGACAAAGATAATAATAGGTATAGAAATAATTTTATGTAATATTTCAAAATATAATTGTTTTTTTTTATTCAAAATCTAATTGTTAATAATAAAGATATGAATATTTTATGTAATTACGGCGATTTTATGTAATTACGTCGATTTTATGTAATTACCTCGATTTTATGCATTTTATTAATAATAAAAGTCTCAAATATAATTGTTCAAAAAAAAATAACTAGTGTCAGACAACGATATTATTATGAGAAACCTTTGTCGCAAGCTTAATATTAACACGTTATCTGATACAACTAACGACAACCATATTTTCCAAATAACCGTTGTAACATAAAGGTGTAAAAAATTTGTTCAAAAAACATACCTAGCATCAGACAACGGTATTATTATTGGAAACCGTTGTTGTAATAATAATACTACAACGGTATTTATGTAAAAAATGTTGTTAGAGACCAGACAACGGTATTTTACAAATAACCACTTCTCTAGAAAAACCAATTTGTTTAATAAATATTAAATTTTAATGACCAAATTAATTTATTTATTTTTGAAAATTTTTGAATATCAATATATTAGATATATATTGACATCCGTACGGTTGGATTGTCGAGAAATGTTTTTGGAAAAATAGAACCAAAAATCCTTGACAAAGCGCTAGTTACTAGTACAAATCAGAATAGTAGTGATCTACTTAGATCTCCGACCAAATTATTATTATTTTTTTTGAAAATTTGGGAATATCAATATATTAGATATATATTAACATTCGTACGGTTGGATTGTCGAGAAATGTTTTTAGAAAAATAGAACCAGAAATCCATGACAAAGCGCTAGTTACTAGTACAAATCAGAATAGTAGTGATCTACTTAGATCTCCGACCAGATTATTATTATTTTTTTTGAAAATTTGGGAATATCAATATATTAGATATATATTGACATTCGTACAGTTGGATTGTCGAGAAATGTTTTTAGAAAAATAGAACCAGAAATCCATGACAAAGCGCTAGTTACTAGTACAAATCAGAATAGTAGTGATCTACTTAGATCTCCGACCAGATTATTATTATTTTTTTTGAAAATTTGGGAATATCAATATATTAGATATATATTGACATCCGTTCAGTTAGATTGTCGAGAAATGTTTTTAAAAAAATAGAACAGAATTCGGGACAAAGCACTAGTTACCGAAACCAGTCAATATACTAGTGACCTACAAGATCTCCACCGCCATTTTTACACCCCCAATCAAACCCTAGTGTTTTAGTAAATATACACAGGGAATATGTATGTGTTGGGATTTATTTACTTTTAACTTTTATTTATATATATTCAATTCAAATCAATTTATTTTCTAGGTTTTGATTTTGATTTTTGATATGTGGGCCGGTACGTCTTAGAACACAACATATCATTGGGCCGTTGGTGATCCATGTGCATGGCCTGGTCAAATTGGGCCGACAAACTGATATCCAACCCTAAATTATACAACTCTCTCGCCCCCCTTTTCACTCGATATCATTTCCCCCCTTTTCACTCTCTCACTCTATCTCATTTCCCCCCTTTTCTCTCGCCCTAAATTCTCTCTCCATAACTCAATCTCAGTTCCCCCTTTTCACTCTCTCACTCTATCTCATTTCACCCTTTTCTCATGAGGTATTACTCAATCTCTATTACTCTCAATTTATTATTACCGATTTGGAATTTGCTATAAATCTCTTTTACTCTCAATCTCTATTACTCTCAATTTATTATTACCGATTTGGAATTTATTTGTGGGGTTGTTATTTTAATGGTATTTTGATGATATGCTATGTTTTATTTTGAGCAATTTTCACATATGTTAAATAAAATCTATATGTATTTTGTGGGGTTGATTATTTGAGTATGTTTGTGGGGTTGATTATTTGAGTATGTTTCTGGGGTTGATTATTTGAGTATGTTTGTGGGGTTGATTATTTGAGTATGTTTGTGGGGTTGATTATTTGAGTATGTTTGTGCATGTCATTTTTCTTATATTTTGTGTAATATCTGTTAGGTGGGATTCTTTAGTATATATGTGCATGTCATTTTTTTATATATTTTTGTGTACTATGTTTAAATTTTCTGATTCACATATATATTTAGTATATCTATTTCATATATGTTGTGTGTGTACTATGTTTAAATCTTCTGATTTGGGTAGTATGAAGAACTGGTTACCTAATCTAATCTTTGTGTTGTGCAGAATACCTAAGAAGTATTCAAGAAAACCAAATTCTGAAGCCACAGCCTTGCACATTATGAAGGCTTTAAAAAAGACCAAAGCACACTCTGAAAATTCTTCCCCTCAATCTGTAAAGAGGAAGGCTATAAAGACCCTGTCAGAGGCCAAACCACACTCTGAAAATTCTTCCCCTCAATCTGTAAAGAGGAAGGCTATTTCTACCAACCTAAAAAAGAAATTGTCAAAGAAGAGGAAACAAGTGGATGAACCGCTACCTAAAGATGGACTTAAGCTTTTAAAACGCGGAGCTGTTACAATACAGAGGATTGTTAGACGTAAGATTTTGGGCCTCAAGCTGCCAGTGGATTTCAATGCAAAGGGTGAACCGTATGGTAAAGCAGCATCGGAGATGCAATCATATATTGGGGTTCTTGCAAGAACTAAACCCCCAATTTGGTATGATACATGGAAAAAAGTTCCAAAAGAAAGGAAAACTAAGATTTGGGATTGTGTGCAGGTAACTAATACTTTTTATTTGTATTAATAATGACTACCTACTAAGTTAATACACATATGCTTCCTACAACCTAAGTTAATACTTTTTATGTATGTAGATGGCATTTGATGTTCCAGCGTCAGCTAGAAAGATGGTGTTGCAATCAGCGAACCAGAAGTGGAGGGAGTTTAAGTCCAAACTAACAAACAAATATGTGCTTCCATATCGTGAACAGCTTAATTTGCTAGAGTCTCCTCCAGCTGACTACTCCTTTATCGAGAAGGCGCACTGGGACATGTTCGTTGCTTCCCGTTTAACACCTGAATTCCTTGTGAGTTTTTCACCTTGGTTGTTTACAAAATTTTCAGATAGCAAAAATTCATCTTTGTTGCTAAGCTTTTGGTGTTTTTTTTATAAAGGAAATCCATGCCGAACAGAAAAGGAGAAGGCTGGAAAATGAATATCCTCACCGAATATCTCGCAAGGGCTATGCTAACCTTGAAGAAGAGCTGATTGCTGATCGTATTAGTAAATCTTTACTGTCGGAGTCTAAAGAGTCTAAAGAGTCTAAAGAGGAACTTGATTTGGAGATAGATCGATCAACTACATGGTTGGAGGCACGGAAGGATAAAGATGGGGAACTTGTGACAGAAGAACTCAAAATTATTGCTTCGAATATTGTAAGTTATTCATTTGTGTTATAATTAAAATTCTTGACCAACAAAATCTGAGTTACTATTGAACTACTTCATTTTTTTGTTCGTAATTTAGGAGACGATGAAACAAAGAGTTGCTAATGGAGAAGTAACAGAGGAAGGCACTGATGATGTTTTGACCATGGTGCTCGGTAAACCTGAACACCCAGGACGAGTACGCGGCCAGGGGACTCGTGTTAAACCATCTGTGTACTTTGATCTTCCGAGGAAGAAGAAGGCCAAGACAATCAAAGATAAGATCCAAGAGGGTATTCAACAGTTTATGTCAGAAGAGACTTCTCGGATTATTAATGAGCGAGATGCTTATTGGGCTCAAGAGATAGAGAAGTTGAAAGCAACTTTTTGTGTAAAGAATACAGGGACATATTCTAGTCCAAATTTGGGTTCACAGCAAGCAAGTTGTTGCAAGGATGGACCTTCTAATGAGGAGTTGGATTTGCAAAAAGGTGTAAAGAAGAAACTGGATCTGGTTGATAAAGATTTGTTGGAAGAAGAGAAACAAGATGAGAAGAAAACTGAGGTGGAGAATGTGTGTAAGGAAGCTGATCAAGTGCAAGCGGAAGCTGATCAAGTGATAACTCCGGTATTACCAGTTGGTGGTTGTTTGGAGTGGGAATTGGCAATTGGGTCCCGGACAAATGTTGTTGCTTATGCAACAATTGATACAGTTAGTGATGTTCTTCATGGAAAACCACTGTCAAAAGAGAATGCGCGAGTTTCAATTACTCGTGTAATCCAAGGAGCTGTTGAGATTCCTTTCCCAATCGACGATGAAATCGTGACTGTGGAACAAGCTCTTGGAACATATATTGCATGGCCAAGAGATCTAATACTGGAAGTGAATACAAGCAGTGTTCAAGTGAATCCCACTCCCACTCCGAAGGTTAAATTCTGTTTAATCCTTTAAATTCAGAATATATTACAATATTGTTAATAAAATTTGTACAACTTAGATATTGTATTTTAGATGTAAAGAATAAAACCATGCTTTATATTCTCCTTTACTTAATGGATCATTCTATTTTGGATGTAAAGAATAAAACTTAGATATTGTATTTTAGATCTTTCTATGCCTTTTTCTTAAATTTTTCCTTTTCAGGAGGCCAAGAATATTCCTGCAAAGAAGAACAAGTACAAGTTGATTACAGATTGTTTACCTAATCGAAATGTAGAGTATGCGGTTAACATGGGTGCAGATTACCCCCCTAGCTTGAAGCGTTTGTGGGTCTGGGCAAATGAAGCGTTGAGGGATGGTGTTTCATACTCTTTTAAGCTAAGCGAAGAAGCTTTTGGATCAACCCCAAAACAGGTTCTGTTTTTATCAGATGTGCATGCTTTGTGTTTTGGAGGTGAAATATCAGGCTCCACTATTTGCATTTATATTCAGTAAGTGTCCAACTTCTAAAGTTTTGTAACTTTTGTTGACTTTATTAATAGTTTCTTGAATGAAATTAAGAATTTGTGTTGATGCGTGTTTATTTTTGTATACAGTTTATTAGAGGAATATTTGAAAAAACACAAGATGAACGACATGGTAGCGTTCGTTGATCCAGGCACAATAGGCTCCATCGGTTGTGGTAATTCAGCACAGAGGTCTCGTGCGCTTTCTATCAGATTCCAAAATGCTAAGCCAGGCCAATATTTTTTGTTGCCTTATAACCATGTGTGAGTACTTTATTTTTTATTTGTTCTTCCTCTACATCATCAAAATCCTATAATTTTTATTATCTTTCTTTTGGATGTAAGTGTAACATGAAATTACCTTGGAGATATAATTTACGTGTTTATAAGTGCTAATTATAATTCACTTCTGCCATTATACCCTTGGAAACTAATTTATAGTATATCTATGACGTGTTAATTCATGATTTTCTAGGAACCATTGGGTGTTGACTGTTGTGAATCCAGAAGCTCAGGTAGTTTACCACATGGACCCGTTGAAGCGCCGACTTGGTAGTGATGAATGGTTAGAAGTGGTTGACAAGTTAGTATCACCAGAAACTTTATTTTGATTTTGAATCGGTTTAACAATTGATAAGGAAAAATGTCGACTTAATTTATATTGTTTTGTTGTAGTGGCATCAAACTCTACAAGGATAAAGCGAAAAAGATTTCCAAGAAGAAAATTCCTTGGGAGAATATGGCGGTATAATAATTTTCATTAATGTATTTAATAATTTATCTGTTTTCTCTAAGTGTAGACATGTAATATTTTTTTAAAATATTTTTCAGGGTGTTCCTCTCCAGCACGGGGCCACAGACTGTGGTTTGTTTGCGATGCGCTTTATGAAAGAAATATGTGAAGATAAGGAATTAAATTTTGCGAATAAGGTCCAAATTGCAATTTCCTTATTTGGTGAAGATAATCAGTACAGTATTCAATCATATAAGATTGGAAAATCAGTACAACCTGGCTTCATTTGTTTTTTGTTTTCTGTATTGTAATGTGACATTCATCGGAAAACTTACACTAGCATTGTTTCTTTTTCCAGTGGGCACGGAGGGGCAACCTGGCTTATAGCACCAGTGATATCGTTGAAATCAAGACTGATTGGGCAAAGTTCTTCATGAAGCACCACGCTAGTTAGGTGCTTGCTCAGAAAATATAAGTTGGCCATTTTGGTTATTTTTGGGTGAACATATTAAAGTACTTTTGGGAGTTCCTGTGGAGTAATTGCAGGAACCGATTTAACATGAACCTGATTTAAAATGTTATCTTTTTTTTGTGGATATGTTCATCCCAAAATATGTTAGTAGTCCTGTTAGAAATCGTGGCCAATGTTTGTGGATGTTTTTATGAATATTAGTTGGTTTATTGGTGAATATTGTTTTGAACCTGGTGGTAATGGTGAAATATTAACCTGGTGGTAATGGTGAAATATTGGTTGGTTTGTGCATTTTTTGCTTGTCGATTGAATTGTCCAATTGCTTATTGTTTGCGTAAATAAACCATTGTCTAAAATGTGATTAGCCAATGAGGGCATCTTTAATGTTTTACTTGTTAAAAACCATATCAGACAATGTCATGTCTTAGACAATATCATATTATAATGTTGTTTATCATCCAAACAAACAATGCTTGTTAAACGTAAACCATTGTGCACTGTATTTCTTACAACGGTTTAAATTAAACAAACCATTGTGTAGAGTCCCAAACAACAATGGATTAATTATACAAGAATGTTGTGTGATTTCCTTTTAGACAAGTGTGGATTGAATTAAAACTATTGTGTGATTTACTTTTAGACAAGTGTGTATTGAGATAAAACTATTGTGTGATTTCCTTTCAGACAAGTGTGCATTCAATTAAAACTATTGTGTGATTTCCTTTCAGACACGTGTGTATTCAATTAAAACTATTGTGTAGCATCCTAAACAACAATGGAAAAATTCTATAATAATGTTGTGTGATTTACTTTTAGACAAGTGTGTATTGAGATAAAACTATTGTGTGATTTCCTTTCAGACAAGTGTGCATTCAATTAAAACTATTGTGTGATTTCCTTTCAGACACGTGTGTATTCAATTAAAACTATTGTGTAGCATCCTAAACAACAATGGAAAAATTCTATAATAATGTTGTGTGATTTACTTTTAGACAAGTGTGTATTGAGATAAAACTATTGTGTGATTTCCTTTCAGACAAGTGTGCATTCAATTAAAACTATTGCGTGCTTTCCTTTCAGACATGTGTATATTCAATTAAAACTATTGTGTAGCATCCTAAACAACAATGGAAAAATTCTATAATAATGTTGTGTGATTTACTTTTAGACAAGTGTGTATTGAGATAAAACTATTGTGTGATTTCCTTTCAGACAAGTGTGCATTCAATTAAAACTATTGTGTGATTTCCTTTCAGACACGTGTGCATTCAATTAAAACTATTGTGTAGCATCCTAAACAACAATGGAAAAATTCTATAATAATGTTGTGTGATTTACTTTTAGACAAGTGTGTATTGAGATAAAACTATTGTGTGATTTCCTTTCAGACAAGTGTGTATTCAATTAAAACTATTGTGTAGCTTCCCAAACAACAACGGTTTCTAAATCGACTGTTGTTGTTTCTGGCTATCAGACAACGGCGTCTAGAGATGCAGTCGTTGTCCCTCGCTCTAACACACAACAGTTTTCGAACCGTTGTCTGAGGCGTGTAACAGACGACACTCCGATAGACAACGGGGTTTGTCAGTATCAGACTACGGATAAAATCCGTTGTCTGAATCGAAATTCCTTGTAGTGTATAAACATTATTTATAAAAAAAATTATATTTGATTAATTTTGTTTTAAATTAATTTTTATAAAAATTACAAAATAATGTCTACAAATCTCCTTAAGTTGATGATACTTATTGTTATCAACATTAACCTTTGTTATTTTAGTTGTTATTGTATTTTTTGCATGAAATTTCATATTTTTCTAATTTTAAAATAATTGAATTTTATATTATTTATATTTTTTCTCTCAATAACTTAATCATACTACAAACCCTATTCACAATTTTTGTAATTTGGAGTACAATTTAACAATATATTTAGTTTCTATTGAATATTATTTGAAGTATAATTATTACTAATATTTGTAAATGACGGATTTGCCCCTGACGACCAAACCATATTAATCCTCTTATGCTAATTATATATAGGATATAATAATACAAAGATAAAGATAGAGATATAATAAAGATTGTATATAATAATAAAATTTGATTAGGTTTATAATTTTATGTCAACTTATATTTAATAAGTATTACCTTTTATACAATTTAGGAGTTAAAAAAGTAAATTTAAATATTTAATATTTAAAATAGAGGAAAGATTTTATATATAATAATAAAATATAATTAGGTCTATAATTTTATGTCAACTTGTCTCTAATAAGAATTATCTTTTCTACAATTTAGGAGCTAAAAAAGAAAATTTCAATTTTTAATATTTAAAATAGATGAAAGATTGTATATATAATAATAATAAATTTTGATTAGGTTTATAATTTTATGCCAACTTGCCTATTACCTTTTCTACAATTTATAAGCTATTTTTTTTTTTCAATTTTTAATACTTCAAATAGAGGAGCTCTAGAAAATTAGATAAATATGAATCTATTTAAAATGGAAAAAAGATTGTATATATAATAATAAATTTTGATTAGGTTTATAATTTTATGCCAACTTGTCTCTAATAAGTATTACCTTTTCTACAATTTAGGAGCTAAAAAAGGAAATTTCAATTTTTATATTTAAAATGGAGGAAAGATTGTATGTATAATAATAAATTTTGATTAAGTTTATAATTTTATGCCAACGTGTCTTATTATCTTTTCTACAATTGAGGAGTTAAAAAAGGAAATTTCAATTTTTAATATTTAAAATAAAGAACTCTAGAAAATTAGATAAATATAAATTGAGTGATTTTAAGCTACCGGAGTTTTCCTTTATATATATAATAAAGATAAAGATATATTGATAATCTTTTAAAGTGTTATGAATTTTCCGGCAAAAAAAAAGTGTTATGAATTTTGGACAGATATCAAAAAATAAAAGATACCACAATATCTACCAAAATCCATCATTACTACCAAAATCCACTATTTAGATTTTAAATGTTTCCAGCTGTGGAATACTGAATACTTTTAAAGATAATTTAGAATTTTAGTTGCATATATATACCTCATTATTTTTAATAAATGTTTTTGGAATCTTCCAACAATATCCAAAGATTTTAATGAATATTTCAAATCTAAAATTGAATCTTTGATATCCAGGAAAATCTTCACAAATTTCAATTAATACACCCTCTAATTTTTGGAATAAATAAGCACTGTGTATTATCAAAAATCAGACATGCCTTACTACCTGTCCTGAACCCTACATCTCTTACACCCATCTGTCTCGATACACAATTCACAGTGCACATACATATCTCTGCGTTTTTCCTTCCCTCCTTCCACAAAAAGTAATACACAATGACCAGCCCGTCACCATTGAAGCGGCCACTCTTCTCATCGTCTCAACCTTCCGGAAAACGATCAAAGATAGCGGAAGAGGGGCAAGAATTTCAAATCATGGGATGTGACGATATCCAAGTTTCACTAGAAAGCTTCCCGTATTATTTAAGTGAGAGCACAAAGAAAGTTCTGATTGCTTCAACATGCATACAATTGCAGTGTAATGCTTTGGCCGCGGACTTGCCTAGTTGTGTGTGCCCGGGAATATTATTGTCTGGTCCTGAAGGTACCGAGATTTATCGAGAAACATTGGCGAAGGCGCTGGCTAAGCATTATGGTGTACAGATTCTCATTGTTGATTCCTCTGTGTTATTTGGTGCCGATGTTCGAGTAATTTCAAGGCCTGAAACAAGTGATGTGAATAAACTTGGCGGATCTATCTTACCGTCCCAGGCACATCAATCTACTGGGGGAGGGGGACTTATGTTACCCTCTCAGGCACTGCAGGGTATAATGGGCAGATCTATCTTACATTCCCAGGCACAGACTGGTGGATCTTTCTTAGGCTCTCAGCAGGCACCTTCTCAAACACAGCAGGCTATCCATTCTATCTTACGGTCTCAGGCACAGACGGGTAATAGAATTGGTGGAGCAATCTTACGGTCTCAGGCACCGTCACAGGCACACACAAATAATCAGGTTAATGTACAGCAAACTAATTATACGACTGGTGGATCTATTTTACGCGCTCAGGCACTTGCATATCAGAATGCTAATATACCAGCTGGTGGATCTATCTTACGCTGTCCGGCACCACCCTCTCAGGCACATGCATACCAGTCTAATATAATCTTACACTCTCAAGCACCATCTCAGGCACAGGCATATCAAGCAAGTGGATCTATCTTACGCTGTCAGGTACAACCCAAACAAGACGCTTGTGGTAAAAGGTTTGGAATTAATGAACTCTTTGAGGTTGCTTCTGAACAATGTAAAACTGGTCCATTAATTATGTTTATAAAAGACATAGAGAAGTCATTAATGGGCAATCCTAGGGCATATGACTCTTTCAAGATTAAGCTTGAAAATTTTCCAGGCAATGCTGTGGTCATTGCATCACACACGCAAATGGATAATCACAAGGAGAACCCGCAGCTTAGGAGTGGTGGCGGACCTCTGTTTACGAAGTGTGGAAGCAATCAAACAGCACCACTGAACCACCCTGCTTTCCCGTATAGTTTGGGTAGACCAAATGAGAGAACCGAAGATGCCCCCCAAATTATGAAGCAAGTACTCACCAGCCTATTCCCAAATAAAGTATCTGTACAGATTCCTCAGGATGAAACACTACTTTCAGGCTGGAAGGAAAAATTGGATCGTGATGTACAAACTCACAATTCAGAGTCCAATATTGTTAGCTTCCGCAAGGTTTTGAAAAGGCATGGATTTGAATGTCCGGAGATTGGAATTTTTTTTATAAAAGAACTATTAAGCAGTGAAAGTGTGGAGAATATTGTTAGATGGGCTTTAAGTCATCACTATATGCAACTTTCTGAAGCTCCTGCCAAAGATGCCAAACTTGTGCTATCTAATGATAGCATTAGATATGGGCTCGACATCTTTGAGAGTATACAATATGAGACAAAGGCTTCGAAGAAATCACTCAAGGACGTAGTTACTGAAAATGAATTTGAGAAGAGATTACTCAGGGAAGTTATACCTCCCAACGAAATTGGTGTTACTTTTGATGATATTGGCGCTTTAGAAAACGTTAAGGATACATTGAAAGAATTGGCGATGCTACCTCTTCAAAGGCCAGAGTTGTTCTGTAAAGGACAGCTGACAAAGCCCTGTAAGGGGATACTGCTTTTTGGACCTCCTGGCACGGGTAAAACTATGCTTGCAAAAGCTGTTGCAACCGAGGCTGGTGCAAATTTCATCAATATATCCATGTCAACCATTACTTCAAAATGGTTTGGCGAGGCAGAAAAGTATGTCACAGCTGTCTTTAGCCTTGCCAGTAAAATATCACCAAGTGTCATTTTTCTTGATGAGGTAGATAGCATGTTAGGAGGCCGTGGAGAAGGAATGCATAAAATGAAAAATGAGTTCATGGTTAATTGGGATGGCTTGCGGACAAAAGATAAGGAACGCGTACTGGTACTTGCAGCAACGAATAGGCCATTTGACCTTGATGAGGCTGTTGTTCGAAGGCTTCCCCGAAGGTTAATGGTAAACCTCCCAGATGTGACAAAGAGGGAGAAAATTCTAAGAGTAATACTGGCCAAGGAAGAGTTAGGAGCTGGGGTTGATCTCGAAGCAGTAGCTAGTATGACTGATGGTTATTCAGGAAGCGATTTAAAGAATCTGTGTGTGACAGCTGCTCATTGCCCTATAAGAGAACTTTTGGAGAAAGAAAAGAAGGAACGAGCCGTGGCATTAGCGGAAAATAGGCCTTCACCTGCATTACATAGCAGCGTCGATATTCGTCCCTTGAGTATGGATGATTTCAAATTTGCTCATGACCAGGTAAGTGCAAGTGTGTCATCAGAGTCTAAGAATATGAGCGAGCTTCTGCAATGGAATGAACTATATGGCGAAGGTGGATCAAGAAAGAAGGTGGATCAGAGTCTTAGTTACTTCATGTAGAGTAGGTATCTAAATTGTATACAATTTATAGCCCCCAATTCTCTTTTGTATCACATGTTTCATGGATAATTTCTTTTGAATGATTTTCTATTGTATTCATTCCCATTGGTGTTTTAAGTTTCAAACTATGTACTCCATGATTCTAAACTCATTTCAAAATGGCAAAGATAAAAGCATTTCTTTTCAGGTTTTCCTATTTTCCAAAAGTCACTGCTGAGATCAAATATTTTATTGGATAGCCATTGTTTTATACTGGAATAGCATTCTAAAATTGCTTCAAGAAATCACTTATTTTATTGGAAAGTCATTGTCTTATATTGAAATAATAGCATCCTAAAATAGCATCCGTGCAGTGCACGGTTGTAAATATTATATTTTATATATATGAGTAAGGTTTTTATCGAGAGAATCGAGAGAACAAAACCATTGATATACTATAATATAATTAATGAATCTTAATAAAACATTTAGAAGAATCTTGGGTGTAGGAAATTAATGGTGATTGATTAGTTCTCTGAAAAAAGATAAGAAAGGTTTTCTCTATATATTTCCATATATATATATATATATATATATATATATATATTAATTATAAAATTTTAATTTGAAACTGAAGCTTATAATTTATAATAATATTGTTGATATTTACATTGTAAATTTTGTTAAGATTCTAAAAAGTATCTTTTATTCGTTTGGTCATGAAATTCTAAAAGGCAAAGACAAAAGCATTTTTTTTTCCTATATTCTAAAAGCTATTGCTTGAATAAATCACTTATTTTATTGGAAAATCTTATATATATATATATATATTAATTACAAAATTTTAATTTGAAATTTAAGATTGCAATTTATACAAAAAACACTTTAGAATCAATAGTTTTGAAAGTTAAGTTATAATTGGGCAAAAATAATAGTTTAATAATATATAATAATTTTATTAGAAAAGGAATGCATAGAACATGCATACTGGTATTTGGTAATTTGGGAAATACGTTTTCAGAACCTATTCTATACATTAAAATATCATTGCAAAAATTGTCTTATAAATAGATAATATTATGATAATGTTTATACTTCTTTTTAATATTAAAAAAACCACTACTTTAACTGATTAATTTGTAAAAATTTAAACAATATTATAATGCATATATAAGTTTATTGTTCAACAAATTAGTTATAGGTGTAGACCACTTATATAAGGTTTTCTTTATCGATGGTTCAGTTTTGAGTGTCACATAGTATTTAAAATAATTATAGTTAAAACTACAAAAATTCTTCCAAATTATTTGCAATTAATATATTATTAACGTTTTACCCGTGCTACACACCGAAAACTCCATATTAAATTTTTTAATAATTATAAATATATTATATAATGATACTCATATAAAATATTTTTCCACCTATTTTTACTAACATTTCATGTTGTTATTACAAAAAATGTAGTTGAAGTGTTATTTATCAAAATAGGCATGCATGCATTAATAAACATAAATTATGTAATTGGATGCTAATAAAATAAATATTTATAATTAAATATACAATGCAAAATAGTGATTGAACAGAAAAATAAAATGTTCTCATCATAACAAAATAACTTAAAAATATGATATTAGAATTTGTTTGAAATGTAACATTAATTTTTAAAATAATAAGAATGTTTAACGTCCTTAGACATTTTAGAGTTATACTTTTATTAACTCCATTAACGTTTATATCATTATTAGATTAATCGGGTACATGGTTTCAAAAAAAGAATAAAATGGTTGAGTTATTAAGAATCAAAAAGACAAATTTGATGTTGAACAAATATCACAATTAATCATTTTAATTGAAAACTTTACGCTTACGATCAATATTGTATGATGTGATTTTAGATTCTTGTGAGGTGTTGAAATTTTAGAGTTTGAACTAATTTTATCACATTCGAATTCGAGCCAAGTAGACTATGGAGTAACTTTCAAAAATTTAAAGATATAGTGAATGTTAGATTTTTTTTCCAATAATAATATCCAAATTTTCAGGATAATGATTTTCATTTTCTTCATATGACGAAGATTTCAAATTTGTTAAAAATAAATTTTAATCTTATATTTAAATTAATTCACTTCACAATCTTTGAATTAATTCACTTCAATTAATAATGTAGATGAAAAACTTAAACTTAACTAATAAAATTATATATAATTACAATAAAGGAAAGAATAATATTTTCGAAGCGGTTGATTTATTGAACATGATGTATTCGAGTTTGACACTATTAGTCACATTTGCATTTGTAGGTATGTTTAAGAGTTTCCCTTGATCACATTTTCGACACTGCAAACTCAAAAATGAGATATTGCTTCCATCTACATTAAGATTTTAAAAGTTCAACATTAATGAAAAATCGGAGAGTTTAATGACTGCAATTAATTGATAACGAAATAAAGAAAAAGTTACATACCGCTTAATATCTTAACTTCTAAGATCCGTAATATGCTTATATAAAATATATATTATCAGACTAATGTGAAAATATGTCTTATTAATAAATTAAAAAGTACTTAAGAAAATGATGTATTTGTTCACTTTCAATTTTAAAAATTACTTATGAATTAAAATAGTTAAAATTTTATGTTATTATTCAAATTTATATTGTTAATATTATTTTAAAACGGCATGAGAAACAGTTTAACTACCAATATAAAATTTTATGTTATTATTCAAATTTTATGTTTTTATTCAAACTTATATTGTTAATATTATTATATCTTACTCAAAATATCTATAAAATAAAATCAACTGTTCCAAATATATATTAATATATTAAGTAATATTTTTTTTAAATAATCAATTAACACAAATTTGTTTGATTATAATAAATTTATTAATATTGGATAATTACCCTGAAATCTCTATGTAAAATCTTATAAATTTAAAATTATATAAGGATAGTTTTTAGACCCTTGATTGGTCTAAAATTTAGGATTAACATGTTATATGAAGAATGTTTAATTGGATTTAAATTCTAATTAAAAATAAAATAAATTTTGAATTTTAATTGGTTAATCAATTTAGGATTGACATGTTATATGAAGAAAGTTTAATTGGATTTAAATTCTAATTAAAAATAAAATAAATTTTGAATTTTAATTGGTTAATCACGTTGTATGTAAAGTCTAACCACCCGGTTAATAAAATTATATGAGGAAAATTATTAGACTTTTGTGATTGGTCTAAAATTTAGGATTGACATTTGATTGGTACTAAAATAATTAAAATTTTCTGACCGACAACCGCACTCAGGTATTATAATAAAGTATAAATTCTTGAAGTATACAAATTAATTAAAATATATTCTTGAAATATATAAATTATTTTTTGAATTTTGATTGGTTAATCGCGTTGTATGAAAAGTCTAACCATCATTGGTTGATAAAATTATATGAGGTAAGTTTTTTTTTTTTTTTTGCTTTTCTGATTGGTCTAAAATTTAGGATTGACATCTGATTGGTTAACCACCATTGGTTCATAAAATTATAGGAGGAAAGTTTTAATGTATTTAAATTCTAATTTAAAATTATATAGATAGTTTTTAGACTTTTGATTGGTCTAAAATTTAGAATTAACAAGTTATATTAGGAAAGTTTAATTGAATTTAAATTCTAATTAAAAATAAAATAAAATTTTAATTTTAATTGGTTAATCGCGTATGGATAGTCTAACCACCCTTGGTTAATACAATTATATAATGAGGAACGTTATTAGGCTTTTGTGATTGATCTAAAATTTTAAGATTGACTTCTGACTGGTCGGTATTATAATGATATGAAGGATAAGTTTTGTATCAACAAGTTTTTATTTTATTTCTCTGTATTTATAAATTATGGATATAATTTTTCTCGTATGAATTGATGTAGTTATTTATTTATTTTTGAATTTAATACACAATAAAAGTGTGTAAATATTACTTTAAGAAAAATAAGTGCAAATTATCCTTTGTTAAAAGGAATCTAAATTGAAAACAACATTTATTACTATTAGGATGCTAATTTTCTCTTTTACAAATAAACAAATAAGTGATGAGAAGTTGTGCTATATTTGTAGATGCTATATACATCTACAAATAACGTTATTTGAGGAACGTTATTTGTAGCTGTATAAGATGCTATATATTTGTAATTTTAAGAACATTTAGTTGGCTTTTAACTTATTTTCACCAATAAAATATTCATTCTCTCTAATTCTTCCGAATTCAAATTGTTATAATAGCAAAGTAGAAATATGAATAATAGTATATAATTTAAGAGTAGTTATAGGGCATTGTTACTTTAGTGTTAGTAGATTGTTATTTGTTGGAGTTGAAGGAGGGTACAATGCTAGAACTAGTATATAATTGCATTATGATGGTCCTAATTATAATTTTTTGCACAAAAATGGCTTAATTATAAAAGTAGTCACATATATGCATAGCTCAATTTTTTATTTTTTAGCTCAATTTTTTATTTTTTAGCATTTTAATGATTTCCGTAAACTTTGACTAACAACGTTACAGGGATATTATCGTCTATTGCAGTTTTCAACAGCTCTTTGATACATAGTGCATGTATATATAACCCCGAGTTCAAACCCTAAAAAAAGAATTTCTCAATTCAACTCCAAAATTGCACAAAACCATGCCATGTCGATGAAGTGTTTTTGTGGGAAGTGGAATGTACAAAAAACTGCTCTGGTTTGCTTTACAGTATTGTTGCTGTCTAAATCTTACATAATAGATAGTGATGATTTCTATTTGCATCACTTGTATGTCACTCTGATTTTAAAACTTCATAGAGGTATGCCATTTTGACCGGAAGTCATCGGATTTTATCGTCGGTTCAGAAGATGAAAGAAGTTCCTTTCCGGGTCGAATATATATGATCAAATGGAACTATATAGTCGAGTTCTAGTATAGTTAGATTATTGCTTTCATACCTCTTGCTGTAGGTGGAGGTGCTGGTATGGGGAAACATATAGTACTGGTGTCATTTCGAATGAGGTTATTACTGCTGCGGTTAGTTGTGCTGTTATTGAACTTGCAATATCCTCCACTGGCTTCACATTTCCTACAATTTGGTATGAATTAATTAATTGGAAGCTGATCATAATGACGCTCAGAAATTCTGAAACCGAGTAAAAGAGGGACATTTGAAACACTGTACTTCCTAGTGCATGATTTCATAGGCACATCAAAAGTGTAATACGAATTTGACATAAAGACATAATACTGGAAACTAGCATCATCCGAGAAGAGAGTCACACTTGGAACATAAGACCTAAACCGTCGATCACCTTCTTATGAGCACTTGTAGAAAGTATAGTTATTGGAAAGTGATGATTATTGAAAACTATAACCTGACTTGATAAACAAATGTAAAACCCATGTGCTACAAGCTTTTCCAAGATAAGCTGTCAGTAAACCAGACACCCTATTTCCATGTAAAAAATGATTAGACAATTTTAGTGTATAGAGAAATGATCAATAAGACTAATACAATCTCATCTTCACCTTCTCCTAATACACAGGTATGTTCGTGTCAACAAGTTCAGGGATCAACGGAAGAATGAATGAGCCCTAATGTCAAGATCTTTTAATTTTGCTTTTTGGTAGGTAAATATTGTCTGATTGATGTCCTTTGGACAACTGATTTTATAGATTTTAATTATAGACCCAATTATAAAATGAGATGTTACAAATCAACATGAAAGGAACAATTTCCAGTTTGCTCCTAAGAAATTATTGTCAAGTGCCTGGTGTGTATTGTGTACTGTTGCTTTGACAAACATACATACGTAAGTTGCGATCCCATACCTACAACAGGAAAAACAAATTTACTAATATAATTGTATGCCAGAAAAAGAATAAAGCAAATTGATGCATACATATTTTACTATATCTCCATTATCCTTATTAAGAAGCGATAGGAAACGCTCTACCAGCTTTTGTCCAGTGACTTCTCCTCACTCTAACTTCTCCTCACATTTTTAGGAAGAATATTATTGTTAAACGAAAGGAAAGTGATGATTATTGAAAACTATAACTTGACTTGATAAACAAATGTAAAATCCATGTGCTACAAGCTTACAACTAAAACTAGGAAGGTCTTGCATCGCTACAGAAACATCAGTCGACCGTAACGTCCATACGATTATCGAAGATGGATGGAATTTGCCATCTCAGGCACTTGTTGAGCCGCTAACAAGCCTTAACTCAACATTAGTATGATATTGTCCGCTTTGGACCAGACCCGCACGGATTTGGTTTTGGGTCACTCCCGAAAGGGCTCATACTAATGGAGTTAACTGGCTGATTATTAACTAGCTATATGTCTCTCCCACAAACGATGTGGGACAACTCCCAACAGGTATCTGATCTGTTGGAATGTTGCAGAGAATTGGATGAAGGTCACCGTGCTTGGACAGCTCCCAAGAAGGAAGAAGCTTGGAGGTTGAAAAAGGTAGAGTTGCAACTGGAATCAGAGAAGTTGTGTAGGAAAAAGGAGAAATGATAAAATGGATGATATAACTTCCATTACAATTTTACCAAACTAACCTTCACTTTATTTAAAAAGGTATAAAACAATGTAATGTCGTTAGTTAAAATTTACGAAAGTCATTAAAATACTTAAAAAATAATAGTTAACCTATGCAAGTGACTACTTTTATAGTTAATCCATTTTCATTCAAAAAAATTATAATTAGGACCATCATGGTACAATTAAGTCCCGTATATATCCACTTCATGTTAATTTATGTTCTCTCCATGCACATCAAATTGTCATTTATGTTGTAAAAGTTTTTGTTAGATTTTGATGTTATTGTAACTTTGCATATGCCGTCATGCCCCATTTTTACCACAAAAAGTTGCTAGATTTTGATGTTATTGTAACTTTGCATGTCATAGAGAATATTTACACCCACATTCTAGATATTAGTTAAAGCCTCCAGAATGAACTTTGTCAACTTTGTCAACCCTTCACACTGGAGGCTTAACAAAAATATGTAGAGTACAGATCCCAGCTACTGACCTTGCAACTTCACAACTGCGGCGATAACTGGGAGAGCACAATGCCACCAAATATTTGTTCGATTTGAATAATGCACTGCCGTCCAATGCTTTGTATATTATATTTCAAGTCCCGCTATCATGCATCCACAAATATACATCTACATGGCAAGATATCATCAGCATAAATTGAAACATAAGCATCTGTCTGCAGCACCTGCAGCAAGCAGTAACTGATAAGGATGGAAGGTAAGGCAGTTCAGGGATCCTATCTTCTGTGCCATGAAGGTTGGGGAGTATCGAATTGTGCCCAACTGTTCACCCTCCATGTTAAACACTTTGATGAGTTGTCTGGCTGATCCACTGGCAATTAAAGGTGCATGTCGGTGGACAGCTAAAGATGTGAGTAAGCCCCTATGAGCATCAATTGTTAAGTACGTATCTTTGTGACGTCTGACATCAAGGAACTGAATATCACAAGCCTGAGATGCACTCACAATCTGAAAAAATAACATTGTATAACCAAATTAATTACATAACTGCTAATCTTATTAAATTATTTCAAGGAACATATATCATTTTCCTTTTTCGCTATTTAGCTTTGCAGCAAGGGTGAAAGTTAGTTGATAAAGATGCAACAGTCCCAACTTCACCTTAGCTGGGTCAAGTCCAGGTTGAAAACCAATCTCCACAACACTCTGGGTGTGTAATTGAGTTGCACAAATAAGCCTGATTACATGGACCGATAATAAATAACTACATGCATAACACATACATCTAAATGTCCAATCAAAAGTAACGAGATGGAAGATTATTACATTTCTGGTGTTCGAATGTCAAAGATTCTGACAGATCCATCCACAAAACCAGCTGCAAATTGTCCGCAGTGAATTTGAGAAGCACACTTCAAAAGAAACGACAGGATACATCAAAATTTTAAAATCGCAAGACTATAATCTAGAATCTGATTCTATAAAAATAAATTTAAAAAAATATTTTCAAAGTCCATTTGTATAATTTGATCAGAACTCATACAGATGTTAAGATTAATCACCTAGCTCAAATTAATGTCCAATAAGTCCCAGGATGACAAGACTTGGTTCACAATCAATTTTTTGTTGCCCTGTAAAATGAAAAACCACAAGTGGACTATGACATAATTGTATCACCAGCTAAATCATTGCAACATAACGTGTTGTATCAAAATATATATAACATTTTTTCCATGCAGTTTTACTTTAACAAACAGTTCACTAAAATTTTGGTAGTACGTTTTAAAGTTAAAGCTAATAGGAACTGTAAACTTTTGGTATTATATTAAGAGCTAATAGCATAAATATTCATTTTAATACGTAACTGATAAGATTCGTAATCTTATAAAAATTAATTTTAATATGTAATTGATGGGATTCGAACCCTAAATTTTTGGTATAATATTAAGAGCTAATAGCATAACTATTAATTTTAATATGTAACTGATTAGATTCGAAAACTAAATATTTATTTCTATCTTCTGAGCAAAATATTATTATGTTGTTAATGGGTACAAACCCTAGACCTTTAATACTTAAAATACATACTATTAAGCAAAATATACTTGCACGCTGTTATGCCATATTCAGTTGATATCAATTTACCAATTAACATATATACTTTCAGTTATAACCAATGAAATTCTTTCTTGTGCTATATGCAAAACAAAAAAAAACAAAAAATTACAGAAAATGGGCAAAAATACTGCTTAAACTAGAAACTTTAGAGGAAGAAATGTAAACAATACTTAAAAGGAAAAAAACGGGTGAAGGTCCATTTGACACAAATGTTTGTGTGTGCGCGTGCTGGTTACCGTTGAATGAGTTACAGAAGATAGAACCCACCAATGCTGAGACGCTGCATTCTGCACCCAAAGGGATAGAATTAACAAGCTGCTCCTTGTCCAGATCCCACACCATGGTGAAAGATAGTTCACCAGAAGCAAACTGGTAAAAAAAAAAACTTGTAATCGAGAGGTACTGCACAACATATCAAATTCTTAACAGATTTTCTTGTAATCCTGATTCTAAAACTCTATGCGAAGTGAAGGAAACTTCAATAAAAGTTGAGCAAACACCAATTCCATATTAATGTAATTTATAACAGAAGTACCAGATATCCTGATTGTTGCTGCCATCCACAAGGGCATTCACACATCGGACACTAGGTTTTTGACCTGGGATAGAAGAAAAAGCAGTTACACGTTTCTGTTTGCTTCTTATAGAGTAATCTTTCCATATTCGAATGCTTCCATCACCTGCATCGTGCAAGTTAAAAATTCAAATAAAGTTGAAACAAAATCTTTCGGAAAAAAACCAAACACAATAGTTAGGAATTTACTCGAAGCAGCGAGAAGCAAGATATTGTCAAGCTCGTTTATCAGACAGAGCTTTGAGATACCTTTGTCTGGAAACTCATGATTACTGTAAGAATTTAATATAGTACCTTCTTCATAGTTCCATACCCTAAGATGATGCAAATACAAAGAAAACATAAGTATATACTTATTATGGACCAATATACTTGTAAACCTGAGTTCTCCATCCATTATCCACATTAATTGTATATTTCGAGAAGTAAACTTTAAAATAAATTTATGAGCAAACATAATAAAATACTAATTCCAAAGATTCCTATATAATCAAGACGTGCAAGTAAAAGCATCAACTAGTATGGAATGTCCAAGTCAAACATTAAATTTCAACATGCACTTGTATCATCAGAAATTCAGAATCTGTTCATAAGTTTTATGTTATTGTCAAATTTGTCTGCAACTAAAACAGGGATATAGGGATCACATGCAGAATTTAGAGAGACTCGTGGATTTATCTACCTATAATCTTATAATAGCTCAAAAATCAAAACGGGAGCACTCAATGGAGTATTCGACACATATATGTATAGATGTACCATGCTAAGGCAGTGTTTGACAAAAGTGAACAAAAGAACAGAATAGTTTAGCCTCTCTGAACTGTTTAGTGCCTCTCTACGTAATTAACACTGAATGGAATACAAAGATCAAAATATTATCATATTATAATACAATAGATATAAAAAAACTAAATTCCTCATAGTATGCATGAGATCATATACAACTATATATCAGTTTTCCCTATGCTGAGAAGCTTCACCAGATCATTCCTCATAGTATGCATGAGATTCCTTGCTAGCTGAATGCCTGAACCTTGTTAGCGAATAAATATAAAGTCCAAGACACCTAAACAAAAAAAATTAAACTCAAATACATACTGAAAAATCCTTCCCTGCATATTTCATTGCTAAATATGAATTTTGAAGCTTATAAATTAACATCTTTTCTGAGCATTATTCAGATTTAGCAGCCGGTGAGAACGGAATAACCACTGGAGTCTACTTCAAATGGGGTGAAAGTAAGAAAAATAATCAGATTACCTGATACGCTCACTATCATCATCAGATTACCTGATACGCTCACTATCATCTGCAGCCACGACAATTGGGGAAAATGGTTGCAGCTGTCAATATACAGTCATATAGATGTCAATATACAGTCATGTATAGTTGTAAATCTGTTATTGATAGGTGTAAATATGTGGTCTTTAACAGCTGTATTAGGCTTAATTAGAGGCAGATATTATGTGATATGATAGGCTGAAATTAGGGGATTTTGTAGGCTGGTTTACAGGCTGATATAGTGGGATATGCTAGCTGATTTGCAGCTGTGATAAGCTCTGCTGTACCTATAAATACAGGAGCCTGTTTGTATAGCAATTCATTGAGAATTATAAGCATTTTCTCATATCTTTGTCATGGTATCAGAGCTTATTATTTAAATACAAATCTGTTCTTGTATTTCTTGTCTTGCTTCAAAATCATAGTGTTTTTTTTACTCCATCTTCTTGGAATTCATCTCCTGGTTGTTGTTTCTTCTTAATCATATCAAACATGTCATTAGAACGGTCTGATAACTCTCTTGTTCGATTTAATGGGAAGAACTATTCTGCTTGGGCTTTCCAATTTGAAATTCTTGTCAAGGGAAAAGAATTATGGGGTCAGGTTGATGGAACCGTTTCTGCACCTGACACCAAAGAAAAGGAGCAACTTGCGAAATGGAAGGTGAAGGATGCTCAAATTATGTCTTGGATTCTCGGGAGTATGACAATTCAAGAGTTTTATTCTTCTTTTGAGAATTTATGGGGTGAATACACTGATATTGTGTACGAGAGTGTGCCTTCTGAAGGACTAGCTGCTGTCCAAAGTGTACATGAGATAAGCAAACGTGATCAATTCTTAATGAAATTGCGGGGCGATTTTGAACCAATCAGGGCCAACCTCATGAACAGGAATCCAGTTCCTTCAATTGATACTTGCATCGGAGAGCTTTTTCGGGAAGAACAACGACTGGTGACACAAACTTTCATCGATCAAAAAGCGCAGAATTCTTCTCCAATTCCTGTTGCATAAGCTGCCCAAGGAAAGCATAGAGGTGGAAGAGATATGAGTAATATCCAATGCTACAGTTGCAAAGGATTTGGACATGTTGCTACTAATTGCACTAAAAAATTCTGTAATTATTGCAAGAAAGCAGGGCACATCATCAAAGATTGTCCAATCCGGCCTCCAAAGAAATCTTAATTTTGGTCAGTCTTCTGTTACTCCTGAAATGATCCAACAGATGATAGTTAATGCATTTTCAACTTTAGGAATTTCAGGTAACAAAAATTCTGCTCATAAGCCTTGGTATTTTGATTCTGCTGCTTCAAATCACATGACTAGCACAACATTACCCCTAAATAATGTTCAAAAATATAAAGGAGATCTTCATATTCAAACCGCTGATGGTAACTCTTTACCTATAACTACTGTTGGTGATATTTCAACCTCTCTGAATACTGTTTTTGTGTCCCCACAGTTGTCCACTAATCTTATATCTGTTGGGCAATTAGTTGATAACAATTACACAGTTCAATTTTCAAATTCTGGTTGCTTTGTGCAGGATCAAGTGTCTGGGAAGATGATCGCGAAGGGGCCTAAAGTGGGACGTCTCTTTCCTTTACTCCGATCACCCTCTCTGGTGTCAAATTATGTTTCTTGTAATGCCGTTGAATGTAATAATCAAGTGTGGCATAAACGGTTAGGAAACCCAAATTCTCATGTTCTTAGTGTTTTAATAAAATCTGGTTTGCTTGGGAATAAACTTTCGAAATCTTCAAATAAAGATATTGTTGATTGTGCATCTTGCAAACTTGGTAAGAGCAAAACGCTTCCTTTTCCATTGCATAAGTCCCACACCACCAAAGCTTTTGAAATTGTGCATACTGATGTATGGGGTATTTCACCTGTAATTTCTCATCAACACTACAAATATTTTGTTACTTTTATAGACGATTTCACACGTTTTACGTGGGTATATTTTCTTCGATCTAAAAGTGAGGTCTTTCATGCATTCAAAACTTTTCATGCTTTAATCGAAACACAATTTTCTGCAAAAATCAGAATTTTGCAATCTGATTCAGGTGGTGAATATATATCCAATGAATTTCAATCCTTCCTTCAAAGTCATGGAATCATATCACAACGTTCTTGTTCATCAACTCCACAACAAAACGGTGTGGCCGAGAGAAAGAATCGTCATCTTCTTGATGTCGTTCGAACTCTTCTCATTGAGTCTTGTGTCCCCTCTCATTTTTGGTGTGAAGCCTTGTCTACTGCTGTTTATTTGATTAACAGATTACCATCTCCCACCTTAAACAATGAATCTCCGTACCTTCGTTTGTATGAAGATGCACCAGATTATTCTAATCTTCATATTTTCGGATGTGTTTGTTTTGTTCATCTTCAACCACATGAAAGAAACAAACTTACTGCACAATCTGTCAAGTGTGCATTCTTAGGCTATGGTAGCACCCAAAAAGGTTTTCTTTGTTATGATCCTAATGTCCGTCGAGTTCGTGTGTCTAGAAATGTAATTTTCTTTGAAAATCAGCCATTTTTTAGCACACAAATGACTTCACAACCCCCATCTGTAGCTAAATTGCCTCATTTTCCTGAGTCATCAACCCCAACACAAAGATTTAAACCAGGCCATGTTTATAATAGACGCACTTCTCCCACTTCGGCTCCTACGACTCTTTCGGAAACACCTGATCCTGTTCTATCGACTTCCAGTGATCCACCTCCTGTTCGGAGAAGCTCTAGAAATTCAAAACCTCCTGACATGTATGGTTTTTCAAATCCATTAGCCATGTCCACTACTTTGTCTCCTATTTCTATTCCCACTTGTTATAAACAGGCTATGGAACATGAATGTTGGCAACAAGCAATGGAAACAGAACTTCAAGCTCTTGCAGAGAATCATACTTGGGACATTGTTTCCTTACCTCCAAATGTCAAGCCAATCGGTAGTAAGTGGGTTTATAGTGTGAAACTCAAGGCAGATGGCTCACTAGATCGATACAAAGCTCGTCTGGTTGCACTTGGTAATAAACAAGAATATGGTATCAACTATGAAGAGACATTTGCACCCGTTGCTAAAATGACCACAGTAAGAACCATTCTTGCTGTTGCTTCCTCTAAATCTTGGCCTTTACATCAGATGGATGTAAAAAATGCTTTCTTGAATGGGGATCTTAAAGAGGAAATTTACATGAAACTTCCACATGGCATGGCATGGCTACCTCCAAATAAAGTTTGCAGGTTAAGGCGCTCTTTGTATGGCTTGAGGCAGTCTCCTAGAGAATGGTTTGATAAGTTTCGCAATACTCTTATCAACTTCTCTTTCACACAAAGCCAATATGATTCATCTCTCTTCTTTCACAAGACAAGAGCAGGTATGGTCTTTCTCCTGGTCTATGTTGATGATATCATTATCACTGGCAATGACACTGTGCTCATATCAAAACTTAAAAAGATGTTGCATAGTACATTTCAAATGAAGGATCTTGGGGATCTTAAATACTTTTTGGGTCTAGAAGTTCATTCTCGAGATCGAGGTGTATTCTTAAATCAACATAAATATGCCAAAGATCTTATTGAGTTGGCTGGTTTAAAGGAGGCTACTGCTGTTGATACACCAATGGAGGTGAATGTTAAATATCGAAAAGATGAAGGGGAGCTTTTGCCCAATCCTTATTTATACAGACAGTTGGTTGGTAGCCTTATCTATCTAACTATTACAAGGCCAGATATCTCATATGTTGTCCATATAGTTAGCAGATTCATGCAATCCCCTCGACATCTTCATCTTGTTGCAGTAAAGCGTATTATTCGATATTTAATTGGGTCACCTATGTGTGGTCTATTTTTTCCTACAAGTTATGGTCTTCATTTGACAGCATATAGTGATGCTGATTGGGCTGGATGCCCGGATACTAGAAGATCTACAACTGGATGGTGTGTTTTCCTTGGAGATGCCTTGATCTCTTGGAAGTGTAAGAAGCAAGATCATGTCTCTAAATCTTCCACAGAGGCCGAATATAGAGCCATGTCTGCAGCTTGCTCGGAAATTGTATGGTTACGTGGCCTTCTTTCTGAGCTTGGAGCTTCTCAAAGTAATCCTACTCCACTTCATGCTGATAACAAAAGTGTCATTCAAATCGCTGCCAATCCGGTATTTCATGAACGCACAAAACACATCGAAGTTGATTGCCATTATATTAGAGACGCATTTACTCGTGGTGTTATTAAGCTTCCTCATGTGAGTACTAACCTACAAACAGCTGATGTCCTCACAAAAGCTTTGACGCGCCAACGACACAAGTTTCTTAGTGACAAATTGATGCTTCTAGATTTACCAGCATCAATTTGAGGGGGGATGTCAATATACAGTCATATAGATGTCAATATACAGTCATGTATAGTTGTAAATCTGTTATTGATAGGTGTAAATATGTGGTCTTTAACAGCTGTATTAGGCTTAATTAGAGGCAGATATTATGTGATATGATAGGCTGAAATTAGGGGATTTTGTAGGCTGGTTTACAGGCTGATATAGTGGGATATGCTAGCTGATTTGCAGCTGTGATAAGCTCTGCTGTACCTATAAATACAGGAGCCTGTTTGTATAGCAATTCATTGAGAATTATAAGCATTTTCTCATATCTTTGTCAGCAGCAAAGCTGTTTTGATACCAGACTCAACTTTTGTATCCCAAGTAGCAATAGGATTGTTTAGCTTGTTAACAGATGCCAGGTAAATGAACCAAAAATTTGAAAACGTTCAGCGAAAAGTTAAGTTTTGTGAAAGTCTTAAACACAAACAGGAAACAAGCAGTCACGTAGACCTACAAGTGTGCTGGCATTTAGATATACAGTCAAGGGCGTGCCTTTCCCTCTCATCTCTTTTAGCAATCATCTCTTCATTATCCTCTGGTGTCGTCAGAAGTGGCTTGGAAAAGTGAACACAGCTCCAATTATAGATAGTAGATTGTGGAAGTAAGTTTCGATCAGAAGCACCAGGTGCTCCACCAGAACCTAGAAGTGGATCAGCTAACCCCGAGTCTGGGGAAGACATTAGGTGTGGCCTGAATTCTAAAGAATAAACTCGTCGCATGCCTGTCGTCA
Source organism: Heracleum sosnowskyi (assembly GCA_030848705.1). NCBI lineage: Eukaryota > Viridiplantae > Streptophyta > Magnoliopsida > Apiales > Apiaceae > Heracleum > Heracleum sosnowskyi. The sequence continues at coordinate 9,743,470 of CM061245.1, forward strand.
AGTAACTTGGCCTTGGAGGACTGACCGGAGGAGTACTAAAAGTCAGGGGCAAATGTCCGGCAGTTTAACAATGTATGCCACTTGGTGAAATCCATTTAATCAGAATATCAGATAACCAGTTGACAATAATAACAATATGGTACTGTTGTTTTTACATTACAGGACTAAGGATTCTGGAAGTCTTGCAAATTAATCGTATCCTCACACTTCAATATCTTTTTTATTTCTCACATATCATATTATATACTGCATTGCACTGCATTCTTTTCATTTCCGACATCAATTTGACAACATAATGAGCTAATATACATGCAGGGCTGCACCCACCACTATTTGAGGATGTCCTCAAGTCATATACCCTCGCCTCCTAAACACTTTATTTCATTTGATTAATTCTGTACTGAATTTATGGAATGATAAGCAGTGTCAATTCAGGTGCCGACAACATAAAACCAAGGATAGAATGCCATTTACCTGCATTCATCTCAAACCAAGATGATGAACGAGCTAATCCGGCAAGACTATTGATTGGGGAAGTTATTGATTCACCTGGCCTTGTACTACCAGGAGAAGATTTTACGGATTTTGCCACAACTTGTTCTATACCAATAATTGATAGTACTCTACTGCCAAGCCCTGCAATGCGTGGTGACGGATCCTTGGCAAGAGTACACATTGCAAACACACATTGTGAATACAAGGTGTTATCCAAGTGCTTTGATCTCATATGGTTCCCTATGCCATTACAGTTATTCATTATCCCAGAATCTGAATGTAGAGAAGAATCATCAGAAACTGGGGATCCATGCATTATTCCAGAAGTTGCAGACGGACCACTGGTAGAGGCCCTTCCATCACGACTCACCGACTGGCTGTCACCCCCAACTCTCATAACAGGGCCACTTTGGGAATACTGATTAGGAGTAGTATGGCCACTAACTGTACCCTTGATAGTAAAAGATGGCAAGGAGCTCAACACAGAATTACTCTGAGGTTTCCACATTGCTGCAGCAACTGATTTCAAGTGCTTTTTGTGGCCGAATGCAAACCGTGCCAAAGCTGTAAAAATAATAATTCAACAAAACCAAAAAAGAGGCTCTTCTGATTACATATTAACTGAATCACTATCCCGCAGAAGAAAATGTAACAAAATCTTTGCATATTTTTGGACATCAAGTCAATTTGACTAGAGTGAAATATATATGTCAGCTTTACTTGTGAAACCAGTAATGTTTAGAGGAAGAGATTAAAAAAGGTTTACCAAATGCAAAATCTGAAGAAACATTCTTAGCACATGATATATATCAGCTGTAAAAAATATGACGAGTTGTTACATACCTACAGCAATCTCAGTCCTGACTAATGGACTTCCATCCAAAAAAACTTTCAAAAGGCTCTTTACAATGCTTATTTCAGCCTTAACTTTTACATCATCATCGTCTTCACACTCTTCATCTCTAGACGAGTCAAATTCAACATTAAGTAGCGTACCCAAAGAAAATATAGATGCAGCTCTGACCTGAAATGTTACCCATCCTTACCAAGTAAGTACTAACACATATCCAGACTATCAATTTTTAGAAACCCACTATACAAAACAGAAAATGGTAAACCTCAGGTTGGGGCTCAGAAAGTAGATGTGCAAATATAGATGGGGCATCTGCTTGCAATCCAATAACTTGTGCCTCAGTAAAATCTTCCCACAACTTTCCGAGACAAATACACAACCACTGTAGAAATAGTGGCTCTGCTGGTGCATCATTTGGGCTGGGACCCTGAAGGTGATTTAATCAGACATGTATCAGACCAGCTTCAGTGCTTCCTGGCCCCGTCTATGTCCATCAACAATGACTGCTAAAACAAATGCAGCCATTGCACGCTGTTCTGGATAAGCTTCCACACTTTCAAGAAACCTGATAAAATATGTATGTCCGCCATCCTTAACCAAATCAACCTGACAAGACTATCAAGACAAAAGATAAATCCATACATACATATTCAAATTTTGGGTGCGAGTAAAAGCCACGGGAGCATTTAGCCAAAAAAAAAAAACAGGGGAGCATTTTAATTTGGGAAGTCACAGAACAGACCTTATCAAATGCAAGGATCTTCGTCCAAATAAACACAAGAATTTGTCGAAGTTCTGGTGTAGTTGTTTGCAACAGCTTTAGAACATACAGAAATATCCTAACAGACAAGGCCTGCCAGAATATATTTTTTCAGTATATAATAACTAATAAAACAATCATCAAGAAAAAGAAAAAAGAGGTGAAACTTCAAAGGTTAATACCAGATTTACAGCCCATGGAGCCATATCGAGAAATCTCCCTAGAAGCATCAAAGCATGTACACGATGGCACTGACTTTGCAAAACCTATATATTGGCAAGGTTATTAGTATTCTACAGCCATTAAAACGAACATATATCAAGAATATCAGGAGTCAGGACAATCAGAATGAGCAAGAAAATAAACACAAATAGTGGTAAGCAATTAACCAAACATTTATAAACCCAACAACGCCGAATACATAGATCCAAATATTCAACAACTCTAAAAAAAACAAGATGAAGAAAGATGGCTCAAGTGTTTTCTTAATTCTATCCGCACGGAGATTACAGAATAGAGATGCATCTTGCAGCAGATATTACAAGATACCAGGTACACTGACAGTTGTATAAATGCCATTTTTCCAAAAAGTAGTCCTACCTCAGCTCCATGGTAGTACATTACCAACATAGACAAATAAAACGCTCAATTTGCAGGTTTAATAAATTTCTTTTTTTCTTCTTTTTATGTAGCATCACCCTTTAACTTAAATAAATTGTGCAAAAGTTAATGTATGTTTTTTATGTCAATGGAAAAAAGAGATGTCACTGAAATAATAGATCTCTTAATCTTCTATATTAACTTTCAAGTCATTTATGATATATGGAATTAACATAGCCATTTTCCTATCAAGAAGCAAAACTTTCTACAGTTTTTGAACAAGGAAAGTTAAACAGGCCAAATTTACACAATTTGCTAAGGTGAAATAGTCATAAACATGAGGACGTGGGTATCTGTTGTTAGTCCAATTTATATCGTCTCATAAACTCAACTGAAAAATCTAGGCATGAATGTCTTACGAAAAATACGGATGTGATATCCCCTTGGCAAGTTTAAAATGAAAAACAAAGAAAAAACAATAATATAATTTGGTTATTTCTGCATACACCTAAAATCTTTAAACAAGATAGAGAGGTTTAGGGATCCAACTTTTCATAGTTACCAGGACTGCAGAACAGGAGTTACATTACAGGACTGGAACAGGAAAAGCAACAATTTAAGAAAACTAAGTGTATTTTAATTAATCATGTGAGATTAATTCAAGTTACCTCATTTCAAACGTTTAAATATACCCATAGAATACTTGTGTAACTTCACACGCGCGCGCGCGGGCACACACACACACACACACATATATATATATATATATCACCAAGTATAGGAAAAAAAACACAAATCCTTGTATTGAAATTTGAAAGTATATATGGCCCATACCGATTTTGTTTTATCTAGTTTTTATTTTATTTATTTGTCACATAATAGTAAGTATTTACTTTTTGTGGGGACCATTTAGGCACCTTGTAAGGGGTGCTAACTATTGGAGTTAGGAGGGTGCCAAACGTGACATGAATGAATTGAAAATAAAATATTATTATTTTTAATGTGTTGGCAATGCTTGGCACCCCCTAAAGGATGCCTCTATTGGAGATGCTCTAAAGGTCTGAAATTCCTTTTTGTTATCCAGGGTTACCATTCCATGAACAAACTATTTCCTATAAAAAAAATACTATGGATGTCAAGCAAGAAGGAACGAGACAAAGAAGTGAATGTTGACTCCCTACTATATGTCGTATAACATATAAAGTCAAGACAGTGTATCATTACAAGGTCCCAAAATTCGATGCCTATGCCAATTAATCGGCAGCCCTATGAGTAAGAGAGAAAATGATTTTATTTTAAATCCTGCTTATATCTTATTCACCCCTCGATATTAAATAACGATTATAGAATTTTCAAAAAAATAATTAATTGTTAAAATTTAGTATAAATTACTATTATTATACATAGTTAACTTGAGATACATAAATTAACAAGTTCAATACAAACTAAGATATTCATATAAAAAAATCATCTATTGAAGTATATATATGAATAATTATAATCCTTCCTACACATCACTGGAAGGTACCTTTCACGCCTAGAACCACCTAGCAGTTATGCATAAGTCCCGTAATGTAAAAGATGAAAATTAATCTTGCAGACTTGTACAATTTCCAACAAGTCAAACTGTCTAATTACTAAAATTCACTGATGCTTGTTAAATATTTGTAAAATGGTGAAAAGGCAGACATAATGCGGAGTATATCCATATTATTGACATGAACTCAGAATGCTTTTTATATCTGAAGAAAAAACACATAGTGACCTAGTTCAGTGAACTTACAGACTTCATAAAGACAGAAATACCTGGAGAACAATAGGCAACTGTTCAGGTGGCTTCTTATGTTCCGATCCATGATCAAGCCACACCTCGAAAGCTGTCAACTGTTCCGTGAAAAAGGGACTTGGCTGGGCCCGCAAAAGATCCACAAAAAACAGCAAAAACAGTAAGCATCGTGTCCCACATAGTTAGATGCATTCTACTTATGTGCGTGATTTGTGCATGTGTGTATTAAAGGATAAAATTTAACAATACATACCTGGAATTCAGCATTTGGATCCTCAAGTAATCCTGGAAGCTGAGAAAGACAGATTTCTGCAGCCATATCCCATGCATCCCTGCGATTACCTGAAGGTTCAAAAGGTAGCGAATCAAAGATTCACATCTTTTTTAAGAATGGAAGTCCACCAACCACATATGATGTTGATACATAGCAGGCAACATCGGATGCGAAATCGGAGAGCAATTTGCAGAACACATAATCCTCTCTGCAAGTAAGAAATTTCGAAATAGACTGGCAACCAACAGATCTTGTATAATCTCTGAAATAAATCTGCAGAATGAGAACTCATGTGATTAAGAAACTATCCTGGCAGAGATATCGGCATATAAACTCACATTAGACCACAAATTTTCTCATGTACCATGCGGTAGAACATTCCTTGCAATTGTGTCGGTCACTGCTGTGAAAATCCAATTCAGCTCCCCAAGCAGTGTTTTTTTATCTGTTTGTCGACCAGGTATTCTACCAATCAGTGAATAGTCAAGAGACTCGTGAAGCAGTGAGCGAGTGCAGAACCTGAATAGCATTATGAGAATCAGATATTTTGAAAGGAGAGTCACGTTTGTAAGTTAAAATCATTATCACATTTCAGAACCAAATAAGGTTATATAATCGTACAACACGTCATCGAACAACAACTCTGAGCACAAACCAGGACATTTAGATGAAACCTAGTAATGCAATTCAGCAGTAATTGCAAAAAACCCAATTAAATCTTTTAGAAGTTCAAAATTATAATAAAAACTTAAAAAGTGCATGCTGCTAAAACAAAGATGAGAAACCAGATAAGCATACTATCATCAACCAACCAAGTAGCATTTCGTAGTATTTAACCATAACATACAAATTACAGTTTTAGATAGTTCTATCTTCCACTCACTGACCCTACTTATTCTCTTCCATTTTTCGCTGAGTCGGAACTTAACAAGTTTTCAGATTTGCAATTTTCCTTTTTATTGTCTAACAGATTTTCATATAGGATAGCCCAAAATAGTAAAATAACCAGATAGTTATATAACATGATTAGTACAAGACCTAATCAAATAAACGGGAAACAGAAGAATTGTTACCATCTCAGTGCCATCTTGATAGGAGTCGTAAGACAGGATGTAAATATATCAGCGGGGAATTCAACACTCTGAGGAAGCGTCTCGTGGGCTTCGCAAGTTGCCAATACGATGCAATCCCTAGCAGGAGTTCCAGCAGAAGAGCTGGTAGGAGTACAACCTTGGAGCTGTTCACAGTCTTATATATATAAAGTTGAGAGAGCTGTAAGAAAAATTAAAGTGACTCCGCATCATTACAACTTCATAACCCCAACACGTCAAGGCAAGTTGTCTATACCTCAATGAAGGCATTTACAATCATTCCAGCAGCAGAGCAGTCAAAAACGTATATTGAAGGTGTCTTTAACCAGGAGTCGAGTTCACTGATGGCTAATGGGATGTATTGGGTATAACTCTACACCATAAGTTGAAATGAAATCAAGATCTAGTATAAGGGAAAAAACGATAAGTTACAGAGCAGGAAAGCCTTATTAAAAAACCAAATTTCTCCATTGGCAGTTGGCTTTGGCACGCCATGTCCATTGTAGTGAAACAATACCCTCTCTGACTTGGCATACTCACGACATGTATTACAGAGTTTCTTTACTTCTTCAACAGTAGGATCTAACTGAATCTTGTATCTTGCCTGACATAAATTGTTTTGATAGTAACAAGAACAATATGAAAAAAAATCGATAACTGATAGAAGAAACACTATACTAACCTTTGCTTGCCACCTTTCGTACTGATAACTCAAGGTTCTGCCGATTGTTTCAAGTGTCTTTTGAGGTGCCAGAGAAAATGGATCTGCATATCAATGTCATATAGTGCTTAAAAGAAATGAAAAGATTCACAAAGAAGACTACTTCAGTCATATAGTGCTTAATTCATTATGCTGAGAACCTGACAGCAGAAACAGGAGGGACTGTAGATTTGCCAGCAGCACATTTACTCATAGATATTAAGAAAAAATCACGGCACAGTGAAGGGTAGAACATTAACAAGATTCTCATCTTCCTCAGCAGTCCAACAAAACAGTAAAGAAAACGAGGGAGGCCCCCAGAAAAACCTCTGGCAACAACCAGTTTAGCTTATTAAAAGAAGCTAGAGATATTTAGATATAAACAGATCTGACCGAAACACCAGAATCAAAACTTCAAACTACTAAGACAAGACGGGAGTAGGAATAATTAGGAAAAGGGCATTATTCAACTTTCGGATACAGTTGCTTTATCATACTGTAGGATGGAGGAGGGTGATTAATGAAATTGATAAGACCACCGTGGTGTCACCACCATTCCTGGTCAACATTGCATATACATGCAACTTTAAACATATATAGAATGCAATGGAATGATAGATAGACGAGAACCGGGGCTACACTGCCGTGGATTAGGATTAGCTTGCATATCTAATGTTTTCGACACTAAAGTCAGTTTATGTAGTAAATTACAAGGAAAAAACGATTTAGCAGCAGCTTTAAAGGACTTGCAAGTCACTTGGACAGGTTTAGAAAAGATTTGATATTATGGGTGTATGTGCATGGGTGCCAACGTCGCGGATGTTTTTAGAGTGTAATTTCAGAAAAGGTTGAAAATGAACTGTCATATCAATTATCAACTTCAATAAAACTTGTAAGATCTTCACCTTGTATAAGTTCATATTAATCATCAACTTCAATATAACTTGTAAGATCATTACCTTATACAAGTTCAAAAGAGTTGGGAACCTTGCATATAATAGCTAATAAGTCACACATATATGCATATCTTTACAGGAATGGGAAACAACTATATTTCGTTTTGAATTGTTAGGAAAGAACCGCAACACTATGGAACCTCGATAACAGCGTGTAAGATATATATACACATAAACAGTCCTGTATGGTAGAGAACAAGAGATAAATTAAGCCATATTGACGTACCTATCCAGCACTCCATTCTGGAACAAGGTGATATCTTTATAACATCAGGAGGATTAACGGTAATATTTAAACATAGAACAAGCGCAACACATCCTGTCTTCATCTGCAAGAAGAGTTAACAAAAATATGTAAGGTGGAACTAAATTTGAAGAAAGCTACCCTACGAAAACATGAAAATAAGTTAACAGAAGGAGAAAAACATATATGAACCTAATGAAGTATGAAATTCAACCCTACTAAGAATGTCAAAGCCACTGAAATAGTTGTGATCAGGTTTCCTTTGTTCATATTTTAGCAAGTGCATTGTACGCTTTCAGTATATTTTGCACATCCTCCTAGGCTCCTAGCAAATACATCTGGGATATCCTTCTGATAGACTGAATAAAACCTGACACAACTCTTCAAATGCAGCTAACCCAGTGTATAGACAAAAGGAATAAACAACCTATTTTCCAAATTCTTTTGCATCCAACTATATTTTGACAAATGCAGATCATACAAACATATACATAAATTCAAGGCAATCACAAACCACTAAGCTGAGAACAGAATAGAAGTAACAAATAAACAAGGTTGATCTACACATCATCTAACCCTCATACTTAATCCAAAAAGATTTTAAATATACAATTCAAATTACGTTGGAGGGGGAATCTTAACCAATTTTTTTTGTCAGAACATCTTTAACCATTTAATTTAAACATATACGTTACTTCAATCAAAACCCCAATCACCCAAAAATATCTAAATTGGTCATCTTAACAATGTTAACAATCAATTCACACTCATCAGTCATCACACACTAATTAACTCAATTTTGTTACATATGCTACTAAAACAAAACCCTGCTTGGACACCAACCCCGTATTCAAGGGCACACTACCTTCAAACACCTCATGTCTACCATCACACAACACACTCATTTGCGGAAAATACACCACACTCGTAACCATACCCACACTCTTATCCTCTCCTCAACCTCCTCCTCATTAACATTACACTGATCAAAACAATTCGACTCGAAAAGAAGCCATTAAATCGCCTAATGCCATCGAAACCAACTTAATTCACTCCCCCCTCTCCAAATCAATCACTTAATCCAACTTGATTCAACCTTTCACTAACCGAACCTTCTCGAAAACACAAAATCATAAACCCTAGCTCTATCTATCGAAAAAATCGGAGCTGTTCGAGTCAATTGGATTGTACGAGTAAAATACAAAATGTGTGAGTGAACTATCACACAAATAGCATCAAGGTGATAGTTCAGTCACACGTTTTGCATTTTACTCTAGAGATAGATACAGAGAGTTGTGTGTATATGTGTAGTTGATGTATGAGCTCTAAGGAAAACGAAGAACAGAGACTCAAAAGTGTGTTGTGTGTAATGTATGGATATTTCTGTAAGTTACGAGCTGTAAGAGCAAGTCCAACAGCTTACTTATATCATGTCCTAAGCTTAAATATAAGTAATCTAGCAAAAAATGGTGCTCCAACAATGTCCTAGGGGTTACCTAAATCACTAGGACATCCATCTCATTACCTATTAATAGGTAACCACTAGCCATTACCTATTCAATTTCCAAGAATAAAAAATTCACTTCCCTCCTTTTTCTAAATTTCTTTTCTCTCTCTTTCTTCCACTTTTTTTCTCTCTCTTTTCAAATATATTATTATAATAATAATAGGGAATGGATATAAGTAATATTGTTGGAGTTCCTACAAGAAATCAAGTTCCTAAATCACTAAGACACATTATTATATCATATTTATAAGTAACCAACTAAGATATTGTTGGACTTGCTCTAAGCCTGTAACGGTTTAAATTTGAGAAAATTGCAAAAATGTCCCTTTTTTTAGACCCATTCGCAATTTTTTGGCCATTTTTATTGATTGTATATTCATTCACGGATGAGGTATCTCGAAAAATGTAAGTTTTTTATTTTTTTTCATAAAAAAAAAAATATATTTCATCTGATACTATTGTACAATTAACTTTTTTATTTGATATTATCGAAAAATTTTGACTTCCAAATGGTATCAGGAATCAACCATCAGATAAAACTCCGTTTAATAAACGTTATGTATACGTTATGAAATTAACAATTAAATAAAAAAAAATTAGATAAAAATACTTATCAAAAGTTTAAACAGGTCATTAGTCAGGTATGACCATTCGAACAGGCATAATACTCACAACACTCTCAATTAGAGCAAAATTAAGGAGACGAAGGAAATCTCAATTGGGGCGATTCTTCTTCTACTATTACGAAATTCGAAACTGCTCTCTGTAAAATGTATGAATTCGAATACATGCACTCTATATCTTCCTTATATAACTATATTTACATGTTAAATTGGTTCATTATCTCAACCTCGTTTTAGGGTTTATGCGATGTGTGTATATATGTATGTGTATGCATTTGTGTATAAGTGTAAATAGGTGTATTTATGTAAGTATATGTGTGTGTATATGTGATGGGAGATGTTGAGAAGGTATTGAATTTTGTATGGAGGGATATAGAAGTTGATATTAAGGTTGTAACAGATAAGACATCACTGTTATATGTAGTTTTAGAGTATGAGGATATTGCAAAAAAACAGGGTCTGAAACTGAATTATCCCTATCCAACATTTGGGTATGTGTTTTAAATGGATCATCAAAAACTGAAGACCGATAAGGATTTGATGACCATGTTTGAAAGGTTAAATCATAAGGAAATGATTACCATTTGGGTTGGGACAACTATGACTCCATGTCCTATTTATAAGACTGTTTTGAACTATAGGAGATCACAAGAAAATATGAAGAGTGTGCCTGTTTGTGAGGAGGATGAGGGGAATGCATATGTATTCAAACACCTACCTTCACTTAAAGATCTTGAGAATACTTCGACCATTGTTAGGCAACAAGTCAAAAAAGGTACTTTAATCAGAGAGGCAACCCAAAGTACCACTCAAATCAGGACAAAAACATCCAAAAAACCATAAAAAATACCAAACAAAAACCTCATCCTAAAAACAAAAGAACCAATCCTACTAACCTACCACCACTTCCTATATCACCTAAAACAGCCTTCCAATCTTTACTAATTAGAAGGAGCCCTAGATTTTCTCCTCTCCTAAGTCATAATCAATCTGAGCCCACCAATCCAATCTCATCTGAGCCTCGTAATGATGTCATGTTTGCTAGAAAAATACCAAAATCTACAGCAAGAAGGAAGGGTTATTGTTTGCCAGATGTTGGCATGACAGCTGCTACTTCGACTGAATCTAGTGCAATTGGAAGAAAAACTGCTAAAAGAAAGATGACATTCAGTATTGAGCATTGTGATCAGAATGAAGGGGATAAAATCAAGGATTTTGATCAGAATGAAGGAGATTCAGATGATGATCATGTTTTCAATTATGGTGATGGTGATGCAGAGTCAGATACTGGTCTTATACCAAAAGTGAAGGATAACTAGAAACAGGGTCAGGGGAATATGAGATACACGAGGGTAAATCTCACTTTCCTTTGTCCTTAAATAATAAGATTTGTTCTTGTGGGGCATGACAGATTTCAGGCATCCCATGTAGGCATGCCATAAAGGCTATGATTCATGCCAAGATTGATCCACACAAGGTTGTTAGCACATGGTACTCTGTTAGGACATACAAACAGTCCTACAGTTTTGCTATTAACCCCTTACCTGACAAGGAACAATGGCTTATATATGATGATATACCTACTATCAAGTCACCTACAATGAAAAGAGGAGTTGAGAGACCATGTAGAAACCGAAGAAGAGAAGAAGGAGAAGATCAGAAGAGAAAGAAAGCAAAGACTGTGAAATTCACTAAATATGATTGTCTTGGTCATAATGCTAGAACTTGCAAGGGTGGTTTGACTGCAAAGGAAAAGAGGGCAGCAGGTAGTGGATCAGTGGTTGTTAGACATCCTAGAGTTAGAGACCATTCGAATGCAGCTAAAGCAGCCAAGGTAGCAGCCAAAGCAGCAGCCCAAACAGCAGCTCAAGATCAGACTCAGAATGCTGGAAAGAAGGGCAATACATCTCAACCATCTGAAATCATTGTTTCTCAATTTCCTGCATCCCAGTCCCAACCTCAAGTTTGATCTTAGTTTTTGATAAATTAAGTTTCTGAAAACTATTTTGCACTGACTTTGATTTCTAGGACCTTTATGGCTGATGTTTTGGTTGTTTAATGGTATGAAACTATTGAAAACTTGGTTATTCTGTTGCTTAATAGTATCAGGTTTTGTTCATGATCACAGGAGTATTTGTTAGTTTAATACTGTTTAAATTGTACTTAACAGTGTGATTAACGTTTGTTTAACAGGGTGTTATCTGATGGTTGATTCCTAAAGTCCAGTGATACCATTTGGAAGTCAAAAACTTTCGATGGTACCAAATGAAAAAACCAATTGTACAATGGTACCAAATGGAATATCCCAAAAGAAAATTAAGTCGAAAATTTGGTCTTTTCGAAATACCTAGTTGATGAAAGTATATCTTGTTGTTGTTGGTATTTTTAACCATAAATGTGTTGTGATAATTTTGACAATTACTTTACACTCATCTTTTGTGGGTCATGTTCCTTGTAGAAGCCTTAACCTACGAACTCTTAGAACTCTATCTTATATTTTAAAATAACATATATTTATTATATGTATGTCATGGGTAAAGTTGTTCAAAAACACAAAATACATAATTTTGAGCTAATTAATATTTGATTAACGATAATAATCATACATCGATATCGATCACAAAATTCTCCATCATCATCATAAAATTCCCCCAATTATTTTTATCAATTTTTGTGAAAATATTCAAGTTATGGTATAAACACAATATCAGATAACAATGTTCAGCAGCTGAACATTTAAATACAAGTAAGTTCAGTTACAAAACTTTAAAATTTATGCGTTTGATTTCAATTTCGATTGCATGACTTTTATGTTCAACGGTAGAACACGAAAGTTATGGTATGAAAATAAAGTGAATAACATTGTTCAACAGCTGAATATTATAAAAATAATCAATTTCACTTGTAGAACTTCGTGGAAAAAAGTAAGTTCAGTTGTAGAACTTTGAATTCCATATGCATAACTTTTAAAATTCAGTTGCAGAACACTGTATTTATACTATGAAACAAAATAGGTTCAACAGTAGAATCTTTTTATTCCAACAATACCCTTATAAGATTTTGTATATAAAAATGAGTTGAATCTGAACAGTTGATCTAGTAATAATCCAACAGCTTATAACAGTTCTAAGGTTCTTTTTTAGTGATCGATTCTCTCTTGATCCTAACCCCATATTTTGTTATGTAACTTATTTTATTGTAATTTTATACCAAGATTCCTGCCTATGACATTTTATTGAAATAATGCTAAAATTACAAAATTAGGAAAATAGGTTCCATATATCACTATTTTAAATAAGATGGTTCTTAATATCATTATCTGGAAATATGGCCCTGCAGAAAACGTGACAAATACCCTCTCAAGGTGAGAAAAGACCCTCTTTATCACAATTTGAAGTTAAAATACCCAAAATATCACTATTCAAACAAATGATCCTTATTATCACTCGAAAACGAACGCAAGATTTAATCACGTTTATATATTTTTTGCATTACAAATGTTTCTGTTGGTGGGCCTTTGCTATTGGTGGGCTTAGATTTGTCTCTGAAAACGCATGAGCAACATGCGTTTTGTGCTTTTTTTAAATTTTGTTTTTTTACCAAAAACGTATTTTCAACATGCGTTTTTTACATAACCTGAACTTTTTAACAAATGGAACGCATGGTGATGATGCGTTTTTGAGAAACGCAAGTTAAAAATGCGTTTTTGTGTGATAAAAAGGACCATTTTCCTGAATTATGATATTTTGGACCATTTTCATTAAAATTGTGATACAAAGGGCCATCACCCCTCAAGATTGGGCTTGTTACCGTGTTTTAATATGCATAAACGTTACTTTAAGTCACTTGAGTGCAGGGAAAATGTAAAAGAAAAATTAGGCCAAACGCAAGTTGAAACAATGTTTACCAGAAACACAACTTAAAAATGCGTTTCTGGCCAACCTTTTTTTTTTTTATTGAAAAATGGAAATCGTAAGGAAAACGCCACACGCTTTAGCGTTTTTGAAAACATAATTTTAAGTTGCATTTTAGAGTGATATAAAGGGTAAATTTTATGACATTTGGGATCAAATTTCTTAAAATTGTGACATAGAGGGCCAACACACCAAAATTAGGTACCAAATATTGTCAAAAAATGATGTGTCAAGTGTGATGTGCCAATATGGGATGATTTTATTAGTAATATTGATGTGAATGTAGGAGGACATTATTATATAACCAATCAGAACATAACACATGTCATTTTGTAATTTTTTTTTTGCCCAAATTGGGGCCTCGAGCATTTTTCAAGTTAAATTTTGTAACCGATTATCTGGTGCTTAATGACATGTTTTCATAGTTCGAAAATTTTCCAATCAGAAGCTTATTTTCTTCTTTAAATTTGATGTTGTAAGAACTCCACTCAGAAGCACCAGCTGCACCCAAAGAATCTGGAACTGAAACAGCTAACCTCTAGACCGGAGAAGTCATTAGGTGGTGTGGCTCAAATTCGAAAGAATAAACTCTTCGCATGCCTGTCAAGTGTCATCAAGGGACTTGGTCTGGGAGGACTGACTGGGGGACATGTTTTGCAATTTCTAAACAAATTATAAGCACATACTGCAAATATGAACTATGTCTTAAAATCTAATAAGCTGAGCACTTTGTTTGCGGAGATATCCAATTTATTTGCCCCCAGATCTCTTTTTCCTTTCTGAGATAGAAGCTCCTTTTGCATCATATGTTTCATGATAATCTTTGGATGAAGAGTAAATAACAGTGGCCACTGTTTAACATTTTGGTGCCGAAATTTCAAATTTATTATATGTTGGCTAAACATTAATTTTACTTTCAAAAAAGTGGTTAACGGTCACTTTTTTTGAGAAATTTTATAATTAAAATAATGACTATTATCCATCTTCTTAAATAGTAAAAGAAATATTTAACCTTCATTTTGTAGATTTGAAATTTCGGCCATTAAAATGCTAACTCAAATAAAGTTTATTAGCCATCAATTTACAATTTACGCTTAATTGAATAATTCGAAGATGCAAATTACGAACTAGGAGTATAATGGTAGATCGGTAGTTGAAACCATATGTTATCACAATTATACAAGGTCAATTTCTCACTTTCATTTTTTGTTTCTTCTTGTGTTTGGATACATGCATCAGAAAGCATGAATTTCATATTATCACCTGCAAGGGTTTTTTAATCCCTTAACATATTGTGTGCCTCTACATGATTATCATAAGTCAATTTAGAGAGAGCAAGCAAGTATACACATGTTTAAATAGGCAGAAAATTAGAAAAATAAATAAATAAATTCCACTCTTCCCTGGAGCTCTGCATAGGGACACACATGTATCAGTCAGTGAAACAAGTTTATATTAGTGGAATCTTGATATGGCATGGTTCAAGGGGTTTAGGTGGTGAAAGGGAATATATGCTGCCTACCAATCACAAAAAAGATAATAATATTACAACACTAATCCATCTCTAATATCTGGATTAATTTATTAACTATTTTAATCCTGACTTTTTAACAATGGGCTTATATTATATTAACAAATGTATTATTGGTTTTAAGTGTATAAACAACTAAAGCAATAGTTATTAAAGTCAAAACATTAGTTTATCTTCTTTTGTTTCTTGTATTTAGCATTATTTCCATTTAGTAATCTTGGTCAAAAGAGCTAGTTACTTGTCTATCTATACAAAGATTAATCAAAACAAGGACATGCATATTAAATAGTACTACATTTCATTGAAATAACTAACAAGCTGAAATGAAATTTGAATGTCTTCCTTTCTCAGCTTTAGACAGTGAAAAAGTTGTTGAAGTACAATCAATTTCCAAGAAAACTGCCATAAATTTGATCCTCCTCATCTGGTACTGGTAGCATGTTGGAGGAGCAATACAAAAGGTCCAACTAGAAGACAAAGGCAGTTAGGACTGGAAAGATAGAGGGTGGAGTCGGAGACAAAGTCCAAAGACCCTACCAATAATTTACATAACAATAGCATACAAACATGAATATCGCATGTTTGCTGTGGTTGAACCCGAATTTCACAAATTTGAGATTAAAATAATTTAAAACCGAAAATATTTTAGAAATATTTCTCATTTTCCGCATCATATCAAGATTAGAATTGAATTTTTTTACTAATTTTTAAAAGTTAGTCGAAGTTACAATCTAAGTTGCTCTCCTAGTTCCTTACTTAACGGTGCGCGTATATATATTAACTAGCCTAACAGCCCGTGCAAGGCACGGGCCTACATAGAAATGCCAATAATTTTTTTGCGAGTAGGTCGATTTATTAACGTGACGTTTGTGTAATCGTAAGTTTGATCGTGTAAGATGAAAAGTGTGAGTTGTGCAGAGTAGTAAGAAATTTTGTTGGCAAATAATGTAACTACTTTGAATGATGAACGTACCCTTGTCAGGTTTTGAGACTTGTTCATATATTAATTAAATAATTTCTCACTGAATTTGTTCATATATCGAAATAATTTTATAATTAAAAATACATTAGATGATAATATTTGCAATTTATCGTAAATTTGTAATATTGCGTACCATTTTCATGAATCAAATACTTGTAAATTTGATTGGATTTCGTAATATTCAACTAATATCTATATGATAAAAGGTACATGATTATTTTTATCGATGTAAGAATGATTAGACAACATTAATGACTTGTGCATATATATAATTTCCAAACAATTATTTTTTGGTTCCATCTTTTTTTCCCCTTCATATAGAGTGGGTTCATGTTATAATGACGTAAGTAAATGTTTCAACTCAATCATCATAAATAATTGAAATCCTAAATTTTAAAAATTCATATATAACTCAAATTAAATTATCTTATATATATTTCTCAAAATTCATGTATTTTGCTCAGTTATATAATTTTATAAATATATGGTACAAATTAATGAATTCTGAATCAACTATAATCTATACTAAACTATAATAAACAAAATGGGGGTATAATTTATCATTTGGTTCACAACTCATATTGGTTATCCTTTTCAATCACAATCGATACTGATGGGTCTTTGAAGTCAAGTTGATTGGAACATCTAGATGTATTACTAAAAGTTATGCTACATAGAAGTTTAAGGTTCGAATCTCATCAACAACATATTAAAATAAACATTTATTACAAATATGTTAAAATTAACATTTACTCGGCTGCTCCGGCGGAACAACTCAAAAATTAAAAACATAAATAAAGGTAAAATACGTGAACCACTCGTTACTATATTTAATTTGATTATAATAATTTAAATAAAAAGGTAAAACAATACAAAAAATAACTCGTGATTTGCACGTGTTATAAATAAATATATACTGATAAATATATCATTTTTAAGACTAATTTTTTTTAAAAAAAAAGTAAGGTAAATGTGATAACTTTATAAATGTCCAGGATTATTCATCTATTTAAAAGTGAAAAATAACCACGATTTTGACCTGAAAACTTATACGAGGTTATACTGTTTTTTCAATACAAATATTGAATGACATTTTTGTAATAATAAACTCAACCTTTTCATATACAAAAAATAAACTTTACTTGTATTTTATTGTGTATTAGCTTCAGTGTTGTAATTCGACGATGCTCTCAAAGCCCACAAATCCTATTTAGAATTTCATTTATCAAAATGATTTTATGATATTACGCATCCAATTAATATATTATATAAAATTCTATTATTATTAAAGACTTATACATTTTTTTTAATATCATTCATTAATTTTTTACATACAATCTGAATTTTTATTTTTAAAACTTATAGTCTAACTGGTCGTCATTAATAGTTAGACAATTTTATAATTCTTATGATCGAGAAAAATCATATCTTATTTTCATCTATTGCATATAAATCATGTTAATTTTTTATTTAAAATATAGACCATGTTTTTGAGTTATCGTCTTTTTAGAATCAATTCAATTGTATCTTCTACATTTTCAAATATTTATCTTTTTAGTCGAATTATACATTTAAACCCCTCAAAGTCTAAATGTTTGATCAATAAAACATTTCTAATTTAACTCAAATATTTGATATTTTATATACTTAAAAATTATGATATATAGTTCATATTTGATGTAGTTATATATTATGTATGATTTTATAGATAGAATTTATATATTTTTATTTAAATAGTATAATACATTTATATATATCCAAAGAGAAAAATGAAAATGAAAATATTTTTTTTATCCGGAATAATTTACATTCATGTGTAACATGTGAAATTATATCATATAAATTTTATTTTCCATACTCATCATTTATCATGACAAAGAGAGTGTAGATATTTTATTTTTTATATTTATCATTTATAATGAAAAAAAACTTTTTTTGTAATTATATACTCCGTAATATTCTACATTTTAAATCATCACCCCGATTTTTGACTCGGACATCAACCGGGGGATTAAAATGGTGGAAAAAGTGAAAAAATTGACGAAACAAATGAGTAAATTAGAGATATGCCGTGAAAAAATTGACGAAACAAATGAGTAAATTAGAGATATGTCGAAGTTAATAAAGAATGACATGTAATATTAGAAATTATTAACAAATGAAGTGTTCATTTTGAAAAGAAATTTGTTAAGAAATAAATGTGACGAACATAGTGTATAAGCATTGACATTACATAATTTTGATGCTAATTTTAAATTATAGACTTAACAAACAATGAGATACATAACATATACAATAGTTCTTATATTAGATCAAGTTCATTACTATATTTTATGTATAATTAATTAATTCTAATAATGTAAAATAGTGATATATAATATGATATATAATATGATATAAAAACATGAATTATCAACAACATAACTAAAGTATATTTAATCAAAAATATACAACTATAATAAAAATTTAAAACCATGATTGATCATTTACCTATATATATATAATAACGTAAATAAAAAATACAGATTTATATGAATAATATGGACCAATATTTTCTTTACTCAAAGGTTTAAAAAAAAAAGAATATAGAATTAGAGGAAATAATGTGACTTATCTAATAAAATCTTTAAAGTAAACTCAAAAAACAACTTAGCATAGTGGTTAGGCTTTGGATTTCTTAGAGGGAGGTTGGGGGTTCGATTCTCTACAATAACAAATATTAACATATTTTTGCATAATAATATAACAATGGTATTTTTGTTATTTTTCAAAAAATAGGGGTAAAATCGTAACTTCACAAGCATTAAAATGGCAAACTTTGCCCTTTGTTGGCTTTTAATATATAGAGAAAGATGTATGTGCATTTTTTAATATAATTTTTAGTCTTCAAACATCAAGCCCCACAAAGCCATAAAGAGGTTCTGAGTAAAGTTTTGGCAGGACAAGATCTTCTGACCATGGGATGAATCTCAAAATCTGAAACAAAACAATTATTACTACAACAGAAGAGGATAAAACAAAGCTACTCCAACAGAATCTTCAAGTGCAATTAGGTTTCTTTTGTGGTGGCAAGTGGCAACTTAGATTTATAAAGAGCTTTGATCTTTTTATGTTTCTTGTGTCTTTCACTCATTAGGCCTTTCTGAAACAAGGCTTAGCCTCTAAGTAAATTTTGGTGAGTTATATTTATCTTAGTCTCTCAACTTCTTCCTTAAGAAATTTGTGCTCCATTAGGGACTCTTTGATGTTAATCATTGTTTTCGATAATTTCTTGCATGGTAAGTCATAGTAGTTTTGCAGTGTTTCAGTACTTTATCATCTTATGTTTACTCTTGCATAATTTTCAAGTTCTTGTTTTCGAAACACGATCTTTAAGAAAATCTTTGCTGTCATTTCTTACATTATGATGCATAATTCAAATATGTAGCTTATCAGTTATAAGTCAAAATCTTGTCTCAGATATCAAGAGAAAGGTTTTGTTCATGTTCAAGCTAGATTGTGTAGGCTTCAGACTCTTTTTATTCTATATGCAGCAATTTTACTATTCCGCGAAAATGGAACTACTGCCACCAAAATGTTAGATCAAGATGTTACCCTGTATGAGTTCTTTGTTTTCTGTTATAAACTAAAATTCAAGGGGTGCTTTGGTTTAATCCTGTTTCTACTTTTCGAATTTCGGGTCAACTGTTTGATATATGTTTATGGTGTTTTTGATTTGCAGTACAGGGGAGTTGAAGATCAGGAGGAGAGAGTGCTGAATCAGGATCAGCATTAAACACATTCTATATTAATGTTTAGGGTTGGTTAAAGCCAGAATCTGGAATAATTAAAAAAGCATCTCTAGATTATCAACATTTCTTTTGACCAGAAGCATCTGCAAGTAGTACAGGCACCAGACAAAATTCATGGCAAGTGATAGTCTAAGACCAAGACCATCAGAAGTTCAACAAACTGAAAAGGTTCTCTAGTTCTCCTCCCACTTTCCTTTTCATTTTCCAAGAAATAAAGATGGCATCTTTTTTACTATCTTCTTTCTTTCTTTCTTTTCATAAGAAAATTTTCTCTAGAAAAAATCAACAGAAAAAGATTCTAATGATATTTGTGAGATTTTCTGATGTGACCTTGTCTAGCAAGTCATGAATACAGGAGAATAAGCTGCACATGTTGTAACCAACATTATTTGATAAGGCCTCATTGACTAAGCACCATAACTGTAGTTTAGCTTAATATTTTAGTTAAGACTCTAATGTCTTGAATTTAGACAACTTCAAAAATAGAAGGGTGGTACATGATTAGCCCATAGTCATTGAAGTCATCACTGTTTTCTCTCATCATGTTTCAGATATGCTTATCACTAGTTAATTTGGAAAATATTTACACCTCTATTATCATTTGATGTTACAGAGAAGAGGACCAGGTGCAGCATCTGAGAGAACACCTGATGCAAAGGTGTAGATTTCGATTTTTTCTGATTATATGAATTCAAAAATTTTGTTTAAACTTCTTTAATTTTTTGAAAAAGAAAGTTTCAATCTTGAATCAAGAAATCTTCTCCTGAATGTAATACAGACATTAAGACGGTTGGCTCAAAATCGAGAAGCAGCAAAGAAGAGCAGGCTTAGAAAGAAGGTAACTCTATCTACCAAAACAAGTAGCAGATTTTGTGTCCCTAGAGCGTGAATTGGCATTACAGAATTGATCATTCTCTTCATATCTGCAGGCCTATGTGCAACAGCTGGAATCTAGCAGAATAAGGCTTTCTCAGATTGAGCAGGACCTTCAACAATCCCAAACTCAGGTCCTTAACATATATATAAGTCTTCTATCACAATAATAGTATCTTATTAGTGTTTTGTAACTAATCATATTCTTACAAAGTAGGGTATGCTGTTGGGAGGTAGCAGTGGTTTCGGGAACATCAGCCCAGGTGAGCTTATTTTCCGTGTCTTACATTATCCCTCCGAGTCATTCTATATGTCAGTTCTTAAAGAACAAGATTTGTCAGATAAAAATGTCGCCCTCACATTGTAAAAAGATTTTTACATTCCTTCATGCCAGATTTTTTACAAATTGCTAAAATTTTAGGTGCTGCAATATTTGACATGGAATATGCAAGATGGTTAGATGATGACAACAGGCACATGGCAGAGCTTCGGACAGGATTGCAGGCTCATTTATCAGACAGTGATTTACGGATAATAGTTGACCGACATATTGCACATTATGATGAAATTTTCCACCTGAAGGGAGTAGCAGCCAAATCAGATGTCTTTCACTTAATCACAGGGATGTGGACTAGTCCAGCTGAACATTGCTTTCTGTGGCTAGGCGGTTTCCGGCCCTCGGACCTCATCAAGGTTCAATTTTTGAGCACTGATATGTATATGATTCATGTAATAATATAACTTACTGTTGATGCTTTTAACATTCACTAACCATTTACTAATACCGATCAGATGTTAATATCTCAACTGGATTTGCTAACTGAGCAGCAACTCATGGATATATACAGCCTTCAGCATTCATCACAGCAGGCAGAGGATGCCCTGTCCCAAGGACTAGAACAATTACAACAGTCTCTAATTGATACAATCGCCATTGGATCTATTAGTGACGGAATGCATCAAATGGCTGTTGCTCTGGGAAAGCTTGCCAATCTCGAAGGGTTCGTTCGTCAGGTATCAAGAGCTATTTGATACTCTAAAATAATATAACTGTCTTCAAGATTTGAATTTCAAATTAACAAATTGTAGAGTCTGTTGTGATATCTCAGTCTATGGACATGGCTGCTGACAGTGAATTAATAAATAGAAAAAATCTCGTAACAAATATCAAGATCAACTCTCAGAATCACATACTCAAAATCTTTGAAATTTAATCACATTGCAGGCTGATAACTTAAGGCAGCAAACTCTTCACCAATTGCATCGGATATTTACAGTTCGACAAGCTGCAAAGTGTTTTCTGGTGATCGGGGAATATTATGGCCGCCTTAGAGCACTAAGTTCCCTTTGGGCATCACGACCACGCCAGTAAGAACCCAATCATTTACTCTCGTTTTTTATAGGGATATATCTTGCAATTTAATCTTCAAAATAAATTTCTTTTGTTTTCCAGAAACTTGATCGGGCATGACGGTTCATGCCAAACAACCAGCACAGGCTTGCATATGCTGCAATCTTCAGGGCAAAACCACTTCAACAACTTTTGATCAAGCTGTCTGCTTATATTAATTTGCTAGTCAGGACTCACACACGCATCCAGCAAGATTTGAATCCTCGACCTCTCAAATAGCGGGAGAGAGGGTGATACCACTATGCCAGAGGCCACTCGGTTATGTTCATATTTATAACCTTCTTCTGTATATTTAGAACAGGAAAGTCAGTTGCTATTTAACTCTTCTTTAACCATCAAACTTATCTTAATTCTAAGTTTCCCTTCTCTGCATACCTTATGTGACGACAACTAGTCTTAGTTACTAAACATGACATTTCATTCTGTATTGTTGAAGTGAACCTATAGCCAAATGTCTGAAAAACCAGGAACCTCATGCTTCTGCAAAACACAGCGGTTTGGTTTATATTGCATTATCTTATCTTCAAAGCCTTTCATAATGTGAACTGAGCACGGCGGTTTATCGTATAACTTAGCTTCAATACTGAGTTATAGATAGTCACAAAAGTTATGTTTCGTTCATGCTTAGCGAAATAGGTTGTAGATGCCAAGCAAGCTAGCCAGATTCCTGCTTCAGCCATTCAGCTAGTAGAATGAAGAGCAAGCCACAAATCTTCGCCCAGAAATAAGTAGTACATAACAAATGCTGCTGCAGTGTTCTATCACTAGAGCTCAACTCATTTTACAATTTTGTTATGGAAATAGTAAATGCAGAAGATCAGAAGTACACCCACTAAGGTTCAAAACTATGCATATATATTAGATATTCGACATGGTTTACAACCAGTTTTTGTATCAAGGTTACCAGCTTACCACACTATGTGAAATTCCTCATTCATCCAACTACTAATTCTCTCATAATGACATCAGAATAGTTGCCTTTAAATGGTAAAAGGTGTCCAATATCAGCAATCTCATGGTATCGAACCCATGGAAGCTTTTCTGAAATATGACGATTAAGTTTGTATGGAATTATCTTATCTTCAAGGCCTTGCCAAATGTGAACTGAGCCTTCATTGTTAGGGAAGGGATTTGCAACTTCAGTAGGATCAAACTCCCACTTTCCGAACACAGTAATAAGGTCCCGAACCAAAGACTCATAATCACCTTGTTGTCGTGTCTTCTGACTTACATCCTGAATAATACAGAGTAATGAAATCAGCTAAAGAGTGAACAGTCTCTTACGAGCATAAAGCACAAATATATTAAGCTAAAATATAATACTATTAGCTTGAAACACAAACCTAAACTTCAAAAACTTAAGAACCATGGAAATTGGAGTATCCTGGGATGTTTTAGAGAGTCAAACTGCTAATAGATACATGCCCCCCCAGGTTTGCATATAATTCACTTATACTAATTTGGTGGGAACTGTTCACCAGGGAGAGGATCAGACCAAAATATGAACATGAAAATGAAAAATAAAATAAAATTACTAATGCGCACAATTCAATGTTCCAAATTTATAGTCTTTTATTCATAAAGGTCTATTTCAAAAATAGTAATACGCACACATGCATCTAATGAGGCTTTAGCGGCTTCAGCCCTCGACCTCTTACTACCGAGAGAAGTGGGGTAACCACTAGGCTTAGCCTTGCATATCTAACTTATACCTTTACCCCTGTCACCTGTGTGTGGAGCCGCACACTCAAAATTTCTAGTGATAGGTGGAGCTAGATATGTTTAAGTTGTTTAGGAAAAAGAGCATGTTTCTTAAGTTTAAAAAATTCTGATATTAAAAATAACAAAACAGTTTTCAAACACCTGCAGCTTATGTTTATAGCTATCAAGTTAAAGAGCACTTGCCATATTTTGAGTGTAAATGTTTCGAAATTAACATCTTAAGAAAGCACATCTCTCAGAATGTATAGGTTTAGGTCGATCTTCATAGTTCTTGTATAATTTTACAGGTTACACTTATCCTTCTTTTATTAATTAACTTTCTAGACATTTTCGACTTCTAAACAGATCCTTCAAGACCTCGTGATCAGAGTATTATAAACGCTTCCACTAGTATTAGCTCCCATTGAACGATTTAAGCAAAATTTCAAGATCTGTCATTTTTCATAAATGCACCAAACTATATGAGTTTGAGGTGCTTAATGTAGTCAATAAATGATGATCTAAAGTAGTACACCTCTTTTCCACAAACAGTGTGCCACTTAAAACTAATATTTTCTTCCACAAAAAGAAGTCTACTTACCTTAATGATGTAGTATTAAGTTACACAAGTTCCTCGAGTTTAATATTGAAGTCTTATTTTTTCACAAATCAATTTTGTAGCAAAGACTCCTAATGTAGGGGCATATACAACACAAATTCATCTACACTGGCACAAATACTTCATTATTTTGTGAATGGAAGGATTAATAGTTAATTTTTAGAAGATATATATAACGATGCAGCAAAACGTCTGTTCTAGGGCCTAATTAAACGTAAAACTGCTTAGCATACAGGATTAGTACAAAATTAGTATCAAAATCTTGAAGATTATTTACCTGCAATGGACCTCGGATGGTCATCAGTTTCTCAAATGTCTTAGCATCCGAGCCGCTGAAAAGGGGGCTGTTAGGTTCCAGGATGGAAAAAGAAGGGAACCATTTTTGAGTTAGCCACCAGTAAAAAAGCCAAGGGGTGTAATGTGCAACTCGAACTGCCCACTGGTCTTGCAAGGGTAGAGAACTCAAGGTTTCCTTAGACAGGGTAGGAGGAACACTAGGCCACCAGCAGTTGGCAACTGGAACAACTAGTGCAGCTCCTGCCAATCTGAAAGGAAAAAGAAGCAAGTATTTGAAAGTAAGAAAATAAATGAAGCTAATATGTACTAGGTAAAAGTAAGTATATGCCTGTGTGGTATGTATTTTAGGCAACTCCAAGCAGAGTATCCTCCCATTGATATTCCAATCACATAAAACTTATTGCCGATCTGCAATACATCTGCCAGTTCTTGTATATCAAATGCCTCACTCTTCACCGAGCGCTTTGGATGTGGATCACTCTCTCCATAACCAGCTCTATCAAACGACAAAATATATATCTTGAGGTCATCTATAAGTTCCTGAATATCAAAACACGACTATTACATTAACATTGCAAGAATCGGACTTCATAAAAGGCAAATTACACCATTGCTTAGGAGGAAAATACATTAAAGTAAAAAATTCATATAAGCCAGTTTAACTTAAAAATGATAAAATTACTTGAGAACAAATTAGATTGAAGTCTTTGGAACCAGCATAGCCATGCATAATTATGACTTTGTACTTGGCGTCTTCTTTGGGAACACCAGCCTCTTTGTAAGCCAAATGTCTGCCATCTGAGAGTCTTACTCTCGGTGAAGTAACAGGAGGACCACCTGGTGTTCCACAAACTTTGGTAGGTGGCGGCTTAAGTATTGCTACATATGCCCAACCTATAAGACATACAACTACTGCGGCTGCTACCTTTACTGTCATAACTGTAAATAGTAAATATGTCAGCTGTATGTCCGCCAATAACAATTATCTATATCAATTTAAGAGTACTAGAACATCAGTAAAGTTTACAGCAGAAATCATAAGGCTCACAGCAAGGATCCAACTTCAGACATCAAGTCGAGTGGCAATGTCTAATGAATACCATTCAGCTCGATTATCGACACAATTACAGAGACAAAACCCAAAAATGACACCACGCGTTTGGATTAACCCAAAATATGACTCCTTTAGTAAAATTTAATTCCTTTAAACTTATGATCCCTCCATTCCTAAGTGTTGTATTGGCTTTGAGTACATGTTTAGCTGTGAAATATTGAGAGTCATATTTAATTATTTAAGAAGTACAAATTTAAATTGACATAAAACTTAAGATTCAAGACCAATTAATGTAACTAAACTACTTGACCCAAACCTGAAAAGATCGAAAATCCAGCACCAACCTCCTACAAGAAAGTAAAGAAACTTTGAACTAACAAAATATAGTTATCTGCAATTGATTGATCATGGAAGTCCTGAAGAGCTATGAGCCACATACCAGTAAAAACAGAACTAAACATCATAAAATTAATAAATCTGCAACAGTTTTAACACAAACAAGCAATAGTTGATCAAAAGCTAACTAAACTACTTGACCAAGTAGTCAAGAGTTAACTACATATATAGTTCACTGTACAGTTAATCCCAAAATGAAACTGCCCATACATACTCATGGTATATGCACATGATACGTAACAATCTCAACCGATTAGTTCCGATTAATGATTTTTACAACACGGTTTAACATAAGTAATAAAGAACAGAAATATACCTACAAACTTCAAGAAAACACAAGAGGGTGGGGTGGGTGTACCAGTACTGTTATCTGTATCAACCAACTGGTGCGAGTCCTGACCAAAGCAGCTGATGGCTGAAGTTGTGTCTGGAGTCGATGTTTTATAATATATCGGTGATCTAAATGGGACGAATGGTCAAAAAACGATAAGAGATTTCTGCATGAAATTTACAGACTTACTAAATAAATGTGTAATTTCCTGATCGAGTGTAATCTAACACGTGTTATTAATGTACGTCACACAAATTTTTTTTTTTAAACAAACCGTCGCACATTATTATTCTGATTTGTTGGGTATGCTCAAGTTTTACCCGTAACTTACTAACTACACCGTTTCTAGAAAGCAGTTACTAACTTCACATCATCATACTATGTATATATACTGTACTTTGTATGTAGTGTTTTCTGACCCAAAGAAATAATTTAAAAATTCTTTAGTCGGTAAAATGATAAATGTTGAAGACAAACGTATCCAACTCAAAACCATCCATGAATGCTGAAGATTCCAATCTTGTATTTTATTTGTTCTTCCTAATTCTCTATATTTTTTAACTTTTTATTATTTTTTAATTTTTTCAAGAATAGTAAAATTTCAATAATTCAACAAATTAAATGATTTACTATTTTCCACATATTTACATAAAAGTTGTGATATATACGCACAATAAAATTTAGAGTTAAATGCATTTTGTGTACCTCAAGTATGCACAATCTGTAATTTGTGTACCTATAGTATTAATTGTGCATTTTGTGTACCTGAACTATATAAAAATCATCAATTTGTGTACCTAAATTTTATATGTGCACTTTGTGTAGCTCAACTTTGCATGTATATACAGAACTTTATTTTTTGAATAATTTTTTAGAAAGTTATTATTCAATAAATAAATAAATTATATTAACATATAAAGTATGATTAAAAAAAATTAAGGATAAATACTATAAAATTCTTTATTTAATTTAATTGTAACTAAATTTAAAACATTATTTAATATAATTACACAATATAATAATAAAATTTCGTAAAAATTGTGTATATAAATTTTTTGAATGTATTTAATAAGTCAAAATAGTAAATATTATTAGTTAAAATTATTTACTTCTCTTATATCAAGTTATGTTATATTTTTACTTCATATTATTTTTTACTATTTATTTTTTGATATTCCATTAATATACATATAATTAATTATATTAGCAAACTTCAAGTACACAAATTGCTCAATTTTAATAGTTAACATACACAAAATGCATCATTTGAATAAATAAACAACGAAAGTACACAAATGGTTTGTTTTTGCATACTTCAAGTACACAAAGTGCACAATTGATAGTTTAGGTATGCATTTTAGTTGTATAGTTTAGGTACACAAAATGTTATTTACTCTAAAATTTATTATTACACACTCATATCATTTTGTCTAAACTGCCCTTGTACATTGGCTACGTAAGTATTTATACATCAATATACTTATATAAAAGGAGAAGAAGGAGGCTGGGTGGGCTCTCAAATTTCTTCAATTCATTTTTCTAATTTTTTCAATTTTTTGAATTAATAATAGTAGCTTATAACCCTTGCAAAACACGGACTTCTTTTAACATAATATAAATTTTTTTTTATTATTTTTTTGTATTAATAATAGAAATATATAGAATATTGTATAATTGACGTTTTATTAAGAAAATATAGTGTTTGATATTTTTTAGAATGTACTAATAATTGAAAGATTTATAATATTAAGAAGATATATAATTAAAAAGTCAATATTAATGATTAAAAGATATATTATACTAATTCTTATTTTTAGGCAAATTTATGAAAGGTAATATATTTTCATTAAAAGATAATGTGTTTTAATTATAAAAGATAATCGGTTAGTTACTATATTTTATATTATTTTATTATTTACTATTTTTATATTATTTTATTATCACTAGTACAAAAAGTGTCATATACGTCATTTAAATAGAATAAATGACTAAAACCAAAACTTTCAATGTTTCATCTATATTTGAAAAACGAGAGATTCTAGTAAGAACAAATAGAAAAGGTAACATGTCTTAATTGAAAAAGGTAATTGTTCGTGCTATTTTTGGAAAATTAGTGGATTTTGTTAGAAAAAATAGAAAAATGTGTTTTAATTATAAAATGTAATTTGCTAGTTACTATTTTTATATTATTAAATTATTTTTTAATTAGAATAAATTACTGAAAACCGAAAATCGAAAACCAAAATTTTCAATGTTTCGGCTTTAATCCGTGCGAGGCACGGGCCTGTTTATACACTCGAATAATTTCTCACACGAACATGTATATATATTGAAATAATTTTTTTAATTAGAAATGTGCTAAGAGATAATATTTTGAATTTACCTTAGATTTGTTTAGTATTTTTTAAATATTTTTTAATTTCATAAAATTTGGATTAATTTATATAAGATAAGGATCAAATGATTATTTTTAATTACCAATATATATATATAGTTTTAAATGATTTTGAAAATGAATTTCATCAAATTCAATAATTGAATATAATAAAAATAATTAAACAATTTTTTTAATCCATACTCAATTATATTTTTATGTATAATCTATGTTCTAAAAGTTGGTGTTTAATAATCCTGATAATCGTTAGACGGTAACTAATCGCTTTGATTATGTTAAAATCGGTTTTGATAAAAGCTGGTGAAGAGGTCATAAAATTCAGTCTAATCCTTCCAATATTGGTATGATTTGTAAATTTTAGGAAATTTATAGGTAAAAGTTCCAAAATTAAAAGGTTGAAATTTTAATAAAAAATAATTATATAATATTAAATTGATCCCCATTAATCATTGTAATAATCTCTAATTATTCGATTTAATCCATAAGTAATACATTCACGGATTACTCCAATTATGATTGTTCATGATTTACCAACCTGATCAAACTGAACCAACCCTCGCTCTCTTTTCGGCTGACCAAGCCAAACCTACCCAACCAATTTAAATAGGTTGGGTATGAGTATAGGTTGGTATGAGTTTTATATTTTTTCGCCCGACACTACCCAACCCGATTTAAGTTACAAATTTTATTCAATAATATTTATACACACACGTGCACACACACACACACACACACACATATATATATATATATATATATATATATATATATATATATATATATATATAAAATTTAAGCCAATTAAACCGACCCAACCTGACCCAAATCGATGTACGATTAAGAGTTGGGTCACGAATTTATATTTTGTGTGGTGAGATGAAATTTTTTCAAACCGATTTAATTGGGTCGGATTGCAAAAATGCTTTCAACTCAGCAAATACAATCCATAAACACCTCTAACTCTGATTCACACTTTTTACGATACTAATTTTAAATATATTCTAAATTATATTATATTTTTGTATCAATACCTAAATAACCTATATAAAGTATAAATCATATAAAAATTTACAATATAAATAATATATAATTAAAAAATACAAGTGAAATAAGAATTTATAAATATAACTGAATACATAATTATATGTAGAATAACGAAAATTTGAAAAATGGAGCTATATAAATAATATGAACTAACATTTAACTTACTGAAAATGTAAAATTAAAAAAATTGAATAAACATGTTTTTTATAAATAATATAAAACATGTTATTTGCTCAAAAATTAAAATAAAAAAATATATGGTGAGAGTGTAGTTTATCTAATAATATTTTAATAATAAACTCAAACTCAATGTTACGCACTTGGGTATTAGATGAAATTATATGAGAAGGTTTGGAATACGATTATCAATGTTCACACAAATCTAATCTACTTTAGCTTAAATAATAAATGGTTGGCATTTCTGTAATTTTTAAAAATATAACAGTAAAATAATAAATTTATAGCTATTTTCTTACTTTTTTTGTGTCCTTGGTTGGCTTTTAATATATACAAAGTAGATAAAATATAATTATACATTAAGATTTTGAAACTAAAAAAATCAAGTTATATATAAATAATATAACCCAACATTTTACTTAAACAAAAAAAAGGACAAAAAAAGGTGAAGTGGCTTATCTAATAAGATGTTTAAGTTAAACCGAAAAGTAAATGTAGCACAATGGTTATAACATGAGTTTTCCAGGTCAAAGGTTCGATTCCTAAGAGCAACAAAAATATAGCCTATAACCCGTGCAACTTAAAAAATAATAAACTAAAAAATTTAATGTGAACGGAAAATATTATTAAGAAATACACATGGAGTTGACGAAGATAAATGAGGTATTATTAATATTATTTTATAATAAAATAATATTAATAATAAGGACATATAGAAAATCTAACATGTTTCAATTAAAAAAAGTAATTGCCCGTGATATTTTTAGAAGTGTTCTAATTATATTAATTGTATTTATTAAAAAAATACGCTGACATGTTAAAATAAGTAAGTTTTTTTAATAACGACAAATAGAAAGTTTAACATGTTTTAATTAAAAAAAGTAACTGCATGTAATATTTTTAGATGTGTTTTAATAGCTTGTAGATTTTGTTAGAAAAAATGTTTTAACTATAAAAGGTAATTAGCTAGTTACTATTTTTATATTATTTTATTATTTATTAAATAGAGTATTAAAATAGGTTTTAAAATAAATAAGTAAGGATTGCACCTCATATTTTTGGACAATAAAGATTTTAGTGATAATAAATATAAAAGATAATGTATTTTAATTTAAAGGTAATTGTCGTGATATTTTTGGAAAAAGAGTAGATTTTTTTAGAATATTTGTTTTAATTATAAAAGACAATCAGCTAGTTACTATTTTTATATTATTTATTAAAACAGAGATTTTTGTGATAACAAATATAAAAGGTAATATGTTTTAATTTAAAGATAATTGCCATGATATTTTTGGAAAATGAGTAGATTTTGTTAGGAAAAAAAATATTTTAATTATAAAATGCAATCATCTAGTTACTATATTTATATATTTTTATTATTTATTAAATAGAATAAAAGACCGAAAACCAAAACCGACTGAAAACCAAAAACCAAAAACCAAATCTTTCAATGTTTCAGCTTTAATAATCAATACTATTATATAATAGATGAAACATTAAAAGTTTGGTCAGTCGGTATGGTACGTTGTGATTTTACTTAATTGTCCTTTCTTAAATTCGTGTTTTTACTTAATTAACCTTACTTATTTATAGAAATATATTTTTAAATAATAATATTACCTATTTATAACCAATTAACCTTTTCACCTAAAATATATTATTGTTTTTTATTTTTCTAACAAATTCTCCTACTTTTTCAAATATATCACGAGTAATTACCTTTTTTAACTAAAACATGTTAGTTTTTCTATTTTTCCTTACTAAAACCCCTCATTTTCCAAAAATATCACGTACAAACATTTAGTTATTTATTTTTAACCCAAACATTATAATTATTTTTTTAAAAGTTTACTTATTTTAACATGCATACTTATTTTTCTTAACAAAGGTAATTACTAAAAATATTAAAATATAAATAATCAAATATCTATTTATAACCAATTACCTTTTCAGCTAAAACACATTATAGATTTTTTCTAACAAAGTCCCTCATTTTCTAAATATATCACGGAAAATTGCCCTTTTCAATTTACTTTTTCTATTTTTCTTACTAAAATCCATTCTTTTTCTAAAAATATCACGGACAAACCCTTTACTTATTTATTTTAAAACATATTTAAATAATTTAAATTATTAAATTTTAAAACCTCATTTTTCAAAAATATCACGGGCATTTACCATTTTAAACTAAATATATGTTACATTTTTTTATTTTTTCATACTAAAACCCTTTTTTTTCCAAAAATATAATGAGCAAACCCTTACTTATTTATTTTAAAATATGTTTTAATGTTTTTAATTAATTAAAAATGTTTATCTATTTTTACATGCCTACTTATTTCTTTAACAAATACAATTAAAAAAAATAATAATAAAATAACAATTAACAATCCGTGCATCGCACGAGTTTTAAGCTAGTATAGTATAGATTGGAACATGAAAAAAATAAATAAAGAATACAAATGGGCTGAAGAAGATAAATGGGGCATTATTAATATTATTTTAGTATTTATTAAAGTAATATTGATAATAAGGACTAATAGAAAAGCTAACATGTATTAATTAAAAAAAATAACTACCCGTGATATTTTTGGAAAAGAGAAATTTTAGTGAGAACAAATATAAAAGGTAATATTTTTTAATTTAAAGGTAATTGCCCGTGATAATATTAATAATAAGGACAAATACGAAAGCTAACATGTTTTAGTTAAAAAAATAACTGCCCGTGATATTTTTGGAAAAAAGGTGAAAACAAATATAAAAGGTAATATTTTTAATTTAAAGATAATTGTTCGTGATATTTTTGGAAAATGAGTAGATTTTGTTAGAAAATAGTGTTTTATTAGAGCATCTCCAATGTGAGCACCCCCTTAGCTAAAATTCAAATTAACATGCCATAATTACGAATTATAAAGATTATGTAAAAAAAGATGCACTCCAATGCTCCATTCCTCTTAGCAAAACATTTAGCCAACCCCCTTACGTTGAATATATTTGCTGAACCTCTAGGGACCTGTAGCAATATTCCACATCATCTATTGCATTATTAAAATGACATATTCTATTTTTAACGATCTGAAATAATAACAACATACTATTTTTAAAATATAACCAATTATTATAGCCAACTTCATTGGAGCACAATACCTTACAGGTTCGATAAATTTTAAATAATCAGTATTTCATCTTATTTTAGCTAACTACTTTAGCCAATAACATTGGAGATACTCTTATAAAAGTGTTTTATCCGAACCCGGAACATGTCAGCAAACACAAGTTATACATATTCCTGAAATCTTACAAATAAAATGCATGTATGACATTTATTGTATAACATTATTGCACAATCTTTTGATTTAGATAAGATTTAATAAAATAGTACTTATCTATACTATATTATTAAAGCCGAAACATTAAAAATTTGGTTTTCGGTTTTCGGCCAGTTTTTGGTTTTCGGTCATTTATTTTATTTAATAAATAATAAAAAAATATAAAAACAGTAACTAGATGATTGCCTTTTATAATTAAAATATTTTTTTGTAACAAAATCTACTACTTTTCCAAAAATATCACGGCAATTATCTTTAAATTAAAACATATTATCTTTTATATTTGTTATCACTAAAATTTCTGTTTTCCAAAAATATGAGGTGCAATCCTTACTTATTTATTCCAAAATCTCTTTTAATACTCAATTTAATAAATAATATAAAAATATAAAAATAGTAACTAGCTGATTGTCTTTAATAGTTAAAAAAACAAAATCTAACAAAATATCACGGGCAATTACCTTAGTATTAAAATATATTACCTTTTATATTTGTTATCACTAAAATCTCTATTTTCCAAAAATATCCAATGCAACTCTTACATATATATTTTAAAACCTATTTTAATACTTTTAATTATTTTAAAAAACTTACCTATTTTAACAAGTCAACGTATTTTTTTTAACAAATACAAGTAATATATTTAAAACACATCTAAAAATATTACGGGTAATTAATTTTTTTTAATTAAAAGATGTTAATTTTTCTATTTGTCCTTATTAAAAAAACTTACTTATTTTAACATGTCAACGTATTTTTTTAATAAATACAATTAATATAATTAAAACATTTCTAAAAATATCATGAACACTTAATTTATTTAATTAAAACATGTTAGCTTTTATATTTGTCCTTTTTATTAATTTTATTTTATTATAAAATAATATTAATAATACCTCATTTATCTTTCTCGACCTCATCTGTATTTTTTATATTTTTTATGTTCCAATTAATATTTAAGTTTCTCATTTTATAATTTATCATATTAATTTTTACTTTTATTTTAATATTTTCCGTACACATTAAATTTTTTAATTTATTATTTTTTAAGGCCCGTGCCTTGCACGGGTTATAGGCTAGTATTCATAATAACAAGGCACAAATTTAGTGTTGACACATTCAACTTATTTAATCACCTGGACTGTATGCGGACATGCAAGCTAACCAGGAACCACATCTTCCATTCAACTGAGAATCAAACACCTAGAGGGGAGGGGTGAATAGGTATTATGACTAACAATGACCGATTTTAATTATTACCAAGTTATGTGACTGAAAAAGCAAAAACAGTCTGATTTTGCTGTCTGGCAGATTACTGAGTTCACAGAATGTAAAGTGGCAGCTAGCTACGTTGTTCAAAGCAGTATAGAATATGTGCAGAAAGTAAAGAACACACAGCAATTTTAGCAAGGTTCGACCCCTATCTCCTATAGGTCTACGTCCTGGTACTCTATCAACACGGCAAAGGAATATATTATTGATCAAAGTGAATTACAACTACACAATACAATAATATATCTCCCTGAATTCCCAGTTACTGTTTGCAGCTTGCTGAAACACTTTGTTCCTTGAACGCAGCTCTCTAAGTACTATACTAACCCAAGTATAAACTCCTCTAGCTATCAAGTTCCTTGAACCCTTGTTTCCCAAGCTCACAAAACCAGCAACTACCAACTTACAAGTTGAACAATACAAGGATATAATGAATTACAACCGAAACTATGAACTCTAATCAAGAATATATATCGTATATAATATATAAGAGCTCAAGTATGTAAAAGATATTGCAAATCAGCTTTTGTAGTACTTGTGTTTCTTTAAAACGTTGTCCAACAACTGAAGATGAAAAACACACAAGTATTTATATAATGAACAAATGATTTTGAATTAATCTAACAACCAACGGTCTTGACTACCAAGTCTCACGTTTTTGTTCCTTGATTAATTCAAGCCCAACGTTCATGAAAGTAACGTTTAGAAACCAGAAGAATAGAGAGAATAAGAACGTTTGGAAGATACTTTCAACTGGTTTGTAAACCCAATAAAATAGAATTCGTTAAAAGATAAAACGTTTATAAACAACTTCCTATAATATAGGAATTATATATATATGAAAATAAATTCGAAATTATTTGAGCTCATACATATATACACGACTTATATAACTGATAGAGTCCTTACAATTCAGTTCCTAGAAGATTTCCTGTAAAATAGGACTGAAACTCTATCTTCTGAAAGTGTTACCAGCTTGTTGCCTGCATACAAAATTTCTCTGCCAGCTTGCTACCTGCACAGAAAGTTATTTTGCCAGCTAGCTGCTACAACATGTTTTGTTAGAAAATACATAGAATTTATCTCCTGCAAAACCATGTTAGTACAATACACTTAACCCAGCTTGCTTCTATAGTGTTATCATCAAAATACCAGGGTTTCATCAACTACTACATTAAACTTTCTTTTCTTTTGTTACAATACTTTAAAACACATCCATATAATTTAAAAATCAACTTACTCCAAAGAATGCATAAACTATCCAAGTAACTAGTAATCATATTCGCACCAAAAATTTATACAAAGCTAACAACATATACTTTTGTACACACAAGACGTAATTAAACAAAATATAATATTAGTGCTAGGATTGATAGAAACTAAAATTATTCTCCCCCTAAATCTAATAACCCTGCAACAAAATATTTATCTAACAAATATGCACTTCAATTAAAAGATAAATACTCGAATATTAGATAATAAAAAACCATTAGTTCACATAAACCAAAGCAAAAGAACGAATAGTTCCAACATCTGCATAAAACAGCAGTAGTACCACAAATAAGTCTAGAAGAACCAAACAAAAGAAGTTCAAATAAGTTTAAAACATAACAACCCAACCCATAAAATCCTAAAATTTATCTCCCCCTTAATCATAAAAAGAAGAAAATTTAGGCATCCATTTTATCATCATCCACCTCATTTCCATCAACAACATCATAATCCTTAGCAATATCAGCAAACAAGTCCTTAGCAGCATCCATAACAGCATCCACAACAGTTGTATCAGCATTCGGAAAAGTGGTATGAGCAGGAGAACCAGATTCTGCAACAGCAGTAGCAAAGGCACAAAGTCGAGAAGAAGACTTCGAACCAATAATCAAATCACGAAGAAAACGTATCTCATCAGTCATGACATTGAGTCGAGTATGAACTGCTTTGAAAGAATCACGAACTTCATCCATAAAAACTGCCATTTCAACCTCTTGAACAGCTATCTTATCAGTATCAGCAGAAATTTGTTGTGGGGGAGGTGGAGTTGGAATTGGCATTTGAATTAACGTGCCATCAGATTCCACTTTGAGATGTGACTGAAGAAGACTCTTGTGATCTAAAAACTCTGTGGCAACCTCTTTATCAGCCTCGCTTAATGGTACCCCATACCACTCAAACACACGAGTTAGTAGCAAACCATATGGCAAACCCGGTTGATTATGAGAATAAAAAACATCCAACATATTCTTGATAATTAACCCAAACAAATCAAACTTACGACCAGGCAAAAGCATAGCAACAAGAGTGACATCTTGACCCGCAAAATTTGAACGACTGCCTAAACGCGGATTAATATTGGCCAAACCCACTCGAAACAGTAAATGAGCCATCGGAGTCACAGACTTAGTGGTGGGAGAAGCATATTGTAACAAACCATCAATATTACGAATGACTTTCAATTGATCTAACGCATAAAAACCCTCAACATCAACTGGACCCTTATTGGTACAAATAGACATATTCGACGGAGCAGGAATACCCAAAATATCATTAAGCGAATTTGGGGTTAACATAATCTTAGTCCCACGAACATTTAACATGCAAATTCCATTCTTAACAATATCCAAATTAGCATAGAACTCATAGACACAATTAGGGTAACATTCGCGAGGCAAATCTTTGATAAATGAATCAAACCCTAACTGAGTGAATAACTTAATAGCACCACACTTGTGATAGGAATTACCTGCAATAGGTCGACCAATGATGATATTTCTATCGCCTAAACGAAGATTGGTAAACCGGACCTCAAGCTCCTTAGACACAAAAGTGATGTCATATTTTGATCTCTTAATCGAAGAACCGTCGCCAAAACCCGAACGCTGTCCACCGGAAAATTCATCCCCACTGTCAAGACGAACCGGAGACAAATGGACCTCATCATCTTCATCGAACAAGCGTTTATTCTTGCATTTAGCAACCTTTGATTCAGCAGGAGTGAGAACATTTGAAGCAACCCTTTTACCACGAGTAGTTCTCATTTTGCGATATGAAGAAAGTGAAGTTGGAGAGAGATGAAAAATGAGAGCGAAAAGAAAAATGAAGAGTCAGGGGAGCCAAATGAGTTTTAATCCTCTTTTTACAATGTACGGGGGAGTTGAAGAGTTAGGATTGATATTAAAAACTACCCACCCCAAAAATATAGAAAAAAAATATACTTATCCCAACAAAAAAACGAATTTCAAAGAAAACACGGAAGACTATAAACAGATGTATATCAACAGGAATGATATCTAACAAATTTAGAACACCAAATAAAAAGAAACTAAATGATTAGAAAGTAGGATGCAAAAAAATAAAAAAATCCAGAGAGTACCAGGAAATATTATTGGCAGCTTGTTGCCAAGACATTGCACATGCCAAGTTCCCGACGAAGAACATAAAAAAGTTCCTCAGCTAATGGTTTAATAAAGATGTCAGCTCGCTGATATTCCGTAGAAACAAATAGTAGCTCAATTTTTCCTTTTGCAACATTATCTCTCAAAAAATGGTGTCGAACATCAATATGCTTTGTTCTGGAGTGATTTACCGGATTCTTTGAAATGTTTATTGTACTCGTATTGTCACAATATATTGGAATCTTGTTGCACTTGATGCCATAGTCCTTGAGTGTTTGTATCATCCAAAGAAGTTGGGCACATCAGCTTCCTGCAGCTAAATACTCACCTTCTGCAGTGGATAATGCAACAGAAGCTTGCTTCTTGCTTTGCCAAGACACCAAACTCTGTCCTAAAAATGCACAAACACCACTTGTACTCTTGCGATCAGTTTGACAACCTGCATAATCTGCATCACTAAAACCAAAAAGATCAAAAGCATTTGTGATTGGATAAAATAAACCAAGAGTAATTGTGCCACTCAAATATTTGAATATTCGTTTAACCGCACTCAAGTGAGACTCTTTTGGTTTAGATTGAAACCTCACACATACACAAACACTATACATTATATCAGGTCTAGAGGCAGTAAGATATAGTAAACTACCAATCATACCTCTATACTTGCGAATATCAACATCTATACCTTGTTCATCTACTGTCAGCTTGCTGGCAGGAGTCATTGGTGTTGATTTCGGCTTGATATTTTCAAATCCAAATCTTTTGAGTAGATTCTTGATATACTTGGATTGATGCACATAGATACCCTCTGGAGTTTGCTTAATTTGAAGACCCAAAAAGTAATTAAGCTCTCCCATCATGCTCATGTCAAACTCACTATGCATACACTTAGAAAACCACTTGCACATATCATCATTAGTAGATCCAAAAATAATATCATCCACATATATTTGTACAACTAAAATATCAGTACCATTATGTTTAGTAAATAATGTGGGATCGATTTTACCTCGAATAAATCCATTTTTGATCAAAAACTTACTTAACCTTTCGTACCATGATCTAGGAGCTTGCCGCAATCCATATAATGCCTTCTTCAACTTGAAGACATGATTAGGAAATTGCTCATTCTCAAAACCAGGGGGTTGCTTGACATAAACTTCTTCTTTTAAGAATCCATTAAGAAATGCACTTTTCACGTCCATTTGATGAAGCTTGATCTTCTTGAAGCATGCAAATGAAAGTAGCATCCTTATTGATTCAAGCCTTGCAACCGGGGCATAAGTTTCCTCAAAATCTATTCCTTCTTGTTTATTATATCCTTGTGCAACAAGTCTTGCTTTGTTTCGAGTAACCGTACCAAATTCATCAACTTTGTTCTTGAAGACCCATTTAGTACCAATGATTGAAGCATCTGTAGGTGGCTCCACAAGTTCCCAAACATCACATCTTTCAAATTGATTGAGTTCTTCTTGCATTGCCATGATCCAATTCTCATCTTGAAGTGCTTCTTTGACATTCTTTGGTTCTTCTTGAGCTAGAAAGGCCGCAAATGCACAAAAATTGGCTTGACCCTTCCTTGTCTTGATTCCTTCTGATTTATCACCAATGATCAACTCTGGAGGATGGTTCTTCACTGTTCTTGTTGACTTTGGCAATGAATGTTGAGCTATGACTTCCTCATGTACTCGAATTCTCTTGGATGGAGGAGAGGCTTCACCACCTTCATAGATGGGCATCTTTTCTTGTGATCTCTGACCTCTTGGACCTTCCAAGGTGAGCTTTGACAACTTATCAATAGTGTCATCTACTGGAGAAGAGGTTTCAGTTGGCTTTTCAGCTTCTGTAGTTGTCTCAGGCTGGTTGGCAGCTTACTGCGACACAGTAGTTGTTACTGGCAGCTGGTTGTCATCACCTGCACCTGCAATATCTTCCTCATCTCTTGACAGATCAACATGAGACTCTTGAAATGAAACATCTATAGACTCTTCAACAATACGTTTAGATGTATTATACACTCTATAAGCACGACTTGTTAAAGAATAACCCAAAAATATTGCTTCATAAGATTTAGCATCGAATTTACCATCTCGATCAATAGTTTTAAGTACAAAGCACCTGGAGCCAAAAACCTTGAAATATCCAATGTTTGGCTTCTTATTCCTCAGCAATTCATATGGAGTTTTGTTGAGAATAGGCCTGATAAGCACTCTGTTCAGAACGTAGCTTGCTGTGTTGACTGCTTCTGCCCAGAAACTCCTTGGCAGCTTGCTCTCTTGCAGCAAAGTCCTTGCAGTTTCTTGCAAAGATCTGTTCTTTCTCTCCACAACTCCGTTTTGCTATGGGGTTCTTGGAGCAGAGAATTCATGTGAAATACCTCTTTCTTCACAATAATCAATGAAGCCTTTTGAGATGAATTCACCTCCTCTATCACTTCTTATACCTATAAGTCTCGTATTCAACTTATTCTCAAGTAAAGTGATTAGCTTCTCAAATTCACTAAAAGCACAATCTTTAGTACGAAGAAACAATACCCATGTATATCTAGAATAATCATCAACAATAACAAATGCATATTGTTTACCTCCAATACTTTTATATGCTTCCGGACCAAATAAATCCAAATGGAGAAGCTCTAAAGGTTTAGTAGATGATACCATTGTCTTTGACTTATGTGGCGTCCTGATTTGTTTGCCTAATTGACAAGCCGTACAGGTTTCCGTCTTGACATACTTCAATTTGGGTAATCCTCTAACTAGCTTCTTTGTAGACAGCTTGCTGAGTAAGTCCATATGAGCATGTCCTAGCCTTCTATGCCAAAGATCTGGGTTTGTATCAACAGTAGCTAAACAGCAGCCTACTTCCTGCATCTCAAAGTCCAACAAAAATATATTTCCTTCCCTTCTAGCAACTAGGGGGACTTTGTTAGTGCCAACATTAATAGTACATTTCTCTTTATCAAAAACAACAGTATGTCCATCATCATATAACTGACTTATACTAAGCAAATTATATTTAAGACCTTGAACATATTGTACTTTATCAATAGAAATGTTACTATTACCAATTGTTCTTTTTCCAAGAATGCGGAGTGTTTTGCTATCACCAATTGTAACACTACCACCCTTTTTCATCTTGAGGCTAAGGAACTGAGATTTATCACCACACATATGCCTTGTACATCCACTATCCAATATCCATTGATTTGCATTGACTTTGACCACAAGACATACCTACAAAACAAAGAACAAACAACTCAACGTTTTGGTACCCAAATTTTGTTGGGTCCAGCATGGTTAGTTGATAAAATATAAAGAACATTCAATTCAGATTTCTTGATCCACATTTGGACCACTTTAGATGCTTGGTTTCCTGTTCTCCTTGTTCTGGTAGCTTGCTACCCAAAAGTATTCTATCTGTTCCAGCTTGCTGGCGTAGTGTTCTCTGTCGGGCAGTGGTGTGACAAATGACCTTTCTTTCCACATTTGTAGCAAATTTTCCACGGCATAGCATAATTATATGGTATACCCTGTTTGCCTTCATATTGAAAAGCCTTGGTCTTTGATGTAGAAGCCATTCCAAGTCCTTCTTTATCCATAGGAACCTTTGTTTGTTTCATAATAGTCTTTAATACTTCCTCTCCTTGAACAAATTTTCCCATGCCTTTCTCAAGCTTTGCAACTTCAGCTTCCAATTCTTTTATCTTCTCAGCTTGTTGAGTAGCTTCAATTGAGATGGATTCTCTGATTTTGAATGTCTCAAGACATACATCTCTAGCTTCAATTTCTGCACGTAACTCGCTGAGTTCCTTCATCAATGTATCATTTCTTTTGAGAAGTAATTTGTTGAACCCCTCAAGTTGTGTTAATTTTCCTTTGAGATCAGAAATAAGATCTTCATGATTGTTTGACGGAGTCTTTTCAGCTAATAACTCAGAAATCATCTTTCGAAGTGAAGCATTCTTCTTTTCAAGTTCATTGTTCTCATTCTTTAATTCCATGAACTCCACAATAGATATAGTACTATGTCTCTGCAAAGTTAGTTCATCTAATGAATGATTACTAGAATTTGAATCAGAATTTATAGAATTTACCTCACTACTATTGTCATCCAAATCTAAAGCATCACTTTCTACAAGGCCATCTTCAGTGATTCCTCTCATAGTGTCTTCATCATCCAGACCAACAAGAGCTAGGTTCACCATCTCATCACCTGATTCATCATCATAAGCTGAGTTCTCATCATCACTCATGTCAAAAGAGCTTTAGATTTCATTCTGTCCTTTGAGGCAGCTTGCTGCCTAGGCTTGTTCTTCAGCTTGTAGCAGTCCATTTTGAAGTGTCCCTTCTTGCCACATTCAAAACATGCAACATCCTTTGAATCTCTTGACTCTCTTCTTGCTCCAAAAGCTTTTCCTTTTTCCTTCTTCAGCTTGTTCCTCTTTTCAATCATCTTCTTAATTTTTCTGGACATAAGAGCCAATTCCTCATCAGATTCTGATTCTGCATCTAAGACTAGCTTGCTGCTACTGGAGTGTAAGGCCAGATTCTTCATCTTTTCGACTGGAGCTCTAACAGATTCCACCTTGCTTTCAAGTATCTTGGTTTCAAATTGTTCTAGCTCAGCAAAGACAGCTAGATGATCCATAGTTTCAAGATTTGAAGAAGACTCCAAGGAAGTAACTTTAGGTTCATAAATAAATGGCACCGCACTTAGAACTTTCATATTGATTTCATCTTGAGGAATCGTTTTGCCAAGTCTCTTAAGTGCATTGATGTTCACTTGAAATCTAGCTTGACTTTCTTTGATAGATTCACCTTCTTTGAGTTTAAAATTTCCAAATTCATTCATTAACTTGCTGAGTTTGACCTTCTTCAAAGATGCTGATCCTTCATGATAAGTTTCCAATGCATCCCACATCTCCTTTGCTGATTTAAAAGATGATACCTTGTCATGCTCAGCTTGATTAAGCCCATTCATGAGAGAATTCATTGCCTTTCCATTATAGCCAAACTTGATCAATTCATCGGTAGTAAGATCATCAACATCCTTATCTTTGCCATCTTTGTCAAGAAATACATATGGACCCTTTTGAACAACCCTTAGAACGAGTGGATCTCTGGATAAATATGTTTCCATACGCCCTTTCCACCAGTTGTAATTGTCCGTTCCAGTGAGGAGAGGAGCTCGATAGTCAGATTTTCCTTCGGGATAATTGTCAGCCATTTGATCGATACTTTTCCTGTTACAGAAAGATTAGTATACCAACGTTCTGATACCAATTGAGAATCAACACCTAGATGGGAGGGGTGAATAGGTGTTATGACTAACAATGACCGATTTTAATTATTACCAAGTTATGTGACTGAAAAAGAAAAAATAGTCTGATTTTGCTGTTTGACAGCTTACTGAGTTCACAAAATGTAAAGTGGCAGCTAGCTACGTTGTTCAAAGCAGTATAGAATATGTGCAGAAAGTAAAGAACACACATCAATTTTAGCCAGGTTCGACCCCTATCTCCTATAGGTCTACGTCCTGGTCCTCTACCAACACGGCAAAGGAATATATTATTGATCAAAGTGAATTACAACTACACAATACAATAATATATCTCCCTGAACTCCCAGTTACTGTTTGCAGCTTGCTGAAACACCTTGTTCCTTGAACGCAGCTCTCTAAGTACTATACTAACCCAAGTATAAACTCCTCTAGCTATCAAGTTCCTTGAACCCTTGTTTCCCAAGCTCACAAAACCAGCAACTACCAACTTACAAGTTGAACAATACAAGGATATAATGAATTACAACCGAAACTATGAACTCTAATCAAGAATATATATCGTGTATAAT
The DNA here is from genome assembly GCA_030848705.1 of Heracleum sosnowskyi. NCBI lineage: Eukaryota > Viridiplantae > Streptophyta > Magnoliopsida > Apiales > Apiaceae > Heracleum > Heracleum sosnowskyi. The sequence goes on from CM061245.1 coordinate 9,787,717, forward strand.
ATATAAGAGCTCAAGTATGTAAAAGATATTTCAAATCAGCTTTTGTAGTACTTGTGTTTCTTTAAAACGTTGTCCAACAACTGAAGATGAAAAACACACAAGTATTTATATAATGAACAAATGATTTTGAATTAATCTAACAACCAACGGTCTTGACTACCAAGTCTCACGTTTTTGTTCCTTGATTAATTCAAGCCCAACGTTCATGAAAGTAACGTTTAGAAACCAGAAGAATAGAGAGAATAAGAACGTTTGGAAGATAATTTCAACTGGTTTGTAAAGCCCAATAAAATAGAAGTCGTTAAAAGATAAAACGTTTATAAACAACTTCCTATAATATAGGAATTATATATATATGAAAATAAATTCAAAATTATTTGAGCTCATACATATATACACGACTTATATAACTGATAGAGTCCTTACAATTCAGTTCCTAGAAGATTTTCTATAAAATAGGACTGAAACTCTATCTTCTGAAAGTGTTACCAGCTTGCTGCCTGCATACAAAATTTCTCTGCCAGCTTGCTACCTGCACAGAAAGTTATTTTGCCAGCTAGCTGCTACAACATGTTTTGTTAGAAAATACATAGAATTTATCTCCTGCAAAACCATGTTAGTACAATACACTAAACCCAGTTTACTTCTAGAGTTTTATCATCAAAATACCAGGGTTTCATCAACTACTACATTAAACTTTCTTTTCTTTTGTTACAATACTTTAAAACACATCCATATAATTTAAAAATCAACTTACTCCAAAGAATGCATAAACTATCCAAGTAACTAGTAATCATATTCGCACCAAAAATTTATACAAAGCTAACAACATATACTTTTGTACACACAAGACGTAATTAAACAAAATATAATATTAGTGCTAGGATTGATAGAAACTAAAATTATTCAATGTACAACTCAAATATAAATATCTTGTCCATTTTTTTTTAGAACATCATAGATGAACATAAGATAAGGAATAATTTATATCAATTTCATTATTAATATCAAATGGAAGGAAAAAGACGACTAGTAATACCTATAAAACACAACACTATAATATCCAGTGACGTGCATGCATGGCAATAAGTACATAAAAATTATCATGATCCAAGCAATGAAACATTATGCATATAATTGATATGTTCAGAAAAATGCAAGAAAGATATGAATCATGCCTCTAACTAAGATTTTAGAATTGCGGTGCTATAGACGATAGATTAGTATTATATTTATAGCAAGTAAGAGATAAGACTCTGACCTCTAGTATAAAATTAAAAGTGGTTATCTCTTTAAATTTTAGAAATATCTTGATCCAACTTTCACTCATCCTATCAAGATGTACATTAATTTTAAATCTAAAACATCACATATGGATTATCACGTAGACAATTAAATATCAGCACTTAATTACATTAAATAAAATACAAATATAAATTTTAAGTACAAAACTTGATTTCAATTAAAAGAACTCTGGTGCATATAAAATATAAACTTACTTATAAAATTAATATTTGTTCAGTATTGACTTTTTTATATTTATTATTTTTACTATGAATTTTAAAGTAAATAAATAAATTCAATTCTCTAAGCATGATTAATTAAAGAAACAAATCAATTTTCCTGCTTTTCAAAAAAAAATAAAAATTAAAGAAACAAATATATAAAATTTTAAATCTATGATGTCTCTCGTAAAAAAAATTATGAAATAATTGTATTAAATATAAGCACGTTTGGCAAAAAAATATCATAAAAGCTATTGAAATCAATAAATTTTCTTTATATATTATAAAATAAAGATGTTAATCAACCATTAAATCCATGTGAAATATTTTGTGATAGCAACTTAAACCTTATGACTTTATTGTTTCCATCGGTGTCAACTACATCACGAGATTAGTTGTGATTTTGAAAAAAAAAAATAATAATTTGTGCTAATGTTTACCAAAATTTAACTTCTACGTGATTATGTCTCTAATTTTATCAGATTGAGTTTATGGTTAATATAAGATTAATGTCAAAGAAATTCATATACAGTTGTTACACAACAAAAAGAAAAAAATTATTATTAATAGGATATTAACAACATACTAATATTAACAAAAAAAAAGGAAATTAGTATAAAAGATTAGTTTTCTAAACCGTTTTTCGCGACGGTCTTATAATATATGTTCTTAAATCTTAAAATATTATTTTCTTTGAAAAAATTAAGAAACAAAAATTTATAATATTATATAAATTAGTATCATCGCCACAAATTTATACTATTTTGATTATTATAAGATATTATAAATAAAAATTTAAATTTCATCTTGATAATATAATATCTACCATATAAATCTTATATAAACCAATCTACCATTATCTTGACAATCTTGATCGTACTCCTTTATTTCTATTATTAATAAAGTATCTTAAACGAAAAAAGACAGTATCCATCTCTCGGAAGAATTTTGTAGTATTTTTCACGAAAAGTGGGTTATGATCACCAAATTAAACAAAGAAAAGGGAGAAAAATATTTAAAAATATATGCATAAGTAAAAAGACATTAGAATGCATTATATATGTAATATAGTTGGGAATTTTTTTTGTTAGGGATTAATTAGTAATCAATACATGTTCTAAACCAATTACCTTTTCAGCTAAAATGCATTATTTTTTTATTTTTTAAACAAAATCCCCAATTTCTCTATAAAAAAAAATCACGGGAAATTACTTTTTTCAAATTATTTTTTTCTATTTTTTCTTACTAAAATATCTTCTTTTCCAAAAATATTATGGGCAAACCCTTAATTATTTATTTTAAAACATATTTAATACTTTTAATTTTGGGTAATTACATTTTCAACTAAAATATGTTATTCTCTCTTTTTTCTTACTAAAACTCCTCCATTTCCAAAAATATCACGAATAAACCGTTATTTATTTATTTATTTTTAAATCAATTTTAATAATTGTAATTATTTAAAAAAGTTTAACACACCTACTTATTTTATTTTTTTAACAGAAATCCCTCATTTTCCAAAAATATCACAGGAAAATCCTTACTTATTTATTTTAAAATCTATTTTAATACATTTAATTACATATTATTACTTTTTTCAACTAAAAATATGTTATTTTTTCTATTTTTCCTTACTAAAACCCCCTTTTTTTCAAAAATATAACGTACAAACTGTTAATTATTTATTTTAAAATCTATTTTAATACTTTTAATTATTTTAAAAAATTTAACACGGCTATTTTTTTAATAAATGTAATTAAAAAAATATTAAAAAGTAAATAATAAAAATAACAATTATTAAAAATAGTCCGTTCGTCAGGTTTTAAGCTAGTCTTCTCTAAAAGTTCGAATTGTTCAATTTACTTTCAAGTTTTAATAGGTTAAGGAAGTCTTTGTACATGTCTTCACTATAAATATGAAGTTTTGTTTATCTATAAATTCAATACGTTTTGAATTTTTTCCCAGCAAATTTGAATCCCTTTTTACTTTAAATATGTCAAAGAAACTTTAATTACTTCTATTCTTTATAATTTTAAATTTGTTATTCTTTATAACTTTAAATCTTTTTCCACTTAAAATATATTAAATAAATTTAAATTTTATGTTCGCTATAAATTCGAATTCAGAAAAATAACCAACTTTTATTTTTTAAACTTGTTTTTATATGACTATGAAATTTGCTATTTTGATTGTCTAACCCCTTGGAACTCATTGTTCTAAAAATTACTAAATTGTTCGAGTACTCGGTTTTAGGATACAATCCGATCCGAATCGTATCGATTTATGTCAAAATTTAATTTTACATAATTTAGTTAATATTCGGTCAAACTCTGAATACTCATAGTTAAATCCGATTTTAAATTATTCAATTTTTTTTATCATTACTTTAAGAGTGTAATTGCGAAATGCATGTATTTGATAATCGTAACTTGTTTTCGGCTGTATCGATAAAACTTATGAAGTAAATGATAATAATATTTGGATATTGTTGTTGTTAGTATATTATTAGAAATATTATTAATTTTAACTTTGGTATTTATATTAGATTTAAATAAAATAACAAAAATATAGAAATTATAACACTAATTCACTAAATTATAACATGTTAATTTAATATTTTTAATAAAATTTATGAAAATAGTATCTAATTAGTTGTCCGAGTACTCAGAGTACTCTCCCGATTTTCGAGCACTCATTTTTTCGGGACATAATCGAGTTAAACCGATTTCCAATTTTTATAACATAATTTAATAATCATTATATGCCTTCAAAAAGAATATAAAATCATTTATTAGAATGAATGCCTAAGATCATCTCCGATCATCACTTTATTATAATAAAGCAATTTTATCTTCAAATTTTCATCTTTTTAACTTTAAATCACTATTTCATCTCCAACCATTATAATAAAGCTACTTTATCTTCAAATATTTCATCACTCATTTATTATAAAATCATTACTTTATATGAATAATGTTGCTTCTATTTGAAGATAAAGTTATAGAGTATTACTTTATATTTGAAGATAAAGTTGAATGTCATTGAAACGTATTTGTTCATCTTTAACTTCAAATATAAAGTTAAAGCATCACATGCCCTAAGCTCACGTAAATATTTTATTGTAAACTTGTTACCAGATTAATTAATGCTCCAACACTGAATTCGGTTAGGTTTACCTTAAACACAATTCAAAAATCAACTCAGGTTACATTAGAAATGAGTAATGCTAGAAAACTCAACAAAATGTCCCAAATTTTATATAGAATGATGTGGCTGACACTTAGTAACTTTTAATTTATGGATTTATATGTATGCACGTGAGATCACGTATTTATATAAGGAATGTTACCATTAAATTTGAATCTGAGAAATATTTTGGGACATTTTGTTGGGTTCCCTAGCATTTACTACTTGTCAAAAAAAAAATAGTGATACCAACATGCAATTATTTAGCACAATATAATAGAAATATATAAGCAAATATCTACATTAATATATATAATAAATTAGTGAACATAATATTGTACAAATTAAATGTATACTATATTACTAAAGACGAAATATTAAAAGTTTGGTTGGTTGATCCCTACAATTATTTGGTACTTGTTTCTACTTAATTACCCTTACTTACCTACAAAAAAATTATTATTAAATAATAATATTAACTATTTATAACCAATTACCCTTTTCAGTTAAAACACATTACTTTTTCTATTTTTTCTAACAAAATCCCCTCATTTTCTTAAAATATCACCGGCATTTACCTTTTTCAGCTAAAACATGTTACCCTCTCTCTTTTTCCTTACTAAAACTCCTCATTTTTCAAAAATATCTCGGATAAACCCTTACTTATTTATTTTAAAATCTATTTTAATGCTTTTAATATAAAAAAGTTTACCTATTTTAATAACATGCCTACTTTGTTTTACAAATATAATTAATAAAATATTAAAACATAAATAATAAAATAACACCTTTTACGAATAATCCGTGTATCACACAGGTTTTAAGCTAGTATAAATAGCTACTAAAATAAACTATTTACATTTTGTTTGTTCTGACTGATTTTGTTTGTTCTAGTTTACATTTTGTTTGTTCTGATTTCGAGAAGCTCTAGAAAAAAAGATAAATATTTTTCGAACGATCTAAGAGGGGTTTTCCTTTATATATATAAAAGATTGATAGTATAGATGAAATATTTGAAAAAATCTCATTTGCCTTTAAAATATTTGCTAATTGAGGAAACTAAATATACAGTTTCAATATTTTTGCCTTTAAATTTTTTACTAATGGAGGAAACTAAATGTACAATTTCAATATTCTTGTTTTTATAATTTTTTACTAATGAAGAAAAGTAAATATACAATTTAAATATCGAACTTAATTTTTTATTTGGAAATATTTCAATTGTCTTTTAAATCTTTTCTAAAGGAGGAAACTAAATATACAATTAATGAAGAAAACTAAATATGTAATGTTAATATTCTCTTAAGTTTTATATTACGATCTATTTTTCTAAATTTTATAAAAAAATTGAATTAATAATACCAAATATTAGAAAAAATCTCATTGTCTATTAAATCTTTAAAATAGAGAAAAATAAATATACAATTTTAATATTATTTTCTTTAAAATCTCTACTAACGGAAAAAAGTAGATATACCATTAGTAAAATTCTCCTAATTTGTAGAATAGGAAATACTTATAAAATAAGAGTACTCTAAAAATTATAAATCTAATCTAATCAAATTCTACAATCAATTGTTTATATTTATAATCATATAAATCTCACTTGTCTTTTAAATCTTTAAAACAGAGGACACTAAATATATAATTTTAATATTTTTTCCTTTAAAATCTCTACTAATGAAAAAAAGTAGATATACAATTAGTAAAGTATTTCTTTATATAAAGGAGAAGACGGAGGCAGTTGACGACTCTTAAATCGATTCGATCTATTCTTCTAATTTTCTCAGAATTTTGAATTAATAATATCATAAATTAGAAAAAATCTCAATTGCCTTATAAATCTTCACTAATAGAAGAAACTAAATATACAATTTTAATATTTTTGCATTTTAAATCTTTATTAATGGAGGAAATTAAATATAAAATTTAAATATCCAACAAAAAATTTTATTTGGAAATATCTCAATTGTCTTTTAAATCTTTTCTAATAGAAAAAATTAAATATACAATTTTAATATTCTTGCCTTTAAAATCTTTACTAAGGAAGAAAATTAAATATGTAATGTTAATATTCTCCTAAGTTTTTTATTTTGATCTATTTTTCTAAATTTTCTCAAAATTTTGAATTAATAATACCAAAGATTAGAAAAAATCTCAATTGTCTATTAAATCTTTAAACAGAGGAAACTACATATACAATTTTAATATTCTTTTCTTTAAAATCTCTACTAATGGAAAAAAGTAAATATACAATTAGTAAAGTTCTCCTAATTTATAGAAAAGGTAAAACTTATAAAAGAATAGTACTCTAAAAATTATAAATCTAATATAATCTAATCAAATTCTACAATCAATTCAATATATCTATAATCCTATAAATCTCAATTGTCTTTTAAAATTTTAAAACAGAGGAAACTAAATATAAATTTTAGTATTCTTTCCTTTGAAATCTCTACTAATAAAAGAAAGTAGATAAACAATTAGTAAAGTTCTCTTAATTTATAGAAAATGTAATACTTATAAAAGAAAAGTACTCTAAAATTTATAAATCTAATCAAATTCTACAATCAATTGACTATATCTATAATCTTATAACTATTAACTTAATTAAATGCTATAATCTATATAAATAAATTATAAAAATCAAGAAAATGTCAACTTTAAGAATTCAGTCAATTATATTAACAAATTTTAAGAGCCCAAAAGTTTTTGCTCAATATTTCATCGAGCTCATATTTGTGTTTGCTTTTAAAATATTTATATTCTTATACCCGAATTTGTACTAACTTAGTCTTGGTTTTGATTATTTGTGTTTTTAGGAATACACAGAACAAAGTTCTGTTATCAATTATGATTCGCACAAATCTCCTCTCTCCGGACTGTACTATAGAGTTCAAGGTGGAGATTTTAAGCCATATAATTTTGTTTTTATATTATTTTGAAAAAAACTTTGGTATATTTATTCTCTCTCTTTTTGCGTGTTTTGTTGGATTTTCTTTGGTTCTTCGATGCAACACATCTCATTGTTATTGAATGTAAGTTCTGGTCCAAAATTCTTCAAAAACAAAATTTTGAAAACTTATCTTCAAGACTATCAATGTAAGCTTTTCAATTATTATATTATATGTCAAGAATACAAAATAAATTTGAAAATCATGTACTTTATATAGTAGATTAATGTGTTATCTGTTAAATTTGGTAATAACGAAAGAGCGACTCATTGTCATTAGGAGAAAACATCTTTAAAGGAAAGACGGTTCATTAGGAGCAACGTATTTTATGTCCGAATTAAATATGGATATTAAATTATGTATTTTAAAATATAAGTTGTAATTTAATTTTTTTTATATATAGTAGATTAATGTGTTATCAGTTAAATTTGATAAAAATGAGAGATCGGCTCGTTGGGAGAAAACATCTTTAAAGGGATGGTGGTTCATCACGAGCATCGTTTTGTATGTTAGAATTAAATATTGATATTATAATATGTATTTTAACTATAAGTTGTAATTTAAATTTTGAAAGAAAATATAAATGATAATCAGTATAATAACATTCAACATGATATTAAAATAATAAAAATATTAAACAATTGTCTTTTGCTATATTTATTCAGGATTTTCGTGAATGATCAACACGACACAAAAAGTCCAAAAGAAACCTTATGTTGAAAATGTTATTATTTATTTCATTCAAAAACATCTTTTGTAGAATGTTTTTAGAAAAAAAATTAGAGAAATTCTTTTAAGACGCGGCTTAGTAAACTAGTTTATAGATAATTTACATGTATATTTTTGGGATTGAGAAAACCAACGTATGCAAAGCATATAACTAGTTAGTAGTTAGAAGTTAGATTAATTATTTCTTTTAAAGAATAATAATGATAATAAAATTCTAAAAACATAAAATTTTAAATTTTAAACAATTTGAATTTAAATATATTAATTGGGAAAAAAAGATCTTTGGAATTATAAGATCTTTATCAAACCAATGAAAATAAATAAATAAATATATATATATATATATATATATATATACTATATTATTAAAGACGAAACATTAAAAGTTTTGTAGTCTGGTCATGAAAGTTTTTGTAGTCTGGTCACTCAATTCATAGCCGTTAGATATTTTTGATCAAATCGATGAGAACCGTTAGATAAAATATTAAAATTATTATATAGAATATCTTTTCTATTTTTCCTAACTAGAAGATCTCATTTTCCAAAAATATTGCAAACAATTTTATTTACTAAAATAACATAATAAAGTTATAATTGCTAATAACTAACTCATTACCTTTTTTAGCCAAATTGTATTCTTTTTTATATTTTCTAACTAAAATTTATACTTTTCTATTTTTCCTAACTAAAACCTCTCATTTTCCAAAAATATCACGAACAGATCTATTTAATAAAATAAAATAATAATATTATAATTATTAATGACTAACCGATTAGTTTTTTTTTTCCAAAACGTATATTCATTTTTATATTTCATAACTAATATTTCTCTTAACTAAAACCTCAAAAATATCACAGACTATTACATTTAGTAGCATAAAATACTAATATTATAAATTTATCTATCTATCTATACTATATTATTAAAGACGAAACATTGAAAGTTTTGGTACCTGTTTTTTTGGTACGGTACTTGCCTTATTTAATTGTTTTTTAATTATTATAAAAATTATTATAATCATTTACCCTTTCAGTTAAAATGCATTACCATTTTTTTCAAAACAAATCACGAGCAATTTCCTTTTCAGCTAAAACATGTTACTTTTTCTATTTACTTTACTAAAATCCATCATTTCCCAAATATATCACGAGCAAACCCTTACTTATTTATTTTAAAACATATTTTAATATTTTTAATTGGCAATTACATTTCCCCTCTTTTTCTAGAAAAATCACGGGCAATTACCTTTTTCGGCTAAAACATGTTATATTTTCTATTTTCCTTACTAAAATCTCTACTTTTCCAATTATATCACGGGCAAACCCTTGCTTATTTACTTTAAAATCCATTTTAATAATTTTAATTGACAATTATCTTTTTCAACTAAAACATGTCACCTTTTGTATTTTTCTTACTAAAACCCCTCTTTTTTTCAAAAATATCACGGGCCAATCGTGACTTTTATATTTTAAAATTCAACGAAAACATGTTACTTTCTATTTTTCTTACTAAATCCCCTATTTTTCCAAAATATCATGGGCAAACCGTTACTTATTTATTTTAAAATCTATTTTAATACTTTTAATTATTTAAAAATATTTAACACGCCTACTTATTTTTTTTAACAAATGCAATTAATAAAATATAAAATATAAATAATAAAATTAACAATTATTAAAAACAATTCATGCATCGCATGAGTTTTAAGCTATATTATTAAAGACGAAACATTAAAAGTTTGGTATTCGGATGGACGGACGGTCGGTACTTAGTGATTTTATTTAATTGCCCTTACTTATTTTTTAAAAAACTATCACTAAATAATATCATTATTTATAACCAATTACTTTTTCAGCTAAAATACATTACCTTTTTTATTTTTATTTTCTAACAAAATCTTCTCTTTTTCAAAAAAAAACACGAACGGATATCTTTTTTAACAAAAATATGTTACTCTTTCTATTTTTCCTTAGTAAAACCCCTCATTTCCAAAAATATCACGGGCAAACCCTTACTTATTTATTTTAAAGATCTATTTTTTTATTTTAATAATTAAAAGTATTAAAATCTATTTTAATACTTTTAATTATGAGCACTTTTCAGCTGAAACATGTTACTTTTTCAATTTTTTCATTTTCTAAAGAAATTATTATTAAATAATAACATTTTTATAACCAACTACATTTTCAGCTAAAATACATTACTTTTCTATTTTTTCTAACAAAATCCTCTATTTTTCTAAAAAAAAATCACCGGCAATTATCATTTTCAACTAAAACATGTTACTCTTTCTATTTTTTCTTACTAAAAACCCTCATTTTCCAAAAATATCTCGGGCAAATCCATACTTATTTATTTTGAAACCTATTTAAATACTTTTAATTACGGGCACTTACCTTTTCAGATAAAACATGTTACTTTTTTTATTTTTCCTTACTAAGACCCCTACTTTTCCAAAAATATCACGGATAAACAGTTATTAATTTATTTTAATACTTTTAATTATTTAAAAAAAATTAACACGCCTACTTATTTTTTTAGCAAATGCAAATTAATAAAATATTAAAACATAAATAATAAAAATAATAATTATTAATAACAATCCGTGCATCGCACGGGTTTTAAGCTAGTACTATTATATTAAAGACGAAACATTGAAAGTTTTGTAGTCTGGTCGTCAAAGTTTTTGTAGTCTGGTCACTCCATTCATAGCCGTTAGATATTTCTGATCAAATCGATGAGAACCGTTAGATAAAATATTAAAATTATTATATAGAATATTTTTTCTATTTTTCCTAACTAAAACATCTCATTTTCCAAAAATATCACAAGCAGTTTCATTTAATAAATAACATAATAAGATTATAATTGCTAATAACTAAACTCATTACCATTTTTAGCCAAAGTATATATTCTTTTTTATATTTTCTAACTAAAATTTGTACTTTTCTATTTTTCTTAAATAAAACCTCCCATTTTCCAAAAATATCACGAACAGTTCTATTTAATAAAATAAAATAATATTATTATAATTATTAACGACTAACCAATTAGCTTTTTTTCTCAAAACATACATTCTTTTTTATATTTTATAACTAATATTTCTCCTAACTAAAATCTCAAAAATATCACGAGTTATTCCATTTAGTAGCATAAAATATTAATATTATAAATCTATCTATCTATCTATATTGAAAGTTCTGTAGTCTGGTCGTCAAAGTTTTTGTAGTCGGGTCACTCCATTCATAGCCGTTAGATATTTCTGATCAAATCGATGAGAACCGTTAGATAAAATATTAGAATTATTATATAGAATATCTTTTCTATTTTTCCTAACTAAAACATCTCATTTTCCAAAAATATCATAGGCAGTTTCATTTAATAAATAACATAATAAAATTATAATTGCTGATAACTAAACTTATTACCATTTTTAGCCAAAGTATATATTCTTTTTTATATTTTCTAACTAAAATTTCTATTTTCTATTTTTCTTAAATAAAACCTCCCATTTTCCAAAAATATCACGAACAGTTCTATTTAATAAAATAAAATAATAATATTATAATTATTAACGACTAACCGATTAGCTTTTTTCCCAAAACATATATTTTTTTATATTTTATAACTAATATTTCTCCTAACTAAAATCTCAAAAATATCACGGGTTATTCCATTTAGTAGCATAAAATACTAATATTATAAATCTATCTATCTATACTATCAATACTATCTATATATACTTACTATATTATAAAAGACGAAATATTAAAAGTTTGGTCGGTACGGTACCTGGTACTTTGTGATTTTACTTAATTGTCCTTACATATCTATAAAAATATATTATTGAATACTAAAACATATTTATAACCAATTATCTTTTTTCAACTAAAACACATTATCATTTTTATTTTTTCTAACAAAATCTCCTTCTTTTCCAAAAATATCACGAACAATTACCTTTTTAAACTAAAACATGTTACATTTTCTATTTTTACAGCTAAAACGTCACCTTTTCCAAAAATATATCTATACTATTATATTAAAGACGAAACATTGAAAGTTTTGTAGTCTGGTGTCAAAGTTTTTGTAGTCTGGTCACTCCATTCATAGCCGTTAGATATTTCTGATCAAATCGATGAGAACCGTTAGATAAAATATTAAAATTATTATATAGAATATCTTTTCTATTTTTCCTAACTAAAACATCTCATTTTCCAAAAATATCACAGACAGTTTCATTTAATAAAATAACATAATAAGATTATAATTGCTAATAACTAAACTCATTACCATTTTTAGCCAAAGTATATATTCTTTTTTATATTTTCTAACTAAAATTTGTACTTTTCTATTTTTCTTAAATAAAACCTCCCATTTTCCAAAAATATCACGAACAGTTCTATTTAATAAAATAAAATAATAATATTATAATTATTAACGACTAACCGATTAGCTTTTTTTCCCAAAACATTTTTTTTTTATTTTTTCTAACTAATATTTCTCCTAACTAAAATCTCAAAAATATCACGGGCTATTCCATTTCGTAGCATAAAATACTAATATTATAAATCTATTTATCTATATATACTATCAATACTATCTATATATACTTACTATATTGTAAAAGACGAAATATTAAAAGTTTGGTCGGTACGGTACCTGTTTTTTGGTACTTTGTGATTTTACTTAATTGTCCTTACATATCTATAAATATATATTATTGAATAATAAAACATATTTATAACCAATTATCTTTTTTCAACTAAAACACATTATATTTTTTATTTCTTCTAACAAAATCTCTTTCTTTTCCAAAAATATCACGAACAATTACCTTTTTAACCTAAAACATGTTACATTTTCTATTTTTACAGCTAAAACGTCACCTTTTCCAAAAATATATACTATATTATTAAAGACGAAACATTAAAAGTTTTGGTACCTATTTTTTGGTACGGTTCTTGCCTTGTTTAATTGTTTATTTAATTATTATAAAAATTATTATAATCAGTTACCCTTTCAGTTAATATATATTATCATTTTTTTCTAAAAAAATCACGGGCAATTTCATTTTCAGCTAAAACATGTTACTTTTTCTATTTCCCTTACTAAAATCCTGCATTTCCCAAATATATCACGAGCAAGCCCTTAGTTATTTATTTTAAAACCTATTTTAATACTTTTAATTCACAATTACCTTTCACCTCTTTTTCTAGAAAAATCACGGGAATTACTTTTTTCAGCTAAAACATGTTATATTTTCTATTTTCCTTACTAAAATCTCTCCTTTTCCAAATATATCACCGGCAAACCCTTACTTATTTACTTTAAAATCTATTTTAATAATTTTAATTGACAATTACCTTTTTCAACTAAAACATGTCACTTTTTCTATTTTTCTTACTAAAACCCCTCTTTTTTCAAAAATATCACGGGCAAATCGTTACTTTTATATTTTAAAATTCAACGAAAACATGTTACTTTCTATTTTTCTAACTAAAACCCCTCTTTTTCCAAAATATCACAGACAAACTGTTACTTATTTATTTTAAAATCTATTTTAATACTTTTAATTATTTAAAAATGTTTAACACGTCTACTTATTTTTTGTAATAAATGCAATTAATAAAATATAAATAATGAAATTAACAATTATTTAAAAAAAATCCGTGCATAACACGGATTTTAAGCTATATAATTAAAGACGAAACATTAAAAGTTTGGTAGTCGGACAGACTGTACTTAGTGATTTTACTTAATTACACTTACTTATTTTTTTAAAAACCTATCACTAAATCATAACATTATTTATAACCAATTAAATTTTCAGCTAAAAATAAATTACCTTTTTTTTTTTTCTAACAAAATCCTCTATTTTTCTAAAAAAAACACGGGCGATTATCTTTTTTAACAAAAGCATGTTATTTTTTCTATTTTTCCTTACTAAAACCCCTTATTTTTCAAAAATATCACGGGCAAACCATTACTTATTTATTTTTAAAATCTATTTTTATACTTTTAATTATGAGCACTTTTTCAGCTGAAACGTGTTACTTTTTCTATTTTTTCATTTTCTAAAGAAATTATTATTAAATAATAACATTTTTATAACCAACTATCTTTTCAGCTAAAATACGTTTTTTTATTTTTTCTAAAAAAATTCTCTCATTTTCTAAAAAAATCACGGGCAATTACCTTTTTCAACTAAAACATGTTAATTTTTCTATTTTTCCTTACTAAATCTCTCATTTTCCAAAAATATTCTGGGTAAATCCTTACTTATTTATTTTGAAACTTATTTAAATACTTTTAATTATGGGCACTTACTTTTTTGGCTAAAACATGTTACTTATTCTATTTTTCCTTACTAAGACCCCTCATTTTCCAAAAATATCACGGGTACACAGTTATTAATTTATTTTAAAATCTATTTTAATACTTTTAATTATTTAAAAAAGTTTAACACGCTTACTTATATTTTTTAGCAAATGCAAATTAATAGAATATTAAAACATAAATAATAAAAATAATAATTATTAATAATAATCCGTGCATCGCACGAGTTTTAAGCTAGTATATATATATATATATATATATATATATATATATATATATATTTGTATTTCAAAATCTCATACACATTTCCAATTTAATGATTCAAATATCTAATTTGATAATTCAGATAACACATATACGAAATATTATGATTTTATTATTATTCAAATCACATTACTCATTTTTAAAAAAATCATTTTTTAGGTTTATAATTTATTAATACTAGCTTAAAACCTATGTGATACATGAATTATTTTTAATAATTGTCATTATTATTATTAACATTTTATTATTTTATTAATTGTATTTATTAAAAAATAAAGTAGACGTGTTAAAATTTTTAAATAATTAAAAGTATTAAAATAGGTTTTAAAATAAATAAGTAACGGGTTGCCGCTGATATTTTTGGAAAAGGAGGGGTTTTAGTAACGAAAAATAGAAAAAATAACATTTTTAGTTGAAAAATGTAATTGCACGTAATTAAAATTATTAAAATAGATTTAAAAAATAATAATTAAGTGTTTGCCCGTGATATTTTGAAAATGGAGGCATTTTAGTAAGGAAAAATGGAAAAAGTAACATGTTTTAGTTGAAAAAGATAATTGTCATTTCTCGGTGAATTTTGTTAGAAAAAAATAATGTATTTAGCTGAAAAGGTTATTGGTTATAAATAATTTTATTATTTAATAATTTTTTTTTAAAACAAATTAAGAGTAATTAAATAGAATCACTTCGTACCAATCAACAGACTTTTTATTTATTATAAGATAGTATACATTCAACATGCGATTATACATCCATTGCAAAATTAGAAGTGAAAAACTAAAATAATTAATTGAATCAAAATCACATTTTCAGAAAAAGAAAGAAGTCGAGAAGTTTACTAAAAAAGGAAAAACAAGTGCAAAGACGGAAGAAAATCAATTGGATGTGGCATGTGAGGGTAATATAGAGATGCACAAAAAGTTCTTCGGGCCGGGTTTTATCCGGGCTTTAAAAAGTTCGGGCTTTTTAACAATCGGGCCGGACCCGGTTTTTTTTAAAATCGTGCGGGTCGGGCCGGACCGGGCTTCCTCTAAAATATGAGACCCATTTTAGGCCCTCGGGCCGAGCCGGGCTTTTATCCGGGCTTTTTTTTTAATTTATATATAAATAATTTTTTCCCCTTTTTTTTTGCAAAGTTAATATATTAAAATACAGAAAAGCAAAGTTTTTCAAAAAAACGACCATAAAAGAGCTACACTACTCAACTATTGAAATTCAGAAAACATAACAATAGACACCACGATATCTATTACTAAAAAACTATTAGCATAATATTTTATCATAAAACATGAGTGCAACTCAAGAACATTCTACACATAATATGCGTTATTGAACTTAACCTGATTGTAAGCCATACAAATCTCCTCGTACATGACCATTTCAAGAATCACATACACTACACTCAATAAATCTTCTAGAAAAAAAGGTTTGTCCTGCATATTGTTGATTTTTCTTAACCTCATTATTCTTCATATTCCCTCTAGTACTAAGTTTAATATTCATGAAATTTATTTAAAATATTATAAAATTTTAAATTTTATCTATAAAAAATCAGATTTTTATCCGGATCTCTCAAAAAGTCCGGGCTTTTATCCGGGCCGAACCGAGGTTTTATCCGGGCTTTTTGAAAGCCCGGACTTTATCCGGGCTTTTCAAAAACCCGGGTTTTAACCGGACTTTTCGGGCTTCGGGCCGGGCCGGGCTTGACGAAAAATAGTAGGCCTGTTTAAGGCCCTCTGGCCGGGTCGAACCGGGCCGGGCTTTTTTCGGGCCAGGCTTTTCAGGCTTTTTTTCCGGATCGGACCAGGCCGGATTTCGGGCTTCAGGATTTTTGAACATCTTTAGGATAATATGGTTCAAAAATAATTTAGGGTATGCAATTATAAATTTAAGGTGTACATATATTAGTATCTTTTACATAAATATTAATCTGTCCTCCATTTTTTATCCATTTTCAACTCACTTTTTACTTCCAGTATCTTATGCTCAAAATAAGTGACAAACTAGATAATTATTGTAAAAAAATTGAAGAAACACATATTATCATCGTAAAAAAGTTGAATGATTTTTTGATCATAATAATAAAAACGTTGTTCTTTTAATGTTAGTCACCCCAAATTAATTCACAAAACATTTCTCAAATATCAAGTGTATCAATTTAATTGGTTATAATAAGACGAACCTTCCTGCATTCGCATCAACCACTCCGATCAAAAAATTTCATTATGTCATATTACGTTCACCACATCATTTGAGAACGATTTTTAGGAACAAATTTGTGTTATGTAACATTATTTTTCTTAAATACTCCAACAAATAATTTTTATAAATCCACTTGTAAGAAATTTAACTCTGATATACTAATATAATAAAACCTCGTTAAATTAATACTTGATACCACGATAAATTAATATTTTTTATGTGAATTTTTTATCACAACATAATAGCGATAGTATAAATTTAACCTCAATTAATTAATAATCTCTATAAATTAATAGAATTGATCGATTCCAACATTATTAATTTATGGGAAATGTTAACAACACTTAGGGTTGCGTTTAGGTATTTAATAAGATTAAATTTTTTGTTACCAATTAGTGAATATAGCTGGCTAATCTTTACAATATTAAATTTTAAGTTTTCCCCGCGTCTAGGTCTGTCGGACAATATTTTTTTTTTCTTTTTTTGCTAAATAAGTATATCTTGACTACAACTATAAGTATATATTTTAAATATTGAAATACAATTAAATTATATATTAACTATATCTAATATCAAATTGTTTAAAAACTGTTACATATATTAATTGTTTAAACATTGTTACATAAAAAAAGTTTAAGTTAATTATTGTTATAATATGATTCAAATTTAGGAAAGCTAAAAATTTATTTATTTAGCTAGACGTTTTGAATTATGAACCGAATGAATAGATTATGAAAAAAAAACCTCAAATTGATATTTTACTATATAAACATTTTATTATATTTAATAGATTTAAATCTAGTGCACATATGTTTTTTTTATAAACTAGTTGATAAGCCGCGCTTCGCGGCGGCATTATAATTTTTTTTTTTTAAAAATTCTATCAATAAAATTATAACAATTACTCATTTATCCCTAATAAAGTTTTTCTTGTTAAAATTGAAATCACAAATTTAATATATTAAATATATTTGTTATATATTAATTTTTATGTTAACATACATATTTCTAATCGTTAAAAAACACTTATATAAATTCGCACTCTTATTTTATTTTCAATATAACTTTTAATTACGTGTTGAAAACACTTATTTTACTTTTAATATAACTTTTAATTATACGTATTTATGATAAATTAAATTTAGATTAAATATATTACCATCTTCATATCATTTTTTTGTAAACTTTGGACCGTACCAACACTTTGTAATTTCTTAATAACATATCAGCATACACATAGCGTAAATTAGTCATGTACCAAATTAAATTAGCTTAATAACACATTATTCCTTAAAACCTTCGTATCAACGCATCTATACCATTTTATTAACCTGCAAATTTCAAAGCCTAAATATACAAATTTTGATGCCTTAATAAATACAAGAAGAATTTTTTATAGGTAGTAAGAAAAAAAATGTTAGACACCGGGAGAAAATAATATGAAAATAAAGGGCATTACTTACCGGAAAGAGTACTTGAAACACTATAAATTTTCAATATGAAAAATTCATGAGCTATCTTTTTCCTCTTTTCTGCATCTATAATGTCCCTCACAAAAATCCAACTTTGTGGAGCATGTTTTACAGTCAGTGTAGTACCAGTTATGGGTATTATCAATCCCAAAAAACTCAGCTCTTACCGTAACAATTTGTTCCTATAGTAATATGATTAGAGTATAAATATGATAACAAAAATTACATTGATAATAATTGAGGTCAAGTGCAAGGTACGTAAAATAAATTAGCTAAACAAAAAATGTGCAAAATTAACCTTTAGGTCTTCACCCCACTCTGCTTCCAGTAATTCCTCGATGTTCATCCTATTAATAAACATTTTTTCCTCAGGCGACATTATGGGGAGAGAGTCTCCACTGATTTGCAATTTAGTAGAGAGGTTAGCAAATCTCTCTCTCAGGGATGACACATACGGTGTATCCAGATTTGTATAAATTTTACTATTTCTTGTGGTAGAAAAGCTAATTGTATCTGCATATAAGAGTAAATAAATGGTTTAAAAACTAATATAAGAATTAAATCAATAATATCAATGAAACAAATATTTGTATAATATCTAATGACATTCGTTCAATCGAGATAAGATAGATTTATATATATATATATATATGTGCAATTTCTAAAACTATATATTATAAAAACATTAATAAAGATAATTACTTTTAAATTTTTTAATCTGGGTAGGTGTGACAATTATTATATAGGGTCACCATCCTCCTTGTATAAATTTGTATCAACTATCTCGGCCTACTTTTCCCACAAAGTTATGGTACTGGTGATGGAGTTGTTTAAGAAAAAAATTAGAACAAATTAAATAAGTAAAACAAATAAATTGGGGTAACCAAAGAAGTAATATAAAATTACAAGAATAATAAAAAACAATTAACAGTTATATTAAAAATTATATAATGCATAACTTACTAATTTGTGACAATTTTGAGATCTCTTTTTTTCCAACCGCCTTTGATAACTTCAATGCCACCCAAGTAGGTCAAGCAGCCCACAACTTCTAAATCAACATAGAAAAAATAATATTAGAACATGATAGTTTGAATTATAACTTATATAATAGTATTACTTATATATTACTCTAATATATTACTGCATCAAAAACCTGAGAGTATGTTGGTGTCATTAATACGTACATCAATCATATCCGGACATATGAACTGAAATCCATGCAGTGATATGTTGACGATGCTTTATTCCGATCTCTTAGGCAACGTTATGCGTATGAAGAGCAATTTAGACACATGTGATAGTGGTCTAGATTTCCCTGTACTTGAAACAACTTTCAGATTTTTGATGCTGTACACGGAGCCTTCCTCTAAAAGATGTTTGAACCGAGAGACCAGAATCTTCGGGATCGTAGCATGGATCAAATTTTCCTATCATACAACATATCTTAGAAAATGTAATAACATCATACAATTTGACAAACTAATAAGTTCTAAGTATATTGATTTATTAACCTTTTCATCGATCAAAATCATGTCAAGACTGATCAGTTCTTCAGTATTTGGATTGACAGATTCCCACATTCTACACATTCGTACTCTTATCATCCAGGTATAGTTGCTGTCGTTCAAAGCATCCAACATGGTGTAGGTCATAGTTGTATTGATTGTAAATATGGTTGTAAAAATTTGAAGCTATGTAAAAAAGTTTCAGTGTAGATTTTTTTGTTATGAATGACCTTTAATTTATAGGTGTTTGTAAGGTGAATAACATGGAAATCCATTATGTTTAAAAGTCAAGAAGTATTATAAAAGAAAAGTTCTATAAAGTTTGAAAATAATAAAAGAAAGTTCTATCAAGTTTGAAAATAATAAAAGAAAGTTTTATCAAGTTTGAAAATAATAAAAGAAAGTTATATCAAGATTGAAAATAATAAAAGAGAAAATTGCAATAATTAACATAAGATCTTAAAAATTCGAAAATAATAAGGAAGTTGTAATTTTCTAAATCAAAGAAAGTTCTATCAAGTTTGAAAATAATAAAAGAAAGTTCTATTAAGATTGAAAATAATAAAAAAGAAAATTGCAATTATTAACACAAGAGCCTACAAATTCGAAAATAATAAGGAAGTTGTAATTTTCTAAATAAAAGAAAGTTCTATCAAGTCCTACAAATTCGAAAATAATAAGGAAGTTGTAATTTTCTAAATCAAAGAAAGTTCTATCAAGTTTGAAAATAATAAAAGAAAGTTCTATCAAGCCTACAAATTCGAAAATGATAAGGAAGTTGTAATTTTCTAAATCAAAGAAAGTTCTATCAAGTTTGAAAATAATAAAAGAAAGTTCTATCAAGCCTACAAATTCGAAAATAATAAGGAAGTTGTAATTTTCTAAATCAAAGAAAGTTCTATCAAGTTTGAAAATAATAAAAAAAAAATTCTATCAAGCCTACAAATTCGAAAACAATAAGAAAGTTGTAATTTTTTAAATCAAAGAAAGTTCTATCAAGTCCTACAAATTCGAAAAGAATAAGGAAGTTGTAATTTTCTAAATCAAAGAAATTTTCTAAATCAAAGAAAGTTCTATCAAGTCGTACAAATTCGAAAATAATAAGGACGTTGTAATTTTCTAAATCAAAGAAAGTTCTATCAAGTTTGAAAATAATAAAAGAAAGTTCTATCAAGCCTACAAATTCGAAAATAATAAGGAAGTTGTAATTTTCTAAATCAAAGAAAGTTTTATTAAGTCCTACAAATTCGAAAATAATAAGGAAGTTGTAATTTTCTAAATCAAAGAAAGTTCTATAAAGTTTGAAAATAATAAAAAAAAGTTCTATCAAGTTTGAAAATAATAAAAGTGTAATTTTCAATTTTCTTCCTACAAAATCGAAAATAATAAAGGAAGTTGTAAATATTAAATTTAAAAATTGTGAAAAATTGAGAAAATTAGAAAAATAGAACAGAGCGATTCTAGAGGTGCCACCTCAACGTCCACGTCTTCTCCTTTATATAAGTATATTGATTCAAAAGAAAGTGAAAATATTTAAATTGATAGTACTATATTTCGAGAAAAAAAAAAGAAAGAAGAACATTGATAGCACCAAAGCAAAGTCAAACACCATTTATCAATATTTAGACTTGAAAACGGTACAATTACATACAATTAATTATGACTATTAGCAATTAACTAAAGTACTGTCAATATAATTAATGCTTAATAATAGTCAGGGCCATCGTTAACCCTTAATTTATAGGGATTTTACTGTATAACAACATAGCTGACAGGTAGGTCCTTTCTTATTTGCCTTGGAACTTTGGCATGACTCAGCTAATCAGACCATACATGAAAAACACCACACACTTATTGTGCAAGTCGTTATCAAATTTTATCTTTCCACTTGTAAGAATTTACAATTTACGAAAAATAACTCATATTCAACTACTCCTTATCAAGTGACCCGTGAGTGACGTGAGTTTTTGTACTAGAATTTCTATGGGCCTGTTTGGCGAGGGCAAAATAAGCCGATTTATGGTTTATAGGTGTTTATGTACTCAGCTTATTTGATAATTTATAACTTATAAATTGATAAGTTGAATGTTAGAAATCACCGACATTTTACTTAACTTATCAACTTATTCTTTGATTTCTTTATTTTTTTAATACTTTATATTTTTACCTTTTTGTTTTTAAATATTTTTTTAATTTAAAATTCAAGTGTTGAAATCATTGTATTTAATAATTATTTTTTCAAATTTAATTTAGCAAACTCTTAACTAACTTATAAGTAAATCTATCCAAACACCCGTATAACTTATAAGAATCCATTAACTTATCACTTATAAAGCACTTGCTCATTTTAAGTTATAAGTCAACTTTTTTGTGATACAACAAACACCTCAACCCCAACCGAGACCCTAAACCAAGTTTTAAAATGTGGCCCTTATATATAAATATGTAATATAATTTTATATTTATATTATATTATGATATAATTTTTTTAAACCTCATATTGTAGTACAATATACATTTTAAAATTGTATAAAAATTAATATGTTAGATAAATGTTAAAATATTTATACATAAATAAGTAAATATTGAATTTGTGTTTATTTTTGGGTAATGATTTGATAAATAACAAATATTTGTTCAGATATATTAAATATAAATTGACTTGTAAATTTTTATTATTCATTTCAAAGATTTTTAAAGTTAAACATCCTAAAATTATTTTCATTTCATAAAAACTTAAAATAAACAATATATATTTAAATAAATAAATATTATAATATATAAAATTATATATATAATTCAAAAATTTTGGAGACCCTGCCATGCTTGAGGCCCTAAGCAACGGCTTATCTAGCCTTACTGTAGAGCCGGCACTGCCAAACACACACTATGTCAGTACAGTATAAGGAAAATAAGAGATACAATAAATTGAAGAAAGGAGAAGGTACATAAAGAAAATAGGGTCATTAATACACGTCAAGGAAAACTCTTCCCGGATAATTTTTCGAGAACAATGTTATTGATATAGCTTTTTTGAGGAAAACTTTTTCGGGATTTATTTTCGTGAAAAATGTTTTCAGAAATGTATTTTCAAGAAAAATGTTCTCCAAAGAGTTTTTTTGTGAAAAATGTTACATGAATATTTTTTTTGAAGAAAACTCTCTTCGTGAAAAATATTTTCGGTAGAGTTTTTTCGAAAAAATGTTATCAGGATAGTTTGTTCGAGGAAAACTCCCCAGATATAGTTTTTTGGTGAAAAATGTTCCCGAAATTATTTTCGAGATAAATCTTTTCGGGAGATTTTTTTCGGGAAAAATGTCATCGGGATAATTTTTTCGAGGAAAACTCTCCCGGGATAGGTTTTAGTCAAAAATGTTTCCGGGAATGTATTTTTGAGAAAAATATTATCGGAAGAGTTTTTCAGGAAAAATGTTATGGGGATAGTTTTTTTTTGAGAAAAACACTCTTTTTCAAGGAAAACTTTGTTGGGAATGTATTTTCGATAAAAATGTTCCCGGAAGAGTATTTTCGGGAAAAATATTTTCGGGATAGATTTTTCGAGTTAAACTTTCCAGGATCGATTTTTCGTAAAAAATGTTCCCTGGAATGCATTTTCGAGAAAAATGTTCCGGGGATAGTTTTTCGCGAAAAATGTTCGGAAAAATGTTATTGGGATAGTTTTTTCAAGTAAAACTCTCTTGGGATAGTTTTTCCCCAAAAAATATTTTCTGGAGAGTTTTCTGAAAAATGTTATTGGGATAGTGTTTTCGAGAAAAACTATCACGGGATAGTTTTTTCCGTGAAAAATGTTCCCGGGAATGTATTTTCGAGAAAAATGTTCCCTGGATAGTTTTCGACTCTAATGTGGTGGAAAGTGACTTAAATTGGTTAGTTTGGCCAAAATAGAGCCGAAATTGACTCGAATGAAACTGGTATCGGAGGACCCCAAACAGTGGTCAAAATTGATGTAAATTATGATAATACGTTAATTATGCCAGGATGTGGTGGAAATCGACTCTATTGTGGTGGAAAGTGGCTTAAATCGGTTAGTTTGGCCAAAATAGAGCCAAAATTGACTCAGATGAAACTACTACAAGAGGATCCCAAAATTTGGTCAAAATTGATGTAAATTATGATAATACATTAATTATGCCAAGATATGGTCGAAATCGACTCTGATGGGGCGGTAATTTCCATATGCTCATTTTGTTTCTTAAGCCCAGCACTCATAGTTGCAACCATGAGACATGAAACATCATCAGTCGAATCATCAATTTGATTCCAATAAGCATTATATTCGGCACATGTTACATTCTCAGCTAAAAGAGTAGGGGAAGAATTTGACTAACATCGTGGTGCCTGAGGGCGATCATCAAGCTCATATGTCAGTCGAGGACATTTGTTCCTGTTAGCTTGTCCTTCTCAAGGACTGATCGCATAGAGAAGTTGTTTGTGTTATTTGTCATTTGATAACTACAATATTAAAGTGCATAAAATTAATCTAGGTTGAAAATTTATTAATTATTACAGTTAAACCTCTTTAAAGTAATAGTCTTGGTATCGGGAAAAATTATTATTTTATCGAGAGTAAAAATACACTGTCTCCATTATGTTGGGACCGAAAAAAATATATTATTTTAGCGAGGTTATTACTTTATCGATTATTACTTAATCGAGGTTCAAATGTATGTTTAAGTGATTATGGTATATCATTATATACCTCCCACTATTTTTATCAAATAAATAGCTCTAACTATTAATTTGGAAAGTATTTCTCTTAAATCTTTCTAGTGAGCCAAGATCCATATTTCGTCATGCATTAGGCCAGCTTTGGCTTTTCTCCTAAAATATGATTATTTAGCTAGACAACATTTGTCAATTATATCATATATAACTCTTGGATAGTTTGATGGAACTACGTTTGTACACATTTATCCAATAAATCTCACCAAACTCTATGCCTCTAAATCCACAATCATATTGTGGTAACTTAGTTAAGTCTAACCCAATGGTCTAACAGTTAAGTATCACATTTACTTCATCACGTCTTACCACGATAGATGGCAGTACTTTGCTTTGGCGAACCCACTCTTTCTCGATCTAGGTTTTGACGAGTGTTGCCCATTGGAAGACATCTAGTTAACTTAATATTTATTAAGGGATTTGTTAATACTTAAAATGAACATGATCCCATCACAAAGAGATTCCCAATTTTCCCTTGAACTAAGTATTTCAAATCAAAATTCATCAATGTTTTGATTTTCAGGCCATCGGAGAAGTCACTAGTGGTCTTACTTAATAATCGACTTTCTTACAAGCTTTGCTTGTTTTTTTGTCAAAATTGCCCCATATCAAAAAATTGAAAATTCATACTCAATTCCGTGTTTCATAAACACATGAATCTCATGTTTATTTTTGTTCATTTTAAAATCTTGAATCTTTACAGATTTTATTTTGTTTAGCAAACATGGCCTGTGTGTCGTATCTAATACATACATGATTAATCTAATAAAAGCATGCATCTTTATCTACGCATACATATCATCACATGCAATCATAATATATGTAAAGTGCATAAATTAAATATGTTTGGTTACGGTCCAACCAAAGTGATCTTTCCAATCTAATGGAAAAATCAAGGTCAATATATGGTTGTATCAAAATACAATACAAAATTACATGTCTTCAAGCTTTAATAGTCTCCTTGAAATGCTGCCTTGTAATGCTTCCTTGGTTCGCCACCTTGGATGTAACACCTCAGTCCCACATCGAGTATATTTGGGACTTTTGTTCAGTTTTAAGGCAAAGTAATACTACTAATTAGCACCAACAAATCATGATCTTTTGGGGGCCTGTGGTGGGCTTATCGTTACCCAAGTTGGCTGCGTTTGGGCTAGTAGGCTTCCGTTTATTCGGACTCAGAATCGGGAATTGACCCGATTTACGAAAAAGGCTCGGGATTTGACCCCGGGTTGTCACATCGGATGTCTTCATATACATCACATAAATAAAAACAAACTATTATACTGAACTTACAATTGAACTCGAGTTACCTTCGAGATTTAATGATTACAAAGAATGACGACATGTAAGTCGTTTGTTTAATATACATCACCTTATTTGTTATTCACACACGCACCTGTTGTTTGTTTAATGTACTAATATCACATATTGTCTATCACTATATATATTAAATAATAATTTTTGATTAAGCATTAAAAATAATATTTGAGTACATAAAAGTTTGAATTTATGTAAAACTCTAGCGTTCGATTCTTCTTATCAAACTTTACTATCGAAGAAGAATAAGGGGTCGTTTGGTTCAACTGATTCTGGTATCAGGTATGAGTTTTGTTCATTTCAAACCAATACCTGCTGTTTGGTTGACTATTTTTTAATTCTGATACCCATACTTTAAACCCTTCTGGAATGAAATTTGATACCTTAGGGGGGAGGTGAGTTTGGGGGAGGGGTATGAGGTATCAAATTCTATTTTTTTTATTATGAAGTTAAATACACATTTTAAATATGATGTTTAATCTTAAATAGATTGTACTTAGATTTCAAAAAAATAGATTATACATTATTTCATTTCATACTATAAAATAATATGTATTTTAAAAAAATATTATATAATTATTTAATTGCTTAAAATAAAAATTTACCAATCACGTATTTTTTTATATTAAATTTTTTGTTTGTAAATTTTATAATTACTTAACTTCAATATATAATGTATACTTACATAAAATATAAAAATGAGTTATTAATTATATTTTAAATTAAAAAAGTTCATTCCGATACTGAACCAAACACATGATATCAAGAATGATACCTCATCCCCATACCAGCTTAACCCGATTCCTATTCCAAACTCATACCGTACTTTGAACCAAACGACCCCTAAAAGACACCAATAATATCTTTACTTGACAGGACCTTTGACAGCCACTAGAAGTATATCCAAATTAATAAATGTATCACTACAAACAAGTAACAATAATAATTATTATAAATAATTAATGGAATCACCGGGTAGGAAAAGAAAACCACAGAGAATTTCTATAATTAGTAAGGTGATTTTATTAGGAATTACCAAAGATTATACTTAGTAACACGTAGCTCTGGTTCTGTTCTTTTACCATTTTTGCCAAAGGATAATGTTCGATGAATTTTTGAATCTACGTGGTTATTTGGAAGGAAGATCGAAAAAGTCAAATTAAACCTCTAATCATGTGTTTGATGTAAAAATAAAAACCTGAAAATCATCTTCTGGAAAATTATTACGTATAATATGAATTTTGCTTTGCATTTAGGATGACTACTGTCAAGATCAAGATGATAAAATCCTCCATCCCATTTTTTGACCGTGCACATAGATAAGAATGTAATTATTAATTTATTCTACAATTAATATAAGAATATTTAAAAAAATTGCTATTTTCCTTATTTGTCTTCGATCTTCACACCACACATCTATACTATTATATTAAAGACGAAACATTGAAAGTTTTGTAGTCTGGTCACTCCATTTATAGCCGTTAGATATTTTTGATCAAATCGATGAGAACCGTTAGATAAAATATTATAATTATTATATAGAATATCTTTTCTATTTTTCTTAACAAAAACATCTCATTTTCCAAAAATATCGCATACAGTTTCATTTAATAAAATAACATAATAAGGTTATAATTACTAATAACTAACTCATTACCATTTTTAGCCAAACTGTATATTCTTTTTTATATTTTCTAACTAAAATTTCTACTTTTCTATTTTTCCTAAATAAAGCCTCTCATTTTTCAAAAATATCACAAAGGGTTTTATTTAATAAAATAAAATAATAATATTATAATTATTAATTATTTAAAAATGTTTAACACGCCTACTTATTTTTTTTTAGAAAATGCAAATTAATACTCCCTCCGTCCCCCTCAATTCTTTACATTGAGGTTGGGGCACGGAGATTAAGAAAAAAGTGTAATTTAGTGAAAAAAAGTAAGAAAAGTGAGTAAAGTTGTGGGACCAATCAATATTTAATGTATAAAGTGAGGATAGTGGGGGAAAATAGTGGATGTAGTTAATTTTTATATTATAAAACTTTACTATTTAAAAAGAAAATGTAAAGAAATGAGAGAGACATAGGGAGTAGAATATTAAAATATAAATAATAATAAAAAAAATTATTAATAACAATCCGTGCATCGGGTTTTAAGCTAGTATTATTAAATTTGAGATGATTTTCTATCATTAACAAATTCTTCATTTTCTTCTTTTGATTAAATCATTCCCTCCACAAATATTCTTAAAAAGTTTCGTTCCTCCCAAAATTTACATCTTAAATCCAAAATATTCATTTTTTCCAACTTTTTCATTATATTTCCCTCCAATTAAATCTATATAAATAAGGAATACTACAGGATGAATCAACTCATTTTTTAAAACTTCAACGATGAATACAACCCAATCTTTTAATTTGAATTTACCTACTCAAGATGAAAATGTCCCAAAGAATACAACCCAGCCTTTTAACTTGAATTTAACTTAATCCAAATGAAATTATCTTTGATGTGTTTGTTCGAGTTTCTCAAACTGTACAAAGGCTCAAGTAACATTGATAGTGCTGATCTCTAAACTTTTTAGCAGATTGGAGGAAAGCTCATTAGGAAGATAACAAGTGAAGAAATGGTGAAACCTTGGGAAATAGGAGATGGCAGGCACCACGGGGCTGGGTGAAAGTAAATGTGGATGATGCGCTCTTCCCAGGAATGCAGCATGTGGGTATTGGCAGTATGTTGAGAGATGAAGATGGTAGGTTTTTACAGGCTAGGTGCACGACATTGGATGAGAATTGGAGTATTAGAGAGGCAGAAGCATTGAGTCTGAAGCGCGTTATGCTATGGATCGAAAGCCTGGAGTTTAAACAGTGTGTTTTTTAGACAGATTCTAAACTTCTAACCGATGCGTGCAATGAAATTCAAGGGAAATCAAATTTTCACATTATAGTAACAGATTGTGTAGAGTTGTTTAAGAACCTTGATAATGTGCTTGTGCAGTTTGTTTATAAATCTGCGAATGTGGTAGCTCATCTTTTAGCGAGAGTTTCTCATTCTATGTCAGATTTAAAGAAGTGGCGAGATAACACTCCTGAGTTTATCACTGATGTATTATGTTTGGATATGATTTAAGTAATGCAAGTACGTCCTTTTCAAAAAAAACTTGAATTTACCTTCTCAAGATGAAAATGTGAGAGGTATAAGAGCTATACTTTGTTTCTATTTTACATATAAACTACTCGTATCTCAGAAATACTTTTTATTTGCAATTTACTTTGTTTTTACTTTTTATATGTAAAATCTTTTCTGTAACTCTAAATAAAGTTTCAAAAAAATCTTCTGTAAATGATTTGTTATTCCCAGACAATGAATCAAGATTGTAGAAGGGGGATTGAATACAATATTTAAAAATTTCTTTGGTTCTTGACAGAAAAGATATGAAAGTAAATTCAAGAACAGAAAAACAAACAAGATAAAGTTAACACAAGAATTAAAAATTCAGGTGGATTGATTGATCCACCTGAGAGATTTTTATTAGAAGAAATCTTTGTGATGTTTATGAATAAACACACAGCTTCATACACACTATTCTAGCTTCAACAATTTACAACTGATTTCTTGAGTTCTAGAATAGTGCTACACTTGGTTATATAACCCAAGTTTACAAGATATTTCGAACAGCTAATAATACAAAAAGTAACTCTGTCCAAAATCCTTGCTTCTCCATTCTGAGTAGTGGTCCTTGTGTTGGTAGCTTGCCCTTCTTGGCTGATTGTGTTTTATGGAATTGCTACAACTGACCAGACAAAACATAATGCTTCTTCTTCTCGCGAGTTTACCAGAAATACTGGTTTCCATGCTCTGTGAAATCTGTCAACCCATGTGCTCTGTCAGAACTGTACTTTTCACAAAGTACGGATTGTATCCGTAGAGGTTATTTGAGTTGCATCCGTTGAGAGTATTTTGACCACATCCGTAGAAGGCTAGTACTGCTATCCGTAGACAGTACTTTGACTACATCCGTAGAAGGCTAATGATGCTATCCGTAGACAATCAATTTCACTTATGTAAAATTACAAGGCATAGTCTATTTACAATTAGCCTCCATATTCTACATATCCCTTAACACTCAACATGACTTATTCAGCCTAAAACTAATACTCCAACTTCTACATCAGAATTACACAAATATGTTACATTGAGTCTTATCCGTAGATAATATACCCTTCTACGGATACTGCAAAAGCATGCTATCCGTTGAAGGCTACATTTTTACTTATACAATTTTCACTAAGTTAGTTTAGTTATCATCAAGAAACAACATAGTTCCTAACATGATTTGACATGATTGAGTTGACATCTATGCATACAATTAACGGTCTTATATATTATTTTGAAACAAGAATTAATTCAATAATGAAAAGCCATACGACATCTACAATAACAATCGAGTCGAACAAATATAAAATAGATAATCTGATTAAAGACTTCATAGAGAGACAATCAAGCGATTTGTTGAAGTTGATATACACATGTACCCGCTTTTCGCCACAACCAGTTTGAGATATTGACCGTAATTGCAATTCCATAAAAATCTTCATCACTGAATCAAAATCTTGAAAATCCCAGAGATCTAACATCCTGGACATTAGATTATTCCAAAACACATCAAGCTTCGCAAGGAGAGCATAAACAAAACTCAAATAAATTGGGAACAAAACTCATCAATATGAGATTTAATTAAACAAACAAAACAAACTAAAAAGGCATAAATTCTTATCCTTGGAGAAGAATTATTGAAAAAACAAGAACAAATCAAAGAAATTAATTGATTTGGGACTTTTCACCGGTGAAAACCGATAAAAACCCGGTGACTGCTATGAAAAGAAGAAATAGGGAGGATGAGAGAGAGGGGTACCCAGAATTATTGAGTTCTTTAACATTTTTTTTAAAAATATCTAGACAGAAATATAGAATAACTTTTAACATAGATGTTTATGTTGCCCCCACAAGTTCAATTATATTCTTCCTCAAATATATTCCTTCCATAGTTCTATACAAGTAATGCAATTCCTTAGTTTTCCTTGCCATTTCAGACGTACCGTTCGCAGTACTGTTTCCCTGCAAGTTCTTACGAAAACTATTCAAAACAACACAAACAAAGATCAACAGTTGCATGTCAAATCACTTATTCAAACAACATGCGGCCATTATTTTCTTTATATTCTCTAGCCCTAGCCTATGTACTCTGCTAAAAAACAATGGTCGTGGAATCTTAATTATATATCCTTGCCCTACGTTATACATACTTAGAGAAAATAGAATACCTTTCATTTCTTGATTTGTCTTAGATTTTGAAGTTGCATGGACTATACAGTACTGTGCTTTACTTTTTCACCACTATAAATACAAGCTCCTTCATCTCTAGTTCCACATCAAATAAATTTCCTTTTACTTATTTTAGTTATAATGACTTCTGCAGTCACAGATCCTCTTATTATCGGAAGGGTGGTCGGAGATGTCGTAGATTATGTTTTTCCAAGCAATGTCAAGATGAATGTTGTCTACAACTCCAAGAAGCATGTCTATAATGGCCATGAACTTTTTCCTTCTTGGGTTAACATCAGGCCTAAAGTCGCGGTTCTTGGTGGTGATATGAGATCCTTCTTCACTCTGGTATCGAAATATTTTGTTAATAATATTCGTAATTCATGAGTATTATAGTATTTTAATTTGTTCTTTAATCTGTTAAGTTAAAATGTTGTGTTACAGATCATGACTGACCCTGATGTTCCCGGTCCTAGTGATCCATACCTGAAAGAGCACCTGCACTGGTATATATTCCTCATAATGATACTCAACTCATAAAATTAGTTTTGTAAATAATTGATTAATCTATGAATTTAAAAGTAATGTGCTCAAACTATTAACTATAAAATCATATATTTCTGCGTCGATTAGATGCTTGAAGTTTAACATTTTAATGACTTCGATTTGACAATGTAACAGGATGGTCACAGACATCCCAGGAACTACAAATGCTTCATTTGGTATGTCTTCTTTTTCTACTAAAGCCATAGATAAGTCGTCCTCCTAAGACATTGAAGTTTTACGAGAACTGGTTATAACTTAACAAAACGTGTACATGTTATATTTGAATGCTGCAGGAAGAGAGGTGGTGAGTTATGAGATGCCAAGGCCAAATATAGGAATACACAGGTTTGTATTTCTACTTTTCAAGCAGACAAGAAGGCAGACGGTGATGAGCATTCCTATGATAAGGGACGGGTTCAGCACGCGAAGATTTGCAGAAGAAAATGAGCTTGGTTACCCTGTTGCTGCTGTTTTCTTCAATTGTCAGAGGGAGACTGCTGCCAGAACAAGGCGTTAACTAAAATGTACTAATCCCATCAAATGTCTGCATTTCATACGAACTAAAACTATCTATTTATGCATTTAGCTAGTGTGGGATTATTGTGAATTATTTAGATTTCTCATGTACGGAGAAAATCGCCCGTTTTATAATTACAAGTAACTATGTGCTTGCTGGCTGTATTAAACTTTGAGTTTGTGTGGTACATTGGAACCCTAAACACATACAGCTCATGATCATTATAACCACGAATCTATATTTTACTTTAAGCCTTGTTTCTTGTAGTACACAACCTTGATATGTACAAAATTGAATCAAAATTAAGTTTGTGGTTAAAGAATAATCACATTGTACAGTCACTAAGCAAACCCCTAATTAAGAATGGGCTATTTTTCTGGTATTCCAGTCCATTCTGAAAGAATCTCAGTTTAAACCATGTTTTAAGAACAAAGTGTGTGGACGTGGAAATATTATACTGGATTGCAGAAGAGATTAATTTTGTACCATTTGACCGGAAAATGACATCATTTGAACCAGCTGTAGATATTCATCTTTCCAAAACTACTGCAACTTGAGAGAGAATATTGGAGTACTCCGATCGAATTTAAGTTCAGTCCAAATGATCGACGGATTTATTTATTGTGACGAATATAATTATACTATTAAATTCGGAGAATTCATTTAATAAGATGTTCAATTCGACCAATGTAATTCAACTGCATCTTCGATATCCCCCAAAATTAATGAAGTGCTTTTCCTTCACAATTTGAAGTTAATGCATTACTAGTACAGTAGCACGTACCGCAACTTGGCTAGATATATAGAATATGAACAGCATTCGTGTATAGCTAGCTAACGTTGGAAGGCCAACACAGTGTACCTGTAGCTAGCTATATCAGTAAACCAGATTAGAGTTGGCCCTGTCAAAGGGCCATTGGCCATTCAAAATCTGCATATCTTGACCAATTATTGATCAGTAGGCCAATACAAGAAAAATTGATTCACACAAGTGAATTTGCCCGTTGTGTATTGTTTTTGAAAACCGATGACTATTGAGATGTCGTCACAAAGATCTTAGACAACGATTAACAACTGTTGTGTAAAATGATTGACACACCAGTCAACGATTAACAAAGTGTTGTATAATAGTCAGAAACAATAACAGTTTACTATCAACAATCGCGTTGTATAAGGTGATGAACACAACATACGGATAAATATAAAGTGTTGTATAACAACCAGAAATAACAATAGGTCACTCGAGAACGTTTGTGTGAAACCTTTAGCGACCAAGCGTGCTTTATAGCATTCCACTTCACCAGTAGGTAAGTATTTTACCTTATAAATCCATTTACATCCAACCAACTTTTGATTAGTAGGAAGGGGAAAAACATCCCATGTATCATTAGCCTCCAAAGCTGCTAATTCAGCAGCCATTGATGTACACCATTCAGGATGAACTGCAGCCTGTTTATAAGAATAAGGCTCGGAAATTTTTGTAACATTTGCCAAGAAATGAGTGTAATCTGGTGAGAAAGTATCATAGTTTAAGTGGTCAGGTAATGTAATAGAGGCATTGTTAGCCTTGGAGACAAAATGATTGGGCAAGCCAGTGTAATCAGTATATTTTGTTGGAATACTCTTGTGTCAAACAGGTCTTGAAGGAACATGCAGTATGGATTGGGTTGATTGATGTAGTTGAATTGGTTGCTGGGACTAAGGAATAGATGGTGAGATAGAACTGGTAGGGATAACCTTAGTGATAATATCAGATGGAATAGAATCATCATAATGAGGTGTGACAGAAGCCATAGTTTCAAAGAACCTCAAAGGATCATCAGGAACAGACGGAGTGGAAGTAAACAGAAAAGAAGGTACTGCAGGCTGAATATCTCTGAAAGGTAGAACATGCTCGATAAATTGAACATTTCGAGAAACAAACACCATCTTGGTATCCAAGTTTAACAAACGGTAACCTTTTTGACCATATGGATACCCCCATCATGACACATTTCACTGCTCCTGGAGCAAATTTATCCAAAGATTTAGGTGATGTAGAAGCAAAACATAATGATCCAAACACACGAAGCTGGATGTAGTCAGGTATTTGATTAAACAACACATGATA
This sequence comes from Heracleum sosnowskyi, assembly GCA_030848705.1. Lineage (NCBI taxonomy): Eukaryota > Viridiplantae > Streptophyta > Magnoliopsida > Apiales > Apiaceae > Heracleum > Heracleum sosnowskyi. Next base: position 9,822,437 of record CM061245.1, read on the forward strand.
AGGTGTTTTTCTATTAAGAATCGCAGTAGGCAATCGGTTAATAAGATAGGTCACAGTTTGTAAGCGGTCCCCCAAAAAATGAAGGGTTAAATTGGCATGAAAATGTAAGGCTCGAGCAGTATTTAACAAATGTCTATGTTTTTTTTACAAGAAAAAACCATTGTCTATATTATACAATGGTTTAACAACTTAAACATTTGTTACAAAGATTATTCAAACAACGAATTGATCAAAATGAAAACCCTTGTGTGTATTATACAACGATTTTTGGACAAAAACCATTGTTAAGTCCTAAAACTTACAACACTTTTTTAAAACAAAAATCATTGTCTGACACTTTTATCAAATCGAATAAACAAAACAAACGTTAGTCGCGATTCGAATATATAAAAATTAATATAAGACAATTTACTCTCAATTTTATGATAAATTATATCATATTGATGTGTAACAAGTAATTTGAATATGACAACTTTATTGTTATAATAATTGGTCTGTCACTTATTCGGGTTGTGATATCAATAACAATATAGTTATTATATAATGTTCGTTTAACTTCGGAATTATTAATGTTACCATTATTAATGTTTGCCTAGCTAATCTTTCCTTATAAACAAACATCAAGGATCGAAAATCATACAATATATAATGTTAACATCTACAATGTATATAACAAAATATCTGAAATATGAACGTATTCTATTTAACGTATTCTACATGTACAATCTTTCCTAAAAATGAATGTTTATTATTATTATTATAAACATTTATTTAAGCGTTCTTGTTTAACATATTTTTATACTAAATATCCAAATAATAGATTCATATGATAACATTGTACGAAGTGTGTGACACTTATGTATTAAGGAAAACAAATAAAGTATTTAAAAAAAAATCAACGCTTTTGATATAGACAACAGTTTAGCTAAAAAAATGTTGTAACGTAATTACTCACGCAAGGGTTTTATAAAAAGCAACCATTGTCTTTAGCATACAACGGTTTAACAACATAAACAATTGTTACAAAGATTATTCAACAACGATTGGATCAAAACGAAAACTCTTGTGTATATTATACAACGGTTGTTGGACCAAAACCATTGTTACGTCTTACAGCTTACAACACTTTGTTAAACAAAAACCATTGTCTTATGCTTTTATAAAATCGAATAAACAAAACATATGTGAGTCGCTACTCGTATATATATAAATTAATATAAGACAACTTACTCACGACTTTGTAATTTAATTATATCATATTGATATGTAATTTAATTTAATTAATATTGTTGTTAATGATATTTGGTATGCCATTTGAATTTTGTTTTAAGGTTGGTATGTCACTTGAATTTTGGTCAGACAACACTATGGTAAAATAGTTGTTTGAACCCAGCTTAAACGACACAGCTGAAAAAACTCTTGTCTCATTACAACAATGGTTTCATGAACCATTGTCTCAGGATAATTCACACAATACGGCTAAGAAAACCCTTGTCTCAATCCAACAACGGTTAAATAAAAACATTGTCCCAATTTTTTTTAGACAAGAGTTAAAAAAAACCGTTGTCTAAACTCACTCATTTGCGTTGTCTATACCCACTACTTTTCAATTTCTTAGACAATGGTTCAAAAACCGTTGTAATGTAGTTGATTAGACAATACTTTTTCGAGCCTGAAAATAACCCGTCGTCTGTTAATTTTAGCCAACACTTTTTTGGCCGTCCATTGTCTGAAAGGTGTCGTCTGATTCAGTTTTTCTTGTAGTGGGCAAAGCTTGCGCATATGCATATGTTTATACAAGATGAAATAAGCATATGATATTGTGCCACTATATAGATTATTCTTGATGATACTAATGTATAGAGTTAAACCTCGATAAAATAATACTCGATAAAGTAATAACCTCGATGAATTAATATATTTTTTCGATCCCGACTTGGGCCAATAGGATTAAGTAATATATTCGCTAAAAACATATGATAATAATTTTTGAAAATTTTCTTAAGGGCCAATGAAAATGTAATGTAATATTCACTGATATTTATTTATATATATATATAACCATATAAATATGAATTTATATTCATATTTTCTAGTTTTCACCAAATTCAAAATATATTTCGTTCATAATTTTTGTGGAGTGTATACAAATCATGTCTCACTTTATACCTTATTCATAATATAGCAAATAATCGTTTTTAGAATATATCTCGAGACATCCTTACCTAACAGGAGATGACAAATCTTAAGGTTAACTCTTATCAATTTCAAATCAATCATTAATTTTGAATTATTTTTACATTATTAGTGATTTTATAAGCATTATTCTGAGTACGATGGATCTAATATTTATATGTATTTTACCCTTAATCGATTATAATTTGTTTAAATACTATAAATTTTTTATCCTAATACATATTGTTGTGGAATAAAAAACGTACTTTCAAATTTACTGCTAGGGTTTAAGAGCTTTCGAGCTTTAATGGTTGTTCTCGTGTTTCGTGACTAAATCGATCCTCACGATGCCTACATATCTCAATTCGTAATTGAGAATCAAGCCAAAAAACGTAGTTCTAGGTTGAAGGATCAGGGTCCTTATATAGGCATCAGGAGCCTTGTATTTAGAGTAGAATTATGTGACTTGGGGGCCAAGTCGCCTTCTTATATCAGAATTGTGAATCCTAATTTGTAGGAGGCTGACTCCTATTAGGTTTGTATGCATTGGTGGTCAATCTTTGAAGTATTTGACACAACTCTTTTATGAGCTGTAGATTTACCCTCATTTATTAATTACGAAATTAATAAATAATTAGGGTTTCGGGCCGTATTTATCGGGCCTAACTCTTGGACTAATCTAGGTCTAATTAATACATCATTAATTACATTTCTAAGGTTATTTTTATGTTCGTATCACATATATACTTCAATTCACACTAAAAATATCTTCCAACTTTAAAATTTACAAAACAATCATGCATATAAGTTTCTTTAAAATAATAAAATAATACTTTATCGATAAATTAATATTTTATTATTATATCGATAAAGTAATAAACTCGATAAAGTAATATTTTTCTCTGGTTCCAACGGTATTAAGGTTTAACTATATATATAGTTATGAGAGTAGGGTGCATCGATGTTGATCAACGAATATTAAATGGTAACACAAGGAATAAAAGTGCCAAAAAATTGCCTGTGAAATTTCTATTATACCCTTATTTATTCAATAATTACAAAAATGCCATTATAGTTCTATTAACGATAAAAAAAAATGAAATTAGGTATGGAGAATTGAACTCGTGACCTTAGACTTACAAGTAACAATCTCAGTCACTATGCCACAATTTTACTTTGATGAAAATATTAAAATTCATCATCCATAAGTGTGAATGTTCAGCCATTATATTATATTCTCTTGATTGATTTTTTCTCTTCTTGTAATTCTACTCAAGTAGGAATTCGATTTACACAAATTCCTTAAATACATGTTTTTAATTATTCTTTTACAAGTATAATCATGCTAAAAGAAAAGATCAATAAAAAATAATCAGCTACGTAAAATATTATAAATTTGACCCCTAAAAACTAGACTATTTTAATATTATAAATTATATTTATTTGCATCAAATGTATAATGGTTTGGATTTTATGTATTATTAGGTTACAAGTTGCATCATCTACCATAACAATTTCTCTATAAATATGTATACTCAACAATTTTACGTAATTTGTCGTTATAATGTTAATTAAAAAAATGGTGTAGGGAGTTGACCCATAACCTTCAAATTAGAATTGACCATCTCAAACTACACTAAAAACTCATTTTGATAAAATTTTGAAATTTATTATCAATAAGTGCGAATACCCAAATGTTATATCAGTTATTTTTTTATTTCTTCTTGTAATTTATACGGCAAGATAGGAAATCTATTTACACAAGTGATTTACATAGATGTTTTTAGTAAATTATTTGCAAATCTAACCATACTAAATGAAAAAATCGGAGAAATATAACCAACTACATAAAATATTATAAATTTGACCAGTAAAAAATATGTACTATTTTAGTATTGTAAATTATATTTATTTGCATTATATATAATGGCCCTGGCTTTATATCGTATTAAATTATAAATTGCATCGTCTATCGTAAAAATTTCACCATAAATTAATATGCTCGACAATTTTTACGTCATCTTTTCATATATATGGTTGAACTTGAGATTTTTTTTAAATAAATAATGTAAATTTAATGACGTTTGGGTCGAAAATATATATAACCGAATGTTTTAATCTTTTTTAACATTTTTAAAAATATTAGACGAATGTTTTCATCTCTATCATGTTTTTAACATGTATTTTGCAAATGTAACCATACTAGAAGAAAATATCACATTAAAAAATTATGTATACAAAATACTTTAAAATTGACACGTTAGAAATTAGATTATTTTAACATTGTAAATATATATATGTGTGTGTATATGCATATGGTTTAGATTTTATATATTATAAATTACAAATTGCATCATCTATCGTACTAATTTATACGTAACTTAATATATTTTATAATGTTTACATAATTTTTTTTTATTTACATGATTGGATCTACGATTTAAAAAATAATAATAATGAAAGATTGAAAAACAAGTCATTCACAACCACTAATATTTAAATTTTGGACTCGATATTGGTTATCAGTTGAATTAACATATAAAAATAAGTATTTTAAAAAACACAACATATAAAAATAAGTAAGTATACAAAATGTTATAAAATTGGTCTAAAAACAATAGGATTACTTTAATATTGTAAATGATAGTTATTTGTATCAAGTATATAATGACTCATATTTTGTATCATCTATCATATCAATTTGTACATATGTTAATATACTTAAAAAAAATTATGTAATCTTTTTTTATTTGTACGGTTAGATTTACGATTTCAAAAAAAATATAATGTGGATTTAAGGTATAGTCAACTTAAAACACATTATTACAAGTAAACGACGATCATATATAAAAAAATTGGATTAAAATTTGTAACTGTAAAACGATATTCCAAACACATTATTAAAGAATTTATTAAGTGTGTTCATATAATTTAATATAGCGACAGATCTCATGCAGAATGAGTTCCCAAGTAAAAAAAAGAGAAACAAATAGGTGACATAAAATGCTCTAAACTACAATTGGTACTCATCACCCAAGTGTTTATCACAAACTCGGGTGTTAGGGGTGTGCATGGACGCGCAGACCTTCCGCTTATTTTTAAAATCCTTTAATCTCATGTATGTGTGTTCTATTATATTACAACAACATTGTGTGCATTTAACCATTCATAATCTAGACTACAAAAAAAAAAACCAAACCAATCAATCGCTGAAAAATAGACAACAACCGCTTTCTAAGGTAAAATTCCTATCTACAAATTGTACTTTCTCCAAAACACAAAACTCTGATAAACCGGCTTATAATCGCAAGGAGAACAATAGTTCACTCGTGTTTCAAATTCTACATTGTTTCAATTTGTTCTCAGATTCAATATGTTCTTAAAATCAATAATACTCACAATGAACAAGTCTCATAATCTTGGCACAATTACGTTCGTGATTTAAATTAATTACACTATTCGTCAACAAATTTTCTTACTCTTTATTATGCACACTCATGTTTCTCATCTTACAACTTAAGACTACATAATCCTAAAGTTAATATATCGATCTCGATCATCTTTCTTATCACAAAATTATTGATGTTTTTATGCAGAGACTCGTGTCTTGCACGGGCTGTTACGCTAGTATATATTAATACTATAACATGATAAAACCGGATCTCACACTAGAATTCTAGGTTTTATTCGTGCTAATGGTGATTTACCATATCGTCAAGCAGTGCCGAACCACAGGGAATAACATAGGCTTGAGTCCAGGTTAAGTAGAAATTAGAATCATATAATTTTTTTTTATAAAATCATGATTTTTAGTTAAAAATTAGAAGAAATTTCACGTTAAACCCCGAATAAACTCAAAAAACTAGTAATAATTTATTTTAGCCTCGACTATTTTGTGATCCTAATTCCGACATTGTCGTCAAGTTTGTCATGTACCGGGACCAGAATAGTCCAGAAAATATACGGGAGAAATGCATGTTAAAGTTGAGTGGGAGCCCTAGGGTTAAGATGTGGACATTTGTCAAAATATAGAAAGCTTGGTAGTGAGACCCATGCAGGAAAATGATGTTTAAGAAAAACTTTAGTGGCAATATGTACTATATCTAGCATGCATGCATGATGTGCAACAGCAGAACTGTTTGATCAGATACGTATATGATCACTTTAGTTATCTTTCTTTGGATTCTTTTAAAATACTAGGACTGCATTCTGGGTAAAAAGTAGTTGAAGAATCTATCTTTATAGTACTATACTCGTCTGTACTATTGTGTACTACTGAAGTCTTGAGCATTATTTGCAATGCGTTTTATTTATGAAAATAATTTTAGCCCCATCTCCGTTGTTCTTTCAGTTAAGCTACCTTACTATACAGGGCAGCTTTGGTGAACATGTAAAAACTGCACGCATATATATGTATAGTATGGTCTTTCGAGTAATAGTTACTCCTATATTTCTATTTTGGAATTGTACGTTTTAGTGTAGTACTCACAAAATGCACAAACAGTATGTTCTATATCAGCACAAAATCTGAGTCTCATGTGAATCTTGAACCTTTGATCGACCATTTTGAGTTTAATAAAGATCAAAGAGTAGCGGTAGCAAAAAAAACAAAGGATTAAAGAATAATGCTACAATGCCCTAAATGGGGCCTCAAAAAGTTTTCTCAAATCATGTATAACGTATTTTTATTTTTGAGATTGGTATTCATCTCATTTATTAACAAATAGCCAATAACATTACTACTGCTCATCATTTAGGAAGGTTTTTGGAAAATTTAACATTTTTCTTTAAGGGAAACAATCCAAGATCAAGACTCCTAAACACTAGTGTACTTGTTTGCGCCTTCGGCGAGGTTTATAAGTTTTAAGATCTTTCAAATTTTATAGTTAGTCATTTATTTAGTTAAATAACATGGTATATTTTTTTATATGTAATTAGTTAAGTACTTTATATTATTATTTTTATTGAAAATTTGAATGCTTAGAAAAAAAAATTTGAAATTTATTATATTTCACTATAACAAATTATTATTGTTGAAATTTGTACATATTTATAGTGAAATATTTTTAGTTTGTACGGTAAATATTGATGATTATAAACAGAAGTAAAATTTATTATAAATGAATTGATAGTAATCATTTTAGAAAAATAAAAATAAATAAATACATAGTGACAAGTGAAAAGAAAAACTTTAGTTTTTATGCAAAATTATTTAGCGTTAATGTAATATATGTTTGTAATTAAAATTTTTAAAATGTAAAGTAGTTGTTACACTTACGAGATTCAAGGTGTTTATATAATTTTAGATAGATAAATAAACGTGAAAATTTTATACTTACTTTAGTTTGTACTGAGGTTTAGTTTGAGAACTTTATTTTAGTACATTGAGCAAAATTTCTCAAACTAAAATGTGTATAATTTATTTTATACCTTTTCATAATTGTATTTTTATTTATTTAAAATTAGGGAAAATGATGTAAAATATTGAAATGTAAATAATTAGAAAGTAATTTTAACTTTATTACTCCTTCCAGCCATTTCTTTACATTTTTCATCACAAATCTTTACATTTTTAAACTTTATAAATGTTGTGAGAGAAATTTGGTACAACACAATCGAGAGAATCTCGCTGGAATATTCGCAAAAAGCGTCCTTGGTTGTCGGACAATGCCACAGGTTCACAGTACGAAGCCTGAAGCTAATTAGTTAGAACAGAATGGTTGAAGTATGATTTCCGGGGGCTGAGTTGACAAACCACCGGTCGAAATAAGTAGTGTAAATCCTACACTACCCGTAAATCCACCGGAATATGTATCACTGAGGTGCGCGTGCCTTACGCTTCTCAAGAGTGAAAATCCGAATCCTTTAGTCAAGTGCCTACATATCCTATTTATAGGAATCAAGCCCCATGTAGTTCTATTAGGTTTATACTTCTCCATCCTTGCAAATTCGGCCTCCCTAAGATCATCCATCTTAGAGTTTCAGTCGAATAAGGCAGCTCTTGCCGAGCTTTCCAGTGTCCTAGTTATTATCCATAACTAAGTCCTATAAATCCTCAAGCAAATAAAGTCTATCCGAAGTGACTATATAGGTTCTATACCGATTCTAATTACTCTTTCCAGCGTGTTTAACCAAGCCTAGAAATCCTTTTATAAGTATCATTCCGTGCTCCTAAAGTGTAGGTAGCTGAGTCCTTGTCCTACTAGTATTCTGCCTTCGACTACTCATCACCTGTGACCAGTCTCAAGGTGCAGACCACCTGAACCTCAATGCTCCCAATCCTGAACCTCGAGACCTTGGACCTGTCCTGGCACCCTGAACCACCTTAGAGGACCCTGCACCTGACCCATGACATCCATATCATGTACCTCAATATCTTGAGGCTTCCTTGGTACCTCGAACCGGTGCCTGGGTACCTGTCGCGACACCTCGAACCTATCCGGACTCCTCGAACCTAGACCAAGGCATCAGGAACTTGTATCTTGGTATCCACCATCCTAGCCCAATACCCCGCTACTGGACTTATAACAGATATGGGCCGTAAATCGAGCCCACGTGAGATTTTGGGCACAACAACTACCCCCCGGTTCCTTGCAGTATTGGATACAAAAGGAACCAAAACCTATATCATTCACAAACCATCGACTCTTGACCTCATAACCAGCTGCAGACCCTTAGCTGATCACCCGGTATCTAACTTAGATCATCGGCGTATATCCCTCTATTCTTTTCTTAGCAAGTTAAATCCGTACCTTAATTAGCTTCCACGAAACATTTATTTATCCACACATTATCCTTTTTGAAAAGAATTTGAATTTCAAAATCTACAACAAACCTCTCATATTCCTCCTAGAAAATTGAACCATACATTAATCCTTCCCATTCCTCAAAATTTCTCTTTTTTTTTCTTTTTTTTTTTATCCAACCAGATTGCGCCACCTGTCGTGCCTGTTCCTATTCACGCGTGTTATTTAAATACACGCCCATTCCACCGTTTCCTTTTCTTTTTTCCAACACAAGCTTCACCCCTTACATTCTCTTTCCGACGAAAGGCTTCCAGACAGCTCAAGATACCGGCGATTTACCAATTTTCGATCATCCCTAACCTGCATCACTTCATAAGGTATGAATCGATCTTTATCTGCCATTTTTAACCCTTATTTGTCGTTGCATGCCGTCCCTGAATATGCCCCTCTTATCTGTTCAGACGTATATATATATATATATACTACCATGTATGCATACACACATACTTGTATTATCACATCAATCACACCGGAAACCCAGAATACCATACGCACTTACTCCTTGTGAATCATGATTGCTTGACGGTATCTGCCAAATTTCCATGTAAAATCAAGACCTTAAAATCCCTTTAAACTCATATCTTCTTTGTTGTGTTGTTTTGCATATTCGCACCGTGTCTTTTTGTCTTCTTGATTGTTCTTGCTTGCATGTGTAGTTGATTAATGTATGTCACATATGCTTTTAGAGCATTAACCATTGATATGCCATCCTGTAAATGTATTTAAGACGAAAACCGAAAACCCTTCCAATTGCCTTAGGTTTTGACTTTCTGTATATTGGGACCTCTCTTGAGGTGAAGACCCCTATGAACCTTCATCTCCGTTTTAGATATAAAAGCAACCCTGTAATTTGTAATCCCCATACCTTCAGAATCATTATGACCACCACCTGTTCGACCAAGATCCTCAGCCGTAATTCGAGGAAAAGATCCTAAGCGGAATCCTTCATGAACTTTTCGGTTTTGTTGTCTTCTTGTTTGCCTAACTAAGAAAAACCCTATTGGCCGTTATCTCACCCTGCTTCATCATTTGCAGATGTCAGGGGACTCGACTGCGGTCAGTTCGCATCAATCATCTGCTCACGAGGTTCAGGTTCCCCTTGACTCTGATCCCCCATCTATCAGAACCTTTCCATCAAAACCATTTAAACCAGTTAGTACCAGAACTCGCTCCAAGGTTAAGGTACTGGTTCCCGAACAAGCTATTGTATCCGTCCGTACCAATCTCTTTCCTCACAGAGCCAAAGAACCTCAGGCCATGGCCATTCACCAAACATCGTCCAACAATTATCCGCTCCCTGATTCCGAGGTTGAGGTCGAGGTTTCCTCAGGGGCTGACAATCCCAACGAATCGCAGGGCATAATCCATGCTTGTGAGGAGCTAGACACCTCGATGAATGCTAACAGAGTAAAACTTCTTCTTCAGAAACATCGTCCCAAGTGCCGCCTGGTGGTGCCTTCCCCTGGGGAAAGGTGTCACCGTTTTGACAACTTTGAACCTGATCAACAGATACCATGTGCTGTGTTTTCCGCCACGTTTTTTAGAATGGGTTTGTCCATTCCTCTACATCCTTTCATTCATGATATCATCACCTATTATGACATCGCTCCTCTCCAAATGACCCTGAATGCCTACCGGATGGCCATGTGTATGTATGTCCTGTATGACCAATTGTTTGAAATGAAGATGTCTGCTCGCGAGCTGGGTTTCTTTTATCAGCTCAAGCAAACGGGAAAAAACTCTGGTTTCTTTTACTTGTCCGCCTGGAATGTCCATGATGGTCAGTGCATTAAGGGAAATAAAAAAGGAATGTCTGATTGGCTACCCCAGTTTCTCTACTGCTATGATTGCCCCACATACAGAACCGAATTTAATAGAAACCCTCGTAAGTAACGCTTCCATTTCTTCTTTACTCCTTCCTGACCGATTTAGATGTTACAATCTAATTCATGCTTAAACCATTACATAGAGATTCCGAGTAAGACAGCACTCAAAGGCCATTCTCTGGAAAGGGCTCTTGAGGCCTTGAAGCTGTCAGCGGAGCTAGGGGATGGTGCTAGTCTACTGACAGATCAAAACCTTAGAAGATGTGGTTTCTTGCCAAATAAGAAATCTTTGAACTTGGTTTCAACAGAGGACTCTGAAGCTGAAACCTCAAGTAAGAATAAGTTTCCTATTATGTCTCTGTGCTTTACTTTATCATTTGTGCATTCTCAACATGCTATTATCCTTGTTTTCATATTTTATTATTCAAGTACTGACTTTTGATCTTCTTTTTGTAGATATGGCTTCTGGTGTGCCATCGTTTGTCAACAAATCCGCAAATTATGACGATCGAGATGAAGGAAAAGACCTTGTTCCCATAGATGCTACCCCTATCTCCAGGATGAAATCAACCCTAGCTTCCCAGGATAAGTCTGCTACTTCTTCCAAAAGGAAATTACCAGTACCTGCTGCCATTGACTCGGCTAAGGGCCCGGGATCCCGTTTCAAGAAGTCCAAGCCATCACCCCCCGGCACCCCAAGTGAAGGTTCCAACCCTCTGATCCGTAAGTTTTCTGCCATGGTGGGGAATCAGATTCCGGAGGAGGTTATCGCTGAATGGGATAAGATGAGCTCGTCTGAAGCTGTAAAGGCCACCACCTGGTGCGAAGCTCAGGGTTTCTTTCACATTTTGAAACGGAATGAAGAAATGATGGTCGTAGCCCGTGGTGATCAGAAATTATCCGATGAAGTCAAGTATTTGAAATCCCTCCTTAAGACAAGTGAAGATGAAAAGAAGAAGTTAGCTGATGCCAGCAAGAAGCTTAAGGCTTCCGAGACTAAGCTATTAAAATAGCGTGAACAGCTGAACACCTCCATAGTGAACCTTGATACTGAGAAGGACGCCCTCCAAGCTTCTTATACTAGGAAAGTTGGCGAGTTTAAGAAGAAGCTGGATTCTCTCAATACCACCATCGCCCTGGAGAGGTCTACCCGTGAGGCTGCCAAACGTGAAAAGTTTGAGGCCAGATACAGCCGCGGGGTAAATGATTATATTGAGTCCACCTTTGACCATTTCCCGACTCTAGATTGGACCCTGCTTGGGGAGGATGCCGTGAAGCTGGTGGGAGAAATTAAGAAGAGGGAGGCTGCTGCAGCTGTGGAGCAAGGGAAGATGGTTCCATCTGAACCTGAGGCTGAGGCGCAGGTCATGGGTGAGAGCTCCAACCCAGATGCCCAAATAGAAGGTGTGGAGGTGGCCGACCCTGTTGCTGACCAGGATGCTCCTGGGGCGTCTCCCGACAACCTTGCTCCATGAGTTCCGTTTTTTATTATAAGTATTTCTGTCTTCGAAAACATTCATACCCCTTGAAAGGGTTAACTTTATGGTTTTTGGTTTCGATAACATTCCTGGCGTTCGCGCCATAGATTTTTAACAATCGGATGAGGGTGCGGGTACCTCGGAATACCTCGCAAGATGTAACCTTTAAATCTGGTTTTCATCTTTTTAAATTTATCGTACTTTTGTTTTCCTTATGCCCGAAATCCATGTCTAGATTTTCCATGCTATTTCTTCTGTATGATTACTAAATTGATATATCGAGTTTACATACAGGTAGCTGTGGTTCCGTGAGATTCCGAGTGCACCAAACCAACATGTCCTGCTACGTTAGATAACCAGGATCCTTAAGCCAGTGAATAAGTATGTGTCCGTCCGGGTATATCCATGATTTACACCATGAAAGTAGCCAATAGGATCTATACCATAAGATCACATTTTATATAAAGTTCATCAACACGCGTATTTGCGTTATTGCAGCCATAAACCTGAAGCTCACCCGAGCTTTTTCGCACCTCTTGACCGGAGATATAAACCGTATATGATAAAGGTCATTCACGACCACATTACTCCAATAATCTGATGTATAAATAATCCATTCTTGCACCTAATTTCCTTAAGTACATAATCTATTTTCCATAGATTAGATCATCCATAAGCCATTTTATCCACTGCGTTCGAGAAAACCCGATCATGCATATATATCCTTGCCTAGGGCAATGTGCCATTAAATTCCATGTACTTCACAATCCTGTATGAAGTTTAATCTGTGCCACAGTTTCAGGGATCATTAGCCTTGAACCTCCCAACTGTGGTGTTAATCCGTCCAATGTTCCAGCTTGCATCCGTGCAAGGAAGTTTGAACCAGAGTGTGGCCCATGAGTGGTTTCCACACTTTACCATGATACTCATGCCTAGTGTCCTTAGGGCTTATATGAGTTGATACATTTGAATATTTATCCATGAATATTAACCTTTACCTCATAATCCATGAGTATTAACCTTTACCTCATAATCCATGAGTATTAACCTTTACCTCATAATCCATGGGTATTAACCTTTACCTCATAATCTATGGGTATTAACCTTTACCTCATAATCCAATCCAATTCCGTTAAATTTAATCCAAATCATATTAAATCCAATCCAAATAATATTAAATCCAATCTAATAATATTAAATCCAATCCAAATAATATTATTTCGAAATCCAAATAATATTAAATCCAATCCAAATAATATTAAATCCAATCCAATAATATTAAATCCAATCCAAATAATATTATTTCGAAATCCAAATCATATTAAATCCAATCCAAATAATATTAAATCCAATCCAAATAATATTATTTCGAAATTTAACCATTTGAACCTGTATAGAGTATATCCACTACCCCCCAGTTCTTTATCATATAATCGTTTATGGCGAAGAACTAAACAAAGGCAATCATACATCGAACTTTTAATCCACATGTAATCCTTACAGCAAAAACATAAAGAGTGATAAAGCATTCAAACAAGAAGAGCCATATGAACCAAAAATAGAGGTTTCATTAATATTGTAAAATTTATCGAAAGACATCCAATAGGTAGGGTGTGCATACACTACCCCCCGAGTGCTCAAAGAACAAATGACAATGTCTTACTATGAACTTGAAACAAAGTGCTTCGAAGCTGAGCCAAACAGCTATGAAGCTGAGGCTCACAACCATGAAGCTATACCTAAGCATGGCAGTTACAACTAATAAACTGCTTTTATTATTCCTATGCCTGAAAGAGGCCTACAGAAATAGTACCTGATGATTTACTGGTAGTATTTCTTGAGGTGATCACCATTCCATGCCCTTGGAATGAGCTTTCCATCCAAATCTGTGAGATGATAGGTACCTTCCCATAAGACAGCCTTTATGAGGTACGGACCTTCCCAATTTGCTCCAAACACACCATGCCCATGAACCTTCATGTTGGGCATCATTCTCCTTAGGACCAAATCGCCAACCTTCAATGGACGAGCACGGACCTTGCTATCAAAGTACTTCCGAGTACGTTGTTGATAAGCAGCTAGCTTCAGCTGTGCAGTAGTTCGAACCTCTTCCACGAGATCTAAGTACAATCGATGATTCACCTCGTTGTTTTCAGGATCGTAGTTATCCCTTCTGAACGATCCAGCCCCAATTTCCACGGGCACCATAGCTTCACAGCCATAGGTTAAGGTGAAAGGTGATTCTCCTGTGGTGGTTCGTGGTGTGATGTTATATGACCATAAAACCATAGGGAGTTCCTCAGGCCAGCATCCCTTGCTTTCTTCCAATTTAGTTTTCAAAGTGTGCTTGATGATCTTGTTGACAGCTTCCGTCTGTCCATTACTTTGAGGGTGATAGACTGCCGTGAAGCCTTTCTGAATCCCGAGGTCATCACACAGCTTTCACAACTCTTTGCTATCGAATTGCTTTCCATTATCTGAAATTAGCTTGTAAGGGACTCCGAATCTGTAAACAATTGCTCTGAACACGAATTCCTTTATCTTTGCAGCTGTTATTGTAGCCAGAGGTTCAGCTTCAGCCCACTTGGTAAAATAATCTACAGCCACCACGGCGTATTTTACTCCCCCTTTACCTTTAGGTAGCTCTCCGATCAGGTCAATCCCCCACACAGCGAAAGGCCATGGGCTGGTGAGAGGTTTCAACGGGACAACTGGAGTGCTATTGAAATTTGCAAACCTTTGACAACGATCGCAGGCTTGTACGAACCTATGGGCATCCTTCTGAATCGTGGGCCAGTAATACCCTTGACGGAGTATCTTATGTGCCAAGGAGGTTCCACCCGAATGATTACCACAAATTCCTTCATGGACCTCTCGCATAATGTACTCGCACTCGTCACCTGATATGCACCTCAGAAGCGGCTTATTGAATCCTCTTTTGTATAAAGAACCATCGTAGATAACATACCTTGTAGCCTGGTATCTTATTCTCCTGGCCTCCTCTTTTCCTTCTGGAACAATCCCCTTTGTGATGTAATTCATAATAGGTGTTGTCCATAATGCCTCAGTCGCAGGTTCCAAGTTCATGACCTCGAGTCTAGGAATGCTAGGTTGAAGTTGAATCTCCAAAGGTATAACCCCTAACATAGTAGCTTCCCTTTGTGAACCCAACTTTGCAAGCGCATCAGCATCGGTGTTTTGTGTCCTTGGGATTTGTTCAAGGTTCACTTCTTTGAACCTGCTAATCAGCTCTTGAGCATACCTCATGTAAAGGTCAGTACGAGGACCTCAAGCTTGGAATCCCCCTCGAATATGCCATACTACCAGCATAGAATCACTGAAAACAGTCATGTTTTCTACCCTCATTTCCAAAGAAAGCTTCAGACCAGCTATTAGAGCTTCATACTCTGCATCATTGTTCGTTGCGTTAAAAGCGAAGTGAATAGAGCTTTGAAGCTTGTGGCCCTCCGGGCTAATGAGAATAATACCAGCTCCTGCCCCATTTCCATTTACCGCTCCATCTACGTAAAGTGTCCACCATGGCGAGCAGTTTTCAACCACCTCTTCCGGGGCTGAAGGTTCAGTTATGCACTCATCGCCCTTAACCTCAAATGATGGGGGGAATTCCAACAAAAAGTCTGCCAGCACCTGCCCTTTTATAGCCGTCCTTGGCTTGAAGTCAATATCGAATTGTCCCAACTCCACAGCCCATTTCATAAGCCTTCCCGAAGCTTCAGGTTTGTGCAAAACTTGTCTTAAAGGGAATGAGGTACGTACCTCGATTCGGTGTGCTTGAAAATAAGGCCGAAGCTTTCTTGAAGCCAAGATCAAAGAATAAGACAACTTTTCCATGTTAGAATACCTTGTTTCAGCATCCAACAATCTTTTGCTTACGTAATAGACCGGGTGTTGAACCTGCAGCTCCTCCCGAACTAATACAGCACTGATAGAGTATTCTGAAACTGCTAAGTACAATATGAGGACCTCTCCATCAAGCGGTTTAGACAGCAATGGAGGACTGCCCAACTGCTCCTTTATTTTTGTAAAGGCTGCTTCACACTCCGAGTTCCATTCGAAGTTCTTCCCTTTCTTGATTGCTGCAAAGAATTCTCTACATTTATCTGAAGATTTGGAGACAAACCTGTTCAAAGCAGCAATTCTGCCGGTAAGACTCTGAACCTCCTTTATGTTACGAGGAGATCTCATTTCGACTAAAGCTTTAATCTTGGCAGGGTTTGCTTCAATTCCCCGATGATTGACAATGAAGCCTAGAAACTTTCCTGATTCCACGCCGAAAACACATTTC
Organism: Heracleum sosnowskyi; assembly: GCA_030848705.1. NCBI lineage: Eukaryota > Viridiplantae > Streptophyta > Magnoliopsida > Apiales > Apiaceae > Heracleum > Heracleum sosnowskyi. The sequence continues at coordinate 9,839,028 of CM061245.1, forward strand.
TGAGGGTTGAGCTTCATTCTGAACCTACGTAGTATGTTGAACATTTCTGATAGGTGTAACACGTGGTCAGCTGCAGCTTTAGATTTGACCAGCATGTCATCAACATAAACTTCCATGGTTTTCCCTATCTGATCTTTGAACATCTTATTAACCAGCCTTTGGTAGGTAGCTCCAGCGTTCAACAATCCGAAAGGCATGCCAATATAACAGTAGAGACCTCTATCTGTGATGAAGGATGTATGCTCCTGATCGGGTTCATACATGGGAATCTGATTATATCCCGAGTAGGCATCCATGAAGCTTAAGAGAGCATGCCCAGCTGTAGCATCAACCAATTGATCAATCTGTGGGAGTGGAAAGCTGTCTTTAGGGCATGCCTTGTTCAAATCCGTAAAATCCACACATGTTCGCCATTTTCCGTTAGGTTTCTTGACAAGCACTGGATTTGCCAACCAATCCGGGTAGAATGATTCTCTTACCAGCCTAGCTTCTAGTAACCTGTCAACTTCTTCTTTGAGGGCTAAAGCTCTCTCACCACTTATTGCCCTTCGTTTTTGTCTCACGGCAACCCTTTCGGGGTCAATGTTAAGGTGATGACACATCACCCTAGGATCAATCCCCACCATGTCAGAGTGACACCAAGCGAAAACATCTAAGTTATTTTTTAAGAAACGAGCCAATGCTTCCCTAGCTTCAGGTTCCAACTGTTTTCCAATTTTCAGCTCCTTGGAAGGGTCGGTTGCATCCACTAGGATTGACAAAGTGTCACCAGCAGCACCTGTTGTTTCCCTAGCTTCAGGCATTCGGGGATCTAAGTCAACCTTCACCTGAACTTCTGTATCAATTCTTCTAGATTGTGAAGAAACCTTGGGGGAGCTTTCCGTCTGGGCATCCTCAAAGTCGCTATCATTTACCTCTTCAACAATACCTTCGATAAGAGGTTCACTGTCTTCTTTGAGTTTTGGTGGGGGTGCCTCCAGCATCCGTACCTCATTCTGGGTATCTACCCCCGAAGAAAAGACAATATCCATGGAGCTTTCTTCACCTGGATGTTGGATAATCATAATCACATTACACGAATTATGTACCTGCTGTGAAGGTTCATCCTTCGTTGGTGCCTCCTGGTACCTATAGCAATTATCCGTGGTACCTCCATCAACCAACAACAAATGCTTTGAAGCTTGCTCAGCGGTGCGCAGAGCCTTACTATAGCATTCCCTTGAATCTACCTGACAACCCTTTAGACATCCAATCCCGTTAGGAGTGGGAAACTTCATGGAGAGATGGTAGATAGAGGTTACTACTCTCATTTCCTTTAAGAGGGGTTTGCCCACGATACAATTATATGATATGTCTTCGTTTACCACCATGAATTCCGTCACCTGTGTAACTCTCATAGGTTCAGCCCCCAACACAACAGGAAGCTTTACTCTACCCACAACTTGCACTGGTCCGCCAGTAAATCCGTATAAGTCATTGTATGCAGGGGACATTTCCTTGTCCGCGAGTCCCATCTTTTGATAAGTGTCATAAGCCAATATGTTGCAAGAACTTCCATTATCCACCAAGACTCGATGCACATTGAGCCCTCCAATTGTGATAGTCACCACCAATGCATCGTTGTGGGGGTGATGCACATGCCTTGCATCGTCTTCAGTGAAGGTGATGTCCGCAGCTTCACCTCTAAACAGCTTTGGGGGCCTATCTGCCAAATGATAAACATTTGTGAGAGGGTTCCCTCTAGCCTCACGTGCATAATTCTTCATTGCATTCCTGCTGAAACCTCCAATGTATGGTCCGCCTATGATTGTGTGAATACTACCAGCCCTGGTAGCTCGATCAGGTGCAGACTTCTCTTCATCTCTCTTGGACCTATCATCCTTGTATTTTTTCGCCTCCTGGGCCACGAATTCCGTGAGGAAACCTTTCCTGATCAGGTCCTCAATATGATCTTTGAGGTGTCGGCAATCGGCTGTTTCATGCCCATTGGCATCATGGAAAGCACAGTATCTAGCCAAATCCTTTCTTCCGGGAGGTCCCGACCTGGTGGGCTTCCTAAACATTCCCGATTTATCACCAATTTCGAATATATGCTCCACAGGTGCAGCCAAAGGGGTGTACTCCGAATACCTCCTACCACCCTTAGAAGACGGATATTTGTACTCTACCGTCCTCTTTGAACCTGTGGTGTTTACTGACAGAGGTGCAGTCTTCGCCTCCTTGCTTACATCCCGGCCATCACCTGAAGCTGTGTTATAGGTTGTCCGCTTGCTATAATTCCTTTCCTTCGGGCTGTATGACCTATTCCTCTTATTCCTGTTCCAATCTCGTGAAGCGTTATCCTTTTTCAAATTCTCCAAGGACTGTTCCACGACTTTGTGCCTTTCTGCCTTAGCGTAGAAGTCAGCCAAAGTGGTAGGTTCCCTACTCTGTAGCTCCTTCCAGAATTCAGTCCCAGGTCTAACTCCAGCTATCAGAAAGTTTTTGTAAGTCTCGTCAGTAGTTTTCCTCACCCTTGGAACCTCAGCATTGAACCTCTTGAAATACTCGTTTAGTGTTTCGTTGTCACGTTGCTTGATGTTTGCCAGTGTGTTAGCTGGAGGTGCGAACGTGACTGAAGCTCTAAACTGAGTTACAAACATCTCACCCATCTGTCTCCATGACTTAATAGAATTGGAGGGGAGCCTCTTGAACCACTGATGAGCGCTATCCCTTAGAGTTGCAGCCAGCAACCGACATTTTGTGCGATCCTTGATTTGATAGACTTCCATCTCCGTGTTGAAACGACTGAGAAACTCTACGGGGTCTGTGGTCCCGTTGAATTTCAAGTCTCCCACTCCTCTGTAGCTACGGGGTAAGGGCGAATCCCGCACCTTCTTAGTGAAAGGTGATCCCACCGTCAATCCTGATTGGGGGCCCCTTTCTGCCATAATCTTCTCGAGGACTTTCCTGAGGTCTTCCTCCTTGTATTTTCCACCACCTTCGTCTGACCTAGAGGTGTCATCAGTGTCACTCCCACCGTTGGAGCTCTCATCAGAACTGTCATCAGCTTTATAGGACGAGCCTGAGCTATACTCATCTTCAGGTTTAGAGTGAGACTTATCCTTATGACTCCCTGACGCCTTAGACGGTGATTTCTCACTTTGTATCTTCTTGGGACCCTTCTGTTTTGCCTCCAATAGCTTAAGCCTTAGATCCTTATTCGTTAGCTTCTTTCCCATTCGGTCAAATACAGTGACACTCCTGGTAACCGAAGGTTCCGGGTCCTCTTTATCCTTGAGCCCAGCTTCAGAGTTCCAGTCAGGATTACTCTGATCGGTTTCAACATCAGAAAAAGTCTTCTTAGTTCTCTCCTTCTCAGGTCCTTCCTCCTCACTGCCAAAATCTAGCCGAGTAGGCGTAACCTTTGGAGCCTTAGGCCGTTTTTGCTTCTTTCGCCATCTTTTCATCTTTTCAGATTTTTTCTCCAAGGAATCCACCCTTTCACCGATTTTCTTGAGGTGGTCGAAAATATCCTTGTTCGTAACCTCGCCGCGAGGACCCGTTCCAGGACCATCTTCGCCATTGGTTGGTGTTTGTGTATTTCCGGAATCATCCGACATCTTTTCTCTCTCAAGATTTCTGATGGAGTTCCCCTCCTTCTAGCGCCACTTATGTTGTGAGAGAAATTTGGTACAACACAATCGAGAGAATCTCGCTGGAATATTCGCAAAAGCGTCCTTGGTTGTCGGACAATGCCACAGGTTCACAGTACGAAGCCTGAAGCTGATTAGTTAGAACAGAATGATTGAAGTATGATTTCCGGGGGCTGAGTTGACAAACCACCGGTCGAAATAAGTAGTGTAAATCCTACACTACCCGTAAATTCACCGGAATATGTATCACTGAGGTGCGCGTGCCTTACGCTTCTCAAGAGTGAAAATCCGAATCCTTTAGTCAAGTGCCTACATATCCTATTTATAGGAATCAAGCCCCATGTAGTTCTATTAGGTTTATACTTCTCCATCCTTGCAAATTCGGCCTCCCTAAGATCATCCATCTTAGAGTTTCAGTCGAATAAGGCAGCTCTTGCCGAGCTTTCCAGTGTCCTAGTTATTATCCATAACTAAGTCCTATAAATCCTCAAGCAAATAAAGTCTATCCGAAGTGACTATATAGGTTCTATACCGATTCTAATTACTCTTTCCAGCGTGTTTAACCAAGCCTAGAAGTCCTTTTATAAGTATCATTCCGTGCTCCTAAAGTGTAGGTAGCTGAGTCCTTGTCCTACTAGTATTCTGCCTTCGACTACTCATCACCTGTGACCAGTCTCAAGGTGCAGACCACCTGAACCTCAATGCTCCCAATCCTGAACCTCGAGACCTTGGACCTGTCCTGGCACCCTGAACCACCTTAGAGGACCCTGCACCTGACCCATGACATCCATATCCTGTACCTCAATATCTTGAGGCTTCCTTGGTACCTCGAACCGGTGCCTGGGTACCTGTCGCGACACCTCGAACCTATCCGGACTCCACGAACCTAGACCAAGGCATCAGGAACTTGTATCTTGGTATCCACCCTCCTAGCCCAATACCCCGCTACTGGACTTATAACAGATATGGGCCGTAAATCGAGCCCACGTGAGATTTTGGGCATAACATTAAATAAACTTTTACAATATAAAAATCAACTACTTTCATAATAATAGTACTAATAGTAGTACTAATAGTACTTTTACTACTTTATATTTCTTACAAATGTATATTAAGTTTGGTAATAATAGTAGTGTTTTTTTCATTTACTTATTTTGTATAAAAAAAGTTAATAGATAGTCATTGGTTAAAGTAAAATATTTAATCATTTTTAACATTTTAATATAAAGTTACATGATAGTTGTTGTGCATATTTAGACTTAAGATGTTTGTAATTGAACTTTTAAAAATAAAAAGTAGTTTGTTGACCTATTATTAGAATTATAGTCAATTTACACATTTTGATATAATATTATTTTAATAAGTTTGTTAGATTAAATAACTAACAACGAAATATAAGATATTTTAAAATAATTTTATTAGTGTTTTTATTTAATTTATCTAAAATAATCTAATAAACATTGATCAGTAAAGCACAAAGGTTAATAATTTAACTCACAAATGTTAATAATTGTAAGCAAAAAATTATATTAGATTTGGATTATCAATTTTTCAACTTTACGAACTCTGAAATTATATTAAATGATAATTATAATATATAGTTTAGTGCAATAATGTTTTGATTAATTTATTTGGCTTGATGCTTTTTGTTTGAGTTAATTTATAATATAATAAATTTAGAAAATTCAATATTATGAGGAAATTGTTACGGTTATGTTAAGGATTGTTTTCCAGAATATACACCTAACACTTCAAAATCATTATGCACATAATAGTGGGTAGATTTTTAAATTTATAATTTTAAGGTTTATATTTTAAATTAGCAAAGATAAAAGTTTGTATCCTTACAAAAGTAAAAGTTAAAAAGTAAAAAATATATATAAGAAAGTATTATTATTTGGTGATTAATAAGGATATTTTAAGAAATAATATTTGGTGATCAGTAAAAGATTGGTGATTAGTAAGGTAAAAAGTTGTATCCTTCAAAATTACTTCGGAATAATAAAAATATTTTAATTAATAATATTCTAATATATGTTATTTTAAAAATGACATTTTACCTTTAATAATTACCAACTTTAAATTATTTCAAGTAATAATACTCGGTGATTAATAAAAAAAATTAAGTTAGATTATATTTTTCATCCTTAAAGTAATAATATTTTAAGATTTAAATTTTAGATCAATAAAAATAAAGATTAAAAGTAATCATATTTGATTATTAATGAGAATTTCAAGTAAAAATTGAATTGTTTCTTAATTAAAAGGTTATATGACTATAAGTGGGTTTTTCTAGATTAGGTTTTAAAATACAACTAAAATGTCTGATGGATATAAATATGATGGATTTTAATATACAAATAGAAGTTTAAAGGGTGGGACGTTAATTTATATTAAATGGTTGATAGTTAGATTTTACGAATTCTCTTTAAATGTAAATTTAGTAAAAGAGTATGTATTAGGTTTAGTTTTTTTTTTTAAAGAATATTAGGTTTAGTTTATGAGTAATATTTTTAGTTGATAATAATTATTTTATGTAAAATATTTTAACTCACATTTTATGTCACACTTAAGATTGGCCTTTAGTTTTTTATTTGATTTATTCTATAAATTTTAATTAGTAGTATATTTAAAAAATCAATCTTTTGAGAAATTTTGTTAATATTATTAGATTTAAATTGTCACTTTAAAAAAAATAAGTAATTCTTTTACAAAAATGCATATGATATTTGCTGGTAGTTAGATTTTTTTAATTTTGATTTTAATATTTGGAGGTTTAAATTTTATATTAAAGGTAAAACGTTGTACATTTTTTTTAAAAAAAGGTGAATGATTACATTTGGACTTATGACGTCATTTTAGGATTAAGTATAGTAATGATATATTTGTAAAAATATCAAGTATTAAATATATAAAAGAGTAAATATGACTAGATTTTTAAAACTACCATTTGTTATACTGTGTTTTTAAATTTTTTACAGTATGTATACTTCCGTTAAATATGACTAACTCCGTTAATTTTTTCAAGGACATTTCAATTTTTTGTCATCATCTTCTTCCACAAACCCATTTCCACAATTGTTGAACCTTTTGAGGAATTAAAATTCGAATATCTTATTCACTTTTTAACGAAATCAAATCATTCAAGTTGCAACATAATCATCTTCCCCTCTTTTACAAATTGTTATTGATATTCATTATCAATATTTTAATTTGATGAAAACGATATAGCCTAAAAAGCTATACATTAGTTAAAATTTGATGAATATATAAATTCTTGAAGGTAAATCTTTGATAGTTATAATTGATATCCCATAGAGGAGAAAGAAACGATTCTAGTGCAATTTAAATGAGTCTGTTTCGTTATAAAATGAATGATAAATTCATGTTCTAAGTTTTCACAAATATTGTCAATGGTAAAAAATAAGTTTGAGGAAGATTTTTTTTGTAAAAGACGCATTTACCCATAAATTTTGTAACAACATTAAATTAATTTGACGGAATTACACACATTGTAAAAAGATTAGAAGTCCAGTATTGCAAGTGATAGTTTTAGAAGTCTAGTATCTCAAGTGATCTGACACATAAAGTATGAGTACACAAAATGCACTTTACTCTATTTAAAATAGAGGGAGTACCTTTTTTTAGAGATTTGATCCCATGTATAGCACGCAACCTAATTAATAATGAAGGATGTTATAGTAATAGATAACGTCAAGTTTAGATTCAAACACGTCAACATGAACGAAACAAGTGATACTTGAACTTCAAATTAAATTCGTTTGAAGATTTCAAATAAACAAGTTAAAGTTTAGTTCAACTCAAAATTTCAAATTACAATCCGAGCCAGTATGGTACGACGGAAATCCACCCCATTAGTAACAGGCCTACCATTAGAGCTGGCCACACGGGCGGCCGTGCCGTGCCGTGCCGGGTTATACACGGGCTGTGCCACTGGAAACATTGGACGTGAACGGCACGCAGTAGGGAGACGGGCCGGTCCGTGCCGGGCCGGTTCGCGGGGAGGGCAACTCGTGCACGGCTCGCCGAGTTGGGCGGGCGAGTTGTGCGGGTTGCGGTTCAATTTAATTTTTTTTTTACTTTTAATTCGATTAAATATTATTTAAAATTATACGAATATTTTTTGGAATAAAAGAGGACGGTACATCTGCAAATTTTATTAATTAAAAAAAATTACAATTAATTTGAGAGTACTTCTCTCTAAAAAAACGGAACAAACTACATTAACGTATTAAAACAAATATTAAATACAAACACAAATTTTAAAAATACACCACTTCGTTTACGTGTAATATAATTTATATTAGCGTTTAACTATAAGAAAATCAAACACATTTTAGTAATTAAATGTTTTTAAATTTAATAACAAAAGATTATTATTAAACTTGTATTATAAGACAACAATAATTAGAAATGATTAGTGTAGGAAGCCAAATTAGAGACTTGTGTTGGCAAGTCTAAATCAGATAATCTATTTGATTGTTCACGAATAGGCACGGCCCGTGTGCATCAGTGCATGGCTGGCAGCATGCATAATGCATGGATTACTGAGTGAGACGTCCGTGCCGTGCCGTGCGTGCCGTGCCGGTTCGGTGATGTGGCCGGTTCGCACGGTTCCACGGGTCGGTCCGTGCCGTGCCCCGGTTCTTGAACTATAAACCCGTAAACGCCCCATTTTATATACACGAATTGTGCCGTGCCGGTCCAAACCGTTACGAACCGAGTTAGCCGGGTTAGTTAGGCGGGCCGGTTCCGGTTTAGCCGTCCGGAACCGCCCGTTTGGCCGGCTCTACCTACCATACCCAATGTCACACGGTCAGATTTTTAAACTCAAACATAAGCCCGGTGTGGCCTGATTTTCCATCATAAAAAACAATCAACCTTACCCACAATTGTTTTTATAGTCTAAGTACACAATTTGTCACAATATGAATGAAAGTGCACACAATATACATCCAAAGTCAACCTTTATATTATCACCACAAAAGAACACAAGAGTTATATTATTACCACAAAATATACAAAAGAACACAAGAGTTATGGCAGGAGTTTACAATCCTCTTACGTACCAAAAGGTTCGAAAAAGGAATGCGCATAAGCTCCCTCAAGTTTCATCTCTTATGCTAGTCTACCCGCAATATATTTAAATTTTCCCCTATCCCAAGTGTTTTTCACTATTTCCTATATTTTCACTGATTACAAGCAATATATTATGATTCAATATATGTTTACATATAAATGCATTTTTGCAGTTCTTGGCAGTTTTGGTAACCGCCCGGCAGTTACAAAATTGCCCCTAACTTCCAGCATGAGCCCCAACATGTGCATGCCACTTGTGCCACATTTATTTGCCAGTTTCCCTTATCATTTAACTGTCCAAGGACACCAAAAACCGTCAATAACCAACACCAAGTGATCTGTCACAATTCCATAGGTTGTCGCCCAACAGCACCAGTTCCCCCATCAGGCTTGGCCGCCCTAGCAAACCCAGCTGCCCCAGCCGACCGGACTTCTGCTTTCCACCGCCTCGCTAAGTGTCGCCCGCCTTAGTTTGTTCTCACTTCGCTTAACTGACTGTCGCCAAGCTCAGCTCCCACTCATGACTTAGCTTATGCCCGTGCTGCTTCAAACCAAAATCACGCAAAACCAAGATGCCACACCACTTGAGTCAATGTCCTCATTAACTTGAGATTTTGTAGAACCTCTCAATCTTTCCCTCAATCTTCCTTCACCATGTCAACAACCCAATCAAGTACCCCAATCTGCCTTAGAGGTTATGATGCCGCTACCCATTTTATGAAGTCAATTCTCATTATTCTCAAATAATGCCAACAAACCAAATCAGTGCTTTCGTTTGCCCCACTGGCCTAAATTTTCTACTCATCATAAGAGAACATCAATCAATCTCGTCGCCTATCCCTCAAACAACTAAGCTAACCTAGGCGTTGATCGCCCAATTGTGCAGACTTTTTGGCTTGCCTGCCAGCCCCAACAAATGCTTACTTAAATTCAGATTTTGCCCATCCGCTTAGAGCATCACCAACCACTCGTACTGCATTAAGCAAACGCATAGAACCTGCTCTAACCACTGGTTCTTCCTCGATTTCTTCAACCACTAAAGCATTAAGTTTTTCCCTTATTTTATCCGTTGTTCTAGGGGTAGCAATCAAAACTTTAGGATGATCACCACAACCACCCAATGAAATGACTCCAGTATCTCGTTCCAAATACACCAACTCCAACCTAAATTGTTCCATTTCATTTAACCAACGATCAGCCAATATACCAACCCGAAAAGACATTTTTTCCAATCTTTCCTCTATGGCGTCAAACTGATCACCAAGAACATTTTTCAAGTCACCAAGATCATACTTTAAAGCTTTGCATTTCCTCACCAACGGCAACAAATTTCTGACCATAGACTTGCATAAAACTTTCTCGAATCCAGCAAAATCCACATTGCTCCCACTCGACCCAGCCATCAAAATAGATGTAACAAACAAGATTTTCTTGTAAGCAACGCAGCTCTGATACCTGTTGTCACTGGGTCAGATTTTAAAACTCAAACATAAGCCCCGTGCGGCCAGATTTTCCACCACAAAAACCAGTCAGCTTTACCTACAATCGTTTGTATAGTCTAAGACACAATCTGGCATAATATGAATGAAAGTGCACACAATATACATTCAAATCCAACCTTTATATTATCACCACAATATATACAAAGGAACACAAGAGTTATGACAGGAGTTTACAATGCTCTTACTCCCCCAAGTTTCATCTCTTATGCTAGTCTACCCACAATACACTTAGATTTCCCCCAACCCAAGTATTTTCCACTATTGTCTATATTCCCACTAATTACAAAAAATATATTAGGATACAATATATGTTTACATCTGAATGCCTAACACATATATCTACCAGCCACGTTTTTGCAGTTCTTGGCAGTTTTAGTAACCGCCCGACAGTTACAAAACTGCTCCCAACTTCCAGCATGAGCCCCAACATATGCCTGCCATTTGTTCCCCATTTATTTGCTAGTTTCCCTTATCATCTAATTGCCCAAGGACACCCAAAATTGTCAATAGCCAACACCGAGTGATCTGTAACAATTCCATAGGTTGTCGCCAAGATTGTCGCCCAACATCACCAGTTCCGCCATCTGGCCCGGCCGCTCCAGCAAACCCAGCTGCCCCAGCCACCAGGACTACTGCCTTCCACCCCCTCGCTAAGTGTCGCCCGCCTTAGTTTTTTCTCACTTCGCTTAACTGACTGTCGCCAAACTCAGCTCCCACTCATGACTTAGCTTGTGCCCGCACTGCCCCAAACCAAATTCATGCAAAACCAAGATGCCTTACACCCAGTCCCTAGTAACATATTATATTATATCCTTATATATAATAAGCGTAAGAGAGATCTTATCCAAAACTTTGGTAGTTCGGTCCCTATACGACCACTGTACAATCAAATTAACAATGACCCTTAGATCTTAAATAGATAAATGAGATCTTATTACGCAATCACACCTAATCCCCTCCGTTTTTAATTTGATTTTTCCCTTCAATCAGTGAGTTTTTTTTAAAATCCGACTTCATTGTATTTTTTTCCCATTTCCCACCGAACAATTTGCATACCATATGTGCTATATTTTGACGCAATTTAAGAAATTTTATATTTAGTTTCTAGTTTCTATTCTAACAGTGGTTTCTATTGGAGTAAGACCATATATATATATATATATATATGTGTGTGTGTGTGTGTGTGTGTGTGTGTGTGTGTGTGTGTGTGTGTGTGTGTGTGTGTGTGTGTGTGTGTGTATACTAACCTATAACTTGTGCGATGCACGGATGAATTTAATAAATTTTTAAAATTTAATAATGTATGTATGATGTTATTGTAAGCATTTGTTTGTATTTTGATGATAAATGTTTTTAATATATTGTCAACGGGAATATTATCTTGAACTTCTAAATGTAGCTTAGAAAAATAGGTAATATAAATATTTAATAATAATTTGTTGTTGACGGGATTCGAACCTTGAAACCGTGGGAACATTTTGAATATCAAGAAAGAAATATTCTTTTAACATTACATCCAACGGTTCTCGTTTTATCTATGTTTCAATCTAACGATTGTTATTTAAAGTACCAACGACCAACCAAATACAGGCTAGTTTGCTTATAATAATATAGTATATATATATATATCGTAATCGATGAAATTTGATATCAAATTCGGAGTCTTGGAACTATTAAATATTGGATTTTATACGTTGATTAAAATTGAATCTTTAACCTATATTTACATAATTAGAATTTTAAATATAAGATATATTTTTTGACAGAAGATATGATTGTATTAGGGAATTGTATCCAAGTACAATAATCTTCGTTAGCAAGAACTTCCATTCAAAAAATTTAGCATCTAACTGTAGGTAGGGGTGTACATGGATTGATGAAACCGTTCAAACCGACCCAAACCGACCCTATTTTCGGTCGTTCAAACCGAACCATTATAACCCGATATGTAGTTGGGTTATAAAAACGTCAACCCGATTTTAATGGGTTGGGTATGGTTTTTAAAAAATATTAGCCAACCCAACCCAACCCGACCTTAAAATATCATAATGTAAAAATATATTCTAGTACCATACATAATACTCATCTATTTATATGTTATATGTTGCAGACTTACCACATTCTGTCTTTCTATGCATGGTCTGAAAGTTAATAACATTCAATTACATAATTTTAGTTTGTGTTTCATGATGTCAGCTGATCTTTAATGTAATTTTACATACACTCTCACCTTTACATTTCTATAAAATTCGCTTTACATCTTACAACTACAAACTGCTTAACCAGACACCAGAAACATGTCTTTTACGCCTTATTGTAAAAAACAATGAATAGGGTTAGGTATCAAATTTTAATTTCTACGGGTTGGGTTGAAAATTTTCAAACTGATATAATTGGGTTGAGTTGTCAAGAAGACCAATACCCGGTCAATCCAACCCGTGTACACCCCTATAGGTCATGCAAGATGTTTTCGAAAATTTAAAAATAAAACTTAATGTCTGAAAAAGAGAATGCCCACAAAATAAAAGCTACAAATGGGAAGGAACCGAAACTGGAAAAAACTAATAAAAGCTGAAAATATTAGATTTAAATACATTGCAAATGATTATAATTTTTTTTTTAATTTTTAATTATACTTGAATAAGATCCGTTTAATGTAATTATTTGTCGATTCGCAATAAAATCATGTGATTTCAAGATCATGTGAATGTAACCAATTAATTATTCTAATCAATGATTTTTATTTTAGTGATGATTTATCAATGATTATTTTTCAACTGAAATTACTTTGAAACTAAAGAAAAAAGAAAGTTCTGAATCGGTGAATGGATAGTTTGGTTATTTTTCGATTCTTGAAAACTAAATAAGCAGTATATGATTGTGCTATGTAATATGCAGAAAGTAAACAACACACACACTCACTTTACTCTACTTTGTATTAAGTAAATTAAATACTACAGCTTTCCAAGAAATTCACAATCGAATTTCTGGCTTCTAAACAAGAACAGTTTGTTTCTTGCTTGCTTACAGAGAAAAGAGTGCTTAAGATAAAACTTTGTGTGTCTCTCTTTCAGCTAACAATAGGGTGTGCATGATATATATAAGTCCTATGCAAACTAGTGCACACACCTATTTTTACACAGTTACCCCTAGCTGAAAGTCCAACTTGTCCTGGCATAAGAAGTTAACTATTTCAGGAAGGACCACCTGCTTTTCGGAGTCTTTCCCGTTTCTGTAGTTGCTTGTCTCTTATCTTTCTCTCCAAGTTTAGCTGTAGATTTGCCATCTGTTCTTTGGACCACCTTGCCAGAACAAATGCTTCAGTATTTGTCTTCTTTGATTCTTGGTTCTGTACCTTGATTTGTCTTGTTATAAACGGCTAAGTGTTGATATCGTGAACTCCACTTTATTCCTGACTTCGCGATGTCCCTTGTGAAGACTACGCGATATGGCCTTTGAGGACTTTGCGACATAAGCCATTTGATGACTATGCGACATAGGTCATTCAAGGACTATGCGACATAAGCCATTTAATGACTATGCGATATAGGTCATTTGACAACTATGCGACATAAGCCATTTGAGGACTATGCGACATAGGTCATTTGATGACTATGCGACATAAGCCATTTGAGAACTTCACGATCTAGGCATCTTTGACTTTGCTGACTTCAACACTTCACGACATGAGTCTTGAGGACTTCTCGACATAGTACAAAAATGACTATGCGATATAGCACTTCACGACATGGATATTTATGACTTCATGACATAGCTTTCTTCTGACTTTGCTATATAATGCCTTAGACAAATTTTCTGCAACTTATTTCTTCAGTGCCTTATTCATCTCCATCCTGCTGCATGATCAATTCTGAACTTCTACCAGGATAATTATTCAATGGCCTTTATACATTCTAGATACAAGAAATTGACTAAGCTCATTATAATTCTGAGCATACATGATCAAGCTAATGTTCATGAGAACAAGACAAGTACATAGAGAGACCTATATTATATCCCAGTGATAGAATTCACTAGGTCATGTAGTGTGACATAGTCACATTGTGTAGGCTTGTTAATGGTGGTATTCAGACATGTCTTGAGCCCAAAAATCTCCCCAAAATTGTGAGTAAGATCCTTAGGCACAATTTCATGTCTGATAACAAGCCTAACAAACATAAAAAGAAATAGATACAAGGAGAATAAATTGATGAACAAAATTTGATAACAACTTGGAAACTTAGGCTTACAGAATTTCCTCTTGAGCTACATGGCTTCTGTTCCCAATTGTTTCTCTATTAAATCATCATAAATCTTCTTCTTCCTTATTTCTTCTCTTCTCTTCATGCCAATTATGGCTTCTTGAAGTTCTTCTCTTGCAAGTAGTTCTTCAATGAGAGGGGAGTCCTTTAGATCATTAATTGCAGCTTTAAGGGCACTTTCCACATATGAATCCAGAAACTCCATCCTTATCTTGCTTATGCCTCCATTTGGATTTTTGTATTCCACAACATAAGGATTTTGTTTTACCCTGCAAAGCCCTTTCTTCCTCAGCTCCTTTGCTCTTTCCTCCATTTCAGCCATCTCTTTCTCTTTCTGGATTATCTTCTTTTCATTTTCCTTCCTTAGATTCTCTTCATAATCAGAGTGCATCTTCATGAATCTAGCTATCTCTATTTTCCACATCCTTTCTTCTTTTTCTTCAAAGTTTAAAAGAGCATTTATCCTTTCCAGTTCATACTTTGAGAAGTATTGCCAGCCTCCTTGCTTCATTTTCCTTTCTCTTCCATCAGTGTATTTGATTTCTAGATAGTCTAGCTTCACCTTGACTTCAAAGATTCTTTGAGCTCTCAAAAATGCTAGGGCATCTTCATCATAGTCTTCATCCAGAGGAAGCACTTTGATCCCTACTACATTTGTGATTACATCATTCTTCTTTGTTATCCTTTTCCTTCTGGCTACACTCTTGATCTTCAAATGCTTCACTTGAGGTAGCTTTCTGGAGCATGGAGAATTAGTCTTTAGTGCCACGTCACTTGGAAGCAGCTTCACTCATTTCCCTTTCACCCACTGTAACACTCCACTAGTTGTGACTTTGTGGAAGTGTCTTTTAGATTTTTCTTTTGTGGCTTCACTTTTCTTCTTTGGCAAATCAGGTTCAGAAGTCTTGGATAAAGATTTTGGAGGATCATTACTAACAGTACCCACCCTAGACTTAGAGTCTTGTGTTGTGGTTAAGGCACTGCTAGCAATGTCCTTGACTTGCTGATTTCCACTCCTTGTCTTCTTGACATATTCTCTGTTTCCTTTAGGGTCCTTGTCTTCTCCAGCATCTTTTGATCTCTTAGAGGTTTTGCTCCTGCTGCTGTCACTTGTTCCATCCTTATTACTCCTTGATTGAGATCTCCTTCTATAGGTTTTCTCCTCATCATCATCATCACCATCTTTCTTCTTGCTCTTCTCTTCGAGTGACTCAGGAATGACTCCATGAATCAAGAAGGATTGTAAAGTGTGAATCATTTCTAGCTCTTCAGCTGTCCTAACTCCTTTCTTGGATCTCAGCATCTGCAACACCTGGTTGATCTTAGCATTGTTCTTCATTGTCAAGTCTGAGGGAATCACCAGTTTGTCAATACTGCTGTCTTGAGATAGACTTTGGAAGATTATTGTCCTTGGCTTAGAGATAACCTCAAGCAATCTTTGATATTGGTCTATCTTCAAGTCATCAAACAGTCTCTTGTTGTTTGCCCCATCCTTTTCAATCAAATCCAGAATTATTGACAGCTCAGTAAATCTCAGTTTCTCCAGAGTTTGAAATGCTAGATGCCACCACTAGTACAAAATGGACTTTTAGCGTCGGTCAAAATAGGTCTAAGGCGTCGGTTAAAGGGCGTAGTATATGTAGGCGACACTATAGGTATAGGCCTAAGGCGTCGGTCAAGCGAGCGTCACTTTAAGTTGATCTGTGCGGTTTTTTGACCGACGCAAATAGTACATTAACCGACGCATTTTGTTAAAAAACTGTGTCGGTTCTTCAAAATGTCGTCGCCTTTGATTTCACCTATAGTGTCGGTTGTTTTAAATGCCGACGCTTATTTGCTGATAAACAGTGTCGGATGTCTAAAATGCCGACGCTGAAAGTTGTCAGCAATAGCGTCGGTCTTCCAAAATGCCGACGCCTAAAGTAATGATCATCAGCGTCGGTTCTTTTAGCAGACAACCGACGCCTAAAGGTTTTTTTTCCCCTTTTTTTTGTTTTATTGAATAAACCTGCTGCATCACAAATCAATACACCCACACCAACAAAAAGGAAACAGTAAAATCACAACTCAAATCTATCGAGAACTTCAATAAATAAATTTGAAAGATTTAATGTACAAAAATTCTTTCTATATATAGTACGTACTCGGTTTTCCTTACAATATAAATTAAATTACATCATAAATGTCCAACAATGAAATAGTATGAAAAATTGTTCTAGCTAGTACTTCAACTTCTTGCACGATGAACCTGTACCCGTTGGATATTCCCTTAACTCCATGGCAAACGCACCTACAACATAATAAGTAAAAAACTCAGCATTTTACAATAAATTTTTATTTTCGGGTATAATTCATATAAAACTGTTGTATGATTTCCTTCTAGATCGAGTTTTTATTATTTATCAAATTTATATCGATAGCCATCGACTTACAAAATAGTCAAAGAGTCAAATAATACAACTTTAAAATAATTATAAGAGCATAGCATTTGAAATTGACTATCTTACCTGATTATAGACATTCAAGAGTAAAAAATTTGGCCCAAAGCTCTCTAATCTCATTGATTTCCTTTTTGGTATAGCTTCTTGAACCGAGACCCTTCCAAATATGAAAGATAACATATTTTAAAAAACTCATGAGTTCAATATTTTTAAAACAATAGTTTTGTTGTTTCTCTTACCTTTTTCCAATTGATATTGGGATTCTTTTGAGAAAGCATGACTATGTCATACATGTACCTCATAACATAAAAACCACACTCCGTACCTCCTTCTTGTTGAGGGCACTACACATAAACCAACAAGATTTTTTCAATATATATAATTAAATAAATGAGCAATAAACAAATAAATGTAAGAACAAGCAAGTTATACCTGAACCTCAGTATGATACCAAAGAAATTCTTTTCTGTTATTCCTTCTCCCCCCTTCAGGTACATATACTTTAAATGCCCTGTGAAATAAATAGTCTTACTGAATTAGAATATACACTTCACTATATGAAATTTGCATCCACATCTAACTTACGTTCGTGAAGGTGTTGTCAAGCGTATTTTCCTTTCTTTTTTCAACGAATCAAACACGTAGATAACACTTTCATCGAGACAAAAAAGAAGCAACATCCAGTGCTCGCTACAAAAATACAGAAACATATAATATTTATGTTGGATAATTACAATAATATATATAATTACTAGTAGAAACTAATTTTTTTCTTACTCTTGGATATAAGGTGCTAAGACAAAACGCTTGTCTTTATTAGCAACCAAACAATCTGCCATGTACTCCGTTGTTTCATTTAATTGTTCATAGTCACGATTATGAGATATTGCCAATTTAGATGGAAACATGAATGCAAACGTATCATCCTTAAACTCATTACATAACGTGCTAATGTACCTACAAATATTACTCAATACAATAAACACGTGTGCTGATAGATAATAAATTAATTTGAGGAAAAAACTTTATCTTACTTGAGAAAAATTTCCAAAATAGGTATGTTCAACCAACTCATTTTCAGAAACTGATTGATGTCATCATGGGTGATGTATATCGGATCCTCTCCATTTTCTTCAAACTTAAAGATCTCATCTTTTTTACTAGAAGGCCTCTTATTGAGCAAGAAACGTAAAGATCGACAATGCTCACTTGTATTTATGTCATCACCAAGTACTGGAGGGGTTTTCTTTAGAGGGGCCACCGAACCTTTACTTTCAACCTTTTTTGGAATCTGAACATTGCTTTTGGGAGTCATTTCCTGACCTTTTTTCTTCTCCAATGATATAGGATCCTAATCATAAATGGTTATAGAGATGATCTATTGCAGTTAAATGAGAAAAAATTAATTTAACAATTGAACCTCACAAGATATACCTGCCCTAAAGTGACAAGGTCCTTTGGCCATTGAACAAAGCTACCCGCTGCATTTCCTATTGTCTCATGCTCGTCACATGGCACAGGAAGAGGAGTAAGTTGATATTCAGCTACAACGTCATCAACTGATACTTTGACATTGTGAGGCGCAATCGGGTTATTATGAAGCATATTACTCCCTTGACTATTTGATGGGAAAACAGTCCCCCTTGCCACAACAACTCTTCCCTTCTCTGAATGTATCACACAAAGACTACAAAGTGTTGGAATCTGCATGATGAACCAACAGATTTATGAAATTTTCAAGTGCTCTATACATGTGCAAGTAATTAACAAGAAAAGTTATACAAAAGTACCTTGACATCTGAAAAATGATCTTCCCGATCCACCGACTGGCAACTACTTTGAACAATTTCATTTTTTGGTGTACCAAAATCATGTGGGAGTGAGACACCAATCTCCTTTAAATGATTGAAGATACCTTCGAATTTTGAATTCATCATTTCATTCATCTTTTCCTCGAACTCCTTCTGAACTTTCTTGGTGATTTCTTGTGTAATTGTAGCCAAGTCATCCACCGAGACCACTCCACTATATTTGTTCTTCCCAGATCCAAATACATCTTTAATTTTTGCGGATCCACCAACCCCTCTAACACGTCCTTCATGCTCCTTACGACCAAGTGCACGCGACAATATGTCATCGTGGTCTTGTGGTGTCCAAGTCGTAGATTTCTAACTTCTCCACCAAATTCCGGGAACTTTCCGTCAATGGTTCTCCACTGTGGAGAGTCAGCAGGGTGTCTAAGCATCCCATCTGCTTTTCTCCCTTCCACATGCCACCTCATAAGCTTTGCATCATTGACATTCGCAAAGAGGCGTTTGAACCGTTCCACTATGGGTAAAGACCGTAACACCTTGACAGGAGGCCTTTTCTTGACATCAGTAGAAGGATTATTTCCCTCCCGCTTGTACCTAGAGGCTCCGCACTTTGGACATGTGTGTATTTGTTCATGCTCATTGCGAAACAATACACAATGATTTGGACATGCATGTATTTTCTTTACATTCATACCCATGGGACATAGTATCTTCTTCGCCTCATAAGTAGAAGTGGGAAGCTCGTTTCTTAGAGGAAGAATGTCTACTAAAAGTTTTAGCATTTCCGTGAAACTCTTGTCACTCCACCCATTCTTTACTTTAAGCTTACATAACTTCAAGGTTGTTGATAACCTAGTAAACTGGTCGTTGCACCCTGGATAGAGAAGTTTTTTAGAATCGTCAACCAAGTTTTCAAGCATTTTCGGTTGGTGCACTAGGAGCTCTTCAACATCTTCGATCATCTCATTCATCCTATCATTTTCTGCATCATCTTCTTTATTGGTAGGCATACTCTCTCCAATACTTCCACGATTCCCATCATATGTCTTTGACTTTTCGGAATGTATTCCTTCGCCATGCCAAATCCACTTAGTGTAATCAGCCATGAAACCACGACGAAATAGATGGTCACGAACTGTCGCAACACTAGGATAATTTTTTAAATTATAACAATCATGACATGGACATGTGATCTTGTCTTCATTTCCCTGTTCCCTTTTCTTTTTTAGATTTCCCTCCACACATTCAATGAACTTTTCAACTCCATCAACATAATCTTGTGTTGCACGTGATATTTTGTACATCCATGTATGACGATCCATGTTATATTTCTATAGAATAAAAAACTATATTTAGAAAAGAATCACTTATATATGTAGTAATATCGAATATTTAGTTACATGCAATTAGCTACAAAATTCATTGTTTTTTCCCAGAATTATTGACCAAATGGCAGAATTTTAGAAAAGCGATTTTGATTCTTGGGGCTCATATTAAACTATTAGAAAACAAATAATATGCTATGTACAACAAACTTATATTATTACTACTACTATCATTCTATCAGAAGCAAAAGAGATTGCGGAAAAACTTCCCCTGGCTTTGATGAAAAATGAACAGAAAACATAGAGTCTAGGCTTTAGTATAGAGGCTAGAGTTCTGACAATGGATTTATTTAATTATTAGTGTAACGTACTCAAAGTCAAAATGTGTGACTCAGTAAAATGAAAACGATTTATTCCTTAGTCCCTCGGCATTTGGATGACTCGGTAAAAGAAATAAACAAATTGTGTGAGAAGATTAATCGGGAAGGTAGCTAACCATTTTTATCTTATATAGTATTCTTCAACAAATAGAATAATCAACAATGTAGCCCTGTACTTAGCTAAAAAAACAATATAGCCCTATAGTGTAGGGAAAAAACCTAGTACAGCGCAAAAAACAATCTGATACATATTAACAATTCATATTAATGTGTGCAGAAAACAGTGCAGTGCAGAAAATAGTGCAGTGCTGGAAGTGCAGAAAACAGTGTAGTTCAGAAAATAGTGCAGCGCACAAAATTAACAATATGATACAGAACTGTATGCAGAAAATAGTGCAGAGCAGATATTTATTGATCTGATGCAAAACTGTATGCAGAAAATAGAGTAGTGCAGAAATTAATAATCTGATGCAGAAAACTAATAAAAGGTGATCAACATAGGTATGGAACATGTATTAAACAATAACATCATTCTAATCACAGTACTGATAAAGTTAGTCTAGAACTGACAAGTAGCATTAAAACAAAAATTTGCAGGCATTGAACTTATCGTGGGAGTCGCTGATATCGAGCTCAGTTTTAAATAATGGACTAAATCACCTGATATGAAACAAGCCATTTGACTTCACCCCTGATTCTATCATGTTGTGTAATATCACATTCTACAGAAACTAAATTCTAGGTAAACTTAAGTTATAGTGTTATTATATTCTCTGGTCAGATATACAATCTTTAATTGTTTCATTCACTATCTTTTCAAAACGGAAGGAAAGCAGCACTAGCATTATACTAGTGCCCACTTCCACACTTCCAATTTTCCCTATAATTAAATCAAGTCTTACGTTAATTTCAACTTTGAAATTACACTGACATACACATACATACTAGTTGTTCAAAAAAAACATAAATACTAGCCAAAATAATTAACGTAAATTACAAGCAGTTGGGTGAGTTAACTGAGCTTGTTCACCTGACCCATAAATTGAACCAGGATTGGAACCAGACCCACTAAGTCATGTGTTGTAGTTGTAAGGAGGTGACCCAGATAGTGAACTTAAAGATTCTAACTTTGATAAAAATGATAGTAAATATATAATTCAAATTTGTTGAATTGATGCAAATTAAAATCTAACACCCCCAAGAAACTTAAAATTGAATAACAAATCGGAATCTTGACAAGGGTTTTAGTGGGGTTTCTGTGAAACAAACAAATTATAAATAAAGATTGTATTTTTGAACACAAGAATCAAAAAAGAGAGAACATAATTAGTATTTAAAGATGATAAATTCACTATCAAGCAACAAACAAAATGAAGAAAGTTTAACACACGCTTACATACATACCAGCATATTAAACACACGCTTACATACATACCAGCAAAGAAATTAGAGATGCCGAATTGAACCCGGAAAATTGTAGTCACTTCAATGGAGAAATCGAGTAATTAGCAGCGTAGTGAAGAAACTAAAAAATGGAGGAATTGAGGATGAACAATTGGGGAATTGGGGATGAGGAACAGCGGGTTAAAGAGTCCAAATAGGAAGACAACCCGATATGACTATGAACTGAATTGTGACTGTCTGGTATTAGCAAAATTAAAATTAAAAAAAATATATATTGTAAAAGATTTATATTTATTAATTAATACTTAGAATCCATCAAGTAGCAAATTAATTAAATTTAATTTTTGTTGAGTGATTTTCAAAATACTCATTTACCTCCACCTAATATGTTGTACGTCAAAAAAAAAAAAGTTTCAGCTACTATTAATAAAAAAAAGCTTTAGCTTAATACAAACAAAATGCAATAGCATCGGTTCTACAAGCCGATGCATATGAGCAGATTCTACAGCGTCGGTTCTATCAAAGACCGACACAATACGTCCTCAAAGGCGTCGGCTTTAAAAGACCGACGCATATGATTACATCTTTTAGCGTCGGTTGTATCAAATCCCGACACTATAAGTCATCAAAAGCGTCGGCTCTTTAAGACCGACGCATAACAATGTTTAAAGCGTCGGTTAAAGTGGAAAACCGACGCCATAGGTCCTGCACAGGAGACCTTTAGTGTCGGTTATGTTGACAGCCGACGCCTAAAGTAGGAAAAAGCGACGGTTCAGTAAAGAACCGACACAATAGGTGCGACACTAAAACACATTTCTGTACTAGTGCACAAGCAATTGTCCTTGCTCACCATGATAACTTCTCTTAGATGGACATCCTTGATTTTCCTTACTGCCACAGTGAAGTACTTGATGTTTTCCTTGATCTTTTCTCTGTAGACCCTTGCATCCTCTTGAGCATTGCTGTAGATGGCTTTCAAAAACTCCAGGAAGGCCTCATCATGATAGATGTTTGAATTGGCAACTTCCTATAGCTTGGCCTCAGTGATAATTGTGGCTTTGATAGGTTTGGCACTTGAAGTAGGTTGAGGAGCTGAAATGTCCTTTGGCATGGTAGAGGGATGGAAGGTAGTTGTGACTGTGCTTCTTTGACCTTGAGCACTGATGACGTCCACAGAGGGAAGAGTGATTGGCTTTATAGTTTCTTCTGTGAGTTTGCCCTTAAGCTTTTGCTGCTTGGCAGGTACTCCCCCTCTCTTTTTCAAAATGACCTCCTTTTCTTTCTTCCCCTTAGGCTTGGAATCAGACAAGATGTCTTGAGCTTCTCCAGGGATAGGCAGGTTCATGTGTCTCATCATTGATGTCATCATTTGTTGTTGCACCAACAAGATATTAGATGTGGAGTTGGTTTGATCATCCATCTTAGCATTAAGCTGCTCCAAGGAGTGAGATAGTCCTTTGTTTTCTGCTTTCAGATCAGCTACCTCCTTTTCCAAGTCATCCACCTTGGAGAACAGTTGTTGAGATTTGAAAGAGTTGAGGGATTGGTCTTTGATTCTGGAGAAGTCAAACTTGGAGATGTCAGAAATAGGAACCTCGTCAACAAGCTTGTTCCCATACTGATTCTTCCAGAGTACTGTAAGCATGGAGTTTGAGTTGATGTTGGCCTGCACCTGATTGTCTAGCTTGGTAGAAAGCTTCTTCATGTTATCTGAAACCATAGCTAGGGTGCAGTCCATTTTGGTGACATTGGAGGCAGTTTTCTGGACCTCCTTAAGAATGCCATTTACCTTGGGAAAGTCTGAAAGAAAACAGTTTTTGAGCTGTGCAATAGAATGATCTGTCTCTTCCTGAATGGTGGAGATCTCTGACTGAAGACCTTTCCCAAGAAAATGCATAGCTTTAAGTTGGCTTTTATAGACATCATTAACTGCATCATAGATTTCAGCAGGAGAGAGACCTTTGGCATTTGACCCCAAGGCTGTAAGATAGTCCTCCCTGAGAAAAGCTAGAGCCTCCTTGAGCTTTACAGTCCTTTTACCATCCAGCCAAGCATCCACATTTCCAGCTTGCTGGGCTTCATCCACAATTTTATCTTGTTGTGCTTCAACATCCTCCTTGTGAGTGAGAAGAATAGCCTCATAGTCAGAATTTGGGAGGTTTGCAGTGAGGAGATGTTGAGCAATCCTAGAGATCTCATCAATCTATGCCACATGAAGATCTTGTAATTCTTCTTCCGTCAATTGTGGTGGCACAGAGGATGATCCTGAAGCCCTGTCATGTTGCACAGGTTTCAGCCATTCAGTAATTGTGGCCTGAGCCAAGTCAGAGCTAGTGTTTGGCACTTCATGGGGAATTGTTGAGTGAGTTTCCTCCAGTCTTGGAATGACTATAGAGTCTGATGCTGTCTCCATTGAAATGGGATGTGTTACAGCACCATCTCTATATGCCTGTGAAGGCAAATCCAAATCCATGAGAAAGGGAAAGTGATAAGTGGGTTTTATATCTACTTGGAACGCTTCGAATCGGCTTAAATTGACTGTCTTGGCCTCAAGTATGTGGTGTTATGATCCGTTTGGAGTGTTTTGTGCAGGTGTGCTAAATTGGAGCAAGGTGCTTGTTTTTATTGCTAAATGTGGTGGTGTTGATGTTAAGGAAGAAGGAAGCTAGAGATTTTGGAGCTTAATTAGATGGACATTCGGATTTATTGGACTAGGTGGGCTGGCTACACTGTTTGGACCATATCTTGAGTTCTAGAAGTCCGATTTTGACGATCTTACAGTCCACGCGAAGAGAATGAAATTTTCTGTCAGGACAAGTGGGGCGCCCGCGCCACTAGTGGGGCGGCCGCGCCACTTTGGCAGGAGAAATGTGGGGCGCCCGCGCCACCCCCTCTGGCCCAATTTCTGTTTTGCTCTGATTTTGATATTAGGGCATTGACTGGTCAAACCTGAGGCATCTATCAATACTTGTGGACGTTTTAGGAGGCTACTACCCTAATTCTATTTTATTATGAAGTATCTATCGAGGAATTATCAAGGAGAACAAGAGGAGGCCAAACCCTAGAAGACCTAGCTTAATTTCATCTTTGTATTCTTCTAAATTAGATATACTTGGATTCTCTTACGTTGTTTTCTAAACCTTATGACTATTGTTACTATTGGTTTTTGATTTTCAATTCAAGACTTATTTTTAATATCATGTTTTCATTAGAACCCGCGATGATGAACGGTTCATTCATGAACTAATCGTTATAGTGGGATTCTAACGGAGTTTCTTATGGAGTTTAGTGGTTAATTGTTTTTATATATTCTGTGTGTGATGGCTAATTGATTTCCTATCATGGTTGTGCGTATTCGTTGTGGATGCGTAGCTAACATTCATGATTGTTTGTTAATCTCTATTGATTGCGAAAGTGGATATAGGGATTTAGAACTTGCCATGCTAGCATAAGTTCATGTATAATTGTCATGCATGATTCGTGGATGATTTTAACCATTTCATCTACCTTATGTAATCTGAATAGATAACTTGCTCATTAAACCACTATGTTTTCAATCTCTATAGACATATAGGGACTAAGCATATTTGGTGTCCATTTAACTTCTATCTTTATTGTGGATGTTTAAGTGGTATGGTATACGTATACTGAAAGGTAGCGTATACTAGTTTCGTGTTATCTGATTAGTTGTCACAACCGTCACATGCATTAATTAAGAACAAGAGACTCTAGATGAAATATTTAATGATGTTAGGATCCCATGCTTTATTCATATAAGTAATTTTCCAGTAATTCTCTTTAGTTAATATAATCTTGTTAAGTGCTTGTTAATTAGTTAAACAAAACCAAATTTGATACTTATCTTAGCAGTGAGTAATAACCATATAATTTGGTGCATAAGTGCATAGCTATAACAACATAACCAGTCTCTGTGGGAACGAACTTAACTTTATCATATCTACTTGTGACCATGTGCGCTTGCGTGTTGTTGTGTGAACAAGTTTTTGGCGCCGCTGCCGGGGACTCGGTGTTGTTTTATTTTTAGTTTATGTGTTTGTCATCAGTGGTCGTTAGAGTTCACTGACTCGGATTGTTTTTCTAACCTATCTTGTTTAGTTCGGTGTGTTTCAGGTACTTGAGTGTTTGAAAATGGCAGGCGAGGAGTTGCCATGGTGGGCATATTCGAGGACATCCATGCCTCAGCAATGTGAGCAATGTTTGGGCGTTCATGAGACCTCACCATATTGTTACTACGAAGGAGTTGATCCATGTGTCACTTATGAGGAACAACCATATTCTCAATACCATCCTCAACAGTACCAGCAAGATGTTCCAAAAATGTCATATTTCTTTGGTAGTGAAGAGTTTCAACATCAACAACATACTCCTACTTTTCAGTTAGATGAGGTTGTTGATATGGAGGAGATTAGGATGCTTGTAAAGAGTAATGAGGAGTCTATCAAATCTTTGGAGACACTAGTTGCTCAAGTTTTGAGTGCCTTGGAACAAGCGAAACAACAGTTCATACTAGAGGCAATTCCAGAAAATAACGGTGACTTGGAGCAAGGTACTGCATGCATAATTGAGGAAGACAAATTCCAAGGTGAGGTGAGCGTTCACAAGCCATGTGAGGAATTTGATCATACTAGTATGATGGATGATTTGGAAAGGGCACTATATGGGACAGACACTAATGAGCTACACAAATTTCAAGAATTGGTATGTGCGTACCAAGAGGCTGATGACCATGGGAAAGATGCAGGTCTTCTACTTGTCTCAGAGTATAAAGATGGAGGTAGCGCATTAGAGCCATTGGAGGAAGTTCTCTTTGAGGAACCAAAGGCTTCAACAACTTACATTTACCCTCCTCCATTATATTCGAGCGGAGCCCGTGAATGTGTGTTGTTCTACAAATTGACAAATTTTGGGTCAACCGATGAAGGCATTGGAATAGGATATAGTTGTTATACGAATAGGCCAAGCGAGGAGAAGGGGCAGAAAGTGTGCCGCCGTGATGACGATGAAGTCTCACGAAGAGATGACCAGGCCAACTATTATCATCCTTAATGGAGACTTAGACGTAGTCAAGCTAATTGACTCTAAACAAGCGCTTCGTGGGAGGCAACCCACGTGTTTCGGTATTTTTAGGTATGTTTCCTACTATCCCTTGTATTTACTTCCATTCAATGGGGACATTGAATATTTTAAGTTTGGGGGTGATGTGTGGGTTGGTAGTGTTAGTGTGTGTCTCATGTAGGATTCATATTGCATATGTAGTTGTAGTTCATTCGTAGTTTTGCATATTTATGTCATATAGAGCATTCTGTTGCATAGTTCTATTTATTATGTTAGTCCATTGTAGTTGCATTTGCATAGCATATTTCATGATCCCTTAAGACTTGACTGTTTCTGTGGTGAGTCGATGTTGATTGGAGTGTAGTTGTGATGAACAGAGGGCTGATTAAGTTCCTAAGTATTAACTTGCATGCCAGGAACAAATCTTTTACATAAGTCTCATGGGTTGCTTTTGCTTTGGATCAGACCATGCTTGTTTAGATGTTTAAGTTTGACCACTTGTTTATATGTAGAATGTTGGCTAGATTCTTGAAAATGAAGGTGCACTTAAGTATAAGTTTGGGGGAAACCAGGAATTTCATGCTAGTTGTTAATAAAGGCTAGGCGTCAAATGGCTAGTAGCCGCTCATTAGTAAAAAATGAGTAGTCTAGGGTGGGATGAGAAAAGCAATGGCACTCATTCCGAAATTTGAAAAAGAAAAAAAAATTGAAAAAAAGAAAAAAAAAAGAGTTGTGTTTGTTTTGTGTTTATGCAGAATTGATCAGGGTGAGCTCTTTAATACTCGAGTAAGTAAGTTCTTTGGGGACTTTGTGCCTAGTGACCTAAGACTTTTCCGGTTTGGGATCCACTGACCTAAAGCTCGTTAAATGGGTATTATTGTAAAATCCTTTCGAGGTCTCATCCATTGCACGGTCAAATAAGCATATGTGTTGTGTATAGTGGTTTGTGTAATAAAGCATGAATTTCTGTCTAACTCGAGTGGTTTATGGAGGTGTGTCCTAAAGGTTCTTGTGTCTAGCGTTCATTCTGTTTATAAACTTGTGGTTGTTTTGGCTAAGGATAGGTATGGTCTTGATTAAGTTTGGGAGTATGTTGGTGAGCATTGCACACACGCACGTTCCTGTGTTTGTATGGTTGATCAAGGGGAGTTTGGTCGAACTCTGTTTGGAAGATTGCATTCTGTGAGATTTTGGCTTATTTATTGGTTATGGTTAGGTTGAGGGGATTGCTTGCATTATCATATTAGTTGCATTCATGCATTGCATTAGTTTCATATAGAGTTGTGTTTATGCTTGAGGACAAGCATCGGTTTAAGTTTGGGGGTGTGATAAGTGGGTTTTATATCTACTTGGAACGCTTCGAATCGGCTTAAATTGACTGTCTTGGCCTCAAGTATGTGGTGTTATGATCCGTTTGGAGTATTTTGTGCAGGTGTGCTAAATTGGAGCAAGGTGCTTGTTTTTATTGCTAAATGTGGTGGTGTTGATGTTAAGGAAGAAGGAAGCTAGAGATTTTGGAGCTTAATTAGATGGACATTCGGATTTATTGGACTAGGTGGGCTGGCTACACTGTTTGGGCCATATCTTGAGTTCTAGAAGTCCGATTTTGACGATCTTACAGTCCACGCGAAGAGAATGAAATTTTCTGTCAGGACAAGTGGGGCGCCCGCGCCACTAGTGGGGCGGCCGTGCCACTTTGGCAGGAGAAATGTGGGGCGCCCGCGCCACCCCCTCTGGCCCAATTTCTGTTTTGCTCTGATTTTGATATTAGGGCATTGACTGGTCAAACCTGAGGCATCTATCAATACTTGTGGACGTTTTAGGATGCTACTACCCTAATTCTATTTTATTATGAAGTATCTATCGAGGAATTATCAAGGAGAACAAGAGGAGGCCAAACCCTAGAAGACCTAGCTTAATTTCATCTTTGTATTCTTCTAAATTAGATATACTTGGATTCTCTTACGTTGTTTTCTAAACCTTATGACTATTGTTACTATTGGTTTTTGATTTTCAATTCAAGACTTATTTTTAATATCTTGTTTTCATTAGAACCCGCGATGATGAACGGTTCATTCATGAACTAATCGTTATAGTGGGATTCTAACGGAGTTTCTTATGGAGTTTAGTGGTTAATTGTTTTTATATATTCTGTGTGTGATGGCTAATTGATTTCCTATCATGGTTGTGCTTATTCATTGTGGATGCGTAGCTAACATTCATGATTGTTTGTTAATCTCTATTGATTGCGAAAGTGGATATAGGGATTTAGAACTTGCCATGCTAGCATAAGTTCATGTATAATTGTCATGCATGATTCGTGGATGATTTTAACCATTTCATCTACCTTATGTAATCTGAATAGATAACTTGCTCATTAAACCACTATGTTTTCAATCTCTATAGACATATAGGGACTAAGCATATTTGGTGTTCATTTAACTTCTATCTTTATTATGGATGTTTAAGTGGTATGGTATACGTATACTGAAAGGTAGCGTATACTAGTTTCGTGTTATCTGATTAGTTGTCACAACCGTCACATGCATTAATTAAGAACAAGAGACTCTAGATGAAATATTTAATGATGTTAGGATCCCATGCTTTATTCATATAAGTAATTTTCCAGTAATTCTCTTTAGTTAATATAATCTTGTTAAGTGCTAGTTAATTAGTTAAACAAAACCAAATTTGATACTTATCTTAGCAGTGAGTAATAACCATACATTGGTGCATAAGTGCATAGCTATAACAACATAACCAGTCTCTGTGGGAACGAACTTAACTTTATCATATACTACTTGTGACCACGTGCGCTTGCGTGTTGTTGTGTGAACAGAAAGTCTGGCATAGAGTCTCCAGTAAGAACTGGTGAATCCTCTATGTTTGTGTTGGTGTCATTAGGATATGCCTCAGCATGCATTCCCTGACCAACTGAGTGGGGGTCCTGAGTGGTGAGCACAGTGTCATGCACCATGTCACTTGAAATTGGCTCAATCACAGGAGTGGATTGTGATTGATCAAGGGCAAGATTGTCATTAGAATGACTCTCTTGTGCAGAAGAAATTTTTATGGAAGAATCTGAGAGAGAAATGGGGTTTAGATTGAATTTTGGCAACTCCCCCTGAGAAATAGGAGGAGTTTCAACAGTGATGTGCTCTCCACTCTGTGTATGATCATCCTTATTTCTCCTAGGGTCAAGAGTGAGTTCTTGACCCTGTGCAGACTCATTACAGGTTGTAGTGGGGAGGCTACTCTTTTCAATGTCCATGCCCTTTTGAGAGGACATTGACAGTAACATGTGTACCCCTTTGGCCACATCTGAATCCTGTTGGGAGGATTCAGTGGTAGGTTTGGATTTTGATTTCTTACTGTGTCTGGTGAGAGGTGACTCAGGATTCTCACTTTCTATCTCTACAGATTCATTTATCACTTCTAGGGCTCTCTTCTTTGTCTTCTTTTTAGTAACACCAACCTGTTGGGAAGTTGGTGCACTTGGCTCACTAACTTCTAGGGTGGTGTTTGCAGTAGGGTTACTGGATGGGATAGGAAGGCTGGGGTTAGACTATGTAGCACCTTCAGTCTTAGCCTCCCCTGTCCAGGAAAGTTCATGGTATATTGGCTTAGCAAGTTGATATGATTCAAATGTGTCCTGCATATGCTTGGTCACACTTAGAATCACATCAACTTGATTCCTTGTGTCCAATGACCCAAATAGAATCTTGGACATGGACTTGGAATAAGCCATTTTATTTTTATCTATACCCTGTAGTTCATGTATATTAGAATCAAGATAATTTAAAATACATTGAAGGAAACGAGGATAAAAGATTTCATTACCTCTACCACGAACTGTCCTCCCTAGCCTTTGAGTCAATTCCTTGAGGATTATTGCTCCATTTTGCACAAACTCCAAAGCAGGCATGTCTCTAATGAGCTCTCTCTTTGTCAGAGAGTTCATTGCCTGAACATTCAAGTGAGACAGTTTCTTGTGCCATAGCCAGAATTCCTCATTTGTGGCCTTAGTGTAGAAACAACAAATTTCTCCCTTATCTGCAGCCTTGAGATTAGCTACAAACAAGCTTCCTTTCTTCACACCAGTTAAAACAACTTCACCACTTCCTCTTTTTGTGATTAGACAATGATCTTCATCAAATTCCACTTTAAAACCCCTGTTGGTGAATTGTCCAATGCTCAAGAGGTTGTGCTTTAGTCCTTCAACAAATGCTACATCTTCAATAATGACATTCCCAGATTTGACATTGCCATATCCCATTGTATAACCAATGTTGTCATTTCCAAAGGTTACTGATGGGCCAGCCTTCTCCTCAAAATGTGATAGCATGGCTATATCACCAGTCATGTGACTTGAGCATCCACTGTCCAAGATCCATATGACCCTTTTATTCCTGTTGCCCTGCATTCACAAAGTGACTAAGTTGTTTTTGGTACCCACACTTGGTAGGGTCCAGTTGATTTAGAAACAGTTTTGTTAACAGTTCTTCTGTCATAAATTGCATTCTTCACAGTAGGAGACTTCACTTTGTCTGTGGCTTTGGAGTTTACACTCTTAGGCTCACATGAAGTTTTCACCCTCTCAACCTTGATTGGGGATCCTGTCCTGTGAGAGTGCATATGTGTGTGTGATTCACAAGATTGTGCAGAATCAAGTTTATGCTTAAGAGATAATCAATAAACAATCACAGTCACATAGCATGTCATGCAGTTTGAATTACCACAGAAAGAATCATGAATAGAATTTAAACCTACATAATGGTTACTCAGGTTATCAACTTCAACATTCACTGGTTTATTACACTTATGAGTCAAATGATTAACAGATAGGCATTTCTGACACTGTTTCCTAGGGGCATTAGGCACATAAGCATAGTTGTTACTTTTGTTGACACCTATTTTACCATTTCTGTTTTGTTTCTTTTTCTTAACAACTTCCTTCTTAACTTTAGGACTCTTGACAAGGTTGTCTTTGGTTTCTTCCTGAACAACAGACTTAGGAGAGGAAGAAGTGTCTTTAGCAGCCTCATCTTCTTCAAGAAGTTGTTGTTTGATGATCAATAGTTCTTCATCAAACTCAACAACACTCTTTTTGAAAATGGGCTTTTCGACACTGGACAGAATGGTTGGGGCATTTTTGTTTGTAAAAGATTCTTTTCCTTTGCCCTTTGCCTTCTTCCTTCCTTTATCATTCTCATAGTCAAAACCAACTCCAACCTTGCAGTCTTCAGTGTGTTCCTTGTGATAGGTTTGAATAAGCTCATATGAGTTCTTGAAACTTCTTAATTTCAATTCATTTTCAGCAATTTGTTCTCTAAGAGCTTTTTCTATTTGTTCAGCACAAATCACTTTGTTTTTCAGATACTCAATCTCCTTTTTCAAACCATCAAGGCTCACAACCATTAACTCAAGTTCCTCATTCTTTTCTGTAAGCTCAAGATTTCTAGCAGTTAGTCTATCAATTTCTTCATTTGCTACTAACATGCTAGTATGAATATTGAACATCTCAGTACTCATATCTTCAACAGTTTGCTTATATTGAAAGGGAGTCGTATCAAGAGAAGTAAGAATAGGTACCTGACTTGAGGAATCACCATCATCAGAAAATGCCATCAAGGCATAGTTTGAGTACTCTTGTTCTTCTTCTTCATCAGAGTCATCCCAGCACTTTCCCTCAGCAATAAAAGCTTTACCCTGTTGTTTCTTGAGTAGAGCCTCATACTTAGCTTCAAGCTCTAAGTATGCTTTGTCTTTCTTGACCTGTTTAGGCTTTTTGCACTCAGTGGCAAAATGCCAAAGTTCATTGCAGTTATAGCACCTTATCTTGGTTCTATCCACACTTCCAGACTTGTATCCTCCTTTAGCAGCACCAGCAATCCCTTTCCCTTTATTGAAGGTGTTTGAGCCACTAGATCCACCAGCATTTCCAGCATTAAACTTTGACCTAAATGGCTACTTTCTTTTAAACCTTATGTTAGGATACCTCCTAGCCATATAGGCAAAAGATTTGTTTTCCATCTTGTCCAGTTCATCTATGCTGTAAAACTCATCATCCTCAGGCAAATCATAGACAACTTGAGTCTCATCACCAGTGTCTTCAACTTCCAGTTCCTCAATCTTAACTTGACTGACCTTAAGAGACTCCATTCTTTGACCTAGGTTGTTAGCAATAAGGGCACAAGAGGTATTTGCCATTAATCCTTGTTTAGCTTGAACATATCTCTTTTGAAACAACTCTAGCTCATAAGTTTTCAAAACACCATACAGCACATGAAAACCAATCTTTGTTAAGTCTCTTTCTTTGAGAGAAGAGATTCTTGGTTCTAAATGATCTGGTAGAGTTAGCAAGAACTTCATGTTGAGCTCTTCTGTCTCATAGTGTTTGTCATAGAGTTTGAGCTCATTTACCAGCTTGTTGAACCTCTCAAACACTTCTGTGATTCCCTCCTTTGGCTGAGCCATGAAAGCTTCATACTGTGAAACAAGAATCTGTTTCTTATTCTTTCTTACTTCAGGAGTTCCTTCACACAACACTTCTATGAGATCCCGCATCTTCTTAGCACTTGTACAGTGAGCAACAGTACCATAAATGTTGAAATCCATAGATTCACAAATGATAAGTTAAAGATGTCCATCCAGTGCTATTTTCTCCTTTTCAGGATCAGTGTATTTTGAGGGGTCTTTAGGCACATGCCTGACTGGTATTATCTCAGTGCCAACATTTGTTTCACCAATCTCAATCATTGGAATAAAGGGACCATGCTTTAGAATGTCTAAATACATGGGGTTAGAAGCTTTGATGAAAAGCAACATCTTCTTTTTCCATAAACTGTAGTGCTCCTTGTTGAAGGGAGGAATCTTGATACTGCTTAGTTTCTATGAACTCATTCTTGATCTTTTCCTGTTTGTACGTTAACAGCCTTCGCTCTGATACCACTTGTTAGAAATGAATACTACTAGAAACTAGACAGAGGGGGGGTGAATGGATAGTTTGGTTATTTTTCGATTCTTGAAAACTAAATAAGCAGTATATGATTGTGCTATGTAATATGCAGAAAGTAAACAACACACACAATCACTTTAATCTACTTTGTATTAAGTAAATTAAATACTACAGCTTTCCAAGAAATTCACAATCGAATTTCTGGCTTCTAAACAAGAACAATTTGTTTCTTGCTTGCTTATAGATAAAAGAGTGCTTAAGATAAAACTTTGTGTGTCTCTCTTTCAGCTAACAATAGGGTGTGCATGATATATATAAGTCCTATGCAAACTAGTGCACACACCTATTTTTACACAGTTACCCCTAGATGAAAGTCCAACTTGTCCTGCCATAAGAAGTTAACTGTGTCAGGAAGGACCACCTGCTTTTCGGAGTCTTTCCCGTTTCTGTAGCTGCTTGTCTCTTATCTTTCTCTCCAAGTTTAGCTGTAGATTTGCCATCTGTTCTTTGGACCACCTTGCCAAAACAAATGCTTCAGTATTTGTCTTCTTTGATTCTTGGTTCTGTACCTTGATTTGTCTTGTTATAAACGGCTAAGTGTTGATATCGTGAACTCCACTTTATTCCTGACTTCGCGATGTCCCTTGTGAAGACTACGCGATATGGCCTTTGAGGACTTTGCGACATAAGCCATTTGATGACTATGCGACATAGGTCATTCAAGGACTATGCGACATAAGCCATTTAATGACTATGCGATATAGGTCATTTGACAACTATGCGAAATAAGCCATTTGAGGACTATGCGACATAGGTCATTTGATGACTATGCGACATAAGCCATTTGAGAACTTCACGATCTAGGCATCTTTGACTTTGCTGACTTCAACACTTCATGGCATGAGTCTTGAGGACTTCTCGACATAGTACAAAAATGACTATGCGATATAGCACTTCACGACATGGATATTTATGACTTCACGACATAGCTTTCTTCTGACTTTGATATATAATGCCTTAGACAAATTTTCTGCAACTTATTTCTTCAGTGCCTTATTCATCTCCATCCTGCTGCATGATCAATTCTGAACTTCTACCAGGATAATTATTCAATGGCCTATATACATTCTAGATGCAAGAAATTGACTAAGCTCATTATAATTCTGAGCATACATGATCAAGCTAATGTTCATGAGAACAAGACAAGTACATAGAGAGACCTATACTATATCCCAGTGATAGAATTCACTAGGTCATGTAGTGTGACATAGTCACATTGTGTAGGCTTGTTAATGGTGGTATTCAGACATGTCTTGAGCCCAACAGACTCGCAAGTGTTCCTCATGCTCTTCTCTAGATTTTGAGTACACCAAAATATCATCAATAAACACGATCACAAACTTGTCAAGAAAATCTGTGAATACCTTGTTCATCAAGTCCATGAAAATAGCTGGTGAATTAGTTAATCCAAAAGACATAACAAGGAACTCGTAGTGCCCATAACGAGTCCTAAATGCAGTCTTCGGGATATCACTTTCCTTCACTCTCAACTGATGATAGCCTGAACGTAGATCAATCTTCGAAAAATGTTTTGCTCCTTGTAACTGATCAAATAAGTCATCGATCCTTGGCAATGGGTACCTATTCTTCACAGTGATTCTGTTCAACTCTCGATAATCGATACAGAGCCTCATCGAACCATCTTTCTTCTTCACAAATAAAATAGGTGCTCCCCAAGGTGAAACACTAGGCCTGATGAAACCCTTCTCAAGTAGTTCCTGCAGTTGTTCCTTTAACTCTTGCAATTCCAATGAAGCCATGCAATACGGAGCCTTAGAAATAGGTTGCGCACCAGGTAGCAGATCAATAGAAAATTCCACCTCTCTTTGTGGTGGTAATCCATCAAAGTCGTCTGGAAATACATCTCGGAATTCACAAACCACGCTGATATCTTCAAATTTAGACGGTTCCACAGAAGAATTGATCACATGAGATAAATATCCTTCACAACCATGTGCAAGCATCCGTTTGGCCTTGATGTCCGAAACAAATCTCCCTAAACCACTAGGCTTAGAACCCTGGAACTCGAACTCTGGAGAAATTGGATCTCCAAAACTTATTCTCTTCTTTTGACAATCGATAGTAGCCTTGTGTCGCTCTAACCAATCCATCCCCAAAATGACATCAAAGTCTCGCATCAGAATAGGTAAAAGATCAACGCATAATTTTCTATCCCCTACTGTAACTACACAATCGTGATACTGAGAGTTTATAAACATGTTTACCCCAATAGGGTTGCCAACAGAGAGTTCTGATGATAAAGTAGTAGGTGCAATGCAGAGATGTTTAGCAAAAGATGTGGAGACAAACGAATTTGTAGCACTGGTATCAAATAAAACTATAGTATTTCTATTACCAATAGAAAGTGTTCCGGTGATGGTACCTGAGGTATTTGAAGCATCCTTTGCAGTGATAGAAAACACATGTCCAGCCGCTTTCTGATTATTTTCCCATTCTGATCATTCTGGTCCCCAAATTTCTTCAATGGCAGCTTGCAATCTCGAATAGTATGGCCTTTCTGGCCACAGTTAAAACAGGATCTAGTAAGCCAATAACAAACACCGTTATGCATCTTCCCACAGTGCTCACAAGATTTTCCTCCATTCTGATTCCCAGCTTGAGTCCCTAACTTATTCTGCTGATTACCCTGATTCCCATTTCTCTGCTGAAAACTTCGAGTGTTGTACCTATGCTCATTCTGTTTAAACTTGCCTGATAATCCACCATTTTTCTGAAATCTCGAAGATTCATCATCTCTCTTCCTTTTCTGATTCTGCATGTCTCGCTGCTTACGAAAGTCAGCCTGATGAAGTTCCTGATCTCTGGCACTGTCAATCAGACTATCCATGGTAGTGTAGCAATTAGATATGATGTGGTTGCGGATCGAAGTCTTCAGAGCCCACTTGAATTTCATGATTTTATCTTCTTCATTACCAACAATAGATCGGGAATAGCCAGCCAACCTCTGAAACCTGATCTGAGTCAGCCACATATTCATCCTCCTTCTGAGCTATGCTCTGATATTCACGAGCATACACCTCATGTATACTAGCACGAAAGTATCTTTGATCGAACTGTGTCTTGAACACATTCCATGTGACAGTATTCTCATATCCAACTGCGTGGGAAGCCACTACCGACTTCCACCAAGTACTAGCATCCCCCTCAAGACGATATATGGCAAAATGAGCCTTTTTCAGCTCAGAACAATTCAATACTCGAAAGATTTTCTCCATTTGATCAATCCACGCTTCAGCATCCATCGGGACCTTAGCCTCTTTGAAGTAGTTAGGCCTTTGTTTCATAAAGCGGTCAAACATAGTCTAACCCTCCTGATTTTGCGTATTAGTGCCACCAGTATTTTGTGTTTGCCGAGCTGCAACCTCCTGCACCATGTCCATAAAAGTGTCTATATCCATGACAATTTGCTGATATATGGTTAGGTGGCGCCTCTAAGATCGTCTCAATCTATTTTTCTAATTTTTCTAGAGCTTTACAATTTTAAATATCAATAAATCGAAAAATATTCTTTAGCATATTAGAAGTAGAATAGGTGTTCGAATTTATAGAGAAGATGTATTAATAAAGTTTCATTTGAAGTAGAGCATGTGTTTAAATTCATAAAGGAGAATAGTTTGAATTTATAGGTAAGTGATAGAATTAAGAGTTCTACTAAAACTAGAATAGATGTTCGAATTTATAGAGGAAAAGAGTTTGAATTTATAAAAAATATATACAATTAAAAGTTTTATTAGAAGTAACATAGATTTTTGTAGACATAATTAAAAGTTCTATTCGAAGTAGAATATGTGTGCGAATTTATAGAGGAGAATAGTTCGAATTATGGGAAAGACATATAGTTAAAAGTTATATTAGAAGTAAAATAGATCGTGAATTTGTATAGGTATTTTTATAACGAATGAGTTGCTCATTAAAAAGAAGTATGTTAACATGAAAATTAATATATAAGACAAGTATTCGATATATTAAATTTGAGATTTTGATCTTAAAAATGAAAATGTCTTTCAAAGGATGTCGGCTATTAGGGAGGAACAAGTAATTTTTGCTATTTAATTGATAGAGATTTTTTCAAAGAGAGAGCGGCTCATTAGAAAAATGAGTAGGTTAACATGAAAATTAATATATAACACATGTATTCAATATATATTAAATTTGAGATTTTGATATTAAAAAGGAAAGTGTATTTCACGGGAGGGCGGCTTATTATATATAAAGGATCGAGTAATTTTTGTAATTTAATTGATATAATTTTTTTAAAAATTATAACGCCGCTGCGAAGCGCGGATTTTTCAACTAGTTAAGAAAAAAGTTGGTCCGGACTTTGGACAAATAATGGACCAAACTTTTCTCAAGTAACTTATAAAAATTTACTTGCCTATAACCCGTGCAAGGCACGGGCCATCAAAAGAGATTAAAAAATGAGAAACTAAAAAAAATTAATGGGAATGGAAAATATTAAATAAATAATAAAAATGAATATGATAAATTATAAAATGAGAAACTAAAATATTAATTGGAACATTAAAAAAATATAAATAAAGAATACAAATGGGACTGAGAAAGATAAATGGGGCATTATTAATATTATTTTAATAAATAATAAAATAATATTAATAATAAGGACAAATTGAAAAGCTAACATGTATTAATTAAAAAAAATAACTACCCGTGATATTTTTAAAAGAGTTTTAATTATATTAATTGTATTTGTTAAAAAAATATGTTGTTATGTTAAAATAGGTAACTTTTTTTAAATAAATAAAAGTAGTAAAATAAGTTTTAAAATAAATAAGTAAGGGTTGCACCTGATATTTTTGAAAAAGAGAAATTTTAGTGATAACATATATAAAAGGTAAAATGTTTTAATTTAAAGGTAATTGCCGTGATATTTTTGGAAAAGAAGTGGATTTTGTTAGAAAATGGTGTTTTAATTATAAAAGGCAAATAATAAGGACACATAAAAAAGCTAAAATGTTTTAATTAAAAAAAGTAACCGTCCATTATATTTTTAGAAGTTTTTTTAATTATATTAATTATATTTGTTAAAAAAATACGTTAAAATAGGTTAGGTTTTTTAAATAATTAAAAGCATGAAAAGTTCAACTAGTTAAGAAAAAAGTTGGTCCTGACTTTGGACAAATAATGGACCAAACTTTTGTCAAGTAACTTATAAAAATTTATATAATCTTTCTAAGCTTCGACAAATTTTCAAAATGGATTTTTAATTAAATATTTGCTAGATATTTTAGTTCAAATAATTCTTGGACGAAATTATTTACTAGATATAGTATTTGGTGATTCAACCATTAACAACTCCAGCGTCAACCCATATTCAAGAAAAGATGCCTGCAGCCTGTATATTATTAAATTTATTCATTTGGTCATTCCGTAAGTAAGGATGTTGATATTTAGAAAGACAGAGGTCCATATATTCTGCAAATTGTAAAATATATAAGCGTTTTAAGAATCAGTAATGCTAGAGGTACCGAATTGGGTATCGAATTTTGAAATTAAATGACGTGGCATTAGTGATGTAGAAGTTTGGGATGATTTTATTGGGGAAATTAATGTAAATGCAGGGGTCCACTATTATTAATTAAGTTGTAGGGGATCCATTTTGGGATCCAATTTAGTACCCTAACATTATTCTTTAAGAATTGATCAACAAATATATATTTCAGTCCTCATGATGTCACGTAAACCCTTGGAATCATGATTCCTAAAATACATACATATAAGCATCATCAATTTTTTAAGAGTAATGCTAGAGGTATCGAATTGGGTACTGAATGATGTGGCATTGATGACGTGACAATTTAGAATGATTTTATTGGTGGAATTAATGTGAATGCAGGGGGTCCATTATTATTAACCAATCAGAATATAACACATGGCATTCGGTACCCAATTCGGTACCTCTAGCATTATTCATTTTTTAATATTGTTAAAAAATTATTATTTTTAAAAAATTTAAAAATATAAAAAATTGAAAGAAACATTTCAAAAAAAATGTAAAAAAATGATTGAGACCGAGCAATAATTTAGGTAGAACGAAAATGATATTAAAGATATTACAATTTAATAATAAATTTTAAGATTTTTAGCTTTAATATGAAAAATCATTTATACGCATTTACTGAAAATAGAATTATAAAAGGAAAGGTTCACGTAACTGCTTTAACACCTGGACGCGTGTCACTTTCATATTAAGACACATGTTGGACGGTGGCTAAATCTTGGCAATACGTGTCACTTACCATGAGCATTACTTAAAGCTTGTTTGGATTACTTACTAGCAATGTTATACTTCTCAGATACAGAGGTTGTGAGAGAGAGAGAGAGTACCTAACATCATCATGAAGGTCAGTGACTTTACAGCTTTTCTTGCATGCCAATATGGACATACATATAAGTTGTTTATGCACTTGATGAATGTATTTTTATGAGGTTAAGTGGCCATGTTCTTGCTATAGTTACATGTAATTTGTGTTTGTTTGTTTTGTGCATGTATTAATATGGAGTCACCCTTCAAAATTAATGCATGCAAAAGTGTGTATTGATGGAGTCTTACTATTTTCTGGTCAATGGGGGTTTGAGGGCAAGAGGTTGAAAATTTGGTGTTTGGTCAACGGAATTAGAATGTAGTAAGAGGTTGAGGGTTTGAGTCTTGCGATGTGTATAGGATGTGTCTCATGTTTTTAATTTCGTATATAGTAGAGGAATATGTAGTTGAAGTTTCAAATTTAGTAACATGAATATGTTGTTGCATGCATGTGAAGGTGCATGAAACGAGATCTAGCCCCGCAGGTAGTGAAGACCAAAAAATGACGAGAAGAAAGCAGAAGACAGATACCGCTTCCCATGATAGTGGTGAAAAACATGCAGATAAGAAGGCTAAATCTGATAATGGAAATGATAATGGGAGGAATGGAAATTTAGATAGAGAGAATATTGCTGCAGAGTTTGAAAAATTCTGTAAAGAGATCAGTAATCATCTTTCCATTGAACAAATGCGAAAAATCTTAGAAGCCAATGGTAGGGGATGGACCGGTTCCGATGATGCTGTTGTCCCAAGATGGTTAGTTTAATTTGTTCTTGAAAATTGTGGACTAATTTTAAATTTTTGAAGCAAGATTACTGGGATTTTTCATAATGTGGTGTTTATTTCTTTGTCATACAGCATGGATATGGTGTATTATGGGCCACTTGATCAGTGTCCGATTTGTGGTGGTGATCTTGAGTGTGGGCGTACCAAGTACTACTGCACTGGTGCTTACAGCGAGTGGTCGACGTGTACTTTTAATACGAGAGAACCTCCAAGGAAAGATGAAGAATTAGTGTTACCAGATTCTATTACAGAATCCCCTGCTTACGATGTAAAACTGTTTGCACTTCATGTTATTTGTTGCATATGTTTGTATGTTATGTACTCGCTTGAGAATTGTACTTTCTCGGTAAATCTGTTGCATCATATTATTGTTATTACAGATGCTCAAGGAACATCAAGACCTGAAGAGCCGGAACAAAAGGGTAGCATTTGGTCCTCCGGACAAACCATTTGCAGGGATGACAATATCTCTATCTGGTCGTCTTTCTCAAACACAGGTATGTGTTGTTGTCATTACCATAGTAACACAACGTTTGTTACTTGTATATTTTAAATTAATTATGATGAGTTACTCAGCAACGTTGGAAGAGGGATATTGAAGAGCATGGAGGGAAGGTGGCTAATTCTGTTCTTGGTAATAGCTCTCATTGAATTTGTCACATTCAATTTCATTGAGTGGTTTTGTGTGGTACTGACATGACTACTGTTCATGTTATAGGTGTCGCTTGTCTTATTGTTGCCCCTTCTGATCGTGAACGAGGAGGATCATCCAAAATGGCTGAAGCAGTGTAAGAAATTGATGTTTGTTTTTATGTTGTCTGGAGTCGTGAATGACGATTAATGTTGTAACTATCATAGTTTTATGTAATATTATTGGGAGTAAATAATTGTTATTGCTGGACTTGGAGTTGGTTGCGTTCAGATCTGAAATCAGTAATGTTTAGTGTTCCTAATTCATGTGTGTAGGGAAAACGGTATACCTGTGGTTACGGAAGCTTGGTTACTCGACAGTATTGA
Organism: Heracleum sosnowskyi; assembly: GCA_030848705.1. Lineage (NCBI taxonomy): Eukaryota > Viridiplantae > Streptophyta > Magnoliopsida > Apiales > Apiaceae > Heracleum > Heracleum sosnowskyi. Next base: position 9,881,131 of record CM061245.1, read on the forward strand.
GAAACAGGAAGCACTTCCTCTTGATGCGTACGACGTGGCTAGTGATCTTGCAGTAGAGGGGAGAGGTATCCCATGGAGTAAACAAGATCCTGAAAATGAAGCTCTTGAATCCTTAGCTGCAGAGGTTTACCTCCCTTCCATGTTGCTGAATTTATATTTATAGACAAGGTTGTCTTAGTTATGTATCGGCTTGTCAATGTGCAGGTGAAGATATACGGGAAGAGAGGAGTGTACAAAGAGAGCAAGTTGGAAGAGCTTGGTGGAAAGATATTTCAGAAGGATGGAATATTGTACAACTGTGTTTTTTCGCTGTCTGACAAAGGCAGGGAGTTGAATGAGTATAACAATTATCTCACTTTTTGATACGCACTTTTTGATATGATGCTAGTTTTGTGTTGTGGTGTTGAAGGTAAATTTGAATTCACAGGTTCTGTGTTATGCAATTAATTACAGTTCCGGAAAAGCATCTGCACTTGTATTACAAGAAAGGAAGTGTTGGTAATGACGCCAGGGCGGAGGAGCAACTTGTAGAATGGGAAAATGTTGATGATGCTATCACAGATTTTAAGAGGCTGTTTGAGGAACTGACTGGTAACGACTTTGAGCCGTGGGAAAGAGAAAAGAAGTTCCAAAAGAAGCTTAGAAAGTTCTTTCCCATTGATATGGTATATACTCTTTATTTTTGCTACATTCTGGATTATGCATAGAATGTGACAACTGTGAGTGCTTGTCAGGTTATGCGTGTCTTTGATGATTTGGTGGTGCTTGTTTGATACAGGCTGACGGGTATGATGTTAGATATGGTGGCCTTGGGCTTCGTCAGCTTGGAGTAGCAGCTGCTCACTGCAAACTTGATTCAGTGGTGGCAAACTTTATGAAAGTATTGTGCGGTCAGGAGATATACAGGTAGGTACCCTTACTTTAATTCATGCTTGAGTTTGGCTTGCACCTTGACAATGGTTGCATCACTACTTGTTATACAGGTATGCTCTAATGGAGATGGGAATGGATGCCCCTGATCTTCCTATGGGAATGCTTTCAGATATTCACCTGCAAATATGTAAGCTCTCTTGCAGAAAAGTAACCGACATAAATGCGTTGCATCTTTATAATCACATAGAATTTTTACGTCCATGGCAGGTGAAGAAACCCTTCTTGAATTTGTAGAGAAAGTAAAAGCTATGAAGGTGGAAGGGCAGAAAGCTATGGTTGTGTGGTCGGACTTTAGCCAGAGATGGTTTACTCTGTTGCACTCCACTAGACCGTTCATTTTTGAGAACTTCCGAGAAATGGCAGACCACGTAATATAGAATTGTTTCGATATGATTATTTACAAAAGCATTAGCATGTTACTGGTGACAATGGGATATCTAATTTAATTTGTTTTTTTGCTGCTGTAGGCCGCATCTGCTTTCGAGACTGTTAGAGACATTGTTGCAGCTTCGCACCTTGTAGGTAACATGAGAGGTTCTACCCTAGATGATCCACTTGCTGAATGTTATAAAAAATTGGGTTGTGCAATACTTCCTGTGGAGAATGATTCAGACAACTACAAGATGATAGTGAACTATCTGGAAAAGACTTATGAACCTGTCAAAGTCGGAGACATTGTATGAAATACCTACTACTGTTCTCTCATTTCTGTTATATATGTCAAGCTTATTTTGATCCTGGCCTGACGAACTTTAGTTATGCTTCAGAGTTACACTGCATCAGTGGAGAATGTGTTTGCGGTTGAAGTGAGTGCATGCCCATCCCTTGAAGAGATCAAGAAGCTGCCAAACAAAGTCATGCTTTGGTGTGGTAAGCTGTAGTTACTTGATGATTGTCTATGATTACATTGTGTATGTACTTTTGGTAGCTTACGCCTTGGACGTATAATTCTTGAATTGTCCATCTGTTCTGTATTTCAAGGTACAAGGAGCTCAAATCTGATGCGCACTTGAACAAAGGGTTTTTGCCAGCCGTTTGCCAGCTTCCAGTTCCTGGATACATGGTGAGGCAACTTTCCTTGATTAAAAGTTCACCTTGTTGTCCCAGTTTCCGTTGGTCATTGAGAAAATGGTTGTGTTGTAGTTTGGAAAAGCAATTGTATGCTCTGATGCTGCGGCTGAAGCTGCAAGATACGGTTTTACTGATGTGGATAGGCCAGAGGGTGTCTTGGTTCTGGCCGTTGCTTCTCTGGGTGAGAAGGTTGTAGAGGTCACAACTCCGCCGGAGGCGAAGGTAATAATTGAAAATCTAATTCATTCATGCTTCCTCCAACCAAGTGATGATGGAGTCACAAATGCAGGACACCAAATCTTTCGAGGAGAAAAAGCTTGGAGTGATGGGGCTAGGAAGGAAGAAAACAGATGAATCAGAACACTTCATGTGGGAGGATGATATAAAGGTGCCTTGTGGTCGCTTGGTCCCTTCGCAACACAAGGATAGTGTCCTCGAGTACAATGAGTATGCTGTTTATGATCCTCAACAGGTATGTATTTCTCTTTCTCTACAACTACAAGTACAACAATTTGCTGCATGCCAAGCGTGGTAGAAGTTATTATGAATCAAATAAATGTGAAACATCTAGCTTAATCTAATATCAAGTCACTGATTTTGCACCATCAGGTGAGCATAAGGTTTCTGGTGAAGGTAAAGTTCGAGGAGCAGGACGTGGTGTACGAAGAGGCATCTCCACAGTGAAGCTGAAAATAACGCGATCCGACCTTAGTGTCCCCTTGGTCGCAGTGGGATAGTAAAATGTCTATATTAGCTGGTATGTTAGTATCAACATTCTCACCTTTTTGTGGTCTCTGGCTGGGTATTGGTGATGCTGATTCGGTTTTCATTGTCTATTATAACCATTAGGGTTCTGTTGTGTCAGTTAGTTTCTTCCGCGTTTGTATGCTTCATTCAGGGCAATGGTTTGTTTTGTAGTGTGCCATTGGCACCCAAGACAGTGGAGTTTATTGTGGAAGAATTGTTTGTTTTGTTAAGCGGACTAATATTATTGTTGTTTCCTCTCCTGCCCTTCCTCGAATTTCAGTCTTTTGTACAACGTCGACTAGTACGATTCTTACACTGTGTTCCAGAAATTTTTTCTGGAAAGAAAAGAAAAGAAAGTGGTGGATTTATTTTCTTTAGCTTGTTCCCGAAAGATTTTTTAGGAGAGAAAAAAATTGATTTCTGAAGATTTGGGAAAGATTTGGGAAGAAAATCTTTATAAATTTATCTCCAAAACCTTCTTTCCACTTTTGGAGTGATTTAGAGAGAAAGGAAAGTATTCTATTTTCTATTTTTTTTTCTTTTCTCTCATAAATTCGGGAACACATCGTTAGAGTAAGAAAAAATCGAATTACGCAAAAGCTGGGGGTGTGGGATATTGAATCAGAGATATCTGGTACACTGGTGAAGCAAATTGTATTATTGGTTGTGAATATGGTCTTGTTGATCATCCCAGATGGTCAGTCTTTTTCTCAAATGGGGATAGTTGTACTGGAATGCACGTGGTAAATGGCGCTGTTGGGAGAGTTTTTCCTGAATTGATGTGGTAATGTGACATGGGTTTGAGCTACAGTTATTTTCTTTTTCAATTTAGCCATCACCGTTCTCTCCATGCAGTAGTTTTTCTCAGCACATGCTGAATGTTATTGTCTCAGGTCTCTTTACCAAGAAGATTTGTTGTTAATTCAAATGGTGTGGGCTTATTAGATTTGGTATCTATATTAGTGGTGTTTATTCACCTGGTTCTTGGCAATTGTCAAATGGTGTTGTCTAGAGATATCTGGCAGTTTTTAATTGACCATGTGCACATCTGAAAATAAAATCTAGACTGCCAAGTAGTGCAGAATTTAGTTTAATTTGTAATATTTTGTGGTGCTGGTGATATATGCCTCTTTCGGCTCTCACCTCAATGTTACGCTTTTGTGTTTGTATTGCATCCATTATGTGTTCTGTGAAAAATCACCAAAATTGTCACGCAAAATAAAATTCACTAATAATATTATTACACTTTCGACCAGACATTCCGTAAAAAGTATACGAGTCGGTGATAGTAATATTTGGAAAAATGTACATAAAGAGAGAAACAAAGAATTGGATGGACGGATCGAGGGAATATCTGATTAAGTACTTGGAAAATGTAATACGTTATACGGTGAGATGGAGTTTTGAACAGCAGTGCCTGCAAAGTAATATAGATAATCTTTACTGATAGAGTTGTTGGCTGTGAAAAATCACCAATATTTTCACAGAAAATGAAATTTCACTAATTAGATTATTACATTTTCGATCAGACATTCTGTGAAAATTATACGAGTCAGTGATAATATTATTTGGAAAAATGGACATAAAGAGAAAACAAAGAATTGGATCGGGGGAATAAGTACTTGGGAAATGTAAAGAGTTGGATGGGTAAAAGAACGTTCAAGAATCAAGATTGGTTGATGTCTCAAGAAGTCTACTCAATTAAACCCTAAAATGAGCATGAAGCTAAGCAATCGCATTTTTATAAATTACAGCTCTCCAATACAGTCTGTTATAGGTCATGCTGGTACAATTTAATTTCTGAAGCAATCTAATAGTATGATTAAAATTATAAGCATGAACGGGAGCAATTTTATTTATGATTTATTCTAAAATAGAGTCATACAACTACAACCTAATTTCTAAAGCAATCATAGTAGGAAAAACTCATAATTACAGAGACAGGTTAAGTTTTTTTATTTTGTTTTAGGACTAGGGCAACAAAAATTATGGTGAGATCAACAGGCACCCCTCGTAGTCTCACAGTCTCACCAACCTACTTATATCCTTAACAAATATGACTCAACAACCTGTTTTCCGTCTTTTTCCCTGTACAAGACCCTAGCTTCAACTGGAGTTTTTAGCTCACCAGTCACAAGCATACCAAACTTGCCAGATTTCACTGAGCTATAGATATATTTGAAAGAAATGTACTGTTATGCAATGTATCAGTTTTACCAATTCCTCATACTGCAGACCAAACTAATTTATCATTATAAGATCGGTCCAACCAATCCTCCAAGTATTCAGTACTATTTATTGAGCTCCAGATTGAAAATATTGAGCAAAATTTTACATATCAAAAACCTGATGAACTTTATCAAATGTCAACCCAGGAAGGCAAACCTTTACTTGATAGTGAATGAATGTACGAGCACAAAATGAGGCAATTTCATAATTAGATTTTTCACATTAAAAATACAACCCAAGACTATCTTGGACAGACAGGGCTAGTTTTTGTATACAACAATTTTGCTAATCTGTTTCCACCATACACTATATTACAAACACACAGCAGACTAATACATGTTTAAGACAATTTACCCATTATACACAAGCAATAAGTCTTAAACAAGTGCATAATGTTATTGATAGAAAACAACAGCAGGAAACTTGAACTTATCTGAGATAAACGGAATGACCCTTGGTCTGTGCACCAAATCACGATAAAATTCATACTCTGCTTCATAATCATGTAACTGAAGCTCGGCCTTCTGGTTGGTATGGTAATGATGCTTAGCTTTATCTGACTTCCCAAACCCAAAGATACTGACTTTTTCGCAAACCCCCAAAGCAAGCATAACGGCTTGCATGCCCGAAGAATAATGAAAATTAATTCCATCATGAGCAGATCCCCACTCACCAACATCTTTTGCAGTAACTTTTATAAAGCGTTTCAAAGAATAGTACTTGACAATCCGAGAACACAACGCATCAAAACCAGGATCAGTAATAATCAGCGGTGCCTTGTGCGAAGAATTACACAATACATAATCAAAAAAATGAACCGGTTGGCACATATACATAACAATCGGGACTTTCTCTCCATAAGGATGACAATAACAACTTTCCCTACGAGCACACAAATGAAGTATATTACTATTCACAAACGAAATACTCGTTTTCAAACCGACATTCCTTTCAAAATTACTAATTCTGGCATTATTCAATCGAATAACAACCTCATGACTATCAATTAACTTCCCATACTCGTGATTCAATAAAATCCCACTATTTCCTACAACAGCACAAGACTTATGCTTTTTACGAATATCAACTACACCATTAAAAGAATCAACCAAATTACTCATCATATTACCTTGAAACCGCCTCCTCCTCGACCATTTCTGCAAATTCTTCCTAAATTCCAACCACAATCGATAAAATTCAGGAGAACGAAGACTCACCGGGATCCCTCTAGCTGACCTAACACGAACATCAACCCGATGCTTCCCTGCCGACATAAAAGTCCTATGTCTACCCTGCATTTTAAAATTCCCTTCCAACAAACTCTCAATTTCTTGACTCAACTTAGGCTCCCCCATATCAACAGAAGCTAACTTCAAAAGGGTAGCATTAAAAACCGGTCTTTGGACAAAATGTGAGCTAGAATCAACCTCATACCCACGTCGAAAACTCATTTGAAAACTTACACTAACCACTAAAACAATAAAAATCAACAAACTCAAGAAATGCTTCACGGGTTGTTTCATTTTTCAAGTTTAATCAAATGGGGTTTCAAATATAACCTTAATTAAGCTAAAGCTTGAATCTTTTTGAATTAAGATAGAGATTTGAGTGATTCTTGATCATGGTTTAATTGAAGTAGAGTAATGGAACAGTAAATGTGGGATTTTTGGTAATGGGGAGTGTGATAATTTGTTGGGAGAGAGAGAGAGAGAGAGAGAGAGAGAGAGAGAGAGAGAGAGAGAGAGAGAGAGAGAGAGAGAGAGAGATTGAAGTGTGTATATAGGTGAAGGATGTAAGTATAGATGTGGGTTTGTGTGTGTAATTTGTTGAGAGAGAGAGAGAGAGAGATCTAGGTGAGAAGTGAGTTGAGGGAGATGTGGATTTGGGGGAGTGAAGAACCCTAGGAAAAGGCAACTTGGGGAAATAGAATAAATTATTAGTGTTAAGTGGTGATTAATAAGGGAATTATAGAGTGGAGTGGAGTGGAGTGGTGAGCGAGGCATGATTTTGGTTGTTAGTTGTAAGCTGACTGGTTAAGATTAAATGGACTTGTTTTTCGTTTTTAAGTAGGCCTATAGGCTTTGTGCCTTTCACAATCTAAAGCAAAACGGTTCAGATTTTCTTTATAATTTATATTATATATGCATAGTATTTATGTATATATATATATATATATATATATTCTAATTGAATAAGATTTCATAAAATTTGGATAAATTTCTATAAGATAAAGATCAAATGATTGTTTTTAATCTTCAAAATATTAGTTTAGTTTTGAATGTCGTGAATTTTATCAAATTTAAAAATTCAAGATAATTTAAATGGTTATTTTATCAGAGTTCTCCGTATATAAAATGAATGTTTGTAAACTCATGTATTGTTAATAAAATAACAATATATTTGTAATATAATATTGGTCACAAATGTACGAATATACTTTAAATACATCTTAAAATTTCTTACTTTTAATTTCGTGTATAAGACGTATGTAAAGTAATATAATTTTAATGAAATAAAAGTATATTTATAAAATATAAAATTGATCATTCATGTAAGACTATAGAGTGGACACATTATAAAATCTCTTTATTTTATGTAAAAGTCAATCTTGAAGTTGTCTTACTCTTTCCTTCATATGTACATATTTGTACCCTTTTAAACTCAATTGTAGATGTTTAGTCTAGTATTAATTATAAAATATCTAAGATCGTAGTTTAAAAATTACACAAATTGAAAAATTTTATATATATGTAATTTAGAATTATTTTTTAACAAAATCATAAAATTCTATGCTATGCGATTTTAATATTTCAATTATAAATTATCTTGTGTTTGATCTTATATGAATCATAATATATCTAAATAATTTAACATCTATGTAGAGTAATTATTAATTAATTTAATATTCTTTTTGGCCAGACTCAGTTGTATTTATATGTATAATATATGTTCTAAACACTGGCGATTAACCGCTAGACGGTGACTAATCGATCCGAATGTGTTAAAATCGGATCGAAAAATCTATTTTTTATAGAAATCAATATAGAAATCATATAATTTGGATTAACTGGGCACAAAAATTGGTTTATTCAGTCGAAAATTGGCTTACGAACCGATTAAAATGAACGAAATATACTCGGTCCCTTTTTCAACCAACCAAGCCGACAAAGAAAACCCGATACTTAATTGGGTCTAACAAAATTTCAAACCGATTTTAATGGTTGCATATCAGTTTTATATATTTCAGCCGACCTAACCCAACCCTATTTAAATTAAAAAATTTGTTCGATAATATATATATATATATATATATATATATATATATATATATATATATACACACATGTATATAAATTATTATATGTAACTGTACATTATATAATACAGTATATCATCTTATTTATAGATGTGTACATAACTAAAATTATTATGTTAATAAAAAAATATCAGCACTAAAATCGTAAGTTATACGTATTTTAAATTTACTTGAATTTTTGAAATGAGGATATTGTGTAATATTTATTTTTAATAAAAAATTTTAACACATTCAAATCAACTCAACCCGGCGCAAACTTAAGGATGATAAGTACGGTTGGGTCATGAATTAATTTTTTGTGAGTTGGATTAAAAAATTTCAAACTTATTTAATTAGACTGGGTTGCAAAAATGTTTCCAACCCCCGACAACCTGACCCATGAACACCCCTAACTATGATTCCCATTTTTTACAGTCCCTTGTATAATTCTAAAATATAAAAGTTACGTATAATATGTTACTTATTTTAAGCTAATAAGTGACATAATATTGTATAAAAATATTAATCGTATAACAATTAACATTTAATCAGAAACATTAAGGGTGGAATAATAAAATTTGTAAAGAAATACATAATTATATATTAAAACTACGAAAACTTTAAAAAAATGGAGCTATATAAATAATATAAACTAACATTTTTTATTAAAAAATTGAATAAGCATGTTGTATAAATAATATAAAACAACATATTATTTACTCAAAAGTTAAAATAATAAAAGATAATATGATGAGCGAATATACTTTATCTAATAATAATTTTAAAATAAACTCAAAACTCAATGTAACACACTCGATTATGACATAAAACTATTACGAGCAGGCCCACATTTCGATTCTCGATGTTTACACACAAATTTGACATTTTCTATCTTCAGTAATAAAGGGTAGACATGTTTGTAATTTTAAAAATACAAGGGTAAAGTTGTAATTTCATGAACACTTTTTGGGTTCTTTTTGCCTCTAATGATCTTTTAATATATAAAAGTAGATTTTTAAAAAAATTGGTCATGTATGTAAAATTATACATTTAGATTGTCTTGCTCTTTTTTCCATGTATATATATTTTTTCCCGTATTTATATAATTTTAAATTCAACTATCTATTTTAAGTCTATTATTCATTACACACATTATCTAACAACCTAGTTTAGAAATTAAGTAAATCGAAACATATTTAATATTATGATGTAGAATTATTTTTTAACTCAACTTTAAATTTATATATCTAAAAATTATATGATGCAATTATATCCACACGTAAATGAAATTTAATTAGACTGGGTTGCAAAAATGTTTCCAACCTCCGACAACCTGACCCATGAACACCCCTAACTATGATTCCCATTTTTTATTGTCCCTTGTATAATTCTAAAATATAAAAGTTACGTACAATATGTTACTTATTTTAGATCAAATTTTGATTATAGATTTATCAATACTTGAATAATTCGTATAAAGCTAATAAGTGACATAATATTGTATAAAAATATAAATCGTATAACAATTAACATTTAATCAAAAACATTAAGGGGAAAATAGTAAAATTTGTAAAGAAATACATAATTATATATTAAAACTACGAAAACTTAAAAAATTGGAGCTATATTTATTAATAAATTGAATAAGCATGTTGTATAAATAATATAAAACAACATATTATTTACTCAAAAGTTGAAATAGTAAAAGATAATATGATGAGCGCATATACTTTATCTAATAATAATTTTAAAATAAACTCAAAACTCAATGTAGCATACTCGATTATGACATGAAACTGTTACGAGGAGGCCAACATTTCGATTCTCGATGTTTACACACAAATTTGACATTTTCTATCTTCAGTAATAAAGGGCATGTTTGTAATTTTAAAAATACAAGGGTACAGTTGTAATTTCATGAAAACTTTTTGGGTTTTTTTTTTCTCTGATGATCTTTTAATATATAAAAGGAGATTTTTAAAAAAATTGGTTATGTACATAAAATTATACATTTAGATTGTCTTGCTCTTTTTTCCATGTATATATATATATTTTCGTATTTATATAATTTTAAATTCAACTATCTATTTTAAGTCTATTATTCATTACACACATTATCTAACAGCCTAGTTTAGAAATTAAGTAAATCGAAACATATTTAATATTATGATGTAGATTATATGATGCAATTATATCCACACGTAAATGAAATATTTATCTTTCTTAAAATATTATCTTATTATTATCTAATAATCTAATATATACATAGAGACGAATTTTAACAAATTCATATTTTCCCAATTTAAATTTGGTTACATTTATGAATAATTTAGAATTTCTTTTTTATAAGAAATATAAACCAACAATATATTTAATCAAAAAGTAAAGTAAAAAGGAGAAAATAGGATTATAAGGGAACATACAGCTTATCTAATAAGATTTTTAAAGTTAACTCAAAAATTGATGTAGCGCGATGATTATGATATTTTATTTGTAAGTGGAAGATTTGTGTTTGAATCCTGAAAGCAACAAAATTTCATATAATTTTTGCATAAACTATAGAGGGGTGACATTTTTGTAATTATATGATAAATAAAGGTAAAACTGTAAATTTACAACCATTTTATTTGCATATTTTACCCTTGGTTGGCTTTTAATATACTAGATTTATACCCGTGCAATGCACGGGATGCTTTATATATCATTTGTATATATTTTAATTTTGTTTAAATTGTCGTTTTTAATTTTTTTTAAAGTATTATTCTGATTTAATTTCAACTTTATAAATTTTTAATGAAAACCAAACTTGAAAACATATAAATTTTACATATATTTTATTTAAGTTAATGTTGTATTTTTGAAATGATACTTGTTTTTTCTTTTTATATTTTTAAAATCACTATTTGTTTGTAATCATTTATTATTTTCCTAAATTTAACTTTGATAATTTTAGTTAGCTATTTGTTTGTCTTATATCAAGTTATATGTTGACATTTTTTATTTAATTTAGTTTGTTATTTGTTTACTTTAATAATTTAATTTTAATTATTTTATTTATATAGTTATTTTTTTCTTAAAATATTATATAGCTAAAGATATACCGATTATACCATGTCATAAATTATTATTTTTGTATTATAGTTATCATTTTATTAATTTTTTTGAAAAAAAATAAACACCAATATTATTTTTTATATTATAGTTATTATTTTTATTTTATTTTTGTTTTAATTATATTAGTAATCACAAGGTTAAACATATCTAACTCATATTTTAGATTTAAGTTTTATCTTTAATTTCTTGTTCATTTATAATGAGAATAGGACATTTTAGTTATCTTTCTATTTAATAATTTGAATTTCATACAACTTGATATTTTGTTTTATTTTTAATTCAAAACAAGAGGCATATTTGTAAATGAAACTAATTTGCATTAAAGTACTACATATGCTAATATATATATATATATATATATATATATATATATATATATATATATATATATATATATATATATCATTTAAAAATTTATCTTTAATTGTTTTTAGCTAAATATTGACATAATTTGTTGATTATTAATTTCAAGATTTATCTTTTCTGATTATAGATAATATTTATATAACTTTTTAGTTTTTAAAGATCATTGTTTGATCTTCATTATAATTAATTATAATTGTATTCGTTGTTTTAGTGATTTTTTGTTTCAAAATGTTAAATATTTGTTGGAGCATGGTGATTATAATGTTAAGTATATCTAACCTTTATTTTATATTTAAATCTTATTTTAAATTATTTTCTCTTTTTCTATGTGGAAGTATGAGCTTGTTTGTGTAAATTTAAAATTATTGCTTATAATTTAAATTGCTTAAAGTCAAAAGTCATAAGTTTTTTTTTTTTTTTGAAAGAAAAGTCATAAGTTATACATATAAAATATGTTTTATTGATTTTAACTTTTTGATATACATATTTAATTATTTTATTTTTAGTTATGTTGTTTACTAAAATGTACCACTTAAACCTAAAATGTATCACCTAAACCCCTTTACACCAATTATACATAAAGATATAATAGAAGAAGATTTGGTAGGGCAGTTAATAATTAACGTGGTATTGTTAATTTGGTGTAGTTTGAGCATGTTCATGTTTGGTCCTAGGTATTCTGTAATCAGATGTGTACACTTCATTTTAATCTCATGGGTACGAGGGAGAGATACCGGTAATAATAATATTTCTACGATTTTCTTATTTATTTAAGTAATTAAGTGTAAATATATTTAAAAATAATTAAATTAAATAAAATTAGTCAATCAAAAATATTATAAATTAAATATATTCATTTTAATACTAAACCAAATACATAATATCAGAAATGATATATAAACTCTATATCACCTTAACCTGATTTATGTACATGCCAAACAACCCATCAATGGGTTAAACCCTTTAGTTAAAAACACACGTGTCATGTTATAAATAGGATTTATAAAGTTCATGTAGAAATTTTACAACTTCAAATATATAAAATTCTTAGCAAAAAATCTAGTCATCTCCAACAAATTAACTTATTTGATGAACCTATGTAAGTAAGTTAAATTACACATTATCTATTATCATATTAAAATTAAATATTTCATTTATAACAATTTCAAATAATAAAAGTATACTAGTTTTAAAATATATCCAAATAATATATCCCAATCTCGACCTAAAGTAAAGGTCGGGGAGACCTTTATCCGATGTAGAAGTTTGGGTGTTAGTTAAAATCACACTTTTTAATAATCTTATTTTTTGGACGAACATAAAAAAATAGTAAGATTTTCAAAAGCTATTTATGTACGAGAATCATTGAAACAAATCATCTTATAGGTTCGTAAATTTTACATAATTAGTGTTTTATATCATTTTAGTCAATTATTTTAGCCAATGCTAATGCTCACATTTTTAATAGTGTTGACTAAAATAATTAGTTAAAATAATAATTATTTAAAATTTGTTAAATCTGTAAGATAAATTGCTTCAATGAAGTTGGCTATAATGATTAATTATATTTTAAAATTAAAATATTATTATAATTCTAAGTTGTTAAAAATAAAATATATTATTTTAATACAATAATAGATGATGTGTAGTTTCATTACTGACCCCAATTCGACAAATCAATACTATTATATAATAGACGAAACATTAAAAGTTTGGTTGGTCGGTATGGTATGTTGTGATTTTACTTAATTGCCCTTAATTAACTAACTGTACTTCGTGTTTTTACTTAATTAACGTTACTTATTTATAGAAATATATATTACTAAATAATAATATTATCTATTTATAACCAATTACCCTTTTCACCTAAAATACATTATTTTTTCTAACAAATTCCCATACTTTTTCAAATATATCACGGACAATTACTTTTTTTAACTAAAACATGTTTGTTTTTCTATTTTTCTTTACTAAAACCCCTCATTTTCCAAAAATATCACGGACAAACCTTTAGTTATTTATTTTTAAACCTATTTTAATATTATAATTATATTTTAAAAGTTTACCTATTTTAACATGTCTACTTATTTTTTTCTTAACAAATGCAATTACTAAAAATAATCAAATATAAATAATCAAATACCTATTTATAACCAATTATCCTTTGAGCTAAAACACATTATATATTTTTTCTAACAAAGTTCCTCCTTTTCTAAATATATCACGGGAAATTACCTTTTACAATTTATTGTTTCTATTTTTCTCACTAAAATCCATTCTTTTACCAAAAATATCACAGGAAACCCTTTACTTATTTATTTTAAAACGTATTTAAATACTTTTAATTATTAAATTTTAAAACCTCATTTTCCAAAAATATCACGGGCATTTACCTTTATAAACTAAATATATGTTACATTTTTTATTTTTTCTTACTAAAACCTCTCATTTCCAAAAATATAACGGGCAAACTCATACTTATTTATTTTAAAATCTGTTTTAATGTTTTTAATTAATTAAAAGTGTTTAACTATTTTAACATGTCTACTTATTTTTTGCACAACTACAATTAAAAAAATATTAAAAAATATTAATAAAATAACAATTAACAATCCGTGAACTAAAACTAACATGAATGTCAAGATAAGTAAACTTTACATATTAACTATAATTTTTATTTATGCCATTTTATATTTATTTTTAGTCAAGTGTTTGAATACAAGTGTTTGAATTAATTTGGAATTATACACATTCCTTAATCAACTAAATTTAAAACACCAGCACCCGTACATAAAAAACCAACCAACGGCATCATAAAATACCCAATTTGAGTAATTGACTCCCTTTTCAAATCAAATCCACCCCTCTCAAACCCTAATTTGACCCCCAAATCAAATCAAGGATGTACAGCAACTTCAAAGAACGAGCAATCGATTTCGTAAAACAAGCCGTTCTGGAAGATACTGCTGGTAATTACCCAAAAGCCTTTCCTTTATACATGAATGCTTTAGCCTATTTCGAGACCCATCTTAAATACGAGAAAAACCCTAAAATTAAAGAAGCTATTACTGCTAAATTCACTGAGTATCTTCGTCGTGCGGAGGAGATTCGGGCGGTTCTTGATGATCCCGGGTCGGGTCAGAATGTGGGTGGTGGGGAGAATGGGTCGGTGGTTTCGAAACCGAAAGCGAAAGGTGGGGAGGATGGGGAGGATCCGGAGAAAGAGAAGTTGAAAGCTGGGTTGAATTCTGCGATTATTAGGGAGAAACCGAATGTTAAGTGGAATGATGTGGCGGGGTTGGAGAGTGCTAAGCAGGCGTTGCAGGAAGCGGTTATTTTGCCTGTTAAGTTCCCGCAGTTTTTTACGGGTAATGTTGCGATTTTTAGTGTGGTTGCTTTTTTGTTGATATTAATTGTGTAATGATGGTTAAAATGATCATGAGGCGGTTATTTTGCCTGTTAAGTTCCCGCAGTTTTTTACGGGTAATGTTGCGATTTTTAGTGTGGTTGCTTTTTTGTTGATATTAATTGTGTAATGATGGTGGTTAAAATGATCATGAGGCGGTTATTTTGCCTGTTAAGTTCCCGTAGTTTTGTATGAGTAATGTTGATTTGTTTTGAGTGATATTGAATTGAATGTGGTTTTATTTTATGAGTTGGTTGATTTTGTTTGTTGATGTTAATTGTGTAGAAATGACATTAATTCCTCGCGGTTTTTTATGGGGAATGTTGATTTGTTTTGTGTTTGTTGAATTGTATGTTATTTTAGTTATGTGATTGTGGTTACATGATTTTTTACTGGAAATGTTGGTTTGTTTTGAGTTCGTTGATTGTGTTTATAGGTATTAGTTGCGTAATAATGGCGAGGTACTCGGTTTGGTTTGGTTTTGATTTTGGTTTAAGTTTGATTGTGTTTCTTTACTCTTCCGAGTGGAAATGCTACTTATTTCGATAAGGTGTCCACAGTTTTTCTATATTTCCAGTCCAATACCCAACTCCACTGGTCATACCAAGGTAGCTGTATGTTGTGTATTGTTTATTATTTCTATGTAAAGTAGTGTGACCAGTTACATATCCAGGAATCCAGGACCCTTCTGTCAGACGGACAAGTTAGACTATTTTTAGGATTATAAGCTGCATTTAATCTACAATCGACGATTGTGATTCACCAGTATCTGTCTGTTTAGTCGTTTTTGTATATAAATTTCCATGCAATTTTTTTACTTCAGGAAAAAGAAGGCCATGGAGAGCTTTTCTTTTGTATGGCCCTCCTGGAACTGGGAAGTCATACTTAGCCAAGGCTGTTGCAACTGAAGCAGATTCTACATTCTACAGGTATGTAATCCGAATGACTTGTGGGAAATGAAGAACCGCCTTTGTTTTATCCCTTTACCAGGTTTTGGTTTGTCATGACTTTTGTCAATATATAAATCTATTGCTCTTGTAGAAATATTTTTCCTAATGTACATCAACTCAATCCAATAAGTTGGCAAGTGCCAACTGCTTCCTTAGTGCAGTATTTCTTCTTCAGATCTGGTTTCAAAGTGGATGGGCGAAAGTGAAAAACTAGTATCAAGTCTTTTTCAAATGGCTCGTGATAGTGCACCTTCGATCATCTTTATTGATGAAATAGATTCTTTGTGTGGCCAACGTGGAGAAGGCAATGAAAGTGAAGCTTCCAGACGCATCAAAACTGAACTTCTTGTGCAAATGCAGGTATTTAAGTAACAAATAAATGAATAACTGTTATATGATAAAATTTACTGCAAATACAATATAAATTGACCTATGTAGATGCCTCTGCTAATTCGTTATTACTCTGAATGTGTTAGTTTTACATGTTCTTCTTATTTAAGTTGTTTTGTTCTGGACACGTTTTTCAGGGTGTGGGGACCAATGATGAGAAAGTTCTTGTTCTTGCAGCTACAAATACTCCCTATGCTTTGGACCAGGTCTGGGGGTTCTTTGTGAAGTTCACTATTTAGAAATTTTTTATCATAGTACTTTTTGTAACTGATAAGTTTACAGGCTATTAGGCGAAGATTTGACAAACGTATATACATTCCCCTTCCAGAAGGAAAGGCACGACAACACATGTTTAAGGTGAAGGGAATTATTTGAATAGTTCTTTTTCCAAAAACAACTTTATACTTCTGCTATCTAGTTGATTGTGGTGTGATGTACATAATCAGGTGCATTTGGGAGATACCCCCCATGACTTGACTGAAAGTGACTTTGAAACCTTGGGTCATAAAACAGAAGGTTTTTCTGGTTCTGATATTTCAGTTTGTGTAAGCATTGAACCTAACAAAGTTATTTCATTTCTATTATTGGCCTTTTTAACATTTTGTTTTGATTTCTGAATATTACTATTATTTTCTGTAAAAAGGTCAAAGATGTCCTTTTTGAACCTGTTCGGAAAACCCAAGATGCCATGTTTTTCGTTGGATTAAATGATGGTACTTGGGTACCATGTGGACCAAAGCAGAGGGGTGCTGTCCAAACAACAATGCAGGATCTTGCTGCCCGAGGACTTGCTTCGAAGGTAATTTATTTTAATCTGTGTAGCAGTTAAATTAGTGCCTGCTTGTACCTCGATATACCTGAGCCTATTGAATATTTTAAGGAATCAAGTCTGTGTCTGTTAAGACACCCTTTTTAGGAATCTAAAAAATGCTGATGAACATTCTTTTAATTTGGTCCTGACCTGATTGAGATTAAAAATTACACGTTTGTGACGAATAAATTGTGGAATGTATTTGATTTTAATTACTTGGAGCGTGTTTCTTGATTATGCATTCGATGTATCATAGCTGACTGATCGATGTATTTGCAGATTGTTCCACCTCCTATATCCAGAACAGATTTCGATAAGGTCCTTGCTAGGCAGAGGCCTACAGTGAGTAAATCTGACCTTGATGTACATGAGAGATTCACTACAGAGTTCGGGGAAGAAGGCTGAGCAAGAGCAACTAAATCACACCAAAATATGTAAGCTCAAAGGTCGAAGAAAGAAAAAAGTTGGTGATATAGAAGAATTATATCAATCAATGCCTTTAATTGTAAGTTGTAATTTTTCATGTTACTGCCTCTTGAGACATTTGCCAAAAGCTTTCCTCAAGCAGAGGGATACTACGAGGCATCTGCGACTTTGCAATTTATGATTCTGCTTAGAGGGAGAATTTCGAGTTGTATTTAACTCTCCCCGGTGTGCTTGTGTTATCACTGTAAAAAAATGTTCCAGACGGTGTTCTTGAATCTGATGAATTTATGCTAATCTTTATAATTGACCAGGCCTTCTACCCTGTTGGGCAGATATGATTGTTTGTACTTGGTATATTTTTACTTAAATTTGCATTGCAAGTGAGAAATCACTTCTGAATTAGCTTTTAGCACTCCCAGGACAAACATTACCTTACCTGCTGCTCTTGTCATTTTTGTTGTAAATCACTTCATCTTTGAACTGAAAATTTTGCTAGAATATCCTTTTTTAGCAATCAAATGCTGTACTCTTACCAGTTTCTTTTTCCAAACGAGTGATGAGAGGCTTTTTCTTATATGAATAGGCTTAACTAGTAATTATGTATTTTAACTTTTTAAGGCATGTACAGAATCCCATATGATGTACATTTTGTCCAGGTTTTATTGGAAGTAGGTTGTAGAGAAATTCAAATAATCACATATGAAGAGAGAGTGGTTTCAGCTTCAACAGTCGGCTATACACTCCGTCCCTCTCATTTCTTTATAAATGAGTTGGGCACGGAGGTTAGGAAAAAATGTAAAATAATTGAGGGAAGTAAGAAAAGTAAGTAAAGTGATGGGATAGGAAAGTGTAAAGAAATGAGAAGAACGGAGGGAGGGAGTAATCTTTTTCCCGCAAACATTGGATAAAGTTATAAAGCAATATATATAAACCGCAAACATTGAATAAAGCAATATTGTACAAAACTCGAAAGAAAATTGAAATAGTTAAAATAGAGTTCATGTATCTAACAGATTTGAGAAATAACAATAATTAACAGGTGCTGTGCTGATAAATTCTGCAACACAGTTTCTGGGAACCTTCCTCGCTCGCGACGTTTTGTGGCCATTCGTAGTGTCTTTGCAGAAAGAATAAGTTTTGTGGCCATTCGTAGTGTCTTTGTAGAAAGAATAAGTTTTGTGGAGGTTCCTAGTGTCTTTGCAAAAAGAATACTCTAGATCCTTATTCAAGGTGATTAACTCATGATTGTGGTGGCCAAAAGAGATCTTTTTGTAAGAGAATATGGCGGTGTTAGCTGCAGAAATGCATATACAGCCGCAGAAAGGTGATTGTTGTAGAACAGACTTGATAAATACACAACTGTGGTGAACATTACCCTGTTCCAGTATTTACTGTAACCGACAGGAATCCAGTTCCTCGAATCTGCAAAACAAGGACATTTCTTTTTGAAAAACCATCCACATAGAGTCGGAGATGGTAAGTTCTCTTTAAGAATTCCTAACAGACTCCTGATGTAATAAAGTGAATTAAAACAATGTGATTCGTGACTTTCAAAATTATTTTCCATCCAAAGAACTTATGTTTCTTTCTTAATATAACAACGTGTATCTGGCAACTGTAATGTTAAAATCTAGCTTTATATTTCAGCAGCAGGAGTCAATATTTTGGATGCATGGTTTCCATTAGCGATTGAAGATGCTGCTGGACAATCAGTGGACTGCATCAACTGTGTATCGTCCACATGTATCTGCAATGACATCCATCATAAATCTTGTCATTTTTTCCGGAGTTTAGCAGTAGTAAAATACATTGACTTCAGGTATGTTCTTGAATTCTGACTTTGTTACTTCCTTGCCTGCTTCTAATATAAAGATCTTCCAGTTATAGACAATGCACAGCTTCAGGCATATAAGTGCAATTGCAGCACCAGTATCTGTACTTCTATGTGACTTCGTATGAACGAGGCTGTTGATTTTATCTGGCAGGAATAGCACCAATTCTAGTCATCCAACGAACCGTACTGATCAATGAGTTATTCCAAGAACCAGCCAAAAAATTTACATGAATTGAACATCGTGAATTTTAATTACAAATGTAAGTATTCTTTAGATAACAACACCAACAGAAACCAATCCTTATAATACCTTTGATAGTTTATAATACCTTTGTTGAAGAGCTGGGGAGTGCTGCAGCATTTCCCGAAATTTTCCAAAACATGGACAGTCCTTATATAGTCCCGTAGATGGTAAAATTCCCTTCAAGAGGTCTGATATAATCAAAGTAAGTTAGAATGGCACATTCTTTAGTCTGCAATCACGGCCATAATAAAATCTTGTCATCCTTTTCGAAATCCAGCAGTAACAAAATCTACAATAATGAGTTCAGGTATGTTCTTAAATTTAAACAGAACCATATTTGATACTTCCTTATCTGCTCCTAATATATACTGCTCTTTCTTGCAGCAGCCATCTTTGGTGATAATTCTCACAATTTCAGTGGAAACTTTCCAGATACTGCAGAGGCCACGGCTTCAGGAACATAAATGCAAGATGAAAGGAAGATTAACCTTGTCTCCGAAGTCCGAAAGGCCCATTAGTACATTTTTAAAGCTTGATCATCCATTCCATGTATTGTTAATTTTACACATATAATGTACCTTGTGAGCTTAAATTTTCGAGAACTGGGGAGTAAATAACTTTCTGAACTTTGAGAACTGAACATAAGCCTTACAAGTGCAGCAATGGAAGTTTTATTATTGTAAACATTGACATGAACAACTTTGCTGCATTAACAGTTCAAGATATGTATCTTAAATATCCTAATGCAGGAGCATGAAATCTTGTTGTTTAAAGTGACAACATATTTAACTTGAACACCTTTTTTTAAAGCTATAAAGCAGTACTTCATAGTTGATTAATTTTTTAACCTTTATAACAACCAATGCCTGACAGTTGATTCATTATTACCATTTTGCCATCTTTGTTTGTGTAGTCCAACTACTTCAAAAGCAGATCAGTGACATAGCCACAAATAATTAGAATCATCTTGGGGGGTGGGGTTGGGGATTAAAATAAATTATTACATTTCAGTGCATATATAGGCATAGCAAGTGCTCACTGGTCAGTGTTATTTTATTGTAGGGTACTCTTACACGTTCAGGATACCAACAACCTTCCGTAATAAAATATAGCGAGAGTAAACATCCTACACTCAAATATAATAGAAGTCAATATCACCCTGCAATGAAACATAGCGGCATGGAGGAAATCCCTTTATTGTATAAGGTTTATTTTGATTGATTCAATGTCAAATAATTGCGCTCTTATATTTAAATGAAATTAAGGTTGAGACCTTAATTAAATAGAGAAGGCCCACTGGGTCACTTGACTACACAACTAAACTAAGACCCAATTTTTTTAATTCCTAATCTCAATCTACAAAAGTAAAGTTGCTTGAGCCTTTTTGCATTCAAATTTACAGCAAAAAAATTCCAATTATTTTAAAAATCAAGTAAAAATCGAAAAATACAAGAAAACAACAAATAAAAGTAACAAAAATATTTCCTTTACCTTTTTGAAGGTTTTTCTTACAAATATAACTTACATATCAATAAATAAAATCAAATTTAAAATAAATTTCAAAATAAACAAAAATCGAACCCAAATTAAAAATAAAATATTACCCGTTGGGCTATTCGATCCGATTCGAATTTTCTTTTTTATTATTTTAGTATAGGACCAGGACCAAAAAAAAGCCCAAAATCAAAATAAATTTACAGATCTAAACATTCTAACAATGCAAGTATATATGTAGTATATAAACAACATTACACACACATTCAAGACACATGAAAGTAGTGATAAAAAATCAAATCTTTCAACTTTACCCTAGTTTTATCAATCTTTTGTTTCTTACCCTCTTCTTGTTTTAACATTCTCCCCCTTCTGCTTCTCTTCTTTTCCCCCTTTTCAACTCTTTCTTTGGATTTTGACCGTTACTTTCCCCTCTTTTTTTCATTTTTTTCTCTTTTTTTACTTCGTTTTCTTCTTAAACTTCACTCTTTCACTAAAAAGATTCAATCTTTAATCTGGGTTTTGTCTCAAATTGGGTTCTTTACACAGTTGGAACCCTAATTAGGGCTTTTCTTGGGTTTTAATTTTGTGGGTTTTTGAAAATTCTTGATTTTTGTGTGTAATTTCAAGAATTTAAGATGATTGCTGATAGACCCAGTTGGATTAGACATGAAGGGATGCAGATTTTCACCATTGATGTTGAGCCTGGTGGACTGAGATTTGCTACTGGTGGTGGTGATCATAAGGTATACTTTTCGTTTCGTCTTTTGAATCGAAAATTTAGATTATATGTATGTATGGATGTGTATGTTTATGTGTATATGTGTTGTGTGTGTATATGCGGGCAGATTCTTGTAATGTTGATACTTGCAATTGAATTGGGTTGATTGGGTTTTTGGGTTTCTTTCGTTATAATTCGTATAGCTAGTTTAGTGGTCTCACCTTGATGATGAAGCAGTTTTGAACTTTTGATGTATGTACTAATTTAGTTGATTATATGGGTATGTTGAATATAAGGAGCCAATTGACAGAATATCGTAATATGTGTGTGTGTGTTTACGGTCAGAATCTTGTAAGGATGATGACTTCTACTCTTATTTTGGGTTTTTGGGTTTCTTTTGATATAACATGTATAGTTAGTTCCGCATACTCAGCTGTAAGATGAAGCGAAGTTAATATATGTACTAATTAAGTAGTTTGTATGTGTATGCTATATGTAGTAATGTAGTAGTTTGTATGTGTACGGGTATGTGAGTGCGACTTCACTGAAGTGAAGTCGTTGCTTCTTTGAAATATGTGATGAATTTGGTTGCTTTATAATTTATGCAATTTTGTTTTGCTTGTAAGCGTCTTATTATCGTTTAATTTATTATGTTTTACATTGTATACCATGTATATATGTACATTTACTTGTCTTCGATGAATCCGCGCGTTGCGCGTGCACTTATGAACTAGGAGGCCTTTGCACTTCATTGAGCATATCTCATTTTATGTGTTGCAAGTGGTTTTGCGTGCAGAATGTATTTCAATCCTGATATATATGGAATTTCCAAATGTAATTGAGTTCTGCATTTATCTAATGTCTGATTTTTACTTTTTATTTCGGTATACTGTATGCTTGATCAGAAAAGAGAATACTTCTCATATTGGAAAGAAATTTCTATTAACATGTCATCCCATCTCATTTTTCATCTACCTGTATGATTCTATCTGGATGTCAATTATATTTAATGCAAGTATATATTTAATGTTTGGTTGTGCAGGTCCGAATTTGGAACGCGAAAGCTGTTACAAGAGAGCTGCCAGATGAAGGATCAGTTTCACAACTTCTTGCTACTCTACGTGATCATTTTGGATCAGTTAACTGTGTTAGGTGGGCAAGGCATGGTAGGTTTATTGCATCTGGGTCTGACGATCAGGTAATAATGATTCATGAGAGGAAGCCGGGTTCGGGAACAACTGAATTTGGTAGCGGGGAACCTCCAGATGTGGAGAATTGGAAAGTGACCATGACTCTGAGGGGACACACAGCAGACGTGGTAATAAGATTGATTCAGACGTGCTTGTGTGTGTAGATATACATGTATTGAGTAAATATATGTGGTGCTAGTTGCTCTCTGATTTTCGTGCTTTATGTTTTATGCATGTTTTAAGCAGCAAACATTACAAAATATGTTCAGTTCACATCAATATTTGATTTTAATAGCTGTGTTTCAACCATGTACTGTCTAACCAGAGAAATTTTGTTTACCATGCGTAAAGTAGGTGGATCTCAATTGGTCTCCTGATGACTCGACATTGGCTAGTGGGAGTTTGGATAATACTATTCATATATGGAATATGAGCAATGGCATCTGCACTGCTGTTCTAAGGGGTCACTCCAGTTTGGTTAAAGGAGTTACCTGGGATCCTATTGGTTCCTTCATAGCAAGTCAATCAGATGATAAAACTGTCATCATCTGGCGAACAAGTGATTGGAGTCTCGCTCATAGAACTGATGGACACTGGAGTAAATCTGTATGTTAAATTGAATGCCTAGTGAATGTTAATATTATTACCTTTTTCCCCTCTCTAATAGAAATTTTTACTTTTCAGCTTGGATCTACATTCTTTAGACGCCTCGGGTGGTCACCATGTGGCCATTTTATTACCACAACTCATGGTTTCCAGAAACCGAGGCATTCTGCACCAGTACTAGAGAGAGGAGAGTGGTCAGCCACTTTTGACTTCTTGGGACACAATGCCCCAATTATTGTGGTGAAGTTCAATCATTCAATGTTCAGAAGGAATTTATCCAATTCTCATGAAGCAAAAGCTGCATCTATAGGATGGACAAATGGGTCTTCTCTCAAGACGGGGGATAAAGAATCACAGCCATATAATATCATTGCAATAGGGAGTCAGGATCGAACCATTACAGTATGGACGACGGCGAGTCCTCGCCCTCTTTTTGTGGCCAAGCATTTCTTTTCGCAAAGTGTTGTAGATTTATCCTGGTAAATGCACTATTGAATTGTTGAAAATCTTTCTCACATAAATATTTTTAATGGCTTAATGCTATCACTTGAATGTTTTTCATGATCTTTTTTCTTAGCCTTCTGGATTCCATCAGCTCTGAATTAATTAAGACGTTCTTGTATCAGGAGTCCTGATGGATATACCTTGTTTGCTTGCTCCCTTGATGGTACGGTGGCTATTTTCCATTTTGAGGCGAAGGAATTTGGCCACAAGCTAAGTAATACCGAGTTAGATGAGTTAAAGAGAAGTCGATATGGTGATGTCAGAGGCCGACAGGCAAATTTAGCAGAAAGTCCTGCACAGTTGTTGCTTGAAGCAGCATCGGCGAAACTAACCCCAGCCAAAAGAAAAGCTACAGATGTTCTACAGAAGAACATGCCTTTGCAAACTTCGGCTGGTGTGGGAATCGAAACAAATTCTTCTAAACCTCAAACTGTTAATGGAAAGAAAAATGTAGGATCAGGTGGTGATACCATAAATAAGGCGATACCTTCTGCCCGGGTAGTTAGTCCAGTGAAACAGAGAGAATATCGCCGTCCAGATGGTAGAAAGAGGATAATCCCTGAAGCTGTTGGAATGCCCTCCCAACAGGAAAATAATTTAGGTGGTGCTTCTCAAACCTCTGAATTTCATTTGAATTCATCAGAACACAATCTTAACAATAATAACAATAATGGGCTCGTACATGCTGATGGTCCTGTCCAAGGGGTAACTGTGAGGAGATCTGTAGGGGGGAGCTCTGATAAGGAGCGCACAGGTGTCACTGCTAGGGCAACTATCAGTGAGAGTCTGGTAATCGAGAAGGTTCCGGCATCTGCTGGTACTGGTGGAAGCATGAGTGTTGAACATGTAGGGATTTTAAAGAATTCAAGTTCTGCTACTGGTGGTGGTAATCTTTTAATTAGGGTACTTGATAAGAAGGAAGGTGAAGATATGATACCTGTTAGCTTGGAGGCTCGTCCAAAAGAACATGCTTCAAATGACATCGTTGTGGTTGGAAATACATTAATGATAAAAGAAACAGAAATTACTTGTACAAGAGGGACTAAAACTCTTTGGTCTGATAGAATCTCGAGTAAGGTCACTGTACTTGCTGGAAATGCTAACTTTTGGGCTGTTGGCTGTGAAGATGGATGCCTGCAGGTATGTGTAACTTTTTATTTTTTTTTCCTTCCGGTAATAGATTCTTTGATTTGCCACTTTGACTTTCCGACATCTAATTAAAATTTGAATATTAAGCCTTGCCTAAATTAATGGTTGAAAATTAACATCAAGTAAACCGTAAATGATGACGATGGCATTTAAGCTTCTGTTTGGTCAATAATGCTCAGCTTATATGTTCATGTTGCAGCCTTTTTATTCCCCTTTCCCTAGGTGCTACAATTTTTGTCATTCATCTACTATGATTTTTTATTTTTTGTGTAGACTAATTGAGTTTAGACTTTGTGATTATTTATTTTAATTTTACTTTTTTTTAAGTCATCTCTTGGATAGTAATTTGGGTTTTCTTTTTTGTTACGTGTTAGGATTGACCTAATAGACAAATAGCATAAACTATCAATTTAACCATTTTTATGATGTCAAAATAGTTCAGCTTACTGTAGTTTATCCATTTGAGGGTGGCTTCTATTGTATTTTTGAAAAACATAAACAATTTTAGGCCAGATAGTAAATTTGTGTATTATATAAATGTCTATAATAAACCAGTATATACCAGGTAGCATGTGTTTGAATTTAAAAAAGTCCCCTCGACCCCAATCTGATAAGCACTTAAACCTTTTCATTTACTGGGAAAGAATCAGCTCATGGTTACATAGAGATAATGCTGGGCCGATTTCTAGTTAATAGATGACATTGTTATATAGAAGAAAATTTAGCCATGTAAATATTGAACTTGCCATGTTTAGTCAGATACTAAAAGTGAGGAAGTGTGTATATGTACGTTATGCTTGTTTTTGTTTATTATGGGGTTGCCTATTTTAGCATCAGCGCAGCTAACTTTTCCAAAAGTGGGGTCAACTTCCATATCAATTGTGAATGATTAATAATCTCAATCCAAACCAAGCATCTAAAAACAGTCCAGATGTCCTAGAATAAAAGTCCTTCCACAGTGATTTTATAGTATTAGCATAGTTGATATTAATTATTTACTCATTTCAAGAATTTCAATGTGCAAGAAGAAGATGCAGCACCATTGTTGAAAGTCATAGTTTAGCTCATATGAGCAATTTCTGATTTTCTTTTAATACCTACGTGAGATAGGTATACACAAAATGTGGGAGACGTGCAATGCCGGCCATGATGATGGGATCTGCATCTGTATTTATAGATTGTGATGAGTCTTGGAAGTTGTTGCTTGTCACGAGAAAGGGATCATTATATATTTGGGATCTGTTTAACAGAAAATGTCTTCTTCACGATTCTCTTGCATCACTATTGACAACAGATCTAAATTCTTCTGGTCAAGATGCAGGTAATGTAACAAACTTGAAATTCGGAAAATTTATATCCTGACATTCTTTAATAGGATCCAGTCCTGCATTTCAGCAATATGCGGCATATCGTGCAGGTGTTTGCTATTATATCTTCCTTGTTTACTGATGTGTCTTTTTGCTTCCTTTCTGTTTCCAGGTATGATCAAAGTGATATCTGCAAAGCTATCAAAATCTGGTTTTCCTCTTGTTGTCTTGGCCACACGTCACGCCTTCCTCTTTGATATGAGCCTCAAGTGTTGGTTGAGGGTTGCAGATGACTGCTTCCCGACATCAAATTTTTCAAGCTCGTGGAATTTGGGATTGGTTCACAGTGGTGAATTGGCGGGCTTGCAGGTGGACGTCAGAAAGTTCTTGGCTAGAAAGCCTGGTTGGAGTCGGTATGTATTTTATATAATTTTAGGGTCTATGAAAGTTTTAGTATTTTTGCGGTATGAACCATTTTTGGATTAAACTGGTTATATGCTTTACGGCTTACACTAACTACATATTTAAAACTTTCAGTGATTTATTAGTTCTTTCCCTATAAGAGAAGGAGAAAATGAAATTTGCTGAATACTACCAATTGTCTCAAGTGCTTAACTTTTAGATGGGTTTGTTGGTTCAGGGTGACTGACGACGGTGTGCAGACTCGTGCTCACTTGGAAGCGCAATTGGCATCAGCAGAGGCTTTGCAATCTCCAAATGAATATCGGCAGTGTCTTCTTTCTTACATACGCTTTCTAGCAAGGTTTGTTCTGATATTCTTGCTGCAGTTATTTGTGGGTTAATCGTTCAGCATTTTCTTCTTTTTCTGGCTAAATATACGTTTAGTAATTAAAGGTGTATAGTAGTAGGTCCACGTGTATAGTTTAGTAGTGATGCTAATTCATCGCAATTAAATATTAAAACTTACGATTTAGAAAATAGAAGAAGACGAAGCCAAAATTATGAATTAATTGAGGCTGATTTGGTGTTATATTAAACTGTTTGATTTTTGATATGATAAATTACCTTGAAGGTGTACTGTCTTGGAATATTTCTGATCCATTGGTATTAAATTATACGACTTAGGATTTGGAAATGCTTCATGGACAGTGAGCTTCAACAAAATTATATTGTTGAATTTGAGTTGCATATGTTGAAGCGTACAAATCTACTAATTGTGGAATGGTGAACCCCAGATGGACTGGTGGCCATTAAATAAAATTAAGATATTCTGTATGTTGAACACTGGTTTTGAGTGTGATGAGCCTTGGTGGTAGTCCAGTATATCTTCACCTGTGAAATTTGTCTTGCGAGCGGAATAATCGTAGTTCTGTATTATCATTATCATTTTTTGTCATTTGTGTAACAAATCACAGATAAACATGTTCCAGTCCTTTTTCACTGTTTATATATATATATATATGTGTGTGTGTGTGTGTGTGTGTGTGTGTGTGCGCTATGTTACCCCGACTCTTTATTTTGCCTCTAATACCCGTGTCGGACATCGACACTCGGACATGGGTATGGACACTCGGACATGGATTTTAGGCCAAAAAACATGTATTTTTTCAAAATATTGCCGAGTCCGACACTCGGACATGTATCCATGTTGGACACTTCTAGCCGAGTCCGGGTAACATAGTGTGTGTGTGTGAACACCAAATGGGTTACCGCCTTGGAAATTATTCACATATAGGATAAGTAATGCATAGATGTATCATGTACGACGTTTAGTAGTATGCTTAGATTTTTTTTAACCTGATGGGGTGCATTTTGAGCACAGCACCGCAAGGATGACAATATATGCTTTGACCAATCTTGTAAATGTGTTTTGACATTTGCAGTTTATTATATGGTATGTTTGGTGGTGTGCTAAACACCAAACTTTTTGTTGTCCAACTGAATAATACGACGTTATTCTTAGAACATGAATAATTACCTAGATGTCAGAAGGGGGAAAATAGTTTTAGCAGATGTTAAAAAATAGAAAACAAGTCACACATTGCTGTGGATTGTTATTTTTTGCTAATCCCCGCCCAAGTACTCATATGAAAAGAACAATATCATCGTGGAAAGATAGACACCAGTTCTTAGCCTATACTAATGTCTTGCAAATTTGATGTAGAATCTTTTAGTTCCATTATACAAATGTAGCAGCCAGCTCGTGTAGTACTTGCTAAAGTGAATATTTATCCTTCAATCACAGGGAGGCAGATGAATCCCGTTTACGAGAAATTTGTGAGAGTTTTCTTGGACCACCGACAGGGATGGGTGAATCTACATCCTCCGACCCAAAGAACCCAGCATGGGATCCTTGTGTTCTTGTAAGTTTTACTCTTGTTTGGCCGTACTATTCTTAAAAGTTCTATGCATCATTCCTTTACTTTCAGATGACCTATTAATATAATTGCTATTGTATCTGGAGTACTGCTCATCTAATAGAAAGATTACCTTGATAATTTGTGTGCATGTTTTCCACGTAATAAGTATTTCTGATTGTTGTTGTGTAAACTATTCTATACTGAACTTAAATACATTTTATCCTTCAACTTGTGTCTATGTTTTTATTATTTTCACATGTAACATTGTTTTCTTGGACGTGGCACCTATTACTAAGGCACATATATGAACACTGAAAATATGATTTAACTGCTTGTTGATGGACATTGGTATGCGTTTCAAATTGTTTTCTTTTAAAGATTCACTGTCTAAATTTTTTTGTTGAGATCAATTGGAATAATTCTTCTGGCTTATTACAGGGTGTAAAAAAACACAAACTGCTTAGAGAAGATATTCTTCCTGCAATGGCATCAAATAGAAAAGTTCAACGGTTGCTAAATGAGTTTATGGATCTTCTATCTGAATATGGGAGTACAGAGACAATTCCAGAACAAAAAGATCCGACGCCAGTTACAATTGCAGATCAATCCAATCAACCAATAACGGATCAGACAAACAATGCACCACCAGCTATAGATCAAGTGGTCTCTGATTTGCCAACTAAAGATCAAATAAATCCTTTACCTTCTACTAATGATGTAGGTGAATCTGAACCTTCAGCGGCAGAACCTATGGACATCTCAAATGAAACAAATCAAGCACCACTAGTCGTACCTGTAACAGATGGGTCAAACTCAGGTCAACCAGAAACAGGGCTTGTGAATTTTGTCCCGCCGGCAACAGAACTGAATTGAGAGTTAGCTTCAGTTTTAAAATTTGGCGCGGAGTATTGAAATTTACACACCCTAGAGTCTTATAGTATGGCTAGTGGAATTGAAGCATACTCCATTCGTGATGCTTTCAGATCTATATCTTCATGTTTGGCATTACCGTAGAGCTCTTTAACCCTAGTTTTTGCGGCAAGTAGTTCAGTTTCTAAATTTTCTAGCCAATGTTTTTGTCAGCTTATATACAAGTTTTCGTAGCAAGTTCGTTACTTAGACCAAGTTGGGTGATTCTGTTGTAATACCGGCATCACAACCAGGATGCTGTAAATCATAGTAACTTGTGTCTGATGTTCCCTATCCTAGTTTGTAAAGTATGTATTTTCTTATATCTGATAATTTTGAATTGGTTCATGGTTGCCTTTTCCTTCACCTTGATAAATTCAAACTTTAAACCTATTACAGGAGAACATCATTAATGTTATCAAGAGTGATAAATATGTTATTATATATGATTTATATGTAATTTTTGTTGTAAAAAATTAAAAATGTTAACATGCAATGTATGTAAACGGTAAACCTTTCAAAATTCCTAAAACATAACTACTATTAATTATTGATAACTAGGTTTAAAAAAAAGGGCTTTTTTCATAAATACCCAACCCAAAAAACTTTTTTGCAAAAATATTATGTGTTTTAAATTTTTTGCGAAAAGATCAAAATATTTGCAAAAATACGGTCTGCAACTACTTTCAACCATATCTCCAACTGCAACCAAAATTAACCACATATGCAACTTTTTAATCAAAAATGATTTTTTTCTGGCGTCCTGATTTTAGGGTTGTTTATAACCCTAAAATCAGGGTAGGTTATGGTTTAGAGTCTAGGGTTTAGGGTTGTTTACCCTAAACCCTAAAATCTAAACCCTAAGTCCGTATACGAATTATTCCTCATTCTTAATATTTCTAAAACCCAACCATTGAACCCCAAAGGTTAACTATTGAACCTCAGGGGAACGGCTTAATCAAGACCACAAGCTTACTAAACATCTTACTAACAAATTTTTTTTGAATTCTCAGATGTTATTTTTTAAAAAGTTGCATCCGGTTGCATCTGGTTGCGTTGGTTGCTGACCGTATTTTTGGTTGCATCTGTGGTTGATTTTGGTTGCAGTTACAGATGGTTGAAAGTAGTTGCAGACCGTAGTTTTGCAAATATTTTCAAAAAGTTAGTATTTTTACAAATATTTCCAAAATATGGTAAAATTGCAAAAAACACTTAGAAAAGTAGTATTTTTGGTAATTTCCCAAAAAAATTAATAATTCGTATTATACTTTTTGCTAAATTTTGATTGCACAAAATGCTCTCTATTTATATTAGGGTTGATCCGCATTCTTATTTTTTCAAACCACTAGTATAAACGGTTTTTAGAAAATCAAAATCAAATTAATTAGACGCCAAGATCAAATCAAATTATAGATTGATTTGGTTCCGAACTACGATTTGAACTTCAAACTTATTTTTTTTGTTAGAATTACAAAAAAATTATGATTTAAATAAATGTAACGTAAAATTTAAACTGTAACAGCCCGACTTTTCGGACTATTAATTCTAAATCGAAACTAAAAATAAAATACATTTCTTTATTCAATAAATACAAAATCACACAAAAGTCAAATGCAGCGGTCAAACTCAATAATTCATAAACATAAAATCGGATACGCAACTCCATATATCCAATATTCAATTCAATAATCAATATCTTGTACTTAACAAAATTTATTCTAATAGCACAATTATTATTAACCAATAATTTACATCAAATCACGTAGCACGAAATTCACAAGTTCACATCGATATTCTCAACAAGCTTCCACAGTGTACCAACTTGAAATATTACGAAAGAGTGAGCTACACAGTTCAGTAAGTAACAAATTGACTTACAGATATTCTAAAAAATCAGTGGGTGTTTTAGCAAAACAGATTTTCTCAAAACAATAATAATTTGAAAAGCCTTTGCGAAAAATGATCCAACCCAAAGTTTATTTTTAAAATCCAAAATTTAAACAGATACAGAAGCAGAAACGAAATTCTTATCAATACCACAGTCTTGCTCTACGACCACACTTTTCCAGTAACCGGAATCTTATTCTTATTCTTATACGCCACACTTTGCCAGTGACCGGCATCTAAAGTTCAATAATTACACCCCCTTAATAGGTATCTAAAGTTGCACACTTGTGCGCCTACTAAGGGTATTTAAGGCTAGTTCCGGAACTATAGCGTAAATTATGAACGTGTTCTATTAAGGTGGTGCGAACATTATTTGACTTTGATTGATTTAATAAAATTATAGGATTTGCACGCATTGATTTCGGTATTTGATCGCTTTTGAGTTAAGTACTTTTTGACTTAATTTTATTTTCAGAGAAGATATTTTGACTCTGCTTTAAATTTCGTATAAGATATAAGAATATCGTTTCGAACTGTATAAGATATAAAAAATAAGATACGAGAATTTTTGAATTCTTAGAGAGAAAGGGAGACTTTTTACGATATCTGTGGTCTTAATTAAAAAATTCTAATGAAACGAACTTAATGATTAACGTACAAAATTTAAATTCTTGTGATTTTGAACTACAAATTTTCAAATAAAACAAATTTACTGATAAACTACACAAATTTCGGATCAAATTATCCTAAAACTCATAAACACTTGAAACGAGTAATTTTTTGAGCTAACTCAAGTGATTAAAAAATTATTTTATGTCGTTTCAGCTTTGATTCTCGCTTATCTCCAAGATTTGTTAAGAACAAATATGCATTTGTAAGGCATATAAGCCTAATTATTCAAAATAATAATAATTTTGAGCGAGATAGCTCAAGTAAGAGCTTATCTCTTGTCGTTTTGGATTAGATTTTCACAGAGTTTATCTCTTGTCGTTTTAGATTCGATTTTCACTCACCAACAAGATTTTTGAGAACATATATTTATTTGTAATTTGTAATGTATATAAATCTAAATATTAAAAAAAATGTTGGAGAACAAAATTCAAAAAATCTCCAAAAAATTGACATGACCGTGTAAGTTGATAAAATGGAATGTTTATAATAAATTTTTGAAATTTTTTTTGTTCACCGACATTTTTCAGTTCAAAAAAACAACATTATTATTGTATGTTGCATTGATGTTGATGTCTCCGTGCATTCCCAAAGTGTATGTACCAAGAGTGTTAGTATTGGGATGATGATCCTCTTTATCATAATATTGAGAGAAAATGTCTTAAATATCATGATTTGAAAAAATGATTTCAAATATTATTCTAAAATAACGGATAAAAGGATGTTTGCAAGGTTAGAAAGATAACACTACATCGCCTAGCGTTAGGTGGCTTTAATTTATTTATTTATTCAATTTAAGCTCAAAACACTACACTATCATATCATATGTTTTCGGACAAAACACAACTTAATTTGATGTTTGAAGAAGCAAAATGAAGATTCATATGGTATTTCTTGCAATATAAAATGTATTTTTTTAAAGCTGAAAACGCAATATAAACCGGTGTTTTAAGCAAAATATCAGATGAATTGGTGTTTGCAGCAAAACACCAGATGAACGAGTGTTTGACAGCACTTTTATCTTTTGTTGAAACAACAAAACGCTAGTTGAATAAACATACAAATGTACAAAATCATAAATGGTGTTTTCTTACAAAGTGTCTGATTCAGGGTAGGTTAGGGTTTAAAGTCTAGGGTTTATGGTTGTTTACCCTAAGTCCGTATATGGTTTATTCATCATTCTGAATATTTCTAAAATCCAAAATGGAATTATTGAATCCCAAATGTTAACTATTGAACCCCCAAAAAAACGGCTAAATTAATAGCACAAGTTTATCTAATGTTTTATACGAAAACTTAAATTTATATTACGTTTCAACTCGAAAACAAACAATACAAATGTACCAGATGAAGTTGTGTTTGCAACAAAATACAACTTCATCTGGTTTTTTGTGCAAAACACCAATTTAACTTGTGTTTTGTCAAGTTGATCATCTATTAGAGTCCAAAACACCGGTTCAGCTTGTGTTTTGATACAGAAAACGCTAAATGATACTGAACTTCATTTAAAAACTGAAAACGCTAGACTAACATGTGTTTTGGAGCCAAAACACAAGATTAAGATTAAATGGTGTCTCCATGTATCAGCATAAAAACACATTTGTTTGAAGCCGAAAACGCAAGTTTAACTTGTGTTGTCGGTTGATCATCTGTTGGAGTCCAAAACACCGGTTGAACTTGTGTTTTGATGCAAAAACGCTAAATAAAAATGTGTTTTCTACTTGAAACATTTCACGATATGGTATTTTAGACATAAACGAAGTAATGTCTTGTGTTAAAAGGAACACACCAGACGAAGTGATGTTTTATAATAATATTTGGGATCTTTATTTTTAATTTTGATATTTGGGACCTTTTACTTTAAATTTATAATATTGAGAGCCTTTTAATATGGGAGCCACCTTTAATTGTCAAAAGTCAAAACAACGTCCACGGATTTTCTTTTTATTCTTGGACAGCTAAAGAGCAAGTTCTAGTTATATTGACTATTGACATCAAATTGAGAACATTTAATAAACCATAAGTTTTACTGAAGAGAAAGATCAAATATGTATGTTACTAGAAATCTATAAAAAAAAATTATAATTAGGTGTGGAGTACCTGTCCAGCAAATTAGCAAACACATTATCTAAATTCCTAATGATTTGTAGAGTGAAATTATATTGGAACCAACAGGGATATCTGCCAACTTGAAGTCTAGAACTATGCAAGTCGTGCAAGTTATGGTACAGCTATATATAAATTATCAAATTTATGTACAAATTGAACATCAAGCTACAATTACTGATATGCTCCGGTCCTGACTATGCACAGAGAATGCTACAGGTGTATCACTAGTAAGTCTAGTATGCAATACCTCCAGTGGCAATTGAGTGACCGGTTTTATGCCGGGGAGTAGGTTACATCTGTAGGGCCATTTTGTCATTTGTTAACTTAATATCTGCATTTGGCAGTCAATTCAGGTATCCTATAGTTATGTGCAAGCTTGCTAATCTAAATTGGTGTGCAGAGCTAAAAAATTCAAACTAGCTAACTTCTAAAATCCATGAGGTGCATTCTTGAAGTAGTTGAAATTTCTGCTGCTTAGCTATCTTGAAAAAGACCTCCATTTTGCTACGGAGCTCTGGAAAATCTTCTTTGCACTTGAACGATCCTGCACATGCACAGTGCTCGGCCATGTGTGCAGCTTTCACTTGGTTGCACTTGAGGCACACCAGGTCTTGTAGATGGTATAAGCGTTCTCTTTGTCGTACAATCCGGAGAAGACCATTCTCCATCACCTCGCGGTCATAAGGTTGCCCACATTGACAACGCCATTCTTGAGCCATTAAAGCTCTGTCTCGACATAAATCTAGGTCTCTGCAATCGTTGCAGTAGCTGACAACATAAATACAAGTCAGCATCTGTGTAAAACTGAAAAGTAACAATTTGAATAAGTTTTGCACAACTAACAGATAAACCTCCTTTACCCTCAAATATTACAACTTATACCCTCTATTATCACTCTCTTCTCTAAGAAAAATAAAGTGGGGGTACATCTTCAGCATCACAGCTAGGGGAACAATGCACAGATCCAAACTAGGAAAACTGAAAGTTTTATAGTACTACTGTGTAGGAAACTTTTATATCCTTGTGTATGTATTAGCAAGCTTTTAATCCATAAAATGACATGAAACAGATGCTACACAACATTACAATTAGCTGCAGTACATTACAGTACAATAAAATTCATAAAAGTAACTTATTTCTAAACTTTGACATGCCAACTTTTTTGTACCTGCAAATGACATTTGGTAAAGAAAAGCTGAGAGAATGATTTTGAAACTCTGCCTCTGGAGCAAACTCCCTCACACGAACATACTTTAGGAGATTCTTCCTCATTATCTGTACAACAAGAAATTTGCAAAAACAAACGATCAATATACACAGCAACTAATAAGTTATTTACCTCAATGTGTTCAAAACATAAACTAATATTAGTCTGTGGATACAGACATGACAAATATGACTCAAACTTAAAACATCAAAGCTAGACCAGTGTCCTTTGGCTAATGTGCACATGCAGTTTCTAAATGCATGTCAGCAGATTATATATATTAGTTTGATAGTGCAGATTTATAGTGTCCATAAACATGTGTACAAACTTTTAGAAGCTTATTCTAAACTTGAAATCGTTTAGTTTTTACTTTTTAATAAACAAGCTATTAATCTCCAAACTCAACTTGATTAGGCTCATCCACAGCAATTTTGAAAAACTAAGAAAATATGACAGATTGCAGGAACATAGAAAGATATACAAGACAAGAAAAACACCGTAAGGAAGTAAATATGAAATTTGATGCGACCTCTTGCTTATCGCTTCTATAAGACTATAGCATCTTCAGTTCCTACACTAACATCTTGAACCAGAGTAGAGCTCTGGTGCTCTGCACTACCCAAGCCGTTAAGATATATATAGAAATTTTACTGAAATAACTTGGTATGTATCTACTAATTACGACCACTTACTAAAACATTTCTACCCGTAACTCGTAAGTAGTTGATGGCTTCTGGAATAGTTGGATTCCTGCCCAACAAACAGATTGGGAAAAAAACTTGACCTGTTTGACCCCTTGGCTCTACCAGCATTCCAAATAATATAATCATTATCCCAGACCATCATGTTAACGAACTTGTCATATTACAAGGTTACCTACTCCCTTTTAGTAAATAATAAAGATCATAGAAAAGTTCTCTTCACTTGTGTTTCTTAATTTTGCAAACATTAATACCTTTGATAAATTTGACATCGCACAAATGAGTTCTTTTAAATTATATGATGCCGTCTAAATGAGTTTGTTCAATTCATATTTTTATCCATGAGAATCTGGCGGTACATGTTGATTGTTGAGGTATTTTTGGTTTTCTAACTTAATAAAATCAGTTCAGAAACTGAAAGAATCATGGCATAGAGAAAAAAGGATTACCAGAATATCATGCTGCACGTTTTGGTCAAGCGCCATAACAGCACATACGTGCTTAATAAATTCCAGTGATGGATCCCCTGTATATATATCATTACCAACTTGTGTATTTCCGTTCAAAGATTTGTCCATTCCCTTCAAATGAAGATTGGCATCTCGAACAATACCAAGAAGTTTACCGGTAAAATAAGAAGCAACCTGTAGGACATTGAGTTTTTTTTTATTAAGCTAAGCAAGACAAAAATGAAATGCATGTATCGTAACATATACCTGTCCCCTAATATAATCAGACATTTGCGACTCAAATGCTTCAGCAGTTGCAGCAGTTATTGATGGAGTGCATAAACTTCCATTCCTCATAGATTCTCTCTTGACAATTTGTTCTTTCCAAGGAAGATAGATAAATTCAGAGACAACCAATATGAAGTGATCCTGCACATGAGTTGAGTAGGTTGCGGAATTTGTCACATGTGAAAGCAAAAAAAAATTCTTGATGAGAGTGTCAAACCTCAAAAGAAACTGATGTTTCTAATGTATAGGATTGATAAACTATAGCCAAGTTCTTAACCAAGCGTAGCAAACAAAAATTTACTTAAAAAGGCATGCTAACCTGCATTTCCTTGGGCAAACTTTCCACGACACTCCAGCTAGGTACAATATCTACTTGAGATTCATCAAGCATGTCCTCGTTATCTGATTTTGCAATATTATCGGATGATTTACCATCAACTTTAGCCTGAATACCACCATAGTTGTACTAAAATTGAAAAAAAAACTATATCAGAGACTCTGCAATATGATATAACGTTTATAATCTATATTAAAGAACACTACATCATCCGTTTTACTTTGGCACCAGAAAGAAGAAGCCTTTAGATATTGTCTGACAAACTAGTCAAACAAGTGAACAGAAACATCTGCACATCATAATTCTAGACAGAACTTTTTACTCAAGAAATCTATAACAAAGAGGTAGCTGAATTTGTCTCCCAAAATTTATTATTATTTTAAAAGAGATGAACCTGGCCCATGAAGGAGTTACCTGATCCATGAATAGCAAAGAATGCCAGAATTGCATAGGTTCAATCTCAATCCACTCAAATAAGTCCCTGAGATAGCAAAGACCAGGGTTAAAGAAGATGACTCCTATTATTGGATCCTATTTTGGTACATTTTTTCAAACATTATGCAAGACCTACCTTGTTTGCAGTGCTCTGAGTAAGCTATCACAATAAGCTTTGCCTGCAGATAGATCAGATTTTCCTGTGTCTATTATAATTTTTGAGAAGTTGGCAAATATGATAGTAGCCCCCAGCTTTCGAAATTCAGCCAATAATAGTGCAAAGACCTTTTGCATAACCTGTCAACATAAAAAAAAGTCAGAAAAGCATAAAATGTAAAAACACATGAAGACAATCATGTTCAGCAATATTTGGCAAGTACTGTTGTAGCTTTATTTTTTTATCCGGGCCAGTTTACAAATTTAATGAGATACAAACTTGCTTGCTGTTGCTAGGTAAGAAATAGTTTTAGGAAAGAAATAGAGTAAATGCAGAAGGAAACAGCAGAGACTCATATCCAAAAACACTTTACGAGCTTAAAATGACCAACAGAGCTTATGTGATACAATATTACCTTGTGAAGCATGCGGTGAAGGGCTGGGTCATGAAGCTTTGAGTGTGGACTGGATTATTAACAGAGCAAATGTTAATGGACATAATAAGCATAAAGATGAACATTCAACTCGTAAGCAAAACAACCTGCATAGCCATCGATACAAATGTTGCAATATTGCATCAGCAAAAACATTTCCAGAAGTTACTGCATCTGCAAGGCATCTTTGAATCAATTGTTTGAGGACACGAAATGCTGGTGCACAGGAAGTAGCTTCATCGAAACCAGACTGTTCGTTGAAATCATGGGGTCCAGTACTTAAGTCATGTTCTGATCCAAATAAAGCACCTCCCTCCATCTCATTTATTTGGTTGCTTTTTAAAAGAGCGTTGACAGCCAAATGATGGATCTGTAAACATAAGCGAAAAATGAAAAGAGAAGGGAATCGTACATTCATTTTAACAACATAACAGTAGCACATTGGGGTGAGGGGATATGGATAAAAACTTCTATACCTTGAGCTCCACCGATACTTTCCTATATGCTCCTGGATAGGTGAGGACTGGTTGATCGACCTATTCAGAAACCACCAGTTTAGTACTTGAAAAGGTCAATAAAATTTAATGCTTCTAAGTAGCTGTAGATGATTTCCGCAAATAAGGGTTTATTTCCCATCTAATTAAACATGGGCAAACTTTGATGCTAACCTCGTCAGCATAACATGAATCTTCTTCATTAGTTCCTCCAAGATCTGGATTACCATTATCAGATATCCAAAGTACCTGAGAACGAATCTGGCTTAGTATATAGATGACCATCTAATAACCTAGAGTACACGCATGCTATATAAGGCAGATGTAGGTGGTAATTTTTTTAAAAGTTTTTCACCAAAAATTTATTCCGTCTTAAAGTTCTGAGAGAGCCAGCTTGCATGTATAGTATTTATACATTGGCTACTATAGAAGAATTGATTGGAAATGTAAAACCTGACGATAATAATTATTCATTTTTTGTAGCACTCTGTAGGTATAACAGGGCAAATTATTGGATTACAAATCAATCAAGAACAAATAATGTAAATTTAAATATGGAAAAGAGACAACCTGTTGGTGATCGCGTAATGCTCTGGCAAAAAAGATATCTGCTGTATGTATAAGCCAATCAAGTTCAAAATTGCCTAATGGAATCTGTTCCAGTATCATAATAGACTAGTAAGCAAATGATCATTATCAATTTTAGTAGATAGGAAGGGAATTAACAATATTACATGTGCATATCGTGAAAGAGAAATCCTCTCATTTAACCAGTGAGATGATGCAGCACACCGTTGCATCCCTTTTTTTGTTGCTACAATTTGCCATCCAATAGCCTGGGCAAATTGAGGAGCCAATGTGAATGCCAGATATAAAGAATAAGAGCAAACATTTGACGCATCTAATGAAAGAATTAACTACCTGATACTGACTATCATTAGCATTGGACGGCATACTGACACAAGGAAATTCATTTAGAGCTCGTATCCCTGACTTTATCGAATGAACACATGGACACTCGATAACAGCAATTCCAGGTCCTGGATGTCGGGTTCTGTCAACAAAAGTATAAAGAAAGAGATAATGAGAGCTTCAGAATCTGATTATGGATTTCAGGTCATTGCTTAAGTAATAAGGCCAGCTATATCTTGCTTATGTAGGGCATTGCTTCCTAGTCAATGTTCTAACTTAATTGTAGTGTTCAATTTAGGACCTAGGTGTATGTACCCTGCCAATACAATCAAATCCCTCCCAGTCCACTGGAGGTGTTTTATTTTTATGCTAATTGTATCAATGTGAGCGAGCTAGACAATACAACAAGTAATATGGCCACGTACTTATTGAGATAGTTTCTTAGTTGATCACATGTTTTTTTTAATGTGCTCGTTAATAAATGCCATATCTTCAGACACTTTTACCTTTTAACTTTCAAGCATAATCAAAAACTCTGTTTGATCCGTGATCCATTTAACTGGAAGTAAGAGCAGGTCCTTTAAAGAAAAAAACACTACAAAAAGGGCCAACTTATGACAAATGACGGGCCACAATTCGTACAAGAATTTTGCAAGTGTGTTTACAGTGAAAACACTATACAGCATAGCTTAT
This sequence comes from Heracleum sosnowskyi, assembly GCA_030848705.1. Taxonomy (NCBI): domain Eukaryota; kingdom Viridiplantae; phylum Streptophyta; class Magnoliopsida; order Apiales; family Apiaceae; genus Heracleum; species Heracleum sosnowskyi. The sequence continues at coordinate 9,921,919 of CM061245.1, forward strand.
CAAATGAGCTGATTCTTAATGAAGATAAACTACTAAGGAATACGAAAAATTGCAAAGATAGGAAGATTACTTGTATTCGCTTATAGTCCTTTGTAGAAGTTTCTCTGCGTCCTTGATGGAACCAACATAATCTACCTAAATATTGAAATGCATGATAAAAGAATAAGAAACTACATAGAGGACAGTACCTAAAAAGAGTTGCCCTGGTATAAATTATAAAAAACACCTGACTAACCTTGAAAACAATACCATCTCCGAAAACCGAAGCATCGACAGAAAATGCTTGACAAGCATCGCGGAACTGTCTCTCCAGAATATTTGGTGTTATTTCCCTATTTTGAACAGTATTGACCAAGACAACTGATACTGTTCCAGATGCAGGGAAATATCCGGCATACACTGCCCGTCCCTCGGATCCACTGGAGAGAAACAAAATAAAATCAACATTAGGGATTGATATGTTCTAAAAGTGTAGTGTACGTAATAAATCATACTGACTTTATACTTTGACATCCAGTAACTGGGTGTTCTTTATTTTCTCAAATTCTGGTTTTATACAGATAAAGGACGCATTTACTACCTTTATTTAAGCACTTTTGGTATTGTTCTTGTTAAACATGCATCTTTTCACTTATGGGCCTGACCAACTACAGAGACAGAATACTTAAATTGAGGCCTCAAATATACATGGCTGGCATATAAGCATTCGGTCTTCAACTTTTTGAGGCACCCCAAACCCTACTGCTAACTAGACTGAAGACTGTTTTTCCCATTTTTGGGCATGTATGTCATTCTAAATAATTCAAAGATGTCCAGATATATCTACAGGTTGACTGCAATAATATTTACCAAGAACTACTATCATTGACTATGTTACCAGATATATACCTATGGTACAAGTAGAAGAATGAGAATGATTGTTCTAAGTAGGAGCACTCGGTAGTGGTCTTCATATGCAACTCAGTCAGAGTCCATCCATCTTGAGCACTCCGCTTTACAGCTGATTTATCTACTTTGCAAACACAGCCGATCTGGTAGATGGCATTAAACTCAGATGGCACCTTGGTTTCATATATACCCTGAGCATAAAAACAAAAACAAGTGTTACTATACAGTATGATTCTACATGTAAATTACATGGCATCCTAGTACTAGCAATTTAATATGTGTGATCAACAAATGGCTTATAAAGTTACCAAACTGATTCCTTTGAAGAACCCAAATATATATTTTCTTTTGTGAGTCTAGAAGTTTCAATTTAATAATCTGACCTCGACTTCAGGATCAGAAAGGTGAGCTGCTAGTTTCCTGCTTTCTGCCCAAAATTGATCTTCATCAATTATCACCTAGTACGTTCCATTCAAACGCAAACAAAACATTCATGAAAAGGGGTTTCCTATACTTGCAAGTAAGTTTGATCCTTTCGGGTGAAAAGGAAGTTGATGTACCTCAATTAAGTTATAATTATGGTGCCCATGTGGAAGGATTTTGTTGACGCGCCTACCAGGAAAATCTTCTGTTACAGGAGCTTTAGAGTTCAGGTAGAAAACTCTAGGCACGTTTATGGGGACCTTGCGCATAACTCCTTGTACGGCAATCCATGCAAAATAACGACCAAACTGTGAACTAGGTTCAATCTGAATTATCTGCACAAAAGAATTAAAAATAAATTAACAGCTACATTTAGGGTTCCACACAAAAGTTGATAAAATGCTTTACGCCAAATCACCTGCCAGTGGCATCGCGTTAGGGCCAATTCCTGTTTCTCAAAGTATGAACTGACCCCAGGTTTTCCCCGAGTCTGCTTCTGATTGACTCCACCTGACGGCCCAGCAACATTAGAAGTGTGGTGTGGATCTTTTGCATTGTCCAACCTGCACAACAGAGGCAATCCAATGCAAACTATCAAACCATTTGCATTAAAATGCATAGTTCATTGCAGCATGCAAACAAACTACCGGTGTTAGATCTATAAGGAAGAAGTATCTATTCACATTGCAGTAGGAAGAATTTCCTAAACATAACAGTAGATTCAATATAAGAACTTCAAGGGGAAACCGCAGCAAGATCTCTGTTGTGAAATTTTACTAAGATGAATCCTATGGGCCATTATAAATGATCAATTAACAATGCATTCCTATGAAGAAGATTTTACACTTTTGTAGCTTACATTAGAATACTAAAAGAAGCTCCTGACAAATTACAATCTATACCACCTAAATAACAAAGATTTTGATATGGTACGAATCTTGATATTGCATTACTATGCAAGTATGCTGCGCCAAAACCTTTAAAATGGGCACCAATTACTAAAGAGATGTTACAATAAATTTGAAATGAAGCAAAAGTCTAATTTTCTTGTTAACAAAAAGATGCTTTTCTGAATGCAAGTCAGATAGGTACCTTCGCCGCTTTCTTTTCTCGCGGGCCTCTTTCCATTTCCTCTTCTTCAAATCAAGCCATCCTTGGTAATCCGAATTTCTGTCTATATCTTTCATGCAGATTTCATTTTGTTGCTGTGTTCTGAACAGCTCGTGAACGCTCTGGTTTTGATCAGCGTGTTGATTAGAAGAGTTCATTTGGGTACTACTCTTAACTGAATGTTTCCCATTATTAACTTCATAACACCGAACAATAGGTCGAGGTCCTTTAGCAGAAACTTTTTCAGTGGTCCTAAAGTCTTCCATATCTTCTATGTTCTGTCCACCTATTCCATGATTATCCGAATCAGCAACAGCTGTCTGTCCTTTAGCATCATCTTTGTTCTTCGAACTGAATATATCAACCAATTTTCTTTGGCGAAATTTATCCTCTTTCTCACGAACCTTCTTATGCAGCCAATCAGGATGAATAACTCTAGGTACAGGGTTTGATACCTTAAAAAGAAGAGTATCACATTAGTAAAAGTATAAAGAACTGACAATTGTATAAACAATAATGGATAAATATCAACACCTTCTGCATTGCAGCAGGAATAGTAACAATCTTTTGAATTGCTGAAGAAAGTCGTTGCTTGTAATAGGACCAATCAATTATGGACCTGATGCCGACATCTGCTGAAATCTTGCACCACTTCTTTACATAGAACTTGATAAGTTCTGCATTGAAAATATAAACACCTGAACTTCTTTGCTTGTAAAAGACAATATTACAGGTTGGAAATTATTATGAATATTCTTACCAGCATCAGTTTCAAATAATGCAACTGGAACAGCACGTTCACTTACTGGAGTTCCCTATTCACATGAATAATTTAACTCAATCAACTAAAAAAGAAAGCAATAACAGAGAAATATACTTTACCAAGTAACATGATAGACAAAAGCTACCAAGATGCATAAATATTATAGTTTGGGCACTTGATGTTCGAGGTAAGCAGCCTGCTGCATTGGTTTTCATGCCAGCTACAAGTGAAAAAACAGAGAGAGAGAGAGTCCGGAATCGGGAACTAAACTATTCTAGAGATTGGATACTGCATGTCCTAATAGGCATATGGGCCATTGCCAAATTATCCACAAGCCGACAAGTCTTATTTGTCTAGGATCACCTCCCATTCAGCTTCTGCTTTGAAGACACTTATAGCAAAAATTACGTGGACAGTGGATACTGGTAGAAAAGCATGGTGATGTCATATTACAAATACAGCTATAGGCCTATCGGGCTATCCCAATTAGTCGGATGCAAGCATTTGTGGATTGATCTGATCTTAGTTCTTCCTCTGTACTATCTCGCTACTAAGAATATCATAGCAAAAAAAAAGCTAAAATAACACATTATTTGCTAAATTCTTTGAACAAAATAATTGAAAATTAAATTAATTAGTTATATCTTCAAAATGATCCAATTATTTAAGGTATGAAATGTCTCAAAATAGGGTACCTCCTGAGAAAGATATCTATCAGATCATTTCAAAATGATAAGTCTGCCCAAGGAGCATCTAGGACCAAAAGACTGAATAGCATAAAAATGAATTCAACTATAAAATATAGAAAATGGCCATCATCAAACATGATACAGAAAATATAATGCATGTAACACCTAGGATGCATTGCCTCTGCTCCAAGGCCAGTAACTTGGTTGCCATTACCTTTTCCTTTTCCATTAGGCTTAACTTAAGTAAAGCGAGTAATATTAAATGAGTATAAACATTCTACGTATTTTTAACTAAATTATTATTCAATTGGTACAACCACATTTGACGTAATAATAATATAAAGCTATTTTCTGGCTAAAAGATATGCATACCCTTGGTTCACAAGCAACAACATATTGACAACGTAGTCCTTTGTCCTTCACCATTGTATCACCAAGGAAGTCAGCAAGTCTTTTTGCTGTGGTTACAGCACATGACTTCTGAGTCCCATAGTCTGCTAAGGACTTGCTCATTGTGCTCGATTCTGATATATAATCGAGCAACTCGCTATCTGCAATGTCTTTGCCTTGATTCTGAAAATTATAGAAACTTTAAGTTACTTTCCTACCCTTATGTTGGGTACCAAAGCCTAAACAGTAAAGATTATTATTGGTTTCTCAGAACAGTAATAAGAATTAATTACATAAAGTACATAACATGCCTTTTTTGACATTGATAAACATCAATCAAATTCACAAAATCTAAATACTTCATTGTATATCAATCGTCGTATATTAAACAAGTGTAGCTGTTTAAAGCAATTAATAACTATTCCAGAATATTGACCTATTTGCTCTGACTTTATAGTAGATTTAGTCCTGAGTTATCATGTCGACTAAAGTTGATTTCCAATTTTAGTTCATTTTCATGGATTTATAACACCTGTGAACAGGGTGAGATTATTAGTCACCCTCAAAATGAAATTGAATGCAGCCAAAAATAGTCTATATAAGGATTAGGATTATTTTGAAGGATTAATTATGACGACATAACAGCAATTTCTTAAAGACCAGTGATTATATAATCCCTGCAAACACGCGTAGCCTTAATGTTTCCTTTACATACATCCAGAAGATCAAGCCATCTATTGGCAACAGCGGCAACCGCAGCATAACATTCCTCTAAGGTCGACCCGTGAAGGAATTTGTCGAAAAGCTCAGCCTGCAATGAAGAAATTGTTCTTAGTACCAACAAAAGAAAATTATAAGAATCTGCTAGCACAAACACATCAGAAATACGGTAATGAAACTGCACAGCAATGGGAGATGCAGCACCCTATTCTGATCGGAATGTAGATAGGTCAGCAGAACTTAATCAAACTGCCCACTGTATAGAAGATTTTGCTGTATAATATGAACCCACTTACAGGAGTATAAAAGAAAAGCTAATAAAAAGTAATACACAATATATTAATGTGCACAGCATAACTGGTCTATCTTTTATTATCTACAGGCCAGAGCATCATTAGTTGACATATATACAGTTTTGATTTTACGGCTCTCCTAAGTCTCCAAGTGGCCAAGAAGTAGAGGGTTCAAGCCTCGCTAGAGGCATAGAGGTATGTCATATGTGTGACTCTTACAATTCTTGTACCGACTCGGCCAAATATATTTATATACATAGGCTATATTCCCAATATGAGATGTTAAGCTAAAACTTAAAATTAGTTTTTACAATCCTTTTTAGTCTCTTCTATAGTTATTTGCAAGTAATCTCAGGCGAATGCTGCTCATTATCATGTCTTCGAGCACTTACAACATTTACTTTGACATTTTTGTATTTCCACCAAGTGTATTAATGTTAATTTTCATTGAGAATACTGCATCAACCATGTAGCGAAGCACCAATACATTCTTGAGACGTTTTCTATGTCTTTGAACTTTCATTTTTAAAGCATTTCTAGTAAACTGGAAAACCAAATCATGATGTGCAACGGTTTAAACACTCGGCCAATGTAATAGAACTAGTAAATTGTTTAGTAACTTATATATTATAAAGAGAGAAAAAAGTGGACAAGGATCCTACAACTTGGTTGGAAAATAAACATGTAGAAGGTCAATGTGAAGAAAATAATACCTGGAAAACTTTAATGAGCTTTAGCTCACCTCTTCGCTTGATTTCAAAACCTTTCAACTCCGCCAGGGTCCCATCATCATTGAAAACAGCATATCGTTTTTTAATTAGAATTCCTTCCTCCTTTGAAGCAGGAAGAATCATAGCCTGCATGCCAAAGATAGTATTATGAATGAATGGGGTTACTATAAAATAAGTTCGTAATGGGTGGAAAAGCCTACTAATCTATCCAAATCACCTTGTAGGGCCCATCCACTTCAAATTCAATAGAGCATTCGCTGTGAGTTGTATAGGTTTTGTTCAGAGAATCGTTTAGTGTCTGCAAAGCAGAAGTTAATTACGAGTTTTTTAAACAAAGGAAGTATTGGGCAGCACATTACACATATTTAAATAATAATATAACAGAAACGAATAAGGTTAAGCTCATCATCAACCTGGTACTGATCATTTGTATTGTTCATTGCCACATCAACGTTGAGCATCACGCATGGATAAGATATTGTGAGCTTTTTTTTCGAGTCCCTGAGATAGGATGCCCCCATAAATGGTCACAAATTTCCAAAAACAATTTAAATCAGAGAAGCTAGTAGGTTTGCAAACCACATAATAAAAACAATTAGTCATTTAAAACTTCACACATTTCATGTAATCCTTTTTACTGTTATGTGAAGTACAGTTTTGACAGCTTGAAATTACATCACGAATTTATTATGGTTTTGGTGTATCCAATATTCAATGATGCTCCATTTCTGGTCAAGACTCTGCATAAGGTGATACCTTGTCTTAAAAGTGAAATTCTCTGGAAATGATCCAGGTAGGGCACACCATATACCGTCTGTGTCTAATTCAAGCGGTCTTCCAATTTTTTCAACAAGTACGCGAGCATTCTGGATGATTTTCGCTCCAGTATATGTAACAACTCCTGCCATCTCCATGGAGTACCATCTTGCACCCCTGAAATTAAACTAGTTATGCCAATTCTGAAACATAGAATGAGAGAAAACATCCAAAAGACAGATATAAACACAAACACACTCGGTTTTTATTCTTCCCATTTTTCTCACACACGCAATAGGTGTAGAGGAAGGTTCCAATAAAAACAATTAAGAGTGTAAGATATATACTTGCGCATGACATATCCATAGAAGGAATTCAAAATACACTTGTGAGCCAGCTGCAATGAATCATAGAGCACTACCATATCCTGCATATATTGGTGTGCACAATTCAGTACTACGAATTAAAAATCATTAACTTTAGTGCTTCCGACTTGCTTAATGCATAATATTAAAGCACTCATACATACTTGCGCTTCTTGGATTTTAATAGGATTGCCACTAGCCTTTGCTTCTGATAGTTTCCCCTTCCAAACTTTATTAAGCCCTTTGTATTCGTATCTTCTATCTCGAAAGCTTAAACAAAAGAAAATGACACAATATAAACCACAACAATACTCATATATTTAAGCATTTAAATTTTCATATTAGGATCTGCACAAACAAAGGGCATATGCACACCTCTAAGATAACCTACCTGCGGACAGTATCGACATAGAATGGGTTTTCTCGCATGCAAATCCCTGCATCTCGAAGTTCTGTAATCGGCTTGTTAAGTACACGTTTATATGCCTGTAGTAGAGAACGACAGACTATGTGAGATCACAAGGTTTTACCAAGGCAGCTAGTTTATCTAGAGCAGCGACAAACAAACCTTTTGGCAATATTTTTTCAGACGATCTTTCAGCTTTAATTGCTGTTCCACTTTTGGCAGGTCCAGGAAAGGTTTTGATGGATGCCCATCCGCACCATCGACAAGCTCAGATTCAAGTTGCCTCTTTATATGATAATAATCACTGCATAATCCAAATTATTGAATAAATAGAAAACAATGTCTAGCACAAAATGAACAGGAAGATAAAAGAAGAATATAGCAAGAAACAATCAGAGGAAAAACAATAGGCTAAAATCTACCTTCTCTTTGCCATGTATGTCTCCCCACGCCAAACCCATTCAAGATTTCGGAGGCAAGTTTTCCCAGGTCGATTAAAATCACATGCAGTGCACACTTCATCTGAAACTATTGATGGTGGCTGGTATTGCAGAAAATATCATTTAAGCTTATAGTTACTTGAACACTTTCAAATAACATGCCAGGGGTAAAATATAGACACGTTTATTTAAGAAAATTTGCAAAGCATCATATAGGACTTCAAAAATTACATCCAGTGCATATGGAAATATGCAACAAAGACTTTCCTTTAAACATCAGTTGCAATAATAACTGCAACGATAAAAAGTGGAGTAGCCTAAAATTTTGAGACACTGTCTACGGTGTCCACTGCAGGAAGCGATAGTAAGGGAAATAATGACATTATCTATCCTACAATGTGGCAATGATAGTGACGTAATGTATCATACCTGAAGCCTGTTTGTCAATATAATATTTGGATACATTGCAGCCACATCTAAATGATAAATGAGAGGGCATTCTTCACGTAAAGGTGCATCTCTCAAGCTCAGAAGCTGCAAGTTTGTAGGTTAAGTCAATAGAAATACATACTGGTTGCGATGATCAAACCTTAGCCCAACTGAACTAGGTTGTCAAGCAAGTTCCACAACTATAATTTCAAGATAACTAATAGGAAAAGTGTAAAAGAAAACTATAAGTCATACATATAAATGATGGCATGGCTTGCAATAGACTTTAAAGGGGTAAATGCAGATTAATGGAAGTTACATTGCTTTGTACGTGAGGACTCGAAAATTATTTAAGGCTTTGTCCAAAGAAGATTTTCCATCTTTTTGGTTTTTTTGTTTCCTCTTTTCCTCAGTCACAGTTTGAGAAGCAACAGAGTGAAACATAAAGCCAACTTTCTTGACTATGTTTTATTGTATATAAACGTGCTTTTGTTTCATTTCTCTGTACTGGTCTTTTTAAAATTATTATGTTCGATATTTTTACGTTTTTCTCCTCGTTCTTTTTACTTCAGTGCTCATGGAGTTTATTAAGTTCAGATTACTAGTTGGGAAACAGGAATTCTTGAGTTAGAAGTTAAAACTAACTGAAGTTTGACAATTGATCCAAACATCACCTTTTCCATTATGGCACTCTTCACTTCTTCATAATTAGAGACAAAATCAACATCCATCTTGCCCTCTACCCTTATAGCATATTGCAGATCACGGTCAAGATTGTTTATGAGTTGCTGAAAAATAAGATATATGGCCCAAAGTTAATAAAAGTTATGCACACGAATCACAAAAAAGTTGCACAGTGAAGGAGAAAAGAACCGCCACTAGAATATTATAATACCGAGTACCGACACCAAAATTTTAAAACCAAAATGAAACAAGTGTTAGATTCATATTATAAGATCTACAATACTTAAAAAACACATAAAACAACAAAATTTAGGCAACGGAAAGATTGAAATCAACTAACCAACGAAAAAAAATTTAATGTGTCTATAAATGTACAAACAATATCCTGTTTCCAGCTAAAAATATCTGTTTAGTATGATTCAAGGTATGTCGAGCTATAGCGTATGCCAAATACATGCAAAAAACTTTTATGTCGAATGAAGGTACAGAAAAATTATACATTTCAAGTCTTCGACTGTGAATCTGACCACATTATAAAGGAAATAGAATAGCGTGTATCTCCTTTTAGATTTGACAATTTAAGTTGAAGAAAACACCAGCAGGCATCTACCAAGGAATGATTTCATAAGCCATAACCTTCGACACGAATCGATTTATCACTTATCAAGGACTATAGTGGCCACATTCAAAGAATGGTAAGTTAAACATGTAAAAATATCTAGCAATCAAAAAGGATCATATAAATTTACAGTACCACGTAAGCAGATGGATCGAGCTTAAAACTTGTTGGGAGATCAGATCTAAAAACACCACTTTCTAGGCACTCCACATGGCCACCAATATATGTCTCACTCTCAAGGAGCTGATTACCAAAGAACTTCTCCGGATCAGATTGGTGCTTATTTGGACAAATAATATTTGCTTTATATGCCTGCATACATGACAGCTAGATTATTAGTGAAACCAAAATACAAAAGATAACTTACCTAGAGTACCCAGTAGAGGACAGAGACATGTAATTAGAACACTAAACACTATTCTAATGATTTATTCTACATACCTGGACCATGAGTAGCATTTCACAAAGGGTTCCGCTTCCTTTTCGCAGAACCTCATCAGGTGGCATAGGTATTATTGTCCCAAGGGAGAAAATGAAAGGATGAACATATGTCATATACAAGTAGTAAGTCGAGACAGCGTCAGATACAGAGTAGGACGCCATCATCTGTAGTATAATTTTCCAGCATTAGTCAATGGATACAAATACAACACACACACACACATAAATGATTAAAATAGAATGTAATCACTCCATAAATGATTAAAAACAAGAATGTGAACTTAAAAAATATATGTGTGTTAATTCCTATCAATGAGAAGAGTGATAAGATGATTGATTATTACAGCAAGGTGTTTTAAGTAAAATACCACATATCCGGGATGATATATGATACTAAGCAAAAGTTACAGACAGGTCATTTAGAATTCATAATAGGTTAAAGCAAAAAAACTCCTGACTTGGACATTCCATTCATGATCACATACAAGGCAATAAACATCATGCCAATATTTGGACTAAACATTCGTAAGAAAATCAACGTATGCTCTTATTCATTAACAAAAAAAAATCCACATCATGTGCTTCAAGTCTTTCTTTCCCGCATAAATATAAATGATACCCAGTTTCGGGAAAAGCAACAAATACAAGATTAAACAAATGTATGCAAGTATATCAAACCTGGGGATTTTCCTTCGCAAAACGAACCATATCCTCAGGATTCACCTCCAATGGGTCATACCCCAATTTGGCCTTAGTAACAGCCTTAAACAAAGAAACGTCGTCAAACATAAATGTAAGCTCTGAAAGAAGCCATTCAACAGCTAACAATATTAAGAAACTAAACTAAAATTATGCACCTTGAGGCCTTGGCTCCCTTGAGGAAGATAACTATCACGTTTGACCCATGCAAAACAATCAAGATGGCAAGCAAACTTTGCACGACATTCCCCTTGATTCATGTCACACTGAAATCCTAGTTCCTGCAGTAGGAAGACAACGAATTTGAAAGTAATCATCATTTTTAAAAAAAAATTAAAAAAAAAACCTTATGGCTTATAGTAGGTATTCCACACAAACATTGGAAGAGAAACTGTAATATCAAAAAGGTAATTATCTTCAAAAGAAAAAAGTAATAACACTAGAACTTGTTTTTTTCTGGCTAATTAACGCCAGAACTTGTTCATGCAGTATCGTGGTAGAAGACTTAACTGATAATTATAACTAGATGCAACTATAAATACAGTCTCTGTTATTTGGGCAGTTCACTAAAACCTGAATCATTCTTGTCGAAAAGTACACAAAAGGCAAGGGTATATGAATACTGACAAGTCATTTTAGTGTTAAATTTTAGATGCTTAAAGTGATATCTTCAAGGTAGACATATCTAACCATATATTCTAACTGAGTCACTTTGATTATGAGAATTCCTTTTTGCCAGTAACTTAGTTTATTTATGCATGAAATGTTACATACATTGACTCCCAATTTTCTTGTAATAAAGGATTTAAGACAAAGTTTATTATTTTAATAAATTAGAACTTTAACTTTAAAAAATGATTTTCTTTGTCTGCTTATAAAGTTCACAATCAAATAAACTCGTTTAACATGATAAACTTTATTACCATAAAATGCAAATGAAAGAAAGTAATGTGTTAGTTATACTTCTTGTCAGTTTCATCCTATTCTAGAAAAGAATACATTTATATTCTATAATTCTTGTGCTTGAACTTATTAACTACATCATCTTTTTGGGACAACATACAACATATTTATCTAGAAAAGCTTTGACATGGCGTAATTGATAACCATTGGTTAATGCTAATAGTGAAGCAGTTACTAAACACAAGGTACGGTTGTTCACCATTTCTATGCAAAGTCATACTTCTGGTCACTTTTGGTCTATTTTAGAGAAGAAAACAGTTAAATTAAATATTTTTTGTGCTTAAACTTAATAACTACGTCATCTTTTTGGGACAACCTACAACATCTTTATCTAGAAAAGCTATGACATGGCATAATTGATGACCGTCGGTTAAATAGTGAAGCAATTACTAAACACAAGGTACAGTGTTCACTATACTTTTAATCCTCTTGCACATTTTTTGTGTTTCAAAAACCTAACTATCACTTCCATTATATTCTAATTTCTTCAGCTTGGTAGAAACGACAACATATAAACAAGGGAACTTGTAGAATTAAGCATAATCTCTGTATAAAACAGAAAAATGCATTAAAAAACAAAATTCTGTCTTAGGAAACATTAACACAGAAGCTTAATTGACAATCTGTAACTTGTAGTAAGTTATTTGGCAAACTATTAAGAATAAGATCATACATCACTCATTTGTAGCCCATGATACGCAGCTCTTTTTTCAAGAAAGGGCCAGTCAAAAAAGTCCCCGTTGTATGTGACATATATACCAGGTTTCAGCTCTTGCATGTGGGTAAACCAATGACATATAAGCTCTTTCTGCAAGAGAAAAGATATTCAGATAAAACAGATAGATAATGTACGTATCCACCACACTGTTGACAATAATTGTATACAAACTTTACCTCGGTTTTAACATTTGTGACTTTGAAGTACCCTTCAAATTCAGGCTTCGGAGTGTACTCCAAATCTTCGATATCTTCTCCAACACACTGAAATAAATTGAAAAGAAAGCAGTAAGTGTGTCTGCAAATGCATGTCAAAACAAAACGTTGTAGATATTACCAAGCGTGTCCGGCTAATTGCAACATGTTGCAAGAGAGTGCAGTCCAATACCAATTCACAGCCTCACTTCCTAACACGCGTAACTGGTTGTATTAAGTATTATACATTACATTTCCTTTCTTACTTCAGATTTTAAATTTTAGGAAAAGTTAAAGAGATAATTGAATAGTTTAAATTAATTTTTAATGTTATGTTTGGTTAGGATGAATGAAAGGGGAGGCAATGGAGTGAGAAATATTCAAAATCTTTATTCCCTCATCCATTCCATTCCTAATCACCTAAACTACAATTCAAACACCCCAATTTGAGAGGGAACGATACATTCTTTACCACGTTCATTTTCTTCACAACTCTTTTCATAACAAATTTGCACTACCTAATTTTTTTCATATCTTCCCTCTTACCCCCATTAATTTCCTTCAAGTTCATCCATTCCATCCATTCACCCCAACCAAACACAACATAAGAACTGTACCCTTACAATTATGAAACATTAAGTGTCACAGCCAAGTCCTTTGGAAAATGAAATATAATATACAGAGTTTGCTAAGTTATGTGCACCTCTCGATTAATAATCAGATAACCACGTCCATCAATCATATACGAGATCATCATTACTGAGTCGTATTCGGCATCAGGAAACTTTAAGGGCAACTTAGTGGTCTCAATATCAAAAGCGCAAACATGAACTTCAGCACGTTGCAAGAGATCAGTCCTCCTTTCCAGCGTAACGCCAGAACTAGACACACTAACATCATACCACTGCCCTGATCTTACATCTGAAATTAAAGTTAAACGTGTGAGAAAGAAACTAAACAAACGAAACAAGGTCTAAAATGAAATAGGAATCGAGTCAATTGCATGTATAACCTTTATCAATAGCAAAACGAATATGGTAAGGAACATCGTACTCTCGCAGATCACTGATGTAATCTATAAAATCTTGAGTTCGTTGTTTGCTGTAGATCAACAACAAAACCATCTCAAACTTTAATTTCCGCATCAAACAGTACATATACTCGACAAGAATTATAATAAGAACCACTAGTGTAGCATCTTGGATATCTTTTAGGTTTGTCCTTTGTGTTGGAAAAATTTAATTACATAAATATAACTGGCACTAGCCTACTCAACAAATATTGGATTTGACCTAGGAAGCACATACCTTCTCCCAGCCAATATGGATTCATATGCTTGTGCGGCATCAAATTCTGCCTGGTTTCTCTTGACAACATGCACTAAATCACTCTTCACATTCATCAATTGGTGAACTGTATCGAAAGATATCTTTAAATATGTTTTGCGAATCCCGGAAAGATGATTTTTCTGTGATTGTAATATGAAGAGATAAGTAACAAGCAAAAAAACATATTCCTCACATACAACGACCTCAAGTATGAGGAAAAAAATATATATGCAATGATGTATTAAATTTTGCTTTAGAGTAGTGATATAAGGACATTCTCTTGAGATACTACGGAAACTATAAATTAAAATAAATGACACAAACATGTTATACAACTTAAACGAAAATCAAAAAAAAACTTACAAGATTAAGGTCTTCTTTATCTACAATCTCAATATCAGCAATTTGACCTTCGTATCGTCGCCTTAAATACGCATCAACATCCATTTCGGTTTTATCCTACATCAACAAAAATAATTCACTATTTTTTGCACAAACTTAACACTAAAATACAGTACGCATTACATTAACTACTCGCATACCTTCGTTGCCACATAAAAATAAGGCCGAAATTTGTACTTTGATTTAAAGGTCGAACCATCCTTTACCAAAAAGAAAATTCACAATCAGTCCATCAAACAAAAGTTACTACAAACAGTATAACCTTATCCCAAAAAAATCAAGAATAACAATTTTACACATACCTGGCAAACAAAATAGAGATCTACACAGCTGTACACTTTCCTCGTCTCCTCATCTTCCCAAGACGACTATAAAACACAATAACCAATACAAACCATTCATTTCGGTCATTTTTAAGCTAAATTCATATGTTCCTATTTGAACTCAACACATTCAAAGCATACAAATTAGATTCCAATAATAAATTTCCATTTAGCTTATTTAGGTTAAAATCAAATGTTCCAATACAAACTCAAATCGAAGTGTAATTCGAGCTAAATTGAATTGTGCGTGTGTGTGTGTGAACTTACTGATGAGTAATTGAGTATGTATATATACATATAAACTTTCATTTTAGTAATTTTTAGGTTAAAATGAAATGTTCCAATTCGAACTAGAATTGAAGCCTAATTCAGTAATTCGAGCTAAATTGAAGAGTGCATACAGAATTATACACAATATACATACTGATGAGGATATAAAAACTTTTAATTAACTAGTTTTTAGGTCAAATTAAATATTTCAATTAGAGCCAAGGCTGAAGTACAAATACATACAAAAGTGTGAATGTAAAATATATACTTACAGAAGAGAAAGTGAGGAGCCAGCCGAGACGCTTATCGCCTTCGGTGAAGAGATCGTAACCGAGCTTCGACTCGAGTTTCTCTTCGGCGGAGAGAATGAGTTTCTGCTTTTTCGAGATCTTGCTGTCTTTCCGATCGAATCCTCGCCGGCGATAATCGCCGCCGCTCATCTTGACGGTCGAGAGAGAGAGAGAGAGAGAGAGAGAGAGAGAGAGAGATCTGGAGGATGAAGATTAAGAAGAAGAAGATGGTTTGGAGAGGAATTAAAGAGTAGCGGCTACTGTGTGTGTATGTGTTAGGATTTTCCCGCCTTTTCTTCACTCGAGCAAGTATAATTATACAATCACAATTCACAACATATTTTTTTGGGTAACAAACTAATAATACATTTTTCAGAATTAGAAATCAAAATTACATTTTTCCCAATTTTTTCTTAAAAATAAGATTTTCAGATTTTGAAATTCAAAAATTAATTCTAATTTTTTCAGAATTAGTTTTAAAATTGATTTGAATTGCAACTTGAAAGAGATTATTTAACTCGAATCAGTTTTAAAATTAAATTTAAAAAATATTAAAATAATATACATCTTAGATGTAAAAATTATAAAAAGAGAGATTTTTTGTTTGAGTTGTAGATTATTAATATTTGTTGATAAGTATATAAGTATATCAAATAACCTCTACATATAAATGACATAGTACAATCAACAAACTTTCAATATTTTGATTTTAATATAATAGGAGTAGTATGTAATAATATACACGAGTTCAAAAATATATAAGAAATTGGTGTGTTCATTTTGAAAATTTTAAAGAATTATAATTTACTAATTCAAAGTAAATTGAAAATCTTAAAGCATTTAAATCGATATATATATATATGTACTTTCTCGTGTTTTTAATCCAGATAAAATAAACACAAAGGTCATGTTTGTTTGGAGGGATTACAGTCATGGGATTATTATCCGGAATAAATAATTTCCTTAATTAAAGTTTTAGAGATTATAATACTTTAAATTATGATAACTCATGTTTGTTTTGAAGTATTGAGTTTAGAATTGGAATATAATCCTTTAAAATTTAATCCCTTGTTTGTTTTGAGGGATAATCATGGGATTGGACTATTATCATTTAAATTTTTCAATCATGTGTTTATTTTGACTTGTTGGAGGGGATTAAATAATACCTCCTCCAAACCAAGTATTAGAAGGATTATAATCTTATCACCTACTCCAACAAAACAAACATGGGACAGGGAAATTTAAAGGATTATAATCCTTTAAAATTAGTCAAAGGATTACAATCCTTTAAAATTAGTCTAAGGATTATAATCTTTTAAAATTAGTCGAAGGATTATAATCCTTTAAATTTTCCTATCTCGTGTTTGTTTTGTTGGAGTAGAGCATAAAATTATAATCCCCTCGAATACTTGGTTGGAGGAGGTATTATTTAATCCTTTCTAACAAGTCAATTTTATAAAGGATTTCCCCTCACTATAATCATATGCAAAACAAACATATGATTGGTAAATTTAAAAGATAGTAGTCAAATCTCATGATTATCCCTCAAAAAACAAGAGATAAAATTTTAAAGGATTATAGTCCAATCCTAAACTTAATACTTCGAAACAAACATGGGATAACATAATTTAATGGATTATAATCTCTAGCCCTTTAATTAATGGGATTATTTATCCCGGGATTATAATCCCTCCAAACAAACATGGCCTAAAGAGTACCATGTGCGTTATTTAAACGAAAATGAAGCATTCACAATTGAATTGTGCAAGTTGGTCGTTAATTAAATATGGCGATTTTGACAGTGGAGGTTACAAAGAGTCGGAGATTTCTGTTTGGGTCAAAGAATTGAGAAATTAATGATTAATGTTAGGTTTGAGGGTGTGCATGTGAATTAGGGCATGTATGGGTAACCGTTATATATTTGTATAGATAAAGTAAAAAAAAAAAAAGACCATTACAGAAACCCCAGCCCCGTAGGGGCAAGTTCACGCAACCTGAAGAGGTGCCGAACAATTACATCACATCAACAAACCACAAGTTCTTAAACCCAAATATAACACAAAAACATCAGAGATAAACAAAACAATAAAAGTTTCACAATCAACGAGCATTAGCACATGAATTGCCTTTGCAAGTATCAGCCTCGTTTTGGTCACCAGCAACATTAGCCCATGCATCCCTTGCAGTCCCTGCAATTCATTTAATGTCTTCACTGCCATCCCCAAAGCCTTTGGCTGCAGCAACACCGCTATAACTGGTTCTCCAATGCCTCTGCCCACAGCCAACATACACTTGAGAGTGTCGGGCAGTCTTCAAACCATTTCCAGAAGGGTCATCAAGTTTTCCAGCAGTCCTAGTAAGAACAATATGATGCTTTCTCTGTATCTTCTTTTTGGCCACCAGATCAACAGACCTAACATCCCTTATGTTGATCAAATCAATTTTTTGCGCTCCTTGAAGCCTATGGTTGATCTCATCGCCAAAATGAAACCCTTGCTCAGTCTCATTAATCTCAACCATGACAGGACTTTCATCGTTTTCACTACCCACTTCAGCATTAAGAAGCCGATGGCTTTCAACATCATCGTCAGTAGGAATAACATCCCTGTAATGACTAGAAGTAGATTCCCAAGAAGCCACACAAGGCTCAGAGTGATCCAAAACATCAACACAATCATCCACAGAAAAAGCATCACGCCATGTCTGGCAAAACCCAAAATGAGAAGTCGTCATGGCAGATAAGCAGCCTCTATAGTTTCGAGGATGGTCAAATGAAACCAAGACTTTCAGACATTGGGTAGCAAAATTCTTCACCAAAATAAAGGAGGGGACAAAGTCCAAAAGACCCAGTTCAATAAGAGCACTAACATGAACCAAAAGTTCATTAGTAAAAGCAGCTTGAAAGGTTTCATTAGAAAGAACTAACAAGGTTCGTATGGACTTATCTAAGAGAGATCCCTTTTAAAGTCCAATAAAGGAAATGAACTCTTGAAAAAATCACCCAAATTCGTGTTTTATCCTTAACATCAACATGAGAGCACTCATACCAATTTCTAAGAAGAAACTCACAATTGGCTAATTTAACCGGACTCCGCTAAAGGGCTTTATTAACCCCTTCTAAATCCTTGAACTTAAGCACTAAAAACCCAACAAAGTGATCATAGACCTTAATCAGTCCAAATGGCTTTCAACATCATCGTCAGTGGGAATAACATCCCCGCAATGACTAGAAGTAGATTCCCAAAAATCCACACAAGGCTCAGAGTGAGCCAAAACATCAACACAATCATCCATAGAAAAAACATCACGCCATGTTTGTCAAAACCCAAAATGAGAAGTCGTCATGACAGATAAGCAACCTCTATAGTTTCGAGGATGGTCAAATGAAACCAAGACTTTAGTCATACCTTGGGTAGCAAAATTATTCACCAAAACAAAGGAGGAGACAAAGTCCAAAAGACCCAGTTCAATAAGAGCACTAACATGAACCAAAAGTTCATTAATTAAAGCAGCTTGAAAGGTTTCACTAGAAAGAGCTAACAGGGTTTGTATGGACTTAGCTAAGAGAGAGATCCCTTTTAAAGTCCGATAAAGAAAAGGAACTTTTGAAAAAATCACCCAAATTCGTGTTCTATCCTTAACATCAACAGGAGAGCACTCATACCAATTTCTAAGAAGAAACTCACAATTGGCCAATTTAACCGGACTACACTGAAGGGCTTTATTAACCCCTTCTGAATCCTTGAACTTAAGCACTAAAAACCCAGCAAAGTGATTATAGACCTTAATCAATCCAACAATATCAAACATATCATGCGCAGAGAGAGCCACATCATCAAACTTAAACACATTAGTAGATATAGGTAAATCAATACAAGAATAAGACCAATGCTTAACAGTAGAGCTAAAAAATTCAGTTGTAGGTTCAATGCAAACAACACCATTCATCTTACTAACAACATTCTCCTTACTATCAGAGTAGATGTCTATATCACCATGAAGAGAAAAGGAAGTGGACAAAACCTGAGCCAAGTGGTGTTGAGAGTTAAGCATATCCTTTGAAGATCCAGATCCATTGACAATCCATCTAGAAGACGAGCCAGGATACAAGGTATTCACTGTACTAAGACACGTTCCATTGAGAGCTTTGGGCTGAGTAGAGTCTAACCCTAAAGAGAATGGAGCGCTAGTAAAAGGGGTCGCTTGAACCATGGGTTCAGTAGATCTATCAAATCCAGACAAAAAGTCAAGAGTTTCAACATAGGAAGGTATATTGGTAAGAAACACAAGAGATTTCCTGTGAGAAATAACAAAGCGGTTCATTTCTGAATTTCTGAAAGAGGAGAGTAATAAAGAGAGTAAGTGGGAGAGAAGAGGGGATTGCGTAATGGAGAAGAGAAAAGATCCATCGGGTGGGAAGAAAAAGAAATGGAAAGATCCGGGAAGAAGAAACAATTGGCTTGGAAAAGGAGAAAGGGGGGAGAGAGAACGGAGAGGCGCGTGAAACTGACTCTCATTGATGCACTCAACTATAATCACACAAAGGGTATATATATTTATTACATAGAATCAAGCAAGTCGTCGAGCTAACCTTTGCTTATCTCTTGGTGCTATGATTATTTACGAATTTTTAGTTCTCCAACGATCTCCAATTCACCAACTTCTCAATTAAAAATGATATCTCCTCGTTAATCTTTAATAAATGTTATTGTATGGGAGGCTTACTCAAATTTATCGAGATAATTCACTAACTTCATGTTTCGAAGTGGAAAAAACCGGGATGAAATTGGATTAAACAATTAAGATAAACACTTTTAAACAATATCATATGATGCAAGTATTTTGATTACACGACAATTTTGTTATACTCGCATTTGGGGTGTAATTGACTGGATTACATGAAGCTGAAGTTGTTATGATGGATGATGACGTCGATTTCTCTCTTATCCTCAAAGAAGATCGAACCGTTGTTTTAGTTTTATCGGCTCTCCGTAAAACAAATTATAACATTGTGCATTTTTTCAGTGTTCTAAAAATCGGCCGAGTACTCGGATACCTATCCAAGCCGATTTCTCTTAACTTAGATATTAACCCAGTTTTTAGCTTAACTCAGGTCAAACTCGGTTTAACTCAGATTAAACATTAAAAAATCCCGAAAAATAGAAAAAAAATAAAACGAAGTTAACCAACATAATAACCTAATTATTTAATTAACAATCTTACAAAATTCACTCATTTATCTCACTTTATAATTTATATACCCGATTATGTATAAAATTGACTATTTTCTTCTCTTTAAGCCTTAAATTCATCTTATTATCAAGTTTCAACCATCTAATATGAATTAGAATTAATGATTTTTTCGTTAGTCATGAAACTTTAAGTCGATAAGAATATGAGTAATATATATTATTTCTTTAATTTAAGTCTTAGAGTAATATGTAATTTATTATATATTATAAAAATTTATACTAATTATTAAATGATAAAATTAATTTTTAAATATATCCGATTGTTGATCCGAGTACTCATTCTGAGTACTCCCCGATTAATCCGAGTACTCGTGACTCGCTAGGCTCACCAAGTCGATCTGAGTTCCGATTTTTAGAACATTGATTTTTTTGCACTTTCATCTTTTTATGTCTTCTTGGGTGCGTGAATTATGTGCATGTAGTATAAATTTTATGGATTTGTCTTATATATATATATATATATATATTTGAAACTTAACTGAAATTCATTCAGAATAAGAGATCATAAGAAAGAGCCTCTAACAAACACGTAGGAGGAGACGTGAACAAATTACGGGAATTAACTAAACAAGGAATTCTAGTGACTTCACGTGCTACCTTGTTAGCATTTTTCCGAATAAACATAACTGAAACTCTATGCAAACTTCCAAGGATTACTTTGCAACTCTCAAGAACCTCTCCAACCTCTAGGAAATTTAAGTTGTTTCCCATAATTGCTTTGACAGTAAGCTGGGAATCTGACTCCACTGCGACTTCATCTCCTTGCATCTGCAAATCCTTAATCCATGATAATGCTTCACATACACCAACTGCTTCGGCCTCTAGCACTGATACTTCTCCAGAAAAACAATGGTTTCTGCCTGCCATGAATGTTCCTTCATGATTTCTCAACACCATTCCCACTGAATACGTCTGTGCACCTGGGAAAACAGATGCATCAACATTGATTTTAAACGCACCAGCTGCAGGAGGCTGCCATCTATTTTCTATTGCCTTGACATTTCCAGTAACTGCCACCCGATTTGGGGTTGCATTTGCTTGACCTTTCCTCGCTTCAACCCATTCTGAGTGTATCTGAAAACTACTATCCATAGCAAACTTAGGAGTAACCATTTTACCATCCCAAACCTTCTTGTTTCGCCAATACCAGATACCCCATAGAACTACACAGATTTTCACTAGTTCTTCAGTAGTTGTAGTATTAAGTTTGTGTAATAACCAATCCTGGGCGTATTCTACCTCACTCCAATCATATACTAATCCAACATGATTCCAACATCTACCAGCAAACCTACAATCATAAAACAGGTGTGACATGTACTCAATACTGTATTAGTTAAACACATAGGGCAACTGATAGGTATTATGACTCCTTTTGAGCTCAGTCTCTTTCGTACTGGAATAACATTTCGACAAAATCGCCAAATAAAAACCTTTATTTTATGAGGTAACTTGAAGTGCCAGATTTTTTTCCATCCCGTACCTTGAAGAACTGTACTATTACCAAATTTAGATTCATACCAGAAATGGTAGGCAACTTTAGCAGTATAAATTCCATTGGTCGAAGGTGTCCAAACAACTTTGTCTATTATTGCTCATGTTAAGTGAAGTGTTCCTCATGTAATATATCATCTATGTTCCTATTTACATGATCTTTTGATCTTTTCACGAATTTCAATGCACTTGAAAGATGTACTTGTAAATAATATATATATATATATATATATATATATATATATATATATATATATATATATATATATATATTGTTAGGTCCAAAGTATCGTAGAAGGGAGGTTGAATACGATACTCACAAATAATTTAATTTCGTTTGCGGATAATTCATTCAGTTCTATAACGAAATCAAACACACCAAACCAAACCAAGTTTCGGGGAATATATCTTTTTATAAATATAAACCTCGAGGGGTGCTACAATTTCTAATCCGTAGATTAGCTTCAATGAGTTCTAAGTTATACACAATCAATACAATGATAGAGTTCCAGCAGAATTGATGTTCTTAGAATTTTCTCTCTGGCTTTTCCTCTCTCTCAGTAATTGCTTCTGTGTTATAACTCGACTGAAGAAGACACACTTCCTCTGATAGTAATTGTAGACTTGGTTTTTGAAAACTATCGAACCAAACTTGTAGAAACAATCTTGGTCGTCCATCTTCAAAATCAACCTGACAACAAGTCACACTTTTCACATGCTCCTCAAATTAAAAACCATCGAATGTAATAAATCTTTTTACCATTCGATAGTTTTTTAAAACAAAACTATCGAATGCTAAATTGATTTACTTTGGTTTTCTTTGAATCACTTTTCATTCCATTCGATAGTTTTCTAAATAGAAAAACTATCGAATGATTTTCTTGTCTTTTATCTCATTTAATGATTCCACTGAGCTCCTGGGTGTTTAAGTAATAGACTGTATCACTTTCTTCTGAGATGATAAAACAACTTGATCTTTTCAGTGCCGTCACCTAGTGCAACTGGTCTGGTTCACAGATGAATAACACTTGATCAATTCTTCTTTTATGTCTTCAATTCAATGTTGCTGATACGTCCCTTGTCGTTCTGGTTGCTTCAATTAAATCATTGGAATCCCGTGGTACTTAACCCTAAATCATTCACCTACTTCCGTCGTCTTGAAAGTCTTGTTTCTTTTGCTGTCACCGAGGCTTGAACATTTTCATGAACTTATTTCCGTGACCTGTTTACGGACTTCAAGAATACATAACGTATTTTGATTTTTTGAGTTTACCTTTTCTTCTTTGATTCTGGATTCATGTGCTTCTGTTAATACTATTGTCTGTCTTGTCCTTTGTTGAGTTGTTTTCTCTTTTACATCTTATGTTACATTATGCTTTACAATCTCCCCCTATTTGATTGGATAGAGTTCGACAAGCAAATACTTCGAGGATAACTCAACTAACTAAGGAAACATGAAACTACTTAAAGTAAGACAACGTAATAATATTAAATGCATTCTGGATCAGATATATATACATTTCCAGATTTCATAAATCAAAAAACAATAAAACTTAATACAATGAAGTTGCTCCTCTAGTCTGAGCTGATAGTTCTTTTGTTCTTTGCTTCAATCTTCAGTCCATTCAGATCTCACATTCCTCAATCATTGGATCGGAGTTATCAGCTTGATAATCAATCACTGATATATAGTGCAATGGTTCTCCAGGTTTAAGGATTGCTCCTTGGATGTGTCTTCCAATATATTCAACCTCTTGACCCACTCCAGCCCATAACCATGCAATGTTAACATCTTCCTTGTTTAGCTTTGGCATGTTTGGTAATCTGGTATGCACTTCCAATCCTCTTTCCACTCTTTTCCTATAGTAAGGAACATTCTCCATTAGAAATCTTCTAAGAGTGTCTGCTGCTTTGTCCTTCTCCGTTGATGTGAATCCAGTGGATCTAAGATACTTCTCAACTGATATTAGATAGTTGCTTGGATAGTCTCTCAGTTTGTCCTCAGCCAAATAGCAGATTCTGAATAAGTCATTCGTCATGAATCTAACCATTGGAGGATCTTCAGTAATCTCTGGACCGACTTTCATCAAGATCTCCTTAACATGCTCACGGAGCAGTTCATTTAGCCTTGTAGTCCTTTGAATCTTGATGAGTATCACCTGCAGTTCTGTGTATGTTCTCTGTTCTAAAAACTTAGTGGAAATCACAAATGTACCTTTCTCAAGAAAATTGATCAGGATGTTCCAGGCTCCATTTGCTTTAACCCCAGCTTTCAGAAAGATCACAGTATTCCTCAGTACAGTGAAGTAAACATGATCATCATGATTTGCACTTCTTATGTTCTGAATTATGACTTCCACCTCTGCATTGTCGTTGACTTCTAATCCGTCTTCAACTCCACAAAAGGTTTTATAAGTCATCTCCCATTCACTTCCATGCTTGCTTGCCAAATCCATCATCTTTTTCTTCCTTACTTCAGCTTGCACCTTGGATCTTTTTAGCTTTTCAATCCTTAGAACTGCTTGGTGTCTTTCTTTCTCAGCATGCCTGGCATCTATTGCAGCTCTTTGAGCTCTTATCGCTTCCAAGGCAGCTTCTTCTTCTTGTGACAGAGGATTTGCTTCTTCTTCCATATTATCCTCCCAGATTGGATATTCAACAGGCTCTGGATAATATGGCTCATGCTCCTCCTGAATTGGTTGCTTTTGCATGACCTCAAATACCTCTTCACTCTTCTCTTCTTCTTGTACAAGTTCTTCTATCCAGTACTGTCTTATCGGAATAGCTTCAACTGTTTCCCAAACTCCCCATCCATCCTTACTTATCTCCCCATCTCCAACTTTCTCCCCCTTAGTTGAGGAATCCTCGACAAAAACATCCTCAACATAGAAGGCATCATAAGGATCAGGTTGCTGATTTGAAGGACCAGGTTGTCCAGTTTGTTGGTTCTTTAGCATAGTCCAAATAGATTGTACCCCGTCACTTTGATTTTCCATGAAATCCAATAGATCCTTATTCATCTGTTGCATAGAAGCCAGCTTCAGGTCAATGTCATCCAATCTGGAGTTGGTAGTCTTCTCAATCTTGTCCAGTCTCTGGTTTAGCTTAGACTCCACTCTAGAAAGGGTGTTCATTGCATCTTTTACCCTAGCTTCACCATCCCGGATAAGTAGAACGTCTTCTTTCAAAGCTTCTTGTCCTTGTGACAAAGCATCTACTTCATTCATGAATCCATCCTTTAGTTCCTTGACGTCCGTCCTCAACTCGATCAGTTCCTCTAATGCTTCCTTCTTTAAGGAGTCCACTGCCTGCTTCGTACCTGTTATAGTGCCAAATGCACTGCTAATGACCCTGAATGTTCTTCTGGAATCAACTGCAGCCAAGTCAACCTTCTCTTGAATAGACTTTAAAGAAGCATTGGCTTGACTAGAGGAGATCCCTTGGTCAAAGGAAGGTCGCAGTGGAACCTTGAATAGTGGATTTCCTTCTTTGTCACGAACTGTCATCTCCTTGAGGGTAGATTGAACTTGTAACTCTCTTTCTGTCGGTAATAGCAAATCATCAATATTTGGAAGGGTTAGGGTGTCACTCCTCACGTTTGGCTCTGGGTGTACACTCAACGTTTCTGTCGGTGTTTCACTCATTTTTCCTTTCCCACTCAGGCCAGGTGTAAGTGTTTTTGTTTCACTCAATCCCTTTTTGCTCAATGTACCTGCAGAAGAAAACACTGTAGCCGTCCTTAAGGAGGTCACCAGTGGTGCAATGGGGCTTCGCAAGTCCCCGTCCTTGGTTAAACCAGTTGCTGATCATCCATAGATGATATATCCTTTGAAGGATCTTGAGTTTGAATCTCTAGGGGGTTAGAAACAGGCTCTATTAACAACAGAGATCCCGAATCTTCCCCAATAGTCTTTGAAGACTTTACCTCAGTTGACTCTTCAATAGTAATTGATTCATTGTCACCGAGTTGCCGATCTGCACCTACGTCAGACCCTTTACCCGCAGGATCCATATATGTTCCATCTGGGGAGGTAGACAATGACCCTTTAGATTGTGCATTTAGGTCAGAGCCTTCTCTCGACGTCTATGAAGACCCTTGGTTCTTAAAACCTTCAAACAGTGAACCTGACCGTAATATGGTCGGGACACCGGTTGCTTCCGTCAATTCTTCCTTACTCGATTGAGCTATTGGTTCAGATATAGCTTTCGTTAGCATGGCCCAATCAAAATCAGAAAAATCTGTGAAGGGTTCTTTGGATGAGAGAAATGAAGTATCAACAGTTGCCTCGGTTTCTGTTCTTCTCATTTTAGAGGAAGGCAGAGCTGTTGTTGAAGGGTGTATCTCCTTATGTGGTGCTGCTTTGGCACTATCTCCCTCTACACTCAATGATGTTTGTTTACTGGGTATAGGAGGGGAAGGAGGTGCGTTTATGGTTTCATTTGGCTCTTCTAAAGGCTCTTCGACCGTGGTTAGAGGTTGTGGGTTTGCAACCTCCTGGTCAGGAATGGCCACTGAGGGCTCTGGATCGACATCTATTGGTTCAGGTGCCATTTCAGGTTGAGGTGGAGGAATATTACCTTCAATTACCTGTTCCCCTGGGGGCATAAGTGGTAGGGGCACCGTTCTTAGATAATCTGTGAGAACAGTGGGTACCCCTGAAAGATAGTTGTTCTTCCTTATGAGAGCGGTTATTGCATTGCTCTTCATTCTCATGCACTCCTGGTTGGCTTCCCCTTCAAATATCTCCCGTTCATCATCTGTTAAGATATCATTGAGAATTAGCTGTAGGAACCTAGGATAGAAACAAAGCACATCATCAGTTATGCATGTTCTTTCATCCAGTGGTCCCATGCACAGAATGACTTGATCGATCAGTAGACTTCCTATGTTAATATGCCTATTGTTCGCAATGGCAAACCCTATCTTTTGAAGGAACAAGGGAATACCATGCAGATTTGTTAGCTTGGCAGTAAAAACATGGATTAGGGTATGAAAGAAAAAATTCCATGGCTTTGTCTAATAATGCTTAAGGAACTCTCCCACAAAGAAGTTAGGTTGTTGACTTCTTATGAGAGTGAAGAAAGCATATATATCCTCTGTCGTGGGATCCGGAACAAGGTTTTCTGTAGGAAAATGTAGGATTCTATTGAAATCATGTTCCGTCACCCTTATTGTTCTACCCCCTGGCACAACAAAACTGAAGGACCTTACGTTATTCTCAGTTGTATCCGTGGCGGTTGTGTACAACGCAGTCAATTGATCGATACAAAGGACCACGGGAGTACTCAAAGAATATGCCACTAACGAACGTGTGTTCAAAAATCTGCCCATGCACGAAACTGTAAGTTCGTAATGGCTTGCAGGTTTTGAAACGATACATGATTAGTCTTGGTTACGATAAATTCTCCAGCCATTTTAAATTTCCAGAAAATTTAAATAAACCAAAACTATTTTTTTTACTTGAATTTAATTAATTATGCCTAATTAATCAAACTTGACACAATATACCCCTTTTCTTTAATAAAACAACCTAACCAAAAACAACTTCCTAAGGTTAGAACTCTTAAAATAAATTGATAATTGTTAAGTGATAGTAACCCTTGAGAACCCTGTTGAGAAAACAATAGAGTACTCCTTTGATTCGAATTATCAAGGTATCCAAAGATCAACTGTATCTCTCTCTCAATGGTTTTTCTCTGGAAACCAATTAACAAACCCAACAAAACTCAAGTGTACAGTGAATTTCCAGTAAGAAGGAATTGATTGCAGTAAAAATGAATTCTTGAAGGTTTAGAAATTAGTAAACAGATCTAGAAACTATCGAGTATAGTTTTGTTTTTGGTTGTGTATCTCTTTATAAGTATAAACTCGGCTATAGCTTTTCTTGAATGTATAAAACAATGAAAAGAAAAAGGCTAAGGCATTGTTATATACTCTTTAAAACTAACAGGGGTATAATGGTCTTTCTTTGTTCGATGGTTTTTAAAAGTACCTTCGATGGTTTTCTGCAAGGGGCAAAAATGTCAACTCACCTTCGATAGTTTTTAGAAAACTATCGAAGTTTTTTTTTTTTTTTGAAAATCAGAATTTAGGACGTTTATCAGAAAGCTATCGAAGTGTTTTTCTTTGTAAATCTGAAAAACTATCGAGAACTTTAATATAAATTAATTAAGTTCACTTCGATATTTTTTCTCCTGTATTTCAAAATTTATCGAGAATTTAAATATTGAATAAGGTAAATTCCTTCGATATATTTTAAAGTAATTCTCAAAAACTATCGAGAATTGTTTGTTGAAAAACTATCGAGGAGTTTAATTATTGAAAAATTAAATCCTCCCGATATATATTTTTCACTTTGATTTCAAAAACTATCGAAAAATGTATTTCGATGGTTTTTCTTTTCCAAATCAAAAACTATCGAAGAGTAAATTCGATGGTTTTTTTTCTTTGTACTTGAAAAACTATCGAATTTCCTAAAATTCGATATTTTTTGCTTCTTTCCAATTCCTAAAACCTGTTCATGTTCTAAAAATCAGAAATTTTTATTTCCTGTCAAGTTTTAACTTTAATAAATCTTTTCAAATTTACCAAAATCAATTCTTAACAGAAAATTCACAATTTTCTCAGAATAAAATCAACTAAATATCATTAAATGATATTAATCAATTAAAATCCAATAAATTATGCTGCATTAATCTACAATGTTAAAAACAAAGTAAATTAATTCAAATTAAATAAATGCTTGAATATTTAGAACAAATATCAGCACTTAAATAATTTTTTGAATTAATAACCAATTAAATGCCAGAAGATATATCATCCATAAATATGACATAAAATTAGTACAAAAATCCTAACTACGAGAATCGCTCCAGAAAATAAATTCACGAGTCCTAAGGATATAGAAATTCTCAAACTCGTGTATTCACTATGATTCTTGCAGTTCCTGAGTTCTAATCAACATCAATTAGAAGGCTTTAACCTCTGATCAAAATCAATTAGAAAGATTTAACATCCCAAGTTCACCAACCAGCTTAGAAAAAGTAGATTCATCAAGCGGTTTAGTAAAGATGTCTGCAATTTGATCCTCTGTGGGTACGAAATGTAACTCCACAGTTCCATTCATGACATGCTCTCGGATAAAATGATACCTGATGTCGATGTACTTCGTCCTCGAGTGTTGCACTGGGTTGTTTGAGATTGCTATGGCACTTGTGTTGTCGCAAAATATTGGAATCTTTGTCAACAAAAGCCCATAGTCACGGAGTTGGTTTCTCATCCACAAGATTTGAGCACAACAGCTTCCAGCAGCAATGTATTCAGCCTCAGCAGTTGATGTGGACACTGAATGTTGCTTCTTGCTGTACCAGGAAACTAACCTTCTTCCAAGAAACTAACAGCTTCCTGAAGTACTCTTCCGATCAATCTTACAACCTGCAAAATCAGAGTCTGTGTATCCAATAAGATCAAATCATGTATCTTTAGGGTACCAAATTCCAAGATTTGGAGTCCCCTTAAGATATCTAAATATTCGCTTAACATCTATTAGATGAGATTCTTTAGGATCAGACTGAAACCTTTCACATAAGCATGTTGCAAACATTATATCTGGTCTACTTGCAGTGAGATAAAGTAATGAGCCTATCATACCTCTATAGCCTGTGATGTCAACCTTCTTACCAGTTTCATCCTTATCAAGCTTAGTGGCAGTTGGCATAGGAGTCTTCGATGTAGATGAGTCTTCCATTTGATACTTCTTCAGAAGATCTTTAATGTACTTGGACTGAAAAATGAATATACCATCTTGTTTTTGGTATACTTGCAGTCCAAGAAAGAATGACAATTCACCCATCATGCTCATTTCATAACGACTCTGCATTAACTTAGCAAATCTCTTGCATAGATCATCATTAGTAGAACCAAATATTATGTCATCAACATATACTTGCACCAATATCAAATCATTTTTATGCTTTTTGACAAAGAGAGTTTTGTCTACGACACCTCTTGTAAAATCATTTTCAAGTAAGAATTCAGAGATAGTGTCATACCATGTCCTTGGAGCTTGTTTGAGTCCGTAGAGAGCTTTGAATAGAAAGTACACAAAGTCTGCCAGTTTTGAATCCTCAAAACCTGGAGGTTGTTCCACATACACTTCTTCTTCTAACTTCCCGTTCAGAAAAGCACTCTTCACATCCATCTGATATACCTTGTAATTGGAATGTGCAGCAAATGCCAGAAACATTCTGCTGGCCTCAAGTCTTGCTACTGGTGCATAGGTTTCATCATAATTAATTCCCTCTTCTTGAGAGTAACCTTTAGCAACCAGTCTGGCTTTGTTTCTCGTTACAATGCCATCTTCGTCCAACTTATTTCTGAATACCCATCTTGTTCTAATAACAGATTTTCCCTAAGGCCTGGGTACCAGCTTCCAAACTTTTTGCCTTTCAAACTGATTGAGTTCCTCTTGCATAGCAATCACCTAATCTGGATCATCTAGAGCATCTTCAACTTTCTTAGGTTCTGTTTCTGAAAGAAACCCAGAATAGTGACATTCATTTTGTGATGTTCTCCTAGTTCTCACTCCTGTGTCCGGGTCACCAATGATCAAGTGAAAGGGATGATCTCTATTCCATACCCTTTGTCTTGGCAGATGCGATCTTGATGATTCTCCTTGTTCTAGATGTTGTGGAGTGTGAATAGTTGATCCTTCTCCTGCTCCCCCTGAGTTGTTGACGGTTTGATCTGATGATTCTATAGAGTGACTAGTGGATCCTGTAGAATTTTGAGGATCTCCACTTTGGTCACCACTTTGTCCAGAATCATTATCATTATGATTATTATTAATAACTGTAACAACTTCAGGTACTTCTTCATTGTCAAAGAGATCTCCTGATAGATTTTCAAATACCAAGGATTCAGAGTTCTCTCCAGTTTGCAGGCCTGGTCTTTTGGTGTCGCCAAATGTTACATTAAAGCTTTCCAACACCTTCTTGTCTTCAATCACATATACCCTGAAAGCCTTAGATTCCAGAGAATAGCCCAGAAAAATGCCTTCATCTGCTTTGACATCAAACTTGCCAAGATGTTCTCCATCTTTAAGTACAAAGCACTTTGCACCAAACACATGAAAGTACTTCAGTGTTGGTTTCTTGTTGGCCATTAACTCATACAGAGTCTTTTCATGATCTTTGTTGATCAGGGTTCGATTCTGAGTGTAGCAAGCTGTGTTCACTGTTTCAGCCCAAAAGTAAGTGGGAAGTTTTGATTCACTCAACATGGTCCTTGCTGCTTCAACCAAGGTCCTGAAGATTGACATAACATTGACTGGACCAAATAAATCCATATGAATAAGTTGTAATGGTTCATCAATGCTTGTCATTCCTTTGCTTCCATGTGATGTTTTCTTCGACTTCCCTTTTTCACATGCTTCACATAGTCCCTCCTGATTGAATTCCATCAGGGGCAACCCTCTCACTAACTCTCTCTTTACCAAAGAGTTCATAGTTTTGAAGTTCAATTGTGAGAGCTTCTTGTGTCATAGCCAACTTTGTTCTGAAGATGCCTTTGCATAGAAACATGTAACTTCTCCTTCACTGGTAGAACTTAAGTCAGCTATAAACAAATTTCCTTTTCTCACTCCCAGTAGAGTAAGCTTCTCATCCTTCCTGTTGGTGATCAAGCAGTTGTCTTTTCTGAAATCTACATTGTAGCCTTTATCACAGAACTGACTGATACTTAGAAGATTGTGCTTTAATCCTTCAACAAGAGAGATGTTTTCAATGATGACATTTCCAGCTTTCAATTTACCATATCCCGTAGTGAATCCTTTGTTGTCATCTCCAAAGGTTACAATCGGGCCGGTCTTCTTAACCAACTCTGTAAGCATGGACTCTTCACCTGTCATGTGTCAAGAACAACCACTATCCAGAATCCACACAACCTTTAAGCTTTTAACCTTACCCTGCAATCACAGATTGATTAAGCGGACTTTGGTACCCAAAATTGTTTGGGTCCTGAATGTTTAGATGATTTAACAGGAGTAACATTCAATTTAGTCTTACCCTGTTTGATATTCATAGTATCCGTGGATTTAACATTAACAGTGCTATTGCTACTATCATTCATCAACTTAAAATAAGCATGCATGATGTTGTACTTACATAGAAAACACTCTTTCTTTCCACAGGGTTCATGAAGATCAGGCATGTTCGCACAAAATCACGCAAGCGTACGCGGTCACAAGTAATACAGGATTAAGTAAAGTTCGTTCCCACAGAGACTGCTTTGGTTATAATAGTTTAGCACTTATGCAACAATGTATGGTTATTATTCAATGCTAAGACAATTATCAAAGATTGTGTTTTAATTAACTAATGAGATTATAATTAACTAAAGAAGGGATTCTGTAAATTTACTTATAAGAGTAAACATGGGATCCTAACTTCATTAAGTACTTCATCTAAAGTCTTTTGTCTTTAATCAATGTATGTGACAGTTATGACAACTAATCGGATAACACGAAATCTTTACACGCTACCTTTCAGTATTCGTATACCAAACCACTCAAACATCCACAAAAGAGATAGAAGTTGAGCAGACACCAATTATGCTTAGACCCTATATGTTTATAAGATTTGAAAACATAACGGTTTAATGAGCAAGTTATCCATTAAGATTACATAGGGCAGGTAAGATGGTTAAAATTACCTACGAATCATGCATGACAAACATACATAAACCTATGCTAGCATGTCGAGTTCTAAATCTCTATATCCACTTTCGCATTCAATAGAGATTAACAAATAATCTTAGATGTTAGCTACTCATCCAAGAAGAATAATCACAACCAAACTAGGTTATCAAGAATACATCACACACAAATCTTTAAAACAATTAACTATTAAAATCCATAAATAAATCCGTTAGAATCCCACGACGACGATTAGTTCATAATCGAACCGTTCATCATCGTGGGTTCTGATGAAAACATGATAGTAATAAGTCTGGAAAACTGAATAAAATAATTAGGGTTTAGAAAGAACAAACGAGAATCCAAAGTATCGCCTAATTTAGAAGAATACAAAGATTAGATGAAAACTAGGTCTTCGTAAATCAGCCGTCTTCGTGTTCTCTAGCCGGTGGATGGCTATGAATGTAGGTTTTTGATTGTATATATATATCTCCCTCAGAAAACGTCCACCAAAAACTTATAAAGGCTTAAGGCTGAAAATCTATGGCAAGTTTCCTTTTCTGACCACACACTTGCAGTTTTCAGCATTCTTCTGGCGCGGGCGCGCGGTAGGTGGCGCGGGCGCGCGGTGATTTCTGTCAGAAAATTCTAAAAATGCTTCTTTTGCCATTTCTTTGCCCATTCATCATTCACACTTGCTTGATCTTCATACACATGCTTAAACACCACCTAACGAACATAGAATCACCACATCTCTGCTGATAAAGCAACTCTACAGATACTAAACACAAAACACATCAAAAACAACACGTACTTGAGAACAGAACGATCAGATTAAGCCAATTTAGGACGATCCAAGTAGATATGAAATCCACTTATCAAGGCATGTCAGTCATGTTATGCATTTTAGAAGTATTAGCAGTTTCTACTTTAACCTTTTTACATGCATGTGTAAGGTGTCCAGCAGAATTACAAATAGCGCACAACTTCCTTGATGCAATGGGAGAATATGGAACCATTTCCTGATTAACAATCTTCTTCTTCCCATTCCTGTTCTTTTTAGCATTACTAACTAAGTCACCTACTTCAGTTTTAGGTATAACAGTTTTTACTGATTTCATAGGCAACTTAGTCTTTACCTTTTTTTCCTTCAATAAATCCTCCTCAAGCAATTCTTGTCTTATGAAAAGGTCATCCTCATTAAAAGGTTCTGAGAAGGGCTTGACAAAGACTGGACTGACCACATTCTTAAGAATATGTGGAATATCCTTCTTGACAACAAAAGATGTCACAGGAAATTCCAGAGTCATTTTCCCAGCCTTTTTGGAATAGTCAAGTCCTATAGCAGTTTTATTCCCTATGGCCTGAGTGTCAATGATCTCCTTAGCAATCAGGGCGGAATTCTTAAAAGCATTCAGCTTCAAATCTAGATCTGAAATCTGCTTCCTGAGGATAGTCTCTATCTCATCATTACACTTGACCTTGTTCTCTAAGTACGCATTCTTTTGCTTAAGATTTTCTAATGTGACAGCTACAAGCTCTAGTTCTTCATTTTTAGATTCTAAATTTTTAATCTTAAGAACTAGTTTAGCATTTTCCATTTCTGATGCTAACATGCTTGTGTGTACATTAAATAATTCTACACTAAGATCTTGCACAGTTTTCTTGTACTCAGAGTTAGACATATCAATTGTAGTTAAGATAGGTACCTGAGATGATTGTGGTGATTCCTCTGAAGAGTCAGCCATTAGGGCAACATTTACATACTCTTCCTCTTCATCCGAATCAGTATCATCCCAGTGCTTTCCCTCTTCTATATAAGCTTTCCCTTTCTGCTTTCCAGAAAATGCCTCCAGTTGCTGTTTAAGCTTGGCATTCTCCTTCTTCAAATCCTCATATGAGTCTTTCTTTCCATAGACATCTTTCATGTCTCTTGCTTGACGAGGCTTCCGGCATTCAGTGGCGAAATGCCCTCTCTCATTGCAGTTGTAGCATCTTGATTTGCTTCTATCAATCATGCCAGTCTTGTAGCCTCTCTTAAAGCCTGTACTAGGTGTATAATTGCTCTTCTGGAATCTGTTGGTTGAGCCCTTGAACTTGTACTTAGGGTTTCTCTTGAAACGAATATGACTAAACTTTGCAGCTAAGTACGCCATGGTTTTATCTTCCATTTGCTCAAGCTCTTCTAGGGTGTAGTAATCACTTTCATCAACACCCAGATTCACAGAATCCATTTCTGCTTCTATTATCACCTCATTTCCAGCTCTAGGGGTTTGAACCTGAATCTCAGAAGTTATTGGTTCATCCACTACAAGTGCTGCTGATCTCACAAGTGCATTGTGCTTGCTGTCCACTGTCCCTGATCCGTAGATTATCACTCTCTGTTCCTGTTCCATCTCATAGGTCTTTAACTTGCCATAGATAATCTCTAATGACATCTTTGTGAAGTCAATTTTTCCCTTATGGATGATGACTTGTGTTCTACATGATGGGGCAGCGTCATCATGAACTTCCTGTTTGATTCTCTCAGTGGATAGGTCTTTCCTTTCATTGCCAATTCATTTTGGAGCTTGGTATATTTCTCAAAGACCTGAGTTACACTTTCTCCTGGCAGAGACCTAAACGCTTCGTATTGAGAAGTCAGGATGTCCAATCTGTTTTCCTGAACGTCTTCAGTTCCTTCCATTATTAGGTTAACAGTATCCCACATATGTTTCCCGCTTGTACAGTTCATCAACTGATAGCTCATTTCTTTGTCTGCGGAGTCCGCCAATATCAACATTAAACCGGTGTCCAATCGAATCAGTTCTTTGTCAGAATCTGTATACTCAGTAATATCCTTAGGTTGGGTGCCTTGAGGAATCCTGCTACCATCAGGAGATGTAGATTCA
The DNA here is from genome assembly GCA_030848705.1 of Heracleum sosnowskyi. Classification (NCBI taxonomy): domain Eukaryota; kingdom Viridiplantae; phylum Streptophyta; class Magnoliopsida; order Apiales; family Apiaceae; genus Heracleum; species Heracleum sosnowskyi. Next base: position 9,957,584 of record CM061245.1, read on the forward strand.
CTAACTGGTTTCATTGGTACAAACAGTCCGTTCTCTAATATGCCAATATACAACAGATTAGATGCCTTGATAAATAACAGCATCTTCATCTTCCACAAACCGAAATCATCTCTAGTAAACGGGGGTACTTTAATACCAGCGGTTGCCTTTGGAGCACTCATGGTTTCTGAAAATTTCAAATTGTTTAAAATTCAAGAAATTCCAATTAAATGAAAAATTTTGAAAGTTAAAAAATTGCTTCGAATTTTCACGCTACGTTTGATTTTGGTCTCATTCACCGGATCTGATTTGTATATCAATCAAGAAGCTCTGATACCAATTGTTAGGTCCAAAGTATCGTAGAAGGGGGGGTTGAATACGATACTCACAAATAATTTAATTTCGTTCGCGGATAATTCATTCAGTTCTATAACGAAATCAAACACACCAAACCAAACCAAGTTTCGGGGAATATATCTTTTTATAAATATAAACCTCGAGGGGTGCTACAATTTCTAATACGTAGATTAGCTTCAATGAGTTCTAAGTTATACACAATCAATACAATGATAGAGTTCCAGCAGAATTGATGTTCTTAGAATTTTCTCTCTGGCTTTTCCTCTCTCTCAGTAATTACTTTTGTGTTATAACTCGACTGAAGAAGACACACTTTCTCTGATAGTAATTGTAGACTTGGTTTTTGAAAACTATCGAACCAAACTTGTAGAAACAATCTTGGTCGTCCATCTTCAAAATCAACCTGACAACAAGTCACACTTTTCACCTGCTCCTCAAATTAAAAACCATCGAATGTAATAAATCATTTTACCATTCGATAGTTTTTTAAAACAAAACTATCGAATGCTAAATTGATTTACTTTGGTTTTCTTTGAATCACTTTTCATTCCATTCGATAGTTTTCTAAATAGAAAAACTATCGAATGATTTTCTTGTCTTTTATCTCATTTAATGATTCCACTGAGCTCCTGGGTGTTTAAGTAATAGACTGTGTCACTTTCTTCTGAGACGATAAAACAACTTGATCTTTTCAGTGTCGTCACCTAGTGCAACTGGTCTGGTTCACAGATGAATAACACTTGATCAATTCTTCTTTTATGTCTTCAATTCAATGCTGCTGATACGTCCCTTGTCGTTCTAGTTGCTTCAATTAAATCACTGGAATTCCGTGGTACTTAACCCTAAATCATTCACTTACTTCTGTCGTCTTGAAAGTCTTGTTTCTTTTGATGTCACTGAGGCTTGAACATTTTCATGAACTTCTTTCCGTGATCTGTTTACGGACTTCAAGAATACATAACGTATTTTGATTTTTTGAGTTTACCTTTTCTTCTTTGATTCTGGATTCCTGTGCTTCTGTTAATACTATTGTCTGTCTTGTCCTTTGTTGAGTTGTAGTTATCTCTTTTACATCTTATGTTACATTATGCTTTACAATCTCCCCCTATTTGATTGGATAGAGTTCGACAAGTAAATACTTCGAGGATAACTCAACTAACTAAGGAAACATGCTTAAAGTAAGACAACGTAATAATATTAAATGCATTCTGGATCAGAAATATATACATTTCCAGATTTCATAAATCAAAAAACAATAAAACTTAGAGTTAATTGCACTTTGCATCCCCAAACTTTAAAATATAATTCGAATCACAACCCCTTATACGTTTTTATCAAAAATAATATTGTTTTTAACGAATATATTGACAAATACGATATAAATTATTGCAGTGATGATGTAAATTTTAGATTTTAAACATGTAACTAATTTTACACTTTTAAAAATTTTAAATTATAATTTAATATTATTTTTTGCATCTCAAACTTTAAATCATATATCGAATCACAACCCCTTATACGTTTTCTATCAAAAATAATATTTCTTTAACGAATGTATTGACAAATGCGATATAAAATTATGCAACGATTATATAATCTATATTTTAAGATGGTACAAATATATTTTAATGATTTTATACGTATCATATATCATAGTAGTCACAACTTTATTTATTGAAAACATATTAGTTCAATTTTTTAATAAATAAATTATAATGGATTAATAGTCATAAAATAATATTAAATTATGATTTAAAATTAGTTACATATTTAGAATCTAAAATTTATATCATCGTTGTAATAATTTTATATCGCATTTGTCAATATATTCGTTAAAAAAATATTATTTTTGATAAAAAAACGTATTAGGGGTTGTGATTCGATTTATATTTTAAAGTTTGGGGATGCAAAATGCAATTTATGAAACTACATATACATAATTGAAATTGGAGTAAAGTTGAGGGATGCAAAGTGCAATTAACTCTAAAACTTAATACAATGAAGTTGCTCCTCTAGTATGAGCCGATAGTTCTTTTGTTCTTTGCTTCAATCTCCAGTCCATTCATATCTCACCTTCCTCAATCATTGGGGTAATATTTAGTAAACATAACATATATGGTCTATAAAATATCCAATTTGATTGTAATTTTAGTTCTACAAAGATATTATGATTTATGCACATATCTTATTTGCAGAAAATTTATAATGGGGTAATATGCATGACAATGTTCTGCAAGTATAACATGCGTGATTTACAAAAATATTCAGTTTGATGATGATTTTATACTGTAAGATATCTAATTTGACAATGATTTTGTTACGTAAAATATGTTCTACACGTTATTTAGGTTGTAGAACGTAAATGGTTTCTAAGTCTCCAACTAAATATGCTATTCATAGAACTTGTCTCTCTCCGTATGTATATATATACATACACCACAGACGTATAAAACAGAAGAAATAAAGAAGACACATACACAGTTTCTTAGAAGTCCGAGACTCACTAGTCACTACATTTTCGGACTTTGCCTGAAGCATGAGTGCTATATTTTGTTTTTAAACATTACACAAACAATACTTTATATTATTACGTATTTATAAATACATCCTATTTATATCCGATTTCGTATTTCGATAAATCCCCGATTTCCGATAAATTGCAAATCAGTAGCTCAACCGATTTAGTCCGATAAACGATTTCCGTAACATTGTTTAAAACTAAAAATTACATTTTTATTTTAAATAGTGTATGAATAATATTAATATTTTGAGCGATATATATATATTTGCTTATAGTTCTTTGCTGTTTTATTTAGCCCTTAAACTTTCTTGAATGAAAGAAACTAAACCCTTTTTTCGATTTTCTCCGGCATTGTATTTCGGTACAATTCATATACGAAATGTATATCGTGATAAAAAAAATAAAAAAAATTACATTTTGATTTCGTTTTATACAACTAATAACCGCATCTATATTAACGTGAACTTTGGACGGGCTGTTAACTTCTCTGGTGGGCCGAACTGCTTTCCAGCCCAAAAAACCTTAATCAAGGAGAAGATGACATTACTACCCTTATCACCCAACACTCCAAAACCACACACAACTTGGAAATAAAAACAACAAAAAGGGTAAAATTGGAAAAGGAAGAAAAATGAAAAAAACCCTAAAAAATGCATACACACATATAAAAACCCTAGAAATGCACAAGATAATGGCCGCCTGAAGTGTTGTATCTATAATCTCAAGTAGTATCACCAGGGTGAGAAATCTCTAGCTTCATTTCAGATAATTGTATGTATATTTGTATGTATAGGTGTGTGTATATGTAATTGATGCGTGTGTATAATTGCAGGGAGAGAAAGGATGAAGGTTGTAGCTGCTTATTTGTTGGCTGTTCTTGGTGGTAGCACTCCTACTGCTGAAGATTTGAAGAATATTCTTGGCTCAGGTACTCATTTCAGAGATTTGTATGTGTGTGTGTGATTATGTGATTGTTGATTAATTGTGTGTTTTGAAATGATTAGTGGCTTGATTGATTATGTGGAAATGTAGATTGATGTTAATACTAGATATTTGATGTGTGTGAGAGAGTTATATATATAGAGAGATTTTGTTAATTGTGTCGAGGTTGAGGGAGACAGAGAGAGATATAGAGAGATTGTTAATTGTGTTAATATGTAGAGAGAGAGAGAGACATTGAGATCGTTAATTGTGTTAATGTAGAGAGAGAGAGACAGATAGAGATTGTTAATCGCGTCTAGGTTAAGAGAGAGAGACAGAGAGAAATTGTTGTGTTAAGGTTACGAGTGACAGACAGAGAGAGATAGAGAGAGATTGTTAATTGTGTTAAAGTTAAGAGAGATAGATACACAGAGAGAGAGAGATTGGTTAATGTGTTGAGATTAAAATGGATATTAGTCCGGTTAAGGCTTGTTACTAGTGGTGGGGTCTATGATGATATTTACTAAGGCTTGTTTCTCAGAGACATTCGCAGTGGCCGCCTAAGATCTTTCGCCTTCGCCAGGCTTGAGAGATAATGCTGTTTTATCCTTCCTTGGATGTCTGAGACCCCTAGCTTCTATGTTTCTATGCATGTTTGATTTTTTTATGTCTGTACATGTATAAATGTATATTGGATTGGTTTCACTTTGTTATCTAAGACTTGTTCGGATAGTGTATTGGCTTATTATATTTTAATGTCAATTTTTAAGTTACTAGAGATTGCTGTTCAAGTTTTTAATGGTTTGAGTTAAGTCTGGGTTCTGTGATGATATTTGTAAAGGCTTGTTTCTCAGAGACATTCGCAGTGGCCGCCCAAGATCTTTCGCCTTCGCCAGGCTTGAGAGATAATGCTGTTTTTATTCTTCCTTGGATGTCTGAGATCCCCAGTCTATCTGTTTCTGTGCATATCTTTTATTAAATGCACGTGTCTCTGTTTTAATGATATCTGTATAATCACTGCCACTTGAAGTAAGAGTTGATTGTTTTAATCCTAGTCTGATGAAAGTTAGTAATCAATAGGAGTTCTTATTGATAATGCTTTCTTAGTACTTTTTGCAGTCGAGGTGTTATTAGCTTAAAGGATGAATAATAACATGAAATACATCATTTCATATTTGCCTCTTATTTAATGTTCTGGTCGCCTGTTTAATATCATTTTTTAAATGCTAGCTCAAATGAATTGTATATTTGATTATCTTTGAGACTTTGAGCCCTTTATGTATTGTCAGTGATGAGAATTCTAAGGCTTGTTTCTCAGAAACATTCGCAGTGGCCGTCTAAGATCTTTCGCCTTCGCCAGGCTTGAGAGATAATGCTGTCTTGTTCCTTCCTTGGATGTCTGAGACCCCATATTCTATTTATTTCTGTATATATTTGCCTTTTTGTCTGTTTGAAATGTATAAAATAGGATAATGTCAATATTGGTATTATATGCCTTCATAAATATTAAAGCCACCTGCATAGCCAGGAAGAAACTTATTCAATTCTAGTTGTGTTTGATGTCTCTCCTGATTTGACAAGTTTGATGCATTTTGTGTGATCTCTTACTTTTTGGTTTTCAAAATTTCTCAAAATTTATCATTTTGTTTTATTTTAGTTCCTTGTTTTGTTTGATATACTTGTGCTCAGTGTATAAGTTTTAGCTGTCGATGATGAGAATCCTAAGGCTTGTTTCTCAGAAACATTCGCAGTGGCCGCCTAAGATCTTTCGCCTTCGCCAGGCTTGAGAGATTATGCTGCTCTATTCCTTGGATGTTTGAGGCTTGACCGCTTTAGTTTCTGCTCTGTGTTCTGTTTTTGACACTTTAAATGTTATTGAAAGCTACCTTTTAACTATTTATTTTGTATGGCTGCAAACCTGTCACATTTGTTTAACAGTTCTAATGTTTAGTATAATATATAAAATTCTCCCCTTAAAAATGGCGGACATTGCAACACTTGCTTGTTTATTTTTGCATTTTGGTCATCTGGTTCTCTTCATTGGAAGTATTATGTTGTGACCTTTGATGGCAAGGTCTTGTGGTTGATGCATGTTATAACGAATTAACTCTGATGGATTTGCAGTTGGAGCTGATTCTGATGATGACAAGATTGAGCTTCTACTTTCTGAGGTCAAAGGAAAGGACATCACCGAGTTGATTGCATCTGGGAGGGAGAAGTTGGCTTCCGTACCATCAGGCGGTGGTGGTGTTGCCGTTGCTGCAGCAGCTTCCGGTGGTGGTGGTGGTGCTGCTGCACCTGCTGCCGAAGCCAAGAAAGAGGAGAAAGTCGAGGAGAAGGAAGAGTCAGATGATGTAAGCCTTGTTATTCTTTTCACTGACTTTATAATTGCAAACAAAATTGAACATATGCGTATATGAATATCATGATATTATTATTACGTTTCAAGTAAGTCATATTTCTTACGGGAATTCACATAATTTGTTGCAGGACATGGGCTTCAGTCTCTTTGATTAGGGCATTAAGTAGCTGCTGTGAACTCCTCACTCAAATCATAATCCTTTGATTTGGTACAATAGGCATTTTTGATTGTTTGTGGTGTAATCACTTGTAGTACAAACCTTTGAGGTTTTATTAGATTACTTTCGTTGTAGTAAAGTGAAGTTGTAACCGACATTTATCTTTTAAAACTGTTGCAGTGAACTGATGATCCATATATCACTTGAGGTGTTGAGTTTTACTAAAATTTACCTGGAGCTGTCGCTTAGAATCCTATTGTTAACATTTTCTAGGTGAATGTTGTTCTTACTGTAACATTTGTGTCCACTTTTAGCACTGTGAAACACAAAGCACATATTTTTTTTGCAGTTTAATTTATGCGCTTTTGATATAATATAGGGAAGACTATGGTTTAGGACATCTTAAACAGAAGCTAAAGAAAATGCAGAACAAATGAAGTGCTAGTAAATTTTTTAATTGAATGCCATGGTTGTGTCAAGACTCGGTCCTTTTTTTGCCTAGAAGTTTCGATCGTTCTTTCAGTTAATCAGGCAAATAGTTAATCTAAAAAAACTGAGCACACTAAAACAATTTTAGGATGTCCGAATTGCGCGTCTCAACTCTAACTCAGTTCGTGTTTAACTTCAGCCATTGAAATTAAACTAAAGTTAAAAATTACTTCTCGTAAACTTCACAAGTTCATATACACTAGAAAATTAATGGGGTACGTTTGAATTAATTTCCATGGACTCTTTGTTTTCATTTTTTTTAAAGAACTAGTTACATGTGAGTTTATTTTGAGGTCTTATTTATAGATAAATCATCGAAGTTTGAAAGAAAATACACATGAATCACTAAATTAGGAAAATGGACGGTTCAACCATCCTGATTTTCCGATTGTACAGATTGTTCAAGCCCGACCAGATTTGCCTGAAAATTGAAGAGTGCACAACACTCTCCTAGAAGAGAGAGCTTGTGTAATTAAATATACATATAAACCACTCATATATCATAGAATGTACGTGTATATCATTGTAGCAGGGATTAAAGTTCAAGTAAAAACATGAAATAACCATGTTTTAGTCGAATTATGTAAAAAAATATAATGAAATTAAAAGGACACGTTACTTACAACACTTAAATAAAATTGAATATATAAACTTTCCCAAAGTTGTAGCTCTCTTTTCTAGTCATCTATACTATATTATTAAATATAGCTCAAACATTTAAAGTTTTGTTTTCGGTCCTATATTCTAATTAAAAAATAATTTAATAATATAAAAATAGTAACTAGCTAATTGCCTTTTATAATTAAAACATATTTTTCTATTTTTTCTAACAAAATTCACTCATTTTTCAATATTTTCACGCACAATATCTTTTCAACTAAAACATGAACTCCTCGCTTTAGTCCGTTCATTCTTTCTTTGGGCGATAGGTCAGCGCAGCGTGAGCGGGCGCGGAGAAGGAAACGCTCCAGCCTACTGCTCCGTACAGAGTAAGGATTCAGGGCTTTCAAAAAATGTTACCTTTTCCATGTATCGTTACTAAAATCTCACTTTTTTCTAAAGTTATCACGGCAACCCTTCATTTTATCATTAATATTGTTTTTTTTATTTTTTATTTTTCAATTATTAATATATTCCAAAAAATATCAAACACTATATTTTTTTAATAAAAATATCAATTATACTATATTCTATATATTTCTATATATAATATAGTATAATTAATATAGAATATAGTATCATTGATATTTTTATCAAGAAAATATCGTGTTTGATACTTTTTGAAATATATTAATAATTGAAAAATATAAATTAAAAAAAGACAATATTAATGATAAAAAGAAGGGTTGCCAGTGATATTTTTGGAAAAATAGAAGTTTTAGTAAAAAAAATAGAAAGAGTAGCATATTTTAGTTGAATAAGTAAGGATTTCTCGTGATATTTTTGGAAAAAGAGTTTTAGTAAGAATTAATAGAAAAAATAGCATGTTTTAGTTGAAAAATGTAATTGTCCGTTATTTTTTTTAAGAAAAAGAAGGGATTTGTTAGAAAAATAGCCGAAAAGGTAATTGGTTATAAATAATGTCATTAATTAATAATATCTTTTTAAAAACAAGAAAAGATAATTAAGTAAAATCAGTTAGGACCAACCAAACTTTTAATGTTTCGTCTATTATAATATAGTACTAACTTAAAACTAGTGCGAAGCACGAATTATTGTTGTTGTTTTTGTTGTTGTTGTTGTTATTATTATTATTATTATTATTATTATTATTTATGTTTTAAATATTTTATTAATTATTTTTTTAAAAAAAAATAAGTAGGCGGGTTAAACTTTTTTAAATACTTAAAAATATTAAAATATGTTTTAAAATAAATAAGTGACGGGTTGCCCGTGATATTTTTGAAAATAGTAAAGAAAAATAGAAAAAATCATATGTTTTAGTTGAAAAAACTAACTGCATGTAATTAAAAGTAATAAAATAAAAAAGTAAATGTTTACCCGTGATATTTTTGGAAAATAAGGGATTTTAGCAAGAAAAAATAGAAAAAGTAAAAGGTAATTGTCCGTAATTAAAATTATTAAAATATGTTTTAAAATAAATAAGTAAGGGTAACCCGTGATATTTTTGGAAAAGGAGGAGTTTTAGTAATAAAAAATAGAAACAGTAGCATGAAAAATATCATTGCCCGTGATTTTTTAAGAAAAAGAAAGAATTTGTTAGAAAAAATAGAAAAAGTAATGTTATTAATTAATAATATCTTTTTAAAAATAAGTAAGGATAATTAAGTAAAATGCCCGACCGATCAACCAAAATTTTAATATTTCATCTATTATATAATAGTATAGTATTAATACCTTATATATAATAAGCGTAAGGGAGATCTTATCCAAAATTTTGGTCGGTCACTGTACTACCAAAAGTATATGATCCGTTGGATTATAAAACTATAAATATTCAAATAGATGAGGACCGTTAGATATAATATTAAAAATTGTATTTGATTAATAATAGGATAGTATTTAAATACTAAAAGATGTATTTTGATAATTTAAACCAACTATAAATGGGTTTTCTATATTGAATAGAAATCTTTATGTAAAAATTCGTAATTATCTTTTCTCTTTAGTTTATGGATAGTTCCAGTTAGATAAAAATTAATAAACCATCATTAAATTAAAGATAATTTTGTTAGCTTCGCATGGGCTGTAAAATCGTTAAAATCTGTTGTCTAAAACTCAAGATAGAGCCCAAACAGTAAAGTGATTATCTAAATTTTAATAAATATTTTTTTTATTGTAGATTTAATTTTTTTCCTAATTCTTTTAAATTTATAAATTCTATTTTTATTTCAATAAAATATTAAAATCAATTTAAGAAAAAATTAAAATCGATATGGTCCGTGTACGATCACTATACGACCAAATTAATAATTACAGTTAGATCTTAAATAGATCGATGAGAATATCTAATATTAAAAAGTGTATCTGATTAATAATAGAATTATATTTAAATACTAAAAAGTGTATTTTGATAATTTAAAAGTTTTCTATGTAAAAATTCTTAAATATCTTTTCTCTTGAATTTATGTATACTTCCAATTAGATAATAATTGTTAAACCAAATATCAACATAACAATTCATATTGATTACAATATTAAAAATTATCAATATAATGCTGATGTATATCATACTAACAATGATACACGTGAACCTACAGAGACTTACGAGAACTCATGTACATAAATAAATTTAAACACTTTTTTTTTCCGAAGGAACATAACAATTTGATTAATCCAAATTATAATTATATTATTTTACATATAACAAACATAAAAGGATAATATCAAAATATTATTAAAATATTGAGGGTTTCATATTCATAAACGATAATTTTGAATATAATACTTATATTAAAATGTGTATTTGATTAAAGGTAGGATTATATTTAAATACTAAGAAGTGTGTTTTGATAATTTAAACCAATTATAAATTGGTTTTCTATATTGAATTGAATTTTTTATGTAAAAATTCTTAACCATCTTTTGTTTTCGGTTTATGTGTAGGTCAACAGGTCAAGTTAGATAATAATTATTAAACCATCATTAAATTAAAGATAATTTCGTTAGTTTCGCATGGGTTGTAAAATCGTCAAAATTCAATTTCTAAAACTCAGGATAAAACCCAAATAGTAAAGTGAGTATCTAAATTTTAATAAATATTTTTTTATTTTTGTAGCACCAGTTTATTTATTTTTTCACTAATTGTTTTAAATATAGAAATTTTATGTTTCTTTCAATAAAGTATTAAAATTAATTAAGAACAAATTCAAATCGATAAAGAATATAATAATATGAGAATAAAATTTTATATAATCATAACATAATTTTTATTCTATTTAATAATTTTTAAGTAATAATGTATTTTAAAATTTTATATACACTGTAAATAAAACCGAAACATTAAAAGTAAAAGCAGTTAGTAAGATACTTATATCAGTATATACTTGATATCCTTATTATATTAAATCCTTATATATAATAAGTATAATATGGATCTTATCCAAAATTTTGATGGTACGGTCTTGGACAACCAAACTAATAAGGACCATAAGATCATAACTAGATAAATGAAAATCGTTAGATCAAATATTAAAAAAGTGTATTTTATTAATAATAAGATTATATTTAAATTCTAAAAAGTGTATTTTGATAATTTAAACCAAATATAAATAAGTTTTCTATATTGAATAGAATTCTCCATGTAAAAAATTCGTGACTTTCTTTTCTCTTTCATGGACAATTCCAGTTAGATAAAAATTATTAAACCATCTTTTAATTAAAAAAAAAATCTTATTTTTCAAAAAAACCTATAAATTTTAATATGTTGTTGGTAGATTCAAACCTTAGATAATTCTACGTGATAATTTTACTGTTATATCTAACGTTTCTCAACAATTTAATTTGAAAGATCCAACGATTATGAATTGAGTGACCAGACTTATAAGAAAGCTTTCATCATTTAGTCTTTAATATAATAACATAGATATTTACGGGATATACTATAAAAAAATGAATTTTATACAGAATTTTGATCGTCACGGTGTACTACTTTAAAAGAAGAACTATTACAAAAAAAAATTATATTTTAATTGATAATTTATTTTCTCAACAGTTCAAAGTTCCCGCATCATTAACATATTACAAAAAAGAGTATATTATATTTTAGCAATAAATATTTTTTAAAAAAATATTAAAAAAATTAATGATGTTATCCTGGTAGTTTGGTCCTAAATACCGCCAAAACATTCTCAACCGTTAGATCCAATACTTTTAAAAATAGACGATCAAGATTATATCATATAAAAAGAAGTTATTATCTAAAAATGATATAAGTTAAAAGATATTATATTATGATTGGATTTTCCAAAAAGTTAAAACATAAAAATTGTTGTAATTAAATAAGGAAACCCGTTTAATAATAAAAATCGTTTAATCTTAAATAGATAGGTGAAAACCGTTAGATTTAACATTAAAAACTGTATTTAGTTAATAAAGGGTATTCTAATAATCTAAACTACATTTAAGTAGATTTCTTAAATCGAATAGAATTCTCAATATTAAATTTCGTCACTTTATTCTATTTTTAGTTTTAGAATAGTTTTTAATTGAAAAAGAATTATTAAACCACAACTAAATTAAAGATTATTTTGTGAATTTCACGTGGACCGTAAAATTGGTCAAATCTAACTTTTATAACTCAATATAAACAAATATTAAATTGAGCGTGTAAATTATAATAAATATCAAATTTACAACTATAATTTTTTTTGGCTAAATCTTTTTTAACAATAATTTAATCATGTAAACTAATAACTTTTAAATATTAAAATATTCATAAATAAATATAATTATAAATATTAAAAAAACAATCGTGTGTTCCATGGGTAATTAAAATATAATTATAAACAAAATAATTATAAATAAAATTTAAGTAACCGTGCATCGCACGGGCTATAAGCTAGTATAATATAATACTAGCTTATATCCCGTGCGATGCACGGTCTTCTTTAATATTTTCTTATTTTTTATTTAAATTTTAGTTATTATATATAATTTGATAAAATTTTAATATATATATATATATATTGGATTTATAAATCTAACAATATAATATTTAAATTTAATATATTATTGACGTAATCAATAGTAGTATTTTAGATATTAAAATATAAAATATTTTAAAATAACAGATCTAATGATTCGTATTTTTTTGCTCTTAAAAATCTAAAAAGGGACTCAAGTGAAAATATCAAAATATGTGTTTGTTCAAGTTTATTTGAATATACTAGTACTTTTATTTTCATTAATTATCTCGTTTAAATTGAATGTTAAAAAAATTATAATAAACATGAATTTCATAAGTTTAATATAATAATATTACCAATATATCTATCTTTTGCCCGTGTTATTTTTAATTTGAACATGAGTTGTTTCAGTTAAAAAATATAAAACATGTAATATCCTTAAAAAGACAATTAGTTACTTATTAACAATTATATAAAATTATATTAATTTTTTATATAGACGCCGTCTACATTACTTTTAGAAAATTAGTTGTTTAAGTTAGAAAATATAAAAAAGGTAATTTGTTTTAGCCGAAAAGAATAACTTGTTATTTATTAATATTTATATAAAACAATATTACCATTGTATATTTATTTTTCATGTATTATATTTAGAAGATAAGTTGTTTTAGTTAGAAAATATAAAACACATAATGTGTTTTAGCTGTCGGTTATAAATATATAATAATATTACCATTTTATATATATATATTGCCCTTTTGATTTTTAGAAAATGATTTGTTTTAGTTAAATAGATATATGAAATAGGTAATATGTTTTAGCCGAAAAAGGTATTTGGTTATCAATAACTTGGTTTCCATATATGTGTCCTATTTTATAAGATGAGTTGTTTTAGGTAAAAAATATAAAAATAATGTGTTTTAGCTGAAAAAGGTAATCAGTTATAAATATATAATAATATTACCATATTATATATATGTTGCCCGTTTTATTTTTAGAAGATGAGTTGGTTTAGTTTTAAAAAAATATATAAAATAGGTAATGTAGTGAAAAAAGGTAATTGGTTATTAATAAATTGATTATAGATAGGCCCGTGAATCGGCCCAAATACCGACCGACCGACCAAAATTTTTAATGTTTCGTCTTTAATAATACAAGCTTAAAACCCGTGCGATGCACGGATTGTTAATTGTTATTTTTTTAATATTTTATTAATTATAATTGTGCAAAAAATAAGTAGGCATGTTAAAATAGCTAAACACTTTTAATTAATTAAAAACATTAAAACAATTTTTAAAATAAATAAGTATGGGTTTGCCCATTATATTTTTGGAAAATGAGTGGTTTTAGTAAGAAAAAATAAAAAATGTAACATATATTTACTTAAAAAAGGTAAATGTCCGTGATATTTTTGGAAAATGAGGTTTTAAAATTTAATAATTAAAAGTATTTAAATACGTTTTAAAATAAATAAGTAAAGGGTTTTCTGTGATATTTTTGGAAAAAGAATGGATTTTAGTGAGAAAAAATAGAAAAATTAAATTGTAAAAAACAATTTCCCGTGATATATTTAGAAAATGATGGACTTTGTTAGAAAAAATATATAATATGTTTTAGTTGAAAACATAATTGGTTATAAATAGGTATTTGATTATTTATATTTTAATATTTTTAGTAATTGCATTTTTTAAGAAAAATAAGTAGACATGTTAAAACAGGTAAACTTTTAAAAAAATAATTATAATATTAAAATAGGTTTAAAAAAATAACTAAAGGTTTGTCGGTGATATTTTTGGAAAAGGAGGGGTTTTGTTAGGCTCAAGACATGTCTGAATACCACTATTAACAAGCCTACACTATGTGACTATGTCACACTACATGACCTAGTGATTTCTATCACTGGGATAGAGTATAGGTCTCTAAATGTACTTGTCTTGTTTTCATGAACAATAGCTTTATCATGTATGCTCAGATTTATAATGAGCTTAGTAAAGTTTCTTGCATCTAGAATGTATATAGGCCATTGAATAATTATCCTGGTAGAAGTTCAGAAGTGTTCATGCAGCAGGATAGAGTTGAATAAGGCCATGAAGAAATAAGTTGCAGGAATTTGTCTAAGGCATTATATAGCAAAGTCAAAAGAAAGCTATGTCGTGAAGTCACCAATATCCATGTCGTGAAGTACTATATCGCATAGTCCATTTTGTACTATGTCGAGAAGTCCTCAAGACACATGTCGTGAAGTGTTGAAGTCAGCAAAGTCAAAGGAGCCTAGATCGTGAAGTCCTCAGAAGCACTATGTCGCATAGTCATCAAATGACCTATGTCGCATAGTCATCAAATGACCTATGTCGCATAGTCATCAAATGACCTATGTCGCATAGTCGTCAAATGACCTATGTCGCAAAGTCTTCAAAGGCTATATCGCGTAGTCCTCACAAGGGAGATCGCGAAGTCAGTGATAAAGTGGAGTTCACGATATCAACACTTAGCCGTTTATAACAAGACAAATCAAGGTACAGAACCAAGAATCAAAGGAGACAAATACTGAAGCATTTGTTCTGGCAAGGTGGTCCAAAGAACAGATGGCAAATCTACAGCTAAACTTGGAGAGAAAGATAAGAGACAAGCAGCTACAGAAACGGGAAAGACTCCGAAAAGCAGGTGGTCCTTCCTGACACAGTGAACTTCTTATGGCAGGACAAGTTGGACTTTCAGAAGGGGTAGCTGTGTAATATTGTGTGTGCCTAGTTTGTATAGGTGAATATATATCGTGCACACACAACTGTAAGCTGTAAGAGAGATACACATAGTTATTTGCTAAGCTCTTTTCTCTGTAAGCAAACAAGTTCAAACTGTTCTTGTTTAGAAGCCAGAAATTCGATTGTGAATTTCCTGGAAAGCTGTAGTATTTAATTTGCTTATACAAAGTAGATTAAAGTGATTGTGTGTGTTATTTACTTTCTGCATATTACATATCATAATCACATACAGTTGTTTACTTAGTTTTCAAGATCGAAAAATATATCAAACTATCCATTCACCCCCCCTCTGTCTAGTTTCTAGTGGTATTCATTTCTAACAAGTGGTATCAGAGCGTAGGCTGTTAACGTACAAACAGGAAAAGATCAAGGATGAGTTCACAGAAACTAAGCAGTATCAAGATTCCTCCCTTTAACAAGGAGCACTACAGTTTATGGAAGAAGAAGATGTTGCTTTTCATCAAAGCTTCTAACCCCATGTATTTAGATATTCTAAAGCATGGTCCCTTCATTCCAATGATCGAGATTGGTGAAACAACCATTGGCACTGAGATTGTACCAGCAAAACATGTGCCCAAAGATCCCTTAAAATACACTGATCCTGAAAAGGATAAAGTAGCATTGGATGGACATCTTCAACTTATCATTTGTGAATCTATGGACTTCAACATGTATGGCACTGTTGCTCATTGTACTAGTGCCAAGAAGATGTGGGATCTTATAGAAGTGCTCTGTGAAGGAACTACTGAAGTAAGAAAGAACAAGAAGCAGATTCTTGTTTCACAATATGAAGCCTTCATGGCTCAGCCAAAAGAGGGAATCACAGAAGTGTTTGAAAGATTCAACAAGCTGATAAACGAGCTCAAACTCTATGACAAACACTATGAAACAGAAGAGCTCAATATGAAGTTTCTACTAACTCTGCCAGATCACTTGGAACCAAGAATCTCTTCCCTTAAAGAAAGAGATCTGACAAAGATTGGTTTTGATGTGTTGTATGGTGTTTTAAAGACTTATGAGTTAGAGCTGTTTCAAAAGAGATCTATTCAAGCAAAGCAAGGGTTAGTGGCTAATACCTCCTGTGCACTTATTGCTGACAACCTAAGTCAAAGAATGGACTCTCTTAAAATCAGTCAGGTCAAGATTGAGGAACTAGAAGTTGAAGACACTGGTGATGAAACTCAGGTTGTATATGATTTACCTGAAGAGGATGAGTTCTACAGTATAGATGAGCTGGACAAAATGGAAAACAAATCTTTTGCTTATATGGCTAGGAGGTATCCTAACATAAGGTTTAAAAGAAAGCAGCCATTTAGGTCCAAGTTCAATAATGGAAACACTGGTGGATCTAGTGGCTCAAACACCTTCAATAAAGGAAAAGGGATTGCTGGTGCTGCTAAAGGTGGATACAAGACAGGAAGTGTGGATAGGACCAAAATAAGGTGCTATAACTGCAATGAACTTGGGCATTTTGCCACTGAGTGCAAAAAGCCTAAACAAGTCAAGAAGGACAAAGCATACTTAGAGCTTGAAGCTAAGTATGAGGCTCTACTCAAGAAACAACAGGGCAAAGCTTTTATTGCTGAGGGAAAATGCTGGGATGACTCTGATGAAGAAGAAGAACAAGAGTACTCAAACTATGCCTTGATGGCATTCTCTGATGAAGGTGATTCAAGTCAGGTACCTATTCTTACTTCTCTTGATATGACTCCCCTTCAATATAAGCAAACTGTTGAAGATATGAGCACTGAGATGTTTAATATTCATACTAGCATGTTAGTAGCTAATGAAGAAATTGACAGACTAACTGCTAAGAATGTTGAGCTTACAGAAAAGAATGAGCAACTTGAGTTAATGGTTGTGAACCTGGATGGTTTGAAAAAGGAGGTTGAGTATCTTAAAAACAAAGTGATTTGTGCTGAGCAGATAGAGAATGCTCTTAGAGAACAAATTGCTGAAACTGAACTGAAACTTAGAAGCTTCAAAAACTCCTCTGAACTTATTCAAACCTACCACAAGGAACACACTGCAGACTGCAAGGTTGGAGTTGGTTTTGACTATGATAATGACAAGGGAAGGAAGAAAGTCAAGGGCAAAGGAAAGGATACTCTTACAAACAAAAATGCCCCAACCATACTGTCAAGTGTTGAACAGCCCATCTTCAAGAAGAGTGTTGTTGAGTTTGATGAGGAACTACTGATCATCAAGCAACAACTACTTGAAGAAGATGAGGCTGCTAAGAACACCTCTTCCTTTCCTGAACTTGTCAATCAGAAAGAGACCAAAGACAATCTTGTCAAGAGTTCTAAAGCAAAGAAAGAAGTTGTTAAGAAAAGGAAACAAAACAGAAATGGTAAAGTTGGTGTTAACAAAGGAAACAACTATGCTTATGTGCCAAATGCTCCCAGGAAACAATGTCAAAAATGCCTATCTGTTAATCATTTGACTCATAAGTGTAGTAAGCCTGAAATTGTTGAAGTTGATAACCTAAGTAACCTTTCTGCTAGCATAAATTCTAGTCATGATTCTTTCTGTGGTAAGCCAAACTGCATGACATGCTATGTGACTGTGATTGCTAACTGTTTATCTCTTAAACATAAACTTGACTCTGCACAATCTGGTGAATCACACACACACATACATTCTCATAGGACAGGGTCCCCAATCAGGGTTGAGAGGGTGAAAACTTCATGTGAGCCTAAGAGTGTAAACTCCAAAGCCACAGAAAAAGTGAAGTCTCCTACTATGAGAAATGCAATTTATGACAGAAGAATTATTAATCAAAATGTTTCTAAATCATCTGGACCCTACCAAGTGTGGGTACCAAAAACAACTTAGTCACTTTGTGAATGCAGGGCAACAGGAATAAAAGAGTCATATGGATCTTGGACAGTGGATGCTCAAGTCACATGACTGGTGATATAGCCCTGCTATCACATTTTGAGGAAAAGGCTGGCCCATCAGTAACCTTTGGAAATGACAACATTGGTTATACAATGGGATATGGCAGTGTTGAATCTGGAAATGTCATTATTGAAGATGTAGCATTTGTTGAAGGACTGAAGCATAATCTCTTGAGTATTGGACAGTTTACCAACAGAGGCTTCAAAGTGGAATTTGATGAAGACCTTTGTTCAATCTCAAAAAGGGAAAGTGGTGAAGTTGTTCTAACTGGTGTGAAGAAAGGAAGCTTGTTTGTAGCTAATCTCAAGGCTGCAGATAAGGGAGAAATTTGTTGTTTCTACACAAAAGCCACAAATGAGGAATTCTGGCTGTGGCACAAGAAACTGTCTCACTTGAATGTTCAGGCAATGAACTCTCTTACCAAGAGAGAACTCATCAGAGATTTGCCTGCCTTGGAGTTTGTGCAAGATGGAGCATGTGAAGCTTGTCAGAAAGGGAAGATTAAAAGATCAAGTCACAAGAACAAGTTGCTCAATACAAACTTAAAACCTCTGCAACTAATTCACATGGACTTATTTGGCCCTGTGAATGTAATGTCCCTTTCCAAAAAGAAATATGCTCTAGTGATGGTTGATGACTATTCAAGATATACTTGGGTGGAATTCCTATTCTCCAAGGATGAAGCACCCCAAGTCATAATAGAGCATATCAAGAGAGTTGATAGAGAAGCACAAAGCACTGGTGCCTCTGTAGTTGCTTTGAGAAGTGATAATGGGACTGAGTTCAGAAATTCAACATTGTATGAGTTTTGCAAAGATAAAGGAATTTCTCAACAATTCTCAGCTCCTAGAACACCTCAACAAAATGGAGTAGTTGAGAGAAAGAATAGAACTCTCATTGAAGCTGCAAGGACAATGCTGCTGGATGCAAAGCTACCCACTAGCTTTTGGGCTGATGCTGTTAACACAGCATGCTATGTGCAAAATAGAACATTAATCAATAAGAAGTCTGGCAAAACTCCTTACTCATTAATGACTGGAAAAAGAGCATCCTTCAAGCACCTGCATGTGTTTGGAAGCAAGTGCTTTGTGATGAAAGATACCTCTGAGCATGTTGGAAAATTTGATGCTAAGGCATTTGAAGGTATCTTCATTGGATACTCTCTGGAAAGGACAGCATACAGAGTGTTTGTACCTGAGCAACACAAAGTCATGGAAAGCATGGATGTTACCTTTGATGACAAGAAAACTCCAGGACTAAAAACAAGTGATCAAGACAGTGTGCTATTGAGATTTGAGAATCAAGGTTATCTTGAGGATTCTGAAAGTGAAGATGAACCCCCTGTTCAAACTGTTCTAGAAAATGAAATTCTTGAAGTTGACAATCTTCTTCAAACACCTGTGCAAGGATTCACATACACAGGGGGAGAAGAAGAGAATGCAACTGTCAACCAAAATGAGATTGGAACAGATCAAGGAAATGAACAGGGGCACACAAGGAAATGGGACAGAGCCCACACTAGGGATCAAATCATTGGAGATCCTAGTGAGGGAGTTAGAACAAGAAGGGCAACATTAAATACTTGTCTGTATAGCTGCTTTCTGTCACAAGAGGAACCTAAATTAATTGAAGAAGCTTTGAAGAATTCTGATTGGATTGTTGCCATGCAAGAAGAGTTGAATCAATTTGAGAAAAACAAAGTATGGGAACTAGTGCCACCTCCAAAAGGAAAGAATGTTATTGACACCAAATGGGTGTTCAGAAACAAGATGGATGAAGAAGGAGTGGTAGTAAGAAACAAAGCAAGGCTGGTTGCCAAAGGTTATTGTCAGCAAGAAGGCATTGACTATGATGAGACATTTGCACCTGTAGCTAGACTGGAAGCCATAAGAATCTTCCTGGCTTTTGCAGCTCACTCAGATTTTAAGGTGTATCAAATGGATGTGAAAAGTGCATTTCTCAATGGTGATCTTGCTGAAGAAGTCTATGTGTCTCAACCACCTGGCTTTGAAAGTGAAGACTTCCCAAACTTTGTGTATAGACTGCTCAAGGCACTCTATGGACTCAAACAGGCACCAAGAGCCTGGTATGAAACTCTATCTCAATTCCTTCTTGAGCATCAATTTACCAGGGGTACAATTGACAAAACCCTATTCTTCAAGAAGCATGGAAATGATATCATTCTTGTTCAAATCTATGTGGATGATATCATCTTTGGCTCTTCAAATGAAAAACTCTGTGAAAGATTCTCTAAGTTGATGCAAAGCAAATATGAGATGAGTATGATGGGAGAGTTAACCTACTTCCTAGGCCTGCAAGTACATCAAAGGGAGGATGGCATCTTTATAAACCAATCTAAGTATGTCAAGGATCTTTTAAAGAAATATGGTTTAGAAGAGTCATCCCCAGCTAAAACTCCTATGTCTACTGCAATCAAGCTGGATGAAGACAAGAAAGGCAAGAGAGTTGATATCAAGGTCTATAGAGGAATGGTTGGATCCCTGCTCTATCTCACAGCTAGCAGGCCAGACATCATGTTTGCCACATGCCTTTGTGCAAGGTTCCAGTCTGATCCCAAGGAATCTCACATGATGGCCATCAAAAGGATTTTCAAATATCTGAAGGGGACTCCTAATCTTGGGCTATGGTATCCAAAGGGCACTGGGTTCAACCTGGTTGGTTACACAGATTCTGATTATGCTGGATGCAGAATTGACAGGAAGAGCACCTCTGGAAGCTGTCAATTCCTAGGTCAAAGGTTAGTGTCCTGGTTTAGTAAGAAACAACAATCCACAGCAACATCCACAGCTGAGGCTGAATACATTGCTGCTGGAAGTTGCTGTGCTCAATTGCTTTGGATTAGAAATCAACTCATGGATTATGGACTAGTGTTAGAACACATTCCTCTGATGTGTGATAATACTAGTGCAATATCCATTGTTGCCAATCCTGTTAATCATTCTACTACAAAGCACATTGAGATCAGGTACCATTTCATTAGGGAACATGCTGCAAATGGTACCATAGAAGTCTCTTATGTTCCAACTGAGAAACAATTAGCTGACATATTTACTAAACCTCTGAATGAAGCAGTCTTCAACAGACTTGTGAGTGAAATTGGAATGCTCAATCCTTCATTTAGTTGTTCCAAGTAAGTATGCTAGGTAATTGTTGCAGCAGTAAATTTTCACTGTATTTAAATGATCTATTTGTTTGGAGTGAAAATTAGCTGAGATATGATTTATAAATATTTCAGTATTTTACTGCATATTTTTCAAAATCATATTTGTGAGTGGAGTTGTGAGCTTTTGAGACATCTCGATATAGATGATTTTCAGAGTTCACGACATAGTTCAAATTAAACAGACTTATATCGCAAACTCTTGAGATTGTGAGACTTCGCGACATAGTTCATTTCATGAGTTTGCGACATAGTTAATTCTATGACTTCGCGACTTAGTATAACTATATCGACAAGTCTCCATAGTTGACAGAATTTTGATTTAAATTAATTTTATTTCAAAATTTGATAAAAGTCTGACAAATTGCTTAAAATTCCTAAAAGAGAGCTTTAGACAGGGTATTTCTACTATATCGCAAAGTCTCCCCGATCCTTTCATTTTGAAGACTTTGCGACATAGTTCATTGTTGAGACTATGCGATATACTTTGCAAGACTTTGCGGTACAGGCCATTTTTGACTTCGCGACATACATATAGACTGTACACATTCATAACTCCATATCGCAGTGTCTCTATCATATAAATACCTTTTTCTAACCGTTTGCAACTTTTCATCTTGTCTATTGCTCTCAAACTTTCTAACCTAAGCACAAATTCTCTACTCTCTTTCTTACTCTCTCTCTTGAAATGGCACCCAAATCTCAAAAAGTATCATCCTCTATTCCTTTAACCATTCCCAAAGAAACAAATCTTCTCACCATTCCCTCTGAGGCTGAGGCTAAACCCAGGTACAAGTGTTTTGTACGGTTCCTGAATGATTCCTACCTCAGCCAAGCCCTAACCTTGAACCCCACGTTGTATGTTGATGTATTGGAAGGATTTTGGCGAACGGCGTTGGTATCAACAATGGCTAGAGAAGATGGAACTTCATTCCAGGAGGTTACTTGTTCAATTGGAGGCAAAGACTTCCAGTTTGGGGAAAAGGAAATAAATGAAGCATTGGGGTTCAAGGTGGACGGTCATGACCCAGAAGCTACTGATGCTCAAATAGTAGACTTTATGACCCTCATTCGGTATGCAGATGAGATAGATACTGGAAAGCTGAATAAGAAGTTTGTAAGAAGGGAGTGGTCATTTCTATTTGATGCACTCCAGAAGGTGTTCCTTTGCAGAAAGACAGGATGGGACCATATCAGTCACATTGCTGTGAAGCTGGCCTATTCCCTAGCCCACAATCAGGAAATCAATGTTGGAGCAATAATCCTCAAGGAATTGGCTCAAAGGCTAGGGAGGACAGTCCGTGGAAGAGGTAATGACATCTTTTACCCTCGCTTTCTTCAAGTTATTTTAAATTATCTTGATGCTAATGTCCATGACTTGGAGGGTATTGATAAATCAAAGTTGGCTTATTCCAAGTCCATGTCCAAGATTCTGTTTGGTTCATTGGACACAAGGAATCAAGTGGATGTGATCTTGAGTGTGACCAAGCATATGCAGGACACATTCGAGTCTTATCCACTTGATAAGCCCATATACCATGCTCTTTCCTGGACAGGGGAGGCTGAGACTGAAGGAGCTTCACAGTCTAACCCAAGCCTCCCTATCCCATCCAGCAACCCCACTGTAAACACCACTGTAGAGTCTAGTCAGCCAAGTGCATCAATCTCTCAAAAGGTTGATGTTCCTAAAAAGAAGAAGAAGAGAACCCTAGCTATTATCCATGAATCTGTAGAGCTAGCAAGTGAGATTCCTGAGTCACCTCTCACCAGACCAAAGAAGAAGTCAAAATCTACAGCTACCACTGAATCCTCCCAACAGGATTCAGATGTGGAAAAAGGGGTACACCTGCTACTGTCTATGGCCTCTCAACAGGTCATGGGCATTGAAAAGAGCAGCCTCCCCACTGCAAGTTGTAATGAGTCTGCACAGGGTCAAGACCTCACTCTTGACCCTAGGAGTGATAAGGGTGATCAAACACTAAGTGGAGAGCACATCAATGTTGAAACTCCTCCTATTTCTCAGGGGGAGTTGCCAAAATCTAATCTGAACCCCACTTCTCTCTCAGATTCTTCCACTAAAATTTCTTCTGAACAAGAGAGTCATTCTCATGACAATCTTGCCCTTGATCAATCACAATCCAGCCCTGTGATTGAGCCAACTTCAAGTGACATGGTGCTTGACACTGTGCTCACCACTCAGGACCCACATTCAGTTGGTCAGGGAATGCATGCTGGGGCATATCCTAATGACACCAACACAAACATGGAGGATTCACCAGTTTTCACTGGAGACTCTGTGCCTAATTCTCCCATCCTTAGGGATGTGGAAATGTCTTCACAGACAAATAGGGCTGATGTTGTAACACATCCCATTTCAATGGAGACAACATCAGACCCTACAGCCATTCCAAGGCTGGAGGAGACTCAAACTCACACATCTCATGAAATGCTTAGCACTAGCTCTTACTTGGCTCAGGCCACAATGTCAGAATGGCTGAAGCCTGTGCACCATGACAGGCCTTCAGGATCATCATCTGTGCCTTCCAAAATGTCTGAAGAAGCCATACAAGATCTCCATGTGGCACAGATTGATGAGTTCTCAAAGATAGCTCAACATCTCCTCACCTCCAACCTTCCAAATGCTGATTATGAAGCTATCCTGCTATGCCATAAGGAGGATGTTGAAGCTCAACAGGAGAAGAATGTGGATACAGCTGAACCAGAGGGGAATGTGGATGCCTGGTTGGATGCTAAGAGGACTCTCAAGCTCAAGGATGCCCTGGCTTTTGTGAGAGAAGAATACCTCACCTCTCTGGGCTCAAATGCTAAGGATCTTTCTCCTGTTGCCATATATGAAGCTGTGAATGATGTGTACAAGAACCAGTTGAAGGCTCTGCATTATCTTGGGAAAGGGCTTCAATCAGAGATTTCTTCTATTCAGGAGGAGACAGACAGATCCCTCACCAAGCTAAGAAACTCTTATCTCTCTGATTTTCCCAAGGTGGATGGTATCCTCAAAGAAGTCCAGAAAACCTCCTCCAATGTGTCCATGATGGATGTGACTCTTGCCATGGTCACAGACAACATCAAGAAACTGGCTTCTACACTGGAAAATCAAGCAAAATCTACCATCACCACCAATGCTATGTTGAATGTCATGTGGAAAAACCAGTATGGTGATAAGCTGGTGGATGAAGTCCCTCTGTCAGACATCTCCAAATATGACTTTGCCAGGGTCAAAGATCAATCTCTAAACTCCTTCAAGTCTCAACAATTATTCTCCACGGTGGATAGCTTAGAAAAGGAAGTGGCTTCTCTCAAAGACGAAAACAGAATGCTTTCTGCATCTCTAAGCCAACTCAATGACAAGCTAGATGCTCAAGGCAACAACACAACAAACATCTTGCTGGTGCAGCAACAAATGATGACCTCAATGATGAAATCTTTCAACCTACCTATTCCTGGGGAAGCTCAAGACATCTTGTCTGATCCCAAGCCTAAGGGGGAGAAAGGAAAGGAGGTCAATGTGAAAAAGACAGGGGGAGCACCTACCAAGCAGTCAAAACTTAAGGGCAAGCTCATTGAAGAGACAATAAAGCCAATCAATCTTCCCCCTGTAGAGGTCATCAATGCACAAGGTCAGAAAAGCACAGTCACCACAACATTCTATCCATCCACAATGCCTAAAGACATCTCAACCTCTCAACCTGCTACACCTACTCCAATTGCTAAACCTACCCAAGCTACACTTATCACTGAGGCCAAGCTACAGGAAGTGGCAAACTCTAACATCTATCATGATGAGGCATTCCTGGAGTTTCTGAAAGCCACCTACAAGAATGCTCAAGGAGATGCACAAGTGTACAGAAAGAAGCTCAGGGAAGGTATCAAGTACTTCACAGTTGCAGTAAGGAAAATCAGGGATGTTTATCTGAGAGAAATAATCATGGTGTGCAAGGACAACTGCTTGTGGCACTTAGCATTTCAAACTCTAGAGAAACTGAGGTTTACTGAAGTGTCAATAATTCTGGAGTTGATTGAAAGGAGTGGGGCTAACAATGAAAGTCTTTATAATGACTTGGAGTTGAACCAAAATCAAAGACTGCCTGAGGTCATACCCAAGCCAAAGACAGTAATTTTTCAAAGTCTATCCAAAGTCAGAAGTATTGACCAACTAGTCATTCCCAAAGATCTGCAAATAAAGAATAACTCAAAGATCAATCAAGTGCTGCAAATGCTGAGAGCAAAGAAAGGAGTCAAGACAGCAGAGGAATTAGAGATGATTAACATTCTACAATCTTTTCTGATTCATGGTGTTTTGCCTGAATCTATCAAAGAAAAGAACATGAAGAAGGATGGGGAGGATGATGATGAGGAGAAAACCTACAGGAGGAGATCTCATTCAAGGAGTAATAAGGATGGACCAAGTGACAGCAGCAGGAGCAAATCTTCCAAGAAATCTAAAGATGATGGTGATGACACAAAGGGGGCAAAGGAGACTGTGAAGAGAACTAGGAGTGGAATTCAGCAAGTCAAGGACATTGCTAGTAGTACTTTAACCACAACACAAGACTCTAAGTCTAGGGTGGGTACTGTTAGCAATGATCCTCCAAAATCATTATCCATGACTTCTGAACCTGAATTGCCACAGATGAAAGATGAAGCCACTAAAATAATCTCAAGAAAACACTTCCACAAAGTCACAGCTAGTGGAGTGTTACAGTGGATGAAGGGGAAAGGAATGAAGCTACTTCCAAGTGATGTGGCACTGAAGACTAATTCTCCTTGTTCAAGAAAGGTATCTCTTGTGAAGCATTTGAAGATCAAGAGTGTACCCAAAAGGATAAGGATAACAAAGAAGACTGGAAAACTCACAAATGTTATTGGCATCAATGTGCTTCCACTAGATGAGGACTATGATGAAGATGCCCTAGCATTTTTGAGGGCTCAAAGGATCTTTGAAGTCAAAGTGAGGATGGATCATCTAGATATCAAATACACTGATGGAAGAGAAAGAATAATGAAGCAAGGAAGCTGGCAATATTTCTATAAGTATGAGCTTGAAAGGATAAATGCCTTACTGAATTTTGAAGAAAAGGATGAAAGGACATGGAAGATAGATATTGCCAGGTACTTGAAAATGCATGCTGATTATGAAGAAAACATGAGGAAAGAGAATGAAAAGAAAAACATACAGAAAGAGAAAGAAATGGCTGAGATGGAAGAGAGGGCTAAGGAGCTAAGGCAGAAAGGGATGTGCAGGGTCAAACAAAATCCTTACATTGTGGAGTACAAAAACTCACATGGAGGCCAAAGCAAAATAAGGATGGAGTTTCTGGACTCATATGTAGAAAGTGCACTCAAAGCTGCAATTGATGACTTGGAAGGCTCACCTCTCATCGAAGAACTGATTGCAAGAGAAGAAATTCAAGAAGCCATCATAGACATGAAGAGAAAAGAAGAAATAAGGAAAAAGAAGATATATGATGATTTGCTAGAGAAGCAATTGGAAGCTGAAGCTGCTGAGCAACAAAAGTAATCTGTAAGCTTTCAATTTTTCTATGTAATCAAATTTCTGATCTCAAGGTTCATGAATTGTTCTTTCTGTTACTAAAATTTCCTTTTATGTAAGTTAGGCTTGTTATCAGACATGAAATTGTGCCTAAGGATCTTACTCACAATTTGGGGGAGATTGTTAGGCTCAAGACATGTCTGAATACCACTATTAACAAGCCTACACTATGTGACTATGTCACACTACATGACCTAGTGATTTCTATCACTGGGATAGAGTATAGGTCTCTAAATGTACTTGTCTTGTTTTCATGAACAATAGCTTTATCATGTATGCTCAGATTTATAATGAGCTTAGTAAAGTTTCTTGCATCTAGAATGTATATAGGCCATTGAATAATTATCCTGGTAGAAGTTCAGAAGTGTTCATGCAGCAGGATAGAGTTGAATAAGGCCATGAAGAAATAAGTTGCAGGAATTTGTCTAAGGCATTATATAGCAAAGTCAAAAGAAAGCTATGTCGTGAAGTCACCAATATCCATGTCGTGAAGTACTATATCGCATAGTCCATTTTGTACTATGTCGAGAAGTCCTCAAGACACATGTCGTGAAGTGTTGAAGTCAGCAAAGTCAAAGGAGCCTAGATCGTGAAGTCCTCAGAAGCACTATGTCGCATAGTCATCAAATGACCTATGTCGCATAGTCATCAAATGACCTATGTCGCATAGTCATCAAATGACCTATGTCGCATAGTCGTCAAATGACCTATGTCGCAAAGTCTTCAAAGGCTATATCGCGTAGTCCTCACAAGGGAGATCGCGAAGTCAGTGATAAAGTGGAGTTCACGATATCAACACTTAGCCGTTTATAACAAGACAAATAAAGGTACAGAACCAAGAATCAAAGGAGACAAATACTGAAGCATTTGTTCTGGCAAGGTGGTCCAAAGAACAGATGGCAAATCTACAGCTAAACTTGGAGAGAAAGATAAGAGACAAGCAGCTACAGAAACGGGAAAGACTCCGAAAAGCAGGTGGTCCTTCCTGACACAGTGAACTTCTTATGGCAGGACAAGTTGGACTTTCAGAAGGGGTAGCTGTGTAATATTGTGTGTGCCTAGTTTGTATAGGTGAATATATATCGTGCACACACAACTGTAAGCTGTAAGAGAGATACACATAGTTATTTGCTAAGCTCTTTTCTCTGTAAGCAAACAAGTTCAAACTGTTCTTGTTTAGAAGCCAGAAATTCGATTGTGAATTTCCTGGAAAGCTGTAGTATTTAATTTGCTTATACAAAGTAGATTAAAGTGATTGTGTGTGTTATTTACTTTCTGCATATTACATATCATAATCACATACAGTTGTTTACTTAGTTTTCAAGATCGAAAAATATATCAAACTATCCATTCACCCCCCTCTGTCTAGTTTCTAGTGGTATTCATTTCTAACAGGTTTTATTAAAGAAAAATAGAAAAACAAACATGTTTTAGTTAAAAAAGGTAATTGCGCGTGATAAATTTGAAAAAGTAGGGGAATTTGTTAGAAAAAATAATGTATTTTAGGTGAAAAAGATAATTGGTTATAAATAGGTAATATTATTATTTAATAATATATTTCTATAAATAAGTAATGTTAATTAAGTAAAAACACAAAGTACAGTTAATTAAGGACAATTAAGTAAAATCACAACGTACCATACCGACCAACCAAACTTTTAATGTTTCGTCTATTATATAATAGTATTGATAGTATAGATTAATTTGGAATTAATCTAATTAAATTAAAATAATTAAGCTAATTATTATTAGATGTATATCACAGTATACATGACATATCATAACATTAAGAGGAGTTTCGCTTTTAATAAAGAGTATGAAAAGAGTATAGATATCACGAGAACACCTCCGATGGGAGAAAATCCTTGGACTAAAAATTTTGTGACATACAAAAGTTAAAAAGTACTAGCTTATATCCCGTGCGATGCACGGTCTTCTTTAATATTTTCTTATTTTTTATTTAGATTTTAGTTATTATATATAATTTGATAAAATTTTAATATATATATATATATATATATATATATATATTGGATTTATAAATCTAACAATATAATATTTAAATTTAATATATTATTGACGTAATCAATAGTAGGATTTTAGATATTAAAATATAAAATATTTTAAAATAACATATCTAATGATTCGTATTTCTTTACTTTTAAAAATCTAAAAAGGGACTCAAGTGCAAATATCAAAATATGCGCTTGTTCAATATACCGAGTTTATTTGAATATACTATTACTTTTATTTTAATTAATTGTCTCGTTTAAATTGAATGTTAAAAAAATTATAATAAACATGAATTTCATAAGTTTAATATAATAATATTACCAATATATCTATCTTTTGTCCGCGTTATTTTTAATTTGAACATGAGTTGTTTCAGTTAAAAAATATAAACATGTAATATCCTTAAAAAGACAATTAATTACTTATTAATAATTATATAAAATTATATTAATTTTTTATATATACGTCTGCATTACTTTTAGAAAATTAGTTGTTTAAGTTAGAAAATATAAAAGAGGTAATTTATTTTAGCTGAAAAGAATAACTTGTTATTTATTAATATTTATATAAAACAATATTACCATTGTATATTTATTTTGCATGTATTATATTTAGAAGATAAGTTGTTTTAGTTAGAAAATATAAAACACATAATGTGTTTTAGCTGTCGGTTATAAATATATAATAATATTACCATTTTATACATATATTGCCCGTCTTATTTTTAGAAAATGATTTGTTTTAGTTAAATAGATATATGAAATAGGTAATATAATTTAGGTGAAAAAGGTAATTGTTTATCAATAACTTGGTTTACATATATGTGTCCTATTTATAAGATGAGTTGTTTTAGGTAAAAAATATAAAAATAATGTGTTTTAGCTGAAAAAGGTAATCAGTTATAAATATATAATAATATTACCATATTATATATATGTTGCCCGTTTTATTTTTAGAAGATGAGTTGGTTTGGTTTAAAAAATAAATATAAAATAGGTAATGTAGTGAAAAAAGGTAATTGGTTATTAATAAATTGATTATAGATAGGCCCGTGAATCGGCCCAAATACCGACCGACCGACCGACCGACCAAAACTTTTAATGTTTCGTCTTTAATAATATACTAGCTTATATCCCGTGCGATGCACGGGTTTCTTTAATATTTTATTAATAATATAAATAATTTAATTTAATAAATTGTTGACGTAATCTTTAGTAGTA
Organism: Heracleum sosnowskyi; assembly: GCA_030848705.1. Lineage (NCBI taxonomy): Eukaryota > Viridiplantae > Streptophyta > Magnoliopsida > Apiales > Apiaceae > Heracleum > Heracleum sosnowskyi. The sequence goes on from CM061245.1 coordinate 9,987,610, forward strand.
TTTTAGATATTAAAATATAAAATATTTTTAAATAATAGATCTAACGGTATGTATGTATTTATTTGCTCTTAAAAAATTTAAATGTGACTAAAGTGCAAATAACAAAATATGTGTTATGTAATGTACCGAGTTTCTTCTAACATATGATATTACTTTTATTTTTTTTATTAATTATCTTATTTAAATTGTATGTTATAAAAAACTTATATTAAACCCGGATTTTATAAGTTTAATATAAAAATATTGTCATTATATATATATTTTGTCAGTGTTATTTTTAATTTGAATATGAGTTGTTTTACCTAAAAAAATATACAAAAGACAATGTTCTTAAAAAGGCAGTTAGTTACTTATTAATAATTATATAAAATAATATTACATTTATATATATGTTGTCCATGTTACTTTTAGAAAATTAGTTGTTTAAATTAGAAAATATAAAATTATATTAGCTTTTTATATATATGTTGCACCTGTTACTTTTAGAAAATTAGTTGTTTAATTTAGAAAAAAATAAAAAAGGTTATTTGCTTTAGCTAAAAAGGGTAAGTGATTATTTATTAATAATTATATATAATAATATTACCATTACATATTTATTTTCCATGTGTTATGTTTAGAAGATGAGTTGTTTTAGTTAGAAAATGTAGAACAAATAATGTGTTTTTGCTGAAAAAGGTAATTAATTATAAATATTTAATAATATTACCATTTTATATATAGGTTACCTATTTTATTTTTAGAAAATCAGTTGTTTTGGTTAAAAAATATATATAATAGGTAATGTGTTTTAGCTGAAAAAATATAAAATTATATTACCTTTTTATATATATGTTGTTCGTGTTATTTTTAGAAAATTAGTTGTTTAAGTTATAAAAAAATAAAAAAAGTTATGTGTTTAGTTGAAAAGGGTAAGTGGTTATTTATTAATAATTATATATAACAATATTACCATTACATATTTATTTTCCATGTGTTAGGTAATCAGTTATAAATATGTAATAATATTACCATTTTATATATATTTATTACCTATTTTATTTTTAGAAGATAAGTTGTTTTGGTTAGAAAAATATATAAAATAGGTAATGTGTTTTAGCTGAAAAAAAATAATTGGTTATAAATAAATTGATTATAGATAGGCCCGACCCAAATACCGACCGACCGACCGACTAACCAAAACTTTTAATGTTTCGTCTTTAATAATATAGTATAGATAGTATAGATAGATAGATAATAAATAGATAGTATAGCATAGAAGTATAGATAGTATAAATTATAGATTAATATAGTATAGATATTTAAAAATTCAGTTGTAAATTATAATTAATTTAATGATACACTTGTAAACTTTTTTGATTCGGTAAATAATTTACAAAAGTTCGTGACGGAACAGATCATTAACACATAATCCTTGATTAAAAAAAAGGAGAAACACGTAATCCTCTCACATCAGCGTAAAATCCATAGTTTTGGTTCTTCAATATAATTTTAATATTCAAGCAATATTAGATACGCTGAGTTTTTTCTTTGTAGCCAGGTAAATATTTGGAGTTCTAAAATAAGTAGTACAACGCTCTCCTTCCCAAAAGAAAAAAATTAAAAATATTTTATTTTATTTTCTCTCGAAATAATTCCAAAAAAAAAGAAGGAAAATTTTAGAAACAAATATATAAATTTCCAAATCTTCAAAAATCTTTTCTTTTCTTCCTCAAAATATCTGTCGGGAAGAAGAAATAAAATCCATAACTTTCTCTTTTTATATTTTCAGAAAAAGTTTCTGGTTAGACTTTATTTATATAAAATTAAAATTAAAATTATAACAACGGGTCCCTCGAACACTTGGGCCCCAAGCAAAAATCTGTCTAGGCCCTGCTGTCCGCAAACCCTATTCGCAAACTTTGGAGATCTATATAAACAGACACACGCAGCTTGCATGAAGCAACAACTCTGTTCAAGTTCTGAACTCGTTTCTTCGAAGAAAAAAGAGAGTTGTAAGTTGTTTGCAAGAGAGGCAGAATGAAGGAAGTTGCTGCATATTTGTTGGCTGTTTTGGGTGGCAACACCTCCCCTACTATCCATGATTTGAAGGCTATTCTTGGTTCAGGTAACTCATGTTTATTTATCTCATGTTTCGTAATCAATGGTCGTTTAGTTCTATTTAATCGTGATTGTTTAGTTTAGTTTTCATGTACTCTGTGCCTGTGATGATGATCTTTGTTGTTCCTTGGTTGTGAAAATCTTGAGTTTCGTTTATGTCTAGTGGCGGATCCAGAATTTTTTTCTCTTAGGTCATTAAAAAACGTCGCTTTTTAGGACAATCGTGGTCTGTCACCTATAGTATATTGTTGAATCATAAATTTACAAAAATAGGTGTTTCTTGGTTACATAGTTATGTTATGTCACGCTATTGATTATTATTATATCTTTAGATACATAAACGGACGAGTCTACAAAATTTTATGCACCTAGGTTTAATCCCAAGATTCGATTTTATTTGTGTAAAAAGCTAATTCGGAACCCTATCCAACTAAAGAAATCGATTTTGTTTGATTTTATGATTTGTTCGATTTATTTCTGTGTAAGTATTTAATACTAATGTGCTTTGTATATACTACTCGAAACTGTGATAGTTGATGTTATGATGTGAAGTAACAAAGTAAAATTCTAAAACTGATTTACCAATGCAGTTGGAGCCGATGATGATGATGCTATGCTCGAGTTGCTACTCGCTAATGTCAAGGGAAAAGACATCTCTGAACTGATTTCATCCGGAAAGGAGAAGATGGCTTCTGTCTTGTCGGGCTGTGGTGGTCTTGGCAGTGACAATCTTGGTGGTGTAGCAGAGGCCAAGATCCCGGAAAAAGTAGAAGAGAAGAAAGAGGAGAAGGCTGATGAGAAAGACGAGGAGTCAGAAGATGTAAGCTTCTGAGCTAGCTCTGTGTTTTCATATACCTTAAACAAACACTATGCTCTGATTTTTTGTATGCTAACCATGGTTGTTGTTAACGGAGGAATTTGTTATTAACTTGTTTACGTCTTCATTGTTGCAGGACTGCATTCTCAATATCTTTGATGATTAAAGCTTGGAATAATAGTGGTGACTGGCGACACTTCTTTGTCTCAAGCTCTCAACCTTTTGTTATGTGTTTGATTAGAGAATGTTGTTACGAACAAAAATAAATTTGCGAGATTTTGGAATATGTATTTTCAAGTTGAAACTATTAATTTACATTGTTGTTGTTCAGTATGATTTTTGTTAAGTTTTCTTTCCATTGGCTCCATTGCCAGTTTAGCTACATTGATATTGTGACAATTTTTGTTCCAAGTTCTAACTTAAAAATACACATCGAGAGCTTCAGAGATTAATATGTAAGTTATACGAAATTTACCAGTTTCCCATGAAATCAAGATTTCAATCATGTGATTGCAATAATAATATTTGCAATATAAATTTGATTAGCAAGTTACAAAAATTGTTGGACCACAATGTCAAACAAAAAATCCTGCAACTTTTTGCATTCTTTTCAATGTTTCCTACAGGCTACAATTACCAGCTTTAGTTATTTGCCAAAAGGCTTTCTTCACATTTTGCAAACCATCGTTTGGTATAAGAAATCGGCTTAATATAGTATGGGGTCGGGTTATCATTTTTGAGATCATGTGTTTGATTCGGTGCTGGAATAAATATATTTTATTTATGATATTTTAAATTGATTAATTTAATTAATTTAAAATATTATTTTAATTATATTTTTAAAAGCTTGATACTCCTAAATACGTACTCACCTAGTACAAATGAGTTTTTCATATTAATACACAGGGGTACTTTTATAATTGCAGGATTTTAATAAATATTTATAATTATGTCATTAAAATGTACTATGTACTTTTTCTCTATTTTTAAATATAATTTTCAGTTACTGATTGATTTTTGTATTAAAATTTATATTTAATTGTTTAAATAAATATGAAAATAGTAGAAAAACCATTGATTCGCCATACCCCAGGGTATCAACAACCCAGGAGTTTGAGGAATGAGTCGGTATGGGATTGAAATGAACGAAACCCATACCTGATAGCAGAATAGCTTGGAACCAAACGACCCCTAAGTAGGCTTTATTTAACTTCTTAGTAAGAGGATTCAGTTATACCATTTTTTCAGATTCATTATTTCCACCAAGGTATATGATTCTCACAATGATCAAAACAAATAGCAGGCGAAAACAAAATTTCAACAGGCAAACCATGGCGAAAACAATATTTCAAAAGGCAAACTGTATTTTTTCACCCCTCACCTTGATGCTAAGCAAAAAGGAAAAACAGTAAACAGTATTAATACATAATCGAGTAGCAGAGCAATGCACTGACCCATCCAGCATAAGTACTACTAGACAATTATTAAACGGTGAAAAATCTTAATACAAATGAAGACTTGCAAATTGAAAGGCTTTGTATCTTCAAACTGACATCTTCAGTACCCCATCTATAGATATCAATCTTTCTTTCCAATCCCGTGTGACATGTTATAGATACCCCGTCCCTGGCAAAACATTATAATGTTTGTGTAAGGGCAATAGAAATCATAATGTCATGCTAAGCCAATACAAAATGTTAGCACAATATTTGTAAAGGGCTGTCGTACTAAAGCCACTACTAAGAATAATTCTAATAACGATAATCAACAAACACTTACAATCATGAAGAGAGAGGTGGCTGCCAATGCAGCAGGAATGGCAACAGAGGTAATTGGATCCATACGACCTTTCAGATAGGTATGCCTCTGAACACTTTGAAAGAATTTTTGCTTCTCAAAGAGCTTTTCTCTTGGTGTGAAAGGGGCTTCTGTAGACATCCTGCAACAATTCTTTTAATGAGTCATGAATGTTACATTATTTTGTGAACGTGAAGATTTCAGAAGCAATGTATGCACAGGTTTAAACAACAAACCATCTACGGGACAGATATTTGCTATTCTGAAAAATAAATACCAGTTCACGCACCAATTATAATTCTTACTAGTTTCACAATTTTAATTATCTTCACACTGAAGGGATGGGTAAGAAATCATATTTCTTTTTCCCTTTAAACATTAGCTAAATCAGTCTACAAAATTGTTAATGTACCAAAGTTACTAAGAATGCGAGCTTAAATTATATTCCCACAAAAAAAAAGAAGGTAACAGGCAAAAGTAAACTAGGCAGTGAAAGGAATATGTCAATGAAATACACACAGTAACTTTTAGATATTGAGGCAATATTGTAATGAGTTAAGAGATTTATGCTAATTTAAGGCACCTATATCATACTTTTGAATAAGCTTGCACTTTATTTCTAATTAACAACCAAAAGCATACCTTTCTCAAAACACAAAAGTAAATTTCATAGAACTAGACAATCCTTACTAGTCTGTAAGACAGAAATGAATCCCTAATAATAAGTTACTAAAACTCATCAACTCATGTTTCTTACTTCCAATACAATCTCCATTCTAATGATACCTTATGTTACTGATTATCTAAGGTGTCTTAAGGTCTACTCCATGTCTCCATTCTAGTTAACTGTCTCATCCTCACCTGTTTATAAGACAAAAGAAGTAATGAGTAGGCCATTAATATTCAATGTCTCAAGGACTTTTTCTTAGTAAATGGATATCCACGAACATATGTTTAAAGCATGATCACTAAATAGTAGTACACGTTCTTATGATCAGAGATCAGTATATTATATTAATTATACTATCGACCATATAACTGCAACCAGCCTCAAACTACTGTTCTTCTTACACTAGCGTCACTCATCACTCGTCCCTTCTTTTCCTCCACGGAGTCACAAACTGACAAACACCTAGACCGCCACGCAACTCTTATAAAAGCTTACTATTAGGCATTAGCCAATCAGCCAACCCCAATCCTAAAATTACTAGCTCCAATACGTCCAATCCCGTAATTTTTTCACATGATAATACATTACTCATAATAAAATTAATTTACAATAACCGAAATACCCAAGAAACCTTTCTCGATCTTCAAAATTTCGGAACCCACTTTGTTAAGTACCAAAATTCATTAAATTAAATACGAAGCTTAAATAGAACAAAACAACCCAGCTCGTTCGGAAATTATAATCGGTTAACAACAGAAAAAATATACTTCGCAAAGCAACAATTTAAGCAAGAACATAAGATTGACTCAATTCCAATCGACAGATCGGTAACAGCTCTAATTAACAGTATTTATACACAATAAGATTCAGATATATAAAATTAATGTAAAGATATTATATATACACGTAATAGCAAGGAACAACAAAATCAATGAAGCCAAATTCAATTGATCTATATATGAATACGCAGATGCGAGAGAGAGAGAGAGAGAGAGAGAGAGAGAGAGAGAGAGAGAGGGAGAGAGAGAGATAGAGAGAGAGAGAGAGAGGGAGGGAGAGAGAGAGGGAGAGAGAGAGAGAGAGAGAGAGAGAGAGAGAGAGAGAGAGAGAGAGAGAGAGAGAGAGGGAGGGAGAGAGAGAGAGAGAGAGAGAGAGAGAGAGATGACCTGTGAGTGTGTAAGATGATGCAAACCCTAGCCGAGAGAGAGAGAATTGTAGCTTGTAGATTCAGAGAAATGAGGCTTCTGAGTTCTGTCCTAAATCAACGTGCCTCATTATATATCCGATTATTTTCTACCGTTTACTTTTCATTCCCCCTTTCTTTCTTCTTTAAATAAATAAATAAAATTCCTGACTAAAAAAAAGAAAAATAAATAAATAATCTTAAATTTATTAATTCAAATTTCTAATGAAAAAAAAATTAATTACAGATACTTGACTTTTAGGAGTATTATTTTTATGATGTAACAACAAATTATTAATAGTACCCCTCTCGTATTGACTTTTATGAATGGTATCACTTCGTACTTTTGACTTACAAACGGTACTGTGTATTTATTTATCCATTAAAATAGCATTCTGTCAATCCAAACGTTAACTAAACGTTAAATCATTAAAAAAAAACTAAATAAAACTTGGGAAATTATTAATAGTACCCCTCTCGTATTGACTTTTATGAACGGTACTACTTCGTACTTTTGACTTACAAAAGGTACCTGATAAGTCCATAATTTAATACATTTTTAATACCTATTTTATGTTCGGTTTTGTAATTTAATTACTTAATAAATTGATTTCTTTTGTTTAGTAGGAAAATAAATAAAATCAGATTTTAAGCAGAAAAAGGTGAAAAAAAGCAAGGAGGTGGAAATACTTGAAGTCAAAAGGAAATTGGAGAAAAATTGGAAAACTTCAATTCTCTTTACTTCTCCGATAAGTTTTCCAATTTTTCTCCAATTTCCTTTTGACTTCAAGTATTTCCACCTCTTTGTTTTTTTCACCTTTTTCCGCTTAAAATCTGATTTTATTTATTTTCCTACAAAACAAAAGAAATCAATTTATTAAATAATAAAATTACAAAAACGAACATAAAATAGGTATTAAAAATGTATTAAATTATGGACCTATCAGGTACCGTTTGTAAGTCAAAAGTACGAAGTGGTACCATTCATAAAAGCCAATACGAGAGGGGTACTATTAATAATTTCCCAAGTTTTATTTAGTTTTTTTTAATGATTTGACGTTTAGTTAACGTTTGGATTGACAGAATGCTATTTTAATGGATAGATAAATACACAGTGGTACCGTTTGTAAGTCAAAAGTACGAAGTTGTACCATTCATAAAAGTCAATACGAGAGGGGTACTATTAATAATTTCCCAAAATTTTATTCCTGCTGTGTGCTGAAATAATCATCAGTGTTTTGAAGTCGAAAAAATTTCAGGAAAAAATTGGTCGGAGAAAAATTGACATTGGCGAGAAACAAAGATTGCAAAATAATTCGATTCGACGGATACATGATTTGAAATTCGAAATTATGAATGTATCGAATTCAATTTTTTGAATTTGGATTTAATTTTTAAATCCGAAAATATTTGAATTTAGATATATATATATATATATATATATATATATATATTTATATATATAACACTATAATATATATTTTTCGTATTAATAAAATACTATTATAAGCAAAACATGGAATAATTAATCGGTTGCCAATTTGGTATGTTATTATTTTTAATATAATTAATAAATTTATTAGATAAAAATAATTTAAACAAGTTCGACCCAATGTCTTTTATACTTCGGACAAGTTTTTCTCTTAATTCAAGTATAAGCACATTTTATATAAAATTTATTATAATCAGTCAATTGAATGATCGTCGATACTGAAACTTAATATGTTTTACGCTTAAATTGGGCTAAACGAAACATATAGAACCCTATCTTATATTCCTAATTTTGAAAAAAAATACTTTGATTATCATTTTTTGAATAAGCATGTAAATTTATTTATTTTTTAGTTATCCGATTAAAACCCGAATCCATACCGAAATCCGAAAAAACCCGACAAATTGGGTTTGGAATTTGCATTTTATATATCTGAACCCGAACCCGAACCGAAATATAACAGATCGGGTTTGAATTTTAAGAAACCCGAATCAATCCGACCTGATTGCCATCCTAGCGAGAAATGTCGAGTTACCTACAATTTGATAATAAATTTTTGGGTGTTTTACTAATATGTCCCATTTTAATAGTTAATTTATAAATATATCTCATTTATAGTTGTATTTATAAATATATCCTAAATTCAAAAAAAATTAAAATTTAAAATTAACTATAGTTAACTTAACTACTTTATATTTTAAAATGACATATATAACCTTTCAATAATTAAAACTTGCAGTTGATGTCCTGGCTAAGTAACTCTTTGATCAGTTGCAGAGCTACTGTAACATCTTGGACAAAGCAAAAAAGCTATCTGCATCGGTGATCAGACTACCTAAATCCTGAACAATTATACAAATCATAATAGTATCAGATTATCAAAAATATGGATCGACTTTGTACAAGTATTACACTAAAACAAAGACTTATTAAAACATATAGGTAGATAGAACGAAAATAGTACCTTGAATATATTACAAACTGTGATTACAAGCTAGATAGTAGAGTTTCGGATGATTTCCGTGTACTCTGCAACTATGTGTTACAAAGATATAAATCGGGGTTTCATACTGAATTATAAGCCGGGTGTAACATTGGACCCCATCGACACTCATAATTACGATTTTTACCCTTACATTTACGCAAACGCGTATGACTAAATAATACAACCAAACTACTTTAACTAAGTGGGATAGAAAGTAGATTCCCACTAATCCTGTCTGACTGACTTTTGCAAAAGCAGAGCATTATATCTTGGAAGGATAAGATGCTGTCTGCTCACTCTAGATAAAACAAACGACTTTTAATAAAGCATAGATATCACCATCTTTTATTTCTGTATGAACATGTGGTGCTTCTAGAATTTACCAATCCTTTGTCTGGCTTTTCAGGATTTCAACTTGATCCAGTATAAAACTTAGCCGATTTACGTGATCCGTACGTTTAGGTAGAATATTCTGGATTGCTGGGTTGGAATTTCCTGAACGATACAAGATGTACTGTTCTTTTTGGACTAGGATTTGGTACCATTGGGCCAAGGCTTTTGAGGCATGTTGGGCTCCCTTTTGTTCCTCCTCTGCTGCTTGGATTTGCATGTTGTAGTCCCTGTCGATTGAGAGGGGCCTTCTGAGTGTTTGTATGAGGTTTTATTTATGGGCCAAGACAGTTGGGCTTTGAATAATGCCTGGATCGTCTGTAAGAGTTCTTCTGAATGGGTCTGTAAATATTGGGTTCCAGTTAGGCTTTGAGCCTCCTGGAGCGTTTCTTCGAGTATAATCAAATTCGGTTTCGTAGCTTGGTCCATCTACCATCCTTCTGTATTATCTGCACAAATAAACATGGTTAGTCTGGACAAATAATCTGCTAGAACATTATTTTTCCCATCAATGTGTTCGAACTCAATTTTGATTCCCGATCCTGTAATATAGTCAGTGAATCCCATCCACCTGACTCTTGATGGTTTGTTATTACTAGATTTGTTATAAAAAGAGATAATCGCCTGATAATCTGGTCGTAAAGTAGCTTCTTTCTTGTCCAGGTAGTGGATTTTAAAGCTTCCATAGTTTCCATGCAGGCATGGATTTCTGCATCAATGGTTGATTTAAGAACTGGGAACTTTCCACTTGCATAAGCACACACTTTCTCCAGAGCTATGTTATCCAGCAACTAAACACTTTAATAGGTCAGGGAAAGGTATTGAAACCCAGAAAACACTTTACTTGTACTATTCTTATTTTTAAAACATATAAACACGGTGGAAGTAAAGGTCATACCCGTAGTAGAACAGCATGATGCATAAGTCTTGAAGAAGGATAGACTGAGGTAAACCAAATTTATTTAAGAAAAATGGGAAAAGTCATTACACCCACAGCCAATATCGAGTACCTAGACCTAGCCAACCAATCGAAAGTTACAAACACCCAACTAGCTCATAATATTTCCTTTAATATAGACAAAACCATAGCCTCTTGTAGATTCTGGGCTAAGCTTTTGAAGAAAATTCAAGAAAAACAAGCATTCTTAGAAGCTATAAACACCAAAAACAATACCCAAATACTTGAAGTCCTACAAAAACAGACGGACGATTTGGAGGATCTCAGACAATCACAAAAGCAGCTGTCAAAACACGTCAGACAGCTGGACGAAGCAATCATAAACCAAAAGCCGCTTACAAAGGGAGAAGTTCGAGCCCTGGTGGAAGAAATAGCAAGGCAACCCAAGTTGGTGGAAAAGGAAGCCTTAAAGCTAACTAAGGAACTTGAACGACAAGTTCTGGAGGTGAAACATGCAGTTTCAGACCTCAAGGCATTCATAGCTTCATGAGCAACTGGACTCAAACAGCTGAAAGTTCAGAATACAAGGACGCCCTAAAAGCTACTGAAAGTCTCGAATCACCATCACAAGGATTTGTAAGACCAACACAAGTCCAGAAAACTGGAGGTCCATCCTCATTAAGTTCAGCAATCATCAAGCAGAACAACACAATTATTCAACTCTTGGTAAAAACCAACGAGCACCTGGAAGACTGTGCTCAGAGTATAAAACTCCTAAGTGGAAGCATTAGTAGGGGAAAGGAGATCCCTGCTAATTTTGAAGGAGCTCTGAAGGAGCTGACGGAAAGATTAGAGAAGGTCTCTCTCGGAGAACCATCTTTACCTAAAAAGAAGAAAGGACCCATGTACGTATTTCGGGATCCTTTGGAAATTCTCAAACAAGAAAGAAAGAAGGCAGAGAAATGATGCCTCGACCAAGTGTCACGGATACAATCCAGGAAGGACTCCCTACACAACAAGATCAAATACGCAATTACAGGAACACTGCAAGGGTGCGATATGAACTCCAAAGGAGAATGCCACAATCATGGAGAACTGGCTATAGAAGGTCCCTGGAAAGACGACTAAATCCAGAGGATGAATTACAAATGTCCCATACCAGAAGAGCTAATCTGGTGCCTGCAGAAAAACTTTATGAAGACAATTGGTCTACAACAAGGATGCGAAGGGTTTACCAACACTACATGGAGGAACGAATACTATGGGCTGGAAATGGTGTCCAGGTTAATAGGAGGTTTATTAACCAACAAAGTTATGAGGAACTAAGACGAGAAGGACTACAACATATTCACATGGGTCTTATAATGGTAAGAATCCATACACTCCACATATCAAATATTGGTACAAACACCCTGGTCGTACTAAGGGATACCAGACTCACAGATGAAAGATCAATTCTTGGAACCATGGAAGTAGATCTCACAACAGGGTCACAACTGGTTTATATAGTACGAGGATTCACCTTAAGCATTCATGATTTCTATAATCATATTCAGCTGGCAATACAAACAAGAGGATACGATGACTGGCGAGGAGAAAGTAATCTTCTGATAACTAGATCACTGGTTTGAAGATTGACAAATGAAAGCCATACAGGTTTCAGATATAATGTCAGAAGTGCAATTGAATATCTGGCCAGCAACGGAATTGTAACAGTACAAGGAGAAAACCGGGGAATAGAGGAGCTCCAAGGACAACAATGGATTCTACAACCAAGCGCAGATCCAACAACAGCTGCCCCATAACAAGTACTAACCAGATCAAGATCTGATAACTCAATATCATTGAGCTTCAGAAATTATCACAGGGAGCCCCCGAGAATATCTGCTATAATAGATTCTGACAATGAAGAAGAACTCATAGCAGTGGCACATATGGAAGAAGTGTGGGATACTCTGGGAGAACCAAGTGGAAAATATGACTATTATGTAAAATATAGTCCAACTCCACATTCACATATCCCACTAGAAGATATTACTCCTACAGGATGGGAATCCGATGATGAGAATATTGATAATCAAGCAATAAATCTAGAAGAAGTTGAAGATGAAATTCCTGAAGAAATGGCTTACTTACAATATCTCTCTCAAACATTACCAACGCAAAGTAATGCAGTTCACTCAGAAATCCAAATACATGAAAATATACCTGAGGAAATGACAGCTACGTAAGAGCAGGAGGAAGAAATTGAAGAATTGGAATATCTCTAATATATTGCCTCCCTTCCACGATTTCCAAAAACTGAGTATAAGGATTTATACTCCTTTTTTCAGGGTGAAGGTATTGATGATGATGTTGATGATGTTGATGAAGAAATCGTAGAAGTAGCACAAGAAGTGATACACGCCACGACAGATTATATCATCGCAAATATAGAAAAAGACGTCGTGGCAAATGATGTTGCAGAATCAGTCGCCCAATATGTAGTGAAAGGACTCAATGATGACATAGAGGAAGAACATACAAAAGTCATATGTGACACAAACACTGAAGGCACAAATACTGAAGAAGAGGAACACGATGATAGACGAGGAGATGATCCAAAAGGAAAGAGGATTGTCATATGGGAAGATTCAGACGGTGATATGCAAATCCCCCCAGTAGGAACAAAACTCTATACAGAAAAAAGTAGCAGAGTTTACCCGGAGGAAAAATCAGGAATTTATCAATGGCCTTACCTCCGATATGACAGTGAAAATGAAAGCACAGACAATGAGCTACCACCATTATTCACTCCTCACTTAACAATGGAAGACGAAGGAATGTGCTGATGGCCTACCAATCAATATGAGATAGATAACGAAAGCTCAGGTCAAGAGGTTGAGGGAAGAAATAATGAATGTTCAAAGGAGTCATCAGACTCAGGAGGGGAATTTGTAGCAGCAGGACTCAGTGAACAGAAAAAGGAGGAGGATTTGGAGTACCCAAAGCTGCGAGAACTCAATGAAAGGGTTTATTCAGGGGTAAGTGGAGCATCCTCATCCTACAAACCACCAACAGATTCGGTGATGGGTCCAGGAAACTACCCCCTGCAAGACAACAACAGGAACAACCCAGAGCACAAGTGGATAACATAAGGTCCACTGTCCAAAGATATGGAAGGAGACTCCCGGATGAAAACTGGACATTGCCACCAGCCCAGGCAAATACTGGGGTCATGCTTACATTGCCAAATGATATAGGTATGTACAACGATGTAATTTCAAGATGGGAATCAATCACGCTCAACATGCTTAATGAAAAGACATGGGAAAACAATAGAAGCGAGGTGATGTTCGTGGAAAATCTTCTAGGAGAAACAGAAAAGAAGATGTGGATACAATGGAGAATGATGTATCCCGAGGATTATGAAGCATTAATCAATATTGCTGATGATCCCCAGAACATTACTTCACAAGTAAGAAGAATGATCTTACTAGAAGACCCTTTTCAGGGATCCACGGTGGAACAAGATAAGGCGTACCTAGAATTGGAACGACTTACTTGTGAAGGAATTTACGGATGAGCGGAAGCGTGATATAACATTTATTCCGTAAAAACCATGTATCGCACATATAGAAAAACATATAAAATCTAGAGCGAGGGGAATCGTAACCATACCTTGCGAATCGAAGCTTTAAAAATCGATGGTTGCAAGCAGTTGCTCCTCAGAGTGTGAAGCACTCTACCGGTATCCACCAAGAATTTTCCTTCGATGAATTCTTCAAAAAACTCTAACAACTTTTAGAGAGAAAAAGAGAGAGAGAGAGAGAGAGATGGATGCTAGCTCCTTTTCTAGGTTTTTCACAAAAACAAGATATATACCTTAGAATGAACTATCTCATTCTATTTATAGGGCTTTCCTATGGTTTTTAATAATATATATATATATATATATATATATATATATATATATATATATATATATATATATATATATATATTAACCCCACATTTCTAAAATGCTTTAATAATAATTAAAACTATTTTAATCATTATTTCTTTTTCTAAACTATTTAGAAAATAATTCTTCCTCTCTCATAATTTAAATATTTTCATCAAAGAAAATATTCTTTTATGGTGTGACCCTGTAGGTTCAATATTAAGCCGGTAGTAGAAATAAATAATAATAAACTTTTATTTATTATTTATATGAATTCTAATAATTCATTAAATATAATTAACTGATTAATTATATTTATTCTACATCGTGAGTTATGCTTCTCAACATATCGCGACTATCCGGATAATATGAATTCACTGCTTAGAATACCAAGAACCTGTCAGTGACTTTCAGTACAATCCATTCCTTCTACCCTACAATATCCCGATTAAATACAAGGCATGAATCTCGTGTCAGGCCTATCAAATTTAATCATATGATTTCTTATTCATAATGCTAAGTTCATATTAATGCAAATTAGAAACTCCTTTCTAATTTCATACACTCTGGCCAGAGATTCCAGAACTCGCATACTAAGAATAACATAGGATATTCTCTTCCTATACTGGATGGGGTAGATCCTTTATTGACGTTAACTATCTCCATACACAAATCTCTATGCCCAGAATAGACCTAATGGATGTCCTTGATACTAAGGATTAATCCAAAGCATAGTTCATTATATACAAGATAACTCTAACGATCTCAAGTCTAAGGACAATTGTACAACTATCACTCAGTGAATAACTATTGACACGTGAGTAAACTCCATTAGCTGTTCAACTTATCGAGTCATGTTCAGTAAACTTATTCCCTAATAAGCACTTACATACTAGCTATAGTGTCACCACATAAATGCCTATGACGGGAGCAAGCATAGTATGTACCAATCTTTGCGGATTCACCAACTTCCGATTAGTTATCCTATGATCAGGAACTGTTTAAGTCTAGAGTTATCATCTTCTAGATCTCAATATTATAATCTCATTATAATTCTAGAAGCTTTACTCTAAACTATGGAACATCTTATTTAAAACACTTTAAATAGATAAAGCCCATAATAAAAACAAAACAAGTCTTTTATTAACATTAATGAAATCAAATAAGAATACAAGAAAGTTCTTCCTAACTCATCATACATGATTGGATTTAGGACAAACACTTTCAATCTCCCACTTGAACTAAAGCCAATCACACTGGTATCTAATACCCATCTTCTCTTCATGATGATGAAAGTGAATCTGAGACAATGTCTTTGTGAGTGGGTCTGCTACGTTGTTATGTGTGTCAACTCTCTCAATTTTGACATCTCCTGTTTCAATGATCTCCCTAATCAAATGAAAGCGCCGCAAAACATGTTTGGAATTTTTATGAGACCTAGGTTCCTTGGCTTGTGCTATTGCTGCGTTGTTATCACAATACAACACAATAGACTCCTCAATGCTAGGAACAACTCCCAACTCAGAAACAAATTTCCTCATCCAAACGGCTTCTTTTGCAGCCTCACTTGCAGCTATATACTCTGCTTCCGTTGTGGAGTCAGCCGTTGTAGACTGTTTGGAACTCTTCCAACTAATCGCACCACCATTCAGAGTAAACACGTACCCTAACATGGATGTGCTATCATCACTTTCTGATTGAAAACTAGAGTCAGTATAACCCTCTATTTTCAACTCAGATCCACCAAAAACAAGAAAAATATCCTTAGTCCTTCGCAAATACTTAAGGATGTTCTTCACTGCTTTCCATTGGTCTTCACCTGGATTGGACTGATATCTGCTCGTCACACTAATTGAATGAGCAACATCAGGCCTAGTACATAACATCACGTACATGATAGATCCTATTGCCGAAGCATAAGGAATCTTACTCATACGCTCCCTTTCTTCAGGTGTCTTAAGAGACATCTTCTTGGAAAGGGATACTCCATGGCTCATTGGTATGAGACCTCTCTTGGAGTTTTCCATGCTTAACCTTTTAAGCACTTTCTCGATGTATGTACCCTGGGTAAGACCTATCATTCTTCTAGATCTATCTCTATAGATCTTCATACCGAGAATGTAGGATGCTTCTCCCATGTCCTCCATAGTGAAGTTCTTTGATAGCCACACTTTGACTGATTGTAGCATCAGTATATCATTTTCTATCAGAAGTATGTCATCCACATACAACACAAGAAATGTTACCACGCTCCCTCTAACCTTCTTGTAGACACATGGTTCATCTATGTTTTTGATAAAATCAAACTCTTTGATTGTCTCATCAAAACGGATGTTCCATCTACGAGAAGCTTGCCTTAATCCATATATGGTTCGTAGCAGCTTACACACTAGGTGTTCATTCCCTTTGGAAACAAAACCCTCTGGCTGTGTCATATACACTTCCTCTTCAAGTTTCCCATTGAGGAAGGCTGTTTTCACGTCCATTTGCCAGATCTCATAGTCATAGTAAGCAGCAATCACAAGCAAAATCCGAATTGATTTTAACAGGGCTACAGGCGAAAAAGTTTCATCAAAGTCAATCCCTTGCCTTTGTCTGAATCCTTTTGCCACGAGCCTGGCCTTATAGGTCTCCACCTGGCCATCTGCTCCAATCTTTCTCTTGTATACCCATTTGCACCCAATAGGCTTCACATCCTTGGGTGCTTCAACCAAAGTCCATACTTGGTTGGTATACATAGAATCCATTTCGGATTTCATGGCACTCTGCCATTTTTCTGAGTCAACAGTACTCACAGCCTCATTATAGGTCATAGGGTCGTCATCATCAGTGATTGACAACTCATTGTCATTCTCAATGACAAGGCCATAATACCTCTGAGGTTGGTGAGACACTCTCTCTGACCTACGAATGGGCTGTTCCACAGAAGGTTGTTCAGTCTGAACAGGTGTTTCCTCTTGAACCGTAGTAGTTTGTGCTTCTTGAACTTCATTAAGTTCTATTTTGCTCCCACTGTTCCCATCAAGGATAAACTGTTTTTCCAAGAAGGTAGCATGTCTGGAGACAAATACCCTATGATCGGTGTAAAAGTAATACCCTAAAGTCTCTTTAGGATATCCCACAAACTTACATTTTACGGATCGAGATTCCAGCTTATCGGGGTCAACTTTCTTGACATAAGCTGGACATCCCCAAATCTTAACGTGTTTAAGACTCGGTTTCCTTTATTTCCATATCTCATATGGAGTTTGAGGAACAGATTTGGAAGGCACCTTATTCAGTAAACATGCTGAGGTTTCCAATGCATAACCCCAAAGGAATACTGGAAGATCTGCATAGCTCATCATGGATCGAACCATGTCTAACAAAGTTCGATTTCTCCTTTCAGATACCCCATTCAACTGTGGAGTATATGGAGGAGTCCACTGAGAGACTATACCATTTTCTTTGAGATAATCTAGAAACTCACCATTCAAGTATTCACCACCTCGATCTGATCGAAGGGTTTTAATACTATGTTTGGTTTGTTTCTCCAATTCATACTTGTATTCTTTGAACTTTTCAAAGGCTTCAGATTTGTGTTTCATCAAATACACATATCCGAATCTAGATCGATCATCTGTGAAAGTAATGAAGTACGAAAATCCACCCATGGCTTGCGTAGACATCGGTCCACATACATCTGTGTGTATCAATCCTAGCAAATCTGCAGCCCTATCTCCATGTCCACTAAATGGAGATTTGGTCATTTTACCCAATAGACAAGACTCGCATGTAGAATATGATTCAAAATCAAAGGGTTCAAGTAACCCTTCCTTATGCAATGTATGAAGTCTATTTTCACTAATATGACCAAGTCTGTAGTGCCACAAATATGTGAGATTTTCATCATCCCTTTTCCTTTTATTAGTACGTTCAATTTGTAGTAAATTATGCTCTACGTCACATACATACAAACCATTATTTAAAATACCACTACCATAAAGAACATTATCTCTAAGAATTGAACATTTATTATTCTGAATAACAAACAAAAATCCAGCCAAGTCTAACATGGGAATAAAAATAATATTCCTCACAATCGAGGGAACAAAATAACAATTATTTAAAACAATAGTATTGCCCGTAGGCATATGTAAATCAAATGATCCTACAGCTGTAGCAGCAACTCTTGCTCCATTTCCCATCCGTAGAATCACCTCATCTTCCTCAAGAGTCCTACTTCTCCTTAGTCCCTGCAACGAATTGCAAATGTGAGAACCACAGGCGGTATCTATTACCCAAGTAGCAATTTGATTTAATGACATATTCACTTCTATCATGAACATACCTGAATCAGAAGCGGTAGTCTCACTACCCTTCTTCTTCTTCTTCAATTCTGCAAGGTAAACCTTGCAGTTCCTCTTCCAGTGCCCCACCTTGTTACAGTGGAAGCAAACAACTTTGCTTTTGGGGTCTTCAGCTTTTGGTGGAACCAGCCTTTTTTCACATACTTTCTTCTTCTTGGGAGGGTTCTTCTTCCTTTTCTTAGGATTGGAACCTTCACCAATTAGAAGAACAGAACTCTTCTTAGAGGGAAAATTCGATTCCGCAGTCTTCAACATGTTGTGGAGTTCAGCCAGGCTGACGTCCAACTTATTCATGTGAAAGTTCACAACAAACTGCGAAAACGAACCCAGAAGTGATTGCAAGACCAAGTCTTGACTCAGCTCCCCATCCATGTTGAAACCAAGTTGTCCAAGACGTTCAATCAAATTGATCATCTTAAGTACATGGTCATTCACAGACGATCCCTTAGACATCCTACAGCGGAACAGCTCCTTCGATATCTCATATCGAGCTGTCCTCCCCGCCACATCATACAACTCTTGTAGATGCGTTAGGATAGTGTGAGCATCCATATGCTCATGCTACTTCTGTAGCTCAATGTTCATGGAAGCTAGCATGATACATTGAGCAACATTTGCATCATCTATCCACTTACGATACACAACATGTTCATCATCATGTGCATCGTCAGCAGGTTCAGCAGGCTTAGGTGAGTTAAGCACATATTCCAGCTTCTCAACCTTGAGAACAATTTTCAGGTTTCGAAGCCAGTCAACAAAATTAGGACCAATCAATTTGTGAGCATCCAGTATGCTCCGGAGTGATAGTGCAGAAGACATAATGTATATAGTAAATCTGTAAATGATAAACACATAACAACACTTAGCAAATATTCAATTTCATTTTAAAACAATATATGAATCGGGTCTTTATTCATAAGTGGCTCCCACTAGTTTATCTAATTTATACAACCCCTAAGTGGAAAAATTAAGCATTCATAATACTAGTGGGAATAGGGATCCTACATTCCATCACACAACCTCGGTTGTAGCACGAAACGCCATGTGATGTTTAGTAGGCAGACAACTCTTGTCAATTACATCTCATGTTATTCCCTAATAAAACTTTAGCCTCTTGAATAATTGAGTCACGGCTGTAGCACGACAAACTCAATATTCTAAGTCAAGTCTAACCCAACATTTTATACAATTGAATCAGTCTCCAACAGCCCACGGCTGTAGCACGTAACGACCATTAGATTCTAATTCATTGTACACATCTCTATGTAATAGACAAGTATTTCTTATTTCGAAATCAAAGCCCTCGACTGTAGCACGAAACGACAATGATTCAAAAATAAGAACTACTTTCTACCATGTTGGAAGGCTATGACCGACACAAGCCCGTTGTGTCATTGGCCAATTACTACTTGATATTATTTAATTTTAGAGGGATTATTTTATGTAACAATCATAATCATATTATAAAGAGATTCTTTCTTTTAAATTAAATATTTCAAATCAATAATCGATAATTGGATGATTACCAGATCGGGGGGAGCATTGTCAAAAGGCGTCACTTAATACCCCTTTCTTACAGATCGAAATCTGTTTTTGACAGAATCATCCTTTCTCTCACTATTGAAAATTCATATTTAATTACGTGTTTCACAAACACAAGAATCTCATGATTGTATTCATAATATTATTGTTAAGGCAAGAAACGATTCCTATTCTAGATTTTCTAGAGCACACCTTATTTTGATTTAAGTTCACCTAAATCTATCATCGCATGGTAAATATAGGCATATATCTCATATATAAAAATAAATAAACAAGTAAGCATGCAAGTAATATCATGTCATACATTGATATAATGATGTATGGATTAATTATAGTATTTAAAAACAATTAAAACAATTAGTACATGCTTTAAAACACTTCCGGGAATATAAACAGTTCCAAACTTTTATATAAAAACTATTTGACCACTCCATTAGATCCGTCTCGGAAAAACGAATCCAGCGGTATATTGCACGCCCAAAACGGAGTTACCAAACTCCCAAAAAATCAAATTTAATGTGGACAGAAGGGCTGTAACGCATTACTGGAATGCGTTACAACAATTAAATGCTATTAATTGTGTAACGCATGCCGCTCATGCGTTACCGGACCTGTAACGCATTTCCGGAATGCGCAAATCCCCTTCCCAGCGGGTGCGCGCCACGCGCGCGCGCGGACAGCAGCTGCATTTTTTTTTGTAACTGTTGATAACACTTAAAAAACTGCCCTACCATTAATTGCCTTTATTGTTATTATTATTTTATTTTAATATTAATAAATTAATTAACAATTAATTAATAAATTAATAAAAAATTAAAATAATATGATTTCTGAAATCAAACAAAAGCAAAAATTACCAAGTATCTATGGGGTCCTTGTGCAAATTTTAATTCATATATTTCAACATGCATAATTATTTTCTGAATTTTAATTAAAACAATTTTAAAAAATTCATAACAAATAATCTACACATCACAAAATTATGAAAGAAAATACCTAGATGATCTACAACACTTGTAGAACCCAGATCAATGGTCAAAATCTCATGCAAATAATATTTCAAATTAATTCATAATTAAATCTTAATATACTTGCAAAAATCATAATAAATCCATACATGCATAAAAAATCTGAATTTTTTTTTATATGAATCTCTAAATGCAGAACCTAGCTCTGATACCATTGAAGGAATTTACGGATGAGCGGAAGCGTGATATAACATTTATTCCTTAAAAACAATGTATCACACATATAGAAAAACATATAAAATCTAGAGCGAGGGGAATCGTAACCATACCTTGCGAATCGAAGCTTTAAAAATCGATGGTTGCAAGCAGTTGCTCCTCAGAGTGTGAAGCACTCTACTGGTATCCACCAAAAATATTCCTTCGATGAATTCTTCAAAAAAATCTAACACCTATTAGAGAGAGAGAGAGAGAGAGAGAGAGAGAGAGAGAGAGAGAGAGAGAGAGAGAGAGAGAGAGAGAGAGAGAGAGAGAGAGAGAGAGAGAGAGAGAGAGAGAGAGAGGCTAGCTCCCTTTCTAGGTTTTTCACAAAAACAAGATATATACCTTAGAATGAACTATCTTATTCTATTTATAGGGCTTTCCTAGGGTTTTTAATAATATATTTATATATATATATATATATATTAACCCCACATTTCTAAAATGTTTTAATAATGATTAAAACTATTTTAATCATTATTTCTTTTTTTAAACTATTTAGAAAATAATTCTTCCTCTCTTATAATTTAAATATTTTCATCAAAGAAAATATTCTTTTATGGTGTGACCCTGTAGGTTCAATATTAAGCCGGTAGCAGAAATAAATAATAATAAACTTTTATTTATTATTTATATGAATTCTAATAATTCATTAAATATAATTAACTGATTAATTATATTTATTCTACATAGTGAGTGATGCTTCTCAACATCTCGCGACTATCCGGATAATATGAATTCACTGCTTAGAATACCAAGAACCTGTCAGTGACTAGTTTCAGTACAATTAATTCCTTCTGCCCTACAATATCCCGATTAAATACAAGGCATGGATCTCGTGTCAGGCCTATCAAATTTAATCATATGATTTCTTATTCATAATGCTAAGTTCATATTAATGCAAATTAGAAACTCCTTTCTAATTTCATACACTCTGGCCAGAGATTCCAGAACTCGCATACTAAGAATAACATATGATATTCTCTTCCTATACTGGATGGGGTAGATCCTTTATTGACGTTAACTATCTCCATACACAAATCCCTATGCCCAGAATAGACCTAATGGATGTCCTTGAGACTAAGGACTAATCCAAAGCATAGTTCATTATATACAAGATAACTCTAACGATCTCAAGTCTAAGGACACTTGTACAACTATCACTCAGTGAATAACTATTGACACGTGAGTAAACTCCATTAGCTGTTCAACTTATCGAGTCATGTTCAGTAAACTTATTCCCTAATAAGCACCTACATACTAACTATAGTGTCACCACTCAAATGCCTATGAGAACAGACATCCTCCTGACGGGAGCAAGCATAGTATGTACCAATCTTTGCGGATTCACCAACTTCCGATTAGTTATCCTATGATCAGGAACTGTTTAAGTCTAGAGTTATCATCTTCTAGATCTCACTATTATAATCTCATTATAATTCTAGAAGCTTTACTCTAAACTATGGAACATCTTATTTAAAACACTTTAAATAGATAAAGCCCGTAATAAAAACAAAACAAGTCTTTTATTAACATTAATGAAATCAAATAAGAATACAAGAAAGTTCTTCCTAACTCATCATACATGATTGGATTTAGGACAAACACTTTCAACTTGTGACAATATGAAGAATGTTTCTGATTATATAAATGATTACAAAACATTGGCAGCAAAGTCAGGAAGGATGTATATTACGGCGGAACTTTCAGAAAAGTACCCAGGAGCTAAAGTAACAGTATTACCCAGGATACATTTCGCATATCAATACCTCTCAGAGGTATGTTAGAAGACAGCTTTACAAAGAAGTTTAAAAGACCTATCTTTCTGTAGCCGAATTCCTATACCTGGTTATTACCAAAACCCAAGGAAACGTTATGGGTTAAGAAAGGCAAAAACATATCAAGGAAAACCGCACAGCTCGCATGTCCGTGTATTCAAGACAAAGAACAAGGACATAAACATACACTGTAAATACTATATTTGCGGAGACCCGAATCATTTTGCAGAGATTGTCCTAAGGAAAGGGCAAATGTCGCAAGAGCAACAATAGTGGAACAACTGAATATTCTAGAAGATTGGGAACATTATGTCAGTTGATATGAACGAACCTGACAGTGACGGGATATGCTCAATTTCAGAAGGAGAAGCACAAAAAATCAGTATAGATGTTAAAAGGGCCTTAATGGAACTCCCAGGGGAAGAAGGAATCTTCATGATGCAAGTCACAGAAGCTCAACCCTCATGGATACACATGGTTAAATTAGTTCCACAACAGGAAGCATGCATACATACATGGGAAGAAAACCAGGTGATCAACGATGCATCAGCACTTTTATGCACAATATGCAAGGTTCAGACGAATGAACGAATGATGATTCATTGCCCAACCTGCAAAATAATAGCGTGCCCCATGTGTGCTAGATTTCAGCTTAGCAAGCAAATTAATCTGAGACCCCCGGATCAAACAGTGCCCCACAACATGGAACAATTGGTACAAGAACTGCTTAAATACATTACGTATTTATTGGCAGAGAACGAACGTCTTCAACAAAACATAGACAAGAGGATGATGGAAGACTTAAGAGATTTGGCGAGCCTTAAGCAAAAAGGCCCATTGATCTCATTCAACGAAAGAATCCCATACGTTGAAGAACCATTGGTAGAAGACGAGAAAAAGGAGGAAGAAAAATTCATGATGATCTGGGAAGAATCAATAATCAAGAGTTTAGAAACACAAGCCCTGGTAGCCCTGAGGACTGTGATCAATAAGCTTTTCAATTTCGTAGTGTCATTTGATATCCCAGGAGCACCTGCATTTGATGTAAGAGCCATCATGGACACAGGAGCCTCAGTATGCTGTGTAGATAACAATGCAATACCAAAGGAAACAATTGAAATCTTAAATTACAATGTAGTCATCACATGGATCAATTCAAAGCAAGAGACAAAGTTAAAAATGAAGGATGGCGACATGCGGATAGGGGAAAACAAGTTCGGAATCCCTTTCACTTATAGACTGGATATGCAATTAAAGGATGGAATCCAGATGATCATTGGTTGCAATTTTATCAGATCAATGAAAGGAGGAGTCATGATTGAAGGAAATACAGTCACCTTCTACAAAAATCTGACAACTATAGATACGGAACCATAAGTAAGCTTCACAACAAAGGCAATTCAAGAATTGGATATGGATTATGAGGAATTACAACTAGTTCAGGAATCAGTCTACTTCAACAAGGGAGTTGGAAGCCACAGTTTGAAAACAAGGTTCAATCAACTGTTAGAACGCCTACAACATGCTGGATACATAGGAGAAGATCCTCTTAAATACTGGAAGAAAAATCAGGTAAAATGCAAATTAGAAATCATAAATCCTGATGTATGTATCCAAGACAAGCCTTTGAAGCATGTTACGCCAGCAATGGAGCAAACGTTTACCAAGCACATCCAAGCGCTTCTACAACTTGGAGTCATCAGAAAAAGCAACAGTAGACACAGAACAATGGCAATGGTTGTAAGCTCCGGAACAATAGTAGACCCAGTAACTGGCAAAGAAAGCAGAGGAAAGGAGAGGCTGGTTTTCAATTACAGATCTTTAAATGATAATACTCACAAGGATCAGTATAGCCTCTCGGGAATCAACATTATTATCAAGAAAATTGGTAATAGCTATATCTACTCAAAATTTGATCTAAAGAGTGGATTTCATCAAGTAGCAATGGCGGAAGAAAGCATCCCATGGACAACATTCATTGTCCCTGGAGGATTATACGAATGGCTAGTTATGCCATTTGGTCTCAAAAATGCTCCTGCCATATTTCAAAGGAAGATGGATCATTACTTCAAAGGAACAGAAGATTATATAGCTGTCTATATTGACGATATATTAGTCTTCTCCAAAAACGAAGAGGATCATGCGAAACATCTATCAAAAATGCTGCAAATCTGTGAGCAACATGGATTAATCTTGTCCCCAACAAAAATGAAGATAACAGTTCATGAGGTCGAATTCTTGGGATCTATAATTGGAAAAAGGAAGATCAAATTGCAACCTCATATCATTAAGCGAATCGTCAAATTCAATAAAGAAAAATTGAAGGAAAAGAAGGGACTTAGATCATGGCTTGGTGTGTTAAATTATGCCCGAAGTTACATACCCAACATAGGAAAACTACTTGGACCACTATATGTGAAGACAAGCCCCCATGGAGACAAGAGAATGAAGGAATCTAATTGGAAACTTGTCAAGCAAATCAAGGAACAAGTCCAGAATCTCCCAGATTTAGATATCGCTCCAGAAGAATGTCATATCATCCTAGAAACTGATGGATGTATGGAAGGATGAGGAGGAGTTTGTAAGTGGAAACCCAAGAAAAGAGACCCAAGAAGCATGGAGAAAGTATGTGCTTATGCAAGTGGAAAGTTCCCAGTTCTTAAATCAACCATTGATGCAGAAATCCATGCCTGCATGGAAACTATGGAAGCTTCAAAAATCCACTACCTGGACAAGAAAGAAGTTACTTTACGAACAGATTGTCAGGCGATTATCTCTTTTTATAACAAATCCAGTAATAACAAACCATCAAGAGTCAGGTGGATGGGATTTACTGACTATATTACAGGATCGGGAATCAAAATTGAGTTCGAACACATTGATGGGAAAAACAATGTTCTAGCAGATTATTTGTCCAGACTAACCATGTTTATTTGTGCAGATAATACAGAAGGATGGCAGATGGACCAAGCTACGAAACAGAATTTGATTATACTCGAAGAAACGCTCCAGGAGGCTCAAAGCCTAACTGGAACCCAATATTTGCAGACCCATTCATAAGAACTCTTACAGACGATCCAGGCATTATTCAAAGCCCAACTGTCTTGGCTCATAAAGAAAACCTCATACAAACACTCAGAAGGCCCCTCTCAATCGACAGGGACTACAACATGCAAATCCAAGCAGCAGAGGAGGAACAAAAGGCAGCCCAACGGGCCTCAAAAGCCTTGGACTAATGGTACCAAATCCTAGTCCAAAAAGAATAGTACAGCTGGTATCGTTCAGGAAATTCCAACCCAGAAATCCAGAATATTCTACCTAAACGTACGGATCACGTAAATCGGCTAAGTTTTATACTGGATCAAGTTGAAATCCTGAAAAGCTAGACAAAGGATTGGTAAATTCTAGAAGCACCACATGTTCATACAGAAATAAAAGATGGTGATATCTATGCTTTATTAAAAGTCATTTGTTTTATCTAGAGTCAACAGACAACATCTTATCCTTCCAAGATATAATGTTCTGCTTTTGCAAAAGTCCGTCACACAAGATTAGTGGGAATCTACTTTCTATCCCACTTCGTTAAAGTAGTTTGGCTGTATTATTTAGTCATACACGTTTGCGTAAATGTAAGGGTAAAAATCCTAATTATGAGTGTCGATGGGGTCCAATGTTACACCCGGCTCATAATTCAGTATGAAACCCCTATTTATATCTTTGTAACACAGAGTTGCAGAGTACACGAAAATCATCCGAAACTCTACTCTCTAGCTTGTAATCACAGTTTGTAATATATTCAAGGTATTATTTTCGTTCTATCTACCTATATGTTTTAATAAGTCTTTGTTTTAGTGTAATACTTGTACAAAGCTGATCCATATTTTTGATAATCTGATACTGGTATGATTTGTATAATTGTTCAGGATTTAGGTAGTCTGATCACCGATGCAGATAGCTTTTTGGCTTTGTCCAAGATGTTACAGTAGCTCTGCAACTGATCAAAGAGTTACTTAGCCCGAGATATTTATGAAAAATGAGGGGTTTTAGTAAGGAAAAATAGAAAGAGTAACATGTTTTAGTTGAAAAAAGTAATTGTCCGTGTTTTTTTTAGAAAAAAAGAGGATTTTGTTAGGAAAAAATAAAAAAAATAATGTATTTTAGCTGAAAAGGTAATTGGTTATAAATAATGTTATTATTTAGTGATAGTTTAAAAAAAATAAAATAAGTAAGGGTAATTAAGTAAAATCGCTAAGTACCGACCGTCCGTCCGTCCGACTACCAAACTTTTAATGTTTCGTATTTAATAATATAGATTAAAACCCGTGCGATGCACATATTGTTTTTAATAATTGTTAATTTTATTATTTTTTATTTGTTATTTTATTAATTGTATTTATTAAAAAAAAATAAGTAGGCGTGTTAAACATTTTTAAATAATTAAAAGTATTAAAATAGATTATAAAATAAATAAATAATGGTTTGTCCGTGATATTTTGAAAAAAGAGGAGTTTTAGTAAGAAAAATAGAAAGTAACATGTTTTTGTTGAATTTTTAAATATAAAAGTAACGATTTGCCCGTGATATTTTTGAAAAAAGAGGGGTTTTAGTAAGAAAAAGAGAAAATGTGACATGTTTTAGTTGAAAAAGGTAATTGTCAATTAAAATTATTAAAATAGATTTTAAAATAAATAAGTAAGGGTTTGCCCGTGATATATTTGGAAAAGGAGGGATTTTAGTAAGGAATATATAAAATATAACATGTTTTAGCTGAAAAAGATAATTGCCCGTGATTCTTCTAGAAAAAGATAGGAGATAATTGTCAATTAAAAGTATTAAAATATGTTTTAAAATAAATAAATAAGAGTTTGCTCGTTATATATTTGGAAAATGAGGGATTTTTGTAAGGAAAATAGAAAAAGTAACATGTTTTAGATGAAAAGAAAATTGGTGGTGCTTTTTTAAGAAAAAATTGGTAATGTATTTTAATTGAAAGGGTAACTGATTATAATAATTTTCTAATAATTAAATAAACAATTAAATAAGGCAAGTACCGTACCAAAAAAACAGGTATCAAAACTTTCAATGTTTCGTCTTTAATAATATAGTATAGATAGATAGATTTATAATATTAGTATTTTATGCTACTAAATGGAATAGTCCGTGATATTTTTGAGGTTTTAGTTAGGAGAAATATTAGTTAGAAAATATAAAAAAGAATATATGATTTGGGAAAAAACTAATCGGTTAGTCATTAATAATTATAATATTATTATTTTATTTTATTAAATAGAATTGTTCGTGATATTTTTGGAAAATGAGAGTTTTTATTTAGTAAAAATAGAAAAGTAGAAATTTTAGTTAGAAAATATAAAAAAGAATATACACTTTGACTAAAAATGTTAATGTGTTAGTTATTAGTAATTATAACCTTATTATGTTATTTTATTAAATTAAACTGTCTGCGATATTTTTGGAAAATGAGATGTTTTAGTTAGGAAAAATAGAAAAGATATTATATATAATAATTTTAATATTTTATCTAACGGTTCTAATCGATTTGATCAGAAATATCTAACGGCTATGAATAGAGTGACCAGATTACAAAAACTTTCAGGACCAGACTACAAAACTTTCAATATTTCGTTTTTAATATAGACCAATACGAGTTAAACATTAACCACAAGACATATTTTTAATTATTAAAAAAAAGGATATATTGATAAAGTCACCTATTAATTTGAGACATTTTATACAAATTCCCTAAATTTTTTCTGGAAATATTAGAATAATCTAATTCATCATTTTGAAACCTACGAATATTGACAATTAAAAAAGGAATAAAATAAAGGGTTAAATATCAAAGTGGTCACTGAAGTGAATACCATATATCATTTTCATCATTGATCTCAACGGGGTATCGTTTCAATCACTAAAGTCATCATAAACATCAAATAGATAACTCTGAATATGTGTTCGAAAAGTAAAAATAATTTTTCTCGAGTTCTACACATATTTGTTCAATACTACTGCAACCAAATGGAAAATTATGAATTATAGTATTTCAGATAGCTTTTTTAGATTTTAAAAAATTCATTTACTATTTATTTTTTATTAAATCAAAGTAAATAACTATAAAATTAAAAATAAATAGTAAATAATTTTTTTAAAATCTAAATATAATATCATAAATACCGGAGTTTATAACTTTTCATTTGGTTGTGGTAGCATTCAAGAAATATGCGTAGAACTCGATATAAATTATTTTTACTTTTCGAACACATATATAGATGTATCCGTTTGATATTTATGACGACTTTAATGATTAAAGTGATACGATCAGTGATGAAAGTGATATATGATCTTCACTTGACCACTTTGATATTTGACCCGTAAAAAAAACTACGAATATCGAATGGGCTCTCCAAACATGTTTGGAGTTTGGATTTGGTAAGAGTATTATTCACTGGATCCAACAAATCAACTTCTAAATGAATGTTCCGGTTGCTGCAAAAGGACATTCATTTCCAGGAAAGCATAAAAACCAGAAGCATGAAGGTACATAACACAATCCAGATTTACATTCATCGGTGTTCACCGCGAGTAACCAAAAGATGTGTCAAAAAAGCACATGCAAAAAACAAAAAAAATGACTCATTTTAGCCCCAACTTAATGCATTCGAAAATGCATGCACTACAAGTGCAAGACATTTCTAATGCATTTTTTTGGTTGCCAGAAAGAAACACATTTCTAGATGTGTTACGACGGTAACATATACATGCGATGTGCGACTATAGTAATGCATGTATTATGTATATGTATATGCTGAAACAAGTCATTTTTTTTCTAATTGTGCTGAAAAGGACCACATGTCCGCATCTCAAAAATCCATGACACCATGACCATTGACCACATGACATGTTTCCAAAAATCTGGAAATCTTTTCCAGTATGTGGGATAATTTCCATAAAAGCAAGAGTATCTGCGACGTTCTTTACATGGGTCGTTCTGGACATTTACTAGCATTCAGTCTTTCAAGGCTGCATGGCAATGCTCTGGATCTCCTTCTTGCTCTTCACCAAACACCGCTTCTTGGTCTCATATTCAAGTTTATCCAAGTCCTCTGCAATTCCCAGGTAGCCATAAAGGACATGCTCTGCCTTCTTTTCTGATGCGTTGGATGCTTCCCTACTGCAACTGCTACTACAAGACCTGATATTTTCAAAATCAGACTTCCCGTGTTTGGTCTTAGAATAAAAGTTATGAAGTCTTTCTGCAGCTTGTAGCCCAGACAACGTGCTGTTAAATATAACAGCCATAATACTATGATTCGCAGGTCTCCCACGACATACTTTGATCCTCTCTACAAACCCCATTCCTGGAATTCAAAAAGAACATCAAAAAAGAGGTTCTATTAGGCAAAAAATGAAGCTTATGCAGTTACACACCATGACTAAATTAGATTCACTAGTAGAATAACTAATGAATGCAAGGTGGAATGCAGCACCATTCCCCAGTCATCAACATGCCAATATGCAAAAATGACAAATCATAATCACAATTTGTTCACCAAAGAAGTGATATCTAAATTTCGCCAACTGAACTATGTCATATTTTTTAATAGCAGCTAAGGCTGTTATCTGGTCCACTTTTTTACTAGCACTATTTCCACACTGTCCTCTCTCTCATGGCGTGTTTCACTTGTGAGAAAGGACCATGGCAAGAATTATAAAAAAAGTTAAGCATTGTAAAATTTGTTATCACCACGAAAGGTTTGACTTCAGGTAGCAATGCATAAGCCGCTGAATAAAGAGAATAAAGTTCCTGAGATTACCTCAGGAAATTTACCTGAGGCAATAGAATAAGATCCGACTGACACATGTCATGTGTATCTAGATGAAAATATTATATTTATACATGTATAACATATTAAGGAAAGTGAATAATGTTCTAACTGAAAATATATACGAGTGCATAAAATAAGGTAACTTCATAATGGTACCTCAGATAAATTTCCTGAGATAATCTCAGGAACTTTATTCTCCTGAATAAATAGGACACACTAATTAAAAGACGTAGATTCAAGAGCGAAGTATGTTCCTAGCCAACAAATCAAATCATTCAATTCCCTAAGCAGTTCACAGAAATTTATAATCCTTATCGTTAAGCATTTACCTCTCAGTATCGAGTCAAGTGCTTCAATGGATACAATAACACGTTCATCAAAATTATTGCTATTTAAAGAGCTGTTGTGAATGATCACAACTGGTGGCCAGATAATGTGGTCTTCCTTTAATGACGATGCTTCACGATCAGATAACAACTCACAAAACCACTTGCGACCACCAGCAATTTTGTTCTTCCAGCCCATCAGCATGCAAAGTGCTTGGTGAAACCCCAAGTGCAGTGCTCTGAACCCAACCTTTTGAGAATAAAATGTGTGCACCACCAGACTCTTTGTATCTACAAACTCTTTGGAGTTGCTGGAATACCAAAACAGCCAAAAAGAAGTAACAAAAGAAAGCAAGAGAGAATATTAAGAAATAGGAATTTAAGATCAATATCATCAGAAATACGGAGACAGGGAACTCCTTACAGTCATAAGTTAACAACTTAAAAAGTTAACTTTAATAACATGATCTCCTAACCATCATAAGCTCATAACCGACTAAGAAAGTTATATTTATTGACAGAGGAGGAGCGCATATACTGTAACTGCATAATCATATTAGTCTAGTTGTTTAGCTTACTACTAGCATTTCTAATAATCTAAAAAGATGAAACATATATATGCAAGAGATAATTGGAAGCTAATATGCTTTACTTCTAATATATATCACCCAAAGAGATGAGCAAATGTAAAAAAGGATTAAAAGGAATTACTACATTATATAACCTCAACAAACAAGCTCTAGCAATAATATAACTCGACACAAACAAAAAAAATCCCTACAAAGCAATTACCTTACCTTCAACAAGTTCATCTACAAAACACATTACAATTTACATGTCAGGAGCAGAGTAATATAAGTACTTGTGGTAGTAATAGTAGGAGGAAGGGCATTACAGTCATTTACTGCAGTACTTAGAAGTAGTCTATAAATACTAGTCCAGATTGTATTTGAACTTATGTTTGAACAATTATTCAGAAAAGGGAATTCATTTCCACCAATCTCTTTCTCTCTCTAGATTCTGTTATGTCTTTCTCTCTCTATTAACTGATTTCTATCTCTCTCTAGGATTA